>OX463829.1:17970714-19220714 GCA_949825045.1 Argyresthia goedartella | reverse complement strand
CTTCGATGAAGATTTTACCGAAGGTTGCTCGAGGTTGCTCGACGACCCGAAGGGCCCAGTCGGCAGTGACGCTGCCTACGAAACCAAGGGTCCCGGGTTCGAGTCCCGGTGGGGGCAAATGTTTGTTTGATGAGAACGGATGTTTTTACCCTAGTCATGGTTGATTATCTATCTAAGTATAATATTTCTCTATATAAGTATATATATCGTTGTCTAGTACCCAAGATACAGGGAATCCTAGTTTGGGGCTAGATTAATCTGTGTACAAGGTGTCCAAGGTATAATTATTATTATTATTAGATGTTCACTGTCGGGGTCACCACTTTGCCGACAGAGTGGCAACCGATGGGAAACGGAATAAAAGGCTTGGAATATGCACAATTACTATCTAACTTTAGTCCTAAGTCTTATTTATGTAAGTAATCAATGTTCAAATTGTTAGTGAAGCAAATAAAGAGAAAAAAAAAACTTTATTATTATAAATACTTGGTTTATATACAAATTGATATGAGGTCTTACCACGTACCTAGATTAGGTGGGTACGTGGAATGATAAATCCATTATCTGTGATGGCTGACGCGTGCTTGGGATAGAACTCAAATAATACGTGTGTACGTGAGGTACCGAATCAGCCGGCAAAATTAAATCTTTTGAGGCAGTTCACCAAAGACATCTTATTTCTGTCGCCTAACGCTACAGGCCATTTGTTCCAAGATGGCAAACCTCAATAACAAACCATAAAAACTGACATTTGTAGTGAAGAGAATAAGTGAATGAACTGCCGAGATCTGATGGAAGTGAATGAACGAAATTTATTCAGGAATTTCAGTTGATTTTATTGATTTCATTAGCTGTTTTATAATAGTGATCTGATATATTGTTTAAAAAAGCGATTTCTATTGAATTTCTGTTATTAAACATGGAACGAAATAAAACCAACTTCGGGTTTGCTCAAAATATATTTATTGTCATAAAATGTATTACATAGGTAAATAATAAATACAGATAAACTATCTCATATAGGTACATATTATATAACAAGTTAAATTAAGAAATACTCTGCCTCGTGCGTGTCATATCCGATGCAAAGGTCTTCATTTATTGCCTTACGTTAATTATAATGATAATAAGATGCTTTCGCGCTCTGTTCGACCCTAGTTTTTCTCTTTCGTGTATTATGAATATGGTAAATATGGATAGTGGTTTAAAATTGAGATAAATCATTTGTCTTAAGTAAATTATTCGAAAATGAGTTAGGAGTTGTTTTGAGTCCCATGGAGATACGCGTCATCTGATATTGTCCTGAAGCAAATGCAGTATATTTTCTACTACTTGGGTCTAAACCGGCTTGATAATAAACTTGATACAAATCTAAATGGCTAAAATAGACACAACCTGAAAGTGAATCTATAATTTCTGTAATGTTGGGCTAAGGGAACGTATCGTCATTAATGCAGTTATTTAATTTTCGGTAATCGATCACTAATCGCTATTTCTTCTCACCACTTCTGTCTGTTTTCTTGGGAACTAAAAGAATAGGACTAGACCACTCACTAGTCGAAGGTTCGATTAGGCCATCCTTTAACATTTTTTCTATTTGTCGATTCACTTCTTGCTTTGAGAGTGGGGAAGTCGGTTTACTTAAACGGGTTCTGTATTTGGTTTCAAAGATATCGACTGTTCATAAATGTCGGTAGTAGACAGTTTGTAATTAGGTAAATAGCAAATATCAGGAAACATTTCGCATAAATTTTTAATAGAAATCTCCATATGTAAATGTTGTAACTGTAGCGATGAAAATAGCTGCTTAACTCGCTCCGCGTTCTTCTCACTTTTATGAGACACACATACATCATAGTTACAAAGCTTCTCCAAAATTAAATCAATTCCTTTTCAGTCGTATTCAGAATCTTTACAGGAATCTTCCCATTTTTGGGGCTAGCTAATACGCCAGCAATAAAAACTCCCTTCATAATTTCCGATGCACAAACCAAACATTCTTTAGTCATATTTGTCTCAACATAATGAATAGACTCCGATCTGGGTGGAATGGTCAATGCACTTCTGTATTTGGTAACCGTTAATGTCAACACTACTTTGTTATTTTCGTCAGTCCAAAAAGTTAATGTATCATGATTAAAATCTAGTATGGATTTGTGCTTCCCTAGAAAGTCTTGTCCTAGAATGTCACGCGCCCTACAATGAATTAAAAACATAAAACGTATGAATCAGAATGTTCTAATATTATTTTTATACTGAAATAGAGACTTATCTTTTATCCAGAAATGGGAAGTGCAAAGCTAGCGCCGTCTGTTTTTTTATTTAGAACTAACATGTTCATATACATACGTAATTGTATATCACACATTATACCTAGTACACTACACACTTGTATAGTACCTAGTATAACCTAGAACCTGCCTGAGTACGCTGCGTTTTCTTACAGGAAATGAAAATAAAATACAAATTAATATGAGATTTTTACACAACTAACTGCCAATACTTTTAGAGTCTTTTCTCAACAATAAATACTAATATAAAGAGTCCAATCTCAATCCTATTGCGGTTTTGTCACCATGGATGTGCAGTTGTAAATCAACCGGGGGAGCAAAGGCAACTCAACGAGATACGCAACCCAACACAACACAAGAACGCAAAAACAAACAAATTTCTTACACCGCAAAGAAACAAACAGCCATATTTTTTCGTTTGTTTTGGCTCAAACTTTTAGTGTTGCCACACGGTGATCTTTATTTTTCCCCATCACCTCATAAAATACCATTACTGTAATCACTGTCCTCTACTACTACACTCACTTTACGCTGAGATTAAGTGTTATTAGTTCGAAAATATCTTATAAACCGCAGGTAACATAGGTACCTATAGCATAATAGTGGTCCAAAACATAAAGAGACGCTTTATTTGTCCCGAACCTTTTGTAAGAACGATATTTGCCCATACCTACAAAGCCCATCGACTTAACACCAAATTCTTCTCTGCAGTTGTCCTCTGTAGCAACCATGAGATCAAAATAAAATATATATAACTCGCTTTATAACCTCAACTATGACGAACCAGAAAACGTGTTGTCGATAACTGAATAAAAAAGTACTCTTAGTCACCCACTAGTTAGTAATAACTGAATGTTCTCTTTTGCTATATGGAATTCACATAATTTTAATCTTGGCCTAATATTACAATAATATATAATAATAATCAATATTTCAGTATGTACATTAAAACCAAAATAATAGGTATTCATTTATTTATTATAATAACAGTATATTTCTAATCCATTATTAAAAATCATCTTTAACGATAATCAATATCGATCATGCATGTATTACAAATATTTAAAATTAAATGGGAAATGTTAAACTGCACATCAATAATACTGATTTTCACAGCAAATATCTGTGTAGCTTAGGTGAAGGGTAAAGGGGGTGAATGAAGCGAAGCCCCCATTAGCCTTCGCATTAGGTTGAACATGTAATAACAACAAAGATACTTAAAACATAAAAAGTATTTTTGCTGTGAAAATCAGTATTTATGCTGTGCGATTATTTAATTTACTAGCCAAATTAAATTGATTTTGATTGATTAAAGTAAATTTGAAATTACTTATTTGGAACCATGTTTTTATGAACAATTATAATTGAAAGGCATTGGCTTACAGGTTATAACCTAGTTTAGTAGCCAAGAACGTAAATATTGTAGATAGATATTGTGAGATAAATTCATTTAATTTTTATTTGCCATGCACCTTCGCATATTCTCCTTTGATCCTTATGAAATTGCTACTTTCGTGCTAACATAATTTTCTTCTACGACTTATTTTTCGTGGATTGTCTTAACCAACATTCTGTAGGTCAGTAGTATGAGACAAATGGGACTCCCATCAATGAAGCAATCCGAAAGACTTCTGTATGCTTTACATACAAGGGTCAGTATTACGAGGCACCCTATACCAGAGAAAATCCGAACAAATTTCCCTTTGTTATGGGTAAGGAAAGCTAATATTCCTTACTTGTACTGACAAATCCGTACTATGGCAACACTATGGCATCCTGACTTTAACCAACTGTTAAGCGACATCTGGTTATTGCTGTTACTAATTATTCATTGACATAGATGTCAACAGATCTGTCGTTTAACATAAGCACTACTACGCGTTCGCTATAAGTTTGCCGGTGACGATGTGACGTCATTCAGAGGTAGGGTTAGCAAAAATATTACACATTGCGTACTTGTGTTTTTTCTGTCTTTTATGTTGTTTATTATCCCCTATTTAAGTATATGTTTTACTTGATTTTATTTTTTGTCTCTTTTTTATGTATTGTTGTTGTAAATTATTTCTATTTCTATTTCTACATTTACAAAACATTTTATTAGGCAACATTTAACACATTATTGTCGTTGGA
The DNA here is from genome assembly GCA_949825045.1 of Argyresthia goedartella. NCBI lineage: Eukaryota > Metazoa > Arthropoda > Insecta > Lepidoptera > Argyresthiidae > Argyresthia > Argyresthia goedartella. The sequence continues at coordinate 19,216,293 of OX463829.1, read as the reverse complement.
ATCGATAATAAACTACAACAATAAAAATAGTTTAGTAGTGCATATTCCAAATTCTAATTAGAATCAGGGGTCATGGATTTATTCCAATTTATTGTACAAATTTTGTTATAAATAAAATTAAAAATAAAGCATTATTTCAAAATCTTTGTTTTTTATTTCAATAAATACACATACATCAATAGAAATATGACGCCTCCCCATACGAGGGGTTATATACATTTTAGTCACTGAAATCCATAACTTCGACACCTGATATGCCACTTTCAGCGTCACTAGAACTGTCGTCCGTATCTGCGCCCACTGAAATTACGAGTTCATTTGTGTATGAATCCTGCAATCTATCATTTTCCCAATATTGCTGTCTCAGCCTTTCCACGTGGTTTATTTCCCTTTTCCAATCATCTGCAGAAATACTTCCCAAGGCGTCGCGTGTTAATTTTTCAATTTTTTTCTCTGATTGTGTTACGTTGTTTTCGGCCACTCGCTGTTTCATTAGGTTCCAGATATATTCAATCGGGTTTAAATCACATTGATACGGCGGAAGCCGCAATACTTCGTGCCCGTGGCTTCTAACGATTTCGTCTATTAGATATTTTTTGGGGGGCGCGTTCTGCTTTATCAGTTGGTATAGTTCAGGTTTAGTACAACGCTCTTCAAATTCAATATTACGTTCGTGCAACCAATTTTGCATAGTTTCCTTCAATGAGTTGGATGTTGGCAGTTTGTCAATTTGCTTGCTATGGTAGGGAGCGTTGTCGAGTACAATAATTGAACCAGGCGGCAGGTTTGGCAATAGTCTCTCATTTAACCACTTGGTGAAATTTGTATTATCCATTTCATCATGGTAGTCTCCACTTTTGCTCTTACATTTATACAGTAACTCTGCATTTGGGACAAAGCCATTCGCACCTCCAGCATGCACAATTATCCAACGCTGGCCGGGGTTATGGTTTTTTTCACACTTTGATCAATAGAGTTTTGCCAACATTTTGCTACTGTGTAGTGACTGTGGATCCAAGTTTCGTCCAAGTAAAATACTGGCTTTTACTAAATAAGGGCTGAGTATCGGCATTACAGCCATCAGTAGGGCGTTGACGTCTCTGATGACAAGTGCTGACAAAATCGAAGCGATTAGAATGATTAGTGATGGTTTGTGTGATCTTCATCATTTGGATACCCAAACTCGAATTAAAATGATTACGCCAGGTTTGGCAAAATTATTTCTGAATGTCACCCAGGACTCTGAACGCGATGAGACACTGTTCGGCGTCAGTCTGCAGGAGAAAATTAAAGCTTCTAAAACCATCGAGAAGCAAGGACTGCAGATCAAGAAGCCTGCTCCACCTTCGAGGCCCAGTGCAGCCGCAGTGCAGCCTGCAGCATCAGCACCAGCCATGCCGTTCCAGGGAAACTGGATGGGACCCCCTCGGTACCCGACGAACAGGGGGGGGGCGAGGAGGTCGGGGCAGGTCTCTGCCGCCGCCGCGACGACCAGCACCGCCGGCGCCAGCTGCGACGACGCAGCAACGAGCCACTCAAGGCCGGTCACGTGTTCAAACACGTCACTAGTGAAGGTACATTCTGGCCGTGTCCAGTTTTACTTTGATTGTTGGCGGTGTATTACAAGTAATACTATTATTCTCGATTGGGTCAAAAATGGAGTAAATATCCAATTTACCAGTAAACCGTTACAATATTCACTCATCTGCTGAACAGCAAGACATGTCATCTGCTATTGAAAACTTGCTTAATTTGGTAGCGGTAACACAGGTTGAACCTAACCTTGATCAATTTATATCCAGTACATTTCTGTCTCCTAAGTCTAGTGGTGGTAAAAGATTTATTCTTAATCTAAAATCATTAAATCGTTATATCCCAAAGATGCATTTTAAAATGGAAGATTATAGGACTGTCTGTAAATTATTACAACCAAACTGGTTTATGGCGACAATAGATTGAAAAGAATCTTATTTGCTTATACCTATTCATGCCGAATACCGTAAATACCTCAGATTTCAATTCATAGAACCAGAATCGTTGGACACTCTGACTTATGAGTTTAATGCTATGCCGTATGGCTTAGCAACAGCCCCTAGGTGTTTCACAAAGATTGTTAGAGAAGTAGTTAGCTATCTACGAGTTCGCGGGTACAAGTCTGTCTGTTTCTGTTACTTTGCATAGGTAGTAGTTACGATGAATGTCCTAGCAATGTGCATGAAACAATAGTATTATTTCAATGTTTGGGGTTTGTGATAAATTTCGACAAGAGTACCTTGAAACCACAAAAAACGGCAAGTTTTTGGGGTTTATTTACAATACAATAAGTATGACATTGAATTTGCCCATCGATAAACGAAACCAATTTTTCATCCTAGTTCAGAAATTTTTAAGGCTACCCACAGTAACTATCCGAGAGTTTTCCCAATTGATAGTTCTAGTTTCAGCATGCCCCGCCGTACGTTACGGATGGTTGTATACTAAAATATTAGAGCGGCAAAAATACTTATTTTTAAAACAACATGGGTCATTTGATGCTAAAGTCAAACTTCCTATTACTATCTTAGCCGATCTTAACTGGTAGAATGAAAATATTTTCAAAGTAAGTAATCCAATAAAAACCCTTTTTATGTCATGGAGATCTACACCGATGCGTCACGTACTGGCTGGGGCGCGGTATGTAACGGGCACAGAACTAACGGTGCCTGGAAAGATACTATCGGTGTTTTTGGCGCTCAAATGTTTTGCTCGCGATAAATTCGACTGCGCCATCTTACTCCGCGTGAATAATACCACAGCGATTAGTTACATAAACCGAATGGGCGGTATACAATTCCCGCACCTAAGTCTACTCGCGCGTGACATATGGCAATTGTGTGAGCAGAGGAAACTCTGGATATTCGCTTCTTACATCAATACTAAAGAGAACATCGAGGCTGACGAAGAGTCGCGAACGGTCAACCGTAACGTGGAGTAGGAACTGTCGGATACGTATTCTAGGCAATAGTCAATAGTCAATAGTCAATAGTCAAAGTACTTTATTACTGTAGATATTTACATATACTTAGCAAACGTCATTTTTTGCCTCTTCTCTACATTGGACCACTGTGGGAGAAGAAGGGCGTAGAAACTCCCACAGATTTATTTTTAGATCTCTTTTAAAAATAGGTTGTGCTTAACTAATACAAATATGAAAAATTTAATTGTTATGAGATTAATAAGCAGGAATAAATAATTACAAAATTATTAACAGCAAGGTCTGTGTTGAGCCAGATTAACCCCATACAGTCCTGTCATTTAAGTAATCTTGAACATTGTAATATCCCTTTTTCGACAAAGTCGCTTTAACATGCTTTTTAAATTGCTCAAATGGCAATTTCAAAATCTCCAGAGGTATCTTATTGTAGTAGAGAATGCACTGACCCTTGAAAGAATTGCTAACTTTCGCGAGTCTAAAACGGGGCGCACATAGTCTGTGATTATTTCTTAGGTTAACATTACAGCTGTCGCTAAGTTTGGAAAATGTTGTAAGGTTCTTGCGTACATACATTATATTTTCGAAAATAAATTGACTAGCTACTGTTAGTATGTCAATTTCTTTACAAAGCTCTCTTAAGGAACCTGTTCGTTTTAAATTATAAATTGCTCGAATAGCTCTTATCTGTAAAATAAAAATAGTTTGAATATCCGCTGCTTTCCCCCACAACAAGATACCATAGGACATCACACAATGAAAGTAACTAAAATATACTAGCCTAGATGTAGCCACATCCGTGCTTTGTCTGATGTTCCTAACAGCGTAAGCCGCAGAACTTAATTTACCAGCCAGTTTATCTATGTGGGGTCCCCACTGCAATTTGCTATCAATGGTTATTCCAAGAAACTTCGTATCATTTACCAATTCTAACGTGCTGTTGTCTAACACCAAACTGGTCTCAACTTGCCTGACATTTGGAAGTGAGAATTTGATGCACTTGGTTTTACCAGCGTTTAACAATAAATTATTAACTGTGAACCAATTCAAGGTTAAAGACAATACACCATTAACATCATCAAAATCTCCTTTTTGTCTTTCAATTTTGAAGACCATTGAAGTATCATCAGCAAACAACACTATGTCAGTTAATTTCTCCACCATGAAAGGCAGATCATTAATATATACCAGGAATAAGAAAGGGCCTAATATGGAACCTTGTGGAACGCCAATTTTAACACCCGATCCATCAGATTTTACGCCGTTAACTTCTGCCTTTTGAATTCTATTGCTTAGGTATGATCTTAGTAGATCCAACGCTTTATTTCTAACTCCGTAATGATTTAATTTAATTAATAGCGTATTATGATCAACACAATCAAACGCCTTCGACAGGTCGCAAAAAACTCCGATAGCATCCTGTGCGGCCTCCCATGCAGAATAAATATGAGATACAAGGGTAATACCTGCATCCGTAGTCGATTTACCCCTAGTGAAACCATATTGTTTAGCGTGGAGTTGTTTTATACGGTTGAAGTGTGAGAGCATTTGATTGAGTATAATCTTTTCAAATATTTTACTTAGTGTTGGAAGAACAGATATTGGTCTGAAATTTGAAGGATCGCCCTTATCTCCCGATTTGAACAGCGGTATAAGTTTACTGTGTTTCATGACGTCTGGAAAAGCCCCATCGTCAACACATTTATTGAATATATAAGCTAATTGTGGGGCTATAACTAGAATTACTGAACCAATGACTTTGACTGATATACCCCACAGGTCTTCCATATTTTTTAAGTTAAGTAATTTAAACGTTTTGACAATGTCCTGGGGATATACATGATGAAATTTTAAATATACATTACTGACGCTAGTGTTATTTTTTAATAAAGTCTCTGCTTCAAATGGAGATGAATTTAGACGGTCCGTTGTGAGTACGGGTACATTGGTGAAGAATGTTTCAAAAGCTCGAGCAACATCAGCGTTGGATTTAACAACATCATCACCTATCTTTAGGCAGAAATCACTGTCCCTTGGTATAACTTTGCCAGTTTCGCGGTTTATTATTTGCCAAACTGTTTTCATTCTATTATTTGAATTTTGAATTTTTCTATTAATGTGTAAAGTTTTTGCTGTTCTACAAACCAACTTGAAAGTTTTGGAATATTTTTTAACATAGTCATGAAATTTTCGATCAAAGTTATAGGTTTTTTGATCATAAAGGTCATACAAGATAACTCTACTTTTACGAATTCCAAACGTTGCCCAGTCATTAAATTTAGATTTACCGTTGTAGTCACTGACTTTCTTTAATTTGAAAACTTTATTGAATTCTGTCTGAATAATGTTGAAGAAGTCTGAGTAGATTTTGTTTGGGTTCTGTTCATTAAAATCCGGTACTGGCAAATTTATATCTAAGTTTTTCGTATATGTCTCTAGTCTATGGGATGTAATAGGCCTATAAAATGATGGACCAGTCTTATCCTTAATAGTAATTGGGAATGAAACTGTTTGACCACTGTGATCGGAGGGTAAATAGTTAATTACACTTTTACTTGTGAATGCACAGTCACAAAAAACGTTATCTAAGCAAGTTTGGCTGGTAAGTGTAATTCTAGTCGGCTCTAGAAATACATGACATAAATTAAATGATTTGAACAGAGTTATTAATCGTCGCTTCAGTGATGTATCTACAAGCAGATCTACATTAAGATCGCCACAAATAATTAACTTTTTTCTGTTATTACAAAGTTTAATGAGGGCTTCCTCCATAATTTTCTCAAATATTTCGAAATTGCCATGGCCTTTTTCATCCCTCGGTGGCCTGTAGAAACAAACAATAATATGGCTATCTAACTCAACACAGGATACCTCTATTTGTCTTTCAACAGTAAGTGCAAGAATATATTTCCGTTGTTTCACCTTAATATTATTTTTCACTAAGATTAAAGAACCACCTCTATCAGCAGTCTTTCTATTGTAACAACTGACAATTTTGTAATTATTTATGTTAAAAGACATCATATTTTCCTTCAACCAGTGTTCAGTAACACAAATAATATCAATGTCAGAATTTTTTAGAAATAATTCTAATACAAGTTCTTTGCCAGGTAGCCCCTGGATGTTTTGATGGGCAATATTTAACTGGGGCTTACATTTTGACATATTTAGTGGCTCTTGTATGCTAGAGATTTCCTCTATTGTCTTATGAACTAATTTAAATTACTTGGAACAGATTCCAATGTTGCATGCAAAGTATAATTAACAGGTGAATTCCCAATAGGGGTGCATGTCATATTACTCTTAAAATAAGCTGATGTCAAGTTGAACTTAGTTAAACCAACTATAGCTGCGTCGCATATATTATAAGCTAACAATGTAGCAACTAATTTTCTATATTTATTAGACAGGTACAATGTATCCCGTGTCAGAGTAAAGTTATGAATAAAATTATTCATGTCGAAATATAAAATAGCATCGCTGTGATGACATATTAAATAAAATAAATGAATATTCATTCTATGCACAGATTTGTTCTGTAGTTCTGTCAAATTACAGGCATATGGAAAATTGCATAGTATAAATTTGCATTTCATCCTACTATGTAAGTCTAGAAGTGTTTCAACACTTTTATTCAAATCATTCCGACTAATGTTTGAATGATTTCCTACCATAATTACAATAGTGCTGTACTCATCATAGATACCGCGACTAATCATCTTCACTAGATCTACAAATGAACTATTTGGACAGCAAATGTTCGTTACTTTTTGGTTAAGCCGGTTATGTAATAGAGTCCCAAATCCTGCACCTACTTTGTCGGAGAACAACAGAGTTTTTCTCTGAGCACATATTTTGGTAGCTGGCGGTACACGAGTGGAGGTGAGTGGCGGGACACACGTGTTGGAGTGCGGTTTGATGCACGTGGTGGCGGTTGGCGCGGCATTCGCGGCAGCGAGCGTCGCAACGTGCGCAACGGCGAACGGCGCGGCCCTCGGGGCAGCTTGCGGCATGACACACGCCTCAGCAGGGACAGCGAGCGGCGCGGTGCTCGCGCTGTTGAGCTGCGAGGTGTCTCCTCGTCGACGACGGCGACGCTGTTTTTTGGTTGGGGCACTTAGCGTTAGTACGAGATGCAAATAAATCAATCTCTGGTTGACCCAAGTGTTCGACAATATAACTAAATGCTTCTTATTTAGTTATATTGTCGAACACTTGGGTCAACCAGAGATTGATTTATTTGCATCTCGTACTAACGCTAAGTGCCTAGAATACGTATCCTGGAAACCGGATCCAGATTCCATAGCTGTTGATGCGTTTACGATCAATTGGAATACAAAAAAAAAACTATGCCTTCCCGCCATTTTCTCCATGTTCGCCATGTTACTCAATTGTATACAAAAGATTATTCAAGACGAGGCTACTGGCATCGTAGTATTTCCCTTGTGGCCAGCCCAGGCCTGGTACCCACAATTGATGGAGATATCAGTCACAGATATAGTTACTCTAAAGCCGCGTCCAAACCTTGTGATATCGCATTCCAGACATCAACACCCACTCCACTGGACGCTTGCCCTGGTAGCAGCGCTTCTCCGGCGCGCGTTCCAACTCCGCGGCACGCCACCAGCCGCGCTACACCTAATGCTAGCCTCTCTGTCCAACAGCACTTTACAGCAGTGTGGGGTTTGTTACAAGCTCTGGTGGCAGTATTGTCATGAGATTAAACATTATTATTTTAAGCAATCCATTCCACATGTAACCACATTTTTGAGTCAACAATTTGAGAAGGGTGCGTCCTATGGTACGCTGAATAGTCATCGCTCAGCCCTGTCCTTACTCCTCGGAAACATTTTAGCTTCGAACGACAATGTAAAACGACTCTTAAAAGGAGCGTTTAGGTTAAGGCCATCGTTACCTAAATACACAAGCACTTGGGACCCTCAGTAGTTTTACGACATATTGCTAAGTGGGTTCCCAACAATGAATTAAGTCTAGAACAACAAAATTGGTCGTCTTGTTAGCTTTGTGTACTGCACATAGGGTACAAACATTTTCTTTAATTAAAATGTATAATATTAATATTAAAACATCTGGCGTTGATATCATCATAACAGACATTATTAAAACTTCTGGAATCGGACGGGCTCAGCCAGTATTGTTTTTACCATATTTCTTAGAAAATCTTTCTATTTGTCCGGCTACGACTCTCACAGAAAAGACCTCAGACCCTCGGATACCGACCACCTCTTAATAACTGTGAAGCGCCCTCACAAGCGCGCGACAGCTCAGTCATAAAACAAACATTGTGCGCAAGCAGCGTGGCGTCGATGTCGCGGTGTATGGTGCACACAGTGCACGACATGCCGCGACGTCGGCGGTGCTAGTGGCCGGGATCAGCATCGACCTCATCCGGTAGACTGCTGGCTGGTCCGCGTCCTTACAAGCTTTTGCTCAATTTTACAGTCGGCCTGTTATCGATCATTCTCACTTCGCTACATCTGTTTGTTTACAAAGTAATTTAAAATGAATATAGATAGATGAATCAAATGTTGAAAAGATATATAGTATCTACTTGACCAAAATAAGGTTTATTTTAATGTTTAACAGAAAGATAGTTTAATTTGGTTTTAGTGTAATTATTAAATTAATTATTGTGTAAGGGCACAATAAAAGCTGGTATTTTGTCGTAACTTCATTCCCGTGTTTCATTTGCAGCTTATCCATTTACCATGTCACTTAAACAAATGGTTACAAAACTCAATCTTTGAACTACCTGTTAATTTATATCGAAAATGAAACCACAAAATATAATATAAGATCAAACGAACTTCTTGAAGTGAAGTTCGATCGATATTATATGAGTGGTTTCATTTGAAGATATAAATTACCCAACCCACCCAATACCCAGTTTTGTAAAAACACGTGAAGAAGTGTGCTACAGCAAGTTGTTATCTACTATACAAAGAATGAACCGTAGATGGCGGGCGGGGTTGACTATGGATGGGAGTGAAAAATCGATACTTTTGAATCGAGTTTATCAAATCGATAAAATTTAAATCCTTATAAATAAAGCGTGCGAATGTTGCCTTGTAGGTCAAAGGACTACCTGTTAATTTATATCTTCAAATGAAACCACTCATATAATATCGATCGAACTTCACTTCAAGAAGTTCGTTTGATCTTATATAATATCGAGTACTGAAATGCTGATTTGGTTTGAGCCAAGTTTCACAAATACATAATTGCTACGTGAATTACATTCTCCTTCAGGAAATGTGTTAAAACAAGTCTATTTCTAATTAAACTTGGGTCTTACCACAAAAAATAAACTCCTGTTTAGCACTTGTTTAAAAACAAAAATGTATAGGATTTGACGTTTGACATTAAACTATGTGCAGCATTTTTTGTAGAAACACACGGTGTGATTTAATTAACCCTTAAAAAAACTCTTAGTTACTGTTTCAAGATGGTTTTAATGTTTTGTGAATTAAGTGAAAGTTAATTTGTTTTGTTCTGTGTTAGTAACTTAGTTACTGAGCCTACTAAAATATTCATTATATGTTCTGGATTGAGCATTACGGCTAGCTGATCAGAAGAACTTTTAGATTTTAGTGGAGCAAATGATTTTTCCAGGGTCTTAGCAAATATTTTTTTGTCTAATTTAAATTTGTTTTGAATAATTTTCTCCTTTATTATAGGGCACTCAGGTGAGATGGCGATATGATTGCCTTTCCAATGACAGCAACAAGAGGCATCCGCTACATCAACTGTGTAAGACTTGAATTTGTGACTGCCTGAGCAGGTAGAGCACTTCTCTGCGTTTTTACAAAATTTAGCTATGTATCCACCTCCTATGTACCTCAGACACCACAGACACAGCTTCACTGGAGCGACGTACGGGCAGACCTCCAAGCGCCAGCTGTTCAGATCCACACTGCTGTGGGTTATGATGATGGTTGTGGTGATTCGGCGCCAGTAAAACAAAGTACTTACTGGTTTAGTCCATGTAATCCGTAAGACACATCAGGTTATCCACGTATGTTTCAAGACAGAAGGCACAAAAGAATAGGAAGCACAAGCACAGAGTCATAGTCTAGTATAGGCAGGAGAAAAACACAGCACTTATATTATATTATCAGCGATAGGAAAGCAAATCTATATACAATTAACATCAAACATGAAGCAAAGCGTAAGCATGGAGCGATGGCGGCGAGCGTGCGTTCCGCGTTATGTTTCATAGGTGACTGATTGGTTTGGTTGACTTCTGTCCGGCGATGCCGATCACGCGTTATCATCGTGGAACAGGTCGCCGCGGAGGGCTAGGGAGTTCGGACATTCGATAGAATCGAACGGGCATTATCGATGTATCGACCAGTCGATAATAAGTTGGTAAGTATGCTACTTATATATCTATATTATATATACATGTATTTAGTTATATATGTTATTTATATATATATATATATTTGTAGTCAGTATTTTTGTGTAGTTTGATTAAGTATGTAAGTATAAATATTAATAGTTTTAAGTTGTAATTGTTTGTGTGTAAGTATGGAGTATGTGTAGATAAATAGGCTACACCACTCCCCTCCAGAGACCGTTAAGGGCGATAATAATCTGGAAACCTGACCTGGCGGCCAGAACGAGTGACATAGTTCCTTGGAGCAGGAACTGGATTAGAGACAATAGGTATAGGGAGACTTTTTTGTATGTCTACATCGTCAGGTAGTGTGAAAGCGGGTTTAAGTCTGTCTATAGACACTGTCTTCACCTTATTATTTACAACAATTTTGAATACCTTGTCTCCTCTGGAAAGTACTTTATGTGGCCCGGAGTAAGCTGGCTGAAGAGAACCTCGCGATGCGTCTTCACGAAGGAACACGTGATCACAGGTAGTAAGCTCCTTGTAAATAAATACTTTAGGCTTACTATGACGGGCAGCTGGCACGGGTTTCAACTTTTCAGCAAAGAGTCGCAGCCTAGTAGAGAACTCCGATATGTCGGTTGTTCCGCTCGTGCTAGGGTTGAAAAACTCTCCAGGGAGTCTCAGTGGCTCCCCGTATACCAGTTCTGCTGAAGAGCTCTGCAAGTCCTCTTTAAATGCAGTCCTGATGCCTAACAAAACCCAGGGCAATGATTCGGTCCACCTTTCATTCGCGTGGCACACTATTGCGGCTTTGAGCTGCCTATGGAATCGCTCAACGAGACCGTTACAGGCAGGATGGTATGCCGTTGTACGCCTATGCTCAAAACCTGCTAGCTTAGACAGACATTGAAATAATGCCGACTCGAACTGGCTTCCGCGGTCCGTTGTTATGTCTGTTGGACAGCCAAATCGGGCTATCCACGTTGATAGCAGCGTTTTTGCTACGGTCTCAGCTGTGATGTCCTCTATCGGTATTGCTTCAGGCCAGCGGGTAAACCTATCCACAGCGGTTAAGCAATACCGATAGCCGCGTGATAAGGGAAGCGGGCCGACCAAGTCAAGATGGATATTTTTAAAGCGGGCTTGTGGTAGTTTAAAGGTGCCAAGGGGGGCGGTAACGTGGCGATTTACCTTGGCGCGTTGACACTGAAGACAAGTGCGCGTCCACTCCCTGCAGTCCTTCCGTATGCCAGGCCAGACAAACCTGTCGGCGACTAACTTTGCGGAAGCGTTAGCACCTGGGTGACTGAGGGAGTGTAGGCTCTCGTAGACTTGTCTACGATGGATCCTCGGGACATAAGGCCGGGAAGTCGGCGTGCTGACGTCGCAGTACAGAGGTGATCGACTATTGGGAACGTGAAGTTTCTGCAACTGCAAGGATGAGCCATTGCGTAACAGCTCTTGCAGCTCTTGGTCTGACTCCTGTGTATCGGCTAGTGTTTCGAGGTTAACTGGAGCTCCCAGTTCTTCTATACGTGATAAAGCATCAGCGACAACATTATCTCTACCAGATATATGCCGGATATCAGTAGTAAACTGCGAGATAAAGTCTAGGTGCCTATACTGCCTTGGCGAACAGTTTTTCTTTCTTTCGTGAAATGCAAAACTGATCGGCTTGTGGTCGGTATACACAACGAAATGCCTGGCCTCGAGCATATGCCGAAAATATTTTATAGCCTCGTAAATGGCCAGTAATTCCCTGTCATAGGGAGAATACTTAGTCTGGGATGGTGTCAGCTTGCGAGAAAAGAAGGCAAGAGGCTCCCATGCGCCGTCTTTCAGCTGCTGGAGAACAGCTCCGATGGCCTTGTCGGATGCGTCGGGGTCACCAGTGTGGGTTATGATGATGGTTGTGGTGATTCGGCGCCAGTAAAACAAAGTACTTACTGGTTTAGTCCATGTAATCCGTAAGACACATCAGGTTATCCACGTATGTTTCAAGACAGAAGGCACAAAAGAATAGGAAGCACAAGCACAGAGTCATAGTCTAGTATAGGCAGGAGAAAAACACAGCACTTATATTATATTATCAGCGATAGGAAAGCAAATCTATATACAATTAACATCAAACATGAAGCAAAGCGTAAGCATGGAGCGATGGCGGCGAGCGTGCGTTCCGCGTTATGTTTCATAGGTGACTGATTGGTTTGGTTGACTTCTGTCCGGCGATGCCGATCACGCGTTATCATCGTGGAACAGGTCGCCGCGGAGGGCTAGGGAGTTCGGACATTCGATAGAATCGAACGGGCATTATCGATGTATCGACCAGTCGATAATAAGTTGGTAAGTATGCTACTTATATATCTATATTATATATACATGTATTTAGTTATATATGTTATTTATATATATATATATATTTGTAGTCAGTATTTTTGTGTAGTTTGATTAAGTATGTAAGTATAAATATTAATAGTTTTAAGTTGTAATTGTTTGTGTGTAAGTATGGAGTATGTGTAGATAAATAGGCTACACTGCCAGGCAGGGATGGGTAGAAGAATGTTATTGAGACTGTCTTCAAAGGCTGGAACTCAATAATGTTATTGTTGTTTGTTCGTTTCATTCGTACAGATATAATTTTTGGAGCAAGAAATGTTTGAATATATCTGCTCATTCTATAAGTCAAGTGGTAAATGATGTATGACTCTTGTCACTTCAGTAGCCGCAGCAGGAATACTAGTGCCTTTAGTTTGAAAGAATCTAGAAACTTTTTGTTGCTTAAGCCGCATCGGCGAGCCCTGGCCGCTCAAACACAACGCCAATATTTTATTTGTCGATGCGTCGTAACTGTTTTGTGCCTTTATTAATTTGCCGACAGAGTGGCAACCGACGGGAGACGGAATAAAAGGCTTGGAATATGCACAATTAGTATCTAAGTTAATTATTATAAATACTTGGTTTATATACAAATTGATATGAGATCTTACCACGTACCTAGATTAGGTACGTGGTATGACAAATCCATTATCTGTGATGGCTGACGCGTGCTTGGGATAAAACTCAAATAATACGTGTGTACGTGAGCTACCGAATCAGCCGGCACAGATACTCTCCCCTTTATAAAAATGTAAAACAAGTTAATTACATATCACAAATTAATAAAAAAAATATACATAGTGAATAACAAACATCGGTCAAACAGGATTGGCGACCGAAATTCCCCTTTTACATAAATTTCAACATACAAAAAACAAAACAAAAAATAATATATTCTACAAGACGTGATGCTATTCGATATAGACACTGCGAGCGTTTTATGCGAGTTCAGTAGTTGCATTTTATGCTTCTTAGACAATGTCAGCCCAGTTGCTTACTATTGAAATCACATTTCTTGCGTGCAAGGTCAGGAACGTAGTTATGATGTCTTGACTTTGCGCTCCTCACTCGATGATTTATGTCCAAAGTTGTTCTTCTAGGGGTTTGGGGCTATTTTGTTCTATATTTATCATGGATGCGAGGTCGATTGCCTGGTGCTTGCTCCATCTACTGCTCCTCGTATGGAGTTGATGTTGCACGTGCCGTTGTATGATATTCTCAATCTCATCTCTTTTTTCATAGACTGGGGAGGAGGGTCAGCGGTCATGGATAGGCCTCTCCATGTACAAGTCACTGTACTCTGTCATGACGAAGTGCTCGATGAGATGACTGATGATGATGATGATGATTGCTTCTGGCTGTGGAACGTTTGTCTGTTCCGGAACGATGGAACAAAGCGTTGCTTGTTCTTTACTCTTCTCTATTCTTGGCTATATCACCGTAATTTTTGATATTATGTGGTGAGGTGTCTTCATAACTCGCTATCAACCGATCATTGACCTGCGGTTCACAGTTGAGCTTATGAGGTTGCTGGTGGGCTGCGTATTTTCCACTGCTGCTTCGTTGGCTTAGGATATGCGACCGAAGGCAGGAACTATTTCACCGATATCTCGGCAACTTGATGATGCAGTCCTCTTGGCGCCTGAGACTCCATTGCGGAAACATTTTGAAAGGCGAATCAAGCTTATTTCTTCACTTCGATGAAGATTTTACCGAAGGTTGCTCGAGGTTGCTCGACGACCCGAAGGGCCCAGTCGGCAGTGACGCTGCCTACGAAACCAAGGGTCCCGGGTTCGAGTCCCGGTGGGGGCAAATGTTTGTTTGATGAGAACGGATGTTTTTACCCTAGTCATGGTTGATTATCTATCTAAGTATAATATTTCTCTATATAAGTATATATATCGTTGTCTAGTACCCAAGATACAGGGAATCCTAGTTTGGGGCTAGATTAATCTGTGTACAAGGTGTCCAAGGTATAATTATTATTATTATTAGATGTTCACTGTCGGGGTCACCACTTTGCCGACAGAGTGGCAACCGATGGGAAACGGAATAAAAGGCTTGGAATATGCACAATTACTATCTAACTTTAGTCCTAAGTCTTATTTATGTAAGTAATCAATGTTCAAATTGTTAGTGAAGCAAATAAAGAGAAAAAAAAAACTTTATTATTATAAATACTTGGTTTATATACAAATTGATATGAGGTCTTACCACGTACCTAGATTAGGTGGGTACGTGGAATGATAAATCCATTATCTGTGATGGCTGACGCGTGCTTGGGATAGAACTCAAATAATACGTGTGTACGTGAGGTACCGAATCAGCCGGCAAAATTAAATCTTTTGAGGCAGTTCACCAAAGACATCTTATTTCTGTCGCCTAACGCTACAGGCCATTTGTTCCAAGATGGCAAACCTCAATAACAAACCATAAAAACTGACATTTGTAGTGAAGAGAATAAGTGAATGAACTGCCGAGATCTGATGGAAGTGAATGAACGAAATTTATTCAGGAATTTCAGTTGATTTTATTGATTTCATTAGCTGTTTTATAATAGTGATCTGATATATTGTTTAAAAAAGCGATTTCTATTGAATTTCTGTTATTAAACATGGAACGAAATAAAACCAACTTCGGGTTTGCTCAAAATATATTTATTGTCATAAAATGTATTACATAGGTAAATAATAAATACAGATAAACTATCTCATATAGGTACATATTATATAACAAGTTAAATTAAGAAATACTCTGCCTCGTGCGTGTCATATCCGATGCAAAGGTCTTCATTTATTGCCTTACGTTAATTATAATGATAATAAGATGCTTTCGCGCTCTGTTCGACCCTAGTTTTTCTCTTTCGTGTATTATGAATATGGTAAATATGGATAGTGGTTTAAAATTGAGATAAATCATTTGTCTTAAGTAAATTATTCGAAAATGAGTTAGGAGTTGTTTTGAGTCCCATGGAGATACGCGTCATCTGATATTGTCCTGAAGCAAATGCAGTATATTTTCTACTACTTGGGTCTAAACCGGCTTGATAATAAACTTGATACAAATCTAAATGGCTAAAATAGACACAACCTGAAAGTGAATCTATAATTTCTGTAATGTTGGGCTAAGGGAACGTATCGTCATTAATGCAGTTATTTAATTTTCGGTAATCGATCACTAATCGCTATTTCTTCTCACCACTTCTGTCTGTTTTCTTGGGAACTAAAAGAATAGGACTAGACCACTCACTAGTCGAAGGTTCGATTAGGCCATCCTTTAACATTTTTTCTATTTGTCGATTCACTTCTTGCTTTGAGAGTGGGGAAGTCGGTTTACTTAAACGGGTTCTGTATTTGGTTTCAAAGATATCGACTGTTCATAAATGTCGGTAGTAGACAGTTTGTAATTAGGTAAATAGCAAATATCAGGAAACATTTCGCATAAATTTTTAATAGAAATCTCCATATGTAAATGTTGTAACTGTAGCGATGAAAATAGCTGCTTAACTCGCTCCGCGTTCTTCTCACTTTTATGAGACACACATACATCATAGTTACAAAGCTTCTCCAAAATTAAATCAATTCCTTTTCAGTCGTATTCAGAATCTTTACAGGAATCTTCCCATTTTTGGGGCTAGCTAATACGCCAGCAATAAAAACTCCCTTCATAATTTCCGATGCACAAACCAAACATTCTTTAGTCATATTTGTCTCAACATAATGAATAGACTCCGATCTGGGTGGAATGGTCAATGCACTTCTGTATTTGGTAACCGTTAATGTCAACACTACTTTGTTATTTTCGTCAGTCCAAAAAGTTAATGTATCATGATTAAAATCTAGTATGGATTTGTGCTTCCCTAGAAAGTCTTGTCCTAGAATGTCACGCGCCCTACAATGAATTAAAAACATAAAACGTATGAATCAGAATGTTCTAATATTATTTTTATACTGAAATAGAGACTTATCTTTTATCCAGAAATGGGAAGTGCAAAGCTAGCGCCGTCTGTTTTTTTATTTAGAACTAACATGTTCATATACATACGTAATTGTATATCACACATTATACCTAGTACACTACACACTTGTATAGTACCTAGTATAACCTAGAACCTGCCTGAGTACGCTGCGTTTTCTTACAGGAAATGAAAATAAAATACAAATTAATATGAGATTTTTACACAACTAACTGCCAATACTTTTAGAGTCTTTTCTCAACAATAAATACTAATATAAAGAGTCCAATCTCAATCCTATTGCGGTTTTGTCACCATGGATGTGCAGTTGTAAATCAACCGGGGGAGCAAAGGCAACTCAACGAGATACGCAACCCAACACAACACAAGAACGCAAAAACAAACAAATTTCTTACACCGCAAAGAAACAAACAGCCATATTTTTTCGTTTGTTTTGGCTCAAACTTTTAGTGTTGCCACACGGTGATCTTTATTTTTCCCCATCACCTCATAAAATACCATTACTGTAATCACTGTCCTCTACTACTACACTCACTTTACGCTGAGATTAAGTGTTATTAGTTCGAAAATATCTTATAAACCGCAGGTAACATAGGTACCTATAGCATAATAGTGGTCCAAAACATAAAGAGACGCTTTATTTGTCCCGAACCTTTTGTAAGAACGATATTTGCCCATACCTACAAAGCCCATCGACTTAACACCAAATTCTTCTCTGCAGTTGTCCTCTGTAGCAACCATGAGATCAAAATAAAATATATATAACTCGCTTTATAACCTCAACTATGACGAACCAGAAAACGTGTTGTCGATAACTGAATAAAAAAGTACTCTTAGTCACCCACTAGTTAGTAATAACTGAATGTTCTCTTTTGCTATATGGAATTCACATAATTTTAATCTTGGCCTAATATTACAATAATATATAATAATAATCAATATTTCAGTATGTACATTAAAACCAAAATAATAGGTATTCATTTATTTATTATAATAACAGTATATTTCTAATCCATTATTAAAAATCATCTTTAACGATAATCAATATCGATCATGCATGTATTACAAATATTTAAAATTAAATGGGAAATGTTAAACTGCACATCAATAATACTGATTTTCACAGCAAATATCTGTGTAGCTTAGGTGAAGGGTAAAGGGGGTGAATGAAGCGAAGCCCCCATTAGCCTTCGCATTAGGTTGAACATGTAATAACAACAAAGATACTTAAAACATAAAAAGTATTTTTGCTGTGAAAATCAGTATTTATGCTGTGCGATTATTTAATTTACTAGCCAAATTAAATTGATTTTGATTGATTAAAGTAAATTTGAAATTACTTATTTGGAACCATGTTTTTATGAACAATTATAATTGAAAGGCATTGGCTTACAGGTTATAACCTAGTTTAGTAGCCAAGAACGTAAATATTGTAGATAGATATTGTGAGATAAATTCATTTAATTTTTATTTGCCATGCACCTTCGCATATTCTCCTTTGATCCTTATGAAATTGCTACTTTCGTGCTAACATAATTTTCTTCTACGACTTATTTTTCGTGGATTGTCTTAACCAACATTCTGTAGGTCAGTAGTATGAGACAAATGGGACTCCCATCAATGAAGCAATCCGAAAGACTTCTGTATGCTTTACATACAAGGGTCAGTATTACGAGGCACCCTATACCAGAGAAAATCCGAACAAATTTCCCTTTGTTATGGGTAAGGAAAGCTAATATTCCTTACTTGTACTGACAAATCCGTACTATGGCAACACTATGGCATCCTGACTTTAACCAACTGTTAAGCGACATCTGGTTATTGCTGTTACTAATTATTCATTGACATAGATGTCAACAGATCTGTCGTTTAACATAAGCACTACTACGCGTTCGCTATAAGTTTGCCGGTGACGATGTGACGTCATTCAGAGGTAGGGTTAGCAAAAATATTACACATTGCGTACTTGTGTTTTTTCTGTCTTTTATGTTGTTTATTATCCCCTATTTAAGTATATGTTTTACTTGATTTTATTTTTTGTCTCTTTTTTATGTATTGTTGTTGTAAATTATTTCTATTTCTATTTCTACATTTACAAAACATTTTATTAGGCAACATTTAACACATTATTGTCGTTGGAATCGATAATAAACTACAACAATAAAAATAGTTTAGTAGTGCATATTCCAAATTCTAATTAGAATCAGGGGTCATGGATTTATTCCAATTTATTGTACAAATTTTGTTATAAATAAAATTAAAAATAAAGCATTATTTCAAAATCTTTGTTTTTTATTTCAATAAATACACATACATCAATAGAAATATGACGCCTCCCCATACGAGGGGTTATATACATTTTAGTCACTGAAATCCATAACTTCGACACCTGATATGCCACTTTCAGCGTCACTAGAACTGTCGTCCGTATCTGCGCCCACTGAAATTACGAGTTCATTTGTGTATGAATCCTGCAATCTATCATTTTCCCAATATTGCTGTCTCAGCCTTTCCACGTGGTTTATTTCCCTTTTCCAATCATCTGCAGAAATACTTCCCAAGGCGTCGCGTGTTAATTTTTCAATTTTTTTCTCTGATTGTGTTACGTTGTTTTCGGCCACTCGCTGTTTCATTAGGTTCCAGATATATTCAATCGGGTTTAAATCACATTGATACGGCGGAAGCCGCAATACTTCGTGCCCGTGGCTTCTAACGATTTCGTCTATTAGATATTTTTTGGGGGGCGCGTTCTGCTTTATCAGTTGGTATAGTTCAGGTTTAGTACAACGCTCTTCAAATTCAATATTACGTTCGTGCAACCAATTTTGCATAGTTTCCTTCAATGAGTTGGATGTTGGCAGTTTGTCAATTTGCTTGCTATGGTAGGGAGCGTTGTCGAGTACAATAATTGAACCAGGCGGCAGGTTTGGCAATAGTCTCTCATTTAACCACTTGGTGAAATTTGTATTATCCATTTCATCATGGTAGTCTCCACTTTTGCTCTTACATTTATACAGTAACTCTGCATTTGGGACAAAGCCATTCGCACCTCCAGCATGCACAATTATCCAACGCTGGCCGGGGTTATGGTTTTTTTCACACTTTGATCAATAGAGTTTTGCCAACATTTTGCTACTGTGTAGTGACTGTGGATCCAAGTTTCGTCCAAGTAAAATACTGGCTTTTTATCCGCTCCAAGCTCATCATTTTCTCGAAGTCGTCGTAAATATCTTGCCCTCCAAGCAGCAATTTCTGGTTTCTGTATCAAAAAGTCACGAACATTT
Source organism: Argyresthia goedartella (assembly GCA_949825045.1). NCBI lineage: Eukaryota > Metazoa > Arthropoda > Insecta > Lepidoptera > Argyresthiidae > Argyresthia > Argyresthia goedartella. Next base: position 19,196,320 of record OX463829.1, on the reverse strand, counting down.
TTACATTTTTTGAACTTATAGCCCAGCTTTTCTTTTAATATATTCCACAGAGTCGTTTTTTGCCCAGGAAAGTTTAGTTCTTGCTTCACGTAAAAGCTGTTTATTATATTTCGTATAGCGCATATCATAAAATCATCAATTTGTAACACCATTTTTTTAGATTTTTTTCGTGGTGTCGACAGTTTTACATCACTCGTACTCGTACCAGGTTCAGATAACGCTAACGTTATTTTTTCCGCTTCTTTCTTTATGTTCCTTAGTGTGCGTTCCGATAAACCAGTTGCCATTGCCGTTCGTTTCATAGCTTGATCCACGGGTATTATATGAGTCCGGTTCTTTTTTTCATTTTCAAAAAAAGTCATCACCTTTAACGCCATTTCACGAACATGACTACGTATAGTTTTTCCTTTACTCATTAACACAGACAATCACAGTAACAGATATTGAGTAAAGTGATATTTGGTGTCAATTAAGTCAAATCACACGCGCTTCCGATTAGTCACACAAGAGCAGACTGCGAGTACTGCGAAGCGACGCGTCAGCGATGACGTTGCTAACGGTTAGCGGATAGGGCGACTCAGGGGTGCCCGCATTCCACGCACCGGCAAACTTATAGCGAACGCGTAGTACTACCTAAGCTACCAGCGCTACCTGAATATCATATCTTGAACTTATGTTTTATAATACGACTAAATTAAAAACACATTATTTTAACAGAAACCAAAGGTCGGTACTGTACTTCGTAATTGGGAATTTTTATAATGATTCGTTTCCAACATTTTCTTCTAAGTTTGACACCCCTGGTCTGTGCCAAGCGCTTGCCGAGCCGTGACGCTTTTGATACGAGAGTAAGTCACTAAATAATGCCGTCATGTGCTCTGCGGTACTGTAAAAACTACACCGCCGTACAGACCAAAAAAGCCAAGGAATAACTCTTCATGTTAACTACCCTGTATTATCAGTACAATACGCATATTCAATAATATTTTGAGAATTATAAAAATCAACAAAGCGACAGCCATGTTTTCTCTTTGAACATCAATGAGTTACAAGATTTTTACATGCAGAAGTGTCATTTCCGAATACCAAAGTTGTTATGCTCGTCACATATTTTGAAATTTTTATTGCACATGCAAATTCACATTACAAACTTATGGAAAAGATATTTACAAAGGCAAGCTTATCTCTAACAAGAGATTTTTCCAGCAAGGCCAAGATGATAAGGATAAATTTCAAAGTAGTCACAGGTAGACCCTTGCGCTCATGTTTATCTGACGAAAATTTAAAGAACTATTAATTTATTTATAAACTGACTGACAACATCACAACCAATGAAAATTAAACCCATTAAAATTATGGATATGTGCATATTCTCTTTTATTTTATTCCCAAATACACATAATAGGTCGCCTGCGCTTAAAAGTATGCAACATAGGCGAACTTATTGTCCATGACCAAATCTACCCAATTGTAGCTCGCAGCATTCCACCGGAACAGCACGGGTTCATGCGGAAACGTTCGACAGTGTCTAACCTTGTCGAGTTTGTTGACTCGGTGGCGAGTCATATGGACAATGGTTATCAGGTGAATGCCGTGTACACCGACTACTCTAAATGCTTCGACAGGCTAAGACATGATATAATTCTGTTTAAACTTTCTGAAATCGGTGTGCACGGCGATCTCCTCAGATGGTTTCAGTCCTATCTCAGGAATCGTAGTCAGGCTGTCCATATTGGCCCTCATCATTTCCGCTTCACTCCCATCCCTTCAGGTGTGCCACAAGGCTCACATCTTGGTCCGCTTCTCTTTAACGTCTGCCTGTATGACATCGCGACATGCTTTAGATTCGCCCGATTTCTCATGTATGCCGACGACACCAAAGTTTTCATGCCTGTCGGGGACGTGACAAATTGTCTCAATCTTAAGGAAGATTTGCACAGGCTCGGTGATTATTGCCAGCGAAACAGCCGGGATCTTAACCCTCTGAAATGCCAGTCCCTCACTTTCTCCAGAAAGCGATCTGACCTACAATTTAATTATGTTTTAAACAATTAGCAGATAGGGAGGGTCGCACAAATCAGAGACCTTGGCGTTATTTTGGATAGCAAACTTACTTTCGTACCCCATTACGAACACATTATTTTAAAGGCTACCAAAATGCTAGGATTTGTTTATCGTGCTTCCAAACCACTGCGGTCTTCCCCAGCCTTTAAACAGCTTTACTTCGCCTGCTACGTCCGCAGTGTGTTAGAGTACGCCTCACCTGTCTGGTCTCCAGTATACCCGCCGCACAGTGATCGACTGGAGTCGGTGCAGAATAAATTTATCAGGCAGCTTGGTTACCGCAACCCCAGTGGCAGGGACAGTTTACCCGACCATAGCTTGGTGTCGTTGGCGGACAGAAGATTATTCGCGGATCTGAAATTACTTCACGGCGTGATTCACGCGGGCATCGACAGCAGCAAACTGGTGAGCAGAGTGCTGCTGCGCGTTGCCCCTGTGCGCGCACGCCGGCATGGACGTGTGCCTGCAGTGCTGCACCATGCGCGCACGCGCACCAATTACGCCTCTTACTCACCCTTGAATAGGAGCATCAATATTTATAAGGAGCGTTTCCCAGAGCTGGATATATTTTTATTTAATCGCTGCCCTGATTTTTTGTCGGAAGTTAGGAAATAGTCGACTTCGTCACCCCTCCTAACTTAGTTATTATATTGATTTTCTCATGACATTATCTTAGAATTACTTTTACTATTTCCCATCGGAACTCGATACCACACATAAACACACACACACTCACGCAGCCTCTTACACCATTCAATCAGCTGTTCACCATATAGTCATACCAGTTTGAACTAAGTTTATTACTTTACTCACTTTATTTTCCTATAGATAGGTTCTTATATTTCTATTTTATTTTTGTATTGTTTCGTAATTGGCATTTAAAATTTTCTTTTCCTTATTGATTAATATTGTATTTTTAATTGCTGTGAAACATGAATAAATAAATAATTAAAATAAATAAATAAATATTATAGGCAGGATTCACTCGATAGGTATACTTTTGGACAAAGGCGACTGTACGTCTTCGGCATGTCGCATCTGAGCGCAAAGATTTTTATCTATGACAACTGACAAGCCCGCTCTCGTCAAGAGGCTGGGCACATATTTTGTTCGAGCTAGCGTCACTAGTATTTATATATGATTTAATACTCAAAGATAAAATATCAGATTTTGGCCTAGGTAAATAATTGAATTAAGAAACACCTATCAGAACAGGCTGCACGGCTTCCAGGCCTCTGCCTTTCCGTAACGATAAAGATGTGAAAAAAAGAACTAACTTTTCCATAAAGGAAAAAACATTACAAAAAAAAAAGAGCTATTGTCAAAAAAAAATCGAAGATTTTGCCGGTTTGCGAGAACAAAATATATTTTTAGCTCAGATCAAATCACAGCGAAATTACAATATATAGTTTGTCTTTAAATGATGGAGTCACCAACCCCAAAGTCACCTGAACAATCGGAGAAGGAGAGACAGTACGACAGACAACTGCGCCTTTGGGGCGACCACGGCCAAGCCGCTCTCGAATCAAGCCATATCTGTTTGATAAACGCGTCTCCTCTAGGCACGGAGATTCTCAAGTCTATCGTCCTGCCCGGCATCGGTGCGGTAACCATTGTCGACGACAAGACTGTCACCGAGGAGGACATCGGCAGTAACTTCTTCTTGGAAACATCCAGTGAAGACCTGAATCGCGGGTCGGAGGCGCTACGCCTGCTCCTAGAGTTAAACCCTGCGGTGGAAGGACACGCTGTACATGAACCACCAGACCAGATACTGCAGGAAAACCCTGATTTTTTTAAAGCATTTACAGTAGTTATTGCCTCTGGACTGGGAGAGAAATCCACTAAGGAGCTATCTCAACATTTGTGGGATAACAATGTACCATTCATTTTCTGCCGGTCGGTAGGCTTCCTTGGGTCGATAAGGATTCAAGTAAATGAGCATGCCGTCATAGAATCTCATCCTGACTTTGAGCAACCTGACTTACGGCTAGATGTCCCTTTTCAAACCCTTGCTGAGTATTTAGATACATTTGACATTGAGACTGTTGAGCTGAAAGATCATGGCCGTATACCCTGGATTGTGATATTGTATAAAGCTGTGCAGAAATGGCAAGTCAGCAATCAGAGCAGATGGCCAATGAGCAGAAAAGAGAAGAATGAAGTCCGAGATGTCATCCGTGAATTTATTAGACAAGATGATAATGGTGTACCAATCAATGAGGAGAATTTCGAAGAAGCATTGAGAGCAGTAAACACAGCTCTGATGCCGACCTTCCTGCCGGTCAAGATCCAAGAGCTGCTGTATAGCAGTGCAGCAAACAAATTGAACAGCTCGAGTTCACCATTTTGGATCATGTGCTCAGCCCTGAAAGGATTTATTGAGGCAGAGGGCAAAGGGAAACTACCAGTAAGGGGTGTCATCCCAGACATGACAGCATCTACTGACCACTATGTAAAACTGCAGAACATATACCGCAACCAAGCTGCACTGGATGCTGATGCAGTTTACAGAAGAGTACAGCAAATAGTTGCTCAACTGAATAGAGACAACATCAGTGAAGATGATGTCAAACTATTCTGCAGACACTCCCAAGATTTATACCTGGTGAAAGGCTCAAGTATAGCACAAGAGTATGAACTTGGCAGTTCAGTAGCTTCATACATTGCTAGACATCTGGAAGAGCCTGATGTGATGATGGTGCACTATATTCTGTTGAGGGCATCAGAGAGGTTTTATTCTGAGCACTGTAGAGCCCCAGGTGATTGGGAGCCAGAGGGTGATATTGCACAACTCAAGGGATGTGTCATTAAACTTCTAAATGATGTTTCCTGTTCACCTTTCCCTAAAGATGACCATGTTCATGAGATGTGTCGGTATGGGGGGGCTGAGATTCACAGTGTCTCAGCATTTTTGGGTGGATGTGTTGCACAGGAGGCGGTCAAAATTGCAACCAAACAGTACCAACCAGTCAACAATACTTTTATATATGATGCCACTTCAAGTACCACAGCGACTTTTACATTATAAGTGCTTATTATTATATTAGAATAAAGTTTGCATTGAATTGAATAACTCTTTTATTGCTTTTTCTAAACAGGTTGTCTCATATACAATTTATGACTTAGATAAATTATTGGCCCCATTTCAGATAGATAACACAATATGCTTGCTTACTCCAATGAGTGTGCAAGATGAATACAGATATTGAGTAGGGTCAGCCACTTTTTATGTTCAGTTATTCCTTCTGGAATCATACTGTGCTTATTACATGTGCCCTACTCATACTTGCACTACATCACAATTACTCGACCTAAGCAAAATATTAATTTTCTATACTAGACATACTGTACTGATTGGGCAGAGGTAGAGCAGATGGCCCAAAATCGGAACAAATGGAAATATTTCTTTACTGTGAGCCCTATACCCCTGCTAAGGGGAGACAGGACAAGATGATGCTTCAAATGGATAATTCTATCTAAATATGAATTAGGTATAGGTAGGTAGTAAATTGATAAACTATATTAATTCTTCAAAGTTGTGTATTTTAGTGTGAATATTAACTATGTACAACCTCATAATGAAGACAGATTCAATAAATTGGGACATACATATAATTATATTTTTCCAATACAGAATAAATAAAAATTGAAACCATTGTGAAGGACTAAAGGAAAAAACTGAACTAACTACTTACATATATGTATATTTGGCTATACACATGATGATCAATAATTGGTTACACCCAAGTCAATATTAACAGTAGAAATACAATTTACATTACAATAAAGTACTTTGTGTCTATCAGTCCAGATTAATAAACACAACATTGAGAACTTTCCATTAGATATCTACTTATTTTCACCTTAGCCATAACTTCAATCGCAGTGCATCAACACCGTTGAGGTAATATCTGAATAAGCGCTTGTCCCGAACAAACCCTAGGTTCTCATAAAGCTTCAGAGCAGGCTTGTTTGTGATTTCAGTTTCTAGTACTACCTCATCAGCATTGTCATTTATCATAGCCTGGAATGGGGAAAAACAAATTGGTTAGTTACTTCCTTGACATAGACAGAGTGATATACAATGACACATCACCAACAGTTCGAATTAGATAGAATTAAAATAAAAACCGGTCAAGCGCGAGTTTCACTCGCGCACGAAGGGTTCCATACCACCATACAATGGTAGCGATGGTGCAGAGTGAATAGTTTGGATATTACGTAGTAAAATGTTGTTTACAAAGTTATTGGTGCAGCTACTTTCACACTCCATGTACGAAACCAGCTGCATTCATAAGTTTGTATGTGGTATTGAAAGAATTGTTGCATGGGAGACCCCTTAAATATTTATTTTATTATTTTTTGTATTTGTTGTTATAGCGGCACCAGAAATACTTCATCTGTGAAAATTTCAACAGTAACTATCACGGTTCCTGAGATACAGACTGGTGACAGACAGACAGCAGAGTCTTAGAAATAGGGTCCCGTTTTTAACCTTTGGGTACTGAACCCTAAAAAGCAACACTGAATTTGCTGATAAAAACATTCAATGTAAAAGACCCCCAATATATAAAGTATTTATTTACCAGTATTGCTTTCTGTACCAGTCTTGAGCCAATCTTTTTCTTTCTGTACTTCTCATCTACAGCTAACATAGCAATATAACCTCTTTTCACAACATTCCGATGCATATCTAACTTACAAACAATGGCACCAATACATTTTCCTTCATGGTTTGCTAAGAAGCAAAGTTTAGGCCAATTGTGTATAAAATATCTGTAAGTGTAGATTGAATAAGGTTCTGAGAGGTCTTTCTGTATAAGTCTCATTATTTCCGGCATTTGTAGTTCAGATTCATAGGATATTATTTCTATATCATCATTTGGTTCTTCTTGTAAGCTAAAAGCAAGTAAGTTTTCAAGAGCTTCATGGACAAGGTTCACTGTTTCACTATCCCCTGTTTCAGAACAATGTTCACTATTTCCGTTTTTTCCTGATGTATTTCTAGCTGGCTGAATTGACGAAGCGCTTGGTGCCATTTCTCCCATCATTTCTCTATGAACACTATTTACATTTGTTGTATCATTCTCATTTCTCACATGTAGCTGAGTGGAAGTGCTTTGAGCTTGGTCTTCACTACAATGTATACTATTAACATTGTTCGTTTTTTCCCTGAGTGCTAGATTTTGTGCTTGAGATGGGAGATACTCATCACCATCATAAATGTTCCCCTGTCTTGCATGTTCAGAGGCTCCATTGGTCAGGGCGCCATGGTTGTTCAGATGGAGGGTATTAGCTAGTGACTCACTTAGGTTTTCTTGATTCATAAAAGCTATATTCTCAGTCGATTCCGTGGGGTCTTTGGCCTGAGTTTTCTTTTTTGAGTTGATTTTTTGACAATCCTGTATCTGATCCTGTACATCTCCGGTAAACTGATTCATCGCGGCTACTGTTCTATCTATTGTTATATTTACACATTTACGGGACTCATAAGCTCATGTAAAGTATTATTTTACGACAGAGCAAACACCTTTTCCTTGACAAAACTGTGGACTCCCACCGACATCTTGGTAGTGAAGCCTGGCCCTGGCTTTATCTGGCAGCAACGTTCTCTGATAATAAGATCTTCGATTTCAATTAGTAACTAATTGGAAACAAGACAGATTAATGTATAATATGTACTTTCAAAAATATAAGAAATTCACGACACTTGAGCTTTCCACTTGGATCACATTGCAAAAAGTAGAGATGTCATTTCGCCATCTCCATGATAAGACAATCGATTACCTATCGAAAGTTCTGAAAATCGACAATTCGACATTAATAATTTAGATACCACGGCAAGTAATTCAGGATGTCTCCAAAAATTAAAAAAAAACTTGGAATTAGTATTTTACAAAAAAAATAGACTATTTCGAGATCATTAATAAAAAATGTGTTTTGTATCGATTCGGGTCTCGCAAAAAAATAAATATGATCGACTAGACACCCCTTTCATAAAAAAAAACGTCAAAACTGAATTGTTGCCATAAATATAAAATGATTTCAGTCAGGGATCAATCGATTAAAAAATCATCGAACATTAAAAGGTAAAAACGCGTTTATTCCAGTTTACCCCTTCTGGATTTTGTACCGTGCTTAACGTGCTTCTTCATGCCTCACTACGATGCGTGTACATTAGGGTAAAGCGGCATTTACACGACGGTCTACCTAACCAAACCGTCCGCATACCGAATTACCGACGCACGACAGTTAATGAATAAGAAACGGGGCGCCGGATTAGTCGCGGCCAATGGAACGGCCGCCCACGCCACCCAGAGGACGAACGAAAGTAGCCGTAAACGGCTTCAGGCGTACTGTCTTTGTAGTACTATTTAGGTGTTCGAGCCTACGCTTGAACCACTGTGAGATTACCCTTTCGTTATTCGTGCTAGACGTCACTCTTTTCTTATCTGTGGTCATAAGTGTGAGGGAGAAACACCCCGACTATCTCCCTCTCTTTCTGTCCTATCGTGGCAGCGCGCGGCGGGCCATTTGCTTCCTCAGTACGCTTTCGATATTCGTTAGTACACCAACGCGGAAATTGTGTTATAACTTATATATGGAAAAACATCATAAACCAATCAAACATCATATTCATAAACGAAGTATGACTTTATGCCCAAAACAATTGAGCAGGAGCCGAAAATAAGGCAGGCTGACCCGGTAGCAGTAAAATTTGGAGTAGAATGCCAAAGGCTTGGCCAATCAGGGTGGTGCAACTTAAAATACCTGGAAACGGGAAAACAATTCCAAGCCACACCCGTGTTATGTGCCCTTAAAACAAATAACATCCTGGCGGAAGTAACCCCAAAATGGAAATATGCAGAGATATTGGAGACATTTGACCTCACTCTCGGGGCAATAACTAACGGGCTGATTCAACAAAGAATAATTTTTGACAGTATTATTAAAACGAGAACCCCAAGAAATGAGGAAGAAGGTGTCCAAGGATTTCCTTGCACCCACATCAGAATTCAAAAAGAATTCAGAGGCCCTGCTGCAATACGTGTGCGGCAGACGCACAGTCGTCCTGAACCAAAGGCGAAACGTCTTTAGGCCTCGGAATAATAATCTAAAGAAGATGTTACAGGAGATTCCTCCCTCGGATACCCACCTCTTTGAGGACAAACTGCTCTTAGATATAATCAAAGAACAGGGAGGAGTTACCAAGTTTTTTCCTGGCAAACGGAGCTTGCTAGGAAATACGAGACAGCCTATGCACGCGACAAGACCTAATAAAGGAACGTCCCGTTGGGCCCCGAATTTTCCTCAACAATCAAGTCACAGCCGGGACACAAAATTCCCAGGAAGGAACTTCTCCAACCAACCTGCTGGGAGAGGACGAGGAAAGGGGGAAAACTAATCGAAACGACCATTTAACCCCCATCAGGGGAGCAAATGGGCGGGTCGAAAATGACTCCTTCGAAGCGGGTTGCCTTGCAAAATATTTCAGTCAGTGGAGGCAGGCACCCGAAAGCGTCAAGGGTTTACAGGATCCCTTTTGGGCGAAAGCCCCCACTGAAAATGTTGTCAAACTTAAACAAACAAAGGTTCCAGACTCAAGTTTCTCAAGACATGGACAAGGAAATTCAGAAGCTAATAAAGGACAAAGCAATAAGAAGAAGCTCTCAAGAACTCGGATTTCTGTCAACCGTGTTCCTAAGGAAAAAGACAAACGGAGACCATCGGCCAATTTTCAACTTAAGGAATCTGAACGAATTTGTTTTGACACCGAAATTCCACTTAATAAATCATCAACAGTTCCCACTACATCTGAGAACTGGAGACTTTATGTGGAAAATAGACCTCTCAAAGGCCTATTTTCATATTCCTGTAGACGAAGGTCACCGCCGTTTTCTTTCTCTCTCCTACCAAGGGATAGTTTACGAAATGACTTGTCTCCCATTTGGCTTAGCAAGCGCCCCGTCGGCTTTCGCAAAAGTCACAAACTGGATAGCGCACCAGCTAAGACAGAAAGGTCTAAGAGTTCTGGTATACTTAGACGACTTCTTGATAGTCCACGAGAATCCGGACGTTCTGAGAGATCAGGCTCATATAGCTTTGACGTACTTCCGAAACCTGGGTTGGCAAATAAACGAAGAAAAAACCTCTGCAACCGCCTCAACAAAACTAGAATACTTGGGAATAACATGGAACACACAGAAAAACACAAATGGCTTATCGGAAATAAAGACCGAGCAACTGCGGCGAAATATAAACACTCTTCAAAGGAGAAAGTACTGGAGTTGGCACGACGCGAAAGTATTCCTAGGCAAACTGAGCTTTGCATCCTTCGTGATACCCCTAGGACGATTGCACTCACGGCTGCTACAAAGAGGAGTACGCCATCTGCCCAGAGACCACCCTCGCCAGAAATTTCCCATGACAGAAGGTCAAATGTTAGAAGTAAAATGGTGGTCGGAGAACATGCACTCCCCAATTCATTACGCGGAACCATCAATTTTCATTACAACAGATGCAGCAGACAGTGGCTGGGGCGCGATTGTAAACGGAAAACATTTTTGGGGTCTCTGGACTGGAGTGGCATCTCAGTGCAGCAATATTACGGAATATTTTCAAGAGATTCGGGAAACCCTGCATAGACCTTTTTGCCTCAAAGAGGTCAGCGGTAGTCCCTCTTTACGTCAGCAAAGATGTAGCAGACACGAACAGTGCTTTTACAGATGCGTTCAGTCGTACTTGGAACTACGACCTGGGCTGGATCTTCCCTCCACCAGCACTGATCCCACGTGTGCTGCGAAACCTCCATCAATCGTGGGGACGTTATCTTCTTATAGCCCCGTTATGGCACAGAGCGTTCTGGGAACCAGAACTCCGCAGTCGAGCGGAGGGTCCACCTTATCGGATACCGAATCTACGCGACCACCTAGTAGACCTTCGAACGAAGTTACCACCACCACAAGTAGATCACCTGGTATTGGCGGTTTGGGTGGTTCGGGCTGGTCCGAGCAATTGAGGGACTGGTCGGGTCCAGAAAAAGACCTCCTAGAATCGGCTTGGAGAAAATCTACACTTAAAACGTACAAACCAATTTGGAGGAAATGGTATGAATGGGCTAGTAGTCACAATGTTTCAATTAACAATCCCGATGCCCAGAATGTAGCTAAATATATTTGCTATTTATTCATCACCACAGCCGGCAAGGCCCTGAAAGGGTGGTTCAAGCTACGGCTGAAACCTAAATATCCGTTTTATGCCCTTCGGGGGTAAAACGGTTCTATTCTACAATACCCACTACATCAGTACGCCTTCAGGCGTGAACGGCTACAGGCGTACTGTCTATTATACAATACCCATTACTTGCTTAAATGACAGTACGCCTATAGGCAATGTGTGGGAAAAAGTACTATCATGGCGCAATATACAGAGGAGGCAGTACTGTCCGTCAACGTGTTAATGATTAGAAATTTTAATTAGTTTACTTTTGATTTTAAATTATTATTAGTTGTTAGGTATATAATATTTTATATAGATAAGTATATTTACATATATTGGATATTCTACCTGATTTTATTAATCAAAGTTTCCTTTCGTGTACTTCTAGCGACGATAATTTTTTGGGTGCGGAAAGCAATGACTCCTCAATGGAGGAACCCCTATCTGTCAAAATTAAGACTTTCTTTGATGGTGTGAAGGAAAATCTAAACATCGTAAATATCAATGCACAAAGCATTCATTCCAGCTATCCGGACCTGCTCGCTGCTTTTAGTGACTAGTGGACGGCATTCTCGTCTCCGAGTCGTTCCTCAAGCCCTCGCTGCCACCCTCATTGTATTCCCTTCCAGGTTACAGGCTGTAGGGTAGACCGGGGGCAAAAGTAAGATTTTGTCTTCGCGGCCCTATTTCAGATAACTGAAACGTTGTCTCCAAAATGTTTTAATGCTCAGCCATATTAAATATAATATATCTAGCTATAAAAAGATTTCATTATCGTATTGATATTTGCAATTATAACTAATTTATTGCAGTTTAATATAAAATAGGGAGAGCGTTACAAATGCCGCCTTCCCGTCAGCAAAAGTAACACCTTTTTATGACAATAAAACTCAGATGAAAATTTAAAAAATAGTTAAAAGAAATACTATCTCGATTTTATTAATTCAATCTGAATTCCCTGCGATAAAAATAAAACAAATAAATAACCAAATATTGGATACACAGGAAGATAATATATAAAAGTCTTGCAAAGTTTTAAATAATGCATATTTTGAGCCCAGGTTACGTAATGACGGTAAACTTACATCAATGAGCCTGTCAGATAATAATTAAAGTTAATGCAAGATTTATTAGTCAAAATTGCGTTTTCATTCAGTATGAAAAAGTGTCTGTAACAATTGACCCCATGTTACTATTGCCTCCGATATATAATTATATGAATTCCACAACGGCAGCCACTAGTCCAAAACTGAGAAACAAAGTTTCAGTTTCAGTTTATTTATTCTTCAAACAATTTACATTGTATTAGAAAATCAAATCTTAAGATTAACTTATAAATAACTTATATTAAGGTGTCAATGAAGAAAATAATCATCTAGTGAATACAGACATTTCGTGAGCAAGAATTTTTTCAGCTTAGTTTTAAAAATACCAGTTGTGTCAATCATCTTCAAACCTAAAGGCAACGCATTGTAAAATCTAACAGCTTGGTAGCGAGCACTATGTTCCACAACTTTCAAAAAGGGGGTCACAGTATTGATGCGGACATCTTTACGCCTCGTATTTAACCTCCGAACTTTCTCATTTGGAGTTTCTAGCCTAGTGATCTGTTTGGAAAAATCGGTTAATAATACGTTTATGTATAAAGAAGGGACGGTCAACACACCCAGCCTAGCGAAATGATCCTTGCAAGATATCCATGGTGGAAGTCTTAAAATGGTGCGTATTGCCCTTTTTTGCAAGACAAACGCTTTTGAGAGGTTGTACATGTAGCTGTTATCCCAAAATTTTATGCTATAACGTAGTCTGGACTCTACTAGGGCTTAATAAAAGGTTAGAAGGTGTTCCTATGCTACTTCCTCCCTTAAACTTCTAAGTGCATAGCAGGCCGAGCTTATGCTATTATTAATCGCGTTTAGTTCCGGTTTCAATTTAAACATGATTCAAGTCTAACACCTTAAAACTTCCCTCCTCAACTTGTGCGATAGAGGTTCCATTAATATATACAAATACAAATCAAATACAAATCATTTATTCGATACATTATATCAGCTACAAATCAAGCGATGGGGCCTTGTACTAGATTAATAAAATCTGTATTACAAGAACCCCGCAATTCCCAATTGTTAAACACTTTAATTTAATGAATGATACAAGAAGACAAAGCGTATTTTTAAATTAATTAAATAGAATAATATATTAAAGTATTACAATTTCAGTTAATATCATTTGTATGCATAAAGATTCTTAAAAACAAATATTATTAAAAGCGAATTATTTTTGGTAAATATTAAATTGGGTTTGTTATGATTATTTGTAGAGTGTATACCTATAGTGGGTGTGGAGAGAAGATGTGAGTTTTGCGAGTGTCTGTGGGGGATGTAGTGTGTAGTGTGTGTATATGTGTGTGGGACGAGCAGATGTGTTTTATCTGCGTAAGTTCATGTATTTATTAATATTTTTACTATCTCTGCTCATATTTAATAATGTTGCAAATATAAATTATAAATTGAAACATATATATCGGTTAAAATTCTATTGTATTGAAGTATTTATAGTATGTATGTACTATATATATTTTGTTTTTGTTTACCTAACTATAACTAGTAATTTTTCCGTGTGTACATAATCTAAAGTTTTGAGCCATTTTGTAACTAACGACTTGCACTCAAGCGGGAGCATCGGATTTATACTACAGATTTTGTTTACCTTATTATACAAAAGTGTTGATTGTATGGTAAATTGTTTTCTTGCGAATACTGTTTCAAAGCTTGGTATTTTGAATATCATGTCATGTCTTCTCTTGTGATTATTGCTTGGATTGACACTGCGGTGTCTTCTGAGAATCGACTGGAGTATAAAGAGTTGTCTTACACTAAGTACATTGGCAAGGGAAAATAGATCCGCTGTGGGAAATCTGTAGGGCTTGAAGAACATCACCTTCAGGAGCGATCTCTGGGCTCTTTCAAGTGATAACATTTTCGTCTTACAAGCACCACCCCAGACAGTTACACAGTAACATAGTACAGACTGGACCAGTGCAATGTATGTCGCTCTAAGAATATCCGGAGGCGTAGCGTGTCTAAGGTTTTTAAATACCCAGGTTAATTTTCTCACACGTGAAATGACTGAGTCAATCTGGGGAAGCCAGTTTAGTTGTTGGTCTATCACCACACCAGGATATTTTATTTTATCTACCCTCTCAATTCTCTCACAAGAGCATGTGGCGCTGGTCGGGGCAGAGCAAGAGTGGGCTTTTATTCCGACGTGGGGGGGCGGAAGATTTGTTCTTAGTATAGAGAAGAACATATTTTTTGTTTTTGTAACATTCAGAGTGAGCAAATTGTTTTCTAGCCATTCTGAAACACAGCGAAGTCCCTGCTCTGCAGAGATAATGGCATCATTCCAAGTCTTTCTATTAAATATAAGCGCGGTATCATCCGCGTATGTGTAAATATTACAATCCTTCAGAGAGAGATCGCACAGGTCGTTGATGTAAATAAGAAACAACGTTGGGCCAAGAACACTTCCCTGCGGTACTCCGTATGTGACCTAGCTGTCACTACTGTAGTGAGGGCCTATCTTGACTCGCTGTTGTCTCTCTTGTAGGTAGTCCTTAAAAAGATCATGTGCGATCCCTCTAATACCGAAACTTTCGAGCTTATCCAGAAGGATGGGGACTGAAACGGTGTCAAATGCCTTGGCTAAGTCTAGGAATATTCCCAAACATTTTTGACGTTTGTCTAGACTACTAACGACCTTGTCAGTAAGTGCAGCAACAGCGTCTTCTGTTGACCTTGCATTCCTGAATCCAAACTGGCAATCTGATAGGAGATTTTTTCGTCTAAGTAGCGTTTCAGTCTATTGTTCATTAGCTTTTCTAGTATCTTTGACTTCAATATCTGTTCTTCCAGCACTAAGTAAAATTTTTGAAAAGATTTATTTATTTATTTATTTATCATAAATATCTACCATTACAGGCTTAGACCTAATGCGGTAAATACTAATACTACACGACTACTTATAATCTACCTAAGTACCTATATTACCTTATCCTATCTTCCATATAACAAATAACAAATAGTGCTGTTCTTGTAAACTCAGACAGGGCAACCCCGAAAATATCAACATACTCAGATATAATGTTCAGAATCCGGATAGCCCGCGTGAGCGGCGCGTGCGTCAGCAAGTTAGTGGGCGCGCATCGCTCCAGCAGCAGCGGCGGCCGGCGGCGGCGCGTCACATACCCGTCTGGGACACACAGGCTTACCTCGCTTAGCAATACGGGATTACAAGTTCTCCCTACCAGCACTTTATAAACATATGATACAAGGGCTACATCCCTTCTAACTCTGAGCTCGTTGTAGTTTACCATACCCAATATAAAAAGTGTGGGATAATTTAACGGGTAGAATGGATATACTCCGTACTGCCGCAGGTACAAATATCTTACAAACTTATTCTGTATCCGCTCCAACATGAGACGATATTTTGTTTCATGTGGTGCCCATATCATTGCATTTGATTCTAGCTGTGACCCAACCAGTGTATTATATAATGTTTTTAAAGCAGATGTCCCTTTAAAAGTACGTCCCGTACGCAAAATGAAACCAAGATTCCGATATGCCTTCTTACAAATACTCTCAATGTGCAATCTATAATTCAGGTCTGCAGTCAACCTTACTCCCAGGTCCTTGACGTCGTTTACTCTCCGCATTTGTTTGTCATTTACTTTATACTCACGCTGGACGGGATGTTTTCTTCTTGTGAACGATATTAATGCGCATTTGGAGACATTAAATTCTAACCTATTCTTGTCACTCCACCTCACTACCCGGTCTATATCTTCCTGTAGTTTTTCGCAGTCATCGTCACAACCCACCGCCAAGGACAGCTTAAGGTCATCCGCAAACAATAAACAACGTGCGCTTTTTACCTGTCTAGGTAAGTCGTTTATCATTATCGTGAATTTTAACGGCCCTAAAGTACATCCCTGACTAACCCCTGACCTAGTAAAGTATGGATCTGACCGGTATCCCTCGTAATCCACATATTGTTTTCTGTCACTCATATAACTTCTGAAAAACTTAAGTAATTGTGGAGTACAACCTACGTCCGCAAGTTTTTTCAGTAGGACATCGTTATCTACTAAATCAAATGCCTTCTTATAATCGAAGTATGCAGCATCTACCTGTCCTCCGCCGTCTACTACTGGTATAACTTGGCTCATAAGATTTAGCAGATTACTACAGGTACTACGACCTTTCCTGAACCCGTGCTGGGCCTCTGATAACTGTGGGTCCACTTGCGCTAATAATGATTTCTGAATCGCCGATTCTAGTACTTTTGCAGGCGTGCAAAGAATAGCTACTGGTCTGTATCCTTCCACGTTTGGGCTTGCCCTGCCCTTCGGTACCGGTACTACCCTGGTCACTTTCCATCGCTCTGGAAAAATCGCTTGATCAAGACACCTATTGTAAAGATATGTCAGTGGCTCTGCTAACGCTTCACGACAGTCCCTAGTAACATAGCACGGAATGCCATCCGGGCCCGCTGACCTCTTCGGCTTGAGTCACCTGAGAGCATCTCTCACCTGCCCCAGGTGTAGCCTGTTGTACTTGCACGCGCGCCGCGTTCGCATGCGACTCAGCCATGGCTTCATTGACGTCCAGTTTGGCTCGGTCCACACTGTATACTGATTTGAAGTAATGTGCAAACTCCCGAGCGATCTCTTCAGTAGATAACACTATGCCATCCTTAATAATGTTTTGGGGGCACCTGTTAACTCTCATAGATTTTATATATTCCCAAAAAGCCTTTGGGTCTTCACACATGTGTTTTTCTACAAGGTCACTGTACTGTTCCCTGGCTAGCATAATCAAAGATTTTACCCTCGCTCTGCACCTCGAAAATATTTCGTAATCCGTGTCTGACTTACTACCTTTATATTTCATATGTAAATAACCCTTTAGTTTAATTTCCTGAATCAGTTCCTTAGTGTACCACTTAGGATATACATACTTGTCATTTAAAGTATGACATCTTTTCTTTGGAACATACTCATCAAAAATACTATTTAAGGTGGTGTAAAAAATATCTATACATACTTCCACGTTAGTACAGTTGTACAATGGTGCCCAGTCAATTTGCGCTATTGCCGTGTACAGCGAGTAAAAGTCAGCTTTACTAAAATTCCAACCTGTCGGTTCACTACGCGATGAGTCACCGTTCGCGTTATCAGTGGGATATCGGAGAGGCGCCCGCGATCAACCTCTCATCTCCACTATTACATCTAGCGGCGGGTGGTACTTATCCACTGGTAATAAAGCCGTGTCCGCCGCACGCACCCTCACGCACGAACCACAATCATTCTCAAACTTACTCAGAACTAAATCTAATTGACGATTGTTGCAATTATTCACGGCGTTACCCTGTCTGAACCCACAGAATGTCGCGAAATTTTCGTAACAATTTCGTATTTCCACAGTACTAGAAAATAAATTAAAATCACCTATAACTATTACACTACTATACCTATCACAAAATTGCTCTATTATTCTAAACATTATCATATACTCATTCAATTCAGTAGTGTTCGGAGGTATGTAGATACAGCACAATATCCATAACAATCTGTTTTGTAGGTACACCGCCCCAGCAACTAGTTAAAATGAATGATTGTCGACATTCACATTACCCGGCACAGCGACTCTGCGAAGTTCGAACCGCGGTGTGGCCACGAGACACGTGCCGCCTTGCTTTCGGCCGTCCGCTCTGTCGCAGCGCAAAATTACGAATCCTGGCGGAACTATCTCTGCATCCTGTATGGATTCAGTACAGCTTGTCTCCGTAAATGCAAATATGTCTGCCGTCGAAGAGTGAATGCTGGCATATACATCTTTAAGCTTCGTCCTCAGCCCTCTTACATTTTGATAGTACACGGTGACTTCATTTCTGATCTGGTGGTCTACGATCTTCTCTCCGAAACCACATCCACTCACAGTATTCAATTTTTTCGTCCCAGTGTTCTGGTTCATTTAGTATCATGTACTTGCTTTCCGGTACCGTCACAATAAACGACGCATAATTCTTTGCTTTTTATGCTTGATTGTATCCACCTTTATCTGATCACTTTCTCCACATATCTTCCTCACAAAAGCCTCCATCTTCTCAACTGATACTTCCTTTTTTACTTGCCAGACATGTAAGTACTTTAGTCTCTCTGTTCCTTGGATTTCTTTTGAATTTGTACATTTTCCCTTTTTTACCTCAAAACTCGGGTACCTGGTTTTCTTCCTGATGACTGTCTGCCACTCATCTTTCTGTGTCCTTCCCATATCTTCTTTGTTAGCTTGCTGCTCTTTGGAAGTTTCTGCCCGTTGCTGTTTCGCGTTTTTCGTGGCCTGACCTTTAGAAGTTATTTCTTTTGCAATGTTTGCATAAGTAGTAGGCTTACCTGGTACCTGCTAATTTAACTCTATCAAGCTATCTTCCGGCATTTCCGTACTGACCTTCTTTCTTAGGAGACTTTCAATTACATCCAATTTCTTAGCATTTTCTACAACTACTGCCATATTTTTGCGGAGGTCATCCATTTCCAGTTGAATGTTATTTAGCTGCACTTGAAGCCGATTAAAGTTCCTCATCTGTTCATCCTGTTGAGACCTAATTTCTTGTCGGAGCTCCTTAATATTGTGCAAAATATCCAACTCACTGTCCGCTACCGCCAGATCCTCATTATTTTTTCGAGATCCCCGCGGTTGCATGTTCACAAAACTCTTTGGGGTAAATGTCTTGTTCATCAGTTTTTCGCTTATTGGAGTATCCACGTTGCCCCTCTTCGGTTTACTGCATACGCATGAAGGGCATTCCTACGACTCTTTGTATTCCTCACTCAGCTCCACATATTGACCACTTGTCAATCCCATACAGCTACTATGGTACAACTTCTTGCACTCCACAATGGAACATTCCATGAACGACAAATCACATATGGCCTTGTCACAGCCATTGCACTTCGTACCCATTAATAATGTACGTACGAATTAATAATGTAACGCACTCACAACCAAAAACACAACCGTTCGCTCGCGTTGACGGCGCGATGATTATACTCAATCAAATGCTCTCACACTTCAACCGTACAAAACAACTCCACGCCAAACAATACGGTTTCACTAGGGGTAAATCGACTACGGATGCAGGTATTACTCTTATAACTCATATTTACTCTGCTTGGGAGGCCGCACAGGATGCTATCGGAGTTTTTTTGCGATCTGTCGAATCGATCATAATACGCTATTAATTAAATTAAATCATTACGGAGTTAGAAATAAAGCGGTGGATCTACTACTAAGATCATGATTTCAACAGGCAGAAGTCAACGGTGTTAAATCTGATGGATCGGGAGTAAAAGGATGCCATGGCCTATATTGTGTTAGGAGCGCCGGCAGGTTTTCGCGGCACCACGCAACATTGTACGTAGGGTGTTCAGTTTCGGCTAACGTGCCCAGTGTGCTGGAGCCGCCAGGATTGTGCTGTTCGAATGGAAAGCGCCCTGAAGGCCTGACCTTGGTTCTCTGGGAGAGAGGGCGTCGACTGTAGCTACCGCTGGTGCCGCGGCCGAATCTTCTGCTAGACAGAAGTGTTATAAATGACGACGCTCTCATGACGACCTATATTTTTGTACCGTTGGGGGTTGATACGACTGGGGTATGGGGGGGATCACCATTTTTTTTTTATTTGAAAGAGTAGACCTCCATTTTGGTACCTTTTTGAAAATAAGAAGTCGGTCTAGAGTTGGGTTTCTAAATCAAAAATACTAGAACAAATCTGTCATCCATGTAAACGAAATTGCGTGTTAGATTTGCTATTGACTCTTGGGACAGACTTTGGAGCACTTCGGTTTAGAGATTAGTTTTGGCCTGAGTAACAAAATGCACTATGTATTCATTCTGGGCAGTATTTGGTCCAACTTCGTAATTTCTTTATTGTACTACACAGAATAGACATTCAGATAACTTTTAATAAAAAAATGTCCAAAGGCGAGCTTATCTCTTGATGACGAGAGATTTCTTCAAGCAAACCATGATGGGTATGAAAGTTGATGGTTGAAATATCAATATCGATATTAATCCAGAGAATAATTATCCAGATGCTGAACCATAGCTAAATATTTTAGCCTCTTACGGTCTACTTATTGGCCATACCTTTGTTACGAGAGACGCTAGTCGCACATGCTTGGATCATGTTCTAGTTAAAACTAAGAAGGAATTACTTACAATTGTTCTTCACTCTACAGTTACAGATCACAAAGCTGTCCTTTTTTGCCTGGATCTCGAACAGAAGAAGATCGTAGTCCCACCTAGTACCTATAGTAGAATAAATTTCCAGGGATTTGCAGATGATCTAATTAATATAAATTTTGCATACATATACCAAATAAATGATCCCAACACAGCTCTAGATGAATTTATTGGATTGATACATACCGTACTGGATAAAAACAAGACAACCCATAAGGTACCTTCAAATAAACGGATCATCAAAGCATGGCTAACGCCTGGTCTGCTAAAATGTCTACGAAATAGGGACAATTTACATAAAAAGTTTATGTCAAACCCAGAGAATGAGACCTTAAAAGTAACCTACCACAGGTACAGAAATTTCTGCAACAACATATTAAAGAAAGTTAAGAGAAATTACGAAAAGTCTTTATTTAATAAAGCCGGATTAAACAGCAAGGAAATTTGGAAAGCCATAAAAACAATAACATCTACTACTAAAACAAAAAATCAACCAAATGAATTATTAAAAATAGAAAAATCAGCTAAAGACTCGATAGAATTTGTTAATGAATACTTTGTCAATGTCGGTAAAAAGTTAGCAGAAAATATAGAAAATCAGGAAACAATTCAGGAGAGCGTCATGCCAGTCAGTAGATCAGACTCGCTCATCCTAATTAGTACGGACACTGATGAGGTAAATAGACTTGTCATGCAGCTTAAAGATAAATGCTCAGTAGGTTGGGACAATATCCCGAACAAAATCTTAAAGCAAAATAACAAAATCATAGTACCTTATCTGTCCTACATATTTAATCTCTGTTTGGATACTGGTATTTTCCCTGATGCTTTGAAGAGGTCAGTAGTGATTCCTATTCACAAGGGTGGTGATCGGGACCGTGCCGACTGCTATAGACCTATCTCGATCCTCCCATCCATATCTAAAATCTTGGAACGTATAATAAACAACCGATTAATGAACTTTTTAGAAAGCAACAACATCTTGTCAGAGAGACAGTTTGGTTTTCGTTCCAAAAAATCTACCTCCGATGCTGTTCATGCAGTCACTGACTTCATAACTGAGGCCTTGGATGGAGGAGAGAGATGTTTGGGGATTTTTCTTGATCTGGCCAAGGCGTTCGATACGGTTTCGATCCCACTACTTGTATCTAAGCTTGATTCTCTTGGTGTAAGGGGTAACCAACTCAATCTTTTCAAAAGCTACCTATCTGATAGAAAGCAAAGCGTAAAAATAGGTGAATATATGACACTACCCAGCCAGTAGAGTGGGGGGTACCTCAAGGCAGCATTCTTGGACCGACTCTATTCTTGATATATATTAATGAACTTTGCAGCCTTAAACTTCCCGATGGCAACATAGTAACTTATGCTGACGATACCGTTCTGCTTTTCAAAGGAAGAAATTGGACACAAGTTTTTGAAAACGCACAAAACGGTTTTAATATAATATCGAAATGGCTGCAGCATAATATTTTGACCTTAAACGCCGATAAAACTAAATATTTGACCTTCTCTATAAACAACACGACCCAACCTTCTGCTGGTTTTAATTTGACCTCACATATATGTAAAGATGAAACTAACTGCTCATGTAAAACCTTAGAAAGAACCCCTACAATCAAATATTTAGGCATAACATTGGATCGGAACTTAAATTTTAAAAAACATATACAAACTCTAAGTGGCAAAGTCCGTAAACTAATATATATATTTAAAAATTTGAGACACGTTACCAATGCATCACTACTAAAAAATATTTATTTCGCTCTATGCGAATCTCTTTTGAGTTATTGCATAACATGTTGGGGAGGTGCAAATAAGGGAACTCTTTTGTCACTGGAGCGTGCTCAACGTGCTGTTTTAAAGGTCTGCACCTTTAAACCCAGGATCTTTCCGACCGAAGAACTTTATCATTTCTGTGACGTTTTGACTGTTAGACAACTTTTTATTCAGAATATTCTGCTAAAACAACACCAAACTCTTGAGTATACACCTAGTTCTAAAAGACGAAAAGATAAAGTTTTTATAACCACCTCAACAAAGACAAGATTTATGCAGAGATTTCTTAAATTTCTAGGGCCCTATCTATACAATAAAACCTGCAATATTGTGTATATATATCCTAAACCAAATTTTGAATGCAAAAAGCTTATTTATAAGTGGTTAAGATCGATGAATTATGACGACACAGAAAATTTCATCGCCATTTCACAATAATAAGGATAACAAAATAAATAAAATGGTACAATCAATACTTGATAAATACATATTTGATAATTATATTTTAGGTGCACATACTTACGTATTTTTTAGAAATGATGGTAAAAATACACAAACATTCCTAACACACCTCACTTCACATACATCCACTACACTTTCTCATCTCACACACCCATATTTACACTCACAAATACTCACACACACCCAAATACTAACTATTTTAGGCACTAAATGACGAATTTTAAACTTTAAATTACCTTCTTTAAGTTTTAGATAGCTGCATTACATTGAAACTGTAAAAGTACTTGATTTGGTCTGCTAATTTTTCTTCGTTCATATCATTAGGGGAATGTTGTGTATAGGCTGTGTGTCACCGCCCCCCACCTCTTCAGTCTTGCATTAAACGCGGTTACAAGCACACTGGCGTATTATTTACTAGTGGCGAACGAGGATTAAAATACATAAATAAAAAAGTGATTTTGTATTAAGTTATTAGACATGTCGGTGGGTAAAATTCGAGAGTTTGTGGTGAAGACGGGAAATTGGTCGGCTTACATTGAGAGACTCGAAATGTATTTTGTGGCGAATAAAATAGCAGCTGATGTGAAACTACCCACTTTAATTTCTGTGATGGGCGAAGAAGCTTACGAGCTGTTATCGACTTTGGCCAGCCCGAAGAAACCATCCGAACTGGTTTTTCAAACAGCAGTGGATCTGATGCGTACCCATTTACAGCCAAAACCCTCAATTTTAGCAGAACGGTATCACTTCAGGCAGCGGCGGCAGCAAGCGGGGGAGTCTATAGCGGTCTACGTAGCCGATTTGAAGAAACTGGCACGATATTGTGATTTTAATGCCAGTCTAGAGGAAAACCTCAGAGATCAGTTGGTGTGTGGTTTGCGCAGTGAGATAACGAGGCAGCGGCTGTTTAGCGAGACCACGATTGATTACAATAAGGCGGTTTCCCTGGCATTATCGCTTGAGGCGGCTGAGAAGGATGCCAGCGCAGTGGACAGAACGGGCGTCACAACCACCAATGTGTCAGAGAGTGTTCACAAATTAAATTTGAATGTTTGTCGGAAGTGCGGCGATAGTAAACATATGACGAATAATTGTGTATACCAAGACTACGTGTGCAGTTATTGCCAGGTAAAGGGACACCTACGAAGAATGTGCCCAAAACTACGCGAGGCCTACGGGGCCGGGAGTGCAAGACAGGTGGATTCGGCGGGTATTGCTGATTATTATGAGTCACGCGGAGGGCGCTTGAACAGAGGGTGGCGAGCTAGCAGAGGTCGCGGTGGCGGCGGCCGGGCGTTCGCGGGGCGCGGGTGGCGCGGAGCGAGAGGGGGTCGGGAGCGGGCCCCGGTGCATTTGCTAGAAGAGGAGAACGATGCGCAGGCGCATTACGAGAGCGAAGAGGAGGACACTCTGGTACCGGACGACGACTTCGAAGAGCCAATGTACCAAATGTCGCTTAGCAGATATAAACCGGTGTGTATTGAACTTAAGGTTCATAATCGTACTTTGGTTATGGAGGTTGATACCGGATCGGCACTTTCATGTATAAGCAAGGCTGTTTACTGTGATTTATTTAGCGAATTAGAATTAAAGAAATGTTGTTTATCATTAAAATTTTATGATGGTTCAATCATACGGCCTTTAGGCTATTTATGTCCGGAGGTAGAATACAAGGGTAATAAAAGAATTTTAGATCTGTATGTAATAGATAACGGCACAACGAGTTTAGTGGGGCGACAATGGTTAACAGAATTAAACATCCCAGTAATTGTTCAAAATAACCACATAGGAAAAGAAGGTAAAGATAAGAATAAATTAGTGGATGATATTATTTCCAGTCATAAGTCCTTGTTCGACGGTGCGCTGGGTCGCTTTACTGGCGGTGAGGCGGAGCTGTGTGTGCGAGGTGATGTGCTGCCGATATACTGCCGCGCGCGCCCCCTGCCGTACGCACTGCGCGACCGCGTCGACGCGGAGCTCGATGGCATGCTGCGCGCGGGCGTCATTGAGCCGGTGGACCAGTCCGACTGGGCCACGCCGCTGGTCATTGTGAACAAGGCGGACGGCGGTTTGCGCTTATGTGCCGACTACAAGGTAACCCTTAATCGAGTACTCATGGTCGACAGATACCCGGTTCCTAAAATGGATGATCTATTTAGTGATCTCAGCGGGAATGAATATTTTACAAAGCTAGATATGACACAGGCTTACAACCAAGTCGTCTTATCAGAAAAATCTAAACGGTACACGGTTATTAATACTCATCGAGGATTATTCCGATACAATCGCTTGGTCTACGGTTTATCTTCTAGCCCAGGAATATTTCAAAAATTGATGGTAAATATTCTTAAAAATCGGGATGTCCTGATATTCTACGATGATATTTTGATTAAAAGCAAAGATTTAGAAAGTCATTTGAAAACAATAAAAGACGTATTAGAAATACTACAAAAGAACGGAATAAAACTAAAGAAAAGTAAATGTGAGTTTTTGTCAAGTGAGGTAAAGTATTTAGGGTTTATAATTGACAAAAACGGAGTTCGAGTAGATCCGGATAAGATTAAACCTATAGTTACAATGCCGCACCCTACCAACGTAACCGAATTGAAATCGTTTCTGGGTATGGTTAACTTTTACGGCAAATTCATAAGTAACTTGAGTTCGTACTTAGGTCCCCTTTACATGCTTCTTCAAAAGGGCAAACATTGGTTTTGGGGTACTGAACAAAACTCAGTTTTCGAGCAGGTGAAAAGATTATTAAGTGAAGCTTGTGCGCTCGCTCACTTTGATATGTCGCGAGAGACCGTGCTGACCGTGGACGCGAGCGCGCGCGGGCTGGGCGCAGTGCTGGCGCAGCGCGGACCAGGCGCGGACGGAGAGAGCGTGGTCGCGTACGCGTCGCGAACTCTCACCCAACCGGAACTGCACTATAGCCAAATACACAAGGAGGCGTTGGCCATCGTATTCGCTGTAGACAAGTTCCATCAGTATCTGTATGGTCGTAGCTTTACTCTACGAACCGATCACAAGCCGTTGGTCAGCATTTTTGGACCCAACATTGGCATTCCAAGTGCGGCAGCAAACCGATTACAGCGGTGGGCGGTCAAGTTATCAGCGTACGACTTTAAGATTGAGTATGTTAGAACAGATTTGAACACGGCTGATGTACTTTCTAGGTTGATTAGCTCTCATAAAAACGAAGCTAAGAAAGAAGAAGAATATATGCCCGAACAAACTTACTTGCATTTTAGCTCGGATGCGCTTTTATTAAACGCGGAGGTACTTAAAAAAGAAACGCGCGCTGATCCCATTCTTAGTCGAGTATTAAGTTATATTAAGGATGGCTGGCCGAGCGAGGTCGAATTGAGAGAGCTAAAACCGTACCTTAATCGTAAAGGCGAGTTATATTGCGAGTTAGGGTGTATTATGTGGGGACACAGAATCGTTGTTCCACCAGCTTGCAGGCAAAAAGTTTTGACTGAGTTGCACGATTCTCACATGGGAATTGTTAAAACGAAGTCCCTCGCCCGCAGCTACGTGTGGTGGCCAGGAGTGGACGAGGCAGTGGAGGGGGTGTGTCGCGCGTGCGAGGTGTGCGCCGCACTAGCCGACGCGCCGCCCGGACACGAGCCGCGCTGCTGGCCGTGGCCGACACGCCCGTGGTCACGTCTGCACCTTGACTTCCTGGGGCCCATCTCAGGCATGACTTACTTAGTAGTTGTCGATGCTTGCTCTAAATGGGTAGAGGCCATAAGAATGCAGACAACAACAGCACAGGCAGTTATAAGGGTGTTGAGGGACCTATGGGCAAGATTTGGCCTTCCAAAACAAGTGGTGAGTGACAACGGCCCTCCCTTCACGAGCTCTGAATTTGGCATATTTTTGACCCAAAATGGCATAGAACACGTTTTTACTGCCCCTTATCATCCAGCATCCAATGGGGCTGCTGAAAATGCGGTAAAAATTTGCAAAAGAGCTATAAAAAAAGCATTCAAACAAAACATTGATGTGCATACGGCCTTATGTAGATTTCTACTTGCGTATAGGAATACAGAGCATGCCACCACTGGGGATAGCCCCGCTAATGTATTGATGGGACGTAGTTTACGGATGCGGCTCGACTGTCTAAAGCCAGAGCGAGAGGCGCGTGTAGCCGCTCGACAAGCGGACACCACTCGCGCCGCAGGCGGAGTACAGAGACAGTTCACACCCGGTGATTGTGTCTGGTATAGGGACTATCGTACAGCAGATAAATGGCTGTCGGGTAAGGTAGTTGAGACATTAGGGAGCACGGATTATGCAGTTAGAGCCAGATTAGGAACCGAGGTACACAGGCACGTAGACCAATTGAGACGAAGGGTAAATGAGGTCAATAACGCAAGTGAGCGTGAACCGTCGGCGCCACTAGAGACTGACAGGCGTCAGACACGCCGGTCATCCTTGTTGTTCCCGGTTGCCGAAGAGGAGGAAGTCGTCAGTGAAATGTCCCCGCCGACAGAGGTGAGAGAGAGTTCGGCACCAGTCGCGAGCACATCAGGCACACCATCACACTCCCCACCGAGCAGCAGGCCTCCACCAATAGTAGCTGCACACACTGCACCGACGAATACGGACGAAGTGACCGAAGTTACCGATAGAGTATGCCGATTGCGGCCCAGGAAACCACCTGCTAGATATGGCTTTGAGGTAGATTAATTAGTCTCCTAATTAGGTAATTAGGAATAAAACAGCAAATTATGTTTAAAGTAAATTGTTTATGTTGATCCAAGAGATGGTGTAGTTAAGACATAGTAATAGTGTTACCTTTCGGTGTGTTTGTTACATTGTCTATTATTATAGTACCGGTGGAGGGAACTTTATACCTTTAAGTAGATAAGTTAAATATTTTATAGTACTTATGAGTAAATTTGTTAGGTTCTTAAATAGGGGTGGAGGTGTTGTGTATAGGCTGTGTGTCACCGCCCCCCACCTCTTCAGTCTTGCATTAAACGCGGTTACAAGCACACTGGCGTATTATTTACTAGGGAAGAGCCTCGCTACTTATCCCAAAACACAGGGGAAACCCTACCTTGGGGAGTATCGACTCTGATATTATTTTTGCTTATTACCAACACCTATTCTCATAAACATATGATGTATCTATCTTTAGTTAAGTTTATATAACATGAAACTGTACCTTTCTTATTATGTATTCTTTTGTAATTTTTGTGAAAATGTTTATTGAATAAATCAAATGCATGAAATTCCATACTTGCATAAATTGTCAATGTCCTTTCACTTCAATCATATATGTATAAACATATGCCGGATTGTCTTCGGGCTGCGCAAGCGTGACCATTGACCATGTCTCACAGTATCGCAAGGTGGCTTCCGATCTGTATTCGTCGTAATATGCACATTCTCTTCCATCTCTTTAATATTTTGCGAAATCCCTGCTACCCCACATATCTCCGAGAATGTTTCTAGTTTCTTTTCATCCGGAGATTCCACACGATCTCTCTCTTTTCAACTCCTCGGCATGAGACTGCCACTTACGAACTCACATTTAAGTAAAGGGCAATCCGACTGTGTAACGCACTTCCTTGCGCTATTAGAGATAGGTACCTAGTCCCTCAATATTAATTTTTAAGAAAAGATTGAAAGAGCATTTCCTTTCTCTTTCGTGGGTACTATATACGTATATATATCTTATATGTATGTTTGTGATGTCGCTGTTTCTGGTTCCCAAAGTACATGGTATCCTAGTGTGGGGCCAGAAGCAATATATGTGCCTGTATGTAAATGTTGCTTAATAAAGGAATTCAAAATAAATTAATACAATTACATATTTGCAAGTAGCTAATATGATTAATTTCTTTGGAAATTACTCTGCATGACGATGTAGACCTCAGTAATGTTTACACCCCATGTGAGAAACTAATACAGCTTTGTGATGTAACTATATCTTTGATTTATATTAAATTTTTGCAAATCAAATCAAATCAATTCGTTTATTTGTGAAACATAGGTAGGTAGTAGGATATTCAGGTGTTATAAAAATATTATGTATCTCTATGTCTAGCCATCGGGCATACAAATATTTCATGCAAATGTAGGTAAGTACATATTAATAGTTTTAACAGAAAAATCAATTGGATTCATATTACATTACATTTGTCAAATATTACCATAAACTTACAAGTTATTATCAAAAAGGTAATCTGATATGGAGTAATATATTTTGTTGATTAGAAGCTTACGTAATTCCCTTTTAAATTGCAATATATTGTCGACATTACGTATATTATCAGGTAATCTATTAAATATTTTTGGTGCCATACCAAAAATACTGTTTTTAAATAATGCTGTATGGTGTTGGGGCATACTAATTTTGTTAAGGTGTCTTTTGCTATTAATTTTAGTGTATAGATGCATGTTCGTCTTGACAAACATAGCTACCTCAAGAATATATAGGGATGGCACTGTCAGAATATTGAGCCTCTTAAAATGTTGTTTAGCGCTATCTCTACGGCAAAGACCACATACGGCCCTGACACATTTTTTTTGTGCAATTAATACAGATTCTTTACCTACTGAGTTACCCCAAAAAATTATTCCAAATCTTAGTGTAGAGTCCATATAGCCATTATATGCCATCAGTACAGCTTCTTCACATACAGTTTTTGATAGTTTGTATAGGGCATATGCAAATGTATGCAATTTTTTACAAACTTTATCCATCTGTGTTTTCCATTTGAGATTTCGGTCAATGTAAATTCCCAGAAACTTTGTTACCTCCGTTTGTTCAACACTTTGTCCTGAGTAAGTTATGTCCAGATTCTTAATTGTATTATTATTATTATTTTGAAAATTTATTTTTTTGGTTTTACCAATGTTAACTACAAGATTATTTTGCTCAAGCCAGTAAATAATTTTATGTAGAGAATTATTAATTTCATCTTCAAATTTATTTGGATCGTCGCACGGTATAATAACCGTGCTGTCGTCTGCAAATAGCACCATAGGATGCTCTACAACATTGGGTAGATCGTTGATGTAAGCTAAGAAGAGCAATGGGCCCATCACACTGCCTTGTGGTACTCCTTGCTCTATGTCTCTAGGTTTTGATGTGTAGGTTTGTTCCATTTTTGACATCGTACATATCTTATTTATCTGTGTCATTTGCTGTCTTTTATTTAGGTATGATTTTATAAGTTCTATCGCGTTCCCCCTTATTCCATAATTCTGTAATTTACTTATAAGGATGTCATGTCTTACAAAATCAAAGGCCTTGCTCATGTCCATGAATATAGTCACTACTGGATTTCTTTTGTCTATGTTAGTAAAAATCTTAATAAGAAAATCATAGATAGCCATGTTTATGGTCTTATTTTTTCTGAACCCTTTTTGTTCCGGCGCAAATAGATTCTGCTTTTCAAAGTAACCGTATATATTTCTATAGATCACCTTTTCAAATATTTTTGCAAGAATGGGGATTAGAAATTCATGTTGTATTTGTCTTCCTTTTTAAATAATGGCTTGACAACTGCAATTTTCAGTTCATTTGGGAACTTCCCGTGTTCCATACATTTATTTATTATATGACACAGGACTGGGGAGATTATGAGAACAACATATTTTAAAACCTTAGTTGTTATTTCATCATAACCAGCGCTGTTCGTGTTCTTTAATGATTTAATGATTTGGAAAATGTCAAAGGATGTCACTGGGTTTAAAAATATTGAATTACAGGAATTGATTGAGTATAAATTATTATTGTTATTAGGAGATGTCAAGATAGATTCATTATTATTATTAGATGTCAAGTGAGGTTCACTTTTATTATTATTACATGTTAAAATTGCATTATAGTTATTCGTCCTCTTGTCAATTGATTTATTATTATTCGATATGTCAATAAAAAAGTTATTAAATGCTTCTGCTATTTCCATTGGATTTGTGATATTTTTACCATCTTTAGTGATTTTTTCAATATATTCCTTTGGCAAGTTTGTTTGAGATTTTTTTATTACTTTCCAGGTTTCTTTACATTTATTATCAGCGTTTAGAATTCTATAGTTGTTTTGAGCTTTTTGTGTCAGTTTAATAATATTTTTTAGCTTTTTTGTATATACTTGAAAAACTTCTTTGTTTGCCAAATTTCGGTGTCGTCGATATTTCCACAGCAGTTCTCTTTTCCGCTTGCAGCATAGCCGAATTCCCTTGGACATCCATTTCTGTTTGCGCATTAAGGAAATTCTTACCTTTATTATAGGAAAACATAATGTATAGAGTAGGACGAACATATCATAAAATTCCCTAAACGCATAAATAGGATCGTCGGATTCGAATACTTTATGAAAAGATAAGGAATTGAGGTGTTTCGCAAATTTTAACATATTCTCTTCACTATAGTCACGTTTCAGTACATGCCATTGTTTAAGAGAGTAACTTTTCTTTACTGGGCATTTTAACAGTTGAGCGGAATGATCTGAAAGAGCGAATTCTATTACCTCACTCTTGCATCCACGAATATTGTGAATTATATTATCTAGACATGTCTTGCTGGCATATCTAGTAGGCTGATTGATTTCGATTTTGAGGTTGTAACTCATAGTTAACTGTTTGAACCGAGTGCTATTTTTATTAATTTTCAGTAAGTCTATGTTAAAATCACCACATAATATAATTTTTCTGTCGTTTTTGTACACAAAATAATGTATAATATCGTTTAAAGCACAGAAGAAGGTTTCAAAAGACTTATTATCATATAAAGGGACTCTGTAGATACATATTATAATAATTTTATGATCAGTTAGTTCAATAGCACTGGCTTCGAATATATTACTGATATTGAATTTATCAATGCTTTTAATTTCTTTAAATTTATGAGGATTTTTAATGAGTATGCATGATCCACCATGTCGGTTTTTTCTACAAAAACATGAAGCCAATGTATGGTTAGGAAACGTCAATTGATTCTGGTCACTATCTATCATATTATGTTCTGTAATACATATTACATCTATATCTGTATTTCTGCCCTCAAGTTCGTTTAAATGTATCATTAGCTCGTCTGACTTCGTAATTAGACCATCTATATTTTGATGTATTAGATTTAACTTTTTATACACGAAAAAGCTGCCTACTATTGGTATTTCTGTCAATGTTTATTTCTTCTCTACATTTGATATCTTCAACTTCCACTAGTTCAGGATGGCACTCTTTGTTCTCCTCAATCTTATTGACATTGTGGTCCGGTTCTGTCTGGGTATATTGGTCGATTTGCTTGCTGTGGGTCATGTTAATAATGTTGCTTGTGGAATTAACTTTATGGTCTAGAAGTGATATTTCTCTTAAAATTAATGTACATAGTTGCATGTTATACATTCTCGGAGTCGGTCTAAATTGGTTGCTGTCCATTTCGATGAATGATAGGTTTATGTGCTGGCTGCATATAAACTTCAATTCGTAGTTAAGCTTCATTTTGTTTAGGTATTTGTTGTAGGGGATGTTGCAGACTATGACATTTGTTTTAGTTACCGTGTTAATCCAGCATTGGAAATCGAACTGAAATCTGTACGGATTAGTATCGTTGGTTCCTCCAAGCATTACTACATAATCTTTTTCTGTCATTGTTGAAATCTCCTGTCTTCCCGATTTGACGACTTCTGTCATTGATGCACCTGGTTTACTATAGCATATTACTATGTATTTTTCTCCAACTAATTCTTGTATGATATTACGAATATTTCTCCCTTGTTGATCAGCTATAATCATTATTCTACGTTTTTTCGGCTTAGTCTCTACATTGGGTTTCGTCAGTGGTGGCGTTCGCAACTCTACATTAGCCTTTTGTATTTGAGCTGTCGGCAGTACTTCAGATTCGTTTGTGAGTTCTATAAATGATTTTTCCAGCTCTCGACATACGGAATGTGAGTATTGCTTGTGTAAGCCTCTTGTAAGACTTAATGGTACCTGTCGGGACATTGTTCTATACGCCGGTTTGAAGGGAAATGGCATTGAGGATCTTCTTGGTGTTTTAGTGGCATTAAGTATGTCTGTGCTTGTGACTTTGTTGTACAATTCGATATTTTTTTTGTATGTTTCATTTTCACATTTTAGGTCAAATACCTCTCTCACAAGTTTGGCAATTTCTTCGTTTGCACTCTCCAGGTTGGTCTTTAATTCATCCGCTTGATTTTTAAGATCTAATATCTGTGATCTGTCACATATTGAGAAGTCTGGTAGGCTAGTGGACAATGCGTTGTCAAAGAGTGTAGAGTTCAGGAACATATCATTTTCACTTAAGTTCTCGTTACTTGCACTCTTAGGTCTGTTAAGTCTTCTGATCGTCACATTTTCGTTGTTAGATTGCATCGTTATTGTTAAAAGTTAAACAAAAAGTTGATACTTAAAATTCACGAACTCGGGAATCGAACCCGAGTCGATTGGGTTTGAAGCACTGGTGTTGCACTTTACGCCATGGAAGCAATACCAATCGCGGCGAAAGTAGGTATTATAATCTCGCACAGCACAGGTGACCTCTGTTGGCAATTGGTGGTATCACGTAGTGTATTTTTTCCAGCAGGATGTGTTGCAGAAGTACTTTGGTCGGAGTTGCTTCTTTAGGTGTTAGGTGTCGCTACTGATGTATCGTGATGGCAATGACGGTTAAGGTACCGTTATCTTGATGTTATGTGAATGTGAGAATTGTTAATTTATTCACTATTTATGTATGACACTGGTTACTTTGGTCACTTTTATCTTTTGTGCAGATATGCTAATGTTATGGTCGTCACATTTACTAGGGTTTGCTAGATGTTACTGTCACTTTGCACTCACTTATAACCACTCTGTTATTTTATTGTTTGTACTGTTTTTTATCACTGGACAACAACTCCACGTCTCAATCGGTTTGTTATTTACCAAAAAATTCTGATTTTATATAATTTTAAGTAGATTTAGTTATTATAATGATTTTTTAACACGGAGCTCAATGTTTACGGCTATACTAGCGCCCTCTCTTAGACAGCCTCCTTAACCATTCGGCTAACGAGTGCTGTAGGTGATTATAAAGTGAAAAATGAAAAATATTAGACTCATGGTGGGACTCGAACTATGTCCAGCTTGCACAGTTTAGACAGCCTCCTTAACCATTCGGCTAACGAGTGCTGTAGGTGATCAGTTGAATATGGTATTTGCATCCAATGTAGTTGAAGGTCGGAAGAGGTGCTTCTGTGCGTTATGTCGTTGGTGGACTTTGTACTGGCACGATATTGTCACTAGATTTACACAATTGTCTAAGCACGTTATGCCAATATTCACTGAGTTTTATGATATTTGTCTTGATATGACATTGCTTATCAATGCTTTTGTGTCCATGCACTCTTGTAACTGTTCACTGTTTCATTGTTTGTTGTTGTCTGGTAATATTATCTTTCTTCACTTAAATCACTGGTTTAGTCCGGTTTATATAGTTGATTTTATATTGTCTATACTTAATTAATATTATAACACAAAAAATAATAATTGATTAAGCTTAATTGTACCACTAATTATTTTTTAATTAGCGTTTAAAGCGGTGTTAACTTAGTAGCGCCCCCTGGCGGATCTACTTGCGGCCACAACTTCATGTGCGTGTCCCTATGCAGTATCATTTACCGTGACATGAATGTATCCACGACCGTGATAAAGTTATCCTCCTTCTGGTGCACTGGGATAAAAAGTATCCTATATGTTAATCTGTTCATAAACTATCTCTGTGCTAAATTTAATTTAAATCCGTTGAGCCGTTTTAGCGTGATTGAGGCACAAACACTCAAACATCCAAAAATTCAAACATTCAAACATCCAAACATCGATACTTTCCTATTTATAATATTCGTTGGATTGGTCTATCTACATTATTATTATTATTAAGTTTTAGTTTCGTAAATAAATTATTAGCGGTACCTATATAGTTTTATTGCGCACTAGGACACTCCTGTTGTTTTCCTGTCCTGCCCAGGTTTGGTCGTAGAAATATCTCTTTAGAGATAAGCTCGCCTTTGCTTATAAAATGTTTTGCTATATACCTTACCATTATGATTTCTGTGCAATAAAGAATATGAACATGCTAATTCGTCATCTACCGTTGCTTGGAAGTTCGGGGCTCATAATACTATTACTATTTAAATTATAACAATAATAATTTATAATATTAAATAAAAGATAAATAGATAAAAAAAAGAAGAAAGAAAGTAATCAATTTATAGGGAATATTTGTGGGATAAAAGAATATTATTTATATAATAATTTAAATTTGACATATTTATGTTATGAGTTAACTAATTCTTTCTTTTCATTAGAAGTAAATGCTAATTTAGACAACGATTGGGCATAGTTTAAAATTATATAAGTACTCGTTGAGTCATAAAGTTATAAGCAAATGTAAGCAAATACCTAAAAAATGGGACCTTCTTTGGGCCCCCCTTGGCCCACCTCAGAGGGGTCTTTTTAGGATTCCGTACCCGAAGGGTACCAAACGGGACCCTATTGCTAAGCCTGCGCCGTCCGTCCGTCCGTCTGTCCGTCTGTCACCGGGCTCTACCCGATCAACCGAGTTAGGTAGAGAGCTGAAATTTTCACAGAGGGTGTATTTCTATTGCCGCCACTGCCGAAACATACTGGTTTTTGAGCGTTAAAAGATGTATGTACCCATACAAGAAATTATTGGTAGGTATGGCCATAATCTTAGCCATTTTGTTTTATTTGTTTATCGGTGAAAACTTTACTCTCCCGATCTTATCGGAAAAGATCTTTAATTGCAGGTATTGAGTTTTGATTTTAATAAGTTATTTGTCATTATGCGAATAATAATTGCTCATTCGAATTATAGTAAATAATATTAAGTTTTTTATAATATTTGATTTAATTTCTGTAAATAAGTTACACAATTTTCGTTAGTTTCGTCAACCTGAGTACATAGTTCAATACTTACATACTACATACACAAAACTCTTTTTCAATGTTTAGATGTACGGCCTTGAATGTAATCCTACCGACTATTGAATATTTTGTTATTTAAAATAAAAAAGGTGTGGAACCATTCGTGTGCGGGTCCGACGTCTCACTTGCACTTGACCGGTTTCTACAAATAAAACAAAATGGCTAAGAAAATTGCTATACAAATAATCTCTTGTATGGGTGCTACTTTTAATTCTTAAAAACCCGTATGTTTTATTATTTGTTGTTATAGTGGCAATGGATATGTCGCAGTTAATTGGTTAAATCAGACACTTAACTAACTGTCTAGCTAGACCATTAATTAAATGCCGACGCCGCGATGCCGAGTTAATGCAACATTTAACGAGTTGTGTAAACGTTCCTAGGCAACAAGAAATATACAAAATAAATATTTTTTTATGTTTACTTAAGTTTATTTGTTAAGTAAGTATTTTTGTTATTCTTACATGTTCAACCTAACTCGAAGGATAAAGGGGACTTCGCTTCGCTCACCCCCTTTACCCTTCACCTAAGCTACCGCAATGTTTTGCACTGATATAAACTGTGCAAATCAGCTGTTGTCGTGACACCATTTTGTTTTCCAACATGCCGGCATTCGGTAACACAGACTGTTAAACGTTTTCGACGATGCTTAATTAAAATCAAAATGGTAGTGACTTGGTTACCTCGGCATTTAATTAACGGTCTAGAGAGATAGTTAAGTGTCTGATTTAACCAACCGACTGCGACAGAAATACACCCTATGTGAAAATTTAAGCTCTACCTATTTCGGTTGATCCGGTAGAGCCCGGTGACAGACGAGACGGACCAAGACGGACAGACGGACGGACGGACGGACGGACAGCGGAGGCTTAGTAATAGGGTCCTAAAAACATTTATTAGGGTAAACCCTAAAAAACTCTCTTATTTAAATTTTCTAAAAAGAAGAAAAGAAACTTTAAATTTAATCAAACCCATCAAATTCCTTCCGACCCCATCATGAGATCAGCTCAATGTTATCAAAATGTTGTATTGTCATCAGATCTACAAATATGTGCAAAATTTCAGCACAATCGGAAATTGGGAAGTGGATAAACTTTGACTCGTTCGACATACAACATGTAACATAGGTACCTACAATCTACATTGAAATTTACACAAAAGCTTTTAAAAAGGGCATCGACCCTTATTTGCAGGCATTCTTTTCATTCTATGAAACATGACTGAATGAAACTACGAGTCGCCATTTTGGCTGCATCATTGATTAAATAAATAGGCATTGCCCAATTGTATAGTACGGATAGGGTATTCCTCCTATGTCAGCACTCAAATACAGCTGACCGAACGCGCGATTACAAATAGTTAGAGGTAACAAGTTAGAGGTAGCGTCAGTCAAGGTACTAAGGTAGGTTCGTCTGACGTCAGTAGAAACAACATGGCGGGCGGGCTCCTGAAAGCGCGCGTGTCAGGCCGCGTCTATCTATACTGATAGTATACAGCTGTTATAGATGCTGGTAGGAAACTCGCTCGGTCGGGGCTGACTAGAGTAGAGAGAGTTCAGTACCCGCTTGACAGCCGCCGGGGCGGCGCGACTCGCCTAACACACACCGCGCGCCGCCGAACACCGTAATAAAACGTTTTGTACACTCTCCAATCAACCGTGCTCGATAAATGAACTGCCCAAAGTGCGCGCGGGCTTTTTTGTAAATGTTAGTGAATAGTGGTAACCAGAGTAGAACCCCGAACCTATAGTAGCACCTTTGATATGATTTACAATTACATCTGATACTGCCGTGTGTTAGGAATTATCAATAGTCTTAAGTGGAATGACGCTCAGGATTTTGGAGTTAAGCGCTGCTTCGAAGGGTGAATTGAGCTGACCTTAGCTGCTAATCTGCTATTCAGTATTACACGGATGAAGGAAGGTTGGGGACTGTGGATTAAATCTTGTTGAAGGAAAGAGTAAGCAACAATGGCGGAGAGAGATCGTCCAGCTAAGACCCCCATTAGGGTAGGCTTCTACGATATTGAACGGACCATTGGCAAAGGAAATTTTGCCGTCGTTAAGTTAGCCCGACATCGAATTACGAAGACTGAGGTAAGTTGAAGAGTTGAAGTTATTTCTAGGTATAAAAAATTAATATAGTAGTTGGGTAGAGAAGAGGCCCATCGAAGACTGTATACTAGAGATATATTAGTTAAGAACCCTATCAACATCTAGGTTTCTTTTAGGCATGTCTATCCACCGGTGACCGGTGATATGATACCTACGTCGACCTACCAACCCACTAAGTAGAGGGTCTACGGGTTTCTTCTTCATAGGATCGTCATGGTGTAAATCATTGAGTGTGAACTTCAAAGGGAACAATGGGAATTAAAGTTAGTTAATTAATTATTAGTTTATTTAGTTAAGTTATATTTTTTATTGTATTACTTATCTTACTTTAGTTTAGCAAGTGTTTAAGTTTAGTTTTAAGTTATTGACGAAGCTTCCTGCAGATTAATCGAATTGTATATTATGTTTTTATTAATAAATAAAGAGTTGAAAAATATATATATATATATATATATATATATATATATATATATTAGGATATATTACTGATCAAACATTCAGGTTAAAAAATGGAGTCTTAAACTTTATAATAGGTATCTACCTAAGTACAGTAAGTACATACTAAAGTACTCGTACCCCATACATACCCACCTCAATATGCAAGATAATGCACATACTATAAGTATCTCCAGATTTTTATTATTCAACTAATTTAGAAACGTAATTAGTAAAATAGTACTAACTACGCTTCTATGTCAGCCATATCTTCATCACTGAGGATGTTTGATCCTGACCATAACTCTACAAAGCGCCACCACATATCAACCGCTACTGCCTGCGTAGGAGTAGTTGTTTTATTATCATATGTATATTATATTACAGGTGATCGATAAAAAGCGGTGTGATCAGGAACTCAACGAATATTACGCGTAACATACCTATTGACTTTGAAGTCTTCTACTCGTTAACTAAACCTCTCCATTTAGATCCCATCAAAATTTTCCTTTCTCCGAATCTTCACATTTTCGCAGAAGTACCTACCTTCAAAGCCTTTGATATTTTGACCTCTCCTTTTCCTTAGAATCGAAGGAGATGACGCCGTGGTAAATCGATAGGATAGCCGTTGAGATACATACTTCATCAAGAAACATTCTGATACCTACCACACTGTTGACGCAGGCCGCAATAATATTATCATTTTATATTCGCACTCGTAAAGTCGTCACGCCTACTCAATAGGTGTATACATGTTACATAAAACATCAACGTAGAAATACCATAGTTGGATTTCAATAAAATGAGAATAAAAGCGATAAAGATTGATAACTGGATTCAAAACGTCTGAGGAAGATAGTTGGTTGGTAGGCTCGAATAAAATATTTATTTACTGACCATCTGACTATCTTTCGTCAACTGGGAATTTAAACCAGTTTCCCAAATGGTAGGTTTCGTAATATATTACCTCTTATGACTGTGACCGACCCAGCTATGCGACATATTAATCTATTTTGTTAGCTTCTTATTCTTCAGTCATATCACTTTTGACAGAGTGGTCGTAGTTGTCACTTTGTTGGGGTGACCCGCCTCACAATTCGTCGCCAGACTTCTCCGAGGGCTGTTTTTTCTGGTGCTTTTGTAAAGGGGATAGTCCTTTATTGACTTAGTTTGGTCCGTCCATCTCATTGGTGATCTACCAATTCGGGTGCGTTCCACTCTGCCTTGTACTACTAGTCGTTCTATGGACATGCGACCGTACATGTCCAAAGAAAGTAAGGATGCGAGGGTCATCTCGCTCTCCACAGCACGCGTATTTCCTTATCCGTATTGAATTCGTTCCCTCGTCGTGACCAAATTAATACGGTTATGGAAATTCATTTACGCGCTGCGAGCGTATCGATTTCGTCTCCTGGTATTGACGAAATCAAAACGGCATTTTTTTATGAAAAAGAAACTCCCATATACTGTATGTCTCTCGAGGTGGTTAAGACGCTATGTTCAGCTAACTAGCGCCACCATTTAGTTCTGGGTTTTAATAATTTCTAGACCCTAGGTCATAAAATAGGGATCACTTTGCTGTGAATAATTTTGTGATTCCTAATTTTTATTCGTAACATGAATTTGTCAGAACTTTAAGGGCATAATAGTACTTTGTTATAACGATACTTCGGCATACTGTTTTAGTTGGCATAACATGCTTTTAGTATATTTTCTGTTGGACTACTGTTGATTCGTCCAATGGATTTTTACATATCTTATTTTGACTAATAATGATAATATTTATCAGAAATCAGAAGTTTAGTTTACTTATACGCTGAAGGTAGGTAGGCAGTTAGGTGAAGGCTAAAGGGATTGGGCTCACCCCCCTCCCCCCGTGGTAAGCTTAGGTTAGAAGTACATGTGCAACCAGCGGAGCCAGCTTGCGACTGAATGTAATGAAAAGCCAAAATTGGCTAGAGTATATTATTGTGGCTAAATTTCAATTGAGTTACAGGCAAGGTTAAACTTAGAAGAAGCAATACCGAAGCGTATGCAAATAAAAACATTTAATGATAATAATATAGCTGAAATACGAATTTAGTTAGAAATTTAAATTGTTCGGCATTTAAGGAAATATTATTTTAGGAGTTTCCTTTTTTAATGTCTTTCTCTACGATGCGAAATGATTGTTAGACCTTTTTATGTTAATGCTGTATAAATAAAGTCATTATAATGGTTATGCTTTCTATGTATATGACTTAAATTAATGCGTAATCATTTATGCTAAATGATTATAAGGGTTTACAAGGCTTCGGTCAAATGATTTATGTCAAACAGTATTATAAAATTTTATTTTATGCAATATAACCGTGAACCTAAAAATAGCTATAACAGGATTGAGAAAATGTCAGGAGCACTTTTTGCAAAAACGAACCATAAAAGAATATTAGATTTTATCTCATTGGTGGCGCTGGCAAGTACATATCAAAAAAATATTATTTCGAAAAAGATAGTCAGTGCTTCGTATCTCATAAATTGGTGTGCAGTAAGTTTGCTGAAAATTTGTTCAAGTTTTCATCATATTTTTTAAGAGATAAATAAAATGCTGTATTTCTAGCAAAGATGTATTTTACAGTGACAAAAGCCAATGCTACTTACCTATGACAAGTAAGACACTATTTAATTGCATAGGGATAGCGTTAATTTTACCTCAAAAAGGAAAAATAAGTTAGGAGGGGACAAGATCGATATGTTTAAGGACGAGCAAAACTGCATAAGGAACTTGCACCGTAAGCGTATTGAATTCGTCCCCACGACGAGGCCAATACGGTTACGGCGATCATTATGTTGTATGACAATATTTACAAGAAATCAATAGATTTCGGCGACATCAGGGCATTAATGAATTTTCATAACCGTATTGATTTGGTCACGAAGACGGGACGAATTCAATACGGATAAGGAAATACGCCCCAGTACAGTAGAAGAATGACGCTGTTTGATACCGAGTTCCTGTAGGATGGTGCCGTTTGAACGTAACTCTGTCCACGATATCTCAAGCATTTTTCTCCAGTACCACATAGCATTTATCCCGTAGCATGCCCCGCGCGACTCGCGTTTACCGTGCATTTTATTACGTCTATGTTAAAAAAATATGAGATTTTGTTGCGCATTTTGACATTTACACGCCATAAAATGCGCGATAAACGCGACTCACACGGGGCAAGTTACGGTGCAGCTCTGTGCAGCATAGAGGAATATAGGCATGACAAGCGCTCACCAGCCGGATCTTAGTAGCTTTGGTGATGTTACGGTTCTTCCATATTTTCTTGCGTCTGTCGGTTGTAGACCTAGTAATCACCATATGTCGCATAATTTCGTCCCAGCGCTTCCAGATAGATGTATGATTGGACTACATCGTAATAAGCAATTTTGGTGACTTCGAATAAGTTGTTGTAGGCAGGTCCACAATCATCACCTTTGTCTTGCTGCGATTGATCTTATGTCCCCTATGTAAGAAAATTCAGAAGAGTCTCAGTTACAACTCTTGATAAGAAATTGGCTAGAGATCTAACCAAAATTATATTCATCCAGATAAACAATCGGGCCATCAAATTAATACAGACATTTTAATCACTATTTAATTTAATTTTAATGGTGCTATTTATGACTCAGATTTACACGCTACATGGTCTGAATCAGGTCACATCAGTATTATCTACATTCCTTGCCTCCATTCTCCATTCTAATAATCTTAATATGCATAGCTGCAATCCGTATAGAGATTTTACTGCGTTTTATTAATTTTATCAACCAATTGACCTCTATATTCAGGTCTATCTACTTTATTTTGAATTGAATGTGGCGCTAATAAAATAAACAAGTAATAGGTAAATAAAATATGTGATCAATCAGTATCATCATTAGCTGATGCAATTTCTTGAAAGGACGGCGATTTTTCATTCGTAAAGTCTAAATAAACCAACCGCATCCACAATCGTGTAATGATTCTGATTCTGAAAATCTTTCTCCAAGAAAGAATGTTCCTGTCCTGTCACACCTCAAAGAAGATGCTAAATAATAAAGGCTTGTTATTTTCCAGGCGACTAACTACTTAAAGGGCGACTTAGCAATTGCAACGAATTAAATAACAAAAATAATATAAACACCCAAACGAGATCCTAATCGATTGCAATGCAAATGAATAAAACGGGTCTTGTGATTGATAAACTGTTCGGCCTTTGCAATGCACACCTAGTGTGGGGCCAGAATCAATGTTTTTGCTTTTAGATAAATGTTTATGTTTCATGGTAGGTACCTTAGCAGAAGTAGAGGAAATGATCCAGTTATTAAACCTAAATGCAATCTTAAAGACCCGCTCGACAGGTCATTTGAGTCGTTATAGCCGGCAATCCTCCGATCACAAATTCGAATAGCCCAGGCGAGACAAGTAGGCTCTAACTATGTAGTCTATAACACATATACGAAGTATGTAACTCGAAAGCCGATGCATCTACGAGCAGTAAGTGGGTCGATGGCCGAATACCTCTGTGAGTGAATGACTCACGCTCACGGGACATTCTAACGCACCTTGTCTATACGGTGCCTGTCCCCAGTTAATTTAGGTCGAGATGGAACTCTTTAGCTTTAACTTATGATTTCTTGAGAATTAATGAGTAATTTTTTTTCTTTCAATAGAAGTACTGGACAGATCAGGTAAAGTCATAAGAATAGTACCGATAGAAATGAAATTTCTGTCTTCACCTGTTAATATCTAAATTACATACAATGTCATATTCGACAAACTGCAAATTGCAAATGGAACATGTCAATGGAGCAGGAATTCATTGTATCGATGATTTCTCACTCACTGACAATAAACCTACTGCGCACTAGTCACGATAACTAAACGTAAAAGAGATGTTCTGTCTTTACTGGCTTTGGCTTTACACAATGTGAGACAATGTCGAATGCCGGTACATCCACGTTAATGACTTTGAATCATGTTGACTGCTCAATGAACGGTTCGGAACAACAGTGACTGCATTGCAAACAGGGAAGCCCTCGGCCTTCGCTCGTGTTTGATGGTCTGAACGTGCGCCGCCGCTCGCTGGCGTAAACATTGGACGGTTAGATATTCAGCTATGACGAATATCCATACAGTCGCGCATATAAAAGTGCGCGCAGTTCATTTCCTGTTGGAAGATTTGACCAGGATGTACCGGTTGCGTATGTATGTAGATAATTTGCATTTGAAAATCAATTGTCTCTTAACATTAACTGTAGGTAGGATATTAAAAAGTTCTGCTCGAGACCTAGTACATTGTGAAGTGCCGGATCTATGGGAGGGCAAACCGTGCACGTGCCCCGGGAACGCCAAAATCATAATCATTGCGGGGACGACTTGGGCCGCCCGCCTAACATTAAAAAATTTGGTACTTACTACTAGAGCAGTGGGGATCCCACATAGATAAATTAGCTGGTAAATTAAGTTCTACGGCTTAGCTGTTAGGAACATCAGACAAAAAACGGATGTGGCTACATCTGGGCTGGTATATTTAAGTTACTTTCGTGGTGTCATATCCTATGGTATCTTGCTGTGGGGGAAAGTAGCGGATAGCCCCCCCCCCCCGATTTGGACTTACAACGTTTTCCAAACTTAGGGATAGCTGTAATGTTAACCTAGCTAAGAAATAATCATAGACTAGTTGCGACCCGGTTTAGACTCTCGATGGTTAGCAATTCTTTCAAGGGTCAATGCATTCTCTACTACAATAAAATATGGACGACTTGGTAGCCCTGCTTTTCCGCTACTTCTTAACAGATCAGTTGCTCACTACTCGACTTGCTAGTGTTGCTACCCATCTGATCGAGACGGATCATTTTCTCATTAGCTCATTACTCAACTTGCGAGCCATGCGAAATTTCCACCATTACAGAATCTGTTAGTTGCTCACAGAAGTGTGATTTTAATAACGATATTGGTTTTGCGCCTGCTGAGACGCAGAGAACCTAATAAAGGAACTTATGCTTTTCATAGGATGTAAACCCAAAATCGATGGCATAAAGATCAAAATCGCGATGCATTACAAAGAATATGGCAGCGAAATACACATTAGTGTCTCCAACGCTGGCGAGGGGGTGCGCCATTATCAAGTTTTGCCCCGGTTCGAAAAAGTCGTAGTTCCGGAGCTGATATTATGTGTGTGTGCTAATTAATGCAGCTTCTTCAAAATGACTTAGAACTGTCTACTGAATTAATAGATCAGTGACGCGCCTAATAAATAGTTTTCAAGCGACTATTAATATGACCTTGGTCGGTGCATGGACATATCAG
Source organism: Argyresthia goedartella (assembly GCA_949825045.1). Lineage (NCBI taxonomy): Eukaryota > Metazoa > Arthropoda > Insecta > Lepidoptera > Argyresthiidae > Argyresthia > Argyresthia goedartella. Next base: position 19,151,652 of record OX463829.1, on the reverse strand, counting down.
CATAACCATAGCTAATCTTCTCGATTTGGTTGAGTGATTTTGAAAGGCTATCATTGTTGGAGTTTGTCGTTTACCTAAATTATTAAAAATGCATTTTCTACTTTGTAACGTGCAAAAGTACAAAAGGTGTGCCAGCAGTGACGTCAACTATTTGAATTATTGTGCTGAAGCTGGAGGACTCATACGTGGTACCTGATTTTAATTTCAGGAACGCGTGTGACGTTTAGCGGAATTAGTGACAAATTGGAGGAAATATATTCGTGTCTACAAGCGAGTCATGACTTCTATTGTCCCATGTAGTGCATAAAACGACTGTCAAACTTTTCTTATAAGAATTTTGTGCACTGAAGTCTGTTTGGAATTCGTAAAAGAAGAATTATCTTGTATGACCTTTATGAACAAAAAACCTATAACTTTGATCGTAAATTTCATGACTATGTTAAAAAATATTCCAAAACTTTCAAGTTGGTTTGTAGAACTGCAAAAACTTTACACATTAATAGAAAAATACAAAATTCAAATTATACACTGACGCGCAATGAAAAAGTTCCAGTGAAATAGCACCAAATTACTCCTAAACGGGAAAGGCTAGCTGAATGACGCCGTCTGCAATATTGAAGTACATTTAACAGCGCATCAGAATATTACTTAATACTATAATATACTTTTTAATTTATGAAGCTAGGTTCTATGTCTTAAGACATATTAAGGTGTTTGTCGGCATTTTTTGGGTGGAACTTTTTCATTGCTCGTCAGTGTAGAATGACAACAGTTTGGCAAATAACAAACCGTGAAACTGGCAAAGTTATACCAAGGGAGAATGATTTCTGCCTAAATATAGGTGATGATGTTGTTAAATCCAACGCTGATGTTGCTCGAGCTTTTGAAAGATTCTTCACCAATGTGCCATTAATCACAACAGATCGTCTAAATTTATCTCCATATGAAGCAGAGACTCTATTAAAAAATAACACTATCGTCAGTAAGGTATATTTAAAATTTCATCATGTATATCCCCAGGACATTGTCAAAACGTTTAGATTACTTAACTTAAAAAATACTGAAGACCTGTGGGGTATATCAGTCAAAGTCATTGGTTCAGTAATTCTAGTTATAGCCCCACGCTTAGCTTATATATTCAATAAATGTGTTGACGATAGTTCTTTCCCAGACCTCATGAAACACAGTAAACTGATATCTCTATTCAGTCGGGAGATAAGGGTGATCCTTCAAATTTCAGACCAATATCTGTTCTTCCAACACTAAGTAAAATATTTGAAAATATTATATAGGTACTCAATCAAGTGCTCTCACACTTCAATCGTTCAAAACAACTCCACGCCAAATAATACGGTTTCACTAGGGGTAAATCGAATACGGATGCATGCATGGGAGGCCGCACAAGATGCTATCGGAGTTTTTTGCGATCTGTCGAAGGCATTTGTTTGTGTTGATCATAATAAGCTATTAATGAAATTAAATAATTACGAAGTTAGAAATAAAGCGTTGGACCTACTAAGATCATACCTAAGCAACATAATTCAAAAGGCAGAAGTTAACGGCGTTAAATCTGATGGATCGGGTGTAAAAATTGGCGTTCCACAAGGTTCCATATTAGGCCCTTTCTTATTTCTGGTATATATTAACGATCTGCCTTTCATGGTGGAAAAATTGACTGATATAGTGTTGTTTGCTGACGATACTTCAATGGTCTTCAACATTTAAAGACAAAAAGGAGATTTTGATGATGTTAATGGTGAATTGTCTTTAACATTGAATTGGTTCACAGTTAAAAATTTATTGTTAAACGCTGGTAAAACCAAGTGTATCAAATTCTCACTTCCAAATGTCAGGCAAGTTGAGACCAGTTTATTGTTAGACAACAGCACGTTTAAATTAGTAAATGATACGAAGTTTCTTGGAATAACCATTGATAGCAAATTGCAGTGGGATCCCACATAGATAAATTAGCTGGTAAATTAAGTTCTGCGGCTTACGCTGTTAGGAACGTACGTATGTACGCAAGAACCTTACAAAATTTTCTAAACTTAGCGATAGCTGTAATGTTTTCCTAAGAAATAATCACAGACTAGTTGCGCCCCGGTCTAGACTCACGAGGATTAGAAATTCTTTCAAGGGTCAGTGCATTCTCTACTACAACAAGATACCTCTTGAGATTTTGAAATTGCCATATGAGCAATTTAAAAAGTATGTTAAAGCGACTTTGTCGAAAAAGGGATATTACAATGTTCAAGATTCCTTTAATGACGGGACTATATGGGGTTGATCTAGCTCAACACAGACCTTGCTGTTAATCATTTTGTAATTATTTATTCCTGCTTATTAATTATACATAATAGATAATATTTGCAATATTTGTTTTAGTTAAGAATAACCATATTTTAAAAGAGATCTAAAAATCTTTTCTTTTCAAAAAGAGTTTCTTCTACGCCCTACTTCTCCCACAGTGTTCCAATGTAGAGAAGGGCAAAAAATGAAGTTTGCTATGTATATGTAAATACTTCTACAGTGATAAAGAAATTTGACTTTGACTTTAGTTGAAGAAGTCGTGGATGGGTGGACGTAAATAAGAGTTATTCTGACTGAGGGTTCCTCTTTTTCAAATTCATTCATACATAATTTTGAGATATCGTCATTCTATAAAATAAACACGACACAAACATGTATTGTACTGCAATATTATCTATATATTTTCTTCTGGCTATAAACATTTCTCTTTTAGATAAGAGCCCGTAATTTAAAGATCACTAGAGCATCCATTATCTTACTCAGACATTAGCACGACAAACGAAATACTGATTGTCATGCAGTTTCTCGACATTCGCTTCGACATTTCGCATCGTTCGCGTCGCGGTCGCCCCTCGAGCGTCTCATCCGACATTGGCGTGAACGGAGCGCGTTCGATTCGGCACACAATTCGGCAAGCAGGACCGAAATACCGCGGCATCGACCTTGCCTCTGGCTTGTCCGGATGCACCGTGGCGCGGCGTTATTTTGATTGTTTCGCGTTTTTCCAGCGAGGCAAGGTGACGGTCAAGCGTTCATTCTTAAATCCTAACACGCTCAGATTCGTTCTATTTACCTTCCGCATACTATAATGACGTGGGACGAATGCTGCTAACTGCTAATACTGTTGTTCGCATCACTGGCGTGATGATGTTGAATGCATTTATGTGTAGAGCATCTATATGACACACCAGATGTGCTGATATGACGGTATCTATAAAATTACAATTGACCAAAATGACATACGGTATTTCTCGCATACTGTTGTTATGGTAGTCGTTCGAAAGTAAAAAGTAAAAGTAGATATAGGTACCTACTTATTCAATGATTTAAAAAACACAGCGACAGAGTCTAGCACAGTATTATAAATTACAGCATACTTTACGAGCTCTTCGTTTTCTATCGGAGCACGCGTGTGTCAACGAGCACGTAAATCGGTTAAAATTTTTCAACCCACTTCTGAACTCTATTGCTACGACATTAGACCAAAAAGTGGATAGTTGTGAGTTTTGCTAGCAGAAATACCGTGCAAGGCGCGCCACATTCCCACGTGCTGAATTGAGAAGGAAAAGTTCGATCACGGTCTAAAGCGTATTGCCATGCAAATTAGTTGTAGTAGCTGTGAGTCACGATAATTAGTTGTAATTGTAAGCTGTCGGTTGCAACGTCATTGCCAGACAGCGAAAGTACTAAAAGATAGTATTATAGTATCTGTGCTTAAAGTAATGATGAACGATGATACACGGGATGTTACAGAAAGGAGTTGTTATTTTCTAAGAGCTGATGAGGGACTTGAGTCTGAAAGGACTTGAGTCTGAAAGTACTTGAGTCTGAAAAGCTTTTCCCATTGTGAAAAGTCAACAGTGGAAATAGGTAATATAACATACCCTATAGGTATATCCCATCCACACGTCTTAGACACATTGCGTAATGCCTTAAACAATTCGTGATAAGGAAGTGAAAAGTGAGAACGTTCGGAATGAATAGTGAACCCTGAACACCAGGCTAATAAGTTTATCAATCAGCATCTATAATTAATATAATTCACGCACGTGGAAGAAAGCGAGCAGCCTCGTGATGCGTGATTCGTGAAACCCCGATAAATCTCGCCAAATATTTTGCCGGGAAATCGCTGTGGCATCCGCCGTTTGCGTCGAACGGACGAAAAATGCTCTCTTGACGCAAATGCGTTATCTATTTTGGAGCTGTGCGTCACGGCTGTTATCGTAAGTTAGCGTCTGGCGGTCACACTGCGAACGTCTTCGGATCAACTAGAGGCGGTGATCGGAATGTGTTGCCAAGTCTGGTGCGCTCTACAACGCCAAATTTGGCGCTAAGTAACCGAAATCGGCATCTGGACTTTCCCCAGCCAGTGACATTGACATTTGAGTGTCCGTGAAACTTTGAGTTGCCGGCTACGCATCGGGACTTTCCCGAGCTTGAGACAGTGACACTTTTTTGTCTATCAAACTTTGAGTTGTCGGCTACGCATCGGGACTTTCCCGAGCTTGAGACAGTGACACTTTGTTAGTCCGTCAAACCTTGAGTTGCCGGCTACGCATCGGGACTTTCCCGAGCTTGAGACAGTGACAGTTTGTTTGTCCGTCAAACTTTGAGATGTCGGCTACGCATCGGGACTTTCCCGAGCTTGAGACATTGACACTTTGTTAGTCCGTCAAACTATGAGTTGTCGGATACGCATCGGGACTTCCCCGAGCTTGAGACAGTGACACTTTGTTTGTCCGTCAATATTTGAGTTGTCGGATACGCATCGGGATTTTCTCGAACTTGAGACTGTGACACTTTGTTTGTCCGTCAAACTTTGAGTTGTCGGATACGCGTCGGGACTTTCCCGAACTTGAGACAGTGACACTTTGCTTGTCCGTCAAACTTTGAGTTGTCGGCTACGCATCGGGACTTTCCCGGGCTTGAGACAGTGACACTTTGATTGTCCGTCAAACTTTGAGTTGTCGGATATGCATCGGCACGTTCCCGAGCTTGAGACAGTGACACTTTGTTTGTCCGTCAAACTTTGAGTTGTCGGCTACGCAACGGGACTTTCCCAAACTTGAGATTGTGACACTTTGTTTGTCCGTCAAACTTTGATTTGTCGGCTACGCAAAGGGACTTTCCCGAGCTTGAGACAGTGACACTTTGAGTTTCCGTCAAATTTTGAGGTGATGGCTGCGCATCTGAACTTACTTTTTAAAATTATAGTTGAGAGTATAATTATTATAATTGAAATTAACATGCAAAATGTCAAAAATCCACCCAAACTACTTGGCTACTATTTCTTACTTACTTCATTTGTGGTATGGATGGTGTGTATATTTGTGGTTGTATTTTGATAAAGCTAGTCAATAGTTAGCGTTGTACAATAATTGGTTGGGATTTCCTCTACAGGTTACTGCCAATAATATCAACGCTCCACCACGTTTGAACGTTGCCTAAATGGGGAAAATGGCAACGTTTTAGATGATAAGTGTTGCTTTTTCTTACTAGCAATAAGTGCAATTTGGTAAATAATTACTGTAAGCCTTATTGCAAACTATTGAATAAATAAAAAAGTTAATTATGAAAGATACACATTCATATCAACGCTCCGCCACCCTTGAACGTTGCCTAAATGGGGAAAATGGCAACATTATGAAAGATACACAATACAATCAACGCCCCGCCACGCTTGAGCGTTGCCTGAATGGGGAAAATGGCAACATTATGAAACATAAAAAATAATATCAACGCCCCGCCACGCTTGAGCGTTGCCTAAATGGGGAAAATGGCAACATTATGAAACATAAAAAATAATATCAACGCCCCGCCACGCTTGAGCGTTGCCTAAATGGGGAAAATGGCAACATTATGAAACATAAAAAATAATATCAACGCCCCGCCACGCTTGAGCGTTGCCTAAATGGGGAAAATGGCAACATTATGAAACATAAAAAATAATATCAACGCCCCGCCACGCTTGAGCGTTGCCTAAATGGGGAAAATGGCAACATTATGAAACATAAAAAATAATATCAACGCCCCGCCACGCTTGAGCGTTGCCTAAATGGGGAAAATGGCAACATTATGAAACATAAAAAATAATATCAACGCCCCGCCACGCTTGAGCGTTGCCTAAATGGGGAAAATGGCAACATTATGAAACATAAAAAATAATATCAACGCCCCGCCACGCTTGAGCGTTGCCTAAATGGGGAAAATGGCAACATTATGAAACATAAAAAATAATATCAACGCCCCGCCACGCTTGAGCGTTGCCTAAATGGGGAAAATGGCAACATTATGAAACATAAAAAATAATATCAACGCCCCGCCACGCTTGAGCGTTGCCTAAATGGGGAAAATGGCAACATTATGAAACATAAAAAATAATATCAACGCCCCGCCACGCTTGAGCGTTGCCTAAATGGGGAAAATGGCAACATTATGAAACATAAAAAATAATATCAACGCCCCGCCACGCTTGAGCGTTGCCTAAATGGGGAAAATGGCAACATTATGAAACATAAAAAATAATATCAACGCCCCGCCACGCTTGAGCGTTGCCTAAATGGGGAAAATGGCAACATTATGAAACATAAAAAATAATATCAACGCCCCGCCACGCTTGAGCGTTGCCTAAATGGGGAAAATGGCAACATTATGAAACATAAAAAATAATATCAACGCCCCGCCACGCTTGAGCGTTGCCTAAATGGGGAAAATGGCAACATTATGAAACATAAAAAATAATATCAACGCCCCGCCACGCTTGAGCGTTGCCTAAATGGGGAAAATGGCAACATTATGAAACATAAAAAATAATATCAACGCCCCGCCACGCTTGAGCGTTGCCTAAATGGGGAAAATGGCAACATTATGAAAGATACACAATATAGGTACCTTTATCGCACAGCGATAGTTTGGCGATATCGTGCCACTATCGGTTGCAGTTAACGTTGTTGTTATACGCTCGATCGCAGTTTGTTGATAAAATACGAAGAATGACTTGAAAGGTTCAAGTTTGCCTCACCCACATCCATGTACGCGTTGATAACACTAATCACAATATGCTCTTGTAGTACAATCAATAGTACGTTAAGAAAGTTTGGTAAGATTATTCTACAGTCTATAATAGCTAGAGGATTTGCGAAGGTTCCGAAGAGGGACCACTTACCCTTCAAGCGTTTCCGACCGGCCATGAAGATAAAAACCCATTATATGTATGAAGGTGTGATACTTGGTAATGGTGGTTGTAAATCTGGTGTCAGAGGCCCTAATAGGGCAGCTTGATAACTTCTGACAGTCGGGTTAGCCACTACTGACACCCCTCCATTAACCCGCACTGAGCGAGCGTGGTGGAGTATTGGCTCAATCTTACTCGCATCCGGGTAAAGGCCCGTGCCCCTCGATGGGGACTTTAAGAGGCTACATTTCTTTTCTTGTTAGGTATAAAAATTATGCTCCAAACCCTTTGTTTTGTACTCATGGACCTGCTATGGTGAACTGATATAACCCTGCCTACAGATGTTATCTTTCTCCATGTAACGCGTCACAAAAACACAGGTCCGTCTATTAACAGCAGATAATCAGCCTTTTGATATCACCCTCATATTTCCCTCTCTTATCGGAGCAGTGGAATATAGTTTATGTCACCCGGACCATAATATAGTTTATGTCACCCGGACCATAATATAGTTTATGTCACCCGGACCATAATATAGTTTATGTCACCCGGACCATAATATAGTTTATGTCACCCGGACCATAATATAGTTTATGTCACCCGGACCATAATATAGTTTATGTCACCCGGACCATAATATAGTTTATGTCACCCGGACCATAATAACGAATCGATGGAACCCTCATTCACAAAGTGTTCCAGATGTATTGTGACGCCGGAATAAAAGTTTAACTATCTTCATATCTATGTCACGGTAAGAATGTAACAACCGTTAGATTATAAACTATCGCATGAGATTATAAACTATCGATAAATTGTAAACGAGACCGACATGGTTTATTTATGTTTAACTTGATCTTACATGTCAACTTAACACGAAGGATAAAAGGGATTCGCTTCGCTCACCCCTTTATCCTTCACTTACCCAAACCCACCACTTCGCCATGGTATTCGCTTGCAATTCCAATGCAACAATCAGTTCACAATTTAACGTTTTGTTTATAAACTAACGATAATCAATATGTTATATTATAAGCAGTACGGTACAGTTAACAAATTATCGAAAGTTTACAATGTCGCGAGATTTATTTCGTATAAATATACAATATTGTGGTGATATCTTGATATCTAAATTGAAAATATGTTTAACCAAATCTGCTCTTTTAATATTAGAATCAGTACGAACAAACAAAAAAACAAAGATTTACATACAGGCACTGGCCCCACTCTTGGATAACCTGTGTCGTGGGAAGAAGCAGCGACTTAACACCATATAACCACTCAACCGTCCAACGTCCCTTAACAGACAGAATGTTAATTTGGCAATGAATCCCAAGACCTGGGATTTCTTAATACACGCGAGCAGACACGTCGCCGATACTCAAAAAAGTGACGATTTTCTTGAAATTCTATAAATTTTCAACTTCTTATGGGATGTGATGCCCCCATCACATCAGCACGTCTCATAATACTTCAAATACTGCTTAACAAATGAATAGCTAAAATTCCTAAAATCGTACCCTTCATTTCAGCACAGAATAAGACGTAGTAATATCTAATTTTGGTTTTAACGAAGTCGTAGCCGCACTGTGATGGCGTCATTTCGTACCCCGTCGCGTTGTACTTGTAACGCGCGTGACATTTCAGTGCATTTTGTTCTTGAAAAAAAAAATGTCTCCGGGAAGAAAGGCGAAGGGCGTTGTTTAGAGTGAAGGGTGCTACGCCGTAGTCGTGGCTACGCGGCTACGAGAACCACTTTGCGATTTTACGTGCTACGCGACGCGCTACGCGAAAATTCCTATCTGCGCGGTCTCCTCCGTTTATACCTTCTGGACTTTTTACTGTCCTTTATTATGTGCGGCATAGAGGCAGTTAGTACCTGTTAGTACCAAAAAAATCGCCGACCCCTTGATAATCGTTGTATACTTGATATACTTTACGCAATTTATTGCACAAAAACAAAATATAAAGCCAATTAAAAATGGAAAAACTCATACAAAGGTGAGCCCTATCTCTAGCAAGAGATTCCTACCCTTCTTCGGTTACAATATCTTTGCACCCAGATTCGTGACGTCATTACGTCGCTCTAATGTTGTTGCATTCCTTCAATATGCTCAGATAAAGTGACTGTGTTTTACCTACCTGTTGAATATCATCATAATATACATCTAAAGACAGTAGTACAGTTCGATTCTGGAGCGGCAGACACGGCCGACGGCCGCACGCACGCCACACGTGTTGTTTCGTTGCTGGTTGTGCGTGCGGTCTCTGGGTGGTGGAATACGGCGGTTTTGCCGTGACGTAAGTAGTGTTGTATGAAATAAATGCGGCTAAAAAAGATTAGCAAGGGTAATAAGCGTAAAGATGGGGAGGTAGTTGCTCACGTTAGGAGATACTTGGTACCTGCAGCCCTTCACGTCCCCTCGGGTAGTGCTAAGGAGCAACAAATCAACACTTAAACTTTATTTCCAGGTTCTCGAAACCAAATACAGTGAAATCTAGTAAACACGGGACATTGGCGAAAATAACCTCGATGTAAGACCGCCATTAATTAAGAAATAATAATAATAAGCGTAAAGATGGCGTCTTCATTCCAAACCTCCTTGGTTGGCTAACAGCTAACTCATCCAGGCTGCTCTACTTAACAAGAAAGGATTTCAAACCCTTTTGTTTTGTGAATGTATGTATGAGTCTCGTCTAAGGCAGGTTTGTTGTTGTGTATGTATATTTTTTTCAACATTTAAAGTTCATTATGTGTTTGTTATACGAGATATCTTACATATATTCTACATATTTGAATTATTAAAACTGTTTATCTGCATACATATAGTAAACCCTTTATAATGAGGTAAAAAACTGAAAACAACGACCAGATTAAAGATAAACTTTTTTGTTAGTACACATTTCTTATCTGTGAAAATGTTATTATTGCTTCACAATATCGAATTCGATGTTCTTATTACATTAAAATTTCGACATCTCTGAAAACAAATCAATTTGTATTGATTTTTATTCAAATATCAGTTGAGATGACGTTATATTCGAAATTACATCAATGCCGCAATGCCGGTCGTAACATGCGATCACTGAACACATCATAGAGAGTTCGATTGACCGTGGGTACCCTGGGTACCCAAAATCCCGTAATATGTTTACAATTTTATTACCATAGCATAATGTTCAAAATAGCGACACCTAATTAGGCATTAAAATACGAGTGTGTGGTTATGCAACGATCCTACTGGCGATTTCATTATGTAACAGTCACATAAACTACTATTATCTACACACGTATCATAAACCCTCTTTACTGCGTACAAAAACCGCACGTTACGATCAGCATAATGTTAAACTACTTGGTAAAAAATTCATTTCTTATCTGAAAAATTACACATTATGACCATAATGTGTAGTTTTTCTACATATTATGACATTCAAATTTCGAACGCCAACGCCCGACTGCGTGCCGCCCCTAGTTTGTCTGTGAAGTTGGTACTGACATTCAAATTTCGAACGCCGACGCCCGTCTGCGTGAAGTTGGTACTACAGAACAAGCTAAACAACTGCAGAGCCACAATGCCGGTCAAACATGCGGTTCCTGAACACATGAAAGAGAGCTTATAATATGTGTGTAGATGAACTAGTGTATGTAACTGTACATAATTAGGCATTAAAACTCTCGAGTGATATTATTATGAAACGAGCCGCTCTCGAGTTTTAATGCCCTCCATTATGTAACAGTCACATAAACTACTATTGAAGTGTAATGGTCCTAATGTCTCCGTAATACTATAGGGCAAATATGTGTGACGAAAACCCATCTACAACAATACAGGAACAAAACCAACAAGTTATATTATAAGTAATAAGTAACTTAAATGAGAGTTACCAAATATCTCACGTAACCTATTACATAAGTAGGTGTTCATAACTTTTTCTTCACATTCAAAAAGTTCTCAATTTTTAATTCTTTGTTCAAACTTCTCATTTGTAGCATTTTCCAAGTTTTATTTTGTTAGTCCTTGAATAAGTTATGAAAAACATGGCTTACATGTGTACCGGTGTTTTGATACTTCAGCTATGTAGTAAACAAACACATTTCACGACATTCCAAAATAATCACCTAACGTAGTTTAAACACTCATGCATTAATTACCATTGGAAAATGCTTCATATTGTTCTTTTAAATATATTTAGGCAAAATCTTATTTTGACAAATATCTGCACATAGATTAACCATGATAATTCCGCCATTGTTGTTTACCACTTAGCTCAAGTATAAAAACACAGACTATACATCCACAGGATTCCGTAATCGATCGTCTTTCCGAATATGGATAATTCTAGTCACGCTTTTATTCATTTAGTCTGTGTTAACTTTGTATATTGAGAATTGAACCTAAATAAGTCTGGGCAATTAACCATAAATTAACGGTGTTAACTTGTAAATACCATATTGATATAAATTAAATTTCTGTCTAAAAAAAATTGGCGTATTTGTCTGATAATACTAGTTAAGGTCCCTCGAACCTTAAATTGGGGATTCAAAAGGGGTAACCCATTCTTACTGCAAACAAAAAATATATAATAGAGGTCGAATATTTTGTGTATACCAGTGCCCACTGTGGATATAGTATTGTATTGGATACTTTACAAGAATTTCGGGATCTCATTCGCAAGAGTTTCACTCAACTAGGTGACAGTAACAATGAAAGTAACTGAATACATTGAGGTCCCGTAAATTTAACACAAGGACCTGGGGTGAAAAGTATTGTCCCTTTCCCACTCAGGCGTCTCGCTTCTGCACTCATATTGATCGCGCCGACTAGACTTGTTGATCGCGGCGGAGGCTTTACGCCCCTGTTTCAGGCACGATGGCTTACAGAACCTCTTTTGAAGGTTTAAAAAAGTATGAAAGAAGCCCGCGGCGACGCGGGGCGGTTAGCACAGATATAAATATGAAACGTATTTCATTTTGCATCATGTTTGGTACAGAAATCTTCTGACTGCAAGAATGATGCATGTCTATGGGAAAATGCATCACATTTGCAGCGCACACAACACACAGTTGTAGTAGTAATAACGTGTACTGTTCTATATTATTTTACTATAATATACTTATGCATATTGCATGTAAGTATTTATTCTCTTTTGTAAGATTGTATCCAACAGGATTGAGCAACTGGGAGTACCTTTACCTATAAGTTGTTTTGGACCAAGATTACGTAGGTGTACACTGTTTAATGACGTCGAGACAATTGTCGTTTGTACGTCGGCGTCGTGAGAATGTTCCCGCCTTGATAAATTTAATAAGACGGGAAGATTGAGTAAGACAAATGTTAATGTTAATAAATAAGAGCAAATTTAATTAGGCCTTTTAAATTGTATGTTACGAAACACTTATTGCTATTACGATATCTCAAATGGAGATAAGGATTGACGCAAATGTCTCGGGTACTTGTAATGTCTAAGAACATCTCTTGACATTGAGGTACTGCGTAGCTATTGAGTGAAGTAAACAGTTAACTGAGTATTACTCTAGATTTTAACATGTGTTTTATCGTTTTTGGTCAAACTATTGATGTGTTCCATATGATAAAGCGACAGGACATTCTTTTGGTGTGTTCTCGCGAAAGATCCCGATTGGAGATCGATAGACCCATAACAACAACATGATACATTTACATACATGCTCAAACATTGCTTCTGGCCCCACACTAGGACACCCTGTGTTGTGGGAACCAGAAACAACGACGTCACAAACATGTAAACATCCAAGACCTGTTTTTTTTTTCTTCGTCCCCAGCCGGGACTCGAACACGGGACCTCGCGCTTGGGGAGCACAGCTCCGACCGCTACACCACAGAGGTCTTCATACCCACCCATACATTACATACATACTTTGGTGTGGTACCTTACCTACCGATTCAAATGGCATCTGCCTATTTAGGTGGCTAGCCTACCTCTCAATCTGCTTTGGTGAGATAGACAAAACATATCCTAGTGTGGGGCCAGCCTGTATGTAATTGTGTAATGCTTATGTTTTTCACGGAGGATAGAATGTTTTGAAGTCAAGACGATCTCTGCTGTTATAATTGATTTATACCTACAATTTCTTGTATCTTTATAACAATCTAGTTCCGTCGAAGAGTTGATTGAAGAGTCGACTTTAGCGACATTAAATAAAAGCTTCACCGAACTACTTACCGTCATATCACTGAGCGTTGGATTGAATACTAAATTAGATAAGCACTCTTTCGCATTGTATCACTGAGCTGTGGAGTACTTGTACATTATGAGGACAATGCGTGAACTGGTCCCTAAAATTAAAGTTAAAGTTAAAATTAACTAAACCTTATTCATTGTGATGTTTTCATAATTTAATGATCCAGTATGCCAGCGGCGCGTCGTGGTTTGTGGACCAAATGTAGAGCTATACTTGCGAAAGTAATTGCAATCATGAACTAAAATATTCGCAGCTGGTCTATTGGGAATTTGTGTTGATTACCTATCGTATAATTTCATGCCACAAGATCGCGGAAAATCGCTATTCGTTTGACACTGTCACTAGTCTGGTCTGTCACGTTATTATTCATAGTAGTGGGTGTAAGTAGGGCTGCCAACAGGAAAAGTTCTGTTCTGGATCGTATTTCTTAGAGTTATATAATAATAAGGATCGGAGTAGTTTTTGCTGATGTTACCTACCCATACTATACAATACATCCTTACGCAGCCTTCAGCCAGTAGGTCTTCTTACGTAATCATTTATCAATGACTTACATATGTATAAACAGTGAGGAAGTTAATAAACCTCAATGTAAGTGGCCCTTAAAGCACATCACAACAAACATAACATAGCGTCACGCCTTTACTCATACGAGATTGACGTTTATAAATAACGTAAGTAATTAATTAGTAATTAGTTTAGTAATTTATTAGATACTCTGCTGGCCAAACTAATTAGAGGTAAATATAGTATTAACACATAAGTGAAGTGAGTAAAAAAGTAACCAATATCCTTGATTTCATCGTACCATGAGTAAACTATTACTTATTTTGCTTAGGGCTATGCTTGAATCACACAGCTAATGTATGGTAAGGTCATAATACTTAGATACGTGCTACAAGCTAGATGAGCCCCGTTATTTAACTCAGGTCAGAAGCTGATTCATCGGCAGCATGATAAAAGAGTTCTACCTTTTATATCTTACTCCTAAATGCTTCGCACTTGTCCTCTGGTTCACTGACATCAAACGTCCAAAAATCGTAGAAAGTTCTCCCCTACACTTACTAAGTTCTCCCATAAATTTGACAGAAACCGTCAAGTGAGCTGTGGACACAGACCAGATATCTGGTCTGTGGCTGTGGATTTGGATTAAATTAGGGTGCTGGATCCCTTTTTAGAGAGTTTTTCACCTCGGCTTATTTTAGAATCAGCCCTATGATAACGTCCGGTTATTAAGCCGGTGACATCAGTCCCAGGGTGCTCAACTGGACCAATCACGTCAATTGCCTTCAATGGGCTGCAGATGACGTGCTACGCTGACGTATGCTGTGGCTTTTGTCTGGTAATAGTAACCAGTAACCACGACACGAGTAATTGTAGAAACAGACTTTGTTCGCGGCCTTTACAACAAATTACTATTTATTACCAGCGAGCCGCCCTGAGTATGTTCGGGTACCAAACTTTTCTCTAGCAATATTCAATACTGGTTCATAATCGCTTCGGTACCTGCTTGGATTATTCCGAATAGACAGCCGGTTATTAATCTTGAAAGTAATCATTTTCAGTCCCCAAATTAGCCTCACGCCTGAAAATCAGGGAGTGCATAATTACTGAAAATAATAATAAACCCTATTTACCATCCAATCTATCACAGACATCCGAAATAGTTGACTGTCTACATATGACTGCTATTCCGTTTCTCCACAATGGCACCTAATCTGAAAAGCTTATTACAGATGTCGCTGGTGTAGTTGGAGGCTATCTTCTATCTGTCAAAGCCGTCAAATTCTATTTACTTAATTTTGCCAGTGTCAAGCGTATTTGAAAGATCACGTGACGTGTTTTTTAACCTAACCTCAGATGAATGGAACTCTTTGCCTCCAACTGCATCAGCGCCACCAAGCGGGAGCGAGCGAAAACGGTGCCATTGTCACACTAAGTTCTCTAGAACTATATCGTACTTAGATAAGGAATGGCTTATAATAATAATTACTAGGTAAAATGTTGCTAGACTAACAAGCGACATGACTATCTATAATGAGAAATTATGAGTGGAAAAATTGCAACTTTCTTTCTTCCCACTCTCTATTGGCGTTGATTCTATGGAGCCATCTTCGTTGTTAAGATTTTTCACACGAGAAAGCTTTTATGAAGTTTTGTTGAATTGGTAGAAAAAAGTGTCTACTTTCCTTTGTATTGTTTTTGATGGAAATAGATTCAACAGAATCGGCGACATCATTTTTTTAGCGCCTCAAGGGTTCGAGTCTTATGAATAGCATTGTAATAATGGCTTATCCAATTTGTGATGCCGCTCTATCTGTTCCCACGACTCTGTAATGAAGTCGCCTGTCTTTTAAATTATGAATGAATAAATTAATGATAAAGGAAATGGGTTCATGACGATGATTATTTTTGCCTGCTGTTTTCTATTTTCCTAGGGTCTGGTGCGGATTAGCTTCCCATTAGTTTGGTAAAATTTTAATTAGGTATCTGTGTGCAAGAAATTTTATTTTTTATTTTTATTTATCTTTATTATGGCAACAAACAGTAATACATACAAAGAAAAAAATATCAAAATAAACTTACAATCTATTATAGACCTTACTGTGCCGAAAGTACATTTCAACTTATATTAAACATAAATGAGCTAAAGAGGCGCTTAATAGTACAGCAGCAATTGGAATCAGATTGCATCAATTTGAAAAGGTGTATTCATATTAACAATGTATTTGGACTTAAAACTACAAAATAAACACTTTAAGTTGAAACAGCATCACAATATTTTTACAAAAGTTAATTTTTAAGCTTAAATATTATTTTACATAAAAAGTTTATCACTTATTATAGAATGTTTTTGAAACAGTTCTCTTGAAAGATATTAGATTATTATTAAATAAATCCACGTCAGAAAATTCTTTGCTGTAAGTGGTGATTGAACGAGATATGAAGCTATTTCGAGTGTAATTTTTAATATATAATACGAAATAATAATAAATCACTCATTATTATGTTTTATAAGTGTTTTTTCTTGTTACAGGTAGCAATTAAGATAATAGATAAATCACAATTAGACACCAGCAACCTTCTAAAGGTGTACAGGGAAGTGGACATCATGAAGAGCTTGGACCATCCTCATATTATTAAGCTTTATCAGGTGAGTTTCAGTGTCTACTTACTTCATAACATGTTAACTAAAACTGACTTGATCATATAGTTGAGTCGAAGATACTGTAATGAGTCCAGTTTAGTAAATGAACAACGAAGAAAAAATGAGCCAGAATATGCATGATTTGTTTACGTATGTTGCAGTTTTACACATGCTACCTTATTAACATATTTTCAATCACGAATGAAAATCAACATCAACATTTCAAATTCGAACTTTTGACTTCAATTCAAATTCAAATCTACGCGTGTTGAGTTCACGTGAAAATTATTTCACAGAATATGGCGATGTTATTGTATGACTATTTGCATACGATTCAACACCAGTCAGGTTTTTAAAGGTTTTTCACTCTCTTCTAAAAACAGCAGCTACCACCCTAACTATACCACTTAAATTCAGTGGATACTTCCAAAGCTAGCAGGATTTTCCGATCCAGATACGATGTCTTTAAAATTCTAGCTATAAACCGGTAATTTCCCCGACCGTTATTAGTCCTATGTTAAAAAAACTACAACATTGTTATCGCCGTATAAATACAAAACCATATGAACGCTTAGTATTATTTCACCTTACCAAGAGGTCAACAGCGTAGCGGGCGACGAAGTGAAATCCGTTAGTCTTCGGCAGCGGAACAAATACTCGTGAATTACACAGTGACTTGTGGAGTTGATGAACCTTATACTGGTACAGTCAGAGACACATACATTTCGATGAATAGCATAGAGAACTATGCATACGATTGCTTTGCTTGAGTTTGGAGCATGGGCGACCTATCCGCTAAACTCCAGACAAATATAAAAATAAATTACAATTAGCATGCCAGAAGTCAAATTAAATTTACATGATCTATAACTTTGTACATAACAGTTGCCAGTTCCCCATTTATAACTAGAAATACAAATACAAAAATGTTTATTTGTTCATCATTGTTTGTAACTAGGTTTTATATTATTTACAGTGTTTCAAATGATGGTAACCGTAGTATACCTCGCGCCACGAGTTATGAGCGGTGGCCTTGAATGCGTAGTAGTCACTTTTCAATACCTGTACATATGCGCAGTAATTCCCGCCAACGTCGCCCAGCGCTCTTAATTCGTGGTGCAAGGGATACTGGGTGTACAAATATTATTAACCTTATTACATAACATCTTAAATCTAAATTTAATCTAAACTCTTTTCGGGTTAGCTTGGCTTTAGTGGTTATTGACTCCTGTCTACCACTGTATGCTCGTGATTGGGTTAGCAATACTTTCTTATTACGCGCAGCGTTCGAAATTACTGTCGTTTAGCTTATCATGGTAGCGGTCGCTGATCGCTGCCATGGATGGATACCGACCGTTACCATGGTTACTATTTACGATTCGGTTCGCAGTAGCACTCGATTCAATGACCACTATTGTATACACTGTAATCACACACTTGATGACATAGTTAGTACGAGTATTTCATTAGTACCGTTATCCTGGACTAGCTCAACCGCACATATTACATACTCAACCCACGTACGACACGAATGTACACCTATAAACACAGTATCTATGATGCACATCGTCGATTTTGCATTCTTATTGGAGTGTATCGCATTACTAAATAGCAGCTGACCGGATTATTTCTAGAAGTGTGACCTGCAATTTCTACCGTAAACACACCCTTACGTGTTAAATATATATTTTTTTAATATGAACGCAATTATTGCCAAAATTATTTCTAGTTTTCGCGTTGATTACATCCTTGGAAGTCATTAACTGCTGCTAATTTAATTACCTACTACAATCAACTACTTATTGTAATTGGCCGCATCAGTGCATCGGGCGGTGTTCAGTTTTTTTAGCCACAATACAGGTAGCGATTACCTCAGTATGTTCCAGATAATAGCGGTATTTCTATTGCTTTGTCGATTCTCAGCTGGCCCAGATTAAGGTAAATGTAGCTGTTACGGGTCGATGACTTATCTGCATTATTTATTTTTATACATAAGATACCACTGGTCTTTGATAATGTCGCGCGTCGTGCCAACTGGTATATTGACGGGTAAACATATAAGAGGCTCACACATACATGTATGAAAGAATACGTAGTTTTTGCGCACGAGCACAATAAATGATGATTTTAGAGGCATGATGAGATCACACGACATTGGCGTGATGTGCAAATACTGCACATTGTAGCTTCTGTTAGGTGTACAGTCTGTGGAAAGATTATTCGTGTATGTAACATCCATCTTTATTGAGATGATTTTTTAAGATTTTGATAATTTTGTTTATACTGAGACGGAAGAGAGTCTTATTCAATCCAGAAAGAATTTGACAAGAAAGTGTGCAGTGAATACTCATCGAAATGTAGATGCATACTCACTGTTACAATTACAACACAGGGTATTCTAGTGTGGGGCCAGAAGCAAGGTATGTGCCTGTATGTAAAAGTAAAATAATAACATGCCTACATACATAACGCAGTTATGGACATTGATTGTGAAGTACAAAGGGATATAGGTACTATACCTACTCGTGTTGTAGCGCATTTCCCGTTAATAAACAAACGATTCACAAATGAAACAATAGAATTGCATAACTGAGTTATGAATCATAAATCCGAGTTGCTTGAATTTTTAGATATATGTTAGAACCTATAGTAAGGGGTAAAATATAGATATCGTACACCCTAATTTGGGGGTGGGGGGAGGTAAGGAGGAGGTCTACCCCCTTTATTTCTCTGGCACGCGGTTTTATTTAATTGCGATTAAAATAAAATAGGATATTTAGGCTTAATGATCATGATTTTCTCTACTAAAATGACATAAAGCAAGCTTTAGAGGGTTGTGGGGTTGTTGGGGAGGGATGGTGGTGCCCCTGGAATTATCTTTACGAATAAAAAAGGGTTAACTACACCCTATCAACACCCTTCCCCCCATTCACATAATAATAAAATCTTGTGTACGATATATGTACCCAACCCATGGTATGTTCTGTAATATTATGTAGATAGATAGATAGATAGATAATCACTTTATTCAATGTTACAACACACGTTTATAATTACAGACAAACAATTCATTCAACAGCAGTAAACAAAAACATGCATTGCAAACATAGAAAAGGCTGTGACTCAGCAAAGTGTTGCAGAAGATCTGCAACGCTGATATTCTGCCATAACCTTGGTAAAATTTTACACAATTATATACAAGCTTATAATAAATAATTAATTACAATTATAATATAATTATTTTATTACAAGAAGTTGCTAAATCTTGTGAAGCATAAAATACTAAGTTATATAAAGAAAGAAAAAGAAAGTCGTAGTAGTAGTTGTAGGTGATAGTCATTAATTGACCGACAGTTGTTCACAGCCAACAGCTTTGCTTTATACCCACCATCAGTGTTGTTGCTGCTTGTTAATATACAATGTAAATAAAGTATATTATCCTCAATCCGAATCAACGCCTTTCACAGGCGCTGCCTGCGAGTTATTATCGGAGTCATATGGGAGGACCAAATGACGAATGCGGAAGTCCTATACATCACTCACACTGTTAGCATCACTGCCACTCTAAAACAGAGAAGATTGCAATGGCTGGGGCACGTACAAAGACAAGATGCTGACAGACTTCCCCGTAGAGTGATGCTCAGCCAAATATATGACGCTAAAATACCTGTGGGGCGTCCAATGCTCAGGTTAAAGGACTCATGCAAGCGCGACATGGAGGACATTAAAATTAAACCAAGCAGGACAGACCGGGATGGAGACATCTACTAAGCCAGGGTGGAATCAGACACGAAGAACGGTGGCTAGAAAAACTATGGAGAAAACGCCTAGAGAGAAAACAACCGGCCTCACCGCCTTACGTCGAATTTGCTTGCGGCCGTTGTGGCAAGAAATGTAGTGCCCGTATCCGTGCCCGTTCCACAAGAAAATATGTGGCTCTCAGAATATACAGCAGTTGTAATAAATATCGGAAAAGATGATAAGGCCAATGATGATGATATCCTTAATAACGACACGGTGATTGTTAATTAATGGACTGTAGGTTTTTTGATAACGAGAATGCATTTATGAATCCAACTAAAACAGAGCCTTGAAGATACTTAAAGGACACTCACCGTTGCAAGAAGCTGCTGCGATGCTACTTCGTCAGGTGTAGGTAACCCTGAGACCTGGCTCGTACTGTACTTACCCGATTCCAAGGTTACCTGGCACCTGAGTATACGCAGCTGATGAGAAGTCCTCCTGCTTCCTCAAGGCACTTAGTGTATTTTAATAGGTCTAAATGATAACTCCCAATAACTAGTACGACTATTCGCGCGGAGCTCGATTTTCTTCAACGTATTTCCAAAACGACCACGACAAAAAGTGACTCGACGCGACAGCTATTTCAGATCTTTCAAAAGCGGGCATAGAATCTTGCCAGATTAAAAATACCAACTGTTCACAAACACTAAAATGAAAAACGTCAGCTTACCGCATTGTTTTATTTGTAGATAAAATCCATTCGCCGATATTTTTGGTGAGCGAAGAAATCTTCTTCTTCTTCTTCTTTTCTTCTTGTGGAAATCTGAAATACTATCAATGAGACGTTTTTCTATGCTGATCAACTAGGCATCTCGAAACGCACCAAAGAACACACGCAATCTCTTAAACACCGTAAAATATATCGATTTTCATCAACACGGTCATTGAACTCTCTAATAGATTTTCTATACGCAGAACCAAGCGCCTTACGAATATCTTGTCGTCCGATAGATGCTAATTGCACTTCACATAACATATGAGATCGAGATTGCGAATGCTTTTTCACTTTTATTGAAAGATGCGCTAAATCATCAACACCGGTTTCTGTCCATGCAGATTCACCACCACCACTAGCAGCAAACACCAAACACGGGAAACAATAGTAGATTTTACATCAAGTGCACAAAACGAACAATTTTTATCCGAGACTTTTAGCAGCCCGAGCCGAAGGCGAGGGCTGATAGTAATGTCGAGGATAAAAATGGTTTGTGGACGAGTTATAAACTCTGCTTTTCACTTCGATTGCGAGAAAATAAAACAGTAACATAACGTATTAACATTTCTTTAATTAAAATTCAAAGTAAAATTACTACAATTTTGAATGGTGAATGAAATGGGTTTTCCCGGCATATTGACGGTATTCTTTTGAATTTGAGAAGATGACATGACAGTAGATGGTATATTAAGAGTTGATTGTTCTGGATATGGTTCTTTTTTCTGATCTGTGGATGGCTCAGACGGCAACAAGGAATCTCGGGATGTCGAAGGGGTTGGCTCATTTGGAATTAGATGAATGTCTTGTGTTACACGGTCGGTAATCCTGCTTTTGTTTTCTATTGATTGTTCTATATATCCCTCAGCCACCTGATCCGACTTCCACCCACCATGCCTTTTTAGCATTGTCAAGTTAGCTCCCGAATCTGCTAGGAGGGTGGCCGAGGTCCGGCGGAAGCAATGGCCCGTGTAATTCTCGGGATTTTCCAATTCAAGAAAAGTTGCAATTTGTTTCGGAAATCCTGCAAATTTATTGCGTCCTATTACTTGCTTAGTGCACTTCCCATTTTGATAATTGAGGAAGAGTTTATTTGTCGGCACATTTGAAGGCCGAAGAGCTTGGTATTTTTTAACTATATCAAGGTACTCTCCTTTGAAAACAAATGTCCGCTCTCGTTTGGTCTTCGTGTCGGGTAAGTTAATTGCTTGTAAAAGGGTGTCCGTCTTGACGTCATCCATGGTAATATTAGCAAGTTCAATGCCGCGACATGCTCCGCTTATACCAAATATTAGTGCTACCTAAAACAAAATATAACTGTAAGTTGGTACACTCTTTGAGAACACGAGGAATAAAAAAATATGTAAATAATAGGTTTACGTACTTTTGTGGCCAAATATTTGTCATCGGGAGCGGTATTTAAAAAGGTTTCCACATTGTTCGCAGAAAGGACCTTGGACTTCTTGCATTTATGTCTACTACTAAGCCTCTTCAACAAAGCTGTAAGCTTCGTGTAGGACTGTACATTGACATTATGTTTCATTTGCAGTGTTGCTTTCAGCATGGAATATACACTCCACAGTGTTGAAGGCTGCAGTTTTTTCGATAACTCATCAAAGTAACTTAAAAGAACACTTTCAGCTAATGTATTCACTTGTTTTTCTTTCCGCCAGCTTAGAAATTTGTCATAAGTTTTCATATATATTTGCCGAGATTTTGGCGGCAATATTTCTTGCACCACTTTTTGTGCGTTTATTTCCATTAAAGTATTAGGAGTAAGTTCTAAATCTTCTTCTTCACTTGACATTTTTAAAACTTAGCCAATTCAACAATAATTTAAGAAGATTCAATACGAAAAGTTCACGGCTTCTTTCCCGCTACTTTACTTTTTTAATTTTCCTGCATAATTTTCGGGCAAAGAAAAAAAATATACAGCCTATTCTTAAATTATTTTGGAATAATGTTTTTTTTTTTGTGGTAAACACGTTTTGATATTTAGTTTCTTTTTCGTATTATCTTATTATAAATCAAAAATGCAAATAGGGATGGAAATATTATAAATTAGCAAGTTTTATCCATGTACAATTAATTGTTTTTGGCTGTATGGGCTAAATGGTCACTGCCCTAGTGTAGACACATTTAAAAAGCTACTTTTATGCACAAGAGCATAAAATTCAACTTTATGTCGCCTAGATCCTGCCTAAAGTAGTACTTTTTCGAGCATGAGAAGTGAAAAACAATTTATCGCTGTCTACACACCCACACAACCAAGGTGTTTTCAAATATTGGTCTGATTTGAAAACTCGCGTAAACGTTTTACTTTTCGTACCACATTTTTGTGTGTTGTCGTAGGGTTTTCCTCAACCAGCTGAATGGCAATGGTATTATGGGTTCTGGTCCCTCCACCGTCTGTTCCGAACCCAACCTTGCCAGTGCGTCGGGTGCGTCGTTGCCGCGCGAGCCACTGTGTCCCTTTATCCATTGCAGGGTGACAATACTGTGGTTGCATACCTCTGACAGGGCTTGGTGACACTCGTATATAAGCCCAGAACTGATGGTGTTGCTTTGTAGCGCTTGCAGAACTGCTTTGCTGTCAGATAGTATGCGGATAGGGAAATCCTTTACCTCTCTTTCTGCAATAGCTGCAGTAGCCATTATGATGCCCATGCACTCGGCTTGGAAGACGGTGTTGTGGGCACCTAATGATGTTGATTTCCTCATGTTTAGATCTTCCGAGAATGCCTCGGCGCCTGTACCTGAGTTTGTTTTAGAACCGTCTGTGAAAATCCTTAGTTCTTTTTGATTGAGGCCCTCCCAAGGGTCTTCATGCAGTTGTATTTTATACCTTTTGTCGAAGACATATTGCTTGGGTATCCTGTCAGTCGCCGCTTCTAATAGCGGCTCCTTACCTATGTACTCATCGAGTATTTCAGTGTGAGGTACCCTAGCATGTCTTCATAGGTTAAGTTTTTTAAGACGCACCGCAGTTGCAGCCGCCTCTTGCTTGATGGAGAGGTGAAGCGGCGGCAGATCCAGTATGACTTCCAAGGCCGCTGTGGGTGCGGTCCTCATGCATCCCGTTGCTGCCATGCAAGCCAGCCTCTGGAGTCTTTGTAGTTTAGCTTCGACAGTGGATAGTTTGGTTCGTGGCCACCAAACTATCGCGCCGTAGCTTATTATCGGTCTGATGACAGCTGAGTATAGCCAAAGGGTAGTTTTCGGGGTTAACCCCCATTTTTTACCTACCATTCTTCGGCACTGCCAAAATGTGACAGTCGCTTTGTCAATTTTGTTATTCAGATGTTTGCTCCAATTCAGCTTGCTATCTAGTATTACACGTAGGTACTTTACCTCAGCAGCAAATTGTAGCTCTGTACCAAACAACCTGGGTGGGCGATAGTTGCCCAGATTGCGCCTGTTTGTGAACATTATCATTTCCGTATTATTTGGGTTGACTGATAGTTCGTTCGTTGTGCACCAGCGTTCCACGATCCGCAGTGCTGCTTGGGAGACATCACATACAGTGCTTGTGATGATTCCACTTGTTAGTATCACTATATCATCGGCATATCCTACTGTATAATAGTGTTGTGTGTTCAGTTTGGTGATGAGGTCGTTCGCCACCAGGTTCCAAAGCAGCGGCGAGAGAACACCTCCTTGGGGGCATCCCTTCGCTTCCAATGCGTGATGGGATTCGGTTGAAGTGAGTTTAATGGCCCGTTTACTCAACATGCTACCTATCCACTCCACCATAACTGCATTTGCTCCGTGCTTTACCAGTGCCGCTGTTATGCTTGTGAATTTGGTCTTGTCGAAGGCTCCTTCAACGTCAATGAAGATTCCTAGGCACATAGACTTGCTGTTGATGGCTTCTTCAATTTTGCAAACAACAGAATTAAGAGCTAAATCTGTAGATTTACCTTTACTGTAGGCGCGCTGATTTTGATGCAAGGGTATGTTATTCAGGGCCTTCTCTCGCAGATCCGAGCCCGCGTTTTCCAGCGCCCAGCAACTACCAACAAACCGCGATCTGGCAAAGTCGCGCGGAGCGGCGCTCCGGAGTAGCTAAATTTCTCATAGAAATATTTTGTTTCACGCGCCGGACTGTTGCAATAATTGTCTTTCGCACTCACTGAATACAGGGCTAGGCATTGTACTGAAATTGGTTTCATAGGAGCGCAACCGCTGGCGCTCCACTCGAATTAACTTGACATGGTACCAAACATCAACTTTGTGCGCTTAGGTTGTTGTTTTCTATTGAGCGTGTATAGTCATAGTAGAATGTTTAGGTAGGTTGTTATAATATAGAAATATAGGGTTGTATATAAAGGGTTGTAATTAGTATAGACATATTTAATACGGTAGGTAATTTTGGCACAGATTTGTGGGAGTGCACTGCACCAGCTGCACTGCTTCTTAAGACGAGCTGCCTCTGTAAGTGTCACTCATAAATGTCTTTGTTTACATTATTATAAATATCTACTTGTTATACATTACTTTGTATTTAGCTATGGACCTTGATCTCATTTATTACACTAGGCATGATTGCCTTATTCTAATCTTAAGATTTCAGTAAGACTTTTTTATAATCTGAGATCTTACCACTATAAAAAACTATGTTAATAACAATATTTGTTTATGTTCTGCCTGAAAACTGAGTAGTTCATCGACATTTGACAGTTTTACAGGACAGCCATAACAGCCACACCACTACACTTTTACCATTAACGGCAAAGGGAAATCTACAAAAAAATAACTAATTACGATGAAGAGAACAATTGAAGGACAGTAATCCTTTTTAAAACAATGGATATAACTTAGTTTGGTCAACAACACAATTATTTCGAAATGGTTTTTTCAGTTTGTCTCCTTCAAAATTAGTTACATGGCTAAATTCTCGTTGCAAAGCTAATTTGTTAGATTCCGAATGAAAATGTGTCGAGAATGGATGGATTACAAACAACCTCCTGTTGATGAAACCCACAGATATGCAAATGCAACCGTTAATTAGCTACCTTGATGAACACACTATAATGCAGACTGAGGACCGGACGGACGCACGATTGTTAGCTCATAATTTAATTAAGACATCCTAGTATACAAAGCGGCTTCCGTTCTTGATTCTTGAATGCTATATACCTATAGACATGAGATATATACATTGTACCTCATACCTAAAATGTGGGTTTGCAGTAACTCAAGAACACCTTCATTTACCGGAGTACTTGTGTCAAAAGTAGGAGTGTCTAGAAATAAATAACAGTAAAAAGTTGATGGCTTATTGCCTTGCCTGACATAAATCTAGCCCAGAATCTAATCTTAAATGTCTGGGACATAATGAGTTAATGAATACATCATCATCACGTCAGTTAGCGCAATTGGAAATAACTTTAACCACGAGAATTAAATAAGATTCGTCAACTCATTCAGGACAGTGCACTGAGTTAGCGCAATCGTGAATAATATCAGAACAATTAAAGATATCCGATATCGTTCAAGGAAACGCAATTTGTTCTGATAATGTTCTGTTGATAGCATTGTTGTTTTAGTCATTGTTGTTTGTAATGCACAATGGGTGGATTCAAAGGTTTGTTAAGTACTTCCTTACGTCATAGTGTTTTATAGAGTTAAAGCCGGGAGTATTTAAAACAATAGTAAAATTATTTATTTACTAAATTGTTAGGATTATTTTAGTTATGTTTGTAATGGTGATCTTCTTATTACTGTAATATCCCCAATCTTTCCTTAAATGCATTTAAAATACTTATTCATTAGTACTTGAACTATTCTTTTCTATGACTGCGCTTCATGATGGATAACGATGCCTTCATTCAAAATACGGTATTTGACTGCTAGTCAAAATATGTAGATACTTTTTAGGAGCTGTCAAATTTGTTTTTGGTAAATTTGTTCACGTGTTCTATGAAATACTAGCATGTGACGTCATGGTCAAATGTGTCTTTTTAACACAAAATTGAGTTTTTAAAATACAACTGTTGGAAATATACAATTCTGATATTGTCAAACTTTTTGTTGAAATAGGTTCAGCTTGAGACACGTTTCTAGATATATGAGGGGTAGCCAGGGATCATTTTCGGTGTTTGCCAGAACTAACAAGGATTCGGCATCGAGACGTTCAGCAAAACATGAGAGCTCTTTAAAACTATATAAATAAATTTCTTATCAATGATAATTTTTCGGGCGGCTTTAATGGCAGCGACTAGGTCACGTCCGTGAACTGTTTCGAGGTGGACGTTGGAAAGATGTTTAAAACTGGTCTATAAATACTGGGTGATTCATTCCGGCGATGTGTCATTTGATGTGCTTTCCACTGCCGCGATTGTTTGCGGCAATTCGGTGTATCGTTTATCTGATCAAAGTTATCGATGTTTCTTTTAAATACATATTCGATTCTGGCATCTTATCTAATTCTGAGCCTCCAGACATTCGCGAATGACAAAAATTCCGCGAAAGTTGTAAGACAAAAATATATATTTGAAAACTTAGTTCTGGCTCACAAATGAGTTTGGGCCGCCCAGGGCGTCTCAACAGCATACAAATGGGATTAAATTTAATACACAAAGTTCACACCTTTGTCATATTTCCTGTTAAAAACTACATACTTTATAAAAATGTAAGATTGTGTGTAGTGTGAAATGTATTGTAACAAGTTTGTTTATTCTTCATGCAACTACTGATTTTATGACACTTTACATTTTGCACTCCTAAGCAAAATATTTTTCGTATCTAGCGCATTGTAGACATTTGATATTGATTTCTGGGATGGCACGTCATCTAAGAAAACACTAGAACGATACTACGTTACTTTCAGTTCAGTTCAAAGATTTTTATTCATAATAGCTAAAAAATTGAGACTTAATGAACGTCATAACATAATCAAGCAAGTTTAATATAACATTAAGTAGGTGCCTTATTATTAGTACATAATATATAGGGTGCAATGAACTGGTTTAATGCCAGATGTCGGTGTCTTGTAAAAGTCATTAATTTTGTAGTAGGCCTTTGTGCACAAAGTGTGCTTTATATATTTTTTTAATCGAGCTTCAGTTAAGTTTTGTATTTCTTGCGGAATTTTAAAGTGTCCCTTAAAAGAACTACTAAGTTTTGTGAGTCTGAACATTGGAAAAGAAAGTTTATGTCTATTTCTAGTTTGCACATTGTTGTGGCTATCAATATTTCCTACCTCTAACTCCTCTCACACATTAGAAATATCTTCATCTATTTTTTTGTTCACAGGTCATGGAGACGAAAAACATGATATACATTGTCTCAGAATACGCGAGCAAAGGGGAGATATTTGGTGAGTAATTAATTGTAAAGTCACCATTATTATCTTATTAATGAAGTCATCGGGGTCTTTCAGCAACGAACAGGCCGAAATATATTTAAAAAACCACAAGTGTGAGTCAGACTCGCGCGCCGAGGATTTGGCACAAGTAGCATTTTTAAATAAAAAACCTAAAAATTTACGGTTTTCAGATTATAGCTTTATTTGTCTTACAATGCTTCTTATCAAGCAAATTCAGCAAAATTGTGACATGCGGATACCTTTTGATTGTTTGGCCTATATATATTTTTAATAACTTTAAGATACCACAGACCTACGTAATCGATATTAATTTCAACTTGATACCTCCGCGCGTTCATAAGAAAAAAGATCGTGACAGGCGGACAGACAGACAGACTGAAATTTACAGTTTTCGAATTTTTCCCCATTCTTGTGCTTTAAGACCTTGCTTCGTGGCATATTTTATGATTATAGGTCAACGGAAAGTTCCCTGTTTTGGTTGCCTTGCGATTACCAAGCAATTTCAGTAGAGTTCAGTTTTTTCGACAACTTCAAGAGACCAGACTTGAGTAATCGATATTAGTTTCAACTTGATGCCTCCACGCATTCCTTATGAAAACGATCTTGACAGTCGGACAGACGGACGACGAATTTATCGTAAAAGGGTTCCTTTTTTCCTTTTTAGGCCAAAAATTACTGAACTAAGTAAACTTTAACTCATTATGAACAACTTTCCCCAAGAAACATATGGTCGCAAACGAAAAAAACTTTTGGGTTTCCCACAGTAACTTGTAATCAGGTGATCGGGTCAATGTACTGAGAGCCGTTTTTTTATATTTGCGACCATATTTTTCTTGGGGAAATCATTCCCCAAAATACGGTCAGCTGTCGGTCAGCAGCAGCGTTCAGCTAATTAAATGTCACCCTGTATAACAGGTCGCATTCCACCATAATACATTTATTTACGTAATCTGCTTTACTAGTAATATATATACAAGCGCATAATAATAATTCATATATACAAGCGCCCCGTAAATCGGGAGCCTTGTCGAATAGTATAGAATAGAGTAACCTCGGCTTCGATTAAGGCCATCGACGTACATTGGCAACCGAGCTATGACGTCAGAGGGTCGCTATGACGTCACACGCTGAGGATTAGGGTAGTAAGGGCAGGGAGGAGGGGTTGAGGGGGGGGGGAGTAGTGGGTGGCATCCTCGCGACCCTTACCTTTTGCGGGGCGAATTTTATTCAAAATAAACCATTGCAGAGACCAAAAACTCACTTTCGGAGAACTTTGCATTGTACGATCCTCTTTCGTTTCGGATTAGATCAATGGCGGGTGGTGTTTTCATAAATTTCGAATTATTTTAATTGGGCGCCTTTGTTCCATTGTTTTCTTTTTCTGATTTGATATTTTATTGTTTCAAGAGCTTAATGCTATCTTGCCACAAACGCAAACCTGTAGTTTATCTGCACTGGCGAGTGTTACTTGCCTACTTAAAACAAATTTTGTTACATACATAATACGAAACAGAGGAACTTAAATATCTCGCAAGTAGATATATAAGTAAATAATAATAATTAACAGAATTGTTAATTAGGCAATATTTATCTTATGCTTATACTTATTGCCATCGCTATTAATATATAAATTTGAAGGTCGTTTGGAAGTTCGTTGACCATATCCGGCAAAAAGTACATGCATGTTCTAGTTCCATAAGTATAGGGGTATCCCCTACACCGCTTTGGCGTTCTCGCCAACTATCTGCTACTCTGCACGGTCCTTCGTCTCGAGTTCCCAAGCGAAGGCCGAGGCGAGTTCCCAAGCGAGAGGACCCTGGTTCAAATTCCGGCTGGAGAGGAGGAAAAGAAACCCCAGGGCGTGGATGATATCTTGTTTGTGACGTTGCTGTTTCTGGTTCTCACGACACAGGGTAACCTAGTGTGGGGCCAGAAGCCTTGTATGTGCCTGTATGTAAATGTTATGTTATATTTTACGCTATGATATTTTTCAAGGAAATAACTACATTCGTTGAGGTTAGGTAATGATGAGAAATATTGAGGGGGAATGTCCATATGACCGCAAACTTCTGAGTCACGTAGTTTCTAATATTTATGACTAGATACATAAGTACCTATAGGTAAGTACGTCAAAAGTAGTAGTAACTACCCACTCTTTGACGTCAGCAAATAGAAACTTGGTCGTGATATGTGACTTGTTTGTCATCTAGACAAAGTTGAAGAAAGCCTCGGTGATAGAGTAGACTTATACACTGACGAGCAATGAAAAAGTTCCAGTGACATAGCACCAAATTACTCCTAAACGGGAAAGGCTATAGCTTAATGGCGCCGTCTGCAATATTGAAGTACATTTAACAGCGCATCAGAATATCACCAATTAAAACGTAAATATTGTAAACGTAATATTGGTTCTCTGTATATCTGTGGTCTTAGGAGATATTAAGGTGTTTGTCGGCATTTTATGGGTGGAACTTTTTCATTGCTCGTCTGTGTACTATTATACCATTGACGTCACCATCGGGATGCCTAGAGAAGGTCGCTGTTATTACCTTTTATGTCTTCTATAAAATTCAAAATTATTCCTGGCACTACGATGGGTTATTCCCAACACTAACCATTGCAGGCTGTACCGGGAAAACCCTTAAAAATTAAAGGTATCACGAAACTGCTTTATTAGAATTATACCGTGACAGAGAAGCCTCGGTTAAGATATTTATCATATTTAACAATATTTTGAGACCTAAAAACATAAATGCACCTCTATTACACATATTTATTTTATTTAGTACCTATTAATAAAAAAAATACGAATTGAAAGTAACGTCAAACAGCACTGTTTGTTTTAAAACTGCCTATCGGAGGAAGAGATGTAATATTTGATGTCAGTAAGGGACAGAGCGTCAGTCTCCCTTTCCTTTTCTTTGCGAAAAAAAGAGAAGGAGATTGACATTACTATTAACATCACTTACACTGTGTGTGAAAATGAAAGCACAAATAAAATTAATTAATGATTCCTATTGAACATCATCCTAGACTTAGCTAAGCAGAACACAACTAAACTACCGTCCGTGTCGTAAAAACTAACTTCTTTTGCTTTGATGTCATTTGCCTCCAGTTTTCTGGGATACAGTTGTAAAATCCGGTTTGCGAACAATAGGATATTTTTTCGGTACGAATACAGAAATTTCGAGGTCAGTCTACCTCTATACAGTTTGAACTCACTCAGCTGAGTACCAAATTAATATCCCGAGATAACGTTGGCAAAGGCATACAATGGGGCCGACTGGGAAACTGCGAGGCAATGCAGTACAGTTAGCTGCGACTGCGCAAGCATTGTACTGTTCCTGCCTCTATATTTGGAGTTATGTATTTTTACTCAAAGATTAAAATTAGAAGTAAATACTTGTAGTAAAAGCTGAGAGCGATAGAATTGATGGTATATTGCACCACAACCATCACTTCCGCTCGTTGTCATTCCCAACAAAAATACAAGGAAGTTCATTGACTTGGGCAGTTTCATCATCATGCCGCGATGTAATGTTGCAATGAACTCACGAGGGCCAATGAACTTGGGAATAAAGTCGGTGTCCTAGATACACAATTAGGTCGCAAGTACACATTTGCCCACATTTGGATTTCTTAAAAGAATAAACCTATTGCAAATGATAGGAAAGTTATTGGTAATAACTAATAACTCTAGTCATTTGACTTGCGCGGACAAGTGGTCATATTTCTGGCTCAGCAGTTAAGGTCCCGGTACCCGAATTTAGATCTTCTTTCGTTTTTTAACCTTTTTATTGACTACAGAACTTTGTGCTTCTAATCAAGCTGAGCATCATAGACCCTACTTATTGCTTTTCGATTGTTTGTTGCAGATTACATAGCTCGGTACGGCAGAATGGCAGAGCAGGCAGCTCGCCGCAAGTTCTGGCAGATCCTGTCCGCCGTGGAGTACTGCCATGAACGACGCATTGTGCATAGAGATCTCAAGGTAAAACATTTAGGGGGTTCATCATCATATTATATGATCAGTCCTCTCAGTAATGAATATCTGGGTATAGTAGGTATAAATCTACCACAGACCAAATAAAAATAGGGGCTGTGATGTATAATACCAAATAAAGCACACCATTTGCTGCGCTCCCATGCGTTTGTTGCTTCTTGTCCACCCACTTCTACATGGACAACCATAGAATTCAAGGGACCATACAATCGAATCCACATGCAGTGTTGTGTTCTAAAGGTATAGTGTTATTCTCGGGTCAAAGGATCTGTACTAACTTCGCTGCTTGCTGTTGATCATAAAATATATGCTCTGGCTGGTCAATACTGGGAATTTATTGTCATTCTCGTATGACATCAAAAGTGGGAGTACCTATCTTGTTTTAAAGTTTGGTAATCCAAGAAACTTAATTATATATTTAATTTATGCAGTAATATTCTAAAATTATTTACAAGTACCTATGTAAGTACATACGTATTCGAAATATGGAGTAAACACATGTGTAAATTAATTTCACGGAGTCATGTAATGTAAGGTGATGTAGGTCAACCGAACGTAGTAATTTTCCATTGAAATGGTATGATATAATGATGATGAATTGTTCATGATGCATCGCTTCTATAATGACTCCAGTTGGAAGACAAATTATTATAATATGGCGGAGCTATTCTGGCATATTTAGAGAACGAAACAAAATCTGTTTCGATGAAGTAGGTACCTGCCCTAAAACACCGAATACCTGCATTTTATTTTTTTGATATGGTAATAATAATAATAATACCTTGAACACTATTGTATTGACACACATTGATCTAGCTCCAAACTAGGACTCCCTGTATCTTGGGTACTAGACAACGATACACTTACTTATATAGATAAATATTATACATATAGATAGATAAACAACCATGACTAGGGTACAAACATCCGTACTCATCAAACAAATATTTGCCCCCACCGGGACTCGAACCCGGGACCCTTGGCTTCGTAGGCAGGGTCACTGCCGACTCGGCCATTCCGGTCGTCAAATCAAATGGTGTTGAATAAATCAACTGTTGGTTAAACAGTTTAATATAAACTTACAGTCAATTCAATATATCCAATGAGTATACATAATTACCGGTAAGTATTCTTTACCAAGAATACTTACCGGTAAATCAATGGTTGGTTCTTACCAACCATTGATTTTGGTGAATGTTATAAATATAGCCAAAATCGGTTCGATTAACTACTTTAACCCGTTATTATTAAGAGGGTTTTGGGAAAGTAATAAGACACCGTTATTTTCTTAATCAAATATGGTCTGTTGAAAATAAAATAAAACAAATAGTTGAATTCTTCTTAATACTGTCTGTCTATAATTCACAGTATTGCACAGGATGGTTATTAGATAGGTGTAAAATATTTTATGTATACTTAAGTTTTTGTTTTAAGTATTTTTTGTTGTTCTTACATTTTCAACCTAACACGAAGGATAAAGGGGGCTTCGCTTCGCTCACCCCCTTTACCCTTCCCGCAGTATTTTGCTCTGATATTAGCTTTGCAAATCAAAATTAATCATATTCACCACTGTGGTGTGTGGTGATTATATAATAATATATTAACCGGTTAATATGATAAATCTTGCTGTATTATAGTAGTTTATGTGACTGCTACATAATGAAGGGCATTAATACTCGAGAGTGGGTTTATGAAACTCGCCTTCAATATCACTCGAGAGTTTTAATGCCTAATTATGTACAGTTACATACACTAGTTTATCTACACACATATCATTAGCTCTCTTTGATGTGTTCAGGAACCGCATGTTTGACCGGCATTATGGCTCTGCAGTTGTTTAGCTTGTTCTGTAGTACCAACTTCACAGACAAACTAGGGGCGGCCCGCAGGCGGGCGTCGGCGTTCGAAATTTGACTGTCATAATATGTAGAAAAATTACACATAATTATGGACATAATATTCAATATTCAGATAAGAAATGAGTTTTTACAAAGTAGTTTAACATTATGCTGATCGTAACGTGCGGTTTTTGGACGCAGTAAGGAGGGTTTATGATACGTGTTTAGATAAATTACTTTAACCATCGATATTGGTAAGTATGAATAATAGCCGGTTAGTATACATGATAACCGAATCATTATCTTGACCATAGCATATTCATACATACGGGATCAGTAGTATAAGTAGGGATGTAGGTAACCAAAACAGCTCTACCGAAAGTTGAAGGCTAATTAATTAACCGTAATAGGTAAAAAAAGGTAATATTAATCCTTGATTGTTAAAAAATAAAGAAAAAAGTGGATCTCTACTAAAAACGTCCGCTTGTCTGTAGGTAAGTTGGTGTCAGAAAACTAATGTTGCGATTGACGTCATGGGTAGGAGGTGAATGCACCTGAAGTCGCAGTCAATGTCAAAATGAAGCAAACTCGGCGAACTAACTTTGTTGTGAACCGACTGACCGACAGACCCTTAGTGGTAGAAATATTTGCAGACATTGTATGGCAAAGCCTGTCTGAGTCTGACCTTACTAGGACACCGTGTTGTGAGAAACAGAACCTCTGACTACCTAGATAGATACGCCACAAACATCATTAACATCATACAAAACGCCGAGTTTTTTTAGTAACCGTCTTAAATTTCGGGTTTTGTCATTGGCCGTGGACCACCTGGTCACCTCAGCAGCCACCTCCAATTCTTTTTTATTCACAACTGCATCCTGTGTTACCATATATATTCACATTTTTTTTCATAATAGGTGTCATAGGCACAGAACATATCCAACGAGTCCGAAATAAACCGCAATAATATAATTTCAATTGTATATTATTAGTTTTATTATTATTAAAAATAAGACCACAGTATGACCTATGTATTGAACTATATAATAAATTATTTATTCTGAACTCACACGAGACAGAGTCCTTGAGGACATACCTACCTACTTAATTATTTACTGTGTTGTCATAAAACATACTTTATACTGCATAAAGTAATAATTGGATAGGTATTTAACACAAAACTAGTTTTACAAACTGGCTTAGTGTTTAGTTTTTCAAAACTTTCCATTTCAATTTGAGCACATCGTGTCGTTATGTCTTTGTTCTAAATGCTAAAAAGGAAAGTCAGTCCTAACCCTAATCAGCTTTCGGGTGTAATGCCTCCCAACTTATCGAGGTTCTGAGGTTAGTCTCTCATAAACTATGTAACAGTAACATAGTGCTGTAGTAGAAATGTCTGATAACAATCTGTGCTTCTGTAACATTTGGAAATTGAAATTGAAATGACTTTAGTAAGGTCAAAACAAAATCGACACTTTTTGAAGGCATTTCTCTGCTGTTCAATAGAAGTTCCAAGTTAAATATATTAATATAACAATTTTGGGACATATATCTAGATTTTGTAATAACAGAAATGCGATTGGAGGAATTTCGCTAGAAATAATTATTGAAATAAGGTCTAAATTTACACTTTATTTAGATTTTCTGACAAATTGGAATAGCGCTAAGAATTCAAAAATGTTTATTTAGATGGGTTTTGAAAATACCTAAATTACCTATTATAGAATTTTTCATAGCTATTTTAGTTAATTATGTATCAATTTGAAACGAACCTTTTGTCATTTTTCCTCGATTCCGTCCCTCTGACACTGCGGGTTTTTCCGCCTGGAGTAACGGGGACCTTTGCAAGGACGAGATATCCCCTTAACACACATTATACAGAACAGACAATAGATTATTACAGCGTCATAGGGCCAATAGGAACCGGCTCAGCAACCCTGGTTTTCAGCCGGACCTTCGGAACACAGGACTACCACATACACACATAATTATGATAATGACAGTAAAATAAAAAACAACAATAGAGAGAACAAATTAATCCTGCCAAATACGTTTGTATGGACTTTTAACAGTAATAATAATAAAAAAAAATATAAAGGAAAAAAAATACATACGCTTGATTAGGAAACTGAAAATTAAGCTTAGCATCATCATACACATATGAACACTATTGTTGTACTAGAAGATTTTATTATAAGTGTAGGGTTTTTTTTGCGATAAGACACAGAATAATACAGGTGGCACTGGTGGCTTTACAGAAATGCCTTGGCATTATTGCTTTTATATAATTATTTATCTATATAATGTAAGTGGCCAACCAACCCCACTCGGAGTAGTAATTTTGCATTGAAACATAGCTGGACCGCTGTGAACATGAACCCCGCGGTACGCGAAAATAATCTTACGTGTAGCGGACACAAGGCCCCCGCGGTCTCTCGCGAGGGTCGAGATGACGACGGTCAAGCTGTAATTATCCCAATCCCTTGCAGGCGGAAAACCTCCTCCTGGACGCAAACATGAACATCAAAATCGCAGACTTCGGGTTCAGCAACTACTACGCCACCGGCGAGTTCCTGGCGACGTGGTGCGGTTCCCCCCCCTACGCCGCCCCTGAAGTGTTCGAGGGCAAGCGGTACACCGGCCCTGAAATCGACATATGGGTGAGATATAGCGTTTTGCTGACGCTACTAAATGTTATTGGATTCCGGTGGAGCGTGGAAAATAGTTTCGCTGTTACTTATCCTGATTCGCTAAGGCTGCATGGTGGTGTTGGAACTGTTAACAATGACAACTTTTTAGAAATAATAATTAGGGCTCCGTACCTTAAAAAGGAAAAACAGAACCATTTTTTTTGTGTAAAAGTAATCCCCCACCAAAAACATAAATGTGAAATTGGGAGCCAAGTTCAATATTAACAATATCGTGGCTGTCGACTTCGCTGACAAAAATTTGAGATCAAAATGAATACCAAGTTCTGTACCCTATGATGATCCTGAAATTCTAACATTGCTCAAAGTAGATAACTTAAGATTTAACTTGGCTAGTTTTTACCGGCAAATAAAATTTTAGAAGGATATATATGTTGACCGACCTCGCCAATAAACAATGACGTAAGAAGCATAAAAACATTACAAAACTTGCAAGTACATTATTATCCAAATGTAAGTGTAGTATGTAAAAACTAGCCAAGTCAAATCTTTAACTTCAATTTTTGTCAAGTAATCTACTTTGTGCAAGTTTGGATTTGAGGATTATCATAAGTGCAGAACTTAATACATTACTTTTGTAAATAAATTATAATTAATGTTCATCATTTTATTTATAATCTACTGCAGCCTTTAATTCCAAAAAACGCTCAATAAGTTGTCGAATAACGCATATTTGCGCGGTAGTTTTCTTTTGAGTCGTATGGTTTACCGTTTAGGGCGCAAGTGTACCTAGGCACTTAAATGTTGCCAGTTACGACAAACATATTCTACTATGGACTCACGCAGCCTATTGGTTTGTTGTCATCAACGGAATTAAATAAAGAAAACTCAATATAATTAAATAAGCAACTTCTATCGGAAGGCATTACAATAATTCGGTGTAGTATAAGTGTGTCAACCACCAATTGCTTTACTGTACGAGTCATCGTGTTACGCAAAAAAAATACCTAAGTACCTTATCAAAATTACGAATGTTAATATATTTACTTCCGAAAGTACAACGCACTCTAAAATTACCTAGCAAGAAACTGCAATAGCATTCCAGTGAATACGAAAACGTATGACATGTGAAGACAGCAAATAATGCAATCTGGAAACAACCAGACAGCATGCCGGCCGGCGCTCGCGCTCATGATCTGAATGAACACGGCACCTCCCCCCCGCCCTTATCTCCGAAACTACTGATCCTAAACTAAAAGTCAAGTGAAGTCAAATTTATTTATTACTGATGATATTTACATAAACTTTGCAAACGTCATTTTTGCCTCTTCTCTACATTGGACCACTGTGGGAGAGAAGGGCGTAGAAACTCCCATACATTGATTTTTAGATTCCTTTTAAAAATGGCTTGTGCTTAACTAATACAAATATGACAATATTATTTACTATAAATTAATAAACAGAAATAAATATTTACAAAATTATTAACAGTGAGGACTGTTTTGAGCTAGATTAACCCCATACAGTATACAAAAAATACGTTATATAGGTCTTTACTTCAATATTACAGAAAAGGTAATATCAAATGTATGGTTTAAATAAGGGGCAAATCAGAAATAAAAAAGTCTTCTAAACTAAATCGTGTGACCTATGTAATGAATGCGCTTGCGAGGGTCTGTTTTTTTTACAAACCTGAAAGTCTGAGTTAAAAAAATAATATCTATGAAAGAAACATGAATAACATTGCGCGGTAGTACGGAACCCTTCGTGCGCCAGTCCGACTCGCATTGGAGTGTTTATTTTTTCATATGGTCGTTTATATTTTCAATCGGATTTTGCTTCATTCGGACCGCACAGGTCAACAGCTGATATCACCGGAATCTCTCCAGAAATAATTTATCTTAACTGGCGTTACCAACTGAGATCGCTTGCGCTCAAGCTAAGTGTTCAGTTTAATGCATGATAGTGATAAAAGCAATAGAATTGTTGCAAAAACAGATCTGACTTGTTGATAGATGCAAATAATATAATCCCACGTTGATAACCAAGTACCTACCTACCTACCTAATAGTTGAATTTCAATGATATTCAAACGTAGGTACGGAGGAAGTGTCTGTACTATTACTGCCTATATCACTTATCCAGTTATCTCCTACGTATTTAACGACAAGTGGAATATTGTGTTTTTCATAGGGTACGCAAGAATGCCTCCCCGATTTATTATATTACATAAAAACCCCAACCCTGGCCGCCGGGCCTTTAGCATACCTTAGTAGGTAGGTGCTATAGAATGTATATTTTAGGTTAATATAACTATAGTTTTTCGTACAGAGGTCGAGTCCTCTTGCCCGACTCAAAGATTGTTAACCTCGTCGAGACGTCTCGCTTGAGATACTCGATACATTTTCTATTTAAAAATAGGCTAAAAGCCATTTTAATGAACCGATTCTAAAAGCCCACCCGCACCTAAAGATATAAGTTTTAAGGATTTTTGAAAGTTAGGTAAATAGGTTACGCGGTTACGTCTGAAATTTATAACAGCGTATTCCATCGAAATAATTTTACATATAATCTTTGACATATAATCTAAAGGGCAAAGCAATTCAACCCTACTTAAGTTATTGTGTAGTCAAAACCGTTAGTTGATAAACTAACGTGTTGGTTGATCAACTATCGACAGATAGTAAACCAGACCGACAGGGTTTAGAATTTACGTTTCTTTTGTTCTTACATGTCAACCAACACGAAGACTATTCGGGGGCTTCGCTGCGCTCGCCCCCTCTAGTCTTCACCTCTATGCCCTGGTATATCGTTTGCAATTCAAGTTTAAACCCGTTTACTATTTAACGGTTATAACCGATAGTTTATCAACTAACACGTCATGTAGTAAGCAGTACGCTACAGTTTACTATCTGACGATAGTTGACCAACTAATGTGAAAAAAACTTTAGTTTATCAACTAACGGTTTTGACAATCTTACGGTGACAAATACTCATACACGTGCAATTACAACCTTTTCACCGAGAGACCTTGCTTGTCATAAGACTTGCCATATGTTTATAAGAATAGGATCAAATCTTTGCCATAGGACACATTTCGTCGTTTGAGGACTCACATCGCTTGAGAAATAGGTTTTTGAGATCCGATCTTTTACTGTTCCGAATTTTGAATATATCCAGCCGAGTTTTGCTGTTGCTGTTTGTTACAAAATTGTAACTAAACATATGATTGAATTGAATTGAATTAGTTGGACAGTAGGTAGCTTGCAAGAAAGAAACAATTATCCCTCTACGATTTTTCACTCACTTCATCGCAATTTGTCCACAGAGCCTGGGCGTGGTGCTGTACGTGCTGGTCTGTGGTGCTCTTCCCTTCGACGGCTCTACCCTGCAGTCGCTGAGGGACCGAGTGCTCTCGGGACGGTTTCGGATACCCTACTTCATGAGCGAAGGTTAGTAACTGTACATCATTATGCCTGGACGAGTTACTCGCAGAATGTACAGACGGAAAATGAGGATATGGACTTCTGAAGCAAAATGTGCACTTTGCAAGGGCACATCGCATTGCAGGTCCTGCATTGTGTATTATTGGGATGATATCCTTAGACGTAAGATTTTTTAACAAGAGATAACATTTTAATAGGACATGAAATGTGCTTGACGCACATTTAATGTGCTAACAATCTTGATAACATCTTTCGATTAATTAAACCGCCAGGGGCCTATTAACAAACAAATAAAAGTTCCTTAACCGGTTATCAAAAACAGATGCGCCTCAATACCTCACTCTATGTGAATGTTGTGTAAAAGACTAATACAAAACTGACTATTTAATAGATTAGCTACTTGGAATTTGATAATTTTCGCCTCGCTGTAGATTACCACACACTGCATTACATATGTGCAATTAGCATAATTTGTGGCGATATTAGGTTGGGTCCAGACATGTTCTTTTGTCCGTAACGTACCTCCGTATCGCATCAGCGTCGCGATCCAAGAACGCTAGTTTGAACGCCCGGATCGGCTGCGATCGAGACGCGCCGTACCACCGTACCGTACCTTCTTCAAGAATATAAAAAGTACGTTTAATAATCTGTGGTAATAAGTTTCAATGTTTCAATTCACAAGAGCCTACGTTTCTTATGTAGTCTAAGGAAACATTGTAGCCAAATGGGAAACTTCAGAGAGTATGCCTATTTTCTGTGGTATATACTCTGAATATAAAGTTCTTAAACGGTCACTGGTATACTTAAAGCAGATAGTAAGAGTAGAGCACATATTTAGATAAGGCCTCCGCCATGTCATTCAAAGAGGGACCGACAACGAGGGATCCATTTCTAGCCTTTAGGATTAAGGCGCGTCTTTCGGCAACTTATTTCATGGCGGTTGAAAGACACAACCATATTGAACTAAAGTTGATAACAGCTCACAATGAAGCATGGCTGATACGTCAGCCGCTGCGGCAGAACAGTGCAAATATTATGGTTTAAACGTGGTTTAACCGTGTTACCACAAAAATGTTAAACAGCGTTTAACCTCAAAACAAACGTCAAATCCCAAACGTTTTTGTTTTTAAACAAGTGTTGAACAGTAGTTTATTTTTTTGTGTTTCGGCCCGTTCTAAAATATTTTGAATCCTAGTTTTTCATAATTTGTTTAATGCACACAAATATTTCAAATAACAATATGATCATTAAAATAATGTACAAAGGCGAGCTTATATCTAGTAAGAGATTTCTTCCAGCAAACCAAGTCAGGATGAGAAAGGTTGATTTCTGAGCACGGGAAGACCTATGTGTACAACAAAACCTTATTAATCATAATTTTCCTGGTACTTACATATATAAATATTACTAATCAACTACTTCTGTGGTGTTGCGATTACGGAGAAAGTATACCTCATTCAGTGACGCCTGTAAAGAGGTCACAACATTCAGTGGACGCCTCCTCCGACCTGATACGCTGTTTTTGACGTAAGTACGGTTTTCTTATTGTTAGATCCCAAGAGATTTATGTGAAAGACATCAATATTTTTTTCGTACAGTTCCCATTGACACATAATGTTTTCAAACATACACATTGTAGGAAAAGGGTGTCTATAAATCATATATTTTTGTGGGAAGTGTCTCCTTTAAGAGGAACAGCGCTTTAAATTACAATACCCAGCGCCTTAACCGTGCGGTCATAGTAAAGCCTATCTAAAAGCCTACCCCGCAAACTTCAGTAATTCCTTCTTATAATTAAGCCTGCTCACCGAAAGATTGCCCGTAATTGGCTGAAGTGGAAGCCGTGAGAACTACGCGACGGAAAAGTAATTACTGCTTCCAAATGGGATTCTTTTTAAGTAATTATCCGACGCTCTTGTGCCCCTGTTATTATGTGGCTAAATATATTACCTTTCTCACGGGCGCTAACGTTAAGGGCACATGATGCTTGGCTGTGGAAATTTGCGACAGACCCCTAATTAGAAGATTTTGTCATACATGTGGTAGAGGAACAAAGTGTCTATCATCATGTAGGAACAAGCCTATCGCCACATTGGACTTATGAGTCGTAAACCAATCAAATTCGAATACCAGTTGTTAAAAATATGCAAATATTTTGACGGAAGTCTTTCTTCAGAGAGCTTTGTAAACTAACGAAATGGGGGATGACACTTAAAACGGGGGTCAGGCGATGCTTAAAGGCCACCGAGGGGCACAGACCTTTACTGGATACGAGTAAGATCAAGCCATACTCCACCACGCTGGCTCAGTGCGGGTTGATGGACGGGTTTTACGGCCACTACCACGTAGCGACAGTAGCTGGGACCTACAGCTTAACGTGTCATCCGAAACACTGAACGTCCGATAATGTACTTAAGATAAATTAATTATCTCATTGGTACATGGTCAGGATTCGAACCTGCATCACCTGTGTGAGAAGCAAGCGTGAAAACTATTAGACCACGGAGCTCATCGATAACTTTATTAGAATTGGTTTAGCGGTTTCAGCGTAATAGCGGAAAAGACAGAAACTGACGTACCCTTTGTTAGAAGTTTCAATTTCCTTTGACCGGCACAGATTCTCATTAAGAATACTTAGATAGATCTAATATCTACTTAACATGGTTGGTTTCTGATGACTAGCCGAAAAATATATTATTTGTATTCCTAAGTCATTGCCATGCCAACGGGACAGGAAGATATTAAGGAATTACATTGTCACCATAGCAGAGCAGCCCTGCTCCAATGTAGCTCGTCTGACTAACGATGTAGTTTCAGCAGAGATGGTTGAAGTTTAGGACTCTACCTTATTGCAAGGATATAAGGACGGAAATGATGGAACATCGCCGAATGTGCCTACGTCCAATTAACCAACTCAAGCAGCTGAAGCGATTATAC
Source organism: Argyresthia goedartella (assembly GCA_949825045.1). Lineage (NCBI taxonomy): Eukaryota > Metazoa > Arthropoda > Insecta > Lepidoptera > Argyresthiidae > Argyresthia > Argyresthia goedartella. Next base: position 19,108,356 of record OX463829.1, on the reverse strand, counting down.
GGCATCTCGATAATCTTGATTACTATCATATGAGCAGTTTTGCAGTTGCGAAATATAGAACTTAATTGAAAAGAGGGAGAGATCCAACTAAACTTCGATACGAATATCTTAAGCTTATTGGGTATTACCACAAAAAGTTAAACTCCAGTTCAAAACTTGTTTAAAGACAAAAATGTATAGGAGTTTTGTGGTTAAACTATGTGTAACATTTTTTGGTGTAACACAGATAAAGGCGAAATGATCCCAGGGTTATTTAGAACAGTGATTCAACTCACAATACTTAGAAAATATAAATCTCTTCTATGGTAGCTCTTAACCCTACAACTTGCCGTCAAATAATAAATGCGTGACCAAACAATCAATTTGATTTAGCGAGAATTAATTCAAATAATCAAGTTATAAAAACGATCGAACGAACAAGTAGAGCCATCCAAATATTTAGGTAGGTATGTATATGTATATTTCGCAAAGTTAGTTCGTATACCAGAGTCGTAATTAAAATAGGTATTTGATTGTCTATCTCACATACATTTTTTTGTACCTACCTACTCGAAGCAGGATTGGGATACTCGGCCCAACTAAGCCCGTATTAGAAATTCCATTGCAAGAACGTTTACCCACGACTTGCTAACATTTTGCCATGCGGCACGAAATAAAAACCAAAGTACTGTGAACGAAACCTAAGGATCCTAGAAACTAAGTAGATGATTGAGGAATGAAATATGCAAAGATAGTCAATGTGAGACCCATGACACTATTGCATGAACTGTCTTTAGACATAACATGGTTATTCCATGGGCTTCCTTGAACATGCAACCAGCTGAAGGCAAATGAATGACGCCTCTATGATGTTATTGTTCATAAATGAAATTCAGACGTGATAGATAATAAAAAGTGTAATGAAATCGATAAGCAGGCTGCTTGCGTCATCAGCCTAGCCCGCTCACTCATGCAGTTCATGAACAGATCAGCCACTTTGTTAGGTACTTATCAACCGGATTCACGTAATTTCCTTGAAACACTATAGGATTTGATGAATTAAGCTGAGCAGTGAATCGGGAAATAAGTTTTGGATTTCCGTGACAGGTAATAACTGAATGCGGTTGCTGATTTGCATACGCGCATACGATATGCAGTTTTTCCTGAGATTTCTTGTAGTGGTACAAAGAAAAGGCACTACGAAAGAATGGACGTTCTTAACTTTCAAGATTTCTTCCCTAAAATAGACTTTGATTTAAATTTCCTAATTACTTATCGTCAACCAAGCCTTATCACGAGCATTATAAGAAAAAACCAATCTGCTAATGCTAGTCTAACATGCTTTAATTAGTAGATATTTAATTAAGGTTTTTAACTAACGATTACAATCACGAGATTAAGATATGCAGATACCAGTACCGTGTTTAATTTCGTCTACCTTAAATTATTACATGTTATCAAGTTGTATCATTAATCTGATTATTGTGTGATAATAGTTTAATGCAACTCGTTTCTAAATAGTCAAGGTAGTACTTTTATTAGAACACGCACGCTGATTTCTTAGATATTTATATATTTCTTAGAGTTTTAATTTGTGTTATCTTTAGATAACACAAATTAAAACTTCAATATCACAAAACCCTCTCTGAAGCGCATTCATACTTTTTTGCCAATAGGTAACACCTCGGTGTCGCTACAAGCGCTCTAGAAAGAACGCTTATCCGCTTCGTGAACATCGATAAACCATGATGCTGTGACGCAACAATAATAATGACTTTATTGGGTTAGTCTTGACAGTTAATTTGATTTTATTTACATCTTCAACTTTGAACATTTATTCTACAACGTTTTCGCCCTTTATTTATCTGTCTCGTATTTCTACCTATCTCGTAAATCAATTATTATCTACAAGGGATTATCATCTGATCGTCGTTATAGAGTATTTTCTAGCTCCCATACTCTCCCAAATTGCTTTCTTTCTATTATTATAAGGGCAACGACAGCAGCTTCGGCCCAGCAAGCTTTTTATCTTGCATTGTGGACGTCGCTACAACGGAGTGCTCTAAAACATCGTCGGGAGCATTTCAGCCGAGTGCTGCGCCACAAGTTGAATTGCGGCAAAGAGAATCCATTAAAAATAACTGTACGCTCCTGGATGTCCTGCTGTCTAGATAGAGGTCGAATGGTTGAGTCGCGGACTGTAATACCTGGAGTATCATGGTGGATGTAATGGATATAAAACGGAAGTCTGAGCAAGCACGCGTTTTGGATGATATTTTTGTAAACAATGCTGAATAGCTGAAAACGAAAGAAATATCCCAGTAATAAAGTTGTTAGGAGAAATTTATGCAGCAAAACGGAGATGGCATACAATAGTAAAAGTAACGCCTCAGGCCAATACAGGGTTATTTTGGACCCCTAGCCATTTCTTTCTATCAACAAATTCATGAAATTGAAAGGGTTTTTTTTTAAAAATTGACGCCAATCTGTCTATCACAAATTACGATTATGCTCACTGACTAGTTTGTTCACCCCGGCATTATTCACGGTCGCTCGCGGCTCGCGGGGCGGAAAAGGTGTTATTTATATTCATCAATTTTGTTTTTTGTTTGTTTCCATAAATCATATTTACTTTTGGCTAGAGTTCCAAAAATATCTCTGTATGTGGAGCTAAAAAGAAAACAACTGCTCCATTGCCTCGGATCTCATTAGACCAGCAGAAACCTTTAGATCTTAGCTAACCTTACTCATAATCTATCCATATTCACTTCGACGCGACCCACCCTTCGCCCTCTATCGCAGCTAAAAGTGAGACTCGGCTAACAGTGTTCACTTATTCAGAAGGACACAAAAGGTCTCCAGGGACGACCGTTTTCACGAGCCGCCTCGTACTTAAAGGTTACACAGTCCAAAAACTGAAGGCTTCACTTGTACTTTAATTTGAATTGTGATGGACAATTGTCTGCTGGCTTTTCTTAAACGTGGAAAATTCTCAGTGAGGACGTTAGTGGGTAGATAAAATCGATACTTATAGTACTTTTTGTAAGCCTAAAAATAAATTCAATATAGAAAATGCAATTATCTGGTGGGTCTGCAAATAGCATTGCCTTCTCACAGCAGAAACTAGAGTTCGATATCAATACGTAACTTAAAAGGCCACGTGTCACGTGCATAAGTTATGTAGGTCAGACAGGAAAAAGGAAACAATGTTAGGCTTCTTTCTCTATGTATTGCTGATAAAAGTATCTCGAATTAAGTTGTTGTTGTCGTTTAAAGTTTAGTCTAATGTCTTATTTATGTCATTAATAATGGCGGTAGGTATGTTGGTTAGTTGTATGATTAGTGATTAGCAACACTGCTCTATTTACAATCTCTGAAACGTTCCTAATAAACGGATTAAAACATCAACCTAAATTTAGGTAGCTGAAATTGTTATAAATATATCCTGAAATACACTATATCCAATGGATTTTACGGTGCAGTCTGTGCATGCTATGCTAAAATGTTAATATGTTTTAATAGTGCACTGGATATAAACTGTGTGTTTTCATTAGCGAAATCTAATCTAAATTTCTAGTAGATTTTATGTGATTAATAGGAGCTTATTAACCTTTCGCGCCATGGACCTGGTTATGAGGCATCGCGATTTTTAACCTCAAGCCATTTTAATAACATTCAAATCCTATAACGGCACAGTGGCACCAAAGTGGTGTCACTAGGGCTGAAGGGTTAAAAGTAGTCAAGCAAGTCGTTTTTTTATTAATTATAATTTGTCATGAATTATAAGGTGCGTAACCTTACTTCTTGCCAAATTTCATGATTCTGGGTCAACTGGAAGCACCCATAAAGGTTTTGATTCACTTGCGAGTATCAAGCCAAGTCAGCAACTTTGCGGCATAAACAGCTGTGATGCCGCTAAATTTCGGATTTTGCTTTATATGTTCTTCCAGTTCTGAGTAATATAAATTTCAACTTAAAACATTGACGAGTTCTGGAGAAAATGGTCTTGACAGACGGACGGACGGACAACGAAGTGATCCTCGCGTTCACGCAACTCTGGCCTCTACAATTTTTGCTCATATACATATACATAGTGGTACATCGTAAATAGGCTTTCACATATCACTCAGAACGATGGCTTAAAACTGTGAACAAATCAAACTTTTAGGTCAACGCACTCAAAAGATACGGTTTATGCCACAAAGGAGAGGGTGCGGTTTTGTATGAACTGCGACCCCACCAGCAATAACGAAATCTCATACATCGTCGCAACGGTCCAAGCGAGACTATTATTGATAATTCTTAAATTTAGTCGATGTGAGAAAAAAACACCCAACCAAAATAAAAACAGCTTCTGTCTTTTGTATGGGGAGGGGGGGGGGGGGTTTCATCTAACTCAACACAGTACTTGGTGTTAATAATTTTGAAATTATTTTTATTATTAATCCTGCTTATAATTTATAAAAATTAATATTGTAATATTTGTATTACTTATGAACAACCAAATTTTAAATGAGATCTAAAAATCTAATCTGTGGAAGTGTCTACGCCCTTCTTCTCCCACAGTGGTCTAAAGTAGAGAAGAGGCAAAAAATGACGTTTGTTGTATTGTTGTATATGTATATCTACAGTAATAAAGTCATTTGATTTTGATTTTGTACAAAAATGCTTATTTAGAAATAGTTTTTCACTATGGCAATACTATGCTAATACAAAAGACATCAACGAGCGCGCGTGCTGTGCTCCACAAAGATTTGACTTGAAAAAAGCTTTTGCATGAAAATGCCATACCTACGACGGATCACATTTATACACGGTGATTTTTATTTATTTATTCCCGAAGCGTAGCAACTATGTATCAGTAGTACTCTCGATTAAATTAAGTCCAAAATCCAAAATCCAGTTTCCAAGTTTAGTCGTTGAAAGTGATCAAGATACTTTCAGCGACTAAACCCGAGAAGAGTCGAACGGCAAAAGTTAAAGTAATCGTACTGTATTACAGATGTAGTGAATAATCCTTTCCTTTCGTATTTTCTCGGAAATGTTCGTTTTTGTCTTACTACTTCACTCGCACTCAGTACCCATCGAGACAACGTAGGGAACGGTCGCATTGCAAGAGGAAGTATCTATATAGAGTAGTTAATACCACAGAAATATTTTGTTGATATTTATGTTAGATTTTGTGATAAACTTCATGGACTCGTGTATTAATGCAGGCCACCTATATATTTTTTTTGACTTTACATTTCACTCTTGTCTGTCATTTTTGTAAATGATTGATTGATAAACATTGATTTTATTCGATCCACATTAACAATGTATAACAGACATGCCGAAAGCACTAAGAAAAGGGAAACGTTTAGATCGGCAAGCCTGCGAAGTTATTTTCAATATTTATTTATATTTCTTAACTGAAAATGATAAATTCAAACATACCAACTATACTGCTTACTTTTGTAAAGTCCAAAAACGAACAGTAAATAAAATATTGCAAAAAGAATACATAAATCAATCCACCTCCAATAGTCCGAAGTCGGCAAAGTTGGGTAGACCAAATAAATTATTTTGTCTAGTTCTTGACGATTTTGACTACAACGTTATACGCCGATTAGTGTATAATTTCCATTTGATATACAAACAAGTACCTACAATTAAAGCCCTGAAGTCCAAGTTATCCGAAGCCATAAATTTTAAGGGATGTGACTTTACGCTAAGAAAAATTCTTAGAAAAATGGGATTTCGGTATAAAAAAGTTGAAAACAACAGAAATTACTTATCGAGAAAGATGATGTTCGTTTAAAAAGAGTAAAGTTTTTAGCCGCGATAAAAAAGTACAGATTGCAAGGGAGAGAGATTGTTTATATGGATGAAACATACATCCATACCTCACATTTGGCAGGTAAAAGCTGGGCTGACTCGTCAGAAAACGGAGTGAAACAGTTAATTTCTAAAGGACAACGTCTTATAATAGTGCACGCTGGTAGTAGAAAGGGGTTTATACCTGGGGCATTGTTAATGTATCAGTCTACTGATAAAACAGGTGACTATCACAACGCGATGAACAATGAAAACTATGAAAAATGGCTTCGTAATCAACTCATTCCAAACTTAGCTCCACATTCGGTACTAGTAGTAGATAATGCTGCATATCATAATAAGTACGAAGAAAAACTTCCTAATTCAAATACCAGGAAGCAAGACATGATTGATTGGCTATGCAAACATAACGTTCCGATTGATCCGTCATTAACAAAACTTGAAATATATGAAATTATTTGCAAGTACAAACAAGACTTTGTAGAACACTCTATAGATAAACTTATGAACGAATATGGACACAACGTACTAAGATTGCCACCATATCATCCTGATTTCAATCCGATTGAAAACATATGGTCTCAAATAAAGGGATACGTATCCAAAAGAAACATCAGTATGAATATGACTACTGTGAAACAATTGGTACAGGAAAAGGCTAATATGATTGGTTCCGATGTTTGGGCCAAAGTATGTGACCACGCCATCAAATGCGAAAACGAGTACCGAAAACACGAACCTGAGTTGGAAAATTATATGGCTAGTTTTGTAATCACCGTTCATGAAAACTCTGACGATGATACACCAGAAAATAGTTCTGATTCTGACTGTGATATGGAAGTTGGAAGTATTGTTTCGCATCACACTGTCCACCCCGCTCCTCCTCCTCTCAGCCCGCTGTCATAATCGAAGTTGTTCATCCAATCAGAAAATCGTATTTATTTATATTAATTTCTCTGCTGGTTTGTTTTGTTTTATGTTGAGGTGTCTTTTTTGTTATGTCATAGTATTTTTAATTAATTACAAAAATTTTTTGTTATAAAAAAGGTCTGCAAAATCCTACTGTAGTTTTGACTTATAGTTAGACTTTTGGGGTTCCAATCCTTATAGAATCATTAGATCATCACAACCGGAATTTAGTTTTTATCAGTGCGTTTTATTGAAATAAAACGTCCTCAGTAACTAGTTATATTTTTGTTTACCTAACGAATTCTTTATATGATAGAATCGTGGTGGTTTTAACATCTCAGTGTAATATACGTCAAACGGGCAATTTGACATTTGACATTGATAAATAAAGTATGCGATTTATTTGATACCTACACGTAATTTAATAATACAGTAATTCATAGACACATCGGCACCATTCGGGTGTTATCGTTGTTCCGAGTTTTGCCGATAGGAAAGGATTATTCACTACATCTGTACCAGTTTTTTTTTCTTTCTTTAACGCCTCTGATGGATTTTGAAGAAAAAAACAATTTTGAAAGTATTCCCTTGCGTGTCCGTAATACCTACCTACTGCTTCAATGAACTCGTTATGGAACAGCGTTTGATTTTCTTTCTGTCTGTAACTGTACGCGTGTTTTTTTTTTGTCGAAATCAGTTGTTGCACATTCGTTAGCGGAATACGCTGTGCAGATAATTGCTTGATTAGCGGTTCAATATGTTGCCACTGCTGAATTTATGATATAGATTATTGAAGCGATTAGCGTCGGTAGAATTATGCGAGCATTTTGACTGTACGATAACACAAAAACAAACGGTTTCAATAAAGCAATTGCCGTTGTATGAAATTTGAACGCCCTCCGGAATAAAAGTTCTAATTTGAAACAGAAACCCATTAATTAAATTAAAACCTAAACAATCTTGGAACGCGTATTGTACTAGCATAGCGTAAAAAAACTTTAATACAAAATTAAGGTAGGTAACTAAAAATTCAGGACTTAAAATATTGAAATCCAAACTTTTCTGTAGTCATTTATATGAAATGAAATCGTCTATTACAGGCCTAGCTTTTTACCAAAAAATAGACTGTTCATAAACAGGTACCATATCTATGAAGATGTTTATATGATTTATAATAGATTATTTATGTGCATGCTATTTATTTGGTATACATATTTTATTTATCAAATCAAATCAAATGTCATTATTGCTGTAGATATTTACATATACTTAGCAAACGTCATTTTTTGCCTCTTCTCTACATCATATTTTGAAAGTAATTTTCGTATGTCTTGTTAAAAGGTTTGTAGGTTAGGTTTAGTATCATATTTCGCCCTGAATTATTGCGGCTTGTATACAGCGTTATTGCGCACTAGGACTGTCCTGTTGCATAAACTCTCCTGTGTTGCCGAGAAATTATATTTCTGTGCAATTAATAATATGAATATGAAGAATATGAAACAGTATAAGGGCTGCCCTGCAGTCTTGACAAATATAGCGATATGAGCGCAGTATGAGCGATGTCGGTTACTAGGTGATGTAACTTTGCAAAATGAAAGTGTTGAATAGTGTACTATTATACACTTTGCAACCGATATCGGTCATACAGAGATAACTATGTTTGTCGAGACTGCAGCCCTATACGGACCGGCAGTTCAGATACAGTGCGGTCCCTGAGAGCATAAAGAGTTGAGTGAAATAGGTAAGGTGGGGTAGAGTGGCCAAAAGGAAAGGCAGAGTGACGAAAATACATATCACGTGAGATAAGGACTAACGAGTGCGGAAACGAGCAGTCTAAAAGCACTTGCGAAACCTCAAAAGGCACGAAATCATCCTACGCATACATGTCGCGGTCGGAATGAAAAATGTATATTCTTTCACGATCGAACAACATTCAGCCGGGATTGACGTCAAAGCTGACGCCTGAAGTATTGGTTTTTCATATTATATACGCCAAAAGATAAAATGGTATTTGTTTGCGAATATTGCTGAGATTTGATACTGATTTTTATATAATGCTACTACTTTACATATATAAATGAAAACACTTAATATTTATCGTCGCATACTTAACTAGGCTTCGGCGGCGATCGATACACAAAAAACTTTCTAGGCCACGAATAATTAGCAGCTCAACCACATAATTCATCCAGCCGATAACAGCTCGCTAAGTTGTGACGTCGTCAGTGCGTCAGCAAACGCTCTTTCAGTTGTATGTCTCGTGATTAGCCTAGACTGTCTAGGGGTATGACGTAGATGTAACATGCGATGGGGGTGGTTGGTTAACCACGAGCTGACTGCGTGTTTGTTAAGGTTGAGCATTTTCAGACTTTCCAACTTGTTAAACCGGCATTCAATGATAGGGTAGATAGATAATATTATAGAAGCGGGTATGAGCAGGGTTTTTATACAGCGTCTACACCAACATGCCGCGTAGTCTAATAAATAAAAGTGCGTGGGGTATGGCATTAGGGTGCGTGAAAGGCGCCCCCCACCCCCCTAGGAGAGGGAGACTTTCCACACATCATTTTGAATAACGGCACATTTTTTACCGGATTGCGTCAGTAGCCGGCCACACGCGATATTTGCGTCCGAGCAATTATTAATAGCAGTGCCTGGTGAAAACTTGACTACTCATCGACTCTATTTTCGAAAGACTGCTGTGAAGGTAAATAAAGTTGCGCGAAATTAGCCCGCACTCTGTTTATGCAAAAACGCGCGCGGTATTCCTGGCGCGTTTATAAGCGGTCGAGAGTTTATAATCGGATACGGCACTCAATTCCGCAACTATGTTTGTCTGGATCTAAGTAAAGAGCGGATCCGCTGAGAAATATTTATTTTGTAGATATTATTTTTGGACTTAATTTATTTCGCGGCGAGCGTCATGCGCGTGCGGCGGATGGGCGCAATACATCTCGGGGAATGACGCATGATCAGAATGTTTCCTCGTAGGCGAACATTTCCATTGTCATGAAGGAAACGTGATTATGTTAACTTTAATGGCTTATTCTAACGCCAACCTATGCGAAATATACGCTTCAGAGGGATTATTAAAATGACAGTTTTATAGTTTGCGAATGGGTAAGAAATTCGAATGATGACGATATTAGCGCTACATGTCATATCAAACAAATACTAACAAAGCATCATTATTTAGTGATTTGCAGTTCTTCTTACCACCTATTGGGAACACACCACGTGCGTACATACATGTTTGTTTAGTAGCTATGTAGATTTCTCTAATTATGACTTAGATACGTATGAGTATGTATGAAAATTAACGCTACAATGACAATGATGTCAAGCCTTAAGTATTTTTCACCTGAGTGCTAACTCAATTATATGGCGTGTTCAAACATAAGATATTTATTACATATCGTATCGGTGTGTTGATAATTTTCGTACCAACTACGAATCGTACTACATTGGATGAGGTACTATGAACTACGATTTATTTACGCTCATATTTATGTTTATGTGGGTTATTATCCCCCTTCCCCCTGGGCTGGGTCTTGACAGACTAGTGATATTTTTTAAATCTCTTTGAATGAAATAAAAATATATATTGTATAATGGCATATGGCCGGACTTGCCTATTTAACAAAAAATAGCTCGCCAGCAACCAAATCTACTCACGCTGCAAGCCAAGCATGCCAGTCAAGTCAGTCTACTTCAAAATTCGTCGATTTTTTCAGTCTACTCAAGCTTCTTCAGCTTTAAGACAACATCATATTCGTAAATCGATTTAATACTTTTTTGAATAATGCGAAATTATGTGGTGATGGTACTGTGGAGCACTCCACCCATTTTCCAGATGCTTCTATTCAACGATTCTCGAGTGGCTTGGCCCGCCCCTCATGACAGATCTTATCGGCACTCGTAGCATGCAGAGCGGGGGGGGGGGGGGGGGGGTGTCGCGAAAGGTGAGAGACAGAGCTTTATATGGCACATAGCTCTGTCCTCTCAGTTTCCCGCGTCAACAGCATACTACGGTTGCAGCTCAATTAATACTCAAATTATGTGATACACTACTACATGTGATCGGGGCGGCGCTAGCTCAAATCATAACTCATTACTCAATATATCATTAAAGCTCATTGCTCAATTTGCTATTCATGTATATTGATGAAATGATTGATGAAAAATCGAGTTAGTTGCCCATTGCTCGATTGGCTCGCATTGGGAGATTTTCGGGGAGGCTTGGGCCCTTCTTGACACCATCTCGTTGAGTTTGAAGTCGTAATGACGTTGGCTGGAGGTGGGATATATCCTGTAAGCTAGGTGAAGACATGGAAAAGAGAGTTATGCGTTTGCAGCTTGATAAGAATTGAAGCCGATCCTGAATAGACCCCCCCCCCCCTTCTTCTAAGTCTCCATTAACGTCACACGAGCTCCGGGGGCCCTGACCTTAGCTAAGAATGCTTTCTACTGATCACTTCCCGGAATAGCGCCTTGTGACGTCAACGTGTCAAAGAGATCACTTGCTTGCACCTCACGCACGTGCTTGCTACTGTCGTTTATTAACGTTTCTGTTATTTCGAGCATATCCCATTGGCTCTGATGAGTTTATTAACTCCATATGGGTGATGGGCTAGCCCTCTACCACGAAGTCGTTCTAATTCGATTAGGATAGATATGGAGCGAAGTTGTTTGCCATTTAACCAAGATGTTTAACTTCATCAGCCTGTCAGTGTACCGACTATTGAGTTTATGACACGCCAAATTAACGTTTGATTTCACGAACCAACTAAATTATCGATGTCGAAATACCGCAACAGCAACCCAGAACCAAATGTCAGTGATTGGTTGTTTCTATTTGTTAGTTAATCCCTCAATGAATCTATATTATCAATGATGGCCATTAATTATATCTACTAAACCCCCATCGGTAGTATCGTAGCTTTGTATTCGGTCCAAGCACTTTTACGCACGCATGCCACTAATCTTCGTAACAATCTGATTAGGCGAATACTGACCTACTCTTATTCTGAAGAGGTTTATGATTTGATTTCCTAAGCCTAAATACCTATTCAGGTTACAGCTAAATTCAGGCGAAGGCTATTGTCGAATGCCCATATTAAAGCGCTACCCCTCTTAAAGGAGACACTTCCCAATCCCGAAAAATATATCTTATGAAGTCATCCTTTCCCCTCAATTCGTTTAATTTTTCAATGGGAACTTTATTTGTGGAATAAAGATAATTACAATAATATCAATATTTTTTTTAATTCTTCCAAGCAAAATTTTTTATTATATAGCCATATCTTTGTTCAGTTAATACTGATTGCAATTAGGATGAACCGAATAAAAGATTAGGAACAGATGAGTTTTGTTGGCAATATCATGGACAGTATTTCGATACAATATTTCGTTTTAACATAACACAATACTTACACAAATATTTTTAAATTGTGTAGCAAGTTCGAATAATAGTTTGATGAAAAATATAGAGAGGAATAGCTTAGTTATTTTAACATTCATTCAGTGTCTAGAATTATATTAAAAAATTGCTATTTCTTGGGATCTAAAAATAATATTGATATGGTACCTGCTTTAAAAATAGTGTTCTACTAGTGTACTAATAATTTTCTCCTATTTTATAACTACCGGACTTTTGAAACTGGTTTCGCCGTCGGCATTTTTAAATGCGGGGGTGAGGCGCGGCGGGTATCGTTAGGCCACGCCCGATACTCGAACATTTCTGGCGTTACAGGGGCCTCTTTATTAATCTGTGCAGGGGCCCTGAGGGAATGAGTTTTGCGATTCAGCCCATGACAATAAAATGAAAAAATAACTTATAGAAGGTCTCGTGCTCTTTTTTACTGCTACTGATTTTACTGCTCTTTAAAGAGCAGTAAAATCAATGTTGCATAATGCCTGCTGTATAGTATAGTGCATTTATAGCAAGAAGGAATCAGTGTTTGTTCGCTATAGACCCCACGAGGGATGATTTCTGAATTGGGGCACGTTGGAGATCGATCTATTCAGAGTCAGAGTCAACCAAAGATGGGATAAATCACACTATAGTGAAAAATATAGAATGTAACCTGCTTTTAGCGTTCCGTACCTTTACAAGGACAAAATAAATCCTCATAGGATCACTACGTTGTCTGTCTGAACGTCTGACAAGACCCTTTTTCTCAGGAACACGTAAAGATATTAAGATATTTAGTTAATATTATGAAGATATTAAATGAAATTAATACTCAGTTCTGTGTTTTGTTAAAAGTTTTGAAAAAATCAAAGTATATTATGATTGTTATATGCTATAAGCTTATAAAAATCAAAATATACCGACATTTATGTCATAATTTTGCTGATTTTGCTTGATACTCGCCGCTTACGAGTATCAAACCTTTAGGATACTTCCCGTTGACTTAGAATAAATTTGGCACAAAGCAAGGTCTTTTAGCACAAGTTAAGGAAAATTCCGTAAACCGTAAAATTGTACTTCCTTCAACAAAAAGTGGAATTTGTGCAGAACCCTTGATGCCCGAGTCCGACTAGCACTTGGCAGGTTTTTTCACTAATACCATTGAGGTATTCCACACTAAACACCCACTTTCTCCTTTCAGACTGCGAATCCCTCATCCGCAAGATGCTGGTACTAGAACCCACAAAGCGTTACACCATAGAGCAGATCAAGAAGCACCGGTGGATGGCCGCAGAGCCGTACACCGTGCCCAGCATGCCCGCGGACCCAGCAAGGAGCCCTGCGCACGCGTCGACCCCGCAGGACCCTAATGAGCAGGTGCTGAGGCTCATGCAGAGCTTGGGCATCGATCCTGTGAAGACCAAAGAGGTACGGAGATATCGTGATAGATAAAGAAATCTAGAATATGGGTGTGCTTTCCGTCAGGGATCAGTAAATATCGTCCAACATGTTCCACTTTAAATAGGGACATTATAAACACTTTCTGATAAACCAAATGTGGTGCAGCGTAAGATTGTTTTATCTATTTGCCATACACCTGTATACATGTTATCCAAATGTTCTGTTAGAAGCAAATTATCTCCCTACAGATCCAGATCCACAAGGAATGAGAATCATACAAACCCCATCAAATTACAGAGCCTCCGCACCAACAGCTACGACCACCACGCAGCGATCTACCTCCTCCTATTGGACCGGCTGCGAGCGCGGGCCGCCAGCAGCGCTTCGGCCAGCAGTCTGAACACTCCGGACCGCAGCCGGCGCCGGCCGGCTTCGATGGGAGAGACGGTACCGCGGGAAGTGGACGCGAGGCGGGATCATCACACGAGGTACGCGATAACTCGTATGGCTCTTCGGCGCCTATTGATTAACCTCTCGTCTGCCGAGGACGCCGATCCGCCGGATTTTTCAACCTTATGGCTCGGCAGTATCGAAAACCAATGAATAATCATTGCTTTAATTATAATAAAAGCAATGTTTGGCGTCAAATAAATTAACTAGTTAGATCAATTTATCATGATTTGTGGTTTATAAACATCGTCATCAGCCTGTCAAAAATATCACTCAAGCCCAGGATTAGTAAATTTCTTGCCAGCTTCTTTTTCTTGGATTGTTATGCAAATGTTAAACAGAATACTCTCTCCTTTCGGGCTAAATAAAATCTCCTCCTAATATGCACGCCACTCAACTATGTCCGTCGTATGCAAACCAGGTCAATTTTTTCCCAGCTTTCCTGGATCATTATGCAAATGTTAAACAGGATCCTCTCCCCTTCCAGGCTACTTCACTCCGGTGACCCTCAAGCGAGGGCGAGCGCAGCTTTCGCTGCCCCGGCGGACTCCTCGTCTGCCGAGACTCAGCGTCTGCTCTCTCTCGCCGGCGTCAACATGACCGAGCAGAGACTGCTCCAGCGAAACTCCGACCCCACGGATTCGCACCGGAGCTTCCTAGTCGGTCAGGACGCCTCCTCTAACCGAAACCACGAGACTGAAGCCAACAGGCTGCTCTCGATGAGAAACGTCGACGTGGCGCAGTCGAACCAAAGGTTAGGCAACAAGCTGGAGAACACGATACCAAGCCACCGGCTCCTGACGGCGACTTATGAACAGCAGCAGAACATACTTAAACAGTCGAGCGAGGATTGTCGGAGGCTATTGCAACAGTCCACGACCGTCGGCTCGGATTCTAATAAAAGCACCGATGGAAGACTGCTTACTTCGTCCAGCTTTGACTCGAAATGCGCTATGGATGGCGGGAGAAGCTCATCAGCAATAGACCATGGAGTTATTGCGAATTTTCTGCAAAACTCCGCATCTGCAACTAATTTTAACATACCTTTAGAGGCGGTAAAGATGCCTAGTTCGACTACTTTCACCATGTGCTCTGAAGCGGCTAAGCTAATGAATACATTACAACAATCACCTCTACCGTTGAAAGGAACAGTAAATATCAGTACTAGTCCAATTCCTGCACATCATACAGACACTAAACAATGTAGCGTGCTGGAGCAACCGAAGCCTCTCGAGTCAAGCAGGTTGGTGCAAGCTCAACAGCAAGATCACAACAGACTGCAGTCAAGTACACCACCGACTAAAGAATACATGAACCATCATTTACAAACGTACTCATATCTTCAGAATACAGTCTTGCCCCCTCATACAAACGCGGATGCTGGCTATGCAGCGCCGTCCACAGCAGCGGCCGGAGATTTTTTTCCGAACACACTATATAGGCCCGACAGCAAATTCTCCTTGAATAGATTCAGCACTGGTCAAACACTTGCACAAGGCCTTCCGGGCACGATTGAGGCGACAAAATTTCAACAACAATATTCGTCTTCAACAGATGAAGGCTGCGAGACTGATATGGAGGACTTAGCTAGCGTACCGAGCAACGTTAAAAACAGATTAAGCTCTTACGCAAGTTCGAGCTCCAGCAGCGGCGTCGTCACCTTCTTCAACAACAAGAGCCTTAGTCAGAACCTTAGCTGTGATTCTTCGCAAAGTAACTTCTCGACATTCGAAAGCCTCGACTATCAGCTGTCGGATTGCTCCAGTGAATTAGCCAGCAGCCTGCCCAGTTGCACGTCCACCGAAGATAAGTTGGCGTACGAGAGCAGTCTCGTGAACACCAGTCCGATGCATCCTTGCGTGTACATCTCGTCTTACAACAGCAAGACTCCGGGTGCAGGGTCGTTGACCCGGCATAGCCCGCTCAACTACCAGTCGGCGGGAAGCAAGAACAGCACCCGGGCGATGACGCGGAGTCCCGTCGACTTCCGGGAAGGTCGCCGCGCCAGCGACGGCCTCGTGGCCCAGCAAGCGGCGCAGTCCAACGATTCGCAAATAAACAATGTAGCTTTCAACAGCCAACGTCTCAACGAGACGGACAAATCCAAAGGCGTTCTGGAACTACACTTAGTGCAGAAAGAAGCGCAGAAGCTAAAAACCCAGTACCAGTCGAGTATACCCGCCGAGGAGATGACGCAGAGACAGATCCAGCACAACCAGTTCGCGGCGAGCTACAGCCCGCACTACCTGGACGCGAAGAGCCCCGCACAGAAGCGGATAAGCCTGCCCGAGTCGTTCCACTACTCGAGTACTTCCCCGCCGATGCCGGCGAGCCCTAAGATGGTGGCACAGCTGCAGGAGCCGGAGCTGATGCTCGCGGGCAGCAAGCCGCCGCTGCAGCAGCAGCTGTTGCAACACCGCCTTCACCAGCAGAAGCGGCAGCTACTGCAGAAGCAGATGGCGCCCGCCAGCCTACCCGCGCACGACCTCGCTCTCCTGCAGTCGCTGCAGGCCGGCCTCAGCCGCCGCCAGATGCTGCGCCAGCAGAGCTACAAGATCGCGCAGCAGCAGCAGATCCTGCCTCCGCTGCCGCTCACCGAGACCGAGAACCGGGACCTGCTCGCGTTCCAGGCCATAGTGGAAGGCCCCAACGGCTCGCCGAAGCACAAGCTGGACGAGAACGACGATCTATCCAAGTTCGCGTATCAGGGCTCGATGGAGATCAGCATAATGAACAAGGACAGACTGGGCAGCGAGACGTGGTCGGCACTGCCGTCGAGCCTGCAGGCGGCGTGCCAGATCTCGGAGCTGGCGGGGCGGCGCGGCAGCGGCGAGGCGCGGGGCGGTATGCGGAGCGGAGGCGTGGTGGAGGCCGGCGCGGCGGCGGCGACGGAGCCCTGCTGGCCGGCGCAGTGGGGCGCGGGACTGTTTCCGCCGCAACCCTGCTTCCAGGTATTCCAGCAGATCAACTAACTACTAGATCTCCACGTAGAGTAGCATAGACTAGACACGATTGTGTGCACGAAGCCCCGGCCGAGAGTAGTCCGCTAGTGAACTAGACTCTTTTTTCAGCATAATAGGTAATTAGAATCTATAGTTTGACATCTTCGGACTTCCATTAAAGTGCATGACAATAAGTATGTAGTGCTTTAAAGTTTGTAGCCGATTCGTAGATACTATGGTAACGATTCATGTAGGTTCCTACCTGTCCGCGCATTACATGATTTGTTGTATTTCACGCAAAGTTATAATTTTATGGTATAGTTTATGTGACTGATAAATAATGAAGGGCACTAAAACTCGAGTGTGGGTTTATAAAACGAGCCTAAGGCGTGCTTCACGATAATATCACGCGAGAGTTTTAATGCCTAATTATGTACTGTTACAGACACTAGTTTATCTACACACATACCATAAGCTCTCTTTGATGTGTTCAGGAAGCGAATATTCGACCGGCACTGTGGCATTGATCATTGCTCTGCACTTGTTTAGCTTGTTCAGTAGTACCAACTTCACAGACAAACTAGGGGCGGCACACGGGCGGGTGGCGTATTAATATTCAGATAAGAAATTAGTTTTGACCAAGTAGTATATCATTATCCTGGTCATAACGTGCGGTTTTTGGACGTAATAAAGAGGGTTTATGATACGTGGATGCATAGATAAAAACATTTTTATCAATTCAAACTTTACTCGCATAGTTAGAGCGCAATGAATGCTCCATTATGCTAAATTTAGTACCATTCATCAGAATGACCGCTCACTGACAATGATGCGACAGCCACGGTCAATTTTAGTTATATTTTATCTGACGTTTTTGTCTCCTTGGTTTTTCCTGTAACCTTTAATTACCTTAAAAATATTCTCCAAACGCGAAATAATCGATACCTAAAGTTGACCGTCGTCGCCGTGTTGTCATTGTCACTGAGCGGGCATTGTGCCAGCAGATTTGGATCCCTGTACGTATACCACACTTGTTGTACAACGTCGCTTCACGAATTAAGAGAGTAGTAATTTTTTAATACCTGTTCATATGGGCAGTAATTCCCACCAGTGTCGCCCAGCGCTTTTTACATGGCGCGTACTATATCTATCACTATGTACCTATATTTTCTGTATAACATTTATAAAATTTACACTACCACTCTAAACATCACTTGGAAAAATGTTCCTAAATATTCAGTATATTACCAATATCAACAAATAAATAATCTAAATCATTATTTATTATCTACCTACATTTGATATAATATAGGTACCTACTTACATTTAATTTAGTTAAGTTTATTGTTTTCTTGTAAGTCTAGATATAATTTGTTTTGTTATAATTTGCTTACATGTATGTATGTGTGTAATGTATGAAATGATGTAAAATGTGACAGCTTTACTTAGAAGCAAGTATATTATTTGAATTAAATTTAAATTTCACGATAGTAATTTGTTTTATTGTGCCACTATGTACTCGTGTAGTTGAAGTATTCTTGCAACGAAGTCAGAAACCCTTTGTGTGTCCTTAGCATGAGTTTTTATTATGTTTATGGTAAGTTGAATGGCACATACCTACCTATCATTTATATATGTCACCGGAAAATAATACGATCCGCAAGTTTATAAATTTCCTAATATTTTTTCCGCAAGTTTATAAATATACTAACCTAACCTAACCTAACCTAACATAACATAACATAACCTAACCTAACATAACCTAACCTAACCTAACCTAGCCTAATATAATCTAGAAGGAAGTTTATAAATTTCCTAGGAAATTCATAAACTTGCGGATCGTATTATTTTCCGGTGACATATATACAAAATATTTTAAATGTAATTAAAATAAGAGATCGCGTACCTACTTAGTGAAGTTAGTCACGTGCCTTTGCGAAGGTTGGCGTTTTTATTCCGCTACGTATTAGGTACCTACGAAGTGCACTCGTGCCGTATAAGTTGACAACTAATGGGTTTCGATTTTCGAGTAATTTAGCTTTTTACTATTTTTTTTGTTTTAATTGTCTTAAAGTTATTAATTAAGACAAAACTAAATTATTTTGGGTAACTTTTTGTAGAATCGCTAAAACTTAAAAGGAAACACTTAGTTTTGATGTAGTGAACAAATAAGAGGCAAAAAAAAACAAAGTAATATCTTATCGTAATTAATAACTTAATGGTTGGAAAAAATAAAAACGATAAAAACCATAATTACTCGAGACCCATTAATTTTGGGATATGGTATTACAGGTTAAATGGGCTCTACTTAACCCCTCACAATGTATGCTGGTCGTTAAATTGGAGGGTTACGCCTCCCTCGGTCTGGGTGGCCGATACTTGTCAGGGGCCGCGCGCAGCCTACGCTGTGCTGTGTTTACGCCTGGCATACCCTAGCGATAGCGGTGCGGGAACTTCTTCTCCTTGCCGTGCTTTCGCTTTCTTCTGTGGGCTCACGCTGGGACAGTGGGATAAGCAGCAACTCCAGGCGATCGTGGTCGGTCGTATAGGAGTCCAAGTATTTATCACCGGAAGATAACCAAAACCGTTAGTTGATAAACTAACGCGGTAGTTGATCAACTATCGACAGGGTTTAGAATTTACGTTTCTTTTTTTCTTACATGCCAACCTAAGACGCAGAGTATTCGGGGCTTCGCTGCGTTTGACCCCTCTAGTCTTCGCCTAAGCCACCGCAGTGTTTGCCCTGGTATTTCGTTAGCAATTCAAGTTTAAACCAGTTTACTATTTAACGGTTTTAACCGTTAGTTGATCATAACGATCTAACGCCTCATATAGCAAGCAGTACGCTACAGTTTACTATCTGTCGATAGTTGACCAACTTACGAGAAAAAAATAACGTTAGTTTATCATTATTATCATTATTACTATCATTATTAAGTACCTACATTCTTTCCCGACGACATTGCTGCGTCGACATTTTAAGAAATATTTCCGGCGGCACGAGTGGCAGTGGGCAGGGTGAGGTGTAGCGTTAAGGCCCAAGATCACACAAAACCAGTGAAGAGAGCTTTGGCAAAAAAAATATAATATATATATTTCCAGTAAATTCATAGGTCTCAAAAAATTATATGTTATTCACAAAGAGATAATCTAGTTTAAATACTATGTCGTTACGCGATTGGATTAATTTGGCTCGATCGTAAAAAATCTGAACATAGTCTATATTTAAAAGGAGATTCAATAATTTTAATATAAATTGCTGATTTTTCTCATAATTTTTATGCCTAAATTTTCCGGTTTTAGAGCTCCGTATTAATCCTTAAATTTTATCAATTAGCTTATTTCCGTTTATCAGTAAATTCGAAAAAACACCTAATTTTAAAGTATCCGGGCGGCCCGATGCTATTCCGCGCCGCCCGCTACCCCGCCAGTTCCGCTACCCCGCCAGAAGACGATGGGCGAATGCGGCGCCCCTCACCTCAACAGCCTGGGCCTTAAGCCCATAGTGGCCCGTAGCCCGACTGTACTGTACGGGGACCGGCAGTGCTGCTGCGTGCTGCCAAGTTCAGAACCATACGTTACATGAAACTCGCAGACAGAAGCAAAAGGTTGCCATAATGCAATAAGAATGGACACTACACTACAGATATCAAACAGCATGTTATTAAAGTTGATCGTCTAGTTGCCTCTATCCTACATCAAGTGTTCTTTTTATTTCAGTCGAACTGGCAAGGGCAGAGCTTGCCACCAGCCGCAGGAATGCTACCACTGAGTGAAAGTCCCATTTTGGAGTTAACCGAACAAATGGAATCGATATAGATAGAAATAGGCTAATTCACACGAGCTATTAGAAAATATGTGAAGCTTTAAACATTTTTTATGTTGCTAATCTATTGAGCTTGTTATTGTAGTCTTGGCAACGGACTACCTACAATCAGTTAACACTGAATAAGGTCATGATTATTGAATTTTTATACATTAATTTGATGTATGTACTCATATTTAGCTTGACTAGTAAGAGTTGGTACTTTTGTAATCTTTACAGATTTAGTAATAGGTACTCATGGAGGAAGGGGCATATGTCAATGATAAAATAAAAAATATGGTTGTAAGTTGTAAGGTTATTCATTGTTGTATTCTTATTGTTTTTGCACTCGGTGCTTTAGATCTGCATTTATTTCTCCGTCCATCAATGTATTGATTTCGGCAAAAAAAATATTTACTTTGTGTACCTTTGGCTGTTTACGATTTTATTTCAGTTTGAATACATATAAATATTAAATAAAAAATATAAAAATATCGTCAGTATTAGAAACGTTTTATAAAATTGTTAGAATCAAAGTAGAATACTTAGTGATAGAAAATGATGTGACAATATCAGGTATAAGCTAAACCATAAAATTATACTTTACAGCTTGAATTGCTTTATAATAAGGTTTTGTAATAAATTACCATTCGAACTTTGTAACTGGGATTGAGACAAGTTGTTGGTTGATGTACGGAAAACTAGATTCCTAGTTCCTAAAAAGTGACGAAAAGAGAGAGATACGTAGATACAAAGCCCAAGAGAGAGATACGTAGATACAAAGCCCAAGACGGATTGATAATGCACAACACAATATCAAACAATCCAAAGCATTTTTTAAGAGAAACCTCCATAGGTACTCATGTCCAACGCATTTGCTAAGTATAATCTTTGGTGTACATGAAAAAGTAGGTGAAGCTCCCTTGTGAATAAACTACCTCTTTTTAATCTTGAATACAAGACTGAAGTTCAAGTGTCAATTCGGATCAAACAATTCAGTAGAAATATTCAGCAATCGAAACTGTAATATCAAACGTTAAAAAACCGGTCAAGTGCGAGTCTAAATCGCGCACGAAGGGTTCCGTACCACCGTTCAATGGAAGCGATGGTGTGGAGTGAATAGTTTGGATTTTACACAGCAAAATATTGTTTACAAAGTTATTGGTGCGGTTACTTTCACACTCTATGTACGTTACCAGGTGCATCCATAAGTTTGTATGTGGTATTGAAAGAATTGTTGTATGGGAGCCCCCTTAAATATTTCTTTTATCCTGTTTTTTAGTATTTGTTGTTATAGCGGCAACATAAATACATAATCTGTGAAAATTTCAACTCTCTAGCTAGCTAGGTTCTTGAGATACAGCCTGGTGACAAACGGACGGACGGACAGCGGAGTCTTAGTAATAGGGTCCCGTTTGGAACCCTTCGGGTACGGAACCCTAAAAAGGTGTTTGCGAACAACAAAGAATGTAACATGTGAATTAAATTTTAATTTTAGATATATTTCGTGACTCAGCGCTGACTAGTAGAACCTACTTAGGTATGGTTTTATATAAATAGACATATCAAGTTAAATAACTCGTTTCAAGCATTTGGTTTAAAAAAAATAGCAGTTATTTTAGTCGTTTTAGATAACTAATATACCTAGGTATCTTATTTGGAATAATATGGTTTCCAATAAAAACATCACATTGAGTGTGTATGAGTTAAAATATTTGCTAAAACAAATATTGCAAGTGCTATGAATTAAGGATTTTCAAACAGCACTTTCTTTGCAAAGTCGCCGATTGTAATGTTTCATTTCAACATTTGAAACGAGGAAGCTTTATCGAGAGTAACAATAAATTACATACGTAAGAGAAAATTGCATTTTAAATACAATACTACTATAGACTTCAAGTTCAGTGCTAGTGAATATGATTAGAGAATTGTAGTTTAGGTGTTTGGAAGCTTTTACACAATTCGGTTACAATAGTATCGTGTTACTCCGTCGTAGTAAGAGTACATTTAATTCGAGCGAAGGCAACGTTAATCACTCACTATTTAATACATTCCTTATTTATAAGTGTCTAAGTAGAAAAATATATGTTATAAAACCCAAACGTAGAGTTGTAGCGTGTAACATACCCTTACTAAATAGCTGCATAAAATAAAATAGGTACCTACGTAATTAATTGCGTAATGCAGTAATTTTCGAAAATTGCTTATACATAAAAATGTTCGTAGACGTCAGATTTGTAATCTGTACCAACATTGGGTTTAACTTACGATCTTTTTCCTTTATTTTGGTTTTGTTATGGATGGCTGATTTTTATTCAAACATGGAAAGGTCAATACAAAATAATATAAATTTGACTGACTTGTTTTCATTAGAAGCTGTGGTCTCCTTTTAATTCCCCATCATGCGTTGGTTTTTGTTGTACGAAAACATTTAGGTAGGTACCTAGATTTTTATCAAACCACAATGTCAACTCGCTATCGTTCACCCACATAAATAACCACCGATGTAAATAACTATAAATAGGTAAATAATTTACCGAAACTTGTTTTATCTTTATCGATAACGAGTAGTTAGTTCGAAAGTACTTCTACCTACTATAGAAACTCAGTCACCATTCATCACAAGTGAGTGAGTGAGTCGTGGTGATTCTAAATTCATTACATACGATACGCACTACCACCTTTTTCTGTGATAGCAAAAAATAAAAGATACACATAACTGTCAAGTCTTTTAAAAGTACTCTCGATATTTCAAGTCCGAGATGAGTGTCAAAGGAGAAAAAATAACAGATCTGATAAAAGGCGATTACACAACATTCTCTTGCGAGGTGACCCCTGACGTCAAAGAAGAAGATATCAAGAATTTGGAGCAACAACCATTATTCTACTCGATTACTTGGCACGCGAAGACTCATCAATGTAAAGATCTGAATATACCACCTCTCCGTCTAGCAAGCAAACTGAGATGCGAAGGAAAGCAAATCCTACTACATTTGTCTTGTGATCTTATGTCTGCCGAATATTTGGAGAAACTGCTGAAGTTTCTGCAGGAGAAAGGAATCTCCAATTTATTTGTTTTTCTGGGAGGTATGTGAAATTGTGAATAAAGATATCACATTAAGAACTAGATTAACGATCGTCTACTGCATTTTTCGGCAATGATCTGTAGCCGTTCTGCAGTTGAAACTGGCATGGACGAGTTTAAGTAGGTAGATAGATACCTATTACGTTTTCGTGACGTCAATCAGCGAACAACATTATCCACGAAGTCTAAATTAAACTTTACAATAATGGTGGGTGAAAAATTAGTCTGATTACGCGCTTGACAAATTAGTCTGATTACGCGCTTGACAAATTAGTCTGATTACGCGCTTGACAAATTAGTCTGATTACGCGCTTGACAAATTAGTCTGATTACGCGCTTGACAAATTCTTTGTCTGCCACATCTATGTCAACAAGGTCATTGTAAATGGGCATATTATGTTTGTTTGCGTATGTGAGTGGGTGAGTGGTGGTGGCTGAGTCATCTTGATGTCTGTCCCCTCACCAATTAGTATGTAGGTAGGAAGTGACAATGTATTACCTACCTACATAATTAGCAAAGCCAATCACTGTATACTCGTATTAATACTTTACACTACCCACTTCATTACAGAAAGTTACGATGCCTCCAAATCAATATTCAAGAACAGCAGAGATTTAATATCTCACATTAAAAATAAAACTGGGGATTATTTCTGCATTGGAGTCGCTGGCTTTCCAGATGCAAATGATGACAAAATGGAACACTTAAAAGAAAAAGTTAACAGCGGTGCCGACTTTATCATCACACAAGCTTTCTTTGAGCCTAAGGTCTTCGAAACCTTCGTAGGGAAATGTGTAGCCCTTGAAATAAATGTGCCAATAATACCAGGCATGTTCTTGTTTGAAACACCGAGTCAACTTTTCCGATTCGTAAATCTGTGCAAAGTTAAGGTTTCGGAGTCTTTTTTGGAATCTAGAGAGGGTCTGCTGTCCGGACCAGAAGTTACGAGAAGCCTTATGAAAAATATTTGGAAAGTTGATCGTGAAAAGCGTGTTAGTAACTTTCACTTCTTCACATTGAATAAACTTAGTTTTGTTTCTAGTTTTATGGTAGACTTTGGCAAGGATAAATAAGATCGTGAAAGGATTAATGTATTTACCTATTAAAATACATTCGACCTATCTGAATTTTTATGTACAATTAAGCGTCCTCAAAGTTATACAACTTGTCACTGCTGGCTCTTTAGCTCCTAGCTCCTACTCTACCACCCGCCCTGCAACAGGCTGCTCCATCTCCTTTCACCTACCCGGGATACCCGGTTTATCCAATAGGCACAGTAAGCAACAGCCTAGGGGCTCTGCATAGGCTGGGGGCCCCGCGCACCGAGGCAATATTTTTTCGACACACATATCTAGATCAACATATGGTACCTTTTGAATCGTAAATAATTGATTAGTCTTTGTACTTAACAAGCAAACAAGGTTCAGGGCGCCAGACCAGCAGTTGGCAAAAAAAGCATTTCAAGAAGTAAGATAAGGATAAGGGGCCCCAGACCGACATGGTCATGGTTAACCGGTCTGCATGCGTTGGGGGTGCCCTCAGTCGTACTGCTTTCGCCTTTCGGAACATGACGTTTACTATCTATCCACTAAAGTGTAGCCACTCATTAGAAGTAGAATTTGGAATCTGTCAACAGTAGGAACAGAGCTATGCGTCTGTCTCCCTTCCTTATTTGGTGAAACAAGAAGAAGACTGAAGCATACATTTGTCCCTTCCATACTGTTGTCCGATAACAATTACAAGACGTACCAAGAAAGAAATAAATTTATACGGTGGAAAGGCTAAGTGACTGAAGCGACACATAGGTCGAAATGGAGTTATGTACATTGTTAGAATCAGTGTCGCAAGACGCGTCGAATGCACCCAATCTCAGCTCGATCGGAGCAAGTTTTTGGCGTATCAGCAAAAAAAAATTGTAGGGCGTTTGGAAAACTTGGGACTGATGTGACATCGAAATCTCGTTTTTTTTTTATTTTGGCTTTTGAAACTTGCTAGAAAACTTAAGTTTTGGATAAAATGGCTGTCAAGCCATTTAGCCTCACTCCAGTTTGGTGGTCCGATGTAGGATAAACCATTTGTTCCTAACTCTAGTTTCCACTAAGCTGCCACATCAGCATTTCGTTCTTGCACAACTTTATTAGTGCAATGTCGGTCAAGCTAAAAGCGTTGAAATATACATTTTGAATTTGGTAGATAAGTCATATAGCTTGAATCTTTTATCACAGATCAATGGCGTTTCAGCCCATAACGCCTTATCCCAGAAACTATATTTTGTTTCGCTTCAGCAAAAAGTACCGATTATAGTTTCCTACTCGTTTGGCATATAAGCCAAAAATATCACCAATAAAATAAGGAGAGACTGGTGCTTAAAACAAAAACAATGAAACTGTTTTTAAAATGTATGGTGTAACAGCCAAAAAGTCTTTAGCAGATTATCCGCAAAGCTGACATGGCATATAAACAAGAGCCGCTATGTTGTCGTTTCATTAAAAAAATAACAATAAAATATTCTATGGATCCTCAGTGATAGGATCAAAATAAATCGATTGCCAATCCCCAAAAAAAAATATGATGATCTGATTAGACTATGCAAAGAGAATGTAATACCAAAAAAATACCATCGAGAATACGAAATGCTTACGTATGATGGTGAAAAAAAAAATGTTCTTCTGGATTCGGATATTGAAGACGTAACTGATTGAGCTGTTTTTCAGCTTATTATTGCTATTTATTTTTTGATATTTTTTAAATTTTGATTGATTGATGATTAACTACTATTAAAGTGTCCCTATCATGTTCCCAAATTACACCTAAATAATTTTGTGCACCTATACAGTAACAGTCCGTCTAAAGAACGTCTTTAAGTTTTAGATCCTAGCTAACGTTTAATTGCAAAATTTTTAATATCAAAAGACTGCATTTACCTAATATTAAGAGTGGTACCAACTACCAAATAATTAATTGCTATTGTGAACTCCAACCTTATTTTAAATGTTATTTAGGTACCTTCTTATGCTGAAGGTCGAAAAAGAAGATTTATTTTGTTAATTAATTTAAAAATAATTATTATTTAAGTACCTTGTTGTAGATAACATGGTCAAAGATTTGAAAAAATATTTTATGTTTGAATGTAGCGTCTTGAACACCTAGTGATTGTTCTTACTGGTCCAAGAATGACTTTTATGTTTTTTTTTGTTTGATAGCAGGGTTTTTAATTTATGTTTTTGTATGGATAAAGTTGATTTTGATTTCATTTTATCTTTCATTTAAACCATTTAGCCTTTCACCAATCAGGTACCTTTAGATCATCATGCTTTTTTGCGAGCTTTAAAAAGGAAAACTGCAGCAAATAAGTCATTTAGCTTGATTTTATTTTAAAATGTAAGGATGGATAGGAAATTAGGTCCTTCTTCACTTTTGGCGATTTTTGTCGCATCAGTCATTTAGCCTGATTCTGTCTGGAAGTTAAAGTGACTGAAGCGACATCTAACTTTTTGTCTATTTAAATTAGTATCCATAACTATATGCCCGACTATGCATAAAAAAATATTTGTAGGGCTCTCATAGAACACTTCCTCGTGCGGCTTTATGATAAATGGTTACAAAAGTTTTTTCCAAAATAAAAACTTTAAATGGCTCTCCTGTAAAGTATAGTTTATGTCGCTTCAGTCACTTAGCCTTTCCACCGTATGCATACGCTATCATTATAGGATGTGCCAAGTTTCTTTGTATCTGAGCGAGGGGGGACCTGTCTCTTGCACCATAATGCGAAAGATAGGCTTGCCCTTGCAGAGCCAGAGAAGTTTGGGATGATTCCATCGCTCCCTAAACGATAAACAAAAAAATTGATTCGGTTTCTCGATTCATACAAATATTTCTTACTAGCAACACAACAAAAACGAATATAAAACGTCAAACACGTCAAAATGACATTTGCGATTTTAAGCAAGTTTTAGGTTATAAATATAAATTGTTTCCGTAAGTGTCGAATTTTTTTCATTAATTCTTTAAAATCCAAGAACAATATTTGCATTGGATTACTGTGTCCTCGATAAAAGCCTGCAAGTGAGTTTCCTAGCGATACAATTATGTAGCTTTTAGTGAGGATTGCTCAATTTGTTTGAAACTAGATAATGATCCACCGATTACACACTATTGATATTCCTTGTGTTTCTACATATCTTTCAAATGCAAATTCAACCAAGTATAAGTTCTCCAAAAATGTTGTATTCGCTCAGAGTTCCTCAAATCAAAAGCTGTATTTTTTCGTTTTAGGTCAACTTTGAAAAAAAATAAACATGTCATTTCCGGATAGAGAGCAAAGAAAGACTTGCTGGGATGCCAGAGATGGTTATTGGAAGTGCCTCGATAATAATAATGTTAGAGATAGTGCAGTGAAGCCCAAGGAATGTACAGAACTTAGGAAACTATTTGAAAAATCATGTCCATCTCAGTGGGTGATCCACTTCGATAGGAAACGAGACTTTGATATGTTCAAAGAGAAAATGGCAAAAGGATATGATCCCCTGCAAGAAGAAACTGCTAAATAGAATTGTTACAATATATTTTGTAAATATGAATAAGTAGAGTAAATTATTTTCTGTTTGAATCTAGCCTTTCATTTCTTAAGATTATCCTGCTCAAAGGACTATTAATGGGGGGGTGCTGGGAGATACTGAGAAAATACCAATGCAAACGAAAAATAATCTGTCAAGTGCGGGTAGGACTCGCACATGAATGGTTCCGTACCATTCTACAAGAAAACTTATTCACTTAGGGACGAAATGTCATTTGCCATTATAGGTTTTGAATTTTACTACCATGGCATAAGGTTCAAAATTGTGATGCCTTGCATGTAAGCGCAGTAATGGACCGGTTAAAATAAAACTACAAAAAGAGAATAATAGTAGGTCTGAATGTGGATTAAAACCCAGAACCCTAAGATTGCGAAGCCAATATCAAACTATTTGCACCACCACAAGCATGTGATAAGCCACAAAATCTCAATAATAAAATTGTGTAGTTCATTTTTAGGGTCCCATAGAGAGACAAGGAACCCTTATAGTTTCGTCAAGTCTGTCTGTCCGTCCGTCCGTATGTCACAAAAACTTTATACAGAAACTATTAGGGCTACACAGTTGAAACTTGGTATGTAGACATATTCTATGAACCATTTTACAATTTTTATACAATCATTAAAATAATTAAAGGGGTTCTTTAGATGGAACTGAAACCAAATATTTTTTTTCCTCAAACCTATATGTGAAGGGTGTCAATAGATAGGTCTTTAAAAATTATGTTGAGGTTCCTGAAACCATTTTTCCTCAAAGTAAAAAGTTAAAGAGACAGATCCTTCCAAAGTGAAAAAATGTGTCCCTCCCTCCTCTAACTTTAAAAGTAAGAGAGTGAAAAATCTACAAAAATATATGCTGTGTATCTCAATACACACTTTCAACGAAAATTTATTTGAACAAAATAAAATAAGCAGATTTTAAGATATAAAACATTTATTAAAAACCGCAAAGGTAACTTTGTCATTCATACAAACACTATGAAAAACAAAGTTACAACACAAACATCCATCCAGTCACATAATTACTTGCTACAACGGAACCCTTCATGGGCGAGAACTCCCTCTTGGCCACTTTTTTATTGCTGTAGCATCAACATTCTATGGAAATTTCGACTTTGTACCTATTATGGTTCATGAGATACAGCCCGCTGACAAATTGACAGGCAGACGGTAGGACTTGAGGCTTAGTAATAGGGTCCCGTTTGGCACCCTTCAGGTATGGAACCCTAAAAAAGAAACACACCTGATACTTACCACCACTAGACGCTGAGTACAATGCACGCCCTGCTCCCTTGCCATGCCGAAGTTTGCCGAGGAAAAACTATATCCGCAGTGTTTCAAATTTTTGTTGTGCCGCCCCGCCACATTAATTAAAACACCTTGGATTATATTTTAGTTATTGCTTCTAGAATCATC
Organism: Argyresthia goedartella; assembly: GCA_949825045.1. Classification (NCBI taxonomy): domain Eukaryota; kingdom Metazoa; phylum Arthropoda; class Insecta; order Lepidoptera; family Argyresthiidae; genus Argyresthia; species Argyresthia goedartella. Next base: position 19,078,565 of record OX463829.1, on the reverse strand, counting down.
TAGGTATATACTACAAATACATGGTAAAATTCTTTGCTTTGTTAACGACTATTCAAAAGTTTTTTTTTTCATTTCAGGTCATTAGTACTAGAGCGTTATGGAAATTATCAATGAGATTATTGAACAAATTAATGTACCCACATCAAACATCAGGAATGCTACAATGCAGGTACATACCTACATTCATTTAAAGCTACAAAATATTCATACACATCAATATCACAATACATATATATAGCTCTGTGGTCTAGTTGCTTTCACAATTGCTTCTCATTCAGAAGAGTCAGTTTTGTCATGCAGACCATGTACCTATGAGATAATTACTTTTTTCTAAGGATATTATCAGACATTCCATATTTCAGATGACACATGAAGGTGTAGGTTCCGGCTACTATTGTTACTTGGTAGTAGCAATATAATAGTATCTGTATTGTATCTGTGGTGGTAGTTGTTAAACCCGCACTGAGCCAGATGTGGATCAATCTAACATGTATCCAAGTAAAGGCCTTGGGGTAAAGTAAAGCAGTGGGGACGTTAATGTGCTAGATTTATTTAAATAGTCACATCACCATTTTTTTATTCTGCCCCAGAATGGTTTTTCTCATATCTCATATCTACATAATACATGAATTTACTGAACCATGAAAATAAAAACAAATCTTAATTACATTGTATGAAGCTGGTGTTTGTAAAGGGATATTCCCAGGCCCCTAAAAACTTATTTCCACAGCCTCCAAAAGGTCAGATTGTTTTCATTAAAGTTATAACTTCATTCCCGTCGCCTCCAAAATGTTAATTGTATGTACGGTCAGTCGCAAAAGTCCATAAAGAGTTAGCAAAAAATATCGCATCCAGCGCGGTCACATTTCCTCGACACAGCTACAGTGCATTTCAATAGCATTTCATAATAATGTAAACAGAAATTTCAGTTGACAGTTGTCTATGATTGAGCGAGATTTGAGTGTTGTACCTTCACTGATGTCAAAGGCATTGATCAGAGATATAGTTCGCTGTCGATTTTCGATCGATTTTTTTCTATAAGTAGTACAAAACCAAGGAGTGGGGCGCGTAATTTCAGCTTAGACGAGCTCTAGCATCATACTAAAAAACTTAATTAAATTGTTTTAGAAAATTTAGAAGAATAGAAAATAACCGTAGATAGAGAAATATCCCAACCTGACGCGCGTCATTCGCTTGTGATAGATTCATCATCACTTAATGAGTCATCATCGGTCACATTTATAATAAAAGGTTGACTTACAGCGTCGCTAGTCACATCGATAAGGCCGTCTAATTTTTTCATCCTTTCCTCTTCGTTTTGAACGTGACCGACACATTTTGCCCATTGTTCTGCTCCGACTCTCGCCAATCCTTCTTTTAGCAAATTTTTATTGCTGCCATTTTAAAAGATTTATTATTTCTTCCTACATAAGACTTGACCTGTGCCCAAATCAGTTAGTTCTATTGGATTCAACTCACAATGATATGGAGGAAGGCGCAACAGTTACTCCTTTAGATGCGGCGAGATCATCGACATATTTTGTCCTTTACGAATTTTGTAACTGTGCTTTTTCTGGATCGTTTTGAGTATGAACAATTCAATTTCTTCAATATTCTATATATAGTTGTATGAGAAAACCTAGGTAGACTGTCATCCTCATTGACTGCTTTCATAACTTTTTTAATTGTAGGCAAATCTCCATCAGTATAGTTCATGAACTTTTCTCCGTATTGCAGATAAAATAAATTCATCTAATTTATCAATTATTGCTCGATTTGAAGCTTTCTCCTAAACGTGAATCAGTTATTCAAAAACAAACAATAACTTACCTTGATGTTGTGAGTTCATGAGTACAATAATAATTTATGACATATTATCTAATACAAAAATTTCATGAAATCTGGCAGGTAATTTAAAGAGGTGTTAGGTGAGGTTAGGTAGTTACCTTTGGCTGTGGTATTTCTTGAGTTTCTAAATCATGCTTCATGGTATATCTCACTACGTCCTGAGACAGCCCCATTATTTCTGAAGTTGTTTTATATATCTCCATTTTTGATGGGTATGTAGGAGAGGATTTTTCCAAATAATTATAAATATTTACTAGGATTTGTTTTTCCCTTGTGGTCAGATGAATTTTTCGTCTTTTGGCAGGCGGACTAGACTCCCACCCTGAGGTAGTGGGTTGCGGCTCAGTCATTGTAACCTAAAATTGCCACTATATTCTAAATATCTCGGGTAGACTCGATCCTTAGCGCCGTTTGCCCTCCAAATTAGATCTTCGTCCGAAATAGCTCTCTTTCACTCCTTGTGTAACAACTACTATTGTTACCTCCTTGTTTTTTGAGAAAGAGGTCCTATAATCAAAGTCCGTGATTTTAGGCAGATGTCGTCGTTTCAATAATAAATCCAACCAAATCGCAAAGAAAATGTCCTTAATCCAAAATACAAGAAGCAAAGTCGTCGATAATTACTGGAAACGGAAAAACGCAGAGAACTCGGAACAATACCCACTGACACAGGACAGGGACAGTGAATGAAGTAACTTTTTTTTTTAAATATATATTTCCTCTTTTCACTTTTTTAGGTTCACCTCCTCCTTCGGTAGGTAGATCTCCTTTAAGTTCTTCATTATTCTTTTCATAGTTGCAAATCAATTAATCAAACCGATTAATCGATCGAATCGGATCGATTCAAAAGAATGAACCACACTAAATTTCCTCTTTTCACTTTTTTAGGTTCACCTCCTCCTTCGGTAGGTAGATCTCCTTTAAGTTCTTCATTATTCTTTTCATAGTTGCAAATCAATTAATCAAACCGATTAATCGATCGAATCGGATCGATTCAAAAGAATGAGTTCCAAAGACAATAAGACTTTGATGCGCTTTGATGAGTAAAAAAATAATATGACTTTTTACAAACTTTTGAAATATTCGTCGTCCGATAATTTTGCAAAAAGTGCATAGTAATATTATTATGGAAATCAAAAATATCCTTTATAAATGTTCCCAAAAAAAATTTGCTGTAATTTTGGTTTGGATCCCTAGTCATTCTGGCATTATTGGTAATGATCACGTTGATGAGTTGGCTAAACGTGAGGCCTTAGATAATAACAGTAATCGAAAGTACTTCTCTAACCACTGCTATGACTTGCTCAGCATTCCCGGTAAAGATCTTCAGAAGACTTGGTCGGATGTGTGGCGGCATGAATCAAGTCGAAATAAAGGAGCCTTTTACGCTTCAATTCAGCCAAGTATTCCAAGCAAACCATGGTTTTTCAATTTTAAAAAACTACCAAAGATATTAGTTACAATTTTATGCAGAATACGCTTAGGTCACTGCTGTTCTCCAGTGTTTTTAAAGAAAATAAAAATCAGAGATTCCTCCATTTGCGAGTGCGGTCTTGAGGATGGGTCCGTTGACCATATTTTCTTTAACTGCCCCATTTATGGCCTTGATTCCTTGTACTCCCTAATACCCTCAATCGATCTCCCTATCCCTACTAATATTCGCCACCTTCTTTCTCTATTCCCCAACCCAAAGATAGTTTTTTATTAGCTAAATTTATCCATATTAACAAAATAAAATTATAATAGATATCCCCTTCCTTCCCTTTATGTTATTGTGTTGTCCCTTAGTTTATTTTGTGTGTGTTATGTATATATTGCATGGAACTAACCAATAATGTAAAACTTTATTTCAGATAGACACCTACTAAAAAGTATTCAGCCAATTTAAAATTTGCCCCGCGTCCCTTCACATGTGCCTCCACTACATGATACTGGCAGAAATTGTCTGGCAATAGCAGGACAGATTGCCATTAGTTAAAAAATGAAATGAAATGAAATGATAATTTTGCAATAAAATAACTATCTTAGGGAAGTTACTTGGTGTCGAAATGATGTAAGAACAATAAATGATTCCTTGGTATGTGAATGTGTTCAGGATTGATATTCAAATTTAAGTAGTTACGGCGTAATCGTGTGTAAATTGGCTTATTTACATTATTGTGAAATGCTATCGAAATGGACTGTACTATCCCTTATTCTGTTAGTGTCAAATTGACGTTTAGTGTATGATACAACTGTCACACTTTTCGGTCGATTTGAGTTACTGGATAATGTTACTTGGCTAACTAATAGATCACAATTAGGAAAGTAACATATGCCAACTAACGTGTCTACAATTTCGATAATGGTTCAGTGGCGCCGCGGAAATCTTTCGGACTCGTAATGCAAAGGTCAACGGTTCGAATCTCACTGTGGTTTTATGCAGATGTCATTTTGATATTTTATATGCAACTAAGTGGGCCCACGCACAAAGCGTGGTTAGCCACTGCGCAAAATATGAAAAATATTTTTCATTCGCACTGTGCCACCCAACCGCGGCGGACGCTCGGAGCACTGATGGCGGCAATTCGCAACCGCAACCGCATTTCTTATAAATGCTACAGATCCAGATTGAAGATAAAGTTAAACTAACTGAGGGTATTTTTTCCAACACTGACTCTTTCGTATGAGGTTGAGGGGGGAGGGGGGGGAGGAAGTAACCCCCCTGTAAAATATCCAGTCTAGGAAATTTATGGTTTTTTGTTATGAATTTTCAAAAATCCATTTTGAGGTTATTTTTTACTATAGGATTTTTACAAAAAGTCATTGTTTGTAGTATTGATGTTCGAAATCGCCGTAGCTCCGGCTACTAGGGCTCATTAAAAAGGCAAGTATTTAATTGCACATAAAAAATACTGATTTTCACAGCAAAAAAGGATCAGCAAACACTTATTATGTTTTAAGTATTTTTGTTGTTCTTACATGTTCAACCTAATACGAAGGATAAAGGGGGCTTCGCTTCGCTCACCCCCTTTCCCCTTCACCTAAGCTACCGCAGTATTTTGCCCAATAGCACAAAACAAGCAAGACAGAACATTCACGCAACTCGAAGAAAAACGGAATGACTTGACACACACACACTAACCCAGCAACGTTTTTTTTTACGTTCAAACATCGACGTTACGTTCCGTTCCACACATTCTAAGTCTAACTGACATTCATCTTAGCCCAAATTTTACGAAAAACGTTCCGTTTCTCCTGATAATATTCGTAAGTTTAATTAATTCATAATTAATTAAATACTTAACTCCTAGTATTAAAAACTGGATAAATGGTTCAAGGTAAACCCTATCTACCCCCTAGTAACCAATTTTACTAAGTATCATATAACCCCTAACTGATGAATGAGGATCATACATCGATTGATTGGATGGCACCGTAAGGGAAAGGGCGTAACGCTACTAGTTGTGTTAAATACTAGTAATACTTTTTTCAATGCTACCAATCTAAACAAAAAAAAGCCACCGCATGATAAAGTGGCTATTCTGAAGTCACGAAAACGAACACTAAGCTATAAATAACCTTACGAAGTAAACAGAGATATGTGTAAGAAATATTATTGATAATTGTAAACAAAGTTTTGGAATGTCATACATTAAATAAACATAACAAACCGCCTTTTCAGAAAAAAACACTGTATTGCACTGTACCTATAGTATATTTATATTATCTATTTATAACTTTTGGAGCTATAGCTATACTTGATAGCTTTTAGAGGCGGTGGAAAATTAATAGTTTCATAGTTTTTTTGGAGGCCATGGGAATCAGTATATGTTTTTTTTAATACAATGGCTTTTGGAGGCCTGGGGATGATGACCTTTTGTAAATCTACTAGAGAAATACCTCTAAGTACATCTTCTTAAGCAGCAAGATAGCATGTAAAGATATTGTATTTTTAATGTTTCAGGCTGTGCTTATTAAGTTGCAGAAATTACGAAACAGCTTTGAGAACCGTGAAAATTGTAATGAAGTGACTGAAATCGTATGGGCACATTTACAGAATAATTTTGAATGTTTAGATGACCAACTTCTTTGTGCCACATGTCTGTTCACTGCCATTGGTTTGAGTGAAAAGCAAGACGAATATTTACAAGGTATTCTTGAAAAACTTGAACAGACGATAGATAGAAAAAACCAAAATAAGATGGCATTATTGATATCATTGGTATATGGATTATTTCAGTCAAATTTTCTGAAAAATGTGTACAGTTCAAGTGTCAAGATAGAGCCTGTTTTGAAACAAACATTCAACATTCTTGTTACACTTGGATATGATTATTCTTGGTATACTTTCCTGGTTTTCAAAACAATAGATTCTTTCAAGAAGATTGTAAATACCAGGTTGGACCTAATAATATTTACCGACGACAATAAAATCAAACTACTGAATTTAGTTAACCACAACTGGGAAAACCCAATAACCGGAGTAAGAGATTTTAACAAAACTATATTCAAGACATTGATATCAATTATGGACAAATATACACGTCGCAGAATTGTAGAGCAACTGAACACTGATTTTCCATGGAATAAAGCAAAATATCTGATGCTGGCAGAAATTATAGCACAAGACCATACGCCTCTTGCTTCGAGTGTAGATATTCCTGGGCTTATGAAGAGTTTACATAAACCAGAGCTTGTTTCACCAGGAGCTGATATGTACATTGCTATGTTAAAAAGAGTCAAATCAGCTGAAGAATGGTGCGAGATATTTCTGAACAGCACTGTTGCGCTTCTGCAATCATGTTCTTGTTGTCATGGAACTGAGCCTCCGTACAAACACATTGATAACTTTAGTAATTATTGGTGTTTGACAACATTTAAGAACTTCCCATCAGTAATGAATACAATATTAAAGGTACTTAATAAAGAAAGGAATCCAGAAGCGAATGTAAATGCTAGTGTACAGTACTCTATTCTATGTGTTATGAAGCAAGGGAACAAGCTTGGATTATTGAAAAAGGATTGGGAGACGAACATGTCTATTTGCTTGAAAGAGTTAGAAAATCGGAGTGCTCATGTTAGAATGTTGGCTTTCGATATTGTTTGTACCTCCCAAGAACGAACTTTGCCAAACAAATTGGAGTATGATTTGGTGTATAGTTATTTACTAAACAACGTAAGTTGTGATTCAACTGTACTAAGAATTAACTTGTTGGGCAGCTTCAAAACATTCCTCATGAGGATAAATCGGGCCTTCCACATAAAAATGCAAAGTTCCAATACTATTGACTTACATGAGAATTTGAGACATTTTTGTCAACAAATTCAAGAGTTTATAGAGGAATCCATAAGCTTACGAGGTAATTATCAAAGAAAAATTACAATTATTAATATCTGTAATGAAATAATTACGACGTTTAGTGACCAACCCAAAAGGAAAGGCATAAAAAATATATCACGCAATGAAACTTTACTGGAAGTCCTCAAGATAAATGGATTTTGGAGTTTGTCAAATGAAACATTTCTGATCAATTTGATAAAATTACTGGAGGATTCGGAACAAGAGGTCAAAGAAAAAATGGCAATAGTTTTGCTAAAACATTACTATACAGATCTAGCGAAATCTGATCGATTTAATAGCATGATACAAAATGCTTTGAGGTGTCTGAGGAGCAAATTCTTCTATGAGATAAGCAGTGGACAGAACATTTTCAAACTAATAGTGAACGTCCTCACAAAAGGGAATGTAGATGGTGGAGATTTCAAAACAGTTGAAGAGGTTTTCATGTTTGCTTGCAATAAAGTAAACGCAGAGTACAAATCGAAGAGAGACGTTATGGAATCTATAACAGCGGGAAACCAATTACATTCCTTCATAGGCATTTTGTTAAGTATACTGGAGGTGTGCCATCAAAAATCATATGAACTTCAAATCGATAAACCTGTAATATCAGAATTGCTCGAAATATTACAGGAAATTTCCTCACAGTTTGCTTGGGACGAAGAGCCATGGACGAGCTCAGATTTTTCTAAAATGAGTAAAATGGTACAGAATATAATACTGAAGTCCGGATTCAGCCCATGTGATGAAAATGATCAAACTAAAATATCTGGCCTGCAACAACTTGTCTTGAACAGCATGTGGTTGAATGTTAAGGTTTTTATCTTAATTCTCGATTGATCTTTAATGAAATGCTAAAAATGGTCCGCGTCTTATCTTGATTGTGTACCTCATATTTCAGGCATGCTGTGAATTATGTTCTATGATAATAAAGTGCCAAAATGAAGATTCTGGTGAAGATCAGTGTAGGAAATGTTTGAGTATCATCATAAACGTTTTGGAAACATCAAGGCATAAAGGAGTCATCGAAGCTGCTGGAGCGTTGTTAGGTAGGTAGTAAGTTGTCTCATTTCGTTGTCTTATTCGTAGCTACATATATAGGTGCAACGCTCCGTTCTATTATTTATGTTCCGCTAGTTACGTTATTTTTCCTTTAAGAAAAAATACTCATGTTGAAGCACTTTAACACCAAATATTCTATGTCCATTATTACAGGCGAGGGCATAAAACATCTTACTTCCTTACCAAAGAACACAGTCCTTTCGAAACTGCCTGACACTCTATTGATGGTCAAACTAAATGAGCTGGTATCTGAAGCCGGGAGTATGGCGTCAGTGACGAGGAGGGGTGCAGGATTGTCCATAATGGTGCACAGAATTGTGGCGAGTGATATGAAGAAAGGGAAGGTTGGTCATGTAAAATCTTTGGGGATATGAGAATTATAAAATAAACCAAACTTAAAATTGAATAATTTAATTAAAATTTTGTAGCGATGTGATGGGTCACATTAATCTTTTGAGAAAATTCATCATCATGGGAGTAGGTGTATATTTTAACCATCAGAGAAAATAACACTAAAACTTCTCTTCATTTTAGCCGCTATTTCATCACTTCATGGAGACATTATTGCCAAGATGCTATATAACTGAAGATATGCCAGAGTTTTTAAAGAGCCACGATATCGACAATGAAAAAGACTTGCCCAAAGCCATTTACATACATTTCTTAACGCGAATTGTTACCGACAGCAGTTTGTCTTCAGAAATGATGCATTATTCCGCAAGTTTGGCACAGCTGGCATTTAGTAATCTTACAAGCAAATGCTGGCAGATAAGGTGTGTTATATACCTAGTCGCGATCTCAAACAGTTGTTTCAGGACTTACCGAGCATATTTAGTGCGTCATGGGAACTATGGTCGTTGTAGTAACTGGACGTGATTGTCACTGGTAGAAACTTGAAATAAGTAATGTTCTGGCCAACATAATGTTAATTTTTTTTTTTTAGAAACGCCGCTTTGCAACTCTATGGTGCTCTAGTACCAAAATTTATTGGTCAGAAAAAGACTTCTAGTATTGACGAGGAAACTCTAGCAAACGTGGGATCTGATGAATTCCGAACACATTTCCCAGAACTATGGCAATACATCCTATATCGACTGAAAAATACGGATAATATGGACAAAGTGCAAGCTCATTCAGATTTAGTTCCACTGTTAAACCTGCTTGCCATTACTGCAAGAAGGTACACTTTTTCATACGATCGCGAAGAACAAAAGCAGGCATATGAAGAATTACTTGAAAGTCTTTGGCCATTATTGGGAAGCCCCATTCTTACAGTCAGGCGGTTGGCTGCTAAAAGCATTTGTAATAACTATTCACTAAGAAGAGGGTATCAAGCTATAGTGAAACAACATGCTGAAGGTATGACCGAAAATATGTTACATGGCTGCCTTTTAGTTACAGCTGTTTACAAAATATATTACTCCTATAGTAATACAAATTTTTATATGGAAGAATTTTATTCCCTCAAGGATATTTTCAATGAACGAGTGTACTATGGAAATGGTAAACATTCGTTTTTGTGTAGAAGACTTTATGAAGACCGAGATATGTTTTTCACTACGAAATGGAAAGAAACATTGGAAGATATACTTTTAGAACAGTTAAAAAAAAGTCAAGACCCTGGGATACATGAGTATATTAATTTGCATGTTGAGGAATATGTAAGAGGCGCAGACTATAATGATATACCTAAGGTATTAGATACACTATTAGCTCAAACTCACTATGAGCAGTATTGTAATTATGTGCACAAGCGATTGACAGAAGAAAGTGAAATACCATCCCAAATACTACAAAGAGTCAGTCAATCACTCCTGAAGTTTGAAAAGAAGTTTGATAGTGGATTTATATGGCAATTCCTTTACGATTTAAGGTCAAGAATTGTTGTGACAAATGAGCAAATGGCTGAGATACTCTGTTTCATGCAAAGAAATGATTTTAATGTACCATACAAAATAAGGTACTTTATACCTTTTGTTTCGAAATTCATACATTCATTTTTAGGAAATGGTGATTTGGTTATAAGCTTTGCTAATATGATATTTTCATTAACACGTTCTGAATTTGAAATGAGAAATATTGCAGCACTGGCCATCAATGAATTTGGGAGCACATTTCATGATTTGCCAGATAATATTAAAATGATAGCTATAAAAACATCAGCCATTCTTCTTCAAGATGAGGATGAAGATATCAGAAAAAGAAGTGTAGAGTTTTACAGAAACGTCACAAAAAATACACCACCTCATCCTTTTATGTGTTTAAGTAAAATGTTAGATTACACCTTTTTACGAAGAGCATTGCCAGAAAATCTTATTAAATACTTTTGTGAGGATTTGCTGCAATCTCTTGAGGGATACACTCCAAATAGCGGAAAGTATGAGGAACATAATCCATTCGCAAATGACTCCAAAAACATGTACATGGAGATTGAAGTCTTCAAAAATTTAATTAATAAAATACAAAATTCAATGATAGTATTGCACTGAATTGTGGTTTCATTTCTTAAGTTCATATCTCCTCCAATTCATAATAATATTTAAACAATGAGACATTTATAAGTTGTTGAATTGATTTGTTATATTCCAATGCCAACAATGTGGCACTGCCTGTGAACCGGTTTCATAAAAACCTAAAAAAACGGTTTTTGTTTAAACCGATAATCACCGGTTCTCATTAACCTCTCAAAAACCGAGGTTAGTTGGGACGCGCCACGATTTTGAACTTTATGCCATGGTAATAAAATTTCAAACCTACAACGGAAAAGTGGCGTTAGCTAACGCCGGTGGTATTCAAGAGCTTAAAAAACCGATTACAATCTCAAAACATTTACAGTCTTTGATATTTATTAGAATTTGAGTCTGTTCCATTTAAAATGTTGTCTATGGTAGGAGAATCCCCCGATATCCCATTTTAATAAGCGACTTACTTCGCAATACTAAAATATTTCAGTTTGGCTTGCGAATTCTTTGGAGTTGACATATTTGTTTGCGGAAAAATGCCTAAAGTAAATGGTAAATCAATTACCAGAAATTATTTTGAGAAGAACTAATCGGTATATACGGTGTTAAAAATTGTAATCGGTTCACATCACTAACGCTGCTGCCTGTGATTCTCATAAACTATCTCAATAGATTCATAAAAAATACCAGTATCCCTCATGTAATTCTGACATCTAGGAATTTCAATCGCCTTTAAAAAATATACCTGTGGTTATTATAACTGTAACAATAGAGGACATTATGACATAGTTTTTTTCATTGAAGAGTCTCTACTATTGGTGGAGGTTGTCCATCACATTCATCATTCCACAAAATTGGACTGGGTCTGGGTTTAAATAATATGGGGAAAATTATTTTGAATCAGTCGCCCCAATTGGTATTTTAATAACTGTATAATAAATAATGTTAGTACCAATTAATGTGACTGTTGCAAGTCACTCTTCATAGTAGTACTTCTGTGGCGGTGTGGTGTCATCAATGTGGATGGAGACAATATGTCGGCCGGGCACCATGACAAGGCCCAGCACTCGGGGCTCCTCTGTTTCACCATCAGTGTTTTTTAAGTATTCCGAACAAGCTCCTGGAAAGTGAATAAGTATTGTGGTTTGGCAACATTGCATGTGAATGAGAAGGATAAGTTTTACTCTAAGCTTAGATTCGGGTCGCTCCAAGGTTCTCTGTGCCGCGTGGAAGGGGTAACCTCTCTTTCTCGCAAAGCGTGTGTGAGAGAGAGAGAGAGAGAGAGAGAGATTATCCCCTCCATGCGTCACTCATACAGAGATAAACTTGGTGCGACCCATACTCTGTTTGTATCCAATGTGATAAAACGATAAACTGATTTAAATTGCTAAATCATTTAATTATTTATCCAGAAAACAGCCTCAATGACGCATTTTATAGATAAAAATCCCTTGCTGATCTGGAGATAGGAAATCTTCAGATCAGCAAGTAAAGTATTTAGGATTTGTGTTCTTATCCAGAAAACAGCCACCCTGACGCATCTTATTCCTATCACCAGATCAGCAACGAAAGTATCTATACCCATAAGTGCTCAATAACATAGGAAACTGACAACTTCAAACGTCACTTCTTGAAATAATGTTCTCATTCATTCTAAATAAAATGAAAAACTTGATGACAGATAGAATAGATGCTTTACAATAAGTATGCGATAAAATATTTTTCACTTCTCATGCTCGAAAAGTCCTTCTTTATGCTGGATGTAGGCTGAATAAAATATTTTATGCACTAGTGCATAATAGACTAATGGCCGATTTCACCAATGATCCCTATCTTTTAGGGGACACTTTATTTCTTTCAGGGGCCATCTAGCAGTTGTTTTGGTTTTCCCTAAGGGTAAGGGTCATCTAGGCTCTTTGGGAACCCCCTAAATATAAGAGTCCGGCCACCAAAACAATCAATCAAAAGCTAAGAAAAAGAGATAAGTGTCCCTTAACTATTGGTGAAATCGGGCATAAGATAATTGAGCCATTCAGCCTGACAGACGAGGTGACTGCATTGAATAACCTTATTATGAGTCTGGCCAGCGAAAGAAGTCCTAAATAGTCTATTTTAATACATTTACCTTAATTTATTTGCATTCTACGAAGCATAGTAAAAAAAACAACTAAAAACTGATAAAAACAAGTATTATTAACAAAAACATCAAAAACTCTTAGAATGACTCGGCAGTATCGCGTGCGACCTAAGTTAGAAATGACATCCATGAAATAAAAAAAAATACAGTGGCGGGAAAGAGACTTGTTTTTGACTTTTATTTTGTTGTTTTCTTTGCGAAACTTGTTGTTTTACGAAAGTTAATTAATATATCGTCAAATGAAGAGTATATAATGCTTACGCCTAACAAACTAATAATGGAAACAAATGCGAAAGGAGTTATTGAACAGACGTTGCCGCCTAAATCCAAGCAAATTTATCTTAAAACGTATGAAAATTTCAAACTCTGGAGAAGCGGCAAACAAGGCAATACATTCTCAAAAGCAATTTTTTACATTATCACTGTTTCATTTTCTCGTAATCGAAGTGAAAAGCAGGTTGTATAACTCGGTCATAAATCCCATTTTACCCTCGACTTATCTATCCAGGTCACGGGTGAAAGGGCGTGTTTTATGCCCTTGTTGTACAATCTAATATTACAAATTAATGTTTTGATTAGCTACTAGTTTGTGCCTTTTATTTACATGTTTTGTTAATGAACAATGGTATTTTTGAGATAATAAAATGAACGAATTCATTATATACACCATCACTATAATTTTTTGGCAAGAGGTGGCAATAACGGACCTGTTATTTTCCTTCAATATGTGAAAAATTAGGGTATAGGGTTTGTTTTGCCCTGTCTTTTTTCTTTAGGAAACTATTAAAAGGCTGAATGATAATCTTTAACGAAGAATCTTCAAACACCTTTGGACAGTGAAGAGTTTAATAAAAGTTATACAATAAAAACAAGCCATTAATAAAAATACTTAAGTTTCATACTTAAGTATTTTTATTTTATTAAATTACCTAAAATAACATTAGCATCACGATCTGTACAGAGAAATACTCCAATGAGGACTCTGCCGTCTGTCATTTCAATACGGAAGTTCATGTTCAGCCATTTCCTTAGTTTTAACTTGCCATCTGTCACATCTATTTCCTGCAAATAAGAGATGTAAAAGGGAGGTAGTTCACGTCCAGAGGAAAAACTCGGTTACCAGCCACAGCCCTTCACGTCCTCCGTGGCTAGTGCGAACGAGAAACAATTTAAGGCTAACCTTTAGAAAGATTTGGAAGGCCGTTTCAGATGTTTTTGCTGATTTTTTTCCATACTTCATTAGTGAATATAAAGATGATTTCCAAATACGCGAACCGTCGGTAATAATTAGTTTTCAAGTTATAATTGTTTTTTAATCGCCATTCCAAGCATTTGGTACCATGGGGATGTGGGAGTGGTGGATATGGATGGGGAAACGACGAATTAGCCGTTTTTTTACGGTAGATGTCGTTCAAAGTTCATTGAACTCGTGGCCATTGACCTTGAACTTGACCTTTCGTTCGCAGAAAAAAAAACATTTTTTTTCCAATTTCTACGCTCGGTATCGTTTTAAGTGCATTGACCTCGAGGAAATTGACCTTGAATTTTGCAGAAAATTCTCAGTTTTTCCGTTTCGGGATAGTAAAATCCGAATCAGGGCACACCACCTCCTAGGCAGTCCATTCTATCCAGGCTTGTAGCTAGACTGTTTTTTATGAGCCGCAGGCGTGGAGGGGCGCGGCAGTGCGGGGGCATCGCCGTAGCCCCGTAGTAGTCGGGGCTTAGGCGATTTCGAAATAATAATGCGATATAGGTCACTTTCGCAGCGAAGATTATGTCAACATAACCTCAAAAATGAGCTTATAAAAAGTTGCATTATCTTTTCATGGGAATAGTGTCAGGGGGGAAGTGGTATCATCCGAAATTTTTAACCGAAAAATGCACAAAAGGTCAATTTCAAGGTCAAGGTTAACGAAATGTGAAAGTCAAAGACAAATTTATTAATTACTGTAAATATTTACATGTAGTCTAGTTGGCTAACGTCTTCTCTACATTGGACCACTTTCGGAGAAGGGCGTAGAAACTACAACACATCTCTTTTAAAAATTGGTTGTACTTAACTAATACAAATATTACAATATTAATTATTATAATTAATCAGCAGGAATAAATAATCACAAAATTATTAACAGCAAGGTCTGTGTTGAGTTAGATGAACCTCATACAGTCCCGTCATTTAAGTTATCTTTAAGTAACATTGTTATAGACCATTTTCGACTAAGTCGCTTTAACGTGCTTTTTAAATTGCTCAAATGGCAATTTCAAAATCTCCAGAGGTCTCTTGTTGTAGTAGAGAAATCACAGACTGATCCTTGAAAGAACTGCTAACCTTCGCGAGTCTAAACCGGTTCGCAACTAGTCTGTGATTATTTCTTATCTGATGATAAGAATATCTTAAAATATACCATGCACCCTGTGCTTTTTCCAGTAGTAAGAATTAAAAAAGTTTTTTTGCTAATACATAATATAACATAACATACGGGGTGGCAGTGGCACAGTTGTGTCCCAATTACTTATGAATAAAAATACTTTCAACAATATTTTATGTTTAACATTATAAACCATTGTTTTCAGTTACATATAAATCAATAATGAATTTATGAATTTTTCTATTAAAGTTATAAAGATTTTTTCTTCATATTGGTCTTTTACGAATTCCAAACGTTGCCCAGTCATTAAATTTAGATTTAGTGTAGTCACTGACTTTCTTTAATTTAAAAACTATTAAATTCTGTTTGAATAATGCAGGAGAAGTCTGAATAGATTTATTTTGTTTGGGTTTTGCTTATGAAAATCCGGTACTAGCAAATTTATATCTAAGTTTTTCGTAGATGTCTCTCGTTTATAGGATGTAACAGGCCTATAAAATGATGGATCACTTATCCTGACTAGCAACAGGGAATGAAAGTGTTTGAACACTGTGATCGGATGGTAAGCAGTTAATTACATTTTTACTTGTGAATGCACACTAAGCAAGTTTGGCTGGTAAGTATGATTCTAGTCGGCTCTAGAAATACATGACATTAATTAAATGATTTGAATAAAGTTATTAATCCTTGTTTCATTGTTGTATCTACAAGCAAATCTACATTAAGATCGCCACAAATAATTTAATTTTTCTGTCATTACAAAGTTTAGAGAGAAATTTCCATGGCCTTTTTCAATCCTCTAAGGTCTGTAGACACAAACAGAAATATGGCTAACTAACTCAACACAGGATATCTCTATTTGTCTTTCAACAGTAACATCTTTCCGTTGTTTCACCTTAATATTATTTAGAACACCTTTATCAGATGTCGTTCTTTTTTCATCATATTTTCATTTAGCCAGTGTTCTGTAATACACATAACATCGATGTCAGATTTTTTTAGAAACAATTCTGATACAAGATCGTTGCCAGGCAGCCCCCGGATGTTCTGATCGGTAATATTTTAGTATGTACGAACAATGTAACTACTAATTTTCAAAATTTATTGGACAGGTACGACATATACTGAGTCACTTAAGTTATGAATAAAGTTTCCATGACGAAATATAAAAATAGCATCGCTGTATGTGATGACACGTCAAATTAAATAAATGAATATTCATTCTTTGCAGAAAATTGTGTAGTTTTATGTGTGTGAGCGACATCAAGCGTCAAAAAACGGCAAAACTGAGAATTTTCTGCGAAATATGCACGGAAGGTCAAAGTCAAGGTCCTCGAGGTCAATAAACTTTGAACGATATTGAGAGTAAAAAATGGCAAAACTGAGAATGTTCTCCGAAATATACACGAAGGGTCAAGTTCAAGGACAAGGTCATGGGCCACGAGGTCAAAGAACTTTGAACGACATCTAAATTAAAAAACGGCAAATTTGTCCTTTCCCCACCCTAATACTCCCACATCCCCATAGTCCCAAATGCTTGAAATGGCGATTTAAAAAAATAAACTGGAAAGCTAATTATTTTCGAAGGTTCGCATATTTTGAAATCCTTCCTACTAGTTTATAGTTTATCGCGGACCACTTTTCCGCAACTCGATGTCTTAAATTTGCGCCTATTTTGCGTGTGAATCCTTCCTCCTAATATTATAAACGCGAAAATTTGTGAGTATATGCACAAAAGAGTAACAAACATCCTATTATGTTTGTTACTCTTTTGATGAAATTATTCAATAATGTTGCTTATACCTCAGAATAACACATAGGCTATAATTTATAAAGATATTGTGTGAATTGTCCAAAATATATGGATAAGTGTCAAGTAAGTTGGAAAAAATTCTGCCATAAATACAATTAAAATTGATACCTTATTTCTAATGCACATTTGGTCGTTACAAATTGATCCTTATCAAAGTAAATACTTTTATCGCTTCTGGCATTTAAAGTCGATAAACTTTGTCTTTCACGCTACAACATTTGGACAAATATAATAATTGGATTAATAGTTACGATGATGTGATTTTGTTTTGAAGGTTCTAGCACAGTCCATTACCATTCTTAACTGGAAGTCATTCCGGGCATTTTCAACCCCCGTTAACTTTGTGGGGATAAAGCTAAAAGCCTGAATTTTTCTTGAAAGTAGAGCTCAACATACCTAAGTGTATGCCCAAATTACATTCAATTTGAACCAGTAGATTTAAAACTCGGGCAAGTCAACATTCCTTAAGTCTATCACTGACTCACTCACCAATATCATCAAAATTCTAAGGTACTTCTAGCAGACCCACAAGCTTGAAATTTTAAACCTAGATTTGTAAAGTGATTACGGTGTTCTAACATTATTGCATTCCAGCGAGGTACAAACTTGGGTTGATTGGTTGGTACATTAGCCTCGGTATGTCTCACGTGAGAGTGTACAGGGGCGATAATGACCATCAATTTTATTACCTACGAATTTTCGCGCCAATGCGACGCTTTACATAGGGTATGTACATTATTTATGTAAATCCCCTATATGATGTATATTATTTATGTTGCAACCAAATTTTGGGTTGGAGTGTAGATAAGGGGGCGCCAAGGAAAAAAAAAACTTAGAATTTTTTTGCGTTTAGATAGCCTGGTCAGAGTGTCGATACGGGGGCGGAAACAGCCCCTAATATTGTATGATTTATAATGCACAGGTAGTTGATGCGTGAAAATCATTCACATTTGGCTGCACTTGTTATATACAATTGAACTTTAAAGCTGATTTGATCAGAACTGTAACCTACTCTTCCCCATACGATTTGTATGTACGTAAGCATAGAACTAAGACATACCTTTGAAGAATCCGAGAGCCTGTCTTGGGATGGAGACTGCATATTTACAAAATGTTTTAGATGTCTTGATCAGTCATGTAATGTAAATGTTGCCTTCGTCAAAGAGTACTCTATTTAAAGTTACTTCGCCGTATGCTACTTTCTTCTATCTTCTATAAGGAGATCAAACACCCAATCACACACATCACAAAAACACATTCATACCATCTAACCAATCCAAAATTCATTATTTTGTCACTTGTCATTTCTGACATCATTATCTTATATTGCGTTTAAAAGTTTACTATTAGATTGTGGTGGAAGATGATTTGTATACAAAGAAAAGCAAAACACGCACGAGCATAACCGATGCATGGACGCGAAGCCCACGTTCGCGGCGGCAGCTGGGTTGGTCGGATCGGATGGAATCAAAAACAGCTTCGAGAAAAGGCGATGTTGACTAAAAAAACATACAAAAAATGGCGGGAAACTAAATTCGAAAAAAAAGCGCAATTATTTTGTCAAAGAAGTTCTAAATAAATTTTAGCGTTAAAAACCTTCCAAGACTGCGGCTTTAACGCGAAAATGGGCCGTCACAAGCCCAAGAAACGAAAGGCGGGTGAGCCCGAGGTTGCCAACGGCGGCGCGGCGGCGGGCCCCCGGAGACGACCGGACCGATCCGATTCTAACGCGGAGTTATAGACGACGATATACAGAAATACACCACGTTCAATGCGAAATCCTATACACGTAAATACCCGGACAATCTAGGTAATGTTGAATACATTGTTTTTCTGACCCATGTGGACGAGAGGCTCAGATAAACGAAACTCTTCGCATACTCTTCGCTTAAATATACTTAACGTCAATTTTGGATTGCGTTTTGTTGATGTTTAGTTTCTTTGGTTTATTTTTGCCCTACAGAATTAGGTAATACTCGCCATGTGGAAACATTATTTTAATTATAAAAGTTATCTATTAGTGAGATAAATTACAGTATTACAGAGTAAAATTTACATGAGAAATCATAAAAAAGGGCGAATTCATCAGCTACCACAGGTAAATATTAATTCGGTAATGTTATTTCACAGATTTTCTTGTATTTTATACATTTTGTTGTCTATAATACAAGGAAAAATAGTGGAGGATTTCCCAAATAATTTCGGCCAAGAATTATTATATCAGCAATAGCGTATTTACAATAATTTATCTATTGCAAATTTGTCCAAGATATCGATAGTGATGTGAAAAAAATATAATCGATAAATTGTATAGTAAGAAATAATAGTGCTTAATTGCAATGATTTGATCCGTATTTATGAACCTTTTCCACAAAGTAACATTGATGTGGGAAAATTCATGTGTAATTAAATGCTAGGTACCCTTTTAATTTTAGATTTCCTGGTGAAAAACTATTGCTAAATGTGAGCCTACGGAAGTATCTCGCGGATGAGGCTGGACGGCAAAAACACGCGCGAATCCTCAATCAGATTTTACTGCAGAATGATTTTACCAGCTAAAAAAAATCGCTAACTAATACAAACTACTATAACAAGACTAATCTCCCGTTCACATTTGTTATTAGAGTAGAGCTCATTCACACGGGATTCGACATTCACGATTTGTCAAAATATCCCAATAGACATTATAATCGTAGGTCCTGCTGATATTTTTCTATATATTTTACTTCGTCACGGTACGTCAAAGGTATGTATTATAGAATCATGATTAGCTATATGAATAAATCGTGTGTAAATGAGTGTTTAATTTGTATTGTCTATTGCTATTAAATTGTCGATTTAACTATGTGTAACTTTTTATTGATTGTATTTTTTTAACAATAATAATATTTTTATTTCCGAGCACAAAAGGATCCATACGTTGTTTGCAACGGACAAACTACTTTATCTTTATTAGTTTCTTCATATCACACTCAATTCAATCTATTTCATATAAATAGGCCTTCCTGTAGCACAGCTCAGTTTTCCAAGCACTCACTAACAGTCACAGTCCTTACCCAATGTTTGAGCCGTCGCTGTCGAGCCAACTCAAAAAAACTCAAAACTCAAAACTCAAAACGTTTATTCTGTAAATAGGCCACAAGGGCACTTTCACATGTCATTTCATTTCATTTTTTACAGAACATTTGGTATTATTATCATATTATCAGAAAAAAAAAGTTTTTAATTATTGTTTCTGAGAGATGTAAAGAGTCTCAAATGTCATAATAAAATAATTAAAATATAAATAACAGAGATGTATAGTCTCTTTAGTCAATAATACAATGATAATAGGAGATGTAAATGGTCCCCACAGTCAAGAGTTGTATAATTAAATTAATCTTTGGAGGTGTAAAAGGCCTCCAAGTGTCCAGTAAAAGAAACTCTGGCAGTGAGGATGCTCACAATTAATTAGAACAATTCAGTCCCAAGCATTTTTATCGTCTATGTACTCTTTAATACTGTAGTAAGCTTTAGAAATAAGCCTTTGCTTGATGTATTTCTTGAACTTATTAATTGATAGATCTGTCAAAGTGCTTGGGAGTTTATTGTAAAATCTTACACAATTACCCTTGAACGAGTTTTTTATTTTATGGAGCCGAGTAGTGGGCACTGCAAGTTTGTCCTTGTTTCTAGTATTAAAGTTATGTATATCACAGTTTCTTCGAAAGTTAACAATGTTCTTATGGACATACATAATATTCTCGTAAATATATTGACTATGGACTGTCAATATATTTACTTCTTTAAACTTATTTCTAAGAGAATCTCTATTATTCATTTTATAAATCGCACGAACAGCCCGCTTTTGCAGCACAAAAATAGTATTTATGTCAGCAGCACTGCCCCAGAGCAGAATACCGTAGGACATAATACTATGAAAATAACTAAAATAAACTAATCTGGCTGTTTTTAAATCTGTCAAGTGACGGATTTTCCTGCATGCAAAAGCTGCAGAGCTCAGTCTGTTCGATAGCTTATCAATATGTGGACCCCATTGGAGTTTGGAATCCAACGTTATACCTAGAAACACTGTGCTGGTTACCAATTCCAATTCCTCATTTTTAATTGTTATACATGTCTGATTATTTTTAACGTTAGTAGTAAGAAACTTAACACATTTAGTCTTTTTCTCATTTAATAGCAAATTATTAACATTAAACCAATTTACCACTCTTGATATGGTATTGTTCACGTGATCATCAGTAGCGTGTTGGTTTCGCTTTGTTTTAAAAATAAGTGAGGTGTCATCAGCAAACAGTACCATATCATGGCAGTCCCTTCCTAGATAGGGAAAGTCGTTTATATAGATGAGGAATAGGAAGGGTCCCAATATTGAGCCCTGTGGCACGCCCAAAGAAACCAATGATCCTGGTGATCGTTCTCCGTTTACGTCTACCCTTTGTATTCTTCCGTTCAGATAAGATTTTAACAAATTCAATGACGTGTCTCTAACTCCATAATGATGTAATTTCCTGGTCAATGTTTCATGACAAACGCAATCAAAAGCCTTAGATAAGTCACAAAAAATGCCTAGGGCATCTTGTGACTCTTCCCAGGCATCAAAAATACTTTCAATGAACTGAATTCCGGCATCTGTTGTTGAACGACCGCGAGTGAATCCAAACTGTTTGTTATGCATTAGCTTATTTGATTCAAAATGATGTAATAGCTGTGATAAGATTAATTTCTCAAAAATTTTACTAAAAGTTGGTAGTATTGATATAGGTCTGAAATTGGTGGGGTCTTGAGTACTACCTGCTTTGAAGAGGGGAATTATCTTACTTTGTTTCATTAAATCAGGAAATTCACCGCAGTCTATACAATTGTTGAAAATGACCGCTAGGTCAGGTGCAATTAATTCGATCAGGGATTTAACGACGTGAACAGAGAGTCCCCAAAGATCATTCGTCCTGCAATGACCTCTAGGATGCGGTTGGTGCTGCCACGTGCTCTGCTTCAGTAAGGAGGCCGACAACAAATATGGCGGATGCACTACAGTAACATGGCAGCCCCAGCAAAATCCTAAAAGCATTATTATACTAGACGAGCAGGGCGTTGAGAGTATTTTAAGTAAATTTGACCCATAGGCTGAACGTGTAGATTGATTTAAAGTGTGCCTTGAAGTCAAGTTTTTTACAATTTTTTACAATGTGCAATCCTACGAGCCGACATATTCGCCCGAACTGCCAAAGCTCCCACTCTATGTCTATGTCATCCCTCAGGTCCCCAGTCTCTATATGACCAAGGTATTTTAAATTGTTTATTGAGTGTGTTACCATATAATTAAATTTAAAGACTGTATTTATTTATTTCGAAGTATGAAAAAAAATTATCACTTCGACTTTGTTTATCGATATTATTTAAACACAGTGATCTTCTCATAGTTATATAAATACCAGTCTCCTAAAATATCAATAACAAAGTAAGTAAACTATCTATAATTTTTGCCGATAGACGTACTATATCGATACTTACACCATCGCTGGTTGTTTATAAAATGGTAGGCGACCTGTCCTGTGAAAACTATATTAGTTTCAGTCATACAAAGAAATACGGTCGTATGAGTAAAGAGTGTCAGTATATTAATGTTTGTTCATGGAAATAGCCCTCCCTCTATTTACTTACAAAATAACTTGTACGAACTCTGTGACGATAGGCCTATCTCTGAAGGCACTGTAATGGCAGTCTCCAAAAACACGTAAAAGCAGTTTCAATGGCATAAAGCATATGCGTACCATCAACAAATTCAAAGACGGCATAGTATTTGACAACGTCAACAATGCAAATATGTTCTTGACGATTAAGAAGTTTCTCGACTAACTGAAACTATCAGATCTGTAGCCACCAATTCTGTTCTGTGAGATTACACGGGGTCGCCTCGCTCCGCTTCGCTCGGATCCCGGTGGTTCTCAACGTTGTGACCTAACAAACCTACCTTTAGTATTTAAACAGAAGTGACCTATAGCAACATTGGTTCTGTGAAACTACGTGGGGTCGCCTCTCTCCGCTCCGCTTCGCTCGGCTCCCGGTGGTTCTCAACGTTGTGACCTAATAAACCTACCTATAGTATTCAAACAGAAGTAACCTATAGCCACTTTGATTTTGTGAAACTACAAGGGGTCGCCTAGATCGCTTCAGACACACACTGGCTTTTAAGATTTGGAAATAAAACAATATTAATTCACATTATTTTTTATTAATTAAATTATACAATATAATGCTATATATAATATAACAAGTCTATTTCTTATAAACTTGCTTTATAGCCCTAATGAAACTTATCAATGTGATTTTTTCTGCAATGGTGCTGCCATTGGTGGCCTATTAGCCAATCCTCAAAGTTTCCGTAGTAGTTAACTTTATTGAACCGCTTCTTTAAGTGGTACCATTGGCTTTCGATGCCCTGGGTGTCCCCCCCATCTTTTGCCATAATTTCTTGTGATTGGTTTACTTCCCTTTGTATGTAGCCGTGGGCCGGCAGAGCATCATAGGCTCTCCAGTAGATAATCTGCATGGATTGTTGTGCCTGGTTTCACATGTTTTTTAATAATAGGTATTAATACATCTGCCGATCTCACATTATCGGGACACACTTCTAATCTTAGTTCATTTCTTGTTTCATCGATCATTCCTAGCACCCAATGGCCTTCCACTTGTCTAACTCGTTATATTTCCTCCTCCCAAACTTGCTTTCATCGATCTGGACAACTCTGCCGGGACCACCAATTTGTTCGTAGTTTTCTTGGTTGTCTATTTCATTCGCCACTATTGTTTCCCGGCAGTCGCAGATTGTGGCCTCGGAAAGGATCATTTCATCATTGTATGAGCTACATTGAAATCTTGCCCAGTAGTATTCTATATCCTGGGCGTAACATAGCATTATCCGAAACATTGTAAGGAGGGAAATCTTGAAACCATGCGTTTGAGGATTTTACTATTCTTTCGTATCTGCACCTGGCTTTGTGGCACTGGAATGGGTAACGGTTTTGATCACGGACATCTGAATTGGGGGGGGGGGGGGGGGGGGGAATGTGGGGGGTCTCAATTGTTGGAAACCAGGGTTTTTTTTTGTTATAAATTTTCAAAATTCGCATTTTGAGGTTATTTTTTACAATATGGATTTTTACAAAAAGTCATTGCTTGTAGTATGGATGTTCGAAATCGCCTTAGCTCTGGCTAATAAAACACTCTAGGGAGTAGCCACAAGACTGCCCAGGAAGGACTGCCCAGATGTCGGTTTGGTACCAACATTAACCTAACAGTAGCCACAAGAATGCCTAGTAAGTGGGGTGCGCTGACTTTTTTATACGTCAATGACCCTAACTCAGATTTTCAAAATCAACCAAATAAAATAGCGAAGTTTGCTGTACTCTAGGTAGGTACACTACTTTATTCCATATTCTATTTCACCCAACTTTACGTACCACAATACGTTTTTGACATCTATCATTTCAGGCATACAATATAATAATACGTTTTAGATTAATACCTAAAACAACAACAAATACATAACAAGTTTCCGACAATTAATTAAGACTAGGATAAAAGGTTCAAGAATATCTACAACTATCGTCCTAAATCACTTTATTAATTAAAATCAGGTGTCCGTGATCAAAACCTAACCCCCGGAATGTTCTCACTGTGCTCTCAGGGTCCAGTTTCATAATGCCACGATGTTATGGACATTTCGCATTTCGCATCCATCTAAAAGAAATTACAATGAAATTTAATGTTTTTTTTTTTTTGTAAAATTTATTAAACCTATTTAAACCGATATGCCCTCCTCGCAGACTCTCAAAGTTGTAGAACTTCCGCACCTCGTCTGCAAGCAGATGGCTCGCACTTCGGCTCGGATTCAGCAAAACCAAAACCAGCAGCAACAGCGACAGCGGCACTAAGTAGACCACTGCTGGGGTCAGAGTGTCAATAAGGAGGGTGAAGCCCGCTTCTAGTTGTTTTTTTGAAGACACAATCTTTCTCGGAATCACCATAGATTCGAAACTTCAATGGGGTCCTCACATAACTAATCTCGCACGAAGACTTAGCTCAGCTGCTTTTGCGGTCAGACAAATCAGATATCTTACAGATGTTGAAACTGCCAGATTGGTTTACTTTAGTTATTTTCACAGTATTATGTCTTATGGAATATTGCTCTGGGGGAGAGCAGCAGATATAAATACGATATTTTTCTTACAAAAAAGGGCGATCAGGGCGATATATCAATTAGATGCTAGAGAATCATTAAGAGAAAAATTCAAAGAAATTAATATACCTACTTACGGTTACCTGTCAATATATATACGAGAATATCATACATGTAAGAAAAAACATAGCTTTATTTAAAATTGTAGGTGATAACCATACAATTAACACTAGAAATAAAAATAGGTTAGCACTACCATTATTTAGACTAAGTAAAGTAGGCACATCATTCATGGGGCACTGTATTCGCTTCTACAATAAAATAGGTACCACAGGAATCATTGATCCTTCCTGAAAAGAGGTTCAAAAACTATGTTAAAAATGAGCTGATAAGAAAGTCCTATTATAGTATTAAGGAATACTTAGATTACAAAACTGCATGGTCCATACCATCTCAGCGCACAGAAATTCGAAGAGGGGCGATGGATCAAGTCTATCACTCGCCGGCGAATTTCCTTAGACCGAAACCAGTTCCTGTTGTAAAGTCACTTTTAAAAAACAAAGGTATGGGGGAGTTTCTTGCCGTTTCTTCTTAACCCCGAGGCCCACCTTCCGAAACGGTGTAGTCTTTTTTTTTATATAAAAAAAATGACTTGTAGTTATAAGTAAGTATAATTTTGACGTTGAATAAGATAAT
The DNA here is from genome assembly GCA_949825045.1 of Argyresthia goedartella. Taxonomy (NCBI): domain Eukaryota; kingdom Metazoa; phylum Arthropoda; class Insecta; order Lepidoptera; family Argyresthiidae; genus Argyresthia; species Argyresthia goedartella. The sequence continues at coordinate 19,052,670 of OX463829.1, read as the reverse complement.
TTATTTCTTTATATTCAATAAAAAAAATGACTCTGACTCTGACTCATTTTTTTTAATTAACACTTATTTTAAAAAAATGTCAAATTTCGTGTCGTCATCGAGACTTGGAAGAGAATTTTTGTAAAAAAAAAACACTAAATTTTTTATTTCGGAATCGTGTAGTGCTGCTCTTTGCCACCACTTTTGGTCAAATACATTTTCTAAGTCGCTGAAAGAAGAAGAAACAAATGAAGTTGCTGGATGACGCGAGTCGAAATTTAATAGAATTAGAAACTGGTATTGATGAACCGTTTATGGTGATGTCCACATCCAGAATAAGAATTTTCCTGGAAAAAACAACAACGTTACTTGAAATTGTAAACAAAGAGAAACTTGAACTGTCAACATGGAAATAGTGTGATTTTAGCGTTGTCAAAACGCATTTGCAAACAATGTTTTTTTTTAAGCCCAAACTTTTAGTATTTGACTGAAAAAAAAACAAAATAAAAGGTTAACAAGCAATTAACAAGTTATAAAAAATTAAAAATATTAATAACTTAAATTTCAATTCTTTCCTCAATATTTTTTAGCATCTATGCAACCGATTACATTACGCAACAAAACGCAAAATCAAAACATGCACGTCCCTATTTAGTTCGTTCACAATTTCACATGAAGTTGATCCAAAGTTGATCTCTCTCATGCATAGTGCATCACAGCACAGAGTACCTTGTTATATACTGAAGATATTGCATGGTTGTTTGTTGTTGGCGAAGAGGTTGTTGGGCGAGCTAAGTCCGTGATTTACGGCAGACATTGTACGTACCTGATCATTTAAAATCGTGTGAGTTTCAGTATCTAACTGAATATGTACAACTATGACAACAAACTGTGAAAGCTCCGCGGAAACAGACACTTTCAAAAAGACGTTTAAATATTACAAGTCTAGAAAACCAAAGCCTCGTCTTGATAGAGTATTACTGAATAACGAAGGCTGTGAAAATAATGACAAGGTAATAATTGCAAATACTTGATCCCAATGTCTTGAAACTATACAGCCCTAAGAATTGTACTTACCTACTGAAAACATATTTTTAGGTTATAAAACAATATTTTAATGTTACGACGAGCTCAAATCATGCTACGCGAATGCTAGGACTGCATCATTTTGATCGATGGGAGGTAAACACCTTCAAGGATCACCCAGGTCTCCTGCTTATACAAAACCCATTTACCACCTTGGGTCAAAGACATTGGATTCGAAGATGTTTAGAGCATTATCCAATTAAACCAAGTAAGACCAATATAGACATTGATTTGAATCTGCAAAACTGGTGGGCTGAATGTCATAAAAATGGAGAATGCAACCAACCACTGAGGAAGAAAATGAGATGGACTACATTGGGATATCATCATAATTGGGATACAAAAGTAAAATGCCTAACAAATGTTTTTAGCAAATGACATAATATTATTTTATTTTATAAATTTAATATTACCTAATGATAAAACAATTTTATTGGTTAATTCTCCACATTGCAGATATACAGCGATGAGAACTGTTCAGAATTCCCACCAGAGCTCGATGAGCTTTGCAATGTAGTTGCCAATTTCCTTCAGCACACAGGCTTCAAGGCTGAAGCGGCGATAGTGAACTACTATCACCTGGACTCTACACTGTCACCTCACACCGACCATTCTGAGGTCAACTTAAAAGCGCCTCTGTTCTCATTCAGGTAAGATTGTGGACTAAACGTGATACTAAAATCCATGCTTTTCCTTATTATGTTACAAATAAATGTAAATTAGCATTAAACAAAATTGTGTTTTAAACAAATTAGGATTCAGCAAATAATAACAACAGCAGTCATTCAACCACAATTAATCATTAAGGAAGCTAAATCTTCCTGAAATCTGTATTCTGTATCACCCAATAGTTTGTGAGCTTTTGATTTTGACCAATTTAGGGTTCTGTACCCTTAGGGTGCTAACCATATTTATAAGCCTCCGCTGTCTGTCCATCTGTCCGCCTGTCCGCCAGCAGGCTGCATCTCATGAAGTGTATATTTCTTTTACCGAGGGCAACAAATAATGCACTATACAAGATTTATAAAATAAAGGGTTATGTTAAATTATGCTATAGGCATCCCTATACAAGATACATATTCTAGCCTCCCATACAAGAGACATGATGAACTTTGATATTATAAACGTAAAAGGACATGGACAAATTGCGTGTTAGTTTTTCTCTTGACTTTGGGACAGACTTTGGAACACTTCAGTTTACAAATTAGTGTTGACCTGAGGAATAAAATGCACTATGTGTTCATTCTGGGCAGAACTTGGTCTTCACCCTATTAATGTCCTATCGCAGCAGCTTTTATTATTGATGGTGGCACTATTGGTTTCTCAGATCTGTAATCATAAGGGACTGTATTGACACCCAGTTCGTACGACTTTATATTTTTTGTCATTAACAAAATGGATCTTTGTTATCTGAATAAAACCATATTATTATTATTAAGTTTACTTGTACGGTGATACTGAACCCTTCGTTTGCAAGTCCGACCCACACTTGACCGATTTTTAAAAAGCTTTCTGCTCAATGCATACATTATTTTAAAGATATTTCTTCTCCTTTCAGTTTTGGCCAGTCAGCAATATTCCTCATCGGCGGCACAGATAAGAGTATTGAGCCATCAGCCATCATGCTAAAAAGTGGCGACATTTTGGTAATGTCTCAACAAGCCCGCTTATGCTACCACGCCGTGCCAAAAATACTGCCTAATCCTGACTCGCCATGGAATGACCCAAATGGCCTAAAACCTACTAAAAGGGAAAATGTGTTTGAAAATAAAAAGTATATTTATCAAAACATTACATTAGATATGACAAGAAACATAGATGATGCAGAATGGAGTAAATTCGAAGATTATATTATTGAATCGAGAATCAACATAAATGTTCGTCAGGTCTTGAATGAGAAGCAACTCCAAATATCAGGTCACTTGCCTGGAGATAGTTGAAAAAAATGTTTGTACTTGATCAGTTTGGTTTTATTGAACAGTTGCTACCACGAAGTTCTTGCATACCGATAGTGGGGTGTCTCCGACTTGCCGAAGCGGTTGCTGCGTGATGACCGTTGCTGAAAATGGTTGAAATAAAAAAAATCTAGTCCTGCATAATTAGAGAAGTACCTAGGTTTGCGGTAACGTGCCAACAAGACGACTGGCTCTACAATCGGGGGCTCATTCTCACTAAATCTACACATAAATAATATATGAATGGGAAGCAAGATATAGGTGATAGAGAAGTAGCCACAGTAATGATTGATCAGCTTCATTCAATCCCAACCAGTTGAGCAGTGTGCAGATATTAAGTATAGCCTTGAGAAAAGAGTAGGTAGTGAGATAGTGCATGTCAGTAATTTACTAACTATTAGCAGGTGGAGTGTCATCGAAGCTTTCAACACTATTCTGCGGATCACACATGGCCCAGAAGCATTTCACATAACCCTCCGTGTAACATTCAAACTCGTCTTTATTCCGGAAAAGTGCGAGACGCCTGAGAGAAGGTTGAAAGCAATCAACACACTGGAATTTTGTTTTCTTGATATGCATGGTGCTGTTATTTTACACGATATAATTTTATTATATATTTACATTGATGATTGGCCCCCCCGATCATAGATGTGGCCCCGATTTAGAGAAGCCGAAATGTCACATAGATAGATGCCGAATTTGACAAGAATTAGAACCTCTTTGGTTTGTTGTTATGGTATGGTTTTATCGTCTTCGAAGATGCGATTGATCCGGCAGATATAGGCCCCTATTACACTATTATATGTGTTATGGTCGAAATGAGTAATTGGCAATTATAAATAATCGCCGGTCTATATGAATATGACCAATGTGACAAAGGAGATGTATCAAATCCGAAAATCTGTTTCAAGTTTTCTCATCATGGGAGTTGATGGGCTCACTGCATCAAAATTAAGAGTGATTTTTAACTTCAAGCTATTCCACAGAATCATTGATGCATTAGCTGAAAAACTACAGTTAAAAAGTTACCTAAAGTAATTATGTATATCAGAACGTTTGGCCAATGGATGTAGGGAGTTGGTTGCTACTCCAGGATTTAGTGACTAATTGGTGACTCATAAATATGCAAGCCAGATAATTAGTGACTCAACTTTTGGAAAGTTATTAGATTTTATGTCTGGCCGAGAGGCCTGATATCAGGCCCCTCGGCCAACCTGAATCTTCAAAACTAAACACCCTAGATACACTGTAACTGAATAAAGATTTAGTGACTGAGAACCACTGTTTTTCTTTCACGAGGCTGTTGTCGACCGCCCTTTTGTAAATCCAAACTGCTGGCTATGGAGAATTTGATGCGCATTAAAGTGCGCCAGTAACAGACCCAATATAATCTTCTCAAACATTTTACTAAATACGGGGAGAACCGAGGCTGGTTTGATTTTGGGGGGGCACCCCTATCTCCGCTTTTAAATAAAGGTACTAGCCTGCTGTGTTTCATAAGATCAGGAAAAGTACTCTCATCTACATATTTATTTAAGATTTTGGCTAAATGAGGGGCAAGTTCGTCTAACACTTAGCTAATAATTTGTACTGACATGCCCCAGAGATCCTCGGATTTTTTCAAATTTAACAACTTAAATGCTTTAATTATGCCATAGGGCTCGATATATGCGAATGACAAATCTTGATTGCATTTTTGAACGTTGTCTTTTAAAAATGATGCAGCAAGATCAGTAGACGAGTCTAAAGAAGCCGTAGTAACAATTGGAACATTTGTAAAGAACTGTTCAAATGCGGCCGCGATGTCATCGTTAGAAGTTATTAGTTTATGGGTGAAGCCACCTATTTTGCCACAAAGTCACTGAGAGTCACTGAGAATCTCAGTGACTGCGGTCACTGAGACGGTCACTGATAGTGGCTGAGAAAACCATAAGGTCGGGGTTACACACAGCCTTTTTGAAAATCCAATCAGCAATAACAAAATAAAGACTAATTAAACCAGATAGGTAGGTATCCTATTTACAAGGTAATAGCAAATCGCTGATAGGTATAACAATTTCGCGAATCATCGAAACTGTATTATTGTTGGGTAGGTTTATTGTTATTAACTATCTGCTGATAGGGTGGGAATTATGCTCATAAAAAAACGAGGTAATAAGTACTTAGTAAGTATAAATTATATTACCAAGGAATCAAATAAAAACATCTTCTAAAAAACTTAAAAGGACAAAAACTATGTACAGGGTGTAAATAAAAGTAGGTATCATACAAAAAAATACAGAAAGCTCAGTCATTGATAGGTACTGAACAACTTTCCCGAAGAATTTTGTTTTTTTTGAGACATACATTTTTGAATTCCCTTAGCGCTACACGCTCTACCGCCGCGTGGAATGGAAGGCAATATGGAAGGTTTATTTTTTTATTCATTTAAATAAAAAGTTTCTTTTGGAAAGTTATTCAGTGTCATTGACTGAGCCACCAGTATTTTTTGTATACTTTTAATTACACCCGGTATATTTGAACAAAAATAATTATTTATAAAACATAAACAAAAACATGAAAAAATATTAGGACATTAGACCTAAGACTATTTGACCTATGAAGTTCACTACCTAAGTTTATGTATTTAAAAAGGTTAAATGATTAGTTAGTCTTGTAAAAAAAAATAGGATATTTTTTTTTTATACTTTTGCCTCTATTTTATCCACAGAAATTAAAAAATAACAATTTTGAAAAGCAGTCGGTTAAAAATTTTCATCTCTCTTGTCTAGTACCTACTTATAATAACTTTTAGTTTTTAAATAAGGTAGGTTAGCTATCATAATTTACTTATGTATAGTTTCCGTCATAAGTATATTATTATCTTTCACTAGTATCATACACGGGTTTATACATATACAACTTTCAGTGTAATATTAGGTGCACGTTAGTTTCAAGTTCAACCTTATTCACCATATTCACCACATAATAGAGATGAAACTTTTCAACCGACTGCTTTTTAAAATTGTTATGAAAATAATAATAGCTTAGTCAGTCTTGTATCGTATAAACAACTATTATTGAGATATTAGGTATAAGACTTCTCTGTTTAAACTAAAGAACTTAATATAATATAATAATATAAGTACTTAACTAAAATTGTTTTATCTTTTAAAGATATCTTTACTTAAGGCCTTTCTCATCACTAATAGGTACAAGATAAATAGAACGGGTGTGTATTTATTTTCAATGAAATATTATTTAATTTTGCACGTCAGGTTTCATGACATTCTTTATGGCACGTGTTAATATACACGGTGTAACTGTTGGTTGAAATAAGCAGGGTGACTCATCCCATGATTCTTTTTTTTTCCAAGAAATATATTTAAAAAATTGACATTCCCATACATTTTCAAGAAATCACCCGCTGGGCTATTATGTAAGCTTTGAAGGACCGCTCTCTTTCAAAGATAGCGTTGATTTTCTAGCTCTGAAGGAAAGCTGGCTTTCAAATAGAGCGTAGACCATTGACAGTTGACCAACCCGAAGCCAGGCAGCGCTTTATTTGAAAGCTAGCTCTATTCCACAGCTAGATAATTAACGCTATCTTTGAAAGACAGCGGTCCTTCAAAGCTTACATAATAACCCAGCCGGTCAAGTACTAGGGGTAGGTCAATTTTTTTCATCTGATATGTTTATGTCGAAAAATTTTCAGAATCATGGACTCAGACACCCCGAAAAAATTATTTCATCCAACAGATGATAACATCCCGCAAGCTTAGCACGTGTGAGGTGAAAACCGACGCGCATTATTAAAATTTGTTCTTTGTTGTATGTAGTTCGAACATCAATCAACCAATTCAGTTTATCTTTAAGATCAACTGTGAAATATCAAATGTTTTGATACCTCGTCTGTCCGATAGCGGCTTGGGCCAAATCTGTTCGATATCATTTCTATAGATTGACTAGCAGACCCGGCGAACTCCGTTTCGCCACCAGATTCGTTTTATGTAACATTTCGTTTGGTGATTAAAAGATAAAGAAAAAAAAATTTTTTGTTATATATTTGAAAAGGAAAATATTTATTTCATTTCACAACAGTCATAAATTCATTTCGATTACCTACTAAAATGAAGTGTTATGTAGTTGAACTTCCCTAAGTAAATGAAAGTTAATTTTTGATGTCGCTACAAATCCAAAGTAAATACTGAATCGAAGCGTTATACGTGTCCGCAAATTATCCGTTTCATTGTAGTGCTCTTTGGTAAACCACATTTTTTGTTTTTTGGTCTGACGTTAACACAAACAAAGCGGATGGTTTCCCAACTCGTGAACACGCAACGTATAACTGCCCATGTGAAAAACAATGATTTTATAAATTTATCCCGCAAACACTAAGCGATTGGCCTTGCGACTTATTAATTGTCATTGCGAACGCAAATGGAACTGGGAATTGCAATCGTTTGAAGTCAAACGGAAGATCAGTCGGAATCATTGGTATTCGAGGAATACATACATTTTCACCTGCGTACTTTCCGTTAATAATGGTTGCCTCGATCAAATTTGGCATAAGTCTCTTTACCGAAAGTCGAGTACCGTTGCAAAGTCGCGGTGGATTCAAATTACGCAGTATCATAACAACTGTACCAACTTTGAGTTGCAAGTTATGTGGTGGAAATCCTGGTATCTCCAGAGAGTTCAAAAACTCCGTTGGATAATTTACTACATCATCGGGATTTGTTATTGAATCAACGGATTTGTATGTTACCAAATCGCTAGTAATTTTTGATTGAATGGTGAAATTCAGTGCGTGGACATCATTATTCGTTGCGGCAAGAATTGCTCGTTGACTTAACCAAGCATAATTCTTATAATTCTCACTAATGTTTGGGAAAACATTTTCAATAAGAACTAATTGAGTGTCTACAAATCGGCAAAAGTCGTTGGTAAGAGTAATTAATCCAGATGGCCGTTGTGCTGCCAAACCTTCCCATTGAGAGGGCTCTATGTTGCATCTTCTCATGTGTCGCTTCTGAACATCTTTGTATCGGAGAAGCTGCCCGCCATGTTTTCGCTTGCCCTGCTCCATGTGGCGGCGATACACACACCACGATTCAGAGGAGTATAGGATATTTGGCAGCACAATTGCCATGTATACTGATATTTTGGTAGCTAGCTTAAGGTCATGTGAGCAGAAGACATTGGAACACAGCTTTCCAAATGCCGCAGCTGCAGCACCTATCCTGCTGTTGATCTCGGCATCAAGGTCACACTTGGATTTAATAGTGTAGATTGGATATTGTAACGCATCGTACAAACGATGTGTCTCGTTTACACGATGCATGATATTGCTTCTTCGCTGAACGACAATGTCTCGTGATTTAGTTGGATCGCCAACAATAATTGCAGCAACATCATTAACGGTGGGTGCATTGAATCTTCGCACATGTTTACCTGTTGGGGTACAATCCGCTCTTATGACAAATTTGTGCGTATCCGATGGCATTCGTTCCAATGCTGTTTTGAACATATTAACCACATCATTATTAGCGTGAAAAAATGCTTGCAACTGTTCAATAATTCGTCTCTTTAACTGTTGTGCTCCCTGTATATTGCACCGCACATTCAGCTGATCCACCATCGACGAAATGAAATATATTTGCAGAAATTGATGCGGTTCATCTGGTGTTGGCACCATTGAACCATGCAAATGATATATTTGTCCTTGTATCTGTAATTGCAAATAATCATTAAAATTTGTTGAATAATACGTTGTAAATCGTTTGATGTTGTAGTGTGTGGTGTATATGCAGTTGTTATGTGTTGCAATTCATTGTGTTGGTGTGAGTGATTGGTTATGTGTGTTGTATCTTTTACCTTGCAAGTCGGCATTAAGCCGCCTTCTCGAATGATATTAGCTCCAAAGGAAGTCATGCGAAAGCAGTTATTGTATTCAAGGATGTGTTGAAGAAAATGGCTGGAATCGGGATCACTTCCATCGAACAATGTTTTCAGTGGCTGTGGTGGTGTAAGTAATGGATCCAGTTTGACTTTTCCACTTGCGCAGTCACTTGTAGCTGTCAAACACTCGGCGCCATCTACTTGAAGTATTGGATATTGGTTTGTAGTACATGCTATGTATCAGAGATGGCGCTGTATGTGAAAAACGATTTCCCCACTTTTCTGTTGAATTTTTCCTGAATTTTCTTTGCTATAAACCTCACGGAGCCCGAGACCTTTCCAACGAATGCAAAACCGTGGAAATCGGTTCGTGCGTTCTGGAGTTATAGCGTCAGGGAGGAAAACCGGACTTATTTTTATATAGTAGATGATATATCATCATTTATGGGCCATGCAAACCTTCCTCTCCCCTTGTGTCTTAGAAATTTTACCTTATAGCAATGTTTCGCCAGTACTTCTAAAATCTGTCCCAGGTAAAATTTAGTTCCTTTATTAACAGAAAACTTTACTAGGACGTACGTGTCTTTTTCACATACCAAATCATCAGTTGTAATATTTTTTGCGATATTATCATCTTTTTCTGCTATATTTTCTTTTTCTGTACCGTCTTCGCTATTTTCTTTATCCATTATCCAATAATTGTCAACACTTTCTTCTTCTTCGATCACATAGCCTTCTGATGATGTGTCGTGAAGTGAAATATCACAATCGTTTTCGTCAGAACTTTCCCGTGCACGTTGAGTTTTCTTCAGCCTTTTCGTTTCTGGACCATTTTTGATTTGTGATGGCTGCTCATCGTTTTTGCTTTTACTGGATATATTGTCATCGATTTGCGTGGTTTCAAGCAATGTGTTTTCAATTAATCTCACCATTGATTCGCTCATAACGTCTTTTACCACATCATTCACCCCATCCACTTTAGTCACGTTGAATAAGTCTGTATCATCAATATCGTCGCTCTCTGGTTCATTTGAATCTACCTTCACTCTTCGCATAATGCCCGTAGATTCATCTAGTTCTAATATCATATCATCTGTCTTATCAGGTGAAGATTCCGTTGGAAATGTGTGAATTACTGGGTTGAAGCAATCACATTTTCCCTCTTTATTTTCACAGAAACATGAAAGAACTCTGTGGGTTAGAGAATGGTTGTCTGACAGTATCGCTTGATGAATTTGCATTGTGTTCTTTAATGGAGTTAGTTTTTTTACAACATCACTATCCATAGGCTTTATACTTTTTTCATCGACATAGAATAGTTTTATGACCGTTTCGGTCTTGCTAAGAATCTTAAAGGCTGTTTCCGCGTCGGGAATATCCGTTCCTTGAGCAACTTTTGAATCAAGAGTGCGTTTTATGGCGCCACCAATGCCATCCGCAGCGCCTTTTCCGTGAGAGCTTTCAAAAAACGACCACATTGCGTGAATGAAATCATATTTTGGTATATTGTGGGTGAAAAGGAAGAAATTTTTTTTTGTCTGTATTGTGTTGTCGGCCCGTCAGAAAAAATATGTAATGTTGTCACCAGTGGGTAGTTGGTCTTTATGAAATTCAAGACAGGGTCAAGATGAGCCCAAATCGACTCCGGGTTATGGGCATTATCCGGGCAAAACGAGACCGGTTTTTCAGAATCTTGGTGGTACAATACACCTGTGTGTAAAGTGATTTGATTTTTAGAAGCTCCAAAATGCATTGTTTGGACCTCTTCTTTAGTTTACACACCCAATTTTCTGAAAAAATCTATATGTAGGGCGATCTCGTGCGCTCTGAGATTTCTTATGCACATCTTATACTGTTCGTATTGATGCCTTGCGTTGTACATGTGCTTCTTGAATGATGTTATTTTACTATTGAATAATGCTATCAACTCGTTCACTGTGCCTTTCATTTGTTCTTTAACCATTTTTTTAGTCTTTTTTGTGACATTTTTTTCGGTGTAAATGTGCTCTTTAAGATTAAATGACTGCCAGGTTATTTCACCATTTTTATTCTTATCATTTATGGATTTTTCTGAGCAAGCTTCACATGCATTGGACATGCAATCCTTGAATTTTGTGTCACATACAAGTTTTGAAAATACTTCATCTTCATCTTTCGTGTCCAGCACACCACAAGTATGGAGGGCGTTAATAATGAATTTCATATTGCTGTGTTGGACACAGGCGCATGTCTCTAAATTCTTGAGTGTTGGTGCCACTACATAAAATGGACGATACTTTTTAAAGGTGCTTAGCCCGATTGTACCGGTCTCTTGTATGTATTTTCGGTGCAGGTTGCTTAGCGTGTCGACTAGATACCTTCTTTGTTTTTTGCAGCCCTTACGTGTATAACACTCTTTCTTGCCAGCGCTAGCACGACTTACATCGTCTTGCTCATAAAATTCTTGCAATTTTTTACGAAGATTGTCGCAGGCTGTTTTCTGGTTCTTGTATTTTTTAAAATTGTATTTTAGTCCCAACTTTTTTGACAGTCATGTTTTCAGTCTGTATTTTTTAACCATATTGGTGTTCAACATTTTCTTTAGTTTATTTTTTCCTTCATTTTTGGATGTTTCATATTCTTTTTTCATAGCCTCAGTTAGAACGCTATGCTCTAGTAGTACTTTCTTTACGGTTTCCTTTGCTGGGGTGTTGATATTAGGCAGGTTTTGAGTAATAAAGTGATCAGATGTTTTGTTAGGTGTCATCTCCTGAACAACTTGAGCACACGAAGGGTTTAGGCTCGGTGGCGCTTTTAATTGATTCTTTAAATAATCTATCTCTTCGCTCATTTTTTTCATTTTGAGACTCATGATATTCAATCCCTTATTAAGTTTTGTCACTGAATTACTTAATGTAGCGATTTCATTTCTTAAATTGCGTTCCACGCGTCTTTGTATATTACGTTCAGATAAAATAGCTGTATTATTTTTAGATTTGTCTTTCTCATTCTCTTCAGTATAAACTTTCATAGCCATATTACTTGGACCTGGTTCTATGAGTGATTTTGTATTTACTTTAGGACATGATTCCGAATTATTCTCGTTTTCACAAACATCTTTATGTTGTATTTCAGGGTTAAGGATAGATGCCTTTTTTGCTTCATATTTTGCCTTATGAATGTTCCGATTTTTTCTCAGACTTTCTGCATGTCGTGCGGGATCATTTTTCAATTTTTCTCTATATCTTCGAGTTTTCTCTTTTTGTGTGAGGGGCATCTATAAATAATAAAATACTGAATAAATTTTCTATAATGTTAATATGATGACGAATAAATCCGAAAATCTTTTATTTAGTCTCATTTGTACAAAAAAAATCAGGCCATTGCGCGGACAATCGGCTCAGAAAAACAAAAGTTCAAAATGGCGGCCGTTATTTACAAATCTGACATCAGATTCATGGTGGGAGTCTCGCTAAATCCCTGTATACCGAGTTTGAAGTAAATCGATCCATAAACAAAAGTGCAAAATGGCGGCCGTTATTTACAAATTCAACATCAGATTCGTGGTCGGAGTCCTCCTAGACTCCTGTATACCGAGTTTGAAATAAATCGGTCCATAAACAAAAAAGTTCAAAATCGCAGCCGTTTTTTTACAAATCCTGTATGGCTTATAAAATAAATAAGATTAAAAAAAAAAAAAAAAACATTAGATTCATGGTCGGAGTCCTTCTAGATTTCTGTATACTGAGTTTGAAGTAAATCGGTCCATAAACAAGTATTAATTCATTCAAAAACAAAAAAGCCCGACTGTCTAAAAAAATTATACCCTATGTCATTCTCGGGATCACGAGGAGTCAAATGACACCTCATATGTAGAAATCCGTCCAGTGGTTTAGGCTGTAGCCCGTGACAAAGAAATAGACATACATGCATACATACATACATAGTCAGGTCATAAGTTCTGTCACATGTGCAATATGAAATAATTTAGAGATGTTTATTATTTATGTAAACATTTATATAGCAAAATGAACTTAATAAAACATAGATTCTTATGGTAATAAAGTTTATTCAAAATGACCCCCGCGATTTTGAATACAGGCCTTTATTCTGCGCGGCCAGTCGTCTATCGCAGCACGAACGAGGTCCATGTCAATATCGGCGGCTGCCTTAATCGAGGATGCCTTGAGTGACTCCAAATCAGGATGAGGCTTTGAGCAGGCCTTTTCCTACAAGTGTTGCCATATCTTGTAATCTAACGGACTCAAATCTGGACTGGAGGAGGGCCAGTCTTCGTGCCGGATGAAGTCGATTTCACGCGCCGCCAGCCAGTCTTGTGTGCTTTTCGCTCTATGAGGTGGCGCAGAATCTTGTTGGAATACCCAGTGCCTGTTATTAAACATGGTATGAGAAACAGGTTCCACAAGGTTCTTGAGGACTGTATTTCGATACACAACTGCATTCGTTTTTACGCCTTTCTCACAAAAATGTACCTCAGTTAAGCCCCAATAAGAGACTCCCAACCAAACCATGAGCGAGGATGGAAAATGACCTCGTTGGACACGCGGAATACGGTTGCTCGCTTCTTCACTGCTGTGTGCGTACACCTTATCATTTTGTTTGTTGTAGCTCTCTTCCATGGTGAAAATTTTTTCATCCGAAAAAAGAATTTCCCGATACTTTTTTCCCGCGTACCGCTTCAACAAAGCGCGGCATCTCTTCAGTCTCAGGTCCATTAAACGAGCGTCCAAACGATGTCCTGTTTTTCTTCGATATGCCCTAAGCCCTAAGTCTTCATTTAACACCCTTTTCACCGTGGTCCTGCTTAACCCCATCTGAAGGGCCAACAGTTTCTGCTTACGTATGGGATTTCTTTGAATTCGTGCCTTCACAGCTTTTATCACTACTGGAGTCCTAACAGAGCGAGGGCGACCACTTCTTGACCTGACATCTACACTAGAGTCTTCATTGTATCGTTTTATGGTACGATAAACGAATCTTTTGGTTATATTCAAATTTTTCAGTAAGTCGAAAATCTGAATTGGCGCGTAACCGCAACGATGCAACGCAATAACTGCGACACGGTCTTCTTTAAGTGTCCACTCCATATTTAAAAATGAGGAAAATTCTAAAAAGTACACATTTTTATTTTCATGAAAAATTCGAAATTCGAATTCAATAAACTTTCTTGTGGCCAGCGTTCTAAATTCAAAAGTTTTTATTGTGTGACAGAACTTATGACCTGACTGTGTATATACATACATACATATATACATACAAAATACATACACTCGAAAAACATAACCCTTCCTTTCTTCGGCAGTCGGGCAAAAAAAAGTTCAAAAAAAATTCAATGGCGGCCATTTTTTACTAATCTGAATTAGATCTGTGTTTGATGTCCTCCTAAACCCCTTTATACCGAGTTTGAAGTAACTAAATTGGTCTATAAACAAAAAAAACAAAATGGTTTTTATTACAGTATAGATGTAGATGTTTCGTCAAAACTATCCAATAACGAATCTCTACGTGTAACCCGGCCCTTACATGGTCACTGAGAGAGTAAGTACATCTAAAATTACTCGTGAACTAGCTGCATTTCAGCTTATCGAAAGACCTAGGTTTTTCCAACAAATGGCACAATAGATCATAATAAAAATAGTATTCTTACCTTGCGAAAAAACTCAATTACACTTTTTCTCAGTGACTGACCGTCTTCCTCCACGTGCTTCCAAACGAGCTAACAGCCACAGACTAATAGCTAGCGTTTCTTTTCTTTACTAAAACGAGACAATAATGTGTTGCCAGCCGAATAAAACTAAATTTCCCCACTAAACACGTAAAAATTAGAAAATATGCCGTTTTATAGAATTGATGCTTAAAATTGATAAAGGACATTGTCAATTTTCGGCTAAGCGTGGACAGAATGTACGAGGTAATACGAGATAACCACTGATTATAAATAATTCCATTACGAATATTTGCGATTATCTAGTTGTGTAAATCGACAGTTAAAACTTAAAGGGAATTTATGTGAAACACAGTCTTTAATCGGTCGACCGAACGACATTTTAATTTCGGTATTGCCATGTAAAAAACTTAATAAATCACCAATTACACATCAATCACTTTGTGGTCTCTAAAGTAGCACTTTTAGTACCAATTTTTCTTTCACATAAATAAAGTAAATCAATGCAAATGCATTAATACAATCCATGCGCGATTCGTCGCATTTAATCTTTGTTCAAATTGACAAAAAAAAGCTCGATTTGTGGGTAAACTACTTATTCATGGCAATACTAGACAAAAATAAAAATAAACAATTGTCACCGGCGGTCAGGTCACTCACGCCACAATAAAACCTTTCGTTCTGTTTTTGCCGTTTCGATAATTCGTGAATATGTTAGTTTTCTACTTTGGCTTGTTATAATGGACCCCGATTCCGCGTTTGTTGATGTGTTATTGTTATTGAAATGTTAATTTATTTGAACATAACCTCTCAGTAGACATATAGGAAAAACTCACGACAAAGGCATATTGACACAAAATAATTACTGTTATTGGATTCTTACCAACCTGTACTACAAAACCTAATAGTTAGTTTCGATTCAAATGTCTGTTCACTTTTAGCCGAAACGACCATACAAAGTGGACAATGTCCTTTCGTTCAGAACTTCCACCAAAGAATAAACGGTGATACAGTGCCTTTAGGCTGAAGTAATATATGAAGAACTACTAGCTTATTATATAATAATGCCGTAGGATATAGATTTAAACTTCTATACTGCCTACTAATAACAAAAAAAATGGGTCAAAGTCAACCTCTAAAAAAAAACTTCGGTTTTTTACGCAAAATCCTCCCGATTTCAAACAAAACTTTGAAATTGCTCGGTAATGAATAGGAATATCAAAATGTGAGCTAGCAGCCATCGTAGGCAATGAGTTGTCTAATAAGGTAGACGCAATTCAAAATCTGCAGCACTTATACTTTTGAAGATAACTTAAAGGACAAATATCAGTGACCGAAAAGTGGCAAAAACGGTGGCTTTGACCTTATCTTCAATCTTAAGCAAAAAGCTACGGTCTTCTGATTTTGTTTTACCTACTTCTCTATTTATGATATTCCAAATTGTTTTAGTTTTATTCGACGACGATGTAAGAATCTTCGTTTTTATGTGTTCGCATTTAGCTTTATGGCAGACGGCCCTAAATATTTTTGAATATAATTTGACATGTTGAATAAAAATTGAGTCATGTGTAGATGTTTTTTTTGCCATATAGTGCATAAAGTGTATCCGTACTTTTACGGATTCCGTTTGTTGCCCATTCACTAAACCCTACTTTACTATCGCTATTTCTAAGTTTATGTAATTTAAAATTGTTTTCAAAACTATCTGAAAGTTTGTTGAATAAGTCCGTACAGTGATCATTCGCTTTTAGAGTATTATTTTGAGTAGATAAGCTACTTTGTAAATATTTTTTAAATGATTCAATTATTTTTGTTGTGATTGGCCTACACAAGACTACTTCCTATGATTTTGAATTTACTTCTAAGTTGACAATTTGCCCAGTGTGATCCGACTTTAAACAATTTACTGTACACTTCTTCAATAGTTGGCAACCGTAGAAAACGTTATCAAGGCAGGTTGCGGTAGTTTCAGTTATTCTTGAGGGCTCTGTGAAGATGTTGACTAAATTGAATTATTTAAAAATTAATATTACTTTAGTATGCAACGGGGAGTCCACCAGCAAGTCTATATTGAAGTCACCGCAAATGACTAACTTTTTTATGACTACTAGAAGCTACTCTCTAGACATCCTCCAATACTGATTCAAATATATCATAATAGCTGATAGGGGGTCTGTATACGCTTACTACTGTTAACTACTCATAATTTAAAGAAATAGTCAATTCGTTTCGATCGATCAGCAAATCACTCGATTCGAATTGAATGGTCTCTGACATCACTATTGACACAGAACATCTCTGCAGGTTGTTGTCTATGGTCTCGCTCTCTTCGGTTTTGCGCGCAAGAAAACAGGAGTGTAGGATCTCGGTTAAAGGGTCTGGCAGGCTAAGGAAGGAGCAGTGGCCACTGTGAGATTTTCTGTTTTTTTTTACACGTTTGTTCGTTACCATTTAACTAGGCTGCGCTCCAATTTACAGCCGGCTACTATGAATACTTTCCGAGATTTTGACAAAAACGTCAAATCTGCAGAGGTTATTTCAAAGTCTAATTTCTCCTAAGCTATTGTAGCCAGAATATTGAAACCAACTAGTATCTATGTACATTGAGTTAAATTATACTCTAATGTATTATTGACAAAAGAGTTGGTTGAAAAAATCAAAAAAAAAAACACATTTATTTTTTGACATTTATTTTTGACAGGTTCCTTGAAAGGCACACCCATGAAAATTATAATTCAAAACAAACAAACAAATATCTTTCAACACACCAAAAATTGTTTCATTGGGTTGGGTGCATCTACGCAAAAAATCTGTCATTGTTCATATTGTATGTACCATAAATATTTATTACATTATATATATTTTCTACGTAGATTGAGTAAAAGTATACTGTAGTGTGTTTACTGGTTGCTTGAAAAAGTACAGTAAAAAAATATTTTTATGACATTTATTTTTGACAAGTACACCCATGAAATTCTAACTAAAAATAAACAAACAATTAATATCTTTTATCATACGTAACCAAAATCTTTTTATTCTGTTTGTGTGTATTGCACCTCAAACCAAATTCATAAATATATGCCTATAAGTATGACTCGTCATTATAACACTCATTCGAACAATCGTCAGGGCAATACAAATTACGAAGATTATCCCAACTCCATTGCTCATCCTCCCAAGTCGGCCAATACTCAGTCCTACAATTAACACAGCCCCGTTTTAAGCTAATGTTTTCATCTGCAAGGTTAATTTCAATGTTTGGTATTGAGCTTAGAAATAATTGCTGAGATATTTGTGTTGGTATGGGAAGCTCGAAAATTATAGTTTTTATTATCTTCATCTGAAATAATTATACACTTAGGTTAAAGCATATTTACAATAATTATATCATCACTTTATTAGTGATTGTATTCAATCAGTAGGTTCATAAGTATATGCAGGTAGAATAAAATCGTCATCTTAACTTATTTAATATTCATCAGATCATCAGTTACAATAAAATCGACGGGTGTCAGTCAGCTAAAACTGCAAACTCAATTACACACCACTTACTTTTGCTACTATTGTAGAATCGTAGTCCCTTTCTATAAAATGTATTATATGTTCGCTCAATGAATTACTTATTTTATTAAATGCATAATTATACAATGTTAAAGGCTGTTTTATCAGCTTATAGGAAGACAATTATTGATTTATTGATAATAATATTATTTTTAATTGGTAAACAATCAACAATAGAAAAACAAAAGAATCGGTAACAGAAGGCTGTGAGTGTCACACTTATGACAGCTTAAATTTTATAAAAAGGTTTATCCCATCTCATACAATAAAGTTCGCTTTTCAAAATTACGTAATAACAATGATGTTAGATAAAATATTGTATTCATAACTTTTGTTATACATAGTTTCTTATATGTACTACTATTTTACTTAAAATAAAAACATGAAAGAATTATTAGTCATCCTCATCACTCATATCATTGACAACGACTACTGTTTCATCATTAGAAAATATTTTTGTCAATATTTGAGAAGGGCGCAATATTTTAGCAAGAAATCTTCCGTGGCTTAAATAATAAATAACACTTCTACATGCGAACAACACCCTATAGTCCTGATCCCATTCGGACAATCGCAGCAATATCGACGCATCCCTTCAATTTCTGTACTGTTTGCTGTGTACTCTACATATACTCGGTATGATTTGGAATTTCGATGACGAGATCTAACATTACATTTTATTATGTTTGGCGTTTCCTTTATGTATTGAATGCTCATTTTATTGTCATCATCGATCAATTCAGCTAAGTTTGAGATAGCTTGTGATAGCTGATAAGTACCAGTAAATAATAACTTTAACTGGTTCTCAGTTAATCGCGGGAAATCTAGGACTTCTGATGCCAACAATGTTCTCAATGCGGTTTTACGCCGATTCCATTTCATGGTTTCTACTTCGACGCTTAAAGTATTTGGTATATTCATTCTTTTTTCCATAATATCAATTACTTCATCTTCGATGACTGTATGACCGTTTAGCCTTTTTCCATATCTATTATGCAAAAACCCAACAACTTTACAAAGAGATTTTACCTTGGGTAGAATTTTGTTATCGAGACTATGATGTAATAATTTGTGTTTCTGACAAATAGCCCCATGAACGGCTTCTACCACCCAACGTATTTTGGTAACTCGCCTAGACTCATTAGCTTCGATTGTAGGAAGTTGCGATCTTTTTCCTAGCAGACCAGGCATTTGGACAATAAAGCCCTTTTCTTTCAGATATGAAATCACGTCACGGAAACCACGATCAACAATGAAAACATCACCAGGTCGTAGTAGAGATTGAAAATCACTATCTTCCATCACCAATTTCATAATAGATGCATCTTTCTGTGTACCATAATAGGGTCCCGCAAAGTTGACAAGAAACCCGTTTGTTGTGCAAATCGTAAAAAGTTTGCAAAGCGGTACTTTTTTTTGACCTGAATAAGATTTTCTCTGTTATTCATTGTTTTGGCTTTTTTCGTGACGAACATAAGTCCCATCAAAAATTAACGCCAATTGGTCATCACGCAGACCTAGCAATCTGCGGGCTGTAGTCGTTGTATTAGCAATGAGTTCTTCCCGAGTAGTTGAAGTATACCCAAATGAAATGTCATTCTCGAAGCTGCGTAATATATCCATCCACATATTCGATATTTGTTGTTTGTTCTTTACTCCAAATAAACCAGCAATCAAAGCATTAGAATTACCAGTTCTGAGTTTAAAGAGAAATATGACTAATGCTTGTTGAATACTTCGAGTAGTAGTATTTCTCATAGACGATAACAAAACAGTTAAGTCGTTAATCTGATCCCATGATAACCCGGTAAATATATATAGCTCCTTATCACTTAGTCTAGAATTTCCTATATTATCAAATAAAGATGTATTTCTTAGACCTGAGAGGGCTCTGAGAAATGTGCTAAGTTCGTTATTAGTAACGTTACTTGATGACGAAATTACGCGCAGTCGTGACTTCGGCAACATCTGTTTCCTTCCGGAATGTATATATTACTTCTCGTATAAACACTGCACCGTGTATCTAAAGGCACTCTTTGGAGGTCCGAGACAGAGTTGCAAATGAAACAATATCGATGTGAGGAAACTATTCGCTGCATTCTGATTTCAAAACGTTCATCAGCAGTAGCAGGAGGCTGCCAAGAATCATCTTCATCATCTGTGTTTGAACGACTGCCACTTGCTTCTGCTAAGCTGCTGGTACTGCTTGATTGTTCCATAATGGCATCAGATTCAGCTAACATCAGCGTGTGAGTTTTGTATGCTTTCACTCGACATGGCTCGCACAAAATATCATTTTCTATAACTATTTTATTGAGAGCACCGGAAAAAAACAATGCTTCTTTAGAATTACGAATGAATTTCTTTTTTCCTGTTTTTTAAAGAGAACCGTAGAACAACATTTGCATTTGTCAGAAGACATCTTTTTCATCAAAAGCTTAGCTTGAAGTGTCGATTTGTTTATAAGTAAATAAGAAAATAAAACTTCATACACATGTCAGAAAATGACATTTGTTGTTCTCCTTGATAGTAAGTAAACAAACCTATTTTGATATCAGCAACAGTTAGAAATAGAACGTATATGAGCATCGCATGGATATTATAATAAATGTTTATGTTACAATATGAACAATGATCGATTTTTAGCGTAGATGCACCCAACCGAATGAAACAATTTTTGGTGTGTTGAAAGATATTTGTTTGTTTGTTTTGAATTATAATTTTCATGGGTGTGCCTTTCAAGGAACCTGTCAAAAATAAATGTCAAAAAATAAATGTGTTTTTTTTTCTGGATTTTTTCAACCAACTCTTTTGTAAATAATACATTAGAGTATAATTTAACTCAATGTACATAGATACTAGTTGGTTTCAATATTCTGGCTACAATAGCTTAAGAGAAATTAGACTTTGAAATAACCTCTGCAGATTTGACGTTTTTGTCAAAATCTCGGAAAGTATTCATAGTAGCCGGCTGTAAATTGGAGCGCAGCCTAGTTAAATGGTAACGAACAAACGTGTAAAAAAAAAAACAGAAAATCTCACAGTGGCCACTGCTCCTTCCTTAGCCTGCCAGACCCTTTGGATATTCGGTTGCGTCTGAACAATTTGGCCAATATAGAAGATTCAGAAGTTAATACTATGTTTTTATCACTACAATGTGTCTAACAAGTTCAACACACGATAGTTCTATTACTTTCTCAACAGAAAGTCTGGAAATATCCTTGCGCACTTTAAATTTTAGGCCATTATTAACCAGTACTAAGGATCCTCCGTGTATTGCAGACTTTCTATTGAAGCAGCTTCTAAACGGTGACACTAGGAGTAAAAGGAAAGCAGTGGTTCTCAGTCACTAAAACTTTATTGATTAACGTTAACTCTAGGCTTCTTCGTCGTGGAGAAATCAAACTCGAATATTTGGAGGTTATAATCGAACTTTTCCACGTTTATTCTCTAATGGGGCTGTCACTAATTCAAAGATAGCAACGAAACTTCGTTTCAGTGCAGTCACTAAATGGCCTTCTCTCTTTTTCTCTCTCAGGTCCTTATTTATGGAAATCACATTGGCATACGACCTGATGTACTTACCTGGAACAAAAATTTATTTTGCTTCTAAAAGGAGTAAAAGTAAAGCAGTGGTCCTCAGTCACTAAATCATCACTAAATGTTTATTCAGTTACAGTGTATCTAGGGTCTTTAGTTTTGAAGATTCAGGTAGATTCAGACATAATTGCTTATAACTTTTCAGCCGTTGAGTCACTAATTATCTGGCTGGCATATTTCTGAGTCACCAATTAGTCACTAAATCCTGGAGTAGCAACCAGCTCGCTACATCCATTGGCCAAACGTGCTGATGTACATAAGTATAGTAATAAAAAAAGTTAAAAACCCATGAATTTTTCAGATAAATTTGCTCTACTTTAACCTCTCACAATTTATATATCGCATAAAAATCAACCTGTAGAATAACCACAAGCGATTGGCGAAAGCGATAGTTAAGCACAAAATAAATCGTGTGAGATGGAATTACGCCTTAAACAGATTGATAATGAATGAATGAATGAATGAATGGTGCTTCTCCAGCCAGGGTTCTAAACCTGTTCCGGTCTTTCGGCCGGCATACCAGAGGGCACAAGTTTTGAGGGGGGGCGGAATGACCTGCTCTATAGGAGGGGAAGGATAGTGAATTCAATCGACCGACTCTTCAGCCTGAAGCCAATATAGGATGTGTGGAATGGGGAGGATGTGGGATTTGGAGAGCAGCTGTTGTTTTCTTCAAGTTCTTGTTTTACTTCTATTTTCAGTTATTGTTATTAGTTGAGTTTCCTGAGTCGTGTTCGTTTGGGTTATCCAGTAAGTTCCCAGTTTCGCTTTCGCTCTCTGTTTCTGGAATACGGTATATTTGCCTCTAGGCCATCCTGACTTCGTCCCTGTTGTGTGATGATTCTGTCCAGTAACTGTGTTCTTCACCGTAGTATTTGATGTCATGCTTAAGGAAATCTTTCCAGGTGTATAATTAGTCGGCCGACTTTCTTCTTCCTTGCTTCGTATTTGAATGGAGCGTGTAGTAAGTGCTGTTGTGGGCGTCGCAGAATATGTATTGTAACACATCCGGTGGTTTTTGATTCGTTTGGTTATCGTTTTGCCCTGTAGTCAGTCATGAATTTTGTGGTATCTTGGATAGCTTCTGGCGTTCTCAAACATGACTCTGAGGATAAGGCATTCATATTTTCTTAGTCAAGAACTGACTTTCAACTGTTTGCTTTAGTGAGGGTTGCCGCTTTTTGTCCGTATTTTATAAACAGTGCAATGACCATTTTGTCAATCAGGCGCACTATATTCCAGTCCATGTTGGATTTCTTTATAAAATGCATTAGGGCCTTGGAATTGCATATGGCTTGCCGGCACCTCTTTTTTATTGTGTCCTATGTCCTGCCGTAATATATGTGCCGAGATATTTGATTTCGTTTACGGTTCATATTGGAACTCCGTCCAATACACTGGTTGTTTATGGTGTCTCTTATAAGAATTTTCGTCTTTCTACTTTTAAGTTTGCCATGAGCATTTCTCCGATGATATTTAATTATTCACTTTTAGCTACTCCGCGGCATAGCAGCGCTGCGTATAAACGCTCTTTCAGGTTGCGGGCGGTCCGACTATGGAACGCACCTCTTTGCACTATAAGAGACAGTCCGACTCTTTTTTCTTTTAAGAAACATCACTACCTGTCTCTTTCGAAAAAGTTATTGTATTTATATTATTATATGTAAAGTTTATGTATATATCAGTAATTATTTCGTATTTTCTATCTGTATTTTACAGATATTTTAATTTATTCCTAGGCATTTTAGTTATAGTAATTATTGTGCACTGCCTACCCTTTTATGATAGCAATTCCTGTAATGCCTTGTTTTGCTGGAAGAAATCTCTTTTTAGAGACAAGCTCGCACTTGTAAATGCATTTTCTTTTAATGTAACTTTTACAATATTTGTGTGCAATATTGTGAAGGAGGTTTGTTCCTATAATTTCCTTTTTCCTGTATTTCTATAAAGCGTCTTGTCCGATGCGAGCATACAGATACCAGAGATAGTGTTTTGACATATGTATCATGTTTATTTCCTGTTTAAAGGCTATGTGTATGTTTCTGTTAGTCAATTCCGCATCAATGTTGAGTCTTTTAGTTATTTCGGCGCATCCTCTAACGTTCCAAGTAGCAATGCGCATACGCTCGCATGTGACTTGTGGTTTAAAAATGGGGCTGTTTCGTATCATCGTATATCCGGTGTTGTCTGGGATGTCTTCTGTTGATGTTATGGTTGACCCTGAGGAGGTCATGGGTGTTGCATTAAGTATCGGGGAAAGTATGGTGTTATCAGTTTGATTATCGGTTGCTTGATCCGTGGGTAAATTTGGCGATTCAAGCAAGTGTACGCTGTCGTAGTAGTGTCCTGTGCCGTTGAGGTTGATAGATTTCACTGCATCCGCTGGATTCTTGGGCGTGAATGTGAGCGATGGTGTATTTTTCTGGTGGATTGTTACGTTAACTAGAAAGTATTCGGCAGCTGGTATTATAATCTCCTCTCCAGCTCAAGTACCGTAATTGCGCAGATTTTCAATGTTGAGTTGTTGAGGATTTCAGGCTCAGTGATTGCGAGCTTTGTTCTGTTCATCGCCGTTTTCTTCTACATATTTAACTAGGTCCTCACGCATGTGAGTGTGGTTGCATGTTAATTGACATAGGTGATTAATTTGGTCAGCAATTGCGGTGAATAGGTAGTTACCATCTCAGCATTGGTAAGGCTTCCATTAGGTTATCTTCTTGGGATTTTGTTTGTTGAGGTTTTGTGTAGAACAATAAGCAAACTCTGTTATTTATCACAAGCCATATTATATTCATAGAAACATTACCACGACCAATCTACATAACAAGAGAATGTAACCATAGCAACCAGTCAACATTACTAGTGTGGAGACACGCAGCTAGTGCTGTATCTCTCAACACTCCTCCTAAATGATAACATGGTTTACAGTTATTATTTAATACACAACTGTATCTAACTTAACCAAACAAACAGTAAACTAACCAACTAAGAATTAGCACAAGAACTTATCAATGCATTTATAAAACTTCTCTGTGCTCAAACTTTTAGTCATAACATCCGCTAAATTTTCATTGGTACAAATATGTTCTATACTGATCACCTTATTGACAACCAAGTCTTTTAAATAGTGAACCCGTATATCAATGTGTTTTGTACGCTTTGAATTCTCGTAATTCTTGGCCATTGATATCGCACTTTTGTTGTCAACAAGTAACACGGCATTTACATCACAATTTAAGTGTTTACATATGCCTTTTAAATTAACGATTTCCTGTGCTAATGATGCGGCAGCTATGGACTCGCTTTTGGCAGACGATAAAGCTACACATTGTTGCTTCTTTGAAAACCAAGCAATGGGGTTTTGCCCTTGTAGGATAATACCACCGCTAACACTTTTTCTGTTGCTTCTATCTCCAGCCCAATCGGCATCAGAAAATCCGTATAAATTATTGTCATTTGTCTTTTTAAATAACAATCCTTTTTCCTTCGTTTCTTTCAAATAACGTACTACTCTTTTTCCGGCTTTCCATAATTCTTCGTTCGGTTTATCTAAAAATCTGCTCAGATATGATACTGCAAATGTTAAATCCGGTCTTGTTGTAACAGTAAGATAAATTAGACTTCCTATTAGTTCTCGACATGGTACATCTAAAACTTTTGTATCGTCCTTTATTTATATATTGTAATTTCTTTCCATGGGAGTTTTAATTCCGTTACATTCATCCATTTTGAATTTAGTCAATATCTTTTCAATCATTTTAGTTTGTTTAATTTCTAAGTTGTTACTTTTGTACTGATGTGCTTTATTTTGTATTGACATTTATAGTACTGACAAGAGTAATAGAATAGACATTCATAGACTACTACATAAAGTATGTATATAAAAATAATATCATAACACTCCTCCTCGATTATAAATGTGGTAAAACTTTTAACATTTATAATCGCATCTTAAAATAACAAGTCAACAAACAAATATTGAAAGTAACGACAACGCACATAAATAACATAGACACATTGAACACTAAACATTACAAATTGTTAAATAGGAATCTATTATGATCAAATTTATCTGCAGACAGTACCTTCTTAAACATATCGGCAGCATTATTATATGAATCTATATGATGAACAGTTATTGTTTTATTTTTAACTAAGTCTTTGACGAAGTGATATTTTATATCGATGTGCTTCGCACGTTTGCTCTTCTCGAAGCTGTTTGACATGGCGATGGCTCCCATGTTATCTACGTAAATGGTAGGAGTTAAGCACTTACCGAGATCCTTGGCTAATCCTATTATGTTTACTACCTCTGAACATGTGTTGGCCAGCGCGACGTATTCGGCTTCTGCCGTTGATAAGGAAACACAGTGCTGTTTTATTGAATGCCATCCAATAACATTACCGTTGTATGTGATTACACCTCCACTCGTACTTTTTCTGTCTATCTTCTGGCCTGCCCAATCGGCATCTGAGTATGCTTCAATTTTATTTATTTCGTTTTGATCTTTCTTATAGTTCAGGCCGAAGTGGATAGTTTCCTTTAAATATCGCAAAACTCTTTTCGCTTGCTTCCAGCATTGTGTGTCCGGTTTATCTAAGAATTGACTCAAGTATGACACTGCATAACTAATATCTGGTCTGGTTACTGTTGCCAAAAACATGAGACCTCCTATTATCTCCCGGTAGGGGACATCTATGACATCTTTAGTTCTTTTACCCTGTAAATCTTTCTCCATTGGTGTTTTAACTCCATTGCATTCTGTCATTTTAAATTTTTGTAATAACTTTTCAATATGTTTGGTTTGACTGATCTTCATTTCTTTACCTGATCTTTTTATTTCTATCCCGAGAAATTTATTAATTGATCCTAAATCCTTGACCTGAAATTCTTTGTATAACTGGAGCTTCAGCTTTGTTATTTCTTCTTCTTCTCCTGTAATTAGTATGTCGTCAACAAATACTAACATCCAAACTTTACTGTTATAGTACAGGCAAAAATCATGGTGGGATCGTTTTAGTCCTATTTCATTTGTTATGAAGTTGTTCAGTCTTTCGTTCCAGCATTTTGGGCTTTCTTTTAATCCATACAAATTTCTCTTTAAATTTAGTACTTTATTCTTACCGACGTTCACTCCTTCTGGTGCTTTTATGTATGCATCGTTTTCCAACATTCCATTTAGAAAAGCTGTTGGTATGTCCATCTGACATATTTTATAATCATTTTGTACTGCATGAACTAAAAACATTCTAATTGTATTCATTCTCGCTACTGGTGAGTAATTATGTTCAAAATAACTCTCTTTCTGCTGGAATCCTTTTGCTACTAGTCTAGCTTTCTTAAGTCCACTTTCTTTGGTTCTAAAGACCCATTTTGTGTCTATCGCTTTTTTGCCTTTAGCCTCTACTTCTTCCCAAGTATGCAGCTTTTCTAACGAATTAATTTCTTTTCCAATTGCTTCTTGCCATTCTTTATCTTTTATTGCTTCCTTAAAACTTGCTGGATCTTCGAAACTCGCCAGGCAATATGCCATATATATTTCATAATCATTTAAATGTGTTGGTTTATTTATTAGTCTTCCTGATCTTGTTGTTTCATGAACAACAGGTTCATTCATGCTGTGAAAAGAATCATTTTCATTTCCACTATTATTATATTCTTCTTCACTGTCATGCCTTGTTAAAGTTTCATTATGTATATCCATTTCAATATTTTCATCTGTTGGCTCATCTACTGTATCATCTTTATCATTAACTGTTTTTTTATCATTATTCATTCCAATTACATCTTCTTCATCATTCATATAAGTTTCATCTTCTTTATCGTTAGCTTCATCTTCTTCATAATTCATGTAAGGTACAAACTTATGTTGGTTGCCTTCTGTCTTTTCCACTTTGTATGTGGTTTCATTTTCGTTAAATTTGACGTCTGTAGATATTATTACTTTGTCTTCTTTGGGATCATATAGTCTGTATCCCGAGCCACTATATCCAACCATTATACATTTCTTAGCTCTTGGCTCTATCTTTGCTGGTTTGGGTAATATTGCAGCCCAAGCTTGGCTACCAAAAACTCGTAGTTTTGTTAAATTGTTATTACCAAACCATATTTTTGCTGGTGTTTCCCCATTTAATGCTGAGGTTGGACTTCTATTTATTTCGTAAGCGGATGCTGTGACTGCTTCACTCCATAGGTATTTAGGCAATTTTGTGTCCGCTAGTTTAGTGCGTACCTTATTTAGGATATTTCTATTCATTCTTTCTGACGTTCCGTTCTGTTGGGGTGTGTACGGCGTTGTATATTCAAGTTGAATTCCTTTATTGTTGCAGTAAATTTTAAATTTGTTTGAACTGAACTCTCCTCCGTTATCTACTCTTATTCGTTTTGTTTTAAGTCCAAATTGGGTTTTTATAAATTAAATGAAGTTTATAATATTGTTTTCCGTTTCATCTTTTGTCTTCAATAGTGTTATCACAGGATAGTGTGAGTAGTCATCAATGAGTACCTGAAAATATTTATGGCCATATATTCCTATTGGATCTATAGGTCCACATAGGTCGGAATGTATTAAATCTCCGATTTGTTTGCTATTATTATTCTGTGAATAAAAGCTTCTTCTTGTACTTTTACCTTCGATGCAGGTATCACAGACCTTGTTGGGTACTGGTAAGTTTAATAGTTTCAAGTCGTTATAATTTATGTGGCCAAGTCTTTTGTGCCATGTGTCATCGGTTTCTTTTGCGCTTATGTAACAATCTTCTTCAATAACCAAATCAAGTTTTAAAGTGCTAATCTAGCTAAGTCGCATCTGATGTGGGTATGGTTGAATGTCGCTCCAAACAGATGGTTGATTTGGTCTGCAATTGCATGGAACAGGTAGTTTCCATCTCTGGGCAATGGTAGAGTTTCCATTGTAAGATATTACTACAAGAGAAGCCTCGTGCAGTTTTAGCTAATATGAATGTGTGTGTGGGTTGTTTCTAAGAGGTGTACGGCCGGTATGATGAGAGACGCTGTTTGGCCTTTTACGATCTATTTTTATTCTAATGTTTCCCCGTATTTCCAAGATGGGCTGACACCATAGAATGGGTGCCAGATGTGTGAGGGAACGTTGTGGACCTTTTTTACTTCGAAGCTTTTTAAATTGTTCCTAAATAGCAGTCAATTGTTTTGTCTAGTTTCTGGGAATTTGGTGAGATGGCCTTTTTATGGCATGCACGTGTTTAGTTTTTGTTTATAGTCGGGTTTAGTATATTTGCAGTTTAGCTACGTAAAAATAATTCTAGGATTGTTAAGTTTTGGGTTGGCTTATTCATAGAGTTTCAGGGTTTAGTCACTAAACCCTGAAACTCTAAACTTTAGTGGAAGGTTATTGTTAATGACTGTTTTGAATGGTCTTTCGAAGATGAGGAGAAAAGAAATCTCGAGGAGAATTATCTCGAATTTGTTTTCAGGCAAAGCAATGCTACAATAATGTTTTATTAGTTGATTTTGATATTGCGTAGGTAGGCAATTGTTATATCCTGCCTATGACGCACCTATAAATGTGATTATGCCTTAGTCAATAGGGGCGACCGCGGCCGCGGTAAGTGGTGGTTTATTATTGTCAGGCGGCGAGTGGTCCTGAGAGAAATGAAGTTAGAGATAGGTAATCACTATCAATGATGTCCTAATCGGAATGATCTCACCAGGTTGGTGTGTTTAGCGGCGGTGGTGGTGGAGGCAGTAGCGTTGAGGGTGTGTTGCGTAGGCGTCGCTCGCTGCCGGCCTGTCGCTGCGTGGCTCAGACGTGCACCTGGCCTAGAATTCTAGGGCTTGCACAGATGGGATGCCTAAGAGTATCGCGCAGTTCTCTGGGCATTCATTACACTTGACCGCACTAGTATCATCACTGAAATGCGCGGTATTGCGCAGATGGGGTGCCTAGATGGATCGCGCACATTCCCCGGGTAACCCTTACAGAAACACGCGGTATAAGCCAGCCTATAAGCCAGGCTCGTTTTCGGGCCTCCGGAGGCAGAACAAAAGCCGCGCGCCGGGGATGAAAACTATTGTTTGTTTAAATGCGTTTGCGAGATCTCGGGAGGACACGTCCGTTCGGTCCGGCAACACAAACGCCACCCCGGAATTACGCCTTAAACAGATTGATAAACAAATAAAAATGATTTAAAAATAAAGCATTTCGTTATTGAAGCTATAAAAACCTAACAGAAGTTCTAACCTATTAGTAGTAGATAGGTTTTTCAATCCATAGTTTGATTAAAAAAGAGAGAGAAGACTGAAAATTATCGTGCATTGTTGTTATTTCTTATACTTACTGAAGAATTTTACATAATTACATATTTTCTCTCTTTGACCAAGTTAGGCGGTCATTATTTGAAATTACCGGATTTTTTATCATAACCGGATTATTTACTTTATATATACAAGGCGACATTTAATTAGCTGACCACATTTAGGGAATGATATTATGCATTATTATGAACAATTTTTCCCAAGCAACAAATGGTTGTAAACGAAAAAAAATATGTGTCTCCCATAGTAACTTGTAATCAAATCAGCTGATCAGGTCAATGTACTGAGGGCTGAATTTTTTTTTTCAATTGCGACCATATGTTTCTTTGGGAAAGTTGTTCATAATGATCGGTGCTATCATTCGCCAAAATATGGTCAGATAATTAAATGTCAACTTGTATGATCTTTATATCATTGTTCTTTCTTTCGTCATAATGAGTAATAGTAAAGAGAAAGATAATGATTTAATATTCATTCATATGATCATATATATTTATATGATAATGGAATAGCAGGGGCCTAAGGATTATCCGGCACAGTGTGAGCAAGACAGCACGACATTCATGGCCCACACGAAAGTCTTCATAGTGATCTACAGTTTAGGGGTACTAGATTATACTTAACTTACTTCATATTGTAAGTATATGGTTGGTTCAAGTACTGCAACATAAAAAGATCCTATGTCCAAATGTACGATGTTGTACGAGCTTTTTTAGGCATTTGCATACTTACTTACCCTTGTACGATAGGTGGGGCGCTCAAATCGGCGCCCCGTTATCCGTAAGCCACCTAGACTTTAATATTCTGCGAGTGGCGCGATTTCGATGTTCTTTTATTGTCCGCTCCGCTCCGTAGCGGAATATTCACTCGTAGAGCGATCGGTAGTGCGAGTGAACAGCTGCCATTGTTCCTAAACTCAATAAAGAGTGTATCTACCTACTATAGTCTGTTCAACTCTCAGATAAACGATACTCTTTGCTTGCTTACTTACTTACTCTGTGGATCAACTCTGTACTGTGCGTCTATGCTATTTGAGTCAATAGCATAGTCAAAGACTAACCTGTTCCAAAGAGGTTACTTAAACTCTAGTGCTTCAGTACACAGCACACATATAATAGGATACTCTTCAGTACCTATCTACAGAGATGTGCGTGACCCTACTGATTAACTTCTCTTCTTCCTAACGAACCATTTGGCCATAATTTTCAGTTGGACCGTGTTAACTGAAATCAAAAGTAAAATCCTGATTCCTGATTGGTAATTTTCCCGTGTCCAAATTTTTTTGTTCTCTATCAATAGATGATCAACAAATGTGGCCTTTCAAACTCCACTCGCACAACCCGACATGACAAAGCAAATAATACATTTCAGCTTTTCATTCAATTTGCCATTGTCGTTCAGATTCACTGTTTGATTCGGAGGCTTGTCGCGAATCAGGCTTTGATTGCGCATTTAGCCTTAGTGCCTTTTTTACGACCCGTGAAGCTGTGACAGCTATTCGCTTAGCATTTCTGGCTACAAAGGATTTGCCTGTACGCTGAATGTTCCATTACCATCAACTCAGCTGTAAAACTAGTGAAATATTCGGATTAGCCGGATAGAAAATGTAATGTTTTGCTTTCGAGAGAGGGTGTCCACTGGGTCGTGTCATACGTGTCTACCTTCTAAAATCTCGCACTTCCTCGACATTCTAACAATCTAATATATTGCCAATTTGGTCTTTCTACTATGGTTCAAGAATTCTATAAATAATATTAATAAATAATACCTTGGACACTATTTACACACATTGATCTAGCCCCAAACTAGGATTCCCTGTATATTGGGTACTAGACGTACTTATATAGATAAATATTATCTTAAATAGATTAACAACCATGACCAGGGTACAAACATCCGTTCTCATCGAACAAATAAGTATTTGCCTCCACAGGGGCTCGAACCCGGGAACCTTGGATTCGTAGGCAGGGTCACTGCCGACTCGGCCATTCGGGTCGTCTAGATAGCAATGTATGAAAAAATTAGCAAAATTAATGCAGTTCGTAACTTATATACGAACTGCAGTTATTCTATCTATCGGGATATCTACCGTAGAGCGAAGTAAAATTTTGTGTACTCTCCCCGCATAATTTATTTCTTCTCTTGCATTTTGTCAAGCTATTGAAAAAATCATTAATTCGACTATTCAGCGAAATATTAATATTGGTTAGGAAGTAAAAAAAACGTTTCGTACCATTATACAAGAAAACTTAAGGATAAAAAATAATATAACAAAAACAAATACCTGCTAAGTTCGAGTCTGAGTCGCACAGCGAGGGGTTTCGAACAAATCACGTTTCTTTCGATGGCTAAAAATTAATATAAAAAAAAACAAAGGGCCTTACCACAAAAAAATAAACTAATGTTCAACACTTGTTTAAAAAAGAAAAGTGTATAGAATTTAACGTTTGTTTTGAGGTTAAACGCTGTTTAATATTTTTTGTGGTAACACGTTTCGAACAAACCACGTGTTTTTCGATGGAACTAAAGGACTTTTTTAATTTGAGGCCAGAAATGTAAACAAACAATTGTCATTTTCTAGAACAAAACCGTTGGCTTTGACATTCATATTATATTTATTGTACTGGAAAAGGAAAATTCATTGTTTACATTTCTGGCCTCAAAAAAAAACACTTTACACTAGCGAGAAACCCCGGTGTCAGTGTATAGTTCCATACAAAATGTGCCTTTGTGTCAAATGTTAAGGATGTTTTTTTTGCATACCCATACATACCCCAACCGTGTTACAACAAAAAATAATAAATAGTGCTTAACCTCAAAACAAACGTCAAATCCCATACATTTCTGTTTTTAAAAAAATGTTGAACAGTAGTTGTTTTTTGTGGTAAGACCCTAAGCTTTTTTCACACAATTGTAGCTTCGTAAAGCTGACAGTTTCAGTATTATGACATGTTGAATTTTTTAAACTTTTCAGGTTGTTCTTAATTTTTGGTCAGAGTGATTCGTGTGACTTTTTGGTGAAACCTTCTACACACTGTTACTCCTAATCATCTAAAATATCGATCAAACTTTTCAAAAAAATATATATCAAAATACCATATTTAAAAAATCGATATTTTTTATACCTATGTACTCTTCTAGCGGCATCGACATTTGTTCTCACGATTAGTACTATTACTACTACATACCTACTACGTATATTTTATTCAAAGCATTAGCTGCGGTACTTCACCACAAAAAGAGACTACAAATGAAATGGTTCCTCTTGTGTTCTGATACTAATTTTATGGCACCATATCAACTCATGTGGCACTGTGTTATAGTACCTACTAATATTTGATTAATGATTATTTTGTATCTAAAATAAAACTTAATAAAATTATTAATTTATTTCCTTTATTATTTATTATATTTATTCCTTTCAGACCCAAGAGTCTATCGCAAAGACAATCTTCTTTATTCCCATTGGAGACCTCTATCGGCGGACAGCCGGATACCTTTATATTTAGGTGTCACGCAATTTATATGATGTATTGAAGCAACACTTTCATCGTCTTTACCTTCTTCACCATCTTCACCTTCACCAACACCACCACTACCAGTTATATCATGCCTCCATCAAATTCTGGTGGCGCAGGCATAGACTAATATGCTAGCGAGCAAGGAAAATCAGAATGCGGAATATCTATAGGTATAATTCCAAAAAAGACACATCGGAAAAGTAAGTAAGTATTTGTCAAATTAACATAATGAATAATATGTCATTTTAGGAATTCGGAAAAATTTACACCATGGAAAGTTAAGAACTCAATTCGAAAATAATCATTGGCACCCATAACACGGCATAATAATCTCAGCCAGCAAAGACATCAACGCACGTACTCGTTAAAGTCCGTCACGGGGACATTGCAAATATAACTTCTTATTGTCCATTCGGAAGAAAGACCATGCACCTTCAGAAACCCCGTGATTGTCTTCAACTGCCTCAAAAGGCATTTTAATCATTGACACGTCACCTTTGTATGTAAAATAAGCTCGGTGACGTTCGGAGGGACTCGGCAAAGCCGCGAGCGCATCCGCCTCTATTGACATTAAATGGTCGATATAAATTCCGTTGGCGGATTACGAAATTTATTGGCTTCAAAATTAAAGGAGACCGATTTCAATGGCTATGGTTGACAGCGTTCGTTTATGGGCGAATGGAGGGGATTGAAAAAAACAGAGGCACTCCGGGGCTCATTGGAAAAACGTATCGATTAAACTGCTTGTTTTTGTGGCACTTTGCGGACGTGTTTCACGTTCGTGTGGGACAATTTCTATAGGCTTTTAGCGTTATTAGCACTTGCATGCAGAACGAGGTTTACTAGGATTAACTATTAGGATAGCCTTTCCACAGCAATGTACCTACCACGTCGTTGATCGTGGGAAGATAAAGATCTTTAGCTGGCATCTAAGTTCTGTCATTGAATGTTGGTAAGTAGCCTAGTTGCCAACAACTCTATTTCCTAATAAAAAATGCAATCATTTTTAGAGTTATCTAAATCTAGACTGTCATTTTGCTAATTAAATTTATCTACAGTTATATTTTGTGTGGTCCAAGTCCATTTTCGGACAACCTGCAGAATTTTCGTAATAGAATTGTGCTGCAATGCAACTCAATCTTTACTTTTCATTAAAAGTTACCTAGAGGGATATGTCGTACCAAAACCAATGAATACTAAGTATGATATCCTTCCTATTTATTTAATACACACACATATAATATACCTACATACCCGAGGATTTAAGTATCTGCTCTAGCCCATCAGACAAACACTGATGTGACAAACGAATGTTATGGACATCGTGTTAGTATTTAAAAATGAAGATGAAGATGAATCAGCGATAACTGGCCAAGTAGGGCTGTCACAAGTTAGTCGGGGGGAAATAAAACGTCTATTGACTTTCATGAGCTGCGGGTGCGTTTTTGCCAACCTTTAAAATAAAGCCGCTATCAGATCATCGCTTAATAAGCAATCGGATGGGACGTAGAGCTGTCATTGTGCTAAGAAATGACAAGTCCTCGACAAGTCTAAAGTGAATGCCCCTTAAATTCTTGAAAGCTGTGTGAAACTTAAATAAAAGAACGAAGCCGGTTGCCTTTAATCTAATTAACATATTTTCCTGTCCAGCCAGATACTGAATTTGTAGGGCACAAATAATGTCCCGTATAGCAATGCGGTCATAAGCAGTGGTCTATAAATACATCAGTTTCCTAGAGACTCACAGAAATCACAGCAGCAAAAAACAATACCACGATGCAAATGTTTTTCGAGTAAAAATCTGAGCCCTACATTGTGGCAATTTAATGCTAGGGAACATCACGTTCCGGACATGGAAATCAAAACTATGATTTTTAATAATCTGATGACCAACGATTTGCACCAACCTAAATAACATTTTTTTCATACATTTACTTACCCTCAACGGTAGATACTATTGTACCTATATCTATATTTTATATAGGAACATGATTACATGACCGACGAGTGTAGGTACCGCCTCAGTCTCATCCATCGAAGTATCCATCGCAAGAAACAACATTGATACTCGATAAAAACGTCTGTTTGCAGTCAGGTTTTTGTATCAGTCCTCAGATCGGATAGCCTGATGGTTTTTCAACGTCCACCCGCCAGAAGTAATGATCTCGAATGTCGCTGTTTGAAAAAGTATCGTCTTCTTTAAATGGTCAAGCGTTTTTTAGTTTTATGATAAATAATAATGTGTACGCAGCTCTAAGCAACCAGCGAAAACTACGTGGTTTGCATTTTTGACCTCTATTCTCGGAGATTGTGCCCAACACTGGCAGTAAACCAGCCTACCATCTGAATAGCGTATAAAAAAGCTGAAAAATATAACAGAATCAAAATTAATTCCACAAAGGAGGCGAAAGTAATAAGGTAACGTCTATACGTTGTACAAGTGGTTATAGTTATTGAAACGTGTCATACTTCACGTTGTCTCACTAAACGGTTCAAACAGGGCATCTACAGCACCTCCCGTGTCGCTCACAAAGGCCTGATGTCACACAAACATAGACGGTAATGCCCTGTATTAATTCCGGGGCCTTATTGCACACTGTGGAGCAATAATGGGACAGACGTCCACCTTGTTTGTGCTACCGCCACAGAGTGGCTACAAAGCATGTTTGCGGTCGGCCTTAGGTCTCAAAGCGGTATTAGGAAGCTTTGGTAATGTGCGCCTGGAAATTTCTTTTTAGGCGTGTGTTTGGGAATCAAATCAGCAACTCGATTCGTGGTGGTTGACATTTTGGACGAAACCGTACTATGAGCTGTTATTAACTTTATTTTAATAGTTATCTATTAAAATAAAGTTAATAACAGCTCATACTGCAACATGGCTGTTACTGCGGCAGAACAGTGTGAAAATGGTGTGTTTTGTAGCATGTTTTAAGGTTTATATTTAAGGTATGTGTTATTGGCAGTGGGGTCATGGGGTGGCTTAGGGCCGTTTGTAGGCTTATACCTACGTGGTTTCCTGTTGGATTCTATCGGAATAGCCTGCGGGAAACATAGTTTTTTATTCGAGGCGTTGTATAAGACTTCCGAGCGTCGTTTTGACCTGAGAACACTCGTTATATTTCTGGCGTACAGCCGCACTCCAAAACAGCACCCAATCTTCTGTTTTCACTAAGCTTTAACCGTGCAAATTGTACTAAGCAATTATAGCAATTATAAGCTTGATTTATTACTATTATTTCTTAATCAATGGCGGTCTAACATCTAGGTTAATTTCTACAATGTCACGTGTTTTTCTAGATTTCACTGTATTTGGACAGGTTCTCTTTGGAGAACCTGGAAATTTTAGTGTTTACTTGTTGCTCCTTAGCAATAGGTGTCGACTTGACAATGACGTTTGTCGTGTCAATGATAAGCGAGTAAGTTTTTTATTAAGTTATTCGACTTTGCCGGTTATTGACGAAGAAACTTTTCGCCTGCACGCGAATATACTGTTCGGAGAATCCGTTGGAGAATATAACAAGAAACACAGGTAAGAACGCTGATCTGTCGAAGTATTTCTGTTTCTTACGAAGTGCGGTGTCGTGTTTCCTCCATAAAACAAAAAATACAGGTGGTTAGTCACCAAGCTATGGTTGGCGACCACATGGGTGGAACGCACAGGCACACTGACGTAATAAGGCGTGTGGACGTCGGCTGCAAGCCGGTAGCATTCAAGATGATTACATGATGATTATCTTGATCTATTGTTTTAAATCCGACCTCGTGGTTATCGGAACGCCCCGTATTTTTGTCCACAGAGGTCGGTATCTTAGTCTCTGTCCTATAAATTAGCTTTCTTTTCTTTCTTCTCGATAATGTTCTGGACCCTCTTGGGCAGAGTGACTGCGCGGCGAGTGTAAGACAAATTGTCTTCGACTTACACAGAGTCCCGGACACCATGAGGTAGCAATTCCTATTATTCTTAGGGGGCATCAACAATCTTTGCGATGCGTCTTGCATAATCTTCACTGTAGCAGGAGTGTGTAGAGGTGGTGTTTTTCCTGTATCATTAGAATCTATATAGTGTAAGATTAGCTTACTCTGGGGAAGGCGTTCTCTAGTAGGTGCCCGAACAGCTATTCCGTATACTCTGGGCTCTATCCCAACCCGTTCCATGGCCGTTTAGGAAGTTGGCCCGTCCCATTACATCATCACTGTACGCGCGGATGTGCTTCATGTGCATATGTGTGAGTCCGTTGTACATTTAGGTTAAACAAGAGGACGGACGCTTGACGCGTGGTCCTTTTGCATTTGTGTTTATGTAATATTATTATTACTACATATAAGGTCGTACTGAACGTTTAGAATAAGAACTAGAAGACAGATTTGTATGTCAAGAATTAGAATAGAATCCTTTAAGAAGCGTTCAGTACTTCCCCCTTGTAAAACTAAGCATTTATTTATATACCATAAATAAATGCTTATTTTACAAGGGGAAGTACTGAACGCTTCTTATACTTCTTCTTATATAGGTATACCAATGCCCTTGTATAATTATCCAACTTAGAATATTTACATAGGTTTTAACACTAACCCTTTGGATGATAGAGAACAAATTTCCTTCATAGTTAAATTTGGTTACAAAATTAGTAATAATAATAATTGCCTGACTTTTGGCTACAGAAGTTTCCGAGTTATAGAAATTGTTGAGTTGCTACATTCCAGGTTAAAATTAATAAACCAGATAAACATTGTCGAGAATCGGTTGTTTAAATTGCCTCTTTTCTTTTTAAGTAATTTCTGGTATCTAGATTTACCAGTGGCGCCTTCTTTTAGGTAAGAATACTTCTTTCACTAGAATAATGGACCTGTAAACCCGTCGGTTTGGAGATAGAAAAGCAAATTAAGAAAAATTCGGCGCTAAAAGAAGAGCTCAGTGAGTTGGACATCCAATGCCAGGATCTCAGTGCCCAGAGAGATGAACTACAACACCAAGTCGACTCATTTTACAAGTGTCATGATGTCCACCACGTAGCATTGCAACACATAAAATCACTTGAACAACAGCTTGCAGAGGCACACCACGAGCTTCAAGTTCTCAGCGAGCGGGAGGAACAGCAAGACAGTGCTACAACCAGGGCCTTATATAATGAGGTCATGAGCCAAACTGGCATACCAACTATTGACCTAACAGCTTGTGATCTCACGTGTGTCCTAATAGATCGCAATCAGTAACCACTATGAGCTGTAGTAAAAATAAATTAAAGAAATATGTTAAATTGAATAATTATATAAAAAAAACACAAAAACTAGCTAATAGAAATAAAATATTTTGTAAAAATGTAAATTGTAGCAAGGAACGTGTCGAATTAATTAACGAAATCGATGATTGTAGATTATGTTTGGAAAAAACTACAGAAAAGTACGAATGTGACACACGGCGACTCCAGTCAGATATGCATATTTTAAACTCATCATTACAAAGTATTACACGTAAATATGAGTCAGCACAATACGAAATTAAGGAACATGTGTCGGCTATGAATAGTTTGTTGGAGATGTGTAAGTATAATTATGACACTTTCATATCTTTGACCGACAATCACATCTGTGATTGTAAACAAGCTCCAGCGGACTGTTCCGTGCCGACCGTGTGTCCCGCCGAGCAGCCGGCCGAACAGCTGATACTGACCCAGGCGCCGCCGTCAGTCGACTTGAGTACTAATAGTGTTATCAATAACGCCTCCTTCTCTTGGACAAAGGATAGGTATATAATGTACAGCGATGAACTTGGAAAAAATATGGGTTTACAACTTAGTCAGCGCGTGGGCCAGGCAATATTAAATAACTGTATGCCTGGCGCCACATATTCACAAATATTAAACAAAGTGTTGTCATCGCAGTTTTTAGAACCAACCACCCTAATTATTTTAATTGGTAGAAGGGAAAATGTATCTAAAAAACTAATTACTAAATACTTTTCCAAATTAAATTCTTTACAAAATGTAGATAGAATAATCTTGTTTGCGTTTCCCTTCAGCCAATCTTTGTCACAACATGAAAATCATATAAGACATGATTATAATACATTTATACACACATTGACATGTCGTCATACTGAAAAATTTCATTTCATAGACACCAATATTTGTATTGGAAAATATTTTTATTTGACTAAGGATAGGTATTACCTATCTAGGTTTTATACAAAACAGATAGCGCAGTCACTATCTTATTTTATTTTGAACTCAGTCAAGTTTTTGACTAATGAACGCCTGCTTCTATTGAGCAGTGTATTAATAATGACATGTACTCCTTGGAATCTGTTCCAAGCTCTTTAAATTAACCCATAGGATAACAGAGAGTAACTCTGGCAGTAATATTAATATTTGTATAAATATACCTTCATCTTGCCCATTAAATCAAGTTACTAGTAATGAAAAATGTAAAAGTAAGAATATTTTAAACTTGGTTCATCAAAATATACAGGGCATTAAGTAAAGAACTGGAAATTGAGTTATTCATGAACTGTAATAATATTGATATTTTATGTATAACAGAGCACTTTTTAAAGAGTTATCAGTTCATGTTCAACTTTAATAACCACCACGTTGCTAGTTCGTTCAACAGAAAAACAGCTGATCGCGGTGGCTCCTTAATACTTGTAAATAATAGTTTTAAATATAAGGAACGAGTTGACATAGTGAGCCTGTCTGTTGAGCGTACCATGGAAATAGCCTGTATTGAACTTGAACAACTTATTGTAATGAGCGTATACAGACCACCAGATTCATCCTTTGATTTATTCGAAAAGAAAATGGATGAAGTGTTGATTAAAATCAGCGATAAAAACAATTTTTTTATAATTTGTGGTGATTTTAATGTTAATCTGTTAGAGGATAATAATATTTGTACTAGATTAAAATCTTTTTTTTATGTCACAACATGAACTATCTGTTTTTGGAGCCTACTAGAATTACTGCAACATCTGCTACCTGCATTGACAATATATTTACTAACATTACGCCCATTTTCAAATCGGTCATCAATAAATTAACCTCTGATCACTCTGGTCAGATAGGTATATTCAATATTAAAATAAAAAAGGAGCAAAAAGAGGAT
This sequence comes from Argyresthia goedartella, assembly GCA_949825045.1. Classification (NCBI taxonomy): domain Eukaryota; kingdom Metazoa; phylum Arthropoda; class Insecta; order Lepidoptera; family Argyresthiidae; genus Argyresthia; species Argyresthia goedartella. The sequence continues at coordinate 19,012,026 of OX463829.1, read as the reverse complement.
ATTACATGTGTGCCCGTTAGTGACACTCGGCTTGAACACTACAGGAATAATATTTTAGATAAACTATGGGAAATACCATACAGTGACGATCCAAATTTGTTGTACAACTCAGTATTTAACCTTGTCAAAAATGAATATGATACGGTATTTAAATCAAAAACTATAAAAGTTAATAACAAAGCTTTGTTTAGTGATTGGGCGACAGTTGGAATTCATAGGAGCAGACGAAGATTATATGAACTCTATGAAGAGAAATCATATAACAAAAATACGGCCTTTCTAGATTATGTTCGTAGTTATTCAAAAATGTTTAAACGCGTTTGTGCCGTAGCTAAATCTAATTTCATTAAAAACAAAATTGAATCTAATAGCAATGTAATGAAAACGACTTGGCAAATTATAAACATAGAGACTGGAAAGGCCAAAGCTACACATAATAACTTCAAGCTTAAGATAGATAATCAATTGCTAAGTACAGACCTAGAAGTAGCAAAAGCTTTCGAAAATTTCTTTACGGACATTCCAGTTTCAACAAACAAGTCTTTAAATTCATCTCCCGCTGCTGCTGAATCTATACTTAAACAAAACTTTGAGGAATGTAAAACAGATTTTAAATTTAGGCACGTAAATAATGAAGACATTATTGTAAAAGCGTTTAAATCCCTGGAAATGAAAAAGACAGCTGACGCCCATGGTCTATCAGTAAAAATTATTAGTTCCATTGTAGATTGTATTGCACCTCACCTTTGTTGTATATTTAATGAATGTATAGATAATGGTGTGTTTCCTGACTTGATGAAACTAAGTAAAGTTATACTTTTATTCAAAGCTGGTAGTACATCAGACCCCACCAATTTTAGACCCATATCGATACTACCAACGCTTAGCAAAATATTTGAAAAACTCATACTTAATCAATTGCAAAGTCATTTTTATCTCAATAATTTAATTCATATTGCTCAGTTTGGTTTCACAAAGGGTCGTTCAACAGCCGATGCTGGTGTTGAACTAATCGACAATATTTTTGATGCCTGGGAAGACGCAATGGATGCAATAGGTGTCTTCTGCGATCTATCCAAGGCTTTTGATTGCGTCCATCATGACACTCTTGTCAGGAAGTTACGCCATTATGGTGTAAAAGATCAGGCACTTGGCCTTCTGGAGTCATATCTAACAGATAGGGTTCAGATGGTCGATGTTAATGGGAAAAGATCACCTGGGTCTTCAATAAGTATGGGCGTACCGCAAGGTTCAATTCTTGGTCCTTTCTTGTTTTTAGTATATATTAATAATTTACCTTACCTTGTTAAAGCAAAACATGGGTTAGTATTGTTTGCCGATGATACTTCTTTGATATTTAAAGTTAAAAGACAGCAATCAAATTATGACGAGGTAAACAATGCTATCTCTAGTATAGTGAACTGGTTTACTGTTAACAATTTATTACTTAATGAAAAGAAAACTAAATGTATTAAATTCGTGTTACCCAATGTGAACCCGGTAACTACAGACATATTTATAAAAGGACAGAGATTGGACCTTGTGCAGTCGACTGCCTTTTTGGGCATTACTTTAGACGCCAAACTACAATGGGATCCTCATATAAATAAATTGTCGAAAAGACTGAGTTCGGCAGCGTTCGCAGTTAAAAAAATTAGAGCTCTTACCGATGTAGACACCGCTAGACTAGTCTACTTTAGTTACTTTCATAGTCTAATGACCTATGGTATTTTATTGTGGGGTCACGCTGTGAATGCTAATAGTATATTTATTCTGCAGAAACGGGCTGTTCGTGCAATTTATAGATTAGGGCCTAGAGTGTCACTGAGGGAAAAGTTTAAAGAAATCAATATTCTGACATTTGTGTCTCAATATATCTATGACAATCTTGTGTATGTAAAAATAAATATAACTAATTTTCAGAAGTACAGTGATATACACAATTTTAATACTAGAAATAAAGACAAGTTGGTTGCTTATGTAAGCCGACTATATAAAATTAGTAATTCTTTTAAAGGCAATTGTATACGCTATTACAATAAGGTCCCTACTGATATTAAAAACTTACCTTTAGACAAGTTTAAAATAATAATAAAACAGAAATTGTATAAAAAAGGTTACTATAGGATATCTGATTACTTAGAGGACAGATGTCCATGGGAATAGATTGTTTGAGTAACAGGCTGTTTCGATATATAATTAGCATTCATTTTGTAATTTGACAATATTTTATTTAAAAAAGGAAACGCAAAAGATGCGACGACTGTGGAGTTTCTTCGGTGAGCTCTTCTCCACAGATTCCGCCATTGTGTTAGTGAACTCACCCAAAAAAATGTAATGACGGATCTAAGTGATGTAACAACATCCTATGGAAATAAATGATTTTTGATTTGTCGGCACACGAACCCCACATCTACTACGCCAAGCTGGTCAAAAATATAAATTACCGAGTTATCTCGTTACAGTTTATTATATATTTTCCAAAATCACTGGTTATTTCTATAGCCATTTTTAACACGGGTTTTACGTCTTTCGAAAGACGCTGGACGAGCAAGTGACGCATTTTTTGACGCATCTCAACCTTTAGGTGAAAAACATCGGGTTTTATTTAAAGCAGCTGTAAAAAAACAGTTTCGTCTTCAAAATATATTTATGGTCTACTCAATTCATAGGCCAGTAATACACTTTAAGCGCCTTATAAATAATTGACCGAGCGAGCGAAGCATCCAGTTTCGAGAATGGCCAAAAATGCCTTTGTCCGTCTGTTCTCGCCTGCCGGTTTTTTTGGTCGATCGCGATTTTTATTATGAGGAAAAAGGGGGAAGGTGCTGTAGCATTATTTATCGACCGAGTTCAATACAATTTGAGAGGCACACTAAGGACACATTCTACACAAGAAGTTGCGAAAAAAAAAACAAAAAGGGGGAGTGGAGGGCGAAACAGTTCGGGATTTTTTTTCTGTGACTATATAGGCCACAATATAAATAGGCAAATTCCCTAAATTCTGTCAATTTGAACCAATATATTGCAAATCACAGCCGTTCAAAATTCCGGCATTTTATCACTGAATGACTCATTCATCATCGATAGTCAAAATTATAATGTAGGTACTTCAAGCAGACCTACAAGCTTGAAATTTTAAACAAGCGAGGTCTACTGTTCTCACAGAACTACTAGTTAAAGCAACTATTATATTGTAATATAAGCTACGGTTAATATAACTCAGCAGCGTGATAATGCTATAGCAATTAGATATGTAATATGTCTACTCATTGCTAGCTTCTAATAAGTGTATCAACTGCATCTATAAAATAATTTCAACGACCTCTAATTTCATACCTCTTGACTGAATCTACTAAACTAGATTCGCATTACTATTTCGAAATCGCTCTAGCTATCTCCTAGTTGCGGCGATGCCCCCGCACTGCAGCGCACCCACGACGCTTGGCTCCGTAGCCGGCGATCTCTGAGATCTGAGAGATCGCCGTCTTGATTCGAGGGACACACAGTCTCCCCCTCCCCCTAAACCCCCCGGACTGAGGTTAGAGCCCCCCTAAATGACTCAAATATAGAGTAGTTTAGGATTAGGAAAGGTTAAAAAATAATATAACCACCTCATAGTAGCGGGGGCTATCTGCCCCCCTAACATGCCACTATCATGCCCTCTGACTACGAGATGATGTCCGCTCGTAAAATCGGGTAAGCAGGCAAACTCCTCCTATATATATATCAAATACACATATTTATCGCCCAAAAGGGCAAATTGCAGGTAGAAAGCCTTCAGCATATACCGAGGCCATGGCTCACAGTTAAATCGACTATCGATAACTGTAAACACAAAGGGGTTGTTTTTAGTCCGTATACCACACGAGCTGATGCCCGCTCAATATGTGGGGACCCGGACATAGCAGGGAGGTCTGACTCCTGGGCATGGGTAATTCCATTTTTTTCCCCTCCAACAAAAAAAAAAGGCTCCGCAGCCTCGGCTTGCTGGCTTTCCTCGGCGGCTCCGCGGCTGCGCGGCAGTGTTCGCCACCGCCCCACCGTGCCTTCCGCTCATAAAGAGTCTAGCCAAAATACTGTCTAGGAATTGGGGTATTCTGATTCGGATTTTCATTTGGTTTATTAATTTAGTTCTTGAATATATATACTTCAATGAATAATTTTCCATTAAGTCATTGCTAACATTAAAAAAAGTCGCTCTGTTGAAGTTACTAAAAAAAACTTATGATGCTGCATTTATAATAATTCCCCAAATGCTATACGACAAATGAATGAAAGAGGCCCAAGGCCTTCCCAGGTACCAATAAACGCGGTCGCTTGGCAGAATTAAAGAAAGGCATTTTTTTCCCACCCGGACTTTCATTAACTCCCCGTCCATCCTAATTAGGACACAATTTATCAATCATGGTAATGACGGAGACCCTTAAACTTTTGTTTTTCTTCTCAAAGGACTTCTTAAAAATCTCGCCTAATGAACGAAGAAAGCCAAGTTGGGCTTTTCAACATCTAACTAAACTTAAAAAATTCAAAATTCTGACTGACTGACTCATATATCAACGCACTGGCTAAACCGCTGGTCCTAGAGTCATGATTATCTTAAAAGGATTCCATAAAAAATGCCTCACGTAATTAATGGATGCCCCCTTATTTCTAAAAGAAAAAAAAATGTTTATAGATATGAGACGTCAGTGATTGCAAAGCAAGTATTTTTTTAATTTACCCCCTATATGGAGTTAATCCTTGTATGGACTGGCCATTTTTTTAAAAAGACTGCGCTTTCACTTGACTACGCGAGCGAAACCGCGCGGGCAACTGCTAGTTATCTATAATATAACAGCGGCGAGGGAATAAAGTTCGATATTTAAGACCGGTTTTAAACATCTGATGTTGTTGGACAGATACCTAATTATTTTATTATACAAATGCGGATACCACCTGGGGGCACGGTAGTGCCTCCGCCAAGTCGAGCAAAGGCACGGCCTTACCGTCATCCTTTTCTCGAAGTCATTCAGGACATTTTCGACCCACCTGTAACTTCGTTCTGAATGAAGCTAGAAATCTGTATTTTATGTGGTAAAGTGCGCATAATAGAACTAGATAGATTTTGAAATTTAAATTAATTGAAATCAGTAGATTAAAAACTACAGCAACACTTTTTTATATTCATTAGGTGTCTCACTGCTGGGCAAAGGCCTCCCCATATTGCGCCCACAACTGTCTGTCCCGGGCCACGTCCGTCCACCCCGGCTGAAACGCATCGAGGTCGTCCCGCTATCTCCATCTAGGTCTGCCCCTACGCCGGCGCCCGTCCTGAGGCACCCAGTCAGTGACAATGTTCTCCCACCTATCCAGGTGCATGCGATAGACATGACCGGCCCAGTTCCATTTGAGCTTGGTGGCCTGCACACTTACGTCGGCAATGCCAGTCAAGGAGCGCAACGTGTTGTTCCTGACACGATCCGTCCCTCAACCATTCAACATGCTGCATCCATGGCTCGCTGACAAACCTTGAGTTTGGAATTCTGACGTTCGGTCAGCGACTATGTCTGAGCACCTGTATCTCCTGCCCATCTACCTCGACCCTAAGTTTTGTGCTGTTGATCACTTGGGTTTTCTACCGATTCATCTTCAGTCCAACCTCAAGGCTCACCTTGCTGAGTTCTTGTAGCGTTTGCTCGAGTTCGGGTGCTGTTGGGGCGAAAAGAGCAAAGTCATCGGTGACTGACGGTTGGTAAGCCTTCGTTTGCTGACACCAATACCCATATCTGCCCAGGGGACCGCCAGCTTCTTAAAAACTTCTGAATTACTGAGACATTCTATGATGTTGTCTTTCCATTTCTTGGCCATCAAGAAACCCACTCCAAACATTTCCTTGGTGACTCCGAAGTGGTAGAATATGGCGTCTTCCCTTTCAAAAGTTTCATCTCTCAACCGCCTCATTTTTGCAAGACCTATGATGTCCCACTTGATCCCTTTCAACGCATTTTCTAATTCGATAAGTCGAGCGTCTTCCATCAGAGTGTGACAGTTAAATGTGAGAATGTTTAAATTTTCGGAATTCGTAAAATTTTTCTTCACTGGTACTACCGAAATAGTTAGATAAGTACGTAAATAGTGGTTAAGGGTAAGTTATACTCTATTTAATGGAATATTGAGTCGTTGGCATACCATAAGGAGTGTAATACTCATCTATTTGGTAGCGCCTTGCGATGAAAATTTCTACTTGTGACTACCGGAAGTAAAAGGATGGGTAGTTTTCCACCAACCTCCACCTACGGTTCTGAGGTATACAAAAACGTTAATTTTAGAGGATCATTCGATGCTAATCCTGGGAAACCAACGAAACGACACGAAGTTTCTAAGCAGATCATTCTAAAGTGTTCCTTCGTAATAGAAAATCTTGTGGAGTGTCTCGTAATGCTGTATTAAATTACAATAACGCACAGTAAATAGTACCCGTAAAAAGATGATCACTTACAACAATCTCCGATTTGATTTACCTCTCATTCAAGTTAAGGCCTCTCAAGCGTGCAGCTATATTCCTTGATATATAGCTTCAGGGGCATGGATCTTAATTCCCTTAAATCAGATGCTATCTCTGTCGACTAGTCCCCTGTCGTTGGTAGCGAGGCCGTTGTAGACAAAGCCCGGTACTTTAACTCTATTGTCCTGAGCTTGTTTGATAAACATGCTCCGGTCAAGTGGGTTAAGGTTAAGCACCTTCCTGCGCTGTGGCTTACTGACACCATCAAGGGTCTGATGACCAAGAGAAACCGTGTCAAGAGTAGATATAAGTTGGATCCGACTGACGAGAATCTTGCACTCGTCGGTGTCGTGATGCCAAACTTCATCATATCTACGAGTGCATTGATAGCTATACTCCAGCACAGGTTTGGAAATTCCTGAAGACTCTCGGTGTAAGTAAGTACCAGGACTTGGCTGCTGGTAATGTCGACCTCACCGGTCTCAACAATTTATTTGCCATCCCCCCTGTCGTGATGGACCCCTCGTCAAGAAAGCTATCCTTCGTAACCTACGGTCCAATACCTCAGTCCACAACTCATCCTTTATTTTCAACTATGTTGGAATCGGCCCATTTAACAGGGCAATATTAGCTATCTCGTCAAACGCCATAGATGAAATCAAGATATATCCTGTTACCTCTCATCATTCACATAGTTAATGTGTCACTTGACCAATATTGCTTGCCAAATCAGTGTAAAAAGGCACTTGAGATTCCCCTACATAAAAAGTTCGATACCGTCTCCTTTACATAATTCCATCTCATATCTATTCTGCCTATCCTCTCCAAAGTCCTGGAATGAATTCTTCACTCCTAGCCTCTTCCCTTACCTTGACTCAAAAAACTTATTAAATCCACATTAATCAGGTTTCAGGCCGGGTCATAGCTCTGTTCATTCACTGACGACATTCCATTGGCCATGGATCACCGCTTGATTTCAGAAGCGCCTTCAATTGCATCGATTTCGAAATCCTAGTCGAAATTCTAAAGTCGTCAAAGTCTCCTCGCACTCGGCTCGCTGTTTTGATTCCTACCTTAGACACCACCAGCAGCGCATAAGTCTAAGGAGATCTCAACGAACTGATGTGATCTCTCCGCAAGTGTTACGCCTTTCCTCCTCGTTCATTGTGATGGATATTGATTGTCGGTGTCACTCAACTAGATCTATTCTTTGGATGACCAAGGTATTAATATAAGGAAAGCGTGTAAAATTGTATTGTGTGAAATTGTAATTAAATTAATTCAGACCTAGTTCGGAACATAAAATATTGTTTACCTCTGCAACTGTGGTACAAATAATAAAATTAGCCTAATGGTGTAAACAGCAGTTTGTCAGCGCATGGAATGACGGCCGTCTTCCCTGCTATTACACTAGGAAAATTACAGAACTTATGAGCTAGAATAATATTAAAATTAAAACGCCAAAACGTACTTTGTTGATCACCGTAGACCAAGGTCCACCTCTGTAGTGGTGACACATAAACGTTTAATTCTAAGACGCAAACATCACTAAAATCCATTAAAAAATCCGTAATACCAACATCTCATGTCAAAGTTCTTCCGTCAATAATCCAAAAACCCTTTTCAAGCACGTTTGCTCATCTACCACGCATGAAGTATCAATTATCAAGGAAACTAAGTTATCATCTGTGACAATGGAAAGTTCGTTGCTTCAATTTAAGGATCTCTCTTCCTTCTTGTCTCCGCTTCTCAGTATTCATTAACACCATATCTGACGTTCTTACTCCTTCTAATTATCTCTACGCAGATGACTTCTAAAATATAGGAAATTCTCTCCGTGTGATGAAATCTGATTGTAGAGGCGTTGAATGCTGATTTCGATAACATCAGGATATGAGCTATTTCATATGGGCTGGTATTCAACCCGGGAAAATATCAAACCACGATGATGGCCTCGGCCTCGCTTAACTCAGTACAGAATATGCCCCGCCACTGTATTGTATGATGGTACCATCAAGGAGTGAAGCTGATAATCTTGGGTTTATATTTGATAAATTGCTGTACTGGTCGTCCTAAGTTTGTGAGGTAAGCCGACTAGTTTTTGAGTCATTTAACTTTCCCTGGCGTTTGAAGTACTTGCAGCCACAGCAGACTCTAATAAACCTTCCTCAGTCCCTTCCTCTAGCTTTAATAGACTACGAGGATATTTGCTGGTTCTGCGAACGAAGACCAATTAAACAAACTCGAATAACTTCAAAAACTCAGCATTCGGTTGGTCTACGGGCTGCGCAAGTATGACCATATATCCTAGTATCGCAAGGAGCTAGGGTGGCTTCCGATCCATCTTCGCCGTGATATGCAAATTATCTTCTATCTGTTAAATATTTTGCGAAATCCCCGCTACCCCACATATTTGGAGAACATATGGAATTTCTTTTCCCCAGGGATAGCAATCGCAGATCCCACACGGTGTGTCTTCTTTCAACTCCTAGGCATAACACTACCTACCACTTTACGAACACTCGTCAATCAGACTGTGGAACGCTCTTCCATGCGCTAATAGCTTCCTTTCTCTTCCGCAATACGTACCATATCTATTTATGATATTATTATAGTTTACATATGTGTTTTGTATGTATTTTACATACTTGACACGTATATTTTATTTATTGGGTATATTTTTATTTATATTTTGAAAGTACGTACGTATGTTTACAGTATTGCGCACTAGGACTGTCTTGTTACATAAACTCTCCTGTCTTGCCTAGGTTTGATGGAAGAAATCTCATTTTAGAGATATGCTTGCATTTGCTTATAATATTACTTGTAACTTTCTGTACCTTTATATTTTCTGAGAAAATAATAAATGAGATCCTATCAAACATTGCGCAGATCGTTCTACCTTAAAAGTTGTGAGGTCTAATGTAAAACCAAGTTGTTTAATTTTATCAACACCTATCTATGTCAACATATTTCCATTAACTTAAACATAAACTATTTTATAATTAGTTAACTAACAAAATTTTATAGTGACCGTATCAATAAAGACATCTTTTATTTCTTTGATAAATGGAATGACTTTGCAATTGCGCTCATCCAAAGCGCTCAGAGTGCTAATGTAAGGTAATATACGCCCGCACAAGGTTTGCTAATGACGCCATAATGCAACGCAACATAAAAGAATTTCCCCAGCTACCTTCGAGACCGCTTTGAGTATCTCTTTTCAGGAGATCGGCAACGGAGATCTCACACGGTCTCACTCTTAGCCACTCCAAGGCATACCACTTCCCCATATGAGCACTCCTTCAGGTTGCAGGCGGTCCGACTGTGGAACGCACTTCCTTGTGCGATAAGAGACAGCCCCACTCTTTTCGCTTTAAAAAACCGGGTGAAAGAGCACTTCCTCTCTCTTTTGTGATAGTTTTAGTATGTATATTATTATTATATGTAAACTTTATGTACGGGTTTATGTATGTATTGATACGTATTTAGTAGTTTGGTATATACGAGTATGTATTTTATTTACCGTATTTTATAGATATGTAATTTACTTATATGTATTTTATTATTGTTTAGATATTGTGCACTGCCTACCCTTTTTTGATAAAATTTCCTGTCATGCCTTGGTTTGCTGGAAGAAATCTCTTTTTAGAGATAAGCTCGCCTTTGTACATATGTTTTCTCTTAATGTATCTTTTTTATATAACTATGTTCAATAAAGAATTATGAATATGAATTATGAATAAGAAATATAAATAAGAAAAAGACCGAATTATTTCGGTGCGAGATAAAATAAACGACGTTGGCTACGTACACCACAGAATTTTCGTATTCCGCGGAAGTAGGATAGGTAGGTACATCATCAACATCATCAGCCTGTCAGAGACCCCCCGGTGAGGTACACACGCAGTTATCGGCAAACCTGCGCGTGGGTTTGTCGTGTGCGATTGCCAAGTCATTCTGTTTTTTAAATAAATAAATATATATAATATTGATACGCTATTGATCAAAAGTTGTTAGTTAACTAATCAGGCAACTGTTCTCCTTTAGTAAGGTGCTAATAAAATTGACGGACTTAGTTTTACCCTAGAGCTCAGAAAATTTTAAGGTGGATTAAACTGCGCTGCGAGACTTGGTTGCATTATTTTACATGCATGGTTTTGATAGGATTACTTATCCACAACTAAATACATGGCACTTATTGACAAGAGATAAAAATCTTCAGACAGTAAATAATTTTTATATTCTTTTATTTTTTCCCCCACTTAAGCGCGATAAAAATCTCTCCTGAAAAATTCAGAGAAATTGCAAACAGCACCTGTAAAATTCATTTGCGGAATTTCAATGAATACAGGTCGTTCTAAAATTTTAGCAATTACGGGAAGGTTTCGTCATCGCGGCCGCAGCAGCGTACAAATTTTAATTGGGACCAATTTTTTCAGAGATCCATGTTTGACTTGTATAGCTACAGCCGGGGTGGCACGATTTGCATGCACAAACATGTACTTTCGTGCATACAGCCTGCATAAAAGGAAATTAAAATGGATACCCTTGAATTTAGGAGTATAAGCTTCATCATGCCTCCATCGACCCACTGCCGGGCATAAGGCTTCTTCTCTACGGCCAGATACCTATGCACCTAAAAAGACCATCGGTTGTAGTATCTACTTTACAAGATGTATGGAAATTGTAGCCAATAGCTAAGATATCATTAGCACGCTCAGCGCGGTCTATGGCGCGGTACCGGGTGGAAGCCAGCCGATTAGCCACTTTCCCACTTTCCGTTGGGCCGGAATGCATTTAGTTGTTTCACGAGTAGGAAAGGAATTGATTTTTGGAAATGTCTCGTCAAATAATACCCTCAGAAGTAAAAAAAACACAAAAAAAAACGGCTAAGTGCGAGTCGGACTCGCGCACGAAGGGTTCCGTACCACCGTACAATGGTAGGGATGGTGTGGAGTGAATAGTTTGGATTTAACATAGCAAAATGTTGTTTACAAAGTTATTGGTGCGCTACTTTCACACTCCATGTACGTAACAAGGTGCATTCATAAGTTTGTATATGGTTTTGAAAGAATTGTTTAATGGGAGCCCCCTTAAATATTTATTTTATTCTGTTTTTAGTACTTGTTAGAGCGGCTACAGAAATACATCATCTGTGAAAATTTCAACTGTCTAACTATCACGGTTCATGAGATCAGCCTGTTGACAGACGGACAGACAGACAGACAGACAGTGGAGTCTTAGTATAATAATATAGGTTCACGTTTTTACCCTTTGGGTACTGAACCCTAAAATCACTATCTGATCTTTGCGACCTGATAGTGGACGTATTTTCATTAGGTGCGGCGGTATCAGGCCTGAAACACCCTATACCCTATGACCTGATAACCGCACTGGATTACGGGCAACTGTGAATAGTGATGTTGTAGCCCCTTAAATTCCACTGATTGCGTGACGTTTAGACACTCGCGAGCTAGTCTAGCCGAGAAGTCGAGTGTTGACTTCGGCGCCGCAAGGTCGCGCGGATCGGTCGTAGTGACACCTTTCAAATCCACGTTCTGGATTTTTTCGTCGGATCTCGTTTGATTATAAAAGCGGGGATCAGCGACTGGAGCTTTTTCTATTTCGCCCCAGCGCCTTTGGCGCGACAGCCACGGCTTCAGGGCTAGACTGAAGTTGTCTGGAACCGTCGCACGGGATAAAGAGACGAGATCTTGGAGAACCGTACGACGAATATTGGAGTGAGGCCAGGAATGTGAATACCTCAGCTACAGGGCTCAAGAGACCGGTGGTGAAGCCGACCTTGCCAAACACGTGGTCGTCCATCGGGCTGTCATATTTTGCGTCGGGCGGGGCACGCTGGTTGAGACAAAGATTGGATTCTTCCCTGCAATTACCAGTATGAAATCTGGTCTGACGCCAATTTGGTGTCGAACCTGATTGTGAAGAGTGTCGTCGCACTGTATAATCATGCTTCATACCGTTGGTGAAACAAGCGAGACTGTTGGGAGATAACTTTAGAATTAAGAGACTTTTTCTAGGTTAAGTTGATCGGCTGCCAGGAGAGAAACCCCCCATGTTCATTTTTATATAATAAACCTTGTCCACCGAGTTCAATTCTTTCCTTGATAGGACACCACGCCCCTCTGACACGGCCAACCGACCAAACCCCAAGTAACAATTGTATTCACTGGTGGCCAACTTTGGCTCCCCGGTGGCCAAATTTAGCCACCTAGGGGATACCTTGGTGCGACCCGAATGGCCGAGTCGGCTGTGACCCTGCCTACGAAACCACGGGTCCCGGGTTTGAGTCCCGGTAGGGGCAAATATTTGTTTGATGAGAACGGCGATGGGAATGTTTGTACTCTAGTCATTGTTGTTTATATATCTAAGTATAATATTTATCTATATAAGTATGTGTATCGTTGTCTAGTACCCAAGATACAGGGAATCCTAGTTTGGGGCTAGATCAATGTGTGTAAATAGTGTCCAAGGTATTATTATTATTATTATTATTGGTTGGGCGGCCTGTGACAACCAACAGGGACATCAGGGATAGGGCAATAACGCTTAAAAAAAGGGGCTACAATGTCACTGAATGGCATTGTTTTCTAATTACATACAGAAATTAGTTTACTAAACCACGTAAGTTTTAATTACGTGAGCGGAAGTGAAAATTTGTATTTTTTTTCGGACATTTTTCAAAAAATTATTGAATCACTTGGGTAGGAGGTTATAATGATTTTCATATGTAATCATCAAAGTGATTTTTATACTATTTAATGATTCTAAATAATTATGTTGTATTCCCGGTCCTGACCTGTACCAATAAGGTACGTAATTTATTTTAAGTCATTTTAAGGAAGATCTAACGATGATGGAAAACATCTTGAGTAAACCTTCAATACTCCAGAGCTATAGGCAATGGGCTAGCCCCTGTCACGCAAAATGTAGTAACTGAATAACTCCCTACAAAAAACCACAACTGTTCCGGGTGTCCCAGAAATCGACCGACATACTTAAAGTGGTGATAGCTTACCTAACTTCCTAAATTAACAAAATTTTTTTAGGTGTACTAGATTTTTGACAAAATATATAAAAATACGCGCCTTACGTCATTATTTTATCTCTCTTGTGTAAAAAAAGTAACTATTATTAATAACTAATAATTTTTGCATATATTATGGAATATGTAATTACATATTCCGTAATTCCCTTGAAAAATCGGCCTAACGGAAACTCAAGCATCGGCACAGATTACATAATAGTTACTTCGTAAGCATCGTGTCTGAATAACTTGGTACCCCATCATTTGGCCAGCTTGCCGCGCTGAGGGTGTTAATATCAAATTCTTACTGTTATTCCAGTACTTTCAGGCATTACAGAAAGACACAATTACAGAAAGACCTGTCAGGCGTCGTCGGTTGCTACAAAGTTTATATGAAATCTCAGGGCCTATGTCTCAGTAATTACAAACAAGTAAACGTCGGTGAGGTCGCAGGAAAGCCATCAGGCGTGTAATGGACTTTCCAAGTATGCCTAACGTGGAAACTTTCGCTTTAAAGCGACTTCAACGACGACGAAAATGCGCTTAACGTTGTTTTCAACTACCTCCCGCCATTCTTTGACTATTGCAGGTTGAATTAATTATGCAGCTGTCGTGTTGGTTTTGGATTGATGTCTGGAGTTGGGCGCGAGGTGGGTGAAAAGTTCGTTGACAATTATCGCAGGGTAAAGGGGTAGGGTCTCATTTCAGTCGAAATATGCTTGAAATATAATTTCGTGATACCCACAAAGTTTAGATCTGTGCTGTGCTGATCGGGCGCTCGCTATCATGCAATTGCATTAACTCCAGTACATCAAGAATTTAACTAAAGGAAGCAGTAGCTAATAAGAGTTCTCTCAGCAGTTAAGGCAGTCTTATGAAAAACGAGTAGGTACATCTTTCACATTTTCATGATACAAATTTTAAAATGGATTTCAACATGAAACATTCAAGGAGTTTAGCAGTGATTTTCACAATATATCTCAATTTTTGCAATAATGCGCACTCAAATCAACACACTTCATGAATGCTTTCAAGACGAGCCATGTTTACTACAAGAGCTTTATTTTGGTATTCAGTTCAGACAGCACTTAATCCCAAACTAAACAATACAATATATCTTTGCTGAGAGTACCTTTTCTTTTCAAATAAACAACAACAAGAAAGTGGGAGTTAAAACCACTCAAGTAAATAACAAGTTAGTACTCCTAGCTAGAGCTAACTCGTTAATGTGAATCGTGGCGCATTCTAGTTCTGGCCACAAAAACTTTTAATTTTTAAAGGCTTTCTAGCTGATTGGCCCTTGCACTTAGTATTATTCACAAGTTCGGTTCGTTGTTGCGGGAAAAGAAAATGCAAACATAAATTACCACTTACTAAGTTTGGTTCAAAAGTTGGACAGTCTTCAGCAGATAGTGATTTCGTGAAAGGTAGGAATAGTTGGTTACGTTATTGGATGTTATTATTTGTGTTTGGGTTGGGTTGACCTGTTCAATTTGTAAGTTTTGTCTGGGAAGCAGAAAAGGGTTTCTTTTAATTAGTTGCTCTATGTGATTAGGGACTGAATTTTTCCTGGTATTATCTGTATATAGGTAGACCTAGCGAGTAGCTAGTTACCTAGCAACTGTATATTATACGTGTTATAATGGTGGCTTCCTCAACCCTCAAGGGTGAGGCATAATTTGAATGTATAGCTACATAAACTCGTACTACGTTTAATTTACGACAAGGGGGCGACACTCCGACTGCAAACGGACACATTAAAGGGGCTCCGACTAAGTACGATGTACCGACCAATATTATAACATCTCGACTTTATGTTCACCCATTTTGTCATCAGCGCTGAAAGGTGTATCCGTAAACATTATATTCCGCCCGTAAAACATAACAAGCTTATAAAACCGCAACATAATCGTGAAGGGTCCCCGGCCTGGTCCCATGGGGCCCATTCCGACGTCGCTCGCCCCGAAAATTACTTGGCCCGCGTAATTTGGGCTTTTTTTCTTTTGTTATTCTTTAAAGCCTCTCGAGATTCGCAACGTTATGATCTCATTTTGAGTTATGAGAGAAAACTCTTAGGAGGCTCCCGGAATTATTGTCCATAGGATTAGGTGCTTATTTGGGGAATTCCATGGCGTATTTTGGGCGGAATCGTTCCCGTGGTCTTCGGTATTGACAATGAGACCCGGTAATTATTTTTGTTTATTAATATGTAGACACAGCGTAACGCCTTTCCCCATACGGGGTGGCAGAGACACAACTGTGCCCACTTTTAGCCAGTCATTAAATACTCCTTTTACGAGACAGGGTCCTAGCCCATCGCTGCCATAGCTGCAATTAAAGTTTCCTCACGATGTCTAGCAATCGTAAATACCGATAATTTATATGTCTGTGCTTGATTTAAAAAAGGGGGGATGAAAATGGCCTTTGCTTTGGAAAATATGGACAATGCCAAAGTCACTACCGTTTTCTAATTGCTCAAGCAACTGCCAAGTAAACTTTTCCTGTAACTTCTAGAGTATGTTCACATATCGGTACCAGTTTATTTATACTGCCATCTTTCAATCAACCAAGATTAGACGTTATGTGTACTCGTAAATATTTATCTTTACGTAATAAAACTTCGTCTACATGACCAAAAGTCGTACGTAAGGCGGAGTGACGTAGAAATAAAAGTTTTTTTGTACTTTCAGAAGTCATCCGCATCTGCGGTCGTGACGACACCTTAGGGTCGTATTGACCAGTTTTATCTGACTTGTTTAGTCTACTTGCTTCCAGCTCGGCTCCGTAGTGCGCTTGGACCCTGGGACATTAAGTTTCAGACAAACTTTCTACTTTTCTATTTACCTAGGTATACAGTTTTCCACTATTTGGCAAAGGCGTTTTAATGTTACAAGTACATATTTCCATGTCGTCAGTTGAGTTCACGTCACACCACCCTGATAGTAACTGCCAATATTATTATCCATGATCCCCGCGATTTATTACTCTAACATTGTACTGCCGTTGACGCTGGCGAGATGTGAAATGTTGTATGTATTGTGTTTTCAATGCGTTTTCAAAGCACTGATTGGGCATGGAAAAGGTTCCATCGATCGTAGTGAACCATGAAATTTTAGTGACTGATACACAAAAATGCTGTCCTTTTTGTGCGTAAAGTAAAATTAGTCCAAATTAAAAAAACGCTATTTTCCGAATCCGTTGGATTATATATGTATAGGTCTGTCGTTGTTCATCGCAGCTTCGTTTAAAAGTGGCAAATCTGTTGTAACATCGGCTTAACAGCTCTACAATCAAACTCTTCCGCAAGCTATAAGCGAAATCGGTTCTATTTTACTCAATGGTCATTTTTCTCTGGCTGAGGACAGTTGTCCCGCAAAGTTGGCTTACTTAGGCGGGTGTATTTAGTATGTACATTGTATTTTTTAAAGATATATATTCAATCTAAGGGCAATAATTCTGATATTACTGAATTACAATATTTCAATGATTTGGATGATGGATGGCTTAAAACTGAAACTCCTTTACCTAAAATCTGCATATCCTTCCTTAGCCCCCAATTATTTAGAGCCAGGTGTACTTAGACGTTGTTTAGATTTTGAACTGCTAAAACTTTGTAGTCTTAAGAAAGAAGTGTTTTTAGGTAAGATTTTCTGCCAAATCTAAGTTCCATCCGCAAATAAACCTAAGAAAACACCAAATTGAAGTTATCGAAACGCTTTTCTCCTGTGCTGCAAGCTCGTCCTGCACAGTAAAAGCACTCGGCACTCGCAAGCTCACAACCCAGGTCCGAAAGCTCTGCCGTCCACTGAAATTACAGCTTTACTTGAACTGCAAAACTTTTACCAACATCTCCGCAACAGCAGTAAACTATTACAGCCCCTCCTTCGGCGCAGACTTTTAAGTTCCAACCATACGATTTATATTGCACCTAATGTTTGTGTCTTGCTTTACAACAGGATATTTATGATGATGATGAATATATACTTAAATAGAACTTGTCCTAAAAGTCCAGCAAAAAAGCGTTAAAACATATCATACACGTACTAAATGTAATTAGCTTAGTAATTAGATTTATCTTCGGCATAACCGATATTGGAATAGCGTAATTTCAAAACGCAAGTCACGTGGCTCAAGCAGGAATAATAACCAGAGCGAAAAAGCGTTCGAGTTCAAAAAACATGAACCTTATGTCAATGTCCATAAGAGTCACGGACATTTCGATTCGCATACTTTTTCGACGCGTAATTATTCCTGCTTCCTACATTTTCAATTTGCTACGAATTCGTACTCCATAGATATTGTACTTTGGAATAACGAAAGCCTTTAAGCATCAAACCGCTTTTAATATTTAAAAAAAGTCATATGTAAAAAACGATATTTGTATCAAAACGGCAGCTACTGTGTTATATCAAAACCCAACCATAAATATTTTGTTTCGGAACGCAAGTTCTCTATTGGAATTATGAAAAAATTATGTCAGATTTACCCAAATCCTGTCTTTTATTTCAAATACTTTCGTATGCAGGTAACTAACATTAATAATAAAGCCTTCGAATGTCACAACAAGCCTGTTTCATTGTGAAACTTGTCTTAGATATTTCAAAGTGAAACATGTCCAAATGTTTTGGACAATTATATCAAAATACAAGATAAACATTACTTTAAAAAAAATCTACCATTAGTATTAAAAAAACATATTTTAGTTGTGAAGAGTCCTTTCGGCATTTCATTAGCAGAATCATCATACCAAAAACATTTAAATTGAATTTTAAGTGTATTTTTCCTATAACAGTTTTTTGCTTAATTACTCGGCATTGTGTTTGTTGGACAAGTTGCCATTTGAAACGACGCTCTTCATGTTATTTTTAGCTACGCTAAGAAAAAAAACTGTTTCACGTTACAACAATGTGAAAGCAAAGCAGTATCTTGAGTGCTATCAATGGTAAAAAGGCTGTACAGATCCACCAAGTTAGCTGTTCAGATAGGCACAATTAGAACTACGGCCCATCATCCGCCATTTCGAAACATCATTCCGCTGTCAGTTTCTGTCTAGTGTGAGTGTTTCCGTGTTTTATGTTTGATTTAATTGTGAAAAGTGCCAATAAAATGCCGAAAAACCACAAAAATAATGCATGGCTAGTTATTTTAAAGGGTTATTTAGTTATTTTATATCTTTTATGAGACAAGACGCCTCCGAGCTTCTAAAACTATTCAAAAAGTTGAATGAATGCTTTGCTGCTGCGACGGGTCAGTGCTGCCAGATATGGATAAAATAAATGACCCATTATTAAAAAACCATTTTTTTCTAGGTGTTGATTTTATTTATAAATCCATCAATATATATATATATATTTGTTGTATTTATTTAAAATTACCCTGATTTATCGAAAACAATCTGAAAGTAGTAACTCATATTTTTTAAAAAGCGATCATAAAAAAAAAATCTACTTTGTTACAGGTGTTTCCGAACTATTTGTCTAAAAACTAATCAATGAAGAGAAACAGGCTAAAGAAACGAATTAAAACTCTCTAGGTTTGGTAAGGAAAGCGAAAGGAAAGCTTTTATTCAGTAATTAAAATTTTATTCAGTAAGAAAAGAAATTCCGACCTTACCTAAGTTACTGAATGTTCTTTGGGAAGACATTCATTTCCAGCAAATCGGTTTTCTTCTAATCTTTGGCTTGACTTCTATATTCTGTATTTTTTTCAGAATTTTATACCCTGTAGTTTCTGAGATGGGGGGGGGGGGGATAGTATTTTTTTGCACTTTTCGATCATAACTTCTGAAGTTATCCAAACTTAAATAAAAAAATATATACTTTTGAAAACTTTATAAATAGCCCTTAAAATACCCTACATGACTTTTGACGGGTTTCTTTTCGTTTTGTCATTTTACCCCTTCCACTTTTTGTAGGCATTATTTTTTTCATATGAGACTTGAATTATGTTGCGATTATCAGGATAAGTATTTTTGCTGAATATTTTAAGACTCTAGTAGGGCTAGACTCGAGTTTTCGAAACGAACATATCTTCGTTTCGAAACACTCGAAGCCTTTCTCTCTGCTTCTTCTCTTCTTTTCCTTTCTTTCTCTCTCGATGCCTATCATCTCAAACCACCTATAATGCCGGGAAACTGTAGTACAGCAACCGTTCCTACCATTTGTTTAGTGAACACCACAAAACCCTAACAAATATATTTAAGAACCGAAAGAATATTATACTTATTATAAATTTAAAATGAAGATAAACTTACCACCACGAAGCGAAGGTCTTATAAAACACTGACACCGTGACTGATACTTTAATTCATAAAACGCATGAATAAGTACAATACTTTTTATGATTGTGGGTTGTGCCGGCACATACGCCCGCCACAGATATGCGGAAATATCTATTTCCACGTAATGTTAAGATAAGTTGACGACCGTCAAAGATAAGGTATATTTATATTCATCACGTAGTTTTGTAGTAAGTTGTATATAAGCTTAGTATATCCTATAATAAAGTAGTCTAGTATAGTCTGGTATTTGCGCGCATCTCAAGCCTTTTACTTTACTCCCGAAGATGTCGCTCTCCTTATAATTGCCTCTGGCAAATGGGTTAAGCTGATTAACGTATTTCAGTTATAAATGACTCTTGGAAAGTGAAAGTAAAAAAAAATATTAAAGATTCTGGAAGTGAGTAATTAGATTTTTCTCTATGGAGGCAGTCTTTGTTTTAGTTACACATACTTTATAGAGATGGTTATATTTGCAATGGGTTTTGCTGGTGTCTGAAAAGTTCGTTACATTTGTGAATACAGACCTTATAATTAGTGGAACCTGCAGAGCTATTTACACAGAGTTATGGAACCATCAGAAAATCAGACCATTACGTGAATATAACCAAATCTCTTTGGGAAAGTTTAAAAATGACAAACAATAAAGAAAGTGATGTCTGTATGGAAAAGCAGTCCTTGATATGAGGTACTTTATTGAGATGATTATTATATTTGCAAATGGTTTTGCTGGTGTCTGAAAAATTCATTACATTTGTGAATACAGACCCCAACAGGTGATTGCTAACATGGGCAAGGGTTCGTTATACTTTGTGAAACCTGCAGACTATTAGACCTGCAGAGCCATTTACAAAGGGTTATGGAACTATCAGAAAATCAGATCTTTACGTGACTATAACCATGTTTTACCATTTTAAGTACTTATACAAGGAATTCTGAAAGCAACAGAAAATCGGAGCTTCTAAATTTGTTGATGAGTACTTACATGTGAAAATAAAAAAAAATATCAACCAGATAAAAGCAAAAATCACTCAAAACTAATACAACAGTATAAATGTTACTTCTTAAAAGAGGTTCAAGTGAAAGAAGTGTAGTGAAATAAACAAGCAGCAGAAAAAAATGTTCGTAAGTTTTATTTTTTTATTTTTGAGCTTGTCCCAGGATCAACAGTATGCGAATATGATGTTTTTTGGTGTCAATTACCTACTTCTTGCATTATGTTAAAACAGTCAGTTTTATTCACTCACTACCATAGTTCATTTGTATTGAAAACCCTGCTCACACTGATAATACATATAAATTGATTTGAATAATACAATTTTTTTTTTTGATTTCCGGACTTTGACTAAGCCGGCTAAGGAGCCGAGGAAACGTACGGCCTCAGCGGCAGCAAGCACCACCAGCAGCGCTGGTGGGAGTCGTGACGCGAAACAAAAGAAAAGCAGCGAGAACAGCTCGACGGCGGCATCAACACCAACCAACAAGTCCCGGAAATTTACGTTGACCGACCTCTTTGGTGATGAAGAGTATGTGATGACATTAGCAGAAGCCAAAGTGAACCCCCTCGAAAGTGTGCTTTGGCGTCGTGTGGCTGGAGGATTGCTAAAAAGAAGTGAGGATCTTTCTGATGAGTTACGGGTGTATAATAAAGAGGATATTATCAACGTGGAGGCGCGCCAGCGCTATTGGAAGGCTGCCGTTAACTTACGCTATCAAGTAAATGATAGTTTGCCCGAGCTCGAAGCACTGTATAAAGTTGGCTAAGGCTAAATTTACTAATGATGCTACATTCGAATCCTAGGAAGTAAATAGATATTTATAGGATTCATTCATTGGATTTATTAAAACAAACATTACTTTTATTACTTTCTGTATAGAGAATCCTAGTAAGTAAGTAAATAGATATTTATAGGATTCATTCATTGAATTTATTAAAATAAACATTATTTTTATTACTTTCTGTATCGAGAATCCTAGTAAGTAAATACATATTTATAGGATTCATTCATTGGATTTATTAAAATAAACATTACTTTTATTACTTAAACACTGCATTATTTCATCGTCAACCTGAGAGGAATGCATCAAATGTGTTAACTTATCTAGTTTGTTAGGCTCTGATAAAGTTTACTTTAGTTTGTATCATACATGTCACAGTAAGATTGTAAAAATCTTCAAGTTGTTTTTCCTTCTAGAGTCATCCATACCAACTGAAACCTAGTAAATTACTTTAAATATTTAACTTTGATAGAGATTGATATAGATAACATTAGTTTCCAATCCTACGCGTTAATTTGTAAACTAGTGTCACAATCTTTCAGTGACGTATACTTCACATAATTTTTTTATGATTTATGTTTATTTCTGCAGTGTTATAGATATAGTTTGAAACTTGTTTCAATATGAGAGGTAAAACAATATTTTGTGAGTTTTGTGATAACTAAATTAAAAGTCGGGTTTTCTTTTCTCATTTTCATTTAATTTTACACAAAATAACAGTTTGGTGTATTTTAGTGATATTATTTTGTAAGTTTCAAATGCATTCAGGAGTCGGATAGCTTCTTATCGAGTTTATTCCAAGAGCAAGCGAGTAATCAGGTGTGTGATAGCGAAACAAAATCCCCCTCTTTAACATAGACTCATTTACTACCCCGCGAATATATCTTGCGCCTACGTCGTCATGTGAGACAAGTCAAAGTTCTTTCTTACTGTAGATATTTACATATACTTAGCAAATGTCATTTTTGCCTCTTCTCTACATTGGACCACTGTGGGAGAAGGAGGGAGTAGAAACTCCCACAGTTTGAGTTTCAGATCTCTTTTAAAAATTGCCTGTGCTTAACTAATACAAAACTATTAACAGCAAGGTCTGTGTTGAGCAAGATTAACCCCATACAGTCCCGTCATTTAAGTAATCTTGAACTTTGTAATATCCCTTTTTTCGACAAATTTCGCTTTAACATGCTTTTTAAATTGCTCAAATGGCAATTTCAAAATATCCAGAGGTACCTTGTTGTATTAGATAATGCATTGACCCTCGAAAGAATTGCTAACCTTCGCGAGTCTAAACCGGGGCGCAAGAAGTCTGTGATTATTTCTTAGGTTAACATTACAGCTATCGTTAAGTTTGGAAAACGTTGTAAGGTTCTTGCATACATACATTATATTTACGAAAATAAATTGACTAGCTACAGTTATAGTTATTCAAACTCTTACGAAAATGCTAAGTTTTGTCACTTTTTATCTGAAGGGCTACTTGATGATAAGGTTACAGATCATTGTCATTTAACAGGAAGATATTGAGGCGCAGCGCATACATATTGCAGCTTACGCTTTGCTAAAAAAAATGTTAATGTATTTTTTCATAAAATCAAAAATCAAAATCAAAAATCATTTATTTCCATAGGATGTTGTTACATCACTTAGATCCGTCATTACATTTTTTTGGGTGAGTTCACTAACCCAATGGCGGAATCTGTGGAGAAGAGCATAATTTATCAGGATATGATTGTCACTTATTTATTAACCTCTCAAAAACCGAGGGTAGTTAGGACGGTTCGTGATTTGAAACCTTATGCCATAGTAATAAAAATTAAAACCTTTAACGGAAAAGTGGCGTTAGCTAACGCCGGTGGTATTCAAGAGGTTAAGCAATAAGGAGAAAGTAGCGGTGTAATCAAAGTTATCGCAAAAAACAAAGAAAAATACATGTCATTTACATTTTTTTTATGAGTGCTAACAATGAATATATAGTGGTTCGATGTGTTGACTCCTTTCACTTTTTATCTACTAGTTTGGACAAGTTGTCGTCAAATCTTAACAAAGAAGACTTTATTCACTTGAAGAAATGTTATCCTGAACACGATCACTTTGAATTAATGCGACGTAAAGGTGTTTACCCTTTTGAAGATGTCACTGGCTGGGAATCATACAAAGAAACTTGTTTACCTGACCACAAACATTTTTTCAGTACCTTGACAAACGAACACATCTGAATCAGACTACGAGCATGTGAAACGAATTTGGAATACATTCTGTATATCAAACTTAGGACAATATACTGACCTTTATTTAAAATCAGATGTTATCTTGTTATCAGATATTTTCGAAAAAATTCGGAAGGCATGTTAAACTATAAATTGGACCCTGCTCATTACATAATAATAATAATAATACCTTGGACACTATTTACACACATTGATCCAGTCCCAAACTAGGATTCCCTGTATCTTGGGTACTAGACAACGACACACATACTTATATAGATACATATTATGCTTAGATAGATAAACAACCATGACTAGGGTACAAACATACGTTCTCATCGAACAAATATTTGCCCCCACCGGGACTCGAACCCGGGACCCTTGGCTTCGTAGGCAGGGTCACTGCCGACTCAGCCATTCGGGTCGTCATAACAACACCAAGTCTTAGTTTCGATGCTATGTTATTAAAAATAAAAGTTAAACTTTAACTTTTCACTGATTTGGAAATGTATCGAATAATACATAGTGGAATAAGGGGCAGTATCTGATTGTATTCTAACCGATACCGTTTGAATCAAATCGTCTATTATACCTGGATTGTTACTACTTGTACGGACACGCATTGACAGGAAACTTGCCGTGTTCTGATTTTAAGTTCATGGATAAAGAATAAATCGAAAACGTAAGTATTCTACAAATACCTAAGGATTCTCAATTCGCTTATATTTAAGACGTTGATTTGGAGTATTCAGAATGATTACCATAACGATTTACCATTTTTCCCTGAATAAATTATCCCATTTGGTTCAAAGACAGGAAAACTGATACCTAACTTATACAACAAATTTAGATATTTTATTCACTACATCCATTTGCAGACGTGTATTCAACATGGATTGATTTTCACCGTGTCATTAAATTCAGAGAGCCCCATTCCTAAAGCAATATATTTATATAATATAATATAATAGATTTAAATACCTCTCTAAGCCAAACTGCAAAAACACAGTTTGAACACGATTTCTTTAAATTGTTGAACAATAGCTTCGGAAAAACTTTAGAAAATGTGGAAAAAGTAACTGTTAATGTAATAAACAAATGGAGTGATAATACGAATAAAACTAAACTTTCTCCTGTGGCTAAACGTTTTAGTAAGCGTGCACCTGGACCACAGTACTGGCAGCCAGGTAAATGTAACTCAAAAGGTAAATTATTAATTAAACTGTTAACAAGTTCTATGTTATTGTAACAAACTGTTTTTATTGTTACTCTACCCCAACCATTTTTCAAAAAGTATATTACCCTTTCTTTTGAGGACTCTTTCAATCAAATAAACATGAGCATATTTTGTTTTAAGAAGTTATTTTTCATAAAAACAACCTTTGATTAAGTTTTGTTTTTTATCTTGTAAATTATAAGTTATGGGGGGTTACTTTTATTAACACTTTTAATAATAAATATTTTTGAAGACCAATTTGGTGTATATTCTTTACCAATACAACTTTTGTATTTGCTCACACGGACGTGATCACCTACTCCAAAAGTATATTTTTTGAGGTGGTAATTTCTTTGAAGACTTTAATATGTTTTTTGCAACAATACTCGTATTCCCCTGATTTACTTCTATCGGTTTACATCCAATCGGACCATCCAACTTTATATGTTTGGAAGCATTGTAGGCACTGATCACGTTCGTTATGGGGTCACCTAACCATGATTATATACCGTGATAATCATGAACCATTTATGAATACCATTCAAACTGAAATGCTTATATATTTTAGTTTTTGCGTTCTAAATAGTCTTTCAATAATTGCAGCGTTTTTTTACTGAAAAAATTTAGAGTAGTGATTAATATCATAAAATTTTATAAGGTTCTGAAAGTTTTGGTTATAAATCTCTATCCCTTGATCAGTTTGCAAATTATTAGGGGAACTTCCACATTTTAGTATATCGTGGATAGAAGGTGCAACTTCCGCCATGGATTTGGATTTAAGTGGTTTTACCCATGGAAATTTTGGAAATGCGTCAATGATCACCAAAATATACTTATGTCCTCTATTTTGATAGGAAAACGATCTGATATCTATTAAATCAGCTTGCTACACATCATTTATTCCTTTTAAGACCACATGTCTACGTAGAACATTTCTACGTGCTTGTTTATGAATCTCATCAATAATTTGTAGTCTGCTCATAATTGTGTTATTACTTTCTTAAAAATTTTGATAAGTTCATCTTTTTTACAATTATTTTCGTTAAGTTTTTCCACTAAGAAAACAATTTTTATTTTTTATTTTGTAAGCTCATCAAACATTTCATTCCTTGTGGGTGGTAACTTAAATTATTTATCGACATATGCTTTATTAACAGCTTTGTCTGACATTCGAGGTCATTTCAAACCTTTCAATCGATCTATATCACCATCTATATTTTCTGATTGTCGTGACTGTTAAGAGTGTCTGTAACTGGATGGATGATAATGATACACTGGTGTATTGTAGTGATTTATAGATATTTATTTTTGATCAATGATGCCACTTTCCTGCAATTTAAGATTAAGATTATTTCACAATCAAGACCAGTATTGCCAGCATCACGAGATGCTATAAGCAATTCAAGTATTTCAACCAGTTATTAGGGTCATCCCAATAAGCAAAAACAGTATTATTTTTCGACCGTTTTAATAAAGGTAATCCAGAACCTTTACTTAAATTTTCAACACTGCTGGAAATGCTTTTAGTATTGTTGAATAGTGGTTTGATGATACTAATATATCTGAAGCCTTTGTTTGACTTAATTGGTTTTGTTGAATCTAAATCTCTCCGATGCGCGTTAGTAATCAATAGTTGTTTATAATTTTACATATCTCTTGGGGTAGTGAGATTAATATCAAGAGTTTTCGTAACCTTTTGAATACAACTGGCTAACGCCATTTTTCCATTATAGGTTTTATATTTTATTGCCATGGCGTATGGTTCAAAATCGCAACCAGTCCCAACTACGCTCGGTTTTTGAGAGGTTAAACAACATTTCTGTCAATCTCGGTGTTGCTACGTATTTCTCTCCATTGACAATAATAGATTTATTTTTTAGAGTGGTATTCGAGCTCTAGAGCTAGATTCTAACATGTGTTTCCCACGGAAAATTCTAACACCAAAAGGAACGTCTTGATACACATTGGAATTCATCGACCAAGAGGAGCTGTTTGGACTTCTATTAGTATCCGATGCAGTTTGATACGAGATATTAGATACATTCTTTTAAAAATCAAATTATTATTTTCGTTTTCTGATTCAGTCAAACTGCTTCCAGGTTCTGATGTATTGAATGGTTAGGCTGTATTTTCGAAAATTGTTTTATTTTAAGTGATATCAGAATTGTTAGAATCATCGGAAGGTAACTCATCAGAGTCGTAGTGTTTACGCCTTTTAATTAGTACCCTAGTTGACTTTTCTGTATGCGAGTTTTCATCTGTAAGATTGTTTGATGATTTTTGTTTTGAAATCTGGGTTAAGGAATCAGTAATTGGTTTAAAAATTGTTTGTAAAAAACTAAGTTATTGTTATCGCTATGTTCTCGAATCTGCTTTACGTTTCTCCTAACTGCATCAGCAGATTTCTAAGTTATTATTGTCGCAATGTTCTTGAATCTGTTTTAGTTTTCTTCTAACTGCATCAGCAGATTTAATTATCTCTTTTTTACGCCTTTTTAAGCTACATTTTATGTCTTGCCTCCACAACACCACTTGTGTCAGTGATGAAATTGTTGGTTTTCATGACATAAATACAATATGTAATATAACACTTTTATAACTCAACAATATATGCATAGAATTTCATCCTATAACAACCTTTATTTTTTCTCAATCTTTGTCATTATAATAACTATGTGGTTTACTCCAATTTTGGAAAACATATTTCTAAAATCATTCCATTCTTTCATGTCTACATTGGTGTTTTCATTGTAAACATGTTTCATATTTATCTCATACTGCTTGAATAGTACAATAAGATTAGCATTATCACGAATAAATTGCTTGGGTACTTTACTATAAGTTTGATTGAGGTAAAAAGAATTTATATTTTTTTTTGTCTTCCCATAGCAAAGTAGTCTCTAATACTGGTTCTATTTTCACATGCCACGTCATCAAATATGATGATTGAATTAGGTGGAGCCTCTACTGGCTTCAAAATGTCTTCTTTTTCATGATATTTTGCGAATCCGATAGACGGAGCTAAACTCAATACATGTTCCAAATATAAATATTTGGGTTGAAATAAGGTTTTACAGTAAATGTAGACATTTTTAAAGCAGAGTCCTTTTTCATGTAGTAAGAAACCTATCATAAAATTAGTTTGACCTCAGTTTGATAGCCTGCAAATAATAGTCTTTCTTGTTTTATATTTTTTTTTAATATTTATCAAATTCTAGTGAATGCTTCTGTTAAACAAACCTCATCTTGAATAAGTATAAGGTTCCAAATCTACCACTGTTCGGAATACAACGACATTCTTAGCTATTCTCATCTTAGCTTAGGACGACCCGAATGGCCTAGTCGGCAGTGACCATGCTTACGAAGCCAAGGGTACCGGGTTCGAGTCCCGGTAGGGGCAAATATTTGTTTGATGAGCACGGATGTTTGTGCCCTAGTCATGGTTGTTTATCTATCTAAATATAATATTTATCTATGTAAGTATGTGTATCGTTGTCTAGTACCAAAGATACAGGGAATCCTAGTTTGGGGCTAGATCAATGTGTGTAAATAGTGTCCAAGGTATTATTATTATTATTTATCACTGAATTTAAAGTATCCAAAATGTATTTTAAATCAAATAATTTTTCATTGATTGTTTACTTTTCAGGTTAGGTAGGTTTAGGTAGGTAGGTAGGTTTTCTCTGGTCAACTCAACACATGGTAGGAACGGTTGCTGTACTACAGTTTCCCGACGTTATAGGTGAAGTGGAGTGGAACGATATGTGCGTTTCCAAAACACTCGAAGCCTTTCTCTCTTCATGCCTTTCATCCCAGATCAATGCACACATCCCTTTCCATGCATTATAGTTCAATTTAAACCGGCATTTCTTTTATATACCAGTTTTAAATCTCTAGTACTCTGTACGCATCTGAGAATTCGTTTCAGACAAGTCCAAAGTTCATTACTTGCACAGTTTTGAAATCGTGACAAGTAAGATACTGGCACACAAATCAGGTCTGGTGCCTATCATGGCGTACATTACACATCCTATCAGCTGTCTAAACCTATGTTCCAACTCTACACTTTCAGATGTTTCTTTTTGTAGCGCTGACAAATCAAATTTCGGATCCATAGGAGTAGTCACGCTATGACAATCCCAAATTAAACTTATCCAAAATATTTTTAATATACTGGGTTTGGTTTAGAGTGGTTACGCCATTCTGTATATTATCTTGTTGAATGAGAATTCCAAGATACAGACTGGCAAGTCCCAAATCTTTCATTTTAAATTCTGTTTTCATACTTGTTATGATCTTGTTCAACATGAGACCAAATCCAGTACACAAAATGTCATCTACTAAATCAATATGTAGGCCTTACTTGTGTCATGGACATAATAATATAAACAATGATTACTTTTCGCTTTTAAGAGCTTTTGGCTCAACATGAAGTTATTAAAACGTTCATACCAAGGCCTAGGAGCGCTTTTAAAACCATATAATGCCTTATTTAATTTACATACATTGCCTTCAGGCACTACAAATTTTTCTGGCAATTGTAAATAAGTATCATCTTAAATTACGCCATTTAAGAAAGCGCAAGAACCAAATACAACAAAATTGAAGTGAAAGATTTAACTTTGCTAGTTTTTAACGGTTAATCAAATTTTAGAAGGGAAGATACGTAGACTACCCCAATAAACAATGACTTAAGAAGCATAAAAAAACATTTTAACACTAGCAAGTACATTGACCGCCATTCTTGGGCTTTCCTAATCCAATGGATCTCAATCGCCGTGCAGCGCGGTAATGTGATGGTACCTTTTGATCGGGCATGTCCTGGGTCGGTTCATTTGTTTAATATTGTTTTATTTATTGTGAAAAAAAAACATTATTAGCCAAATATAAGACAGTATTATGTAAAAACTAGCCAAGTCAAATCTTTCAAGCTTCATCAAAAGCCTCTAGCAGGCCTTTAAACTACAGAGGGCCTTCCGCGAGCCGCAGGCCTGCTACGGCGAGCGGCCCGTGGGGTGAAAGGTATACTCTAGCGGCGCCTCCTCCGCCCACGCCAGTAGCTTCGGTGAAGAGGCAGACGCCGACACAGATGACGACGCAGAGGCACCCTGCCACCTACAGCACATTCGCTCGTCAGTCACAACAACGCTACGTGTGTTAGACACGGTAAAACCTGTAGGCAGACATTCTCATTTTTATAAACCATGGACTGTGCTAACAATCATTACCCAATCATACTATCCTGGAATGCAGGTTATGAAATTGTAGTAGTCTAGTCTAGTTCCGTTATTCAAACTAGGTACTGTTCCAGTAGAACAAACATATTCGTAGTTTGAATGCAAGGCGTATAAAGAATGCATAGACAATCATCTCACCTTGTGAACCTTGAAATACCAAGGCAATACTGTGCCTTGAAATGTATTGCCCTTCAAAAGGTAGATGTTTGATCCCAATTACACGAAGAGTTTGGTTCGAAGATATTGGCATCCCTCCCTCCCTCGGTGTTAGCTGTACCCAATTCGTGAAATATCGAACAGCTCAGCACATCTTCTTAATAAATGACAGCGCCTGGTGTGGGAGGGACGGGCGAGCTGTGATTTTTTCATCTACCTTATTTATCTCCGAATAAAGTTTGCGAAATGGCTAGCCTATGACTGAAACTACACTGTGTATATTTCGCAGTTGGTTGGTTAAATCAGACACTTAACTAACTCTCTAGACAGTTAATTAAATGCCATTGTTTAACCAAGTCACATTTTGATTTAAATAAAGCATCGTCGAAAACGTTTAACAATTTGTCTTACCGAAAGCCGGCGTGTTGAAAAACAAGATGGCGTCACGGCAACAGCTGATTTGCACAGCTTTTAACAGGGCAAAACATTGCGGTAACTTAGGTGAAGGGGGTGAGCGAAGCGAAACCCCCTTAATCGTTCATGTTAAGTTAATCAACAAAAAATACTTAAAACATAAACTTAAGCAGACATAAAAAAATATTTATATTGTACATGTCTTGTTGCCTAGGAACGTTTAGATAACTCGTTAAATGTTTCCTTCCCTCACTTGTTTGACGGACTTTCAGTGACTTGGTTAAACGTCGGCATTTAATTAACGGTCTAGAGAGTTAGTTAAGTGTCTGATTTAACCAACTAACTGCGACATATACATAAGATAGGATCTTCGAAGGAAGCTTCTCGTGTAATTGGGATCGAACTTCACTTCAGGTAAGTTCGTTTAATAATAAATATAATTTTTAAACATTCAGCACTTTTCGTTTCTTTTATTTACTTACTAAGATTCCTAGCTATATTTTAATGAAGTAGGTAGTTTAAAATATTTTACCGTTTTTTTTTTTTAATTTTAATTCAGTTATCTTGAATATTCACTATATTATTTACCCTTGATATTATATACATATGATATTATTTAAATTTGCCCCTAGACTTTTAAATCCCTTTTTTCTTTGTGATTATAAATGGTAATACCAAATTCAGTATTAGCGACACTATCAACTGAACTGAAAGATGGTAGAACTGTAGAGTAGTTATATGTTTACTCACATTACAATCCACTGTAAAACAACATATACATCCAAACGATATATGTGTCTGAGCATAAATATTTATATTTTACTCATTTTACCACAGATACTATAATTTTTACTGAACGTTCCATGGACTTATTTATTGAATAGGCCATGACAGTTGTTACTTACCTAATTATTTATTTTTAAATGTTGCATGTTAAGTGATAAAGAGAAATGTAAAGCGCCGTCATCAGTATTTATTACATTCGACTGGCATTACCCACACACTTTCCATTCGACAGGACCTTTATATCTCGACGTCGTCTCGCCTCTGCATGAATATGGAGTATCTAACAGCGCCATTTAGTTTTAATATGTATGAACGCTTCTTGTTAACTCGACAAAGTCACGCCAGCTGTCTTCTCTGCGAACAGTGAAATGTCCCGCCCTCTTCTTTATAATTCAAAGATTTGCTCGCGCCACCGTGTTGAACAAGAGAACTCTTTACTCAATTATTCAAGAAAACACAAGCCATATGTGAAATGTCGTGAACTCGACCGTCTAGTCGTTTCAGGGCTTTGTTCGCGCCTACATTTTCTGAGTCATTAGGGCTTACCGGTCGTATATTTTTTAAGTCTGGTTCTTTATTGCGTCGTAAATCTTGAAATATAAAAGTACTGCGCAATTCTTTATTCACAAAATCAATGGTTTTGGACCTTTGGCAGGCTTGAAACAAAAATACTGGGAAAAAACTATTTGGGCTATCCTATCTATACAGTAGTTTTTGAACTCTGCAGTTTACCAAACTTAAGCAGCGGCAGATATGGAAGTTAAGAGGGGCTTAACTTCCATATCTGCCACTAAAACAACGAATACTGTTTGTTGTCCACGTACCGAAACCGAGTAACCAGACATAGCGCCACATTTCCCGAATGACGATAAATCAGGGGCTATTGTCGAATATTCGCAGGTAGGACGCAAATCGTAAGCAAAGAGTCGCAGTTGAGCGGAGTCCAACCTCTTTCGAGAATTTGCCACTCCGATGTATGAATAAAATCACTCCGGTAAATTCCTCCTTTTGTTAACGACGGAGCACTTATGCTGATATACACTACTTCGGGTTCAATGCAAAGCTCTTCAGTGACACAATCTTCTTTTACTTGGTTTTGAGAGGTTCTATTGAAAAATATTGATACTACTTATTTCTTACAGTATATTTTAGCGACACCGGCTAAAAGCAACAACATCTATGGGTATAAAAACAAACAAACTCAAGAAAGGCTGACCTATTTTAATGATCTCTTATTTTTGGATTCAACTCCACCCCGAATATCAGAAAAACTATTCAAATATCGGAAAACTTCACGAAAAAATAAATTATTCTTAAAAATATATTTTATATATATAAATATATATGGATTCTTTATAAGAAATTCAATACCCACACCGGGAGATCGTGCATCTAATTCGAAATTTGAATTTTCTTTTTTCTTCTTAAATTCGAAGTGGCCAGTTTTCTCGTGACCCGACAGACGTCGCGACGTCTGTCGGGTCAGCTGGTTAAAATATAAGTCGATCCGGGAAAAAGACACGAGCCTTACAGAATTCTATTTGGTAAAAACTCATATCTTATATTGATACATTATGACCCTAATGTATCAATATTTCGACTTATTTTAACATTCAAACTTCGAACGCCGGCGCCCACCTGCGTGCCGCCCCTAGTTTGCCTGTGAAGTTGGTACTACTGAACAAGCTAAACAAGTGCAGAGCAATGATCAATGCCACAATGCCGGTCGAACATGCGGTTCCTGAACACATCAAAGAGAGCTTATGATTTGTGTGTAGATAAACTAGTGTATGTAACTGTACATATTATTTATCAGTCATAAAAAACTTCTATTGGAATTCTGATATATCAGGATTATCTCCTATTATTTCCAGGACCGCAATGAACTTATGTTTTTTTCAATCATCATGTACCTTTATACTCTTTCGTTTTTCAAACGCACGCATAATAAACTTCCAACTAATAAAGAATTCCAATCGACGTGGACTTTAGTAGGATGAAATCACGTTTTCTATTAAGGACCAACAGAGGCCTCAGAGCTTCGAGGTCAGTTAATACGACGAGATCGTGTACAAATCCAAACAATCCGGGCGATTCTGATGCCAACCCCAGATTCGCGGCGAACGGTTCAGCGAACATTGTGAACGAACACAAACGTACGTAGATACAGGTGAATTCTAAAGGAGGAGTTAAAGCTGCGTTTTCATACAAGGATTCTGTAGCCACGTTAAAAACATGTGGAGTGAAGAACGGACATGTTGCTAGCTAAAAATTAAGCCTGACAGAACCAAGATTTCTGACACTGTTTATCCGCTTTGCAGTTTTGATCGGGATTTCGTGTCAGGAGGTTCTGTGCATACAATTGAAGATTTTGTTGTAGCCCACGGCAATCCCCACAGACTAATTACCACTACTACTTTTGTGGTCGCCGCTCACCTCAACCCTCAACTAAGGCGACGAGTATCGGGATAGAGCTTTGTTCTTAGTGGAATGTTAGATTGCGATATCTTGGTTGCGCTTGTAGTTAGACAAAATTAAATACACATTAAGAGCGCATTGGGAAAATAAACGCCACCTACTCGTAAGTATGTTTAGCTTCAAATCTATTAGTTGTGTCTACTATCAAACTTATAAATAATATATTTGTTTGGATAGCCTAATAGTCATTCCTTAGAAATTTATCGGTCCTTGAAATTTAACCCTGAACTTGTTGACTGCTTGGTTCTACTGTTAAACGAGTAAAAATACCTGCCATATTTCCTCATTTTATGAGGGTTGATTTCTTAAAATAAAATATTCGTAGTTAGTACATCAAATGTCGGTAAATGTTTGAATAATTTTCTTGCGTTCCGGACCTTAAAAATATAAAACGAAACCAATATAGGATATATGGACGGACTGACATTCCGAGACCGTGTGAATATTAAACGACCGATTTCTGGAACGATTAAGTTAGAATTTGGTACAATTATGTATTTATGTGACACGAACACGAACGTGTGAGGTAAACAAATGAAATTTGATTTTTGAGCGCACTTTTAGGCGGAATGTAAAATAACAAGAAAGTTTTACCTACTGAACCATGTGGCATGACCAGAGGTCGGAGTAGGTAGATTGATTTTATATACTTGCGTCAAGATATTATAATATGGACATGCCATTTTATCGATAATGTGCTGGAAGTACCGGAAAAAGTTCCGGGATTGGAATTATGGAATAAAATAAAATAAGAAACATACAGATAGGCTAACAAAATCGTTTATTATATGGATGATTGATTGAATTCAATGAACAATTATTTTTAATGAAACAAAAACATAAATAAATTATTTCCACATTTTGGCTTTCAACTTTAATAGAATTAAAATAAATTATCATAATATCCATTTATACATGGAAAATGATCGTTCAACATCTGTAGACGTCAATGGAGCAAATTTAAAATAAGTTATCAGATTATTTGCTACGTTTTTTTCAATACTTTCGCTGTATTCTCTAATTGTGTCTAAATAAGGATTTCGTTCCATGACATATTCTAATTTATTTTTAATATTGTCACAACAGTCTCACTTGGTTAAACATTAAAAGTGAATCAACTACGGATAATTTTTGATTTTGTAACTGTTTTAGAACTACTTGAATAATACGGTAATTTTCTTCGATATATTTTAAATCTTCCTGTAAATTTGGTTTTTCTAAAATATTTTTTGCATTTCGAATGGCTATTGAACCAGTACTGTTGAAGTTGTTTAGAACATCTTTTATTTTTTCGAAGCTTTGAGCGTAGTAAAATGCTGCTTCCAACCAAGTACCCCATCTTGTAATGACTGGTTGCGGAGGCAGTGGTAGGTCAGGATATTTTTCTTTTAAACTCTTTACTCTATTCGGGGCTTTTAGAAATATTTTTTTAACATTTGCTACTAAAATATCGACATCGTTATATTCTGATCTTATCTTCTCTGATATACGATGAAGAGCATGCGCCAAACATGTTACATGTTTCATTTCAGGTAAATATACTTTTAAATTTTGCCCTGCAGACAGCATGTACGCTACACTGTCAGTGCAGAGCAATATAACATTGTAAACTTTGATTCAAAAGAGTCTTGCCATAAATTTTCTAGACATTGCAATACAAATTGCGCGATTGTTTGACCATTTACTACCGTTAACATTTTACAAGCAATCAAATAAGGCCGGCTTGAATTATTATTAGGATGCAGTGGCTTTATTAAGAAATGGACTATATATCTATATAAAAAATCTGTGGTCTCATCCAATGATATCCATGGTTTCTCATTTTTATTATTTTCATAAATAGTATTAATTTGGTTCTTATAAAACTTATCTAAATAAACTTTACGTAACTGTGATTCATTGGGCACTTTTCTATCACTGCAAACACAACAACAAGTACTGCACATATATTTTTGAAAAAACTCCTTGAACGCCGGGTTTTTCATTTGCATCCAGGGAATGTTGCACAGGATCAGGAACTTAATAAGGTCGAAGTAAAACTCCTCATTCGGACGCTTATATTTTCCTTGATGTACTGCGCCTTCGATGTGTCTTGTGATATTGCCTTTATTTATAGTTTTCAAGTGGCTCTCACACTTCGAGCAATATAGAGATCGGCTAGCGTGATCGTAAATTAGCTCGGGATGACCGATTATCCACTTTTGTACTGTTTCAGCCTTGACGTTTGCGCCAGCCATGTTTGAGTGAAAGATTCTCCTAAAACAATTAAAATGTTGCTTAAGTGATATTTGTTGAAACTAGCAGTTAACTAACCTGAACAGTTTTCAGTTTATAATTTTATTTACAAGAACAATTATGCCTATGCATAACCCGGGTTCCGAGAGAAAGATACATAAACGTCTAGTCAATCAACTTTTACATATTACAATTAGCTACAATACATATGTATTAAAAACAAATTATGATTTATCGCGTGAATAGGAAGATTATCAATCGGATATGAGACAAAAAATGTTAACATTATTCTTTAAAAAACCGGTCAAGTGCGAGTCTAAATCGCGCACGAAGGGTTCCGTACCACCGTTCAATGGAAGCGATGGTGTGGAGTGAATAGTTTGGATTTTACACAGCAAAATATTGTTTACAAAGTAATTGGTGCGGTTACTTTCACACTCCATGTACGTAACCAGGTGCATCCATAAGTTTGTATGTGGTATTGAAAGAATTGTTGTATGGGAGCCCCCTTAAATATTTCTTTTATCCTGTTTTTTAGTATTTGTTGTTATAGCGGCAACATAAATACATCATCTGTGAAAATTTCAACTGTCTAACTATCACGGTTCGTGAGATACAGCCTGGTGACAGACGGACGGACGGACAGCGGAGTCTTAGTAATAGGGTCCCGTTTGGAACCCTTCGGCTACGGAACCCTAAAAAAGCCTAAAATATACCCATATAAGAAAATTATTAAAGCTTACCTGCGGCGAAATACTGAAGTAGAGATACAACTCAACTACAACAAATCGATGTCCGTAGATACAAGCCAAATTCGTCGTTTTAAGAAGGTACCAGAAATCAGTAAACAAGCCAGGGTGAGATTATTATTTACAAAACACAGGAATTTCACAAATTAGGAGCGCACTCTACGAAGCGAGGTAAGCGAGTGAGATACCCGGAACACAGCGCGCGCTCATTGTTCTAACAAACACCCAATGAG
Source organism: Argyresthia goedartella (assembly GCA_949825045.1). Classification (NCBI taxonomy): domain Eukaryota; kingdom Metazoa; phylum Arthropoda; class Insecta; order Lepidoptera; family Argyresthiidae; genus Argyresthia; species Argyresthia goedartella. The sequence goes on along the minus strand of OX463829.1, from coordinate 18,974,721 downwards.
TCATACAGGATACTTGCTTCTGATTGGTCGTTGCGTGCGGTCAATGCGTTGTGAACATAGATGAACATGAGACAAAGAAACAAAAGGCCCTGTCTAAGTTTTGTCTCATACTGTCAAGCGTCATTTCTAATACAACAGTAAGGGACAAAATACGGTGTAACTATTCCAAGGTATTTTTTTATAAAAAAAAATACTGATCTCTTTCACCATTAGCCAGCACTGGCAGCGTAGATTGATATTATTAATACGTTTTTCACCTTAAACACAAATTCGTGCTAATTTCAAAATTCCGGAACAAAGATCACAATAAATATGAAGTTCCGGTATTTTGGAGGCATATCCATATTATCCTCTACGTTTGACGTCAACGACCTTAAATCAATCTATCTACTCCGACCTCTGGGCATGACATTAAAGGGTTCTCAATACGATGAATATCGATGCATTTTTTTCCTTTCTATTCACTTTTTACATCCTAATATCATAGAAAGCAATAAAAATAATATTATAAAGAATAGTTTTAACTATTAAAATCATATTTAAAATCACGTCCCATGCCACGCCACCTGCCACACTCTATGTCACGCCGAGACAAGGGAAGAAGCTAAAAAACGTTTTTATAGGTATTGCATCGTACCAAAGTGCAATAACACAATTAGAAGAGCACCAGATTAACTGTTTTTTCAATTTCCAAGAGCTTAGAAAATACGAAGATAATGGTGTAAAATAATAAAAAGAGATGAAGTATCGCAAACATCATGCTTGTATTGTTGTGAAGATCCCTTTAAGGTTAGTAAGTTTTAAGACGGCTATACTTTGTTACCGGCTCAAAATCTAGTTTTCGATAACGATAACAACACTCGATTTTATACGATTAAAAATGCCTGTAGATGTATACTTACAATTTATAGAACTGGGAAAACTGTACCGGAAGATAGTGTTTAATGATAATAATAAATGTAGCTCATTAATGTCCCCACCGAGGGGCACAGGATTTTACCCGGATACTAGTAAGATTAAGCCATACTTCACCACGCTGGCTCAGTGCGGGTTGATGGAGGGGTTTAACGACCTCTACCACGTAGCGACAGTAGCCGGGACCTACAGCTTAACGTGTTATCCGAAACACTGAACGTCCGATAATGTACCTAAGATAAATTGATTATCTAATAGGTACATGGTCAAGATTAGAACCTGCATCTGCTGTGTAAGAAGCAAGCGTGAAACCCATTAGACCACGGAGCTCTTAAGTATTATTGAATAGATTTCAGGTCAAGGATGATACAGAAAATGATGTTCCATACAATCTAATGAAAGAACACGGGGAAAAAGTGACACACGGCTAAAGAAAGTAGTTGTGCCTCATTTATTTACCTGCCAAAAACAGAATAAGCGGTAGGTACCTGCAAAGAGTTTGATTCATCACGGGGCCGCGACCGTGGCATCTGGCATCACATCCCGTTTCGACCGATTGTGATACGTTCCGCAAATTGGAATTTCCTATCCTTATTTTGCAATTTTAATTTAATATTTTAGGCAATTAAATGGACACTAAATAATAGCCTGTCATAGATATGTTGCAAGGACGACAAAAATAATTTCAGACAAATTTATAGCACATCGATAATCTCTATTAATTGTTTCAAAATTTTGAAATAATTCATCTGTAGGGAAACAACATAAAATTTGCCTTAATTGTTATGTCATTAATTTATATTTTCCGGCCAGCAGAGAACTGAAAGGGTTGACATTTTGAAAAATATCTAATGTAGGTATCTATATCTAACATATGAACCTATAATATAATAAACAAAAAATTTAGCCCATTTATATCCCCACCGACGGGCACAGGCCTTTACCCGGATACGAGTAAGATTGAGCCATAGTCCACAACGCTGGCTCAGTGCGGGTTGGTGGAGGGGCTTTTACGACCACTACCACGTAGCGATAGTAGCCGAGACCTACAGCTGAACGTGTCATCCGAAACACTGAACGTCCGATACTGTACTTGAGATAAATTAATTATCTCATTGGTGCATGGTCAGGATTCGAACCTGCATCTCTTGTGTGAGAAGAAAGCGTGAAACCCATTAGACGACGGAGCTCGTGTTTGGATGTATCCATGAAAAATTATGAAGTTGTATTAAAGTTAGGGGGGGGGGGGGCAATTGGGGGGTCTCAAATAAAAGTTTTTAGGAATGGATTGTGTAATAAGTCAGGACTTGTTGGGGATCTCAAATAGTTCATTAAAATAATTTTGCGATGTTTTGTTTTTAAGTTATTTAAGAAAAAAGACAAAAAATACATTACCCCCTACCTAATAAACATAAAGTATATTTTAAATTTTCACTATTCAACTTATTTAACCTGTGTTGTGTATGCCACATTATATTCAAGTTAAAGTATCAAAAGCTAACTGTTTCAAAGTTATTCATGCTCAACCCAAATGTCATAGTTTCAAAACTGTGTTCAAATTATGATAAAATAGTTTGGTAATTTGCACCGGGGAGAGAAAATGCCAGCGATTACAGTCTTCGCAAAATAAAAGGCCCGGTGGCCCAAAATAATTCAGTGACACGCTGTCACCAGGCCTTTTATTTTGTGAAGACTGTAAATAGATGGATATTCTTTGCGATTCCACCGGTTCCTGTCATTTGGTATCACTACGAGTAGTTATTTAGTGGTTTACGCCTACAGAATACTATCTATTAAAAGTATGGGAGTACTACCAATTCGTAGCCAGTTAGTAGTCAGTCACTCAGTAGTCAGTTAGTTAATACAATAAGGCTACAGAACGGCGTACTATGTAATAAAATCTACTACTACGCCACCGCGAGGAATGCGTTTCCCCTCCCTATCTCGCTTGCTCTCGACCTCGACGCGTCAGTACAGAGACGGACACTATGACGTCATCAGGGCGAAGTTCCATGTTAATTTTGGCTAGTAGTACTTTTAAAATAAAGGGTAACTTCTTAGGCATTATATAGGTACATCTATTTCCTAATTGAAAAATACCCAGTATGCGATTATCAGACTTAGGTATTGAAATAGTCCTTGATTGGTCACGATACACTTGCTTACTCGATGCGTAAATGTCTGTGCTTAGTCTTGAACGGGGAAGTACCGCAGTTTACAAGTAAGCCTTCCAAGTGGGTACTTTTCGAGCGAAAAGCGTGTGTTGGTTGTGTAAGTTATTCAAACTCCACACGCACCTTTTGACCTTTCACTATTAACTAAATCTCTTTTGTAATGTTCAACTAAATAGCATTAATTTGTCTTCGCGCTGTGACTGCCACCTCCACTTCATTAGCTTTATTGCTTTATTATAAGAAATTCGTTGAGGAATTTGTTGAGGGCTGTTTTTTTTGCTAGAGCTGGGCTTCGGTAGACTGAGGACTATTTATCTAAGTTACATCATCGTTCAACAATACAAGGTATTGGGATCACTGCTCACAAGTTATTGCAAGAAGCATTACCTAGGAGGCATCAATCGTATACAGAATTTGCTTTGGGTATGTGTCCGTTGTTAAATGTCTTCCAATGTGCGTTACGCCGTAAGGAATCACTTAAATTCATTAAAGTTCTCTGATAACAATACCTTATGATACTTTTAACATGAGTTATCATTAAACATATCACAAGGTAGCACTTCAAAATGCACCACTGCCGTTTGCAAGTCTCTAACAACAGTCCATCAACATTATTCCGCGCTGACATTTAAAAACTGCGAAGTGGAAAAACAATTTTCACTTGAACCGAACAAGGTTCAAGATGGATCGCCGTATAAATCTCCCGTGTACGTAATTGACGGCAACGGACGGACGGGACGGTCTTCCCCGTCCGGCCAACGTCCGGACACCGGACGATCAGAGACGGTTCGCTTGTACAGCCTGGGGCAGAGGCCGAAGCCCCGCCATATCTTATTGAAAATATATCTTGCTGTTTATATTCAGTTCGGTGTTTCACAGTGTGGTTTCAGGGTGTATCTGAAAAGTGCAAGAGAATTTGTATGTATGATGATGTCCACGTCAATAAGGTGACTTATATTTCTGTGTCATCCTGTATTTTTACACTATCGACCACACTATAGTGGGAACGCAATAGTGTTGCAATATCAGTTATCGACTCCTGTCTACCACTGTATGCTCATGAATGGGTTAGCGATATTTACTTATTGCGTGCAATGTTCGAAATTATTTACTGTCGTTTGGCGTATCAAGGTGGCGGTCGCCGACCGACGCTCGTTACCATGGTTATGATTCGGTTCGAGTAGCTGTCGGGGCAACACTAACGCGTACCCAAAAACATTCAAGCTATTTTTATTATGAGAGCTGCAGCAACTGTATGTCATTGAGATAACAAGAAGCTTACGCTCTTTGTTAGTTCGTTAATCTTTTGTATCCGACAGCGAAGAAAATAGATTTCGAAACAGAAATCCGAAGAATCGATTCCGAACTAAAAATATGAGGCAATTTCTTACCAACCAATTAATGTTCTACGAGTACATTCAGATTGTCCTCGCTTCGGCGCCTTTTAATAAACCACCACCGTCTACATAGCTCACATGCGCAGGATTGTTTTTGATTACAAATCTCATCCGTAATTCCGTTCTCTACAGCTATCCATTACTCGTGAGCTTTAATGAGAGAGCTCGGCTTTTAATCATCGCGAAGGGCCCATAAATCCTAATTACATGGCTTATTATTTCGAGACAGCTCACCGATGTGACTGAGCCGGCAGGACAATACGGTCTCGTGATATACAAGCTCGAGACGAAGGAAGGTCTGAGCTGTCGTCAGGATCTGCAGTGAAGCTGGGAACGCCGATTGTCTCTGAATAGTAATGCTTTTTTCGTGTCACTCGTTCGTTGCGCTGAAGAAATTACAGGGAGCCTCAGTTCAATGTTCGATTCATTCGCCCTGTCTGTGTGCTCTCGTGTGGAGTTTACGATTTAAGCCAATATGTTAGTGAGAGCAGAATAAGCAATAAGGATGCTTCGTTCACAAGAACTATTCACGACTGTCATCCAAAAGTCGTACCATTTTAATCTACGAAGCACTAAAATGTGGAAATTGCAGAGAACGGGGTATAAGATCAAAAGGTGGAGAAGCGCAAATAACTTCACACTATTTAGTAGCTACGCGCTTTACAAACCACTTCAAGTAGGTATTCAGTTAGCAGTTCTTTGCCAGAGAGTTTTAGTCGAAGCCATTAAATCAACCAGCTCTCGGCGACCACAAGTTGCGGAATAAAAATCGTCGTTCGCCGCCGATCGGGAAGAAACCGCCCTGATTGCACAAAGGCCTCCCCAGGGACTGAATTATCGTCACGTTCTGGGACCCCTCTTCGTTAGACCATTGCAATGATGACATGTGCCGTCTATGTGTAGATACTGACGCCCCAAGCCAATTGTAATTCTGTACGCGAACAGAAAGAATAACTCGAAATTATAGAGGAGAGGTGGTTATGATTAAGGAGGGGTCGTATAGGTGATTTGTGGGATAGAAAGAGACTATTAAAGTAAGGCCGAGGTATTGCTTTTATAAACAAACATCGTGACTGAAGCAATGTAATCAACAAATATTGAAACTGATAGGAGGGATGGCGCTATGAAACATCCACGGTGAATAATACACAAAACGAATCGTGCCATGACCGAAGAATGATAGTTAGGACTGCCTCTCTCTTTATCCGATCTCACTGATTTTAAGAAGGGAAATGTTTTTACCAGATATTTGATGGAATGTTTTCTCTATTTTTTTTTAAATTACAATTCATTCTCTACCTTGGTATGTTCCAAATGGCCAAATCGTAACATAATATGAGCACAGCTTCCTGTTTTAATCTGTAGAGTCACGTAAGTCTGGCTCCTACGAGGGCTCGAACCATTCCCGTGTACGATGTAATTGAGTGATGTTGACGATAATGAGAGACTGTAACAAGGTTACGATACACATCGGTGCGTGGGCGCGCCCCAAGCCCGCATCAGCCTCCTAATGAGTTTGTATATTGCAAATTTTACAGAAACACAACTTGAAAGATAATAATAGAGTTTGCAGAAAGCGTCTTGAATCTGAAATTAATCAAAGTATAGATCTATGCCTGAAGCACTTTAGAGGCTTTCGAGACTCTTAACTTAGACCTTATATGAATCTTGAATTGAATGTAAATTTATAAAAGGATCACATTTTGGGAAATCACGTCTGGATTATCACTTCACTTCTGGATTATCAATCACTTGGTCTTATTATCGAATGTATTTTGATATTAGAGATGAATGAAATAAACCTTAAGTAATTAAATCAAATGTCCAACGTTCCGAAAGTGCTAAAATGGCCGCCATCGTACGTGTTTGGGGAGGCGCGGACTATTTTCGATTGTAATCAATGAAAAGGAGCGAAAAATACATGCTACTTGAACTCAGACTTTCTGTCATTCATTCATTCATTCATATTCGTTTATTGTTCTATTTATTAACTATAAGGTCTTATAAAATAATAGAGACACTATTTATATTTTCTTTCATACGTATACACTATTGAAATATACGGATGACAAAGTAAGTGATTTGTTATTCTTGGACACAAAAGTGAGCGATTTTTCGCGAAATAAATTGAGTTTAAAGTGAGTTTTACTACTTAATTGTAGGATAATTTCATATCCTTACTGAAAATAGACTGAAAATATCGAGCAAAATTCATGAATTGCCAAATTTTTATCCTTCTTGACCCTTTGATGAACAAACAGGTAATTACCTATTTACAATACTGATTCTGTATTTTTTCGACTTTTCAGCATTTTTTTGTACTGGTGTAAGTGATTGGCCAGTAATATACGTTTTTGTAGTATATCGCCGCCGGGCTTTTCGCGCGAAATTCGCAAAAATCATTGGAGTCACTTTCATTATCATTTGCGCGCCATTTTATCGTAGTTAACTCTACCATAAGGTAATTAAGAAGTAGATTTACCTATAATTCAAAGACCAGAATCTAAACGCTTACAAATGTTGCACTCTCATGGAAAGAATTCAGGATCTTGCGTGTTGACAATGTCTTTGTTATGTTAGGTCTTATCGAAATCTCTTTAGCACTTAGCACGCACCCAACAGGACACTTTATTTGCTATGTTTTACATCCTTACATTGTAAGGAAATTCTTGTAAAGGCTCAAAACAACGCTATATGTGTCGTGGTACAGACCATTTTGGTTTAAAATATCCATTGGTTGAGTTGAAAGAGAATTTAATAAAAAGTAATCGGATATGACGACACTACTGCATTTCCTACAAAAATTATAAACATAACTTGAGAGGTCACTACACTCGTAAAGAAAATAAGAGTTTCTTAAGTAATTTGGCATTGAAGGTTTTACTAGTTTAAAGATTTAGATCAAAATAAGAATAATTAATTATGCTATGGCTTGCAGACGTCCGGATACAAGAAGCAAATGAAGTTCGGATTTCGAGTTTATTTTATTTTTAGGAGTAGAGCCTTTTCAGGTCTGAACTTTTCCATACTTGAGTGTTTTCAGATGAAATCACTTGATCTGTTTGATCTCAAGATCTGGTTTGTTTTTTATTTGACGAGATTATTTTGACCTACACTCACGCACATTCAGTCATATATTTTTTATCAAAGGAATTTTCGAGTGAAAAACCTCGATTTCCTCATAAAATCTACAGCAATCACAAATTAGGTAGAATAAGTCGTAATTTACGCGAGAACCGTAATGTTGCAATTTTTCACATTTTGTGACAAAAGCTCACCAAGAAATAATTTCGACTCGCAGCCATTTCAAAAGCATCCAAGTGCTAATTAAATACCGCCTTAATAAGAAACCCTTTTATAAAATATAATTATGTTGCCGGCAGGTGGTAGCAAAATACGGGGTTACATTTTATGGGAATTTTATGGGAATTTGAGGAAATTTGAGGAAACATTTCTAAGAAAACTCTAAGGTTACTTCGCAGGAACTATACGTGTGTTTCAAATATGTTTACAAGTAAGATAACATTTACATATACAGTATACAACTTAACCTAGCTAAATAAATACAAATGCAAATATTAATATACATAAGTTTTTTTTTTCAAATTATCGAATAAATACTTGACTTTCATCCTCACTGCCGATATTGAACACTTAAATGACCTCCTAAAGCTACGTTTAGAACAACAGAATTACAGATCAAGTACCATCAAGATATACCATAGATTTAGCACCACTCAAGCAACTATTTGTGTAATAGCTTGGTAGTACCAAACGTAGTGTCTATGACGCACGAAGTAGAGTACAAAGTTATTTTACCTCTGGCATAAATTTGTCAAAAAGTCTAGGCCCTTTAGAGACAGAGCTGTGCGCCAATCTCCTCCTCCTTCTTCTGCTTAGAAAAGGAAAGGGAGATTAACGCATGGCTCTGACTCTTAATTCCTGTGTTTGGATGACACATGTCAGCGTAGTTACGGTTGAAGATGTCACAAGAATAACAACTGTTAGTATTCTAATGATTGGATAGAATAGAGCCATATCACGGCGATATTCCTTCACCGAATGTGTAGAATCACAACATTAGGGCCCTTATTCAGAACGACAATAGAAGGTTCAATCCTTTGCAGAGAAACACTGTTGAAAAGTACAAATAAGTCTATTTTTTGTTTCTTCAAACAATTGGCGATGGTCCCCCTTTTTGGCAGTTCTCACTAGTAACCAACATAATAAACATCAATTCAGAATAAAATATACTAACAACCTTAAAAGGCCTTTTCAAGCAAACATCATGCATCATGACATTCTATATTTTAGGATAATGACAATGCCATTTTATAAAAAGTATTTCTAACTCCGACCGGACGGACAACCATTTTGAATATATATTTTTTTCAGTTACTGTAGTCCGGTGTTATTTAAGTGTGAGGAGACAGATCGTGCAGAAACCAAGAAATACTTGGGTGTCAGCATCGACCAGAATCTCTCATTTAAAGCCCATATCGCCGACACAGCCAAAAGAGCAAGGAAAGTTATATATAAGTCATATGTGTGCTAGAAACTCGGTCTGCAAGCGTGTCCTTAGACCAGTCTTTGTGGCTCTGTGCACCTCAATACTGTGCTACTGCATTACAGTCTGGGTAAAATCTGGCGTGAGTGCTACGCTGAAACATAGAGAGAGTGCAATGATCGGTTAAAAAATTCATGCTAAATAAACCATACTGATTCCCGACAGCTGCTCTGAAGCGGACAGCGTATGACAAATCTTAATATTAACCGCTACTCATGTGCACGGTAAGACAATCCGCAGTGTCAACTTTGAAGATTTGTTGAATATAATAATGTTCCGTGTGCCGCTGACTGCAGCCAAATATAATTTGCCCGTCGTTTAATCAATATGATGATGCCTTTCGTCTACAACAGGGTTCTCAGACAATGCGACATAAAGCCATTTACGTTAATATACAACCCCACCAAAAACATAAATGGAATATGGGAGCCTAGTTCAATATTAACAATATCGTGGCTGTCGACTTCGCCGACAAAAGATTTGACATCTAAATTAATGCTAAGCTCTGTGCCTACAATAATCCTGTCATTCTAATTTTACATATAGTAGACAACTTAACACTAATTGAAGTTAAAGATTTAACTTGGCTAGTTTTTACTGGCAAATCAAATTTTAGAAGGGAAGTTTTGGGCGCTAATGTATTCATTCTATTTTGACAAATAAATCTACAATTATCTATCTTGTCATATTACTGTACCCCATAAATTAGTGTTTCAAACAAAATCAGTGTAATTTTTATTGGAGGGAGGTATAATGTTTCATATAATTTTGCCTATCATCCCTTACGATTTACCAGTCAGATACGGTATCAATCTAAAAATGAATGACAGAATGAATACTTTATTGCACAAAAACAAATATACAGAGACAACACAAAGAAAAATATATGAACAAGATGCTAGCTTATCTCTATAATAGAGATTTCTACCAGCAAACCCAGATAGGACAAGAAAGTGGACTGAGAGAGTAAATAATCATTCATCATAATATATTACACTAAATTCAATAAATTATATCAGATCTCGGCAGTTCATTCAGCAATTCCCAATACTATGAAATGTCCATTTTATTGGTACGCCATGTTTATTCATAAAGTTGGCCACACTATTTTATGTCGCATCAACAAACCAAAGAAAATACTTGGGTGTTGTGCTTTTGTGTAAAATAGGATGCCGTTGTTGGGCTATAAAGGCGCTGTTCAAAGATTGTTTATGATTTTGCTTTTAATTTTTCGGACAGGGACGCCCAAGAACACCTCAGATGTTACGGTATTTGACCGCTGGTCAAAATAGATACTTTTTAAGAACTGTCAAATCGGTAATTTTGTTCACGAGTTCTATGAAATACTAGCATCTGTCGTCATAGTCAAATGCTGTCTTTGTAACACAAAATTGAGTATATAAAATACAATTGCTGGAAATATGCAATTCTGATATTGTCAAACATTTTTGTTGAAATTGTTTCAACTTGAGAGACTACCTTGACCAATACCGTTTGCCTTGCAATTTGCATACTTGGATGTTTTATTAAATAAATGATGGTGTTGGTAAATCCAACGCTGAGGTTGCTCGAGCTTTCGAAACATTCTTCACCAATGTACCCTTACTCACAACAGAGCGTCTAAATTCATCTTCAGATGAAGCAGAGACTTTATTAAAAAAACAACACTAGTGTCAGTAATGTATATTTAAATTTTCATCATGTAAAGCCAAACCAAGAACAAAAAAACATCGCCATGGTGCGGAAAACCTAGGAAACTATTTTCTTCAACTTGCAACACTTTCTTTAATAGTAGTTTATGTGACTGCTACATAATGGAGGGCATTAATACTCGAGGGCGAGTTTCATAATAATATCACTCGAGAGTTTTAATGCTTAATTATGCACAGTTTATCTACACACATATCATAAGCTCTCTTTGATGTGTTCAGGAACCGCATGTTTGACCGGCATTGTGGCTCTGCAGTTGTTAAGTTTGGTCTGTAGTACCAACTTCACGCAGGCGGGCGTCTTCGTTCGAAATTTGAATGTCAGTACCAACTTCACAGACAAACTAGGAGCGGCACGCATTCGGGCGTCGGCGTTCGAAATTTGAATGTCCTAATATGTAGAAAAAATACACATCATGGTCATAATGTGTAATTTTTCAGATAAGAAATGAATTTTTACCAAGTAGTTTAACATTATGCTGATCGTAACGTGTACGCAGTAAAGAGGGTTTATGATACGTTTGTAGATAAAAGTAATTATGTCATCTGTCGATTGTTGTCAAAGTGGGGCGTCGATTGTGCATGGTATATTTCTTGTGTTTTGTGAGTGAAAATGCCGAAAACTATTAACAGTGGCGTAAGAAAAGTTATTCACAATCTATCGAAATATTTGTCGGATAGAAAGTCTAAAGGATTGGACTCTATTCCTCCAAATAACATCACCAGCCTTGTTATCAACACGATTGGTAGGTATGTCATATAGTATGTGCAATATGAATTGGATAATTTGTAACTCTTTATAAGTAAAATATTTTGTTGTATTTTAGGCATATCCCGATCTTCCGTAATGAAAATACAAAACGAAGGTGAGACGTCAGTTGTAGTTGTATTGTATCGCAGAATGATAGTAAAGATATACAATCAAGGAATTTGACTATGTTTTCTTTAAAAATCTCTTTTTTTTTCAAACCAGAACTTCTTTACACTTTTTAGTTTCATTGGTATTTCTACAGTTTGCCCGGTATTGTGATCAGAGAGAACTAGGTTATGTACTGAACCAATTGCTGTGTGAATGTTGCTGATTATTATTTTTTATTATTATTTATTTTTATTATAAGAACAGTAGTCTGAGTACAGAGGTGACTGCAATGCATCCATCTTCGACATCCTAGCACGACAGCACATCAGCGAGCCGCGAAGAAACCTAACTATAGTAGGCATTGCAATCGGAAAGTAGCTGTAGAAAGGGAAAGAACACAGAAATATGTAAAAGAAATAATAACTACGAGCTAAACAGATACGTACCCTGAATCCGGGCTAATCACAAATGATAGCACTCGTTACCCGTAACATTATCAAACATAAAGCTAAACACACAAAACTGATTAAATAGAAAAAAATAGGTAGGACAAAGTTGAGGTATGTCCTCTAGGTACGTAGATCAAGAGCAGAACAGATTTGCGATGAAAAAATGAGTCGTAAAGATCTGATTTTAAAATATTACATAGTTTACATATTACATACATACATTTAATAGTTTGTAGATATTTAACTAGGCCAACCAGCTAGGCTCTATAAAATATGCATAATGTACTACCTAATATGCGATTGCTGACATAGCTCGTAGATAAATAATATTAAAATAGTTACATACTAAACACGAAAGTACATAGGCTACCAGTATCAATCACTATAAAGGTTTTATTTACAATAACTACACTTTTAAGGAAATAAAAATACAACATGTTAAGAAAATTCCACGGTCGTGCATAATATTTTGGACTGATGAAACTATGATGATCAATGAAATAAATGTTGCTTTTAACGTCAAGAAAACATTGCTTTTTGTTCTGTTCCAAAATTTTTAAATATTTCAATTACTTCACATAACCTTGCCACCTAAATACCAAGACTAATATGAAGAATGTAGATTATATTAACTATAAAGACTTGTCTTCAAAAAATGTTTTAGGAAACGTATAAAAATGTCATGCTATAAGAACAGCGATTATTTATTTCAATAAAATCATTAACAGACCAATAAATATATCAATATCGCCAAATTGAGACATTATAACTGGATGGCTGAATACTTTCAAGCGGTAAAATATCTCTTATAGTAGAGAATGCCTATACCCTTGAAAGGATTGATAACTTCAGCGACTCTAAACTTGGGCGCAGCTAATCTGTGATTATTTCTTAGGTTAACGTACATACATTATATTTTCTAAAATAAATTGACTTGCTATAGTGAGTCTGACAATTTCTTTTAAAAAATTATAAGGGAGTCTGCGCATTTTCAATTCTAAATTACTCGAATAACTCTTTTCTGTTATATTAAAATAGTTTGAACATCCGCTGCTTTCCCCCTTAACAAGATAACATAGGACATGACTCTACGAAAACAACTAACATAGTCTAGCCTAGCTCTAGCCACAACTTTGTTTTGTCTTATGTTCGTAACAGCGTAAGCCACAGACCTTAATCTACCAGCTAACTTATCTATGCGAAGTACCCACTTGAATTTGCTTTCAATGGTTATTCCTGATTTTACCGATTCTAACGTGTTGCAGTCTAACACTAAACTGGTCTCAACTTGCCTGACATTTGGAAGTGAGAATTTGATGCACTTGGTCCTACCAGAGTTTAACAATAAATTATTAACCGTGAACCTATTCAAGGTTAAAGACAATACATTACTAACATCGTCATAATCTTATTTTTATCTTTCAACTTTGAAGACCAATGAAGTATCATCAGCAAACAACACTATATCAGGGAATTTCTTCACCATAGACAGTTTATGTACATTAAGATTTGTGTTCATTTTAAAATTCAATTGTTCTAAGTGTTTGCCTTGTTATAATTTCCAATGCATCTAACTATTGCGTGTCATTGATGTCTTCGATGAATTATCCTCATTGAGGAGATTCCTCGAGGCATTTTCTTCGTGCCCGTGTATCTTCAAGATGTTGAAGTTGGTTGTCGTCATCGGGAGGACGCGCCACTCTTGCACTTCATGCCAAACCTTATTAGAATCTTGACTTATTCTGCTTGTTCTACCTTCTACGCTCTTGCATTTAATAGTAGTGTACAGATATATGAAAACAACCAAAAACAATTAGTGGTAGTTTATTTCGTCATATTGTCGTACACATAGGTCTACCTCTGCGCAGCAATCAACATTTCCCACTTCTACCTGGTTTGCTGGAAGAGATCTCTCATTAGAGATAAGCTCGCCTTTGTACACTATTTTTATGTAACTCTTTTTTATATCATTTGTGTGCAATAAAGAAATGGTGAAATTATGAAATTATGAAACAAAATATCTAGTTGTACACGTGGTTAGCTAGATGGCGCTGTCTGTTAGATCCTACATATACATATAGTTTGCCTTTCACCGCTGTATTTATTTTAATAAGGCTTGTGTTTAAACAATTACCAAAAAATTCGAAAATTTTCCACCAATAAATTAGAAATGACTGCCAGAATTAGTAAATGATCACCAAATTGGGTTTGGATAAATGATCACCAAACTTCTTTTTATGTTTTGTATACGTGTAAGTTTATGTTTTAAGTATTATTTTATTCTTACATCTTAAACTTAACAAAGGATAAAGCGGGCTTCGCTTCGCTCACCCCCTTTACCCTTCACCTAAGCTGCCGCAGTATTTTGCCCTGATATTTTCTGCAACTTTTGGCGATCATTTACCCATTTTGGGTAAGAAAAAAATATTTTGGTGATCATTATATTTGTTGCCTTCCTGAAGTATCAAGTAGGTGATGAAGAGGTTACTGTGAGTAATAAAAGTGTAGTAAGTTATGAATTGTCTTATTCAAACCTCAATCAACACTAAACTGACTAAACACAAATGGTTGCCGGTTATTACCTTTAGAACTTAAGTTTATACTTCGTCAAAGCAAAATCGATCGAATGATACTTGCGCTCGTTTGATATATATTTCTTGAAGATTTATTGATTTAGTTGGGTGACTGAGTCAAGATCAAAATACTCTCACCATTTGACTTGTCAACGTGACAAATCCATCAAGTTTGTTTACGGAAAGATAACTTAATATGATGCAAAGCAGTTAACTATGATATCACATATTTGATAGAACATAGCTCTTATTTCTGAATTCATAACGTTAATGACCTTTTTTTTCAGCAGTCGCGGTCTATAAATATGCATCGTGCTCTGGAACCAGATTTATACAATGGCAGAGTTTGCTGGCTTCATCAACACATCATTGATTCGTCGCGTTACGTATTTTAAATCTCATACAGGAAAATCCTCTGACGACTTTAAGGATCAACGGCCCAGCATAGGATCTTTTAGCAATGGACTGTACCGTAGGTGTAACGTTGACGTGTGAGTGACTGTACATGCCGATGGTGGTTATGAAGCAAAATCGCCGTTGTTTATTATTATTACTACCAACAGCTTATTGACGCTCATAGCTACAGGAAAGGCTTTGCTGGTCCTCTTTTCGATGGTGTCTCGGGGCAGTTAAGTCCAAAAGTGGGATATCCAGGTTTTGTTCGATGTCCAGACCATTCTGTTTACTCACATTATATGTACTATATTTTTTTTTCTGTTACCACAAGAATTACCTATATAGTTATACATTTCTGAAAAAGCTAGCCCCTAGAATATGGCCTGTAACTTTTGCAACTTTAGCAAATTTAGCGTAAGATTAACAATTAACCTTACCTTTATCTACGTCAAATTGTATTTAATCTTCATCCCTTTCCCTACTCTGACCTGCCGACCGCAATTTCTTCACTTCTGGCATAAAGTTTCCACCATAGTTCCCCCAACTTCACCGATATCGTTATTAGAGATTGCTGGAGTATTAAGGAGTGCAGCGAAAGGAAATGAGGGGCGCTTCGGCAAGCTTTGTACAATCAGGGCGGTTTGTTCGGCGGTGAGACGGCGAAAGAACTTTGTGTTCACTGTAATTGGTTAATTACCGCCGATTCAAAGTTTTAATATGTTCTACAATAGCAAGAGTATCAAGACTGATTTGTCCTGCAAAAGTATAAATTTTTGTGCGAATTACAGACAGAGCAATCATGTGATCCCTGTTTGCCTCCTACGATTTACAAGATAGGAGATGCCGTATCAAAATATGCTACTAAAAATATGGAAATGCCATTCAAATACATCCACGTATTGTACAACGTATTTACAAAATATGCCAGTCTGTAGCAGTGGCTGTTGTCAAATCAACTCCCTGTTCCCAGCAGCTACGCATGGACCACTCGACCGAATGAGAGACAGACGGACGGACCACGGTACATAAACAAACGTACAAGAGTTTGTGAACCACATTTATCGACTAAATGCATGAACTAAAATTTGTGTTTTAGATGCAAATTTGTTTAAATGATCCACAAAATATAGTTCTATATGCAGAGGTAAGGCTTTTGTAGAATCACCACACTACGAGTATATGTCCCCTATCTACCCACCTACAGCTTAATTAACTTGTTTTTATTTTATTAGTAGAACCTCTATTACTAGTAGGTTCTTATCATACCATTACCCCGCAAACAAGTAATGAATCACTAAGCCACAATGACTGCAGAATATAACCCGAACAAAGTAGGTAACAGTGGTAAATACCTACTGTGTAACGTGACGACATGTCAATTCTCACTACTATTTTCAGACTCGCTTTATGTTTTTTTATATACTGGCACAACCATACATTGCTTTAGGCCCCACACTAGACTACCCTGTGTCGTGGGAAACAAAAACAGCGACGCCACACACATATACCTTTACACATCCAATCATGTGTTTTGTTTACCTCCCCAGCAGTTTTGAACCCGGGATCTCTCGCTTCGGATGCAGTGACTAGAATTGCAACGCCACAGAGGTAGTTGAACATACATTTACCCATTCACGGACTGAGAAACTTCCAAAACACACCTGGTTGTTGCCGCAGTGTATATTGACTACTAAAGCACCTTTGAACTTCCTGGCATGTACATGGACAGAACGAGTAAATTTTGTCAGAATTTGACTTCAAAATGAGGCCGACGCCACCTCGCCTTCCCTTGTTATACGAAACTTGACATGTTCTGTTGTAAGCTTCTGAATTCTAACGTCTTGAGGTTGTCTTGCTTGACTTTAGAGTTTATAGGTCGAGTACTTGGTGCCTTATCTAACACTAGCTTTCAGTACATTCTATCCTTAAACTTACTGGGCTAAGGGTCAGATCTGATTGGCACGAATGTATGTGGAAGTTTGTCAAAGGCGGGCGGAATCTCGAATTGTTGATAACTTTGTCAGGTGTTAGCTAGGTCAAGAGTACTTCGCTGTTCATATACTGCATTGAATACGGTATTTGGAACTGGGATATATTGTACATATATGCATTAATAATTAAGGAGCGGGATTGCAGGTGTGTTTGTGTTCTTCGGTAGATGTCGAGGCGTCTTTCTGTAATCCACGAGGGTACAAAATTATTGACCAAATCATTATTAAGCGAAATTGCTGTCATAACAATATAAAACTGGGTGGAATATATTCTATTCCCGTTCTCTAAAGTATGGTAACTTGGCGTTATCAAAGAAAAAAATATCCTAAGCTCATTGAGAGTTTAGAGGAGCTCCGTAAAAAAAATTCTGATGCTACTGAGGAGATGAACTCTCGATGATATGCCCGTCTAATGACCAGGGTCATTTTTAAGAACATGTAGGGCGTGTATTGAGGCTGAAGGAAAGCAATTTGAACATCTATTGTAATAAGACTAAAGCAAAGTTATAATCAAGGTGCAGCAGTTCAGTAAATAAACGTCTTACATTGAATCACTGGTTTTATTCGCGTACCTTTTAATAATATAAGATTAACATATTATTTGAGAAAATTTTCTTTTAGTTCAATTTGACAAGTAAGTTTTTCAAGTAACCAAGGCAACAGTAGTGATGCGCCATGCAAATAGTGATGTGTAATATACATTCACAACACTCCTCCTCACAGCACTAATGCAGCAGTCCAATTTTGCTTCTAAGTATTGTGAGTCTAGGCCCTGGTAATGCCTTTGTCAACAAATCCGCTTCCATGTCTTCAGTTTGCTTAAACGAGATATTTATGACACCTTCCTTTATTCAGTCTCGTATGTAGTGCATCTTGAGGTCGACATGCTTCGATTTTGAAGATACTATAGGGTTCTGTCCTAATTTTAAAGCGGCTTGATTGTCGTTTCAGATCCTTATCTGTTCAAAGTAAATGCCTAGGTCTTTGAAGAGTGACCTGAGGTGGACAGCTTCCTTTGCTGCTTCCGTAAGAGCAGAATACTCGGCTTCAGCCGTTGATAAGGCTACGCTTCTTTGCTTTTTGGAAGCCCAGCTGACAGCTGCCCCGGCATATTTGAATGTGTAACCAGAACATGATTTTCGATCCATCTTGCAAGCTCCCCAATCTACGTCTACCATGCCTTCTAATGGCTTTTGCGTTTTGGTGTAAGTTAGGCCAATGTTCATTGTGCCTTTTAAAACATGGAGTATTCGCTTTGCAGATTTGAAATGTTCTGGTCCAAAACAATCGTTGAATCTGGACAGGTAATTGACAGCGAATGATATGTCAGGCCTGGTAGCAACTGACAGATACATTAAAGTTCAAATCAGGTTTCTATATGGTAAGTTTCATCTCCTCCTTTTCCAATAGGTTCTAAATTCAGATTTACTTCCATTGGTGTCGTGGTAGGTTTACATTCCTCCATATTGAATTTCTTTAATGTATCCTGAATGAACTTCTTTTGTGATAGCTTTATGTATTTTCCTTTGTATTCTAAATCTATTCCAATCAGGCGTTTTGGTTTTCCCAAGTCTTTAACCCATTTAGGCCGCTGGCCCGATTTGAGGCCAAATGTGAGAGTACCCTCAACTTTTTTATTTTTCCCCAATATTTTCTACGAGTACTCATTCGGCTCAGGAAAGAGCTTCGGTTTGCTGTAGATACTGATAAAATATAAAAAAATATTATAAAGTTCAATATTTAAGTGGCTTTTCATATAACTTTGAGCAGACTGGTGACTAACCGAAGGTAAGCCTATTTACTTTATTTTTTTGTTAGCAAATCATGTTATTTCTTTGTAATATATACATACCTATAGTTTCTGCTTATAAAAAATGGCACGACCTTAGTTATTTTCGATCGTTTGACAGTAGGAGGTAATGATAAACGTAGGTGTCCCCAAATGGGGCCAATGGGTTCAACAATAAACTTTTTTTTTTCGTAGGGTCAGTTTCGGTATGGCTAAAAGGACGTTCAACGTTGTCAGAGACTGCCAAGGACTCGAAGAGGCGATCGATCAAATCCTGACTGATGAAGGTGATCCTGATGTCAGTTATGATTTGGTGGCCATTCCTCCAGACCCAAATATTCTCATGGATGAAGAAGAAGGGGATGAAGATAATGTGCAGCCAATAATGCTCCCAAATGATATTCCAGGAAGAGTTGAAATATTTCAATCTAGGAATGATGATGGCGAATGGGATAGTAGTGATGATGAACCATTGCAACAGCGCAGAAGATTTGAAATCCAGGAGCCACGTTGGCGTAAATGTGATGGTTCCTATGTCGATGTGGCGTCAACTGAGAATAACGTTCAGAAACGATATCGAGCAACGGGCACTGTTCGGGAAAACAGAACCAAAAAATGCCCTCTAATACCTGTGAAGGACATGAAAAAGTAAAAGCGAGCTGATTTCGATTACCAATACGATGAATCTAACCAAATCCTATTTGTGCGATGGCTTGACAACAGTGTCTGTACTATGGGAACAAACTACGACTCCGTAAACCCCCTGGGAAAGGTAAAACGTCGGAACTCTGAAGAAAGAAGGAAGGTGGACGTAGATATCCCCTTTGTCTTCCAGAATTATAATAAAGGAATGGGCGGTTTTGATCAAGCTGACCAATCCATTGCACTTTACAGGTCAGCTATACGAGGGAAAAAATGGTGGTGGATTTTATTCACCTACATGCTCGATTTGGCTATTTTAAATGCTTGGCGCCTCCATGTCCTGACCGCTCAAGAAAAAATAAAACGAAGTGTTGCTCGATTTTATCTGAGGAGTGGAGGCACTGACATAACCGATAAAAGGCGCCGTAAACCTTCCTCTACAGTGCCGAGTATGAATTTAGATGGTGTAAGACTCGTCCCCAAGTATCTTCCCTGCCAGCTAAGATGCGTCATATGCCACAAGAAAGCAAACTGGCAATGCAAAAAATGCATCAAAACATTGTGTATCAAAAAACAATGTTTTGAACAGTATCATACTTGAGCCCATAGGCCCCAATTGAGGACTGCATTGTTTTTACATAAGGACTTTAAAAAAAAAATATTTTTCCCTTTTCATATTTAAAGAACACCTACATGTACCAATAATAAAGCTTTTTTGAAAATTCTACTGGTAGTTTGTTTTTGGGTACAAATGGGTTAATTTCGAATTTTTGGTTTAACATTTTTTTGATTTCGGCAAGTTTTCTTTGGCTAGAATATGCAATGAGAAGGTCGTCTACATATATGGCAACGATTGTCTTATCTCCTCCTTTGGCTAATATGTAGACACAAGGATCAGCTTTTGATGCTTCGAATCCGATGTTTTTTAGCTCGGTATCTAGTTTAGTGTACCATTGCCGTCCTGCTTGTTTTAGTCCATAAAGAGCCTTTTTGAAATGACATACTTTTTCTTCTCTGGTGCTCTTTATGTCTTCCAAGATTGTCTTTGCCTTGTTGTACAACGTAAGATCGTCGTCGTCACATGCCTGTACCATTATTTCAGCTACGTATTGTTCTATGTAGTCTGGGTATTTCATGAAAATGTTCTCCTCTAATTCTCCATTTAGGTATGCTGTCGTGACGTCCATTTGGTTTAGTTCTAAGTCTTCTTCAACAGCTATTCCTATTACAGATCGAATGGAACTTAATTTTGTGACAGGTGCAAATGTCTCGTTAAAGTCAATGCCTGGACGTTGACTAAATCCGCGTGCTACGAGCCTGGCCTTCTTTATTTCTCCTTTTTCAGGCGTCCATTTGTTCCTCAGTACCATTTTGTAGTCAACAACTTTCATGTCTTTTTCTTTCTTAATGACTTTCCAGGTATCATTTTTGATTTATGACCTTATTTCAGCTTTGATGGCTTCGTGCCATTCTTCATTTCCGCTTTCCGTTTCACATAGACATGTAAGCTCATCGGAATTTCTCTCATCTGGAATCTCATGAAATTCATTTTCAGACGAAGAGGTATTGGTCGTCATATAATCTTGATGCCAAATTGGAGCCTTACGTTCTCTACGAGGTCTTGCAACTTGTTTTTGTTTTTTCTTGTGTTTGTTGTTTCTTGACTTGTACTCTCTGTAATTTCAGATTCTTCTCTAGCAACTTCGAATTCTTCTCTAGCGACTTCGAGTTCTTCGAGTTCTGGCTCAGGAGGTATCACAACAGGTTTTTCAGTGAGTATCGATGTGAACTCAACATCTATTACAGGTGAGTTTCCCTTTTTCTTTCTTAGTTTCTCTTTCTTGTTTATTTCTGTGTTTTTAATAACCTTCTTTTCTTTTTCAGGTTGCAGCCGTTCCGGTTCGCCGAAGATACCATCGTAGCTTTCTTCAGTATGGCCATCGTCATTGTAATACATCTTATCAATAACTTTCACGTCTCTTCTAATGATGACGCTTTCTTTTTCAGGGAAGTAGATGCGAAATCCTTTTGCTTGTTGTGCATAACCCATGAAGACTCCTTCTGTAGATTTTGGTGTAAACTTTCCTTTTCTGTGTTTGTTCAAGACAAAAGCTTTACTTCCAAACTCGTGGAGATGATTACAGGATGGAGTACGGCCGGTCCATTTTTCGTAGGGTGTACAGCCTTTCAGGGCTTTAGCTGGGCTCCGGTTAATAAGGTAATTCGCTGTATACACTGCCTCTGCCCACAGATTCTGCGGTATGTTCCCTTCGATCAGTAAACAGCGAGCTCTGTCAAGTAGCGATCGATTTTTGCGCTCACTTTGACCATTTTGTTGAGGTGTGTATGGTGTTGTAAGCCTTCTCTTAATCCCTTGTTGTTTCAGGTATTCATCAAACTGTCGGTTGCAATATTCCGATCCGTTGTCTGACTGGAAACTTTTTATTGGTTTATTGTAAAACTTCTCAACCTTGCTTTTGTATTCTTTGAATTTCTCAAACGCTTCAGATTTGTGCGAGATGAAATAAACACAGCAATATTAGGTATAGTCGTCCAGGAAAGTCAGAAAGTATCTTACTCCGGCTAATGTTGCAACGTTGACGGGCACACAGACATCACTATGCACAATTTCCAGTGCTTGTGTAGATTGGGGTCCTTCTACAGGTGAAAACGGCAGTCTGGCCATTTTTCCTTTTATGCATACTTCACAGTCGGGTAGCTTTCCTCCTCCTAGTTCTAATCCTTTTATAAGTTTCTTATTTGCTGCAAGTCTTAGGCCGTTTTCATTCAGATGCCCAAGTTTTCTGTGCCACATCTGTATATTGTTGCTATTTTGGGCAATATTTGCAGTTTCTCCTTTCGTATAATAAAGTCCATTTTCTTTTATGGCAGTTAGGGCTATCTGGCCGTTCTGGTCCTTGATGTATGCTTTATATTTCGTGAATAGAACACTGTTGCCTCTTTCAGTGATTTTAGCAACTGACATTAGGTTGGTTGCTAACGTTGGTACATACAAGGTATCATGGAGATTTACTTTTTCGCCATTAATCGTAATGCATACTTTTCCTTTCCCTTCTACATTTGCTGTATGTTGGTCCGATGCTAATCTTAGCGATCCAGTTTCAAGGTTGATGCTCTCGAAGTTCTTCTGTTCAGCGCACATGTGTGACGTGCAGCCACTGTCAAGGCACCAAGTTTCTGCAGAAGTGACGGACAGACAGGTAGGAGTGATGTTGAAGTTCTTCTGTTCTTTATGGTGTGTTCGGGTTTTCTCTTTTTTCTTACTCCAACATTCTTCGATATTATGGCCCCTTTTGTTGCATTTCTTGCAGTATTTCTGCTTCTTTCTAGTATGGAAAGCTCCT
Organism: Argyresthia goedartella; assembly: GCA_949825045.1. Classification (NCBI taxonomy): domain Eukaryota; kingdom Metazoa; phylum Arthropoda; class Insecta; order Lepidoptera; family Argyresthiidae; genus Argyresthia; species Argyresthia goedartella. The sequence goes on along the minus strand of OX463829.1, from coordinate 18,951,895 downwards.
TCTCTCTCGTTTGGTAAGGTTTTGTTCAGCCTGGCTTCACTTTCTTCGATAATTTTAATCTTCAGTTCTTCCGGCTTTGGTAAGGTGTCCCTCGATTCAACGGCTATTCTGAAGTTTTCATAGGAATCGGGTAAGCTATATAGCATCATGACGCTTAACAGATCAGGATGTAAGTTGATGTCCATGTCTGCTAACTTGTCAACGGTGTCCATGAAGTCGTTGAGATGTTCGCGGACGTCCCCATTTTCCTGCTTCTCTAGAATTAGGTGCTTCAGTAGTGTCGCTTTTCTTGCGGGACCCGTGCTTTGGTATATGTTTTTCAGTTTGCTCCAAAGTTCAAATGAAGTCTTACAACCTTTCACTTGTTTCAGCTCGGAAGGTGAGATCAGGAGCAGCAGCTCTGAACGCGCCAGTAAATCTTTATGTAAAAAGTCTCTCTTTTCTGCTGCATCGGTAGTAGAAATCGGCTCGGATATCTCTCCATTTGCGTATTCCCACAGGCCATTTTTGATAAGCACTGCTTGCGCTTGGAGGCACCACGTATCGTAATTTTCCTCTGTTAGGGCTTCGATGCGATGATACGACGAAGACGACGAAGCGGCCGCCGCCGACGTACTCATGATGAACGAAGTACGATTTTCACCAAATTCACATAAACCACGCTCTGCTACCAATTGTAATATACATTCACAACACTCCTCCTCACAGCACTAATGCAGCAGTCCAATTTTGTTTCTAAGTATTGTGAGTCTAGGCCCTGGTAATGCCTTTGTCAACAAATCCGCTTCCATGTCTTCAGTTTGCATATACGAGATATTTATGACACCTTCCTTTATGCAGTCTCGTATGTAGTGCATCTTGAGGTCGACATGCTTCGATTTTGAAGATACTATAGGGTTCTGTCCTAATTTTAAAGCGGCTTGATTGTCGTTTCAGATCCTTATCTGTTCAAAGTAAATGCCTAGGTCTTTGAAGAGTGACCTGAGGTGGACAGCTTCCTTTGCTGCTTCCGTAAGAGAAGAATACTCGGCTTCAGCCGTTGATAAGGCTACGCTTCTTTGCTTTTTGGAAGCCCAGCTGACAGCTGCCCCGGCATATTTGAATGTGTAACCAGAACATGATTTTCGATCCATCTTGCAAGCTCCCCAATCAGCGTCTTCCATGCCTTCTAATGGCTTTTGCGTTTTGGTGTAAGTTAGGCCAATGTCCATTGTGCCTTTTAAACAACGGAGTATTCGCTTTGCAGATTTGAAATGTTCTGGTCCAAAACAATCGTTGAATCTGGACAGGTAATTGACAGCGAATGATATGTCAGGCCTGGTAGCAACTGACAGATACATCAAAGTTCCAATCAGGTTTCTATATGGTAAGTTTTCATCTCCTCCTTTTACAATAGGTTCTAAATTCAGATTTACTTCCATTGGTGTCGTGGTAGGTTTACATTCCTCCATATTGAATTTCTTTAATGTTTCCTGACTGAACTTCTTTTGTGATAGCTTTATGTATTTTCCTTTGTATTCTAAATCTATTCCAATCAGGCGTTTTCGTTTTCCCAAGTCTTTAATTTCGAATTTTTGGTTTAACATTTTCTTGATTTCGGCAAGTTTTCTTTGGCTGGAATATGCAATGAGAAGGTCGTCTACATATATGGCAACGATTGTCTTATCTCCTCCTTGTAGGGTGGTGCAGCAGTTGAGTAAATAAACGTGTAATATACATTCACAACAGTGTTGTGAATGTATATTACACATCACTATTTGCATGGCGCAACACTACTGTTGCCTTGGTTACTTGAAAAACTTACTTGTCAATTTGAACTAAAAGAAAATTTTCTCAAATAATATGTTAATCTTATATTATTATAAGATACGCGAATAAAACCAGTGATTCAATGTAAGACGTTTATTTACTCAACTGCTGCACCACCCTACAATTGGTAGCAGAGCGTGGTTTATGTGAAGTTGGTGAAAATAGTACTTCTTTCATCATGAGTACGTCGGCGGCGGCCGCTTCGTCGTCTTCGTCGTATCATCGCATCGAAGCCCTAACAAAGGAAAATTACGATACGTGGTGCCTCCAAGCGCAAGCAGTGCTTATCAAAAATGGCCTGTGGGAATACGCAAGTGGAGAGATTTCCGAGCCGATTTCTACTACCGACGCAGCAGAAAAGAGAGACTTTTTACATAAAGATTTACTAGCGCGTTCAGAGCTGCTGCTCCTGATCTCACCTTCCGAGCTGAAACAAGTGAAAGGTTGTAAGACCTAATTTGAACTTTGGAGCAAACTGAAAAACATATACCAAAGCACGGGTCCCGCAAGAAAAGCGACAAAGTCAAAGTGAAAGTACTTTATTACTGTAGATATTTACATATACTTTGCAAACGTCAATTTTGCCACTTCTTTCTTCTCTACTCTGGACCACTGTGGGAGGAGAAGGGCGTAGAAACTCCCAAAGATTGATTTTTAGATCTCTTTTAAAAATAGGTTGTGCTTAACTATTACAAATATGAAAAATTTAATTATTATGATTAATAAGCAGGAAAAAATAATTACAAAATTATTAACAGCAAGGCCTGTGTTGAGCTAGATTAACCCCATACAGTCCTGTCATTTAAGTAATCTTGAACATTGTAATATCCCTTTTTTGACAAAGTCGCTTTAACATGCTTTTTAAATTGCTCAAATGGCAATTTCAAAATCTCCAGAGGTATCTTATTATAGTAGAGAATTAACTGACCCTTGAAAGAATTGCTAATCTTCGCGAGTCTAAATCGGGGCGCACACAGTCTGTGATTATTTCTTAGTTTAACATTACAGCTATCGCTAATTTTGGAAAATGTTGTAAGGTTCTTGCGTACATACATTATATTTTCGAAAATAAATTGACTACCTACTGTTAGTATGTCAATTTCTTTAAAAAGCTCTCTTAAGGAGTCTGTTCGTTTTAAATTACAAATTGCTCGAATAGCTCTTTTCTGTAAAATAAAAATAGTTTGAATATTCGCGGCTTTCCCCCACAACATGATACCATAGGACATCACACTATGAAAGTAACTAAAATATACTAGCCTAGATGTAGCCACATCCGTGCTTTGTCTGATGTTCCTAACAACGTAAGCCGCAGAACTTAATTTACCAGCCAATTTATCTATGTGGGGTCCCCACTGCAATTTGCTATCAATGGTTATGCCAAGAAACTTCATATCATTTACTAATTCTAACGTGCTGTTGTCTAACACTAAACTGGTCTCAACTTGCCTGACACTTGGAAGTGAGAATTTGATACACTTGGTTTTACCAGCGTTTAACAATAAATTATTAACTGTGAACCAATTCAAGGTTAAAGACAATACACCATTAACATCATCAAAATCTGCTTTTTGTCTTTCAATTTTGAAGACCATTGAAGTATCATCAGCAAATAACACTATGTCAGTTAATTTCTCCACCATGAAAGGCAAATCGTTAATATATACCAGGAACAAGAAAGGACCTAATATAGAACCTTTTGAAACGCCAATTTTTACACCCGATCCATCAGATTTAACGCCGTTACCTTCTGCCTTTTGAATTCTATTGCTTAGGTATGATCTAAGTAGATCCAACGCTTTATTTTGAACTCCGTAATGATTTAATTTAATTAATAGCGTATTATGATAAACACAATCAAACGCCTTCGAACACAATCAAACACTACTGAAGCACCTAATTCTAAAGAAGCAGGAAAATGGGGACGTCCGCGAACATCTCAACGACTTCATCGACACCGTTGACAAGTTAGCAGACATGGACATCAACTTACATCCTGATCTTTTAAGCGTCATGATGCTATATAGCTATATAGCTTACCCGATTCCTATGAAAACTTCAGAATAGCCGTTGAATCGAGGGACACCTTACCAAAGCCGGAAGAACTGAAGATTAAAATTATCGAAGAAAGTGAAGCCAGGCAGAACAAAACCTTACCAAACGAGAGAGAAGGAGCTTTCCATACTAGAAAGAAGCAGAAATACTGCAAGAAATGCAACAAAAGGGGCCATAATATCGAAGAATGTTGGAGTAAGAAAAAAGAGAAAACCCGAACACATCATAAAGAACAGAAGAACTTCAACTTCACTCCTACCTGTCTGTCCGTCACTTCTGCAGAAACTTGGTGCATTGACAGTGGCTGCACGTCACACATGTGCGCTGAACAGAAGAACTTCGAGAGCATCAACCCTGAAACTGGATCCCTAAGATTAGCATCGGACCAGCATACAGCAAATGTAGAAGGGAAAGGAAAAGTATGCATTACAATTAATGGCGAAAAAGTAAATCTCCATGATACCTTGTATGTACCAACGTTAGCAACCAACCTAATGTCAGTTGCTAAAATCACTGAAAGAGGCAACAGCGTACTATTCACGAAAGATAATCATACATCAAGGACAAGAACGGCCAGATAGCCCTAACTGCCATAAAAGAAAATGGACTTTATTATACGAAACGAGAAACTGTAAATATTGCCCAAAATAGCAACAATATACAAATGTGGCACAGAAAACATGGGCATCTGAATCAAAACGACCTAAGACTTGCAGCAAATAAGAAACTAATAAAAGGATTAGAACTAGGAGGAGGAAAGCTGCCCGACTGTGAAGTATGCATAAAAGGAAAAATGGCCAGACTGCCGTTTTCACCTGTAGAAGGACCCCAATCTACACAAGCACTGGAAATTGTGCATAGTGATGTCTGTGTGCCCGTCAACGTTGCATTATTAGCCGGAGCAAGATACTTTCTGACTTTCCTGGACGACTATACCAAATATTGCTGTGTTTATTTCATCTCGCACAAATCTGAAGCGTTTGAGAAATTCAAAGAATACAAAAGCAAGGTTGAGAAGTTTCACAATAAACCAATAAAAAGTTTCCAGTCAGACAACGAATCGGAATATTGCAACCGACAGTTTGATGAATACATGAAACAACAAGGGATTAAGAGAAGGCTTACAACACCATACACATCTCAACAAAATGGTCAAAGTGAGCGCAAAAATCGATCGCTACTTGACAGAGCTCGCTGTTTACTGATCGAAGGGAACATACCGCAGAATCTGTGGGCAGAGGCAGTGTATACAGCGAATTACCTTATCAACCGGAGCCCAGCTAAAGCCCTGGAAGGCTGTACACCCTACGAAAAATGGACCGGCCGTACTCCATCCTGTTATCATCTCCACGTGTTTGGAAGTAAAGCTTTTGTCTTGAACAAACACAGAAAAGGAAAGTTTACACCAAAATCTACAGAAGAAGTCTTCATGGGTTATGCACAACGAGCAAAAGGATTTCGCATCTACTTCCCTGAAAAAGAAAGCGTCATCATTAGCCGAGACGTGAAAGTCATTGATAAGATGTATTATAATGATGATGGCCATACTGAAGAAAGCTACGATGGTATCTTCGACGAACCGGAACGGCTGCAACCTGAAAAAGAAAAGAAGGTTATTAAAAACACAGAAATAAACAGGAAAGAGAAACTAAGAAAGAAAAAGGGAAACTCACCTGTTATAGATGTTGAGTTCACATCGAAACTCACTGAAAAACCTGTTGTGATACCTCCTGAGCCAGGACTCGAAGAACTCGAAGTCGCTAGAGAAGAACTCGAAGTCGCTAGAGAAGAACTCGAAGTTGCTAGAGAAGAATCTGAAATTACAGAGAGTACAAGTCAAGAAACAACAAACACAAGATGTCTAGATAACCAAGTTGCAAGACCTCGTAGAGAACGTAAGGCTCCAATTTGGCATCAAGATTATATGACGACCGATACCTCTTCGTCTGAAGATGAATTTCATGAGATTCCAGATGAGAGAAATCCCGATGAGCTTACATTTCTATGTGAAACGGAAAGCGGAAATGAAGAATGGCACGAAACCATCAAAGCTGAAATAAGGTCACAAATCAAAAACCGGTCAAGTGCGAGTCTAAATCGCGCACGAAGGGTTCCGTACCACCGTTCAATGGAAGCGATGGTGTGGAGTGAATAGTTTGGATTTTACACAGCAAAATATTGTTTACAAAGTTATTGGTGCGGTTACTTTCACACTCCATGTATGTAACCAGGTGCATCCATAAGTTTGTATGTGGTATTGAAAGAATTGTTGTATGGGAGCCCCCTTAAATATTTCTTTTATCCTGTTTTTTAGTATTTGTTGTTATAGCGGCAATATAAATACATAATCTGTGAAAATTTCAACTCTCTAGCTAGCTAGGTTCTTGAGATACAGCCTTGAGATACAGACGGACGGACGGACGGATGGACGGACGGACGGACGGACAGCGGAGTCTTAGTAATAGGGTCCCGTTTGGAACCCTTCGGTTACGGAACCCTAAAAATGATACTTGGAAAGTCATTAAGAAAGAAAAAGACATGAAAGTTGTTGACTACAAAATGGTACTGAGGAACAAAAGGACGCCTGAAAAAGGAGAAATAAAGAAGGCCAGGCTCGTAGCACGCGGATTTAGTCAACTTCTAGGCATTGACTTTAACGAGACATTTGCACCTGTCACAAAATTAAGTTCCATTCGATCTGTAATAGGAATAGCTGTTGAGGAAGACTTAGAACTAAACCAAATGGACGTCACGACAGCATACCTAAACGGAGAATTAGAGAAGAACATTTTCATGAAATACCCAGACTACACAGAACAATACGTAGCTGAAATAATGGTACAGGCATGTGACGACGACGATCTTACGTTGTACTACAATGCAAAGACAGTGTTGGAAGATATCAAGAGCACCAGAGAAGAAAAAGTATGTCACCTCAAAAAGGCTCTTTATGGACTAAAACAAGCAGGACGGCAATGGTACACTAAACTAGATACCGAGCTAAAGAACATCGGATTCGAAGCTTCAAAAGCTGATCCTTGTGTCTACATATTAGCCAAAGGAGGAGATAAGACAATAGTTGCCATATATGTAGACGACCTTCTCATTGCATATTCTAGCCAAAGAAAACTTGCCGAAATCAAGAAAATGTTAAACCAAAAATTCGAAATTAAAGACTTGGGAAAACAAAAACGCCTGATTGGGATAGATTTAGAATACAAAGGAAAATACATAAAGCTTTTACAAAAGAAGTTCATTCAGGATACATTAAAGAAATTCAATATGGAGGAATGTAAACTTAGCACGACACCAATGGAAGTAAATCTGAATTTAGAACCTATTGGAAAAGGAGGAGATGAAACTTACCATATAGAAACCTGATTGGAACTTTAATGTATCTGTCAGTTGCTACCAGGCCTGACATATCATTAGCTGTCAATTACCTGTCCAGATTCAACGATTGTTTTGGACCAGAACATTTCAAATCTGCAAAGCGAATACTCCGTTATTTAAAAGGCACAATGGACATTGGCCTAACTTACACCAAAACGCAAAAACCATTAGAAGGCATGGCAGACGCTGATTGGGGAGCTTGCAAGATGGATCGAAAATCATGTTCTGGTTACACATTCAAATATGCCGGGGCAGCTATCAGCTGGGCTTCCAAAAAGCAAAGAAGCGTAGCCTTATCAACGGCTGAAGCCGAGTACTCTGCTCTTACGGAAGCAGCAAAGGAAGCTGTCCACCTCAGGTCACTCTTCAAAGACCTAGGCATTTATTTTGAACAGATAAGGATCTGGAACGACAATCAAGCCGCTTTAAAATTAGGACAGAACCCTATAGTATCTTCAAAATCGAAGCATGTCGACCTCAAGATGCACTACATACGAGACTGCATAAAGGAAGGTGTCATAAATATCTCGTATATGCAAACTGAAGACATGGAAGCGGATTTGTTGACAAAGGCATTACCAGGGCCTAGATTCACAATACTTAAAAGCAAAATTGGACTGCTGCATTAGTGCTGTGAGGAGGAGTGTTGTGAATGTATATTACACATCACTATTTGCATGGCGCAACACTACTGTTGCCTTGGTTACTTGAAAAACTTACTTTTTAAATTGAACTAAAAGAAAATTTTCTCAAATAATATGTTAATCTTATATCAATGAAGGACGTTTATTTACTCAACTGCTGCACCACCCTACACAAAGTAGTTGTAACAAATGTAATTTTTTTTGTAATAATTTTTTTGATTTTCTTTTAAAGGTTTTAATTCCAATAAACCCTGTCGAAACAAACCACTACTAAGCTAGTTCTGGTTGTTTTTACTATTTTACAATATTTTTACTATTTTACAAGTGTAAGTAAGTAATAACTTACTTACACTTGTTGACTTTGATAAAAGTGGTGTCACTATCTATATAGGCATATTGTGCGAGAATGTGGAATGAGAGCGAGGAGAATGTATCACAGGTTTGTGTATTAATAAATAAATAAATAAATAAAATCTGTCCCACTCACTCTTGGCAAATATCTTCACTAACAATCTCTTTCATCATTCTGGCGTTAAATTAAAGACCTCCAAAAAGCTTGCGAGTATCAAAAACATTTTAACCAAGTAAACTAAATTCGCGCAAAATGAACAAAAAACTAAAACTTTGATAGGAAAATTCAGGACTATTTAAAAAAATATTCCTAAACTTTCGAGTCGATTTGAAGAAATGCAAAAACTTTACACATTAATAGAAAAATCAAAATTAAAACAAAAGAATGAAAATGTTTGGCATAAATAAACTGTGAAACTGGAAAAGTTATACCTAGGGACAATGATTTCTTCTTTAAGATGGATGATAAAAACATACGCAATCCGTAACTCGATTTTAGCCATTATTATTAAAGGTTTTTTTTCGAACTCGAAAACAATGAACAACACTAACTTTCCATAGACCAATAAGACTAAGCATTTTTTTTATAACTATCACAAGTAAATTATTTGGTGACGAAATGATTGTAAGTTCAATGTATGGTTTCTTGAAATGTGAATATGATCAGGATTGATATTCAAATGCTTCAATTGGTTTGCTCACATTATTGGCGGATTCTACTGAAAAGGACTTTAGATGAGCCACGTGTGCGGTACGGAATAGAAGGCCTCGTATAAATATTTATTTTCTTACGGAGAGCTTCTTTGGATCCTACGGTATCAATGACAAGCTGCTCTTTAAATCCCTAACTAAATTTACGGCATCCTTTTTTATTCGGCTAGCAATTGGTTGCTGCTGACTTGTCTGAATATAAGTTGACTAATGCATGCGATTATACTGTATAGTTATAGTTATTTGTTTATTTTGTATATATTTTGGAGACTAGTAATTTGGATATTTAGCGGGGTTTTTGGTATCAGTTAAGTCTTTAGGTAGCATTTAGGTAGTTCCTTGGGTAGTGTAAAGAGGCATGCGGACTGGTTTCTGAACAAATTCCTTTATGTGTGCTTGTAGGATTGGGTGATCGTTGAAAGTTTTTTATACCAGTAATAATGGATTTTGTCTAACAGGTGGCCATCCAGTTATGGGGTTTAGCTATAACAAACTTCAACACGTCTATAGTGACTTCTTCAAACACCATTCGTGGAACGTCTCGCGTGGAACGTGGAAGAGTCTCGTGGAAGGAAGGAGTGGAAGGTCTGCCGTCGACCTGAATGACCGAGCCGGCAGTGATCCTGCCTACGCAGCCAAGGGTCCTGGGTTCGAGTCCCGGTGGGGGCAAATATTTGATTGATGAGAACGGGTGTTTTTGTACCCTAGTCATGGTTGTTTATCTATCTAATTATAATATTTATCTATATAAGTATGTGAATCGTTGTCTAGTACCCAAGATACAGGGGATCCTAGTTTGGGGCTAGAACTATGTGTGTAAATGGTGTCGAAGGTATTATTATTATTAGGTCCTTACATATGAAATCGGCGTTTTGCATGGGAGGAACATAAAGTCGTATTTAAAAAAAATAAAAAAATAATGAAAGTATGTACCATTGCTATCTATACACTTTTGCCATCTCATAGGTAGTTCTTCGATCCCTTTACTAAAAAAAACATTCGGACGGGAATCAATACAATCTTTGAAGGCGGCTTGGACTGCCCCATCGGAGTTGAATTTTTTCCCTTTCAAGAAGTTATCCAAATTACGAAAAAAATGGTAATCTGTTGAAGCAAGGTCCGGAGAGTACAGTGGATGTCTTAGACATTCCAATTGAAGCTCCTCTAATATGGTAGCCGTCTGTTGTGCTGTGTGTGGTCTAGCGTTATCATGAAGCAGCAGTGGCCTAGAGCGATTGACCAGCCTAGGTTGTTTAGCAGCTAGCGTTTCCATCATGGTTTGCAGTTGCTGACAATAGATATCTGCCGTAATCGTCTGGCCAGATTTAAGAAAGCTGTAGTGAACGACACCCGCACTAGTCCACCAAATGCTCACAAGTAACTTTTTTGAGTCAATTTTCGCTTGGGGCATGGTTTGGCTGGTTCGGCAGGGTTCAGCCATTGCGATGAGCGCTTCCGATTATCGTACAGGATCTACTTTTCATCACAGGTAATTATTCGATTTAAAATCCTTTTATTATTGTGCCGGGTGAGTAATGCAACGCAGCAGTCAACGCGCGTTTGTTGCTTAGCTTCACTCATTTCGTGAGGTACCCACCTTTCAAGCTTTTTCACCTTCCCAATTTGCTTCAAGTAGATTAAAACAGTTTTATCACTAACACCGCAGCCTGCAGCTAACTCGAACGTCGTTTGCTATGGATCCGCTTCCATAATAGCCTTCAATTCTTCATTATCAACTTTGGTCTCCGGCCGTCCACGGGGCTTGTTCTGCAGGACGAAATTTTCAGAACGAAAACGTTGGAACCAAAAACGCACTGTGTTTTCTATTGCGACACCGTCGCCATACACATCATATATCCTTCGAGACGTTTCTGCAGCACTGGTGCCACGGTAGAACTCATGCTCGTAAATAACGCGATATTTAAATTTTTCCCATTTTGTAAGATGAGTGACGCAAGAAAAAAAACAATTGATTAAAAACAAATGAATTATAATGTAAGAAAAACAAATACATGAGTAAATAGCTGTATAAATTTGAATTTGGAATTCCTAACCATAGAGGAGATATTTGAGATCCAAGTGGCCAGTACGGCGAAACGCCAATTTTGTATGTAAGGACCTAATATTATCTTCTAAAATCCAGTTTTAATGTTGTGCGCTAAAGGGTTCGACCAAATCTTAGACCAGAAGTCATGTAATGCTTCTGGTGTAGGTGTTTCTGTTGATGGTTCTGTGCTATTGTTTGTGTTTATTGAGCAAATTCCTTTAAATTAATTTTTCATTGGTGCAGAATGTCTTGTTATGCGTTTTTCTGAGCGTTGTCATTTTGTTGCGACGCAGGCGGCTCGCCAAGGCTTTAAAATTTTGTTTCAGGGTGTCCAGAAAGTGAGATAGGTCAGTATTATTAGATTCATATTGCGAGTGCACCCTTTACTGAAGTTTGATATGTTCAACATGTTGATGTAGTTTATAGCTGGTGTTGCCATCTATTAAGTGGGTTAGTCTGCTTACGTCCGTCTGCTCTTAGATCATCTATTCTTTTTTCAAGTCGGATTTGCCATGCATTCATTTGTTTGAGTGCAGTTCTGGTTCGCATATTTTACCTCCATTGTAAATGACGGCTTTATGTGTTGCGCAGTAAATTATTGTTTGCTTGGGCATGGAAATTAGTTTCAGCAGTTATGTATTCGGGTAGTATTGCCTACCGAAACATGACGATATGTAGGGCCTTAGTGTAGGATCAACATCTTTATATTCTGTTAGTGTAAAGACACTAACAGAATATAAAGATGAACAATTCTTCTACTTCTCTAACAGGCAGTAAAGCCTGATTAATGTGTTGATTACACAATCTTTCAGTGTAAGCGTGATCTTCTTCTCTTGTTTTCTCTCTCTCTGAGGTTGATGATTGATGAGTGTTCAATCGTGACGTTTGCGTTGAATGATGTGTGTACGTTTGTGGTTGAAAGGATTATGAGAGGTGTATCGGTGTCAACTTCTATTTCGAGGGTCACTTCATCTCATATTTCTTGAATTCTAGTGTTGGTTAATTATTTGTTATTGGTGATAGCTCTAAGTTGGTCAGAGATTCTCTGCTCAGAGACGTTTGCTAGGTGAGACGTGTGTTTGACTCTAGTTTGGTTATCTTGTAGTAAATTCGAAGTATGGTTTTATTGACGTCGTTGCTCCAGGACGTTCGTTATCGTGGGTTGTTTGTGGTCTGCGAGTTTGCCAACGTTGTGGCAACCTACGGGAGACGGAATAAAAGCCATGGAATATGCTCAGTTACAGTCTAGTTTTATTTAACAAATAACTCTTCTTATATATAAATTGTCTTCGATAATCATCACGTACCAAAACCGGTACGTGATGTCGATTTTCTGTGTCAGCCAATAACTTATCTCGACGATACTGATGGTCCGTGATGATAAGGGATGGCTGGCACAGATACTCCCCCCCTTACAAAAAGGCAATATTAAGTAAATTACGATAAATGGAAAAGTAAAAAAACAAAGCACGAAAACATTTAAATTAAATAATACTATACATTGCGACTAGCTAGGCTGAGGTAATCCCCCTCTTCCGGAGTGCGGCGCTAACTCTTCCGTTAAAAAAACGGTTGGCCACCATGAAGAACACGATGGCCGCTAGTATGGTGAGGATCCCGAGCGTCGCAAGAATCATCTCCCGATGACCGTTGAACTCTTTTATCACCTCCGCTCGGCGATATTTTCCGTCAATTTATATCCGTCGTATCCCGTTGTTTTGGGTCATGGTTAGTTGTTCCTTGGAGTTATATCCGCCCATGGTGGTTTCGTTGCGTTTCCTGCTGGTTTACTGAATAGCGAATGATACTCTATGATTTACCAATTCACTATTTATACAAAACGAGTGCCGTCATCAAAGTTGGAATCTCAACGTTTGTTTGTACTTTCGACCAAACTTGGACGTTGTTGGTCGTGCTGACTCGACAACTGAGTCTTCCGCTTTGCTCGTTGGTTGCGGGAACGTGATGGAACTCGGCTGATCTGCTGGTAGGAAATCTGGCTTTAATCTATCAATCGAAAATGTGTCGACGGTGTTGTTCTTGTTGATGACGAAATATTTCGCCGTTCGTCGTAGAACTTCGTAAGGCCCTTTATAAGGAGGAATCAGACCTTTGGCGACACCTTCTCTCTTGATGAAAACGTGAGAGCAGGAGCTTAACTCGGGGTGGACGAAATACTTGTTTTGGTGATTCTCTCTCCTCGGAACGGAACAGTTTTTTGATATTCGTTGTTTCAAATCTTGCACGTAGTCGTGATACGTTGATCGCAAGCCAGAATCACCAAAGAATTCCCCGGGAAGCCTTATTGTTTCTCCATAAACCATTTCCGCGGCGCTCAAACCCGTGTCGTCTCGTAAACAACTTCTTAGGCCAAGAAGGACAATTGGTAATTCTTTTACCCAATTTTCCTTACTGTTCCTTGCCATGAGAGACGCCTTCAGCGAACGATGCCATCTCTCCACCATTCCATTGGATTGCGGGTGGTAGGCTGTTGTTCGTAATTTTTCCGTTCCCATTAACCTCGCCAAGGATTTAATAAGCTCAGATTCGAACTGTTTTCCACGGTCCGAGGAAAGCTGGAGGGGGGGGGGGGGGGGCAAATCTGCAGATCCACCCTTGGAATAAACATGAAGCGACTTTTTCCGCAGTAATCTCCTTCAAGGGAAATGCCTCAGGCCAAGAAGAGCAACGGTCAATCATAGTCAGCAGAAATCTGTAACCTTGGCTTGTAGGTAGGGGGCCGACGATATCTATATGCACGTGCTCAAAACGCTGAGCGGGCATGAATGTGCCGATAGGCGAAATAGTGTGCCTAGTAAACTTGCATTTCTGGCATGATAGGCATGTTTTACACCACTCGTTTATTTCCTTGTTCATGTAATCACAAACAAATCTTTTTGAAATAATTTTTCGTGTGGTTCGTTTTCCTGGATGACTCAAACCATGAATCGCGTCGAAAATTTTCTTCCGAAATACTGCAGGAACATACGGTCTCGGTTGCCCGGTTGAGGTATCGCAATATAGCTGGGAATTACTGCCGGGCACACTAAACTTGGATAATGTCAGATTTGATTTCTTGAAAAGCTCTTTAAGATTTGCATCCGTGCGTTGAAATTCGACCATTTCCTCGAAGTCAATTTCTGAAGGAGTGATTATCTCCTCGATCACCCTTGATAAGGCATCTGCAACCACGTTGTCTGATCCGCTAATATGCCTTATGTCTGTGCTATACTGTGATATGTAGTCTAGTTGACGAATTCTCCGAGGTGGGTCATCAATATTTGGTTTTTTGGAAAATGCGAAAGTGATTGGTTTATGGTTTGTGTAGATAGTAAAATCTCATCCTATCACGAGTCTTTGGAAATGCTTCACAGCTAGGTAGATACCCAAAAGCTCTCGATCATACGTAGAATATTTTTGTTGCGTCTGTGTCAGGTTTTTTGAAAAAAATCCGAGGGGTTTCCATTCACCATCCTCCTTTTGTTGCAAAACGGCGCCCAAGCAGTCATTGCTAGCATCAGTCATAAGCGAGATGGATGCATTATTAGCAGGGTGAGATAAACTTGCTAAATTTTTCATAAGCTCCTTGCATTTTTCGAAAGACTCTTCCCCTGTCTTGGTCCATTTAATTACACTCTTATCGTTCCTCTTGCAGCCATGTAAATATTTGTTCAACTCTGCTTGATAAAATGCCGCTTTTGGGATGCTGCTTCTATAGAAATTAACCATACCCAAAAATCTTCGCAACATGTTCACCTTTTCTGGTTTAGGAAAGTTGGTTATAGCCTCAAGTTTTTCTTGAGTGGGGGAAATCCCGTTACAGGATACATGATACCCCAAAAAATCTATTTCCTTCTTCATGAATTCGCATTTTTCCAGATTCATTGTAAGACCATGTTCATCTAATTTCTTGAAAATTATCTCCAAATGTTTGCAATGCTGCTCTTCATTTTCTGATGCACAAAGGATGTCGTCGACGAAACAAAATGTGAAATCTGATATGTTTTCATCCTTTGGCTCTTGATAAGATGCTCCGCCGCGTTGTGAAGATATTTGATGTCTGAATATTGAGTCCATAAATCGTTGAAAAGTCTGACCGGCGTTCCGAAGTCCAAATGTCATTCTCGGAAATTCGAAAAGACCGAAGGGGGTGATGATGGCTGTTTTGGAAATATCTTCTGGAGCCATTGGTATGCAATGATATGCTTTCCGGATATCCATTTTGCTAAAAATGCGTTTCCCCTCGAGAATGTAAGTGAAATCTAGTAACCGTGGGAGTGGATATCGGTCAGGGACTGTTATATTGTTCAGGGCTCTATAATCTCCACATGGTCTCCATTCACCATTTTTCTTCTTCACCATATGCAAAGGACTGGCCCATGAACTGTTTGACGGTCGACATATTCCCATATCCATCATGTCCTGGAAATCCTTTTGAGCCGTCCTGTACCTTTCTGGAGGGAGAGGCCTGGCTCTACAAGCGACCGGAGGGCATTGCGTCTCTATGAAATGTTGAACGTTGTGCTTGGGACTAATCTTCAAAGATGTGGGTACGGTGATGCGCTGATATCTCCGAAGTAAGTCTGCGATAACAAGACTCCCATCAATGGTACTTAAAGTGGCTTGGTTTGCTATTATGGTTCTACCTCTGGATGATAGTTTGGTAGTGTTGTCAATCAACCTTTTTCTGCGTAAATCAACCCATAAATCATGATGCTCCAGAAAATCTGCTCCAATGATAGAGGTATTGACATCGGCGATCACGAAGTTCCATTTAAAAGTTCTTCGAAGCCCGAGATCAAGGGCACAACATCATTCTCCATATGTGCTGATCTTTGAACCGTTGGCAGCATGTAATGAGTAATCTGTTTTCCCGGAATGCTTCAGCTTGCGTTTAAGTACAGATATGTTCGCGCCAGTATCGATCAAATATTTTTCTCCAGTCTTCTTGTCTGTGATAAATAGGCGATGAAATTGTGAAAAAGCACACAGCTCCGCCTCAGTGCATGCCCGCTTTAGTTTCCCTGATGCTTCCAGGAACACGGAGCCTCGCACTTGAAAGCTCTCTTGCCAAAACGTGAATGATAAAAGCATAACTTCGAGTTTCTCCGGAATGGAAACGGGCTTCCTGACCGTGAACTTGAGAATGGCTTACTGCGATAAACTGCCGACGATTGTTGTTATTATGAATTGCAGCTAACTCAATCTTTACTTTCGCTAGCTCGGCAGTTAGTTGCGTTACTGGGTCGTCGACCCTGCTTAGCGCAGCAACTTGTTCGAAGCTCGAGACTTCGTAAATATTGTCGGCCATCTGGGCTAAATCGTCAATTCCTTTCTCTTTATTTGCCGAAAGATTTGAGGTTAAGGAGGTCGGTAATTGTTTTAGCCAAAACATTTTTGCAGTTTCGTCGTTGATTTGACCTTCCCCAAGCTCCTTGATTTTTCTTAATAACTGTGACGGTTTTCTGTCTCCGAGGTCGGTGTCCGTGAATAATCTCTGGAATTTGCGATGCGGGGATTCTTCATATGTCGAAATCAATCTGTCTTTTAACTTCTGGTACTTTCCGCTGTCTGATAAGGAAATCACTATGTCACTGGCTTGTTCGATTTCCTCTTTGGCTAGTTTGGTAAGGACTATGTGGAATTTGGATTCGTCACCTAACTTCTGGGGGGTGGTTACTGCTTCAAAATGTGCGAACCATAACCGGGGCTTGTCCTTCCAGAAGTCTGCGATTTTAGACGAAGTGCTGATTGCTTGCACTTCTAGGGTAGCTGCACACGGGATCTGTTTCACAGGCGACGACATGCTGCTGCTTAACCGAAGGTTGCTTGATATTCAAACGTCGGGGTCACCACTTTGCCAACGTTGTGGCAACCTACGGGAGACGGAATAAAAGGCTTGGAATATGCTCAGTTACAGTCTAGTTTTATTTAACAAATAACTCTTCTTATATATAAATCGTCCTCGATAATCATCACGTACCAAAACTGGTACGTGATGTCGATTTTCTGTGTCAGCCAATAACTTATCTCGACGATACTTTAGTCCGTGATGATAAGGGATGGCCGGCACAGCGAGCATTGTGATACTGAGAATAGTTGACTGTTGGCTGGTTGTGAGTTTTGTGTGTCTGGTGATGCTTGATCTTCTGTGTTTGTGTGAAAATTATCGTTAAGATAAGAAGCTACCTCTATTCTAAATTATGTCAAGTACTTTTTGAGAGAGTTATTTAGCTCTGGGGATATCTCTTCTCTGATATCCCACCCATTGTCGGGAGGCGTAAATTATTGGGTGTTGAGTTATAAATACACGGCGCATTTCAGGTAAATGTGTTCTAGTATTTTGTTCTAGGTTAGATGATGCAAGAATATCGGCGAGTGCCTCCTGCACAATATCTGTCCGGCTGGGTATTGTTGGTGAAGATGGAGTTGAGATGGGTGAAGTCTGTCTCGAGAAGCTATGCCGTTTCGACATTATCTCATAAGAGAACATACTTCTTGGTGATGATGTTGATGAGAGTGATTCGGCTGTAATATTTTCGGGTTCATCATCAGCGAGAGCCCGCCTATTCAGCTTCTCGCCGCCGATGGTTCGCATGCTGTGGCACTCAGCAACGGCTCCAGGTACTGCCCGGCGACCTCTGGGAAGCGGCCGTTGACTGTATCTTCCTTTACTAAGTGAAGTGTCGTTGGGTTCCTCAGAAACGATGGGCTGCCCGAACCAGGCTCGCCGGGCTCGGGGAGGGATTCTCAGGCAGTGCCGGTACACTCCTGAGGTATTAAGTTTTTTACCTGCACATCAATGATTAATATCGCCTTCTAACCCGATTTGGGAACCGAGGGAGGGTGATAGCCAAGTTGGTGGAGGCGTTGAAAATAAAGGATATCGAGTCAAGATGGATAAACTAAAATGGGTTTCGCCTCCCTGTAAGGCCCCCACCACGTCAGGGTGGTTCCCTTGGGGGTTTATTATTATTATGACGATTTTTTCCATTATTTGATATTCGGTATTCGGCCCAATACTTGCAATATTCGGCCAAAAACCGAAAAAAAGGAAAAAGTGGCCGAATACCGTATAGTTTCCGAATATTCGTTGCCTCTTCAGCAAAAACTCAGAGCGCATTGACAAGCCGCTTCGGTATGTAGAGGCTACGTTTCAGGTTTCACGTTCCTGCCACTTGTTACCCCACCACAAACTCATTCACACAAGCTTTATACTATGTATATGTACATTCTATACTGTGCGGAATGTTTCAGCGCAGTCGGTAACGCAAATACGCGGCCCAGATGGCTGCCGCTTTTGAAACTGCGTCCAAGAATTTGCGGTGCGCTTTGTATATTTTGCCACGGGGGAAACGCCGCGCGTTTCGGTAGTGTGTTTGTGTAGGTGACAATAGCTGTACAACTTGGTGCTCTACTACAGCGCTCTACCCCAGCCAGTGGACAGTAAAAGTATTGAACTTAAGCACTCTTTACCATGGCATTTCTTGAAATGCCATTTCCCGTTACATATTTTGAATTGAATTACTATGACATAAGGCTCGATAGAGTGAAATAAGGATACCTTGGTGTTGGTAAAAAATTGCTTTAATTTGGGGACTAAGTTTGTTGGGTTTAGTCCTGCCATGTAATTCTGACGTCCAGGAAAGAACCCCGCACAAAATGTTCGGTAAAAATCTTTCGGTTGATTTGGCTGAAATTTTGAGATACATTCTGTCCAATCACAACACGATTATCTGACACGAGCTGTCTTTTATTGCAACTTTGCTTGCTTATGCAATATTCTGATTGTTGATTTTTTCAAAAGTAATTAAAATTCCTAGATGTCAGAATTACGTGATGAGGCTTCTGTTTAGATCCTACGAAAGAGTATCCTTAATGTAGAACCCTGAACATAAACATTTTGTTTGATGTAAAGTGTGTAAGCGCAAACAAAGTAAATACAAAGTAACAACCGGGTGAAGCGAACAAGCTACAAACTTTTATTTATCGCTTCAAAGAATGAGAATGATTCTATTCCTGCTACAGGGGTCTCATTCAGTCGTGTCAGAGACTGTCAGAGTTCCGTAGTGGCACGCCAGCTGAAGTAAGTGATACTATATCAACATCGAAAATCAGAACTGCAACCCGGCCATGAGGAAATATTTTTTTTACACCTTTTATTCGGAAAAGTATGTTTTGCTCCACAACGAGAGGGAGCAAAATGCAACTTTTCTGTTTAAGCTATTTTTTTAATTTATTAATTGGCCTAAAGCATTTACGCAGCGTGCCAATTGAACACAGCTCTTAATAAAATAATCGATTGTAAATTCATCGTAGTCGATCAAAAACGAACATGTTTCAAGTTTTAACTTTAACAACGTTGTATGAAAATGGAGGGTATTTAATTGGATATCAAAAATGCTGTTTGCGCAGCAAAAAAGGATCAGCAAAAACACTTTTTATGTTTTTAATATTTAATGAGTACTTAAGTTTATGTTTTAAGTATTTGTTATTGTTCTTACATGTTGCACATAACACGAAGGATAAAGGGGGCTTCGCTTCGCTCTCCTAAGCTACCGCAGCAAATATAAGGGATATTTGCCGTGCAAATCAGTTTTTTTGATGTGGAGTTTAATATTTCCCTGTGAAAATTTACGAAATTTTCGTGATATTTCAAAAAATGTCACAATAAATTTTAAGTTTTACTGAAATCAAAACTATCGATGAATGTTATTGTGATATAATGAATATTGATATCCAATACTATTGTAATATTCGATTCGATTATTTTTATACATTGGTAAAAGTAGCACAGGAATATTTTGTCTGTGGTGACCTGATATATATGTTCGATTACTGTAAAATTGGTGAAAGTTTAACTCAAAGTATAGTTATTTTATTATTTTTAGAGAATTTAATTTAAATTTTCCTCATATTCGGTGTGAAAAGTTGTATGTGTCACTCAGGAGCAAAATGATTTCCGTCATGGGCGTTAACGCTTGAATCCTTCGTTACGCTCAGGATTCTATCGTAGAATCCTTCGCTTCACTCTGGATTCAATGTACCGCCCTCGCCGTAAATACATTATTTTGCTCCCTTGTGACACAAATAACTATTAAGTGCTTATCACGAATAATTTAGATGCAAAAACAAAATATTCAAAGCGTCACTCATTTTACCATACCGGGTGGCTAAGGCACAGTTGGACAGAAAGTATACTGTTGAACGTCGAGTACTAGCATTTAACGAGAAATTAAACAATGATTTCAATCAATATGGTGCCTTTTTTATAATTGGTGACAAACGTATATATTTAAATTTAACATTTCAACAGTAAACAAACATTACGAAAAAGGCAAGGCGAACTTATGCGGTAAAATCAGGAAGCATGGCAACCCCGGCTGAAACAGGTCAAGAGGTCGGGGCACATCACAGACTTTATATCGATGGGCCACATTGACTAATTTGTTTTTGTCATGATGTTACGGTGGCTTGGCTTGTTAGAGTCACGTTTAGATTCCATCACCAATGCAGAACATTCGATCATAGTCGTTGATTTTAGAGCATACATTCAAAATATTAAAAAAAAACTTTTTTTTTATAGTAGTTTATGTGACTGCTACATAATGGAGGGCAGTTTTAATGTCTAATTATGTACAGTTACATACACTAGTTTATCTACACACATATCATAAGCTCTCTTTGATGTGTTCAGGAACCGCATGTTTGACTGGCATTGTGGCTCTGCAGTTGTTTAGCTTGTTCTGTAGTACCAACTTCACAGACAAACTAGGGGCGGCACGCGGGCGGGCGTCGGCGTTCGAAATTTGAATGTCATAATATGTAGAAAAATTACACATTTTGGTCATAATGTGTAATTTTCCAGAAAAGAAATGTGTTTTTACCAAGTAGTTTAACATTATACTGATCGTAACGTGCGGTGTTTGTTCGCAGTAAAGAGGGTTTATGATATGTGTGTAGATAAAATTCATGATATACAAATCATGCACTTACTTACACATACAATGACTATTGAGGATCTGTACTAAGTCTAAAGACCTGTATCACAGCAACCTCGCCCTCCTCCTTGACACATTAATATAATGATAAACAGCCATAGCAAAAATACAATTAACATTCTGACATTATTTATTATACATGATTTATTTTAAAGTAATTTAATATTGTGTATTATACTTTATATTTATTTAGTTACTATTTAATTATAATTCTGTTACGTTTACATATTTTTAAATGCTTAATAACATTTAGTAACGGCTCTTTGAAAGGTTTTATGCTGTTGTGAAAAGTGTGTGTGTGTGTTTAGTGTTAGTGTTTGTTTGCTTGTGTTCCTCTGATCAATTACTAAAAAGTCACCATGTATGTAAATAGTTTGTAATGTATAATTGTTCCCTATATGCATACAAGATGACTCTGAATTACCACCGATTCGTATCTAATCTACCGTTATTAATATTAGTTACACATCGCATGGCTTTTGCTCATTGCATGTCTGATTTACTCAGAACGCCATTTATGTAAAGACAAGCATAAATAATCAACCCGATGTATTGGAATACGCATCGTTCTCAATAGCGGATCCAGGATTCGCGTTTAGGGGGGATGGGATAGTCAAACATAACATATAACTTATACCGCCCACAATAATTGATGATCAATTGAACCTCAGGTACCTATTAGTAGTGTAATGCTTTCTGAAAATTGTAATTATATTAAAGTCAAGACTATCGTTTGTAACAACGAAAGCTCATAGTAAATCCCCTCCGGATCCGCCACTATGTTCGGGTTCATTATCGATTAGTAATTATAGTACAACTGGACTAACGCAGCAATTAGCCGTTCTGGAACACACATGGGTGGCGATATTAAATAATAATAATAATAATACCTTGGACACAATTTACACACATTGATCTAGCCCCAAACTAGGATTCCCTGTATCTTGGGTACTAGACAACGATACACATACTTATTTAGATAAATATTGTACTTAGATAGATAAACAACCATGACTACGGTACAAACATCAGTTCTCATCAAACGAATATTTGCCCCCACCGGGACTCGAACCCGGGACCCTTGGCTTCGTAGGCAGCGTCACTGCCGACTCGGCCATTCGGGTCGTCATTATTATCGTCATATATTAGTTAGTCACAATGGCTACTAATAAGTAGACAGCTGCTGACATTCTATATCCGACAAGATTTTGACTTTTCGTCTGTAGCCACTAATCTTTCTCTTAGCCACTAAGTCTTAATCAATCGCTGAAAGCAAAAACGTTAGGTCTTTACAAATGCATTTCTCTACTGAGTGTAGAAACCTTGACAACGATAGTTCCTAAACCAAGGGGCGAAGAAATGGAGCAACAAACGACTCAAGTTACAAAGTCAAAGTCAAAGTTAAAGTACTTTATTACTGTAGATATTTACATATACTTAGCAAACGTCAATTTTGCCTCTTCTCTACATTGGACCACTGTGGGAGAAGAAGGGCGTAGAAACTCTCACAGATTGACTTTTAGATCTCTTTTAAAAATAGGTTGTGCTTAACTATTACAAACATGAAAAATTTAATTATTATGATTAATAAGCAGGAATAAATAATTACAAAATTATTAACAGCAAGGCCTGTGTTGAGCTAGATTAACCCCATACAGTCCTGTCATTTAAGTAATCAGCTTACATCAATCAGGATCAATAACTTCAAAATATTTTAATTCAAAGCGAGAATTCATTCAAAAGAAGGGATTCGCAAATCAAATCAAGTCTAAGTCGTCACTTTACTATGCTATCACGATACTTATTACATACTGGTAAAATCAATAGTTGATAGACAGGGCACACTCACTGTTTCAAATATATTGTTAGCTCAATATATACATATAATATCTAGGCGTAAGACAAATTATAATGAAAATAAATCAATGTTATGAAATACTTACAGCGCAACTTCGTTAAAATACTACACTCATTTGTTTTAAAGAAGAAATTATATAATTCGCCTTAGTCTGCATCAGACATCTAGTAAATTGTCTGCCAACTACTATACTTTTTAATATTTTTGTAATTTTAACTTGCTGCCTCTAGTTAAGCTTTTTTATCTGGAAATTACAGCCAAATATATCATAAAATATAAAGTTTTTCGTGACTCAGATCCGTTGCAGTTCCACTGCAACCTCACCCTTTTAGCCAATTCTGCATTCCACGCCAATCCGAAGCGCTCTCAGATGTTTACTTTCCCTGTATACCTTCACTCACAAACCGTACGACCGTAACAACATTCCTTTACCGTTACGGTTAATATCGTACGAGCGGCAAACGGCACACGGCTCTAATCTACGAGTGGCCGGCCCAACACGAGCGATATCAGATTACAGATCCATGGCAATGGAATTATTCACCCGGCTGTCCTGCCCCGTACGAATGGCCAGATCCGGCGTTTTACTGCGACATTTGCATGATTCAGTTATATAACCGAGCCTTGTGTCATTTTAACGTTGAATGCCATTTGCTAAATCACGAGTTTACGCTCGCTCTAGTTTTAGCCTTGAATGCGTGAGGACAAATGGCCGGACGTGATGACGTCGAGGTGGCTAGTGGCCAAATGTAAATACACATATTGAATACGACCCAGAATTATTTTGCTGCCTTGCACAAGCGCGTTACCTCTAATGGTACATGCTGTTGTATCTCTCTATGAAGCTAAGAAGGTTACGTTGTTGATTTTTGATGAAGTGTCAAATGTTAACTTAATGTTGGATCCACTAAAGTATAAACCTAAAGATGCCATTATAAAATGTAATGAATTTGAGGCTACCAACCAAACTAATCCTGTATAACAATCTCCTCAATAAACAAACAACAAAATAGCAATCTTCTCACGTTGAATGCTGACAAAACTAAATGCCTTTCATAAAACTCGTGCCTCAGCTCCTATTCGCAGGAAATCACAGTACATAAACTCTATTGCGATCAACATGTCGGGCAAGATAAGAAAAACCATACACATTATAAAGGAGTTGAGACACAGTGCGGAAACATCTTTGCTTAAATCCACATATAAAGTTTGCACCATTTGCGAGTCTCTATTGGGCTTTTTTCTACCTTTATGGGGAGGAGCAGCGAAGACAATTATCATTGAAGTTGAAAAGGCGCAGCGATCCGTTTTAAAAGTTAAGCTTTGTAAAACCCAACTCTATGAATCACTGAAACTGCTAAGCTTACGACAGCTATACATTGAAAGAGCAGTGCTAATCGAACATAAAATATTGCTCGCTTCACCAGAGTACCCATGGCTGTTATCGAGAAGATTTTTTAGACTTGACATCTCTCCCATTAAAAAAACTTTTGCCCTGCGACACTCCAAGTATTTACATCCCTATATATACAATAAGTTAACCCATAAACTAGATCTCAAAATATGTACACTAAAAGAAACCAAACCAATAGTAAGAAAATACCTTAATAGCTTGAATTATAATGAAACATATATTAAATTGACTACATAAACTACTGAACAATACCTTGTAAGACAAATTATAAAAATATAACAAATACATTTAAGTAAAATTGTATTCAAACTTCAGAAGCGCTTATAACCCTAACTTGTACACATATATACTGATTTGTTATGATCTGACCTACATATTGATAATATTTATTTATTGAAATTTATTAAATATGTTTCAGTAGACATAATATTTCATAGCACACAAAACTTGTCTAACAAGCAACGTAATAAAATTACCATTCGCCATTTACGCCGCCGCTTACGCGTTTCACGTCCATGACACTCAGCATGTGACGGTCTGCGCGATACAGCTTAGGCTAGTGTGGAGATCGCTGCTCAACTTTATTGGAGTTTTATCATGTACCCACATCTTAGTTAATTTTTACCATTGTACTCGTTTTCTGATTAATAAACGTATTTGTATTTATTTGTAAAAATCGCGCCACTTTTCAGTCCACTATTTTCAGAACGGTGGCGAACAAAACACTCGAGTATTTTGCACCCAATATAGGCAGTGGCGAAACCAATCTTCTGTTCCTCCGCGGTATAAAAGCGTAAAGCCGCAGGGGTAGTGGAGGAGGATTAATTTCAACAACAGCAAGCTATAGTAAGCTATAGCAAGCGCAGCCACGTGTTACAGGATAGTTAATTGTAAAACATAGGCTATAGCGCACCATAAATTCACGTCGACTTAACGTCGGCCCATGAAATATTAACCACACGCCGGTTTTGACGGGCACCGTAGTCCTTTCCAATCATGTAACCTGAACACCGAGTTTGTAATAATAAACGAGATGACATGGTGTAGGGGTCAATTCTGTGATAGTTATGGCACTGTGTAGTTATGTTATATAGGTACAGTATTATGCCATTTATAAAAGCTTTTAATTTTTGTATAGTATCTCTCCAGTGTCCCTAACGCGGTATGTGTCGCCGTATGTCACGTATGTGACTGGATGTAACTGATAGAGATAACAAGGATATCTCGAACACTGATCGTTAACTCAAAAAATATGTTGATTAAATGAATGAATGCATTTTTTTTGTTGGAGGGGAAAAATATGGAATTACCGATGCCCAGGAGTCAGACCTCCCTGCTATGTCCGGGTCCCCACATATTGAGCGGGCATCAGCTCGTGTGGTATACGGACTAAAAACAAGCCCTTTGTGTTTACAGTTATCTGTCTAAGACTTTACTGTGAGCCATGGATTGTGAGCCATGGTGAATGAATGCAACCTCTCCAGCCTGGGTTTTATACCTGTTCCGGTCTGTCGGCTGGCATGTCAGAGGACACAACTTTTGAAAATAGGGGAAGCTTCCTTGAATATATTGTTTGGATATCCTGAGGTCTGTCAGTTTCGCTGGACTTTTCCATATTTTTTAGGCTTCCTGAGTCTCTCCAATATTCGTTTAAACACTCCGGTTTTCATTTATCTTAATAAAGGTTGCCTTCGTATTTTTATCTTCACAAGATTATGAGTGTTTTCAATGTCTTTCAGTCGCTACTCGCTATGCTAAGATTATATAGCCTGCGTCACCCTTCACCCTTCAAATTTGTATGGTGTGCTGCCATCCGCATTCCGCACATGTGCGTGCCACGTGCTTTTTGGGTCTGAGCTGGAATAACTGTTTCAATGGCGACTACCTACTTTTTTTCGTTGTTTATCGTATTGAGAACCTTTGAGATCTACCATAAATAACACCACGCGATATTATAATTTTTTTGTGCATTGTGGTTAAATTTGTTGTAAGTATTGAATGGTGTAGGTAGTGAAACGATCTTACCCGAATTTACGCCACGGTTTGCATTATCTCTTCCGTCCGCTTATCCACTCCACCTTCAGATCTTGGGACTCCTGGACATATAAACTCTCATTATTAAACTTTTAACTATCACACATAACAACTTCATTATAAGTAAAAAAAAGCCTTTTTTTGTTGGAGGGGAGAAAAATTCATTTACCCATGCCCAGGAGTCAGACCTCCCTGCTATGTCCGGGTCCCCACATATTGAGCGGGCATCAGCTCGTGTGGTATACGGACTAAAAACAACCCCTTGTATTTTAAAGTTATCTATGTTTGATTGTACTGTGAGCAAAGGGTTTCACTGTGAGCCGTGGGGTAGGTTCAAGCCATTTACACTTCAACAAATTTACAGATGGCTCATTTGGGCAAAAAAGTCTATTGTTCTGCCGAGCTCACCGGACACGATCGTGCGGGCCGAAGTCAGGCAAAAGACCATCTGATCGTGAACTGGAAAAAAATACAAATAAAATTTGACTAAAATTAATATCAAACGTATCATTACCTACTTTTTTGAAGTCCTCGACCTGAATTATTAATCTCTTGAATTAGCTACTGAAACACGATTCAGACACTATCGTCGTTAGCCCATCAAATAGCAGCAATCGCAGTCTCGCAGCTCTCTTATCCTCTTAGGTCTGGAACTAAGAGGATAAGAGAGGATTTTCATGTAACAAAACAGATACATTTCGTTACTCGTGCAATAAAGGACATTCAAGAGGAACAACCCACAAGCAAGCTTTAGAACAAACAGGCTCGAAATTATGACTTTACTCTAAGTGTGGCAAACGTTGCACCCACGTCAAGTCAGTGGCGTGGCGTGCTGGAAACTAGATTCCCCCTGCGCACGACTAGGGGCTTGCATGCTGCCAAAATATGGCCCGTGAGTGACCATGTCAAGAGAAGTGGCCCTTCAAGTCAAGACACGATTCCAGATTTGTGCAGTTACGATCTCGTGTTGTTACGGCCTTTGTATCTATTGTGTTTATCCATTTTATAAACTATTTTTGTAACTCGACATGATCGTGGTTGTGCTTGTATTTGTTTAAGTGTACACAATACATGTTCAGTTTCAGATCATTTTTAGGGTTCCGTACCCGAAGGGTTCCAAACGGGACCCTATTACTAAGACTTCGCTGTCCGTCCGTCCGTCCGTCCGTCCGTCCGTCTGTTACCAGACTGTATCTCAATTACCTAGCTAGCTAGAGAGTTGAAATTTTCACAGATTATGTATTTCTGTTGCCGCTATAACAACAAATACTAAAAAACAGGATAAAAGAAATATTTAAGGGGGCTCCCATACAACAATTCTTTCAATACCACATACAAACTTATGGATGCACCTGGTTACGTACATGGAGTGTGAAAGTAACCGCACCAATAACTTTGTAAACAATATTTTGTTGTGTAAAATCCAAACTATTCACTCCACGACATCGCTTCCATTGAACGGTGGTACGGAACCCTTTGTGTGCGACTTAGACTCGCACTTGACCGGTTTTTACTGTTCACATGATGACGAATGACGTAATACTAATGAAAATAATTGAACTTAACAAACAAAAGGAATCTTCTGATGTTCTCCTTACTGTACAAAAAATACTATTCCAATAAGCGTTAAGAGGTAGAGTCAACTCCCTCAGACACTGAAGGGTGATATATGGTCCTGCCTATGAAGCGATTCCTCCATACGCTCAGTTTTTACACGCTGCGGAAACCGTGATGGACGACCAACGACATTGACCTGAATCGATCAGGGTCTCCCATTTACCACGAGTACATTAAGGTTAATTCGGTTCTGAAAACGATGATGTCGGGGAAAGATTTATTTGTCACTTCAAATCGATCAGCTGTATGTAGGTTCGATATGTTGAAAAAGTTAATGAAATATGAAGATTAAGTACTTGTTTTTTTTAATACCTACGTCAATTTGCAAGAACTGCAGCATCGATAAAGAAATAATGAAAAGCGAAAGCAACTAATTGAGGCAATAAAATAGTTCCCTATTTTCCAATTTTCCTGGCAAGTGGGAATTAAAAACGTGTATGTTCTCGAAACAGGTATAATAATAATAATAATAATAAATTGGACACTATTTACACACATTGATCTAGCCCCAAACTAGGATTCCCTGTATCTTGGGTACTAGACAACGATACACGTACTTATATAGATAAATATTATACTTAGATAGATAAACAACCATGAATAGGGTACAAACATCCGTTCTCATCAAACAAATATTTGCCCCCACCGGGACTCGAACCCGGGACTCTTGGCTTCGTAGGCAGGGTCACTGCCGACTCGGCCATTCGGGTCGTCCAGGTATGAGCTGCCCCCCCCCCCCCCAGCTGAAATCCTGGGTACGCCCGTGGGTTTATTAATTAATAAACAGTCTTTAGCCCACAGTTAGGGAACTAACCAACATCACGGTAAGCGAATATGGTAAAACCTCTTCGAAGTGCCGCACAGTTCCTTTTCAACAATTATTAGATTTTACGATAATAATAACCATCAACTTAAGTTGCGCATAAATACTTAATGATTATACACCATTGCTGTTGGCCATCAACCATGAAACAGTAAACTGTTGGGCTTTTCTTCTACTACGTCGTAAATTTCATATTTCTATAAACTGGAGCCAATAAAATCTAAATCACCCAGCGTGGAAGTGGAGGGTAACAAATATTTTGAGCACATAAAAAAACTATAAAATATAACCTACAGCTTGCGAAGCTGAAACTTATACTGTTATGAACTAAGGTTAAAGGTCTACTAATAGGTTATACAGAACAATGTCTGAAATATGTTACCATACTGAGATTAGTTTCAATAGTCCGAAATTGCAATATTAGGTGCAATGTATATGTCACCGTGAGATTGTGAAAACCGTTAGTTTACAATCTATCCAGTTTGTAGACTATCGATACATTGTGAACTGAAAAGACTGCTTTCAATTTAACGTTAAATAATTATCAATAATTTATAAACTATCCGTGTCAAACCGTAAATTGGTGCACCACTGAATGCACCTTGCACGCTGATTGGTTGAACGACATTTGTCCCGGGAAGGCCGCCATCTTTGGCCGTCCGTCACATGTTTTCGCCTAATGTAAACAAACAGACGATTTTGTAGCCTTTTATAGTTTTCGTGCTGACGATAAGTAAAAGCTATAATAGTGTGACATTATTACCAAAAATAAGTGAATTTTTAGTGGCGTTTCGATTGCTCGGCCATGTTATCGAAGCCTAAAATGTAATGCACCAATATTTAGACGGTATTTACGGTTTAGTGTTAAATAACTGTTCGCGGCCGAACTTGAACAGGAATAGTATAACTTAGGTTGTACGTACAGTCACCTAAGCAGATACCTGGGGGGTTACCACAATCTTTATCCGATTCAAATTGGGTTCAAAATAAGTACATCACCATGGCAACCATTTCCATTCCAATTCGCCATAATGGGCTTTATTTACCTGATACCAAGACTTGTTTAAAGACGGTCACGGTAATTTTGCGGATCAAATTAGGTTCCTAATCTGAATCGGCATAAGACGTTGTGGTAACCCCCTGGTCCCATGACCTTTAAAACGTATTTCAATTCACGCTTTGCTGAGAAGCGCCACCTACCATGATTCTTGGTAAGTAGACAGACAACTGCTAGTAAACTTGTTTTTAGAAACTGCTCACCCGCAAATTTTGTATTTCTATTTCAAATTGAAGGAAACCAGATTTCATCGACGGTAACAAGGAAAAAACAAAACAAACCTATACCAAGCTAGGTTAGGTTCGAACCATGGACGTTGTTGGACTTGAGAAGCAGGCGCTCGTTCCGGTGCACCAACTATTTGTACCTATATGTCATGGCGAAACTGGTTATCATATTTTCTACTGCTATGACGCAGCGTTGACTTCATCGTCACTAACCGCTCGCAATGCATTGACAAATAAATTTAAGGTTTAATCCGGTTTAAATTATACCCACAAAACAAGAATCGTTTACTTGGCTTATTGTGATTTTGAAATTACTGTTATTGTGATTTTATAAATTTCCGAGTTATAAAGCATCATGAATGACTTATTTAACAGATTTTGTGAAAGTTAAAATAATAGTGTATTGGGAAGTTATCTAGGCAATTAGGTATCGCGGTAAGTAGAAATTATAATCAATTCTAATCTAACACTATTTTTTGTTTTGTGAACATAGGTTTTGTGATGAAATGACTAATATACCTAGATATATCTCTTACAGAGAAATACCGTCCGTTTGTAGTTCGGTGATCAGGAAAGTGGTGACATAAAGCGTAACCGACCCGGCCCGCGGGCATAGGCCTTCACAGATGCATCTAACCGATATCGTCAAATCGTTAGGCTCCACAACGAAGAAACATTTTAAAACGACTCGATCAACTGCCGTAACATATAATATTTTACTCGAAATAGTGGGGAAACATTTGCATACACCTGGAATCCACAAGTACTGGGTAAGTAAATATTATATAATCCGGCCAAAAAAAAAACTCACCGAAGCCGATCGTCAAGCAGAATGAGATTAGCACCAAATTATATTAATTTTGATTGGGAGAGCGAGATCATAATTTTTGCTGAAGAAAAAAGTTTTAAGTCTAATGATGACGGCAGAAAATACCACAGGCAGAATCACATAGTTAAAAAAATAATATTTATTTAAGTTAAGTTAGTCCGATCTCTTTTGTGATAAATCGCGCTTTTGTAAACTCCTCGGGAGGTTAGCTATCTGCTTGGGTGACTGTAACTGCTTTTGGTGTTTAAATCATTTTCCTGATGTAATCTGTTTCAAATTACTTGTGCGGCTATATACAATCGACAATATCGCTGGTCGTCGAACCTAGTCTGCTTTAAGATTTGTGAGTAATTTGAGTACATTTTCTAACCTCCTTTTCCATCCTCAGGTAATAACGTCCATCTGACTGTTTATCTGGGGATTGTGCAATCGCTATCCTCAGATAAAGAGAGATATCGCTATATTTATAACAATGGACGTAAACACCACTGAAAAGTATAGTAAAGCAATAATACGCAATTTGACATAACAAAACCTTGACAAAAGATGGCATAATTCCCGTTACATTGTTATTTATTTAGAAACTAGACCGATTTCAAACTTTAAAAAAATGAGAACAAACTAGAAGACCGTCTAATTAACATAGCGTCCCGCCTTTTCCCATACAGGGTGGCAGAGGCACAATTGAGCCCACTTTTAGCCCATCAGTGCAGCTACTAATGAAGTTTTCCTAACGAAGTTTTTCCGTCACCGTTAGAACGTCCTTAAAATGTATACTTGAGATAAATTACTTATCTCATATGGTCAGCACCGGGTTTCGAACCTAAACCTCGTGCGTGAGAAGCAAGCGTGAAACCTACTAGATCACAGAGCTCAAAATCGTTTCATAAATAAAATAGTTTCGAGGTAACAGACATAAAATATATGACAATAATAAAAGTAGCCCATTAATGCCTCCACCGATGAGCACAGGCCTTTACCCAGATACGAGTGAAATTAAGCCATACTCCACCTTGCTGGCGCAGTGCGGGTTGATGGAGGTTTTTTACGACGGTTTTTTACCACGTAGCGATAGTAGCCGGGGAAACACTGAAAATCCGATAATGTGCTTAAGATAAATTAATTATCTCATTGGTACATGGTCAGGTTTCGAACCCGCATCTCCTGCTGTGAGAAACAATCATGAAACACATTAAGACCAAAAAATAGAAAAATGTAATGAGAACTCCGTTTTAGGGTTCCTTACTCGAAGGGTGCCAAACGGGTCCCTATTACTGAGACTTCGCTGTCCGTCCGTCTGTCTATGAACCGTGGTAGCTAGACAGTTGAAATTTTCACAGATGATTTATTTCTGTTGCCGTTACAACAACAAATACTAAAATAGAGGATATAATTAATATTTAAGGGGGCTCCCATACAACAAAAGTGTTTTTTTTTTGCTAATTTTTGATTGATGGATAATGGCAGCAGGTAGAGGCTTAAAATGTTCACAACATATTGAGTATTTTACAACTCGGGGGAACCATTTAAGTGGGGCTTCCATACCTACAACAGACATGTTTTTTTTTTTTTTGCGGTTTTTTATAGATAATGGTACGGAACCCTTCGTGCGCGAGTCCGACTCGCACTTGGCCGGTTATTTGAAGTCAGTTAAAAACAAGGATGCATGGGTTTTTGAATTCATTTGAATAAGTGTTTAACATTTATCCAACAAAAAAAAGGATGATATGGTATCTAATGAAAATAAAATCGTCACGCCTTTTGCGCAGGCGCAGTTGTGATATGGTAGTTACTAGGTTTATTACGTTTTCTAGGTCAACTAATTAATTGAACTGTATGTAGCGCAACAAATGAAAAAAAAATGCTTTAACAGCCATTCCATTTTACTTTTACAAGAAATGACGAGGGTGTCCCTCACTTCGCTAAGTCGAATTTATCCGCCGTGGCTTAGCAAGTTGGTTCCCGCTGATCCGACTTCGAGTCTTCGAGTTTGCTTAATTCTTTTTGAGAGACCTCAGAACGAAGGAATTCGTGTGAACTGAAGTTGGGTGTCTTCACTCTGTTATGCCGCCAGTTTTTCGATACGAGTTCCTAAACTGTCCCTAATACCTATCTGAGCCATCTTCTAATTCAAATTCAAAAGTTCTTTATTACTAGAGATGCTCACAATAAAGCTAAGCGCACAATTCTACGTTATATCACACACATATCCAATGCCATATCGTCAGGCTACCAAAATTATACAGACTTTGCTTATAGGGTGTCGTATCCGAAGGGTGCCAAACGGGACCCTACTACTAAGCCACCGCGGTCCGCCCGCCAGTCTGTCCGTCCGTCCGTCCATCAGCGGGCAATATTTTAAGAAACTTAGTATATAGAAAGTTAGGTCCCCATATAAGAGTGTTTTAATACCAACCGCGACATAAAAAACCATAACATGATTCAAATATGAGCTTAGGTTTCGCGGCTTATCACATAGTTGTGGTGGCGGAATTGATAAATTGAAGTGATATCGGTTTCGTAATCTTGGGTTCTGGGTTCGAATCCATGTTCTGACATAGTGTTATTCTCTTTTTGTTTTTGTTTAATTATTTTCAATGGTTAAGTTTCTTGTACAATGTTACGGAACCCTTCGTGTGCGAGTCCGATCCGCACTTTACCGATGTTTATCCACCTACATTGTATCACACTGTCATCTGTGTGCAGGAATTTATTAGTCAAAATAAGAATTTGCCTAAAAATGTTATTTGAAAGAAACAATTAAAGCATTTTGCAGTGGTAATTAAAATGTGGCTAGGTCCGTAACTTATTTTGGTAATCTTCGTCGCGTGCTTCAGTGTCATGAGATGTGATCGAGCGATCTTTGTTTACTACTTAGCTCAAGTATAAAAACCATTGAACTACTAATAAAAACGCAGAATTTAAAACCACGCTCGAACCACAGACAATTAATTTGACAATCTATGAGACTCTACGAATATGAGTATTAAGTACAAACCATGAATGAATTATGATCTCAATAAGATCGAGTGTGTACGAAGTGATAGAGGAATATGTTTCAAAAGAATGGAAAATTATGAAAAATAATGCAAATGAAGTATATGTTAATGAAACATTTCCAAATGAAATTCTCCTAACAAAATTAATATTTTATTAAGGCCCGACCGTCATTAATATTCGATGGTTCCGTCCCTCCTCGACAAACAGCTCGCGTAAAAAGAAAGAAGGGTTCGCTCTTATCAAGTTTTAATGAATACCTCTCGGGGAATTCTTTCCCTCATAGTTCTGATAAAGATGTTCTCTGGCCAGGGAAAATACACAATGCGTTTTACGGAGCAGTGAGTCGTGAAAACTAGTAGCTTTGTCTAAACAATTTCAGAAATGAGAGACAGTAATGTTTAGGGACGTGGGAAAGTACCATACTATGCAATTTTATTTATAAAACTAACATAAACATTAATGTAGACTCAAACATTGTGCCGTGAAAACCAGAAAAAGCGACTTCTCACAGTATAAACATCCAGCTATCGGGGCTTTGGCTAAACATTGGACTTTTCTTGTATTAATCATGTTTGTGTTTAAAAGAGGCATAAATACTATCTCCCTGCCCTCTTTCTACACTTTTCACCGGCTTGTACCTCCGCTCTCACAGCTACTGAAGCGACTTCTTCCGTGGCCGCGTTAGCCGGGCGTCGAAACTTCAAATTAAGATTCCTGGAGTTCCGTAGCGGGAATAAGATTAATGAAGACCCCGCACCTGGGGGTCGCTAACGAACGATACGGATTGGATCAAGGGGGGATAACTGTTGGATACAATAAATAAGCGATTGGTATTTCGTGCTCATAGAAAAATGGTTACCTTTTATTTGTGGCTTTAAAATTCAGTATATTTACGTAGTATACATATAACATAGCGTCACTAAAAATATTTTTACCCTAATCGTAGTTCTCCAATAGCAATTACAATGCCCGATTCCCTCTGAAATTGTCTCTGGGTAAAAATAAAAACAAAACTTACTACGCATGGACCGGTGGAGTCTGAAGTATATATCTTCAGACTCCACCGGTAAATAAATCATCAAATAATCAAAACCCCGACAAAAAAAATAACTTAAATAGCCTCCATGTTGAGCTGATAAAATGAACAAATTTTAATTAAATATAGCTAAGAGCCATCGCAGTGAAAGGTAATAAATAACAATAAACGCATTAAATTCGTTCAACCGTTTAAGCGCTAGGGCGCCACAGACAAATACCCAGAAAGACAGACCAACAGACGCTTCAAACTTATGATAACCCTTTTATTTAGTCGGGGATTAAATACGAGTCTAGGTGGTAATGAAATAAATGGTTCTGATCTACTTAAATTGTGATAAGAAAATTGTTAGGTGTATGTGAAATGTATTCACACATAACATAACCTGTGTTATTACGCGGCGGGAGCGGAAATCATTTTCATTTCACCCGTAACTGAAAAACGGCTTCTTAGATAGCGTGTCAAATAATTGTACAGTTTCCCCGCTATTGTGGGCGCATGGAGAAGCGTGCCTCACATACCAATATAGGGCTTGTTGTCAGCCTTATATAGTTGATCGGATACAGTGCAGATGCTGTGAATATTGTGTTTTGACTACAGCAGCCGGCGATAGATAATGTACATCGGGTTTGCACGAGATAATCGGCGATAGATCAGATAGCATATTGTCAAAAACGAATGCTGTCAAAGATGTAAACAATAACAATTTTCATAGTGATTCCTACGAAGAAAGCTGGAAATCAAGTCCATTACATGAGTTGTTTGCAAGGCTGGACTATTTATCAGACGACATTACTTGAGTGATAGATTCAGGTTCTATAAAACTTGAAGAGGATATCACACTAATTTAGAAAGAGGTCTTTATATTTCAGAATATTTGAATTGGTTCCATGTTATGATAGCGTGTTGCTATTACACAGGTTACGTATCTAATCTACTCTACAAGGAAAAGCAAAGAAAGTGTCACCTTTTAAGGTTTCCGTACCCGAAGGGTCCAAAAAAAGCCCTATTGCTGTCACTCACGTGTCCATCCGTCCGTCGCCTGTCACACAGGTTTTACAGCTAAACGGTTTGTTAACATAAAGCCATACAAATTGTCAAAAAAAATGATTCTTCAGTTGGTACGGAACGCTAAATGTGCGAAGTCCAACACGCTCTTGGCCGGTTTTCAATTTGCATCTCAACCTAAGAACTAAAATTGCTTCCACCATTCAACTCATGAACTGCTTAATGAAATTGATGCTAGCGCATTAGAGCGTTAATAAGACAATAATGTATGTATCAGTAACAATGAGAATAATAACTGAAATACAATAGAGAATGAGAAAATAGCTCGTTGAGTGAAAATCTCACAATGCACGCAGACAATGCAACCGACCTTCATTCTGAAAGCCGAACGCTGACAAAGTGTAAAATTCGCACTTGTTTTAAAACAGCCGTTGTTTTTTAATCTCTGGTTAACTTTCGGCATCAGGGGCAACCTATTGGCTGAAGTGTCACCGTTGACTGGATGTTAGTTTAACAGGCGTAATAACATTGCACCCTAAATGAAACAAAAACTTCGTTCATAATGGGCACAAAAGACAAAAGTGTTGATTCTGAATAAGTAGTTGGAGGAATTTCATTTTAGATCAATTAATTACTGTCAAGCAAGATCAAATATAATTCTTGATAGGATAACCGGCAGAACGACGATCTCGGCGTGTGTGTGTACGCGACTTTTTAGAGAACAGACAAAAATAATGAAATAAATAATATAGGATAACAAATAAAACTAGGCCCTTACTAAGTTAAACAAGGCTTGTGTTATGGGTACTAGACGACGATATAGTTATAGATAAATACTTAAATAAATACAAAGACAACATCCAAGACTAAGAATCCAATAGGGGAGCAATAGAGTTTCTTAAGATAGGGGCAGTAGCGCCAGTCATTTCCCTATCTATGAACTTTTCTCTCAATTCTTGAACAAAGACCTGAAAGATATAGATATTTTGCTGAATAAACCATATACTTTATTTCCGGTGAAAAAAGGTAACGTAAGATAAGATTTATATTATTCCGAATTATAATGCTTTCTTTTATGGTCCCTATTTTATGATACTGACTACTAGCAATAAACATACTGTTGTGGTACATGTACTGTTAGTTTAAAATATTATGAAGACGTTTTTTAATAAGTAATATGATTAAAATCCAGTGTTTGGGACTTTGGGTTTTATCTCAAGAAGATTATTCTAAGTTAGGGTACAATTATAAATAACCAGGGATGTGGACATAGCGGAAATGTATACCATTTTACCATCTAACTACGTTAATTTCAAATTTCAGAATCTCAATAAATTACGCAGTATTATTTCTCAGTACATTACCAAGAAGATGATTCGAGAAAGAATCTAACTGAGAGGAATTGTGACATGTCATGGTAAAGTGCTTATCGGTAAGATAGTATTCAGTTCAGTATTATTTACTTAAATAATATAATTTTGCTGTAAAGTCGCAAATAATTCTCTATTTATCCATATCTACCCAGACGTTGTAAACTATGTTTTCTCATAGAGAAATTCCATTCATTTGCTGGCGTCAAATTATTTGCGACGATAATTTTCAGCATTGTCGTTGGTTGAAGACCCATGATTCCGGACTTTCCAAATAAAGAGACTTTAGAAGTATTTAGAAATTTGGATTTTGTAATTTTATTTTCTAGATTCAGATTCAGATTTGTTTATTTGCATAAATGTAGTTTCAGTGACTGTTATATTAATTTTAGAACATCACATATAGCCAAATATTGGCACGCAAAGGTACATTTACAAAAAATATTTATGACTAGCTAAGGCTGCGAACTCACAAAATACTAAAATAATACTTTAATAAAATTACATAATGGCAAACAAAATCTGATTTAAAATATTAATAACACAATAACATGCAACAACGAATTCAAAATAATAATAATAACTAACTATAAAACACTAAAATAATACCAATTTACACAATGTCATAAATTAAATTAAATTAAATTAAATTCAAAATAGTAAAAATAAAACTTATTTGCATTTTATGAAGAATTCATCTAAAGAGTAGAATGCTTCTGTAGCGAGCCAATTAAATAATTTCGTAGAGAAGGATTGTGTTGGTGCAGCCTGAATACTTTTGGGTACACTATTGTATATCTTTGTTGCCATGTAAACACAGTTTCTCCTAAATAATTCTAAGCGAGGACCGGGAATGTCAAGTATGAAACTTAACGCTTTAAGTCTATAGACCTTGCACAATAGAAGTACAATGACACCAGAAAATTGGGATCTGTTTATTGTCTAAACAAAAAAACAAAACAAAACATTGCTTCGTGCCTCTTTCATTATCGGGATGGCAGAGGTAAGGTACAGTCATTCAATACAGCTTCTGCATGACAGGAGACTAGCTCATCGTATCAGCTTGGGATATGTAAATATCTACTCACAAATGTTACAAAAAAACGAATGATTAGTGTTCTTGAAATACATGGAATTGATATACAATCATCGGCCTCTCCCGATTAAGCCGTTAACGATTTGGTAGGATCATCTGGTACCTACTCGCGGTGTTATGCTGTGGAGTTCTCCGGGGCCTGCTCGAAGGAAGAAATTGAAATCTGTCTCGTGGGAAGGTTGGATAGCATGGATTCCGTAAAATGTTGTAGAAGAAATTGGGGATGTGAGAATCCCAGCGAAGAATGATCGGCAGCCACTTCAACGCCTTGCGATGTTGTGAGACCTGGTCATATTTGCGCAGCCCGAAGATATACCGAATCCCGAGATTTTTAATTCGTTCGTGTTTTTTTCAGTAATTCTTCGTTAGCACTGACCCAGCAGACATCAGCATAATCGATGAGGGGTAGAAGAGGAGAAAGAGAGAGAGAGGTAAAAATTACTGAAAGTCTCCTGTGAGAGTGAATAGTAGCAAATACTCGGCGACTGACCTCATTGACATGCGATGACCAGAACAGCTGGTTGTCAAAGATAAGACTGTTTTTTTTAGCTT
Organism: Argyresthia goedartella; assembly: GCA_949825045.1. Lineage (NCBI taxonomy): Eukaryota > Metazoa > Arthropoda > Insecta > Lepidoptera > Argyresthiidae > Argyresthia > Argyresthia goedartella. Next base: position 18,912,963 of record OX463829.1, on the reverse strand, counting down.
TATCGCTTTATATTTACGATTGTGGTATCATTAAAAGTGACTGGAGGAATGGGCTGTTGCTGCCACAGGTTAGGAGAATATCTGGTACCTATAATCGTGACTTGGGACTTACTCGGCTGAACCAGGAGTCCGAAGGCCAGACTTTCTTATACCCCCAAGATCAGCGTTGAGTGCCTCCACAGCAGAGTTGACGATCGGTTTAGCCCAGCGTTTAGTGACCCTGCCTAAGAAGCTGACGGTCCTGTTATATTGGACCTGGCTTGGAGTATAATGACAAAATTAATCGAACCTACCCAAATGATGTGCCATTGTAGTTATACGAGAGCCAGGTCCAATAAAGTAAACAGGTCCCTAAACATCAAGCAGTATGTTTACCCCAAAAAGGGAAGTTGGGAAACTTTTTAAGTTACCGGGTGCTTTAAAATAAACATAACATTAACATTTATAAACAGCCACATCCATTGCTTCTGGCCCCACACTAGGATACCCTGTGTCGTGGGAACTGATTACGTGGCTTTTGATAATATACTGATGATGGTGTATTCTTACTACCTTAGGTTAAGTACGTTTTACACAAATAAAAGTATGTGTGGGTGAGTAATGTTATTTAAAATAAAGTACTTGTGAGACCGACATTTTTCAGATGGTAACGAAACAAAAAGTTTTTTTGAAATGCATGCATGCGATATTGGCGGTGATTTCAACATAATCGTTAGAGCCGCTTGTGATTATTTATCAAAACTTAAAACAGCGTAGAGTCAAACTGCACCCAGCATCAATTGCAGCCTGACACAATCTCAGTTAACCGTGGCGTGGCGTGTTTTTACGACTTTTCGCATGTCGAGCGTGAACTTTATAATAGCAATTATTCCGTGAAACCGCCTCGATTTATGCCAACAATCACCTTGATGACTTACTAGTGTTGCTAGGATCGCTTTTGGGTTTGATCTACCTACCTCTGTGGGGAGAGCACGATTTTTTCAAGTGCTACTCCCACTATACGAGGTGGCTCTTCCCCGGTACCGAAAGTTCACGCTTCTGTGTCATCCTCCCTACCCAACGAGCAAGGTACTCCTATAAATAAATGTTATGAGTCTGAAATTACTGATAGCGTTCTTATAAAAGCATTGCGGAAGAATACTTAACTTATAAAAGCATTTTCCAAGCCTTAACATACTCATGTGCATTAGTTTTTATATCTAGGTCTTATAGTTCGCTAGAAGACTGACTTATAAATCATTTATAGGACTAATTTACTTGTGAAAACATTACACAAGCGTAAAGATTCTTAAGAGAATTTGCTTTTATATCGTAGTCTTATAGTTAGCTACAAGATTATCTTATAAGACAGTTTTTGGAATTAGTCTTCTATAATTGTCTGCAATAAGACTAAATCGTCATGAATAATATTTTGATCCTTTATTACCGTTTTCTGAGACTACATGATATTATAACACACTAAGCTGAGATCAGTATAAGTCTTCGCCATTTTAGTCTTGCTCCAGACTCTCATAATCTAACAGTAGTTGATGAGAGCATCATAAGATAAAAAAGCTTATAAGTTACTAAATCAAGTACTTTATAAGTATTACTTATAAACTACAGCTTCTTCTTCTTTATATTTTTTTGCGATTTAATATAGGTTTAGGCGATTGGAAATGATTTGAAAGGTATGGTGGTTACATGAGAAAAGTGACAAACAGGTACAAACAATTATTAAAGCTAGATTCTTCAGGAATAAAAAAAACAGATTCAGCAAGCTTGTCAAGTGCAAAGGCAGTTAAAGAAAATTAGGGTTCCGCGACCAGTAATATCTTTTTGAAGGTTATATTCATCATCTCTAGTGCACACGCAATGACTCACTGCGCGTCCCCCGTTTCCGCACTTTGCCGGGTGCGGTAGGGGGGCGGCAGGCGGAAGCGTAGTGACTCGGTTCAGTTATCGGGTAGTAAATCTTCTTCGTGCCAATCTCCATTTTTTAGCCTTCCTTATTAAAGCCTAAAGGTGGATTTAAACTAAACTAGCGACTGCTCGTGCTCATTTTCACCCCACTCCTACTAAATTCGTTTGGTTCAACCAATCAAAAACGTTAGTCAAACAAATATTATAGGAGTGGAGTTAGAATGAGCATTTTATCGTTTTGTTTAACCCCACCTTAATATGTAGAAGGTATATCCTTATAATTAATTTTTCCCAAGCGGGAGGTTCGGGTTTGCTTCCCCGGTGTTGACCATATACCAATAATATAAGTTTATAATTTATCTTCGGTACCAACATAAATCGGACGCTTCCGTGTTTCAGATGGCACGTTAAACTGTAGTTCCCGGCTACTTTAGACTTGGTGTTGTTAGTAGTCATTGAGGGACAACGATTACTCGCGTCCGCAGGAAGACCACCCTTAGAATCCCTGCATGTGTCCCCGGGTGGTGCTAAAGAGTAATCAACTTCTGGCTGCTGCACTGCTATCTGATAGCCCTGCAGTAACGAATGCCATACAAATGGCATCTATCGGTTGTTATTCGAGTGCTTCTTTACTAGTTATATTCGTAACGTGCTACTCAACGAACTTACGTATGTTTTGAGGAACTTTCTATGCCGTAACGGTGTTTACTTTATTATTATTTATTCTGAACGAATATTTATTGAATATATGTATCGTATTTATCTTACTGTATCTATATTTTATCATTATCACATTGCCTATAGGATTAGACGTTTAAAAACTAAAATACACCGTCCGATTTATATAACATTCTACAGTTTTATCTATAAATCAGTGACCGCGAGTTTACATAGCTTGTCGACTGCATATTTTTCTATCCACCCACATTTTGTCCCTATTGACACAGTATCTCATTGCGCGCTATGTCAATGCTACTATGTTACCAGCCCATTATTACATGGCTCATTAATTACTGTTTTGTTTAATTCTATACAATGACTGATAAATTGAACATCCGCATTTACTTTCAGAATGTCCGTGGGCTGCGGACAAAGACTCATAACCTGTATCAGAATATACTAGCGAATAACTATGATGTAATCGTTTTGATTGAAACGTGGCTTTGCGATGGTATACTAAGTAGCGAGCTATGTGACGACAGGTATGACGTACACCGACTTGACCGAGATTTTACTGCGACAAATAAAAAGACTGGTGGAGGTATTCTGACTTGCGTGCGTAGGGAACTTAATTCCACATCACATATTAATTATTCACATTCACCTACGGAGATTCTTTGTGTTACTATTCTATCCAAATTGCTCAACTCTGACAAAGACCTTCACATCATTTCTACCTACATACCTGATAAGGAACGCCAAATAGCGGATCTGTCCCGTTTCATGAATTACACAACCTATACTATTAATCAATCTTGCACTGACAACTTCTTAGTACTGGGAGATTTTAACCTACCTTTCATAAAATGGACGTTGGAAGGCCCTCTATTTCATAGTGCAAGCTCAGTAGAACTACAATTATTAGCTAAGGATTTTGTGGATTTAATGACATTAAATTGTTTTTTACAACATAACTTTCTTAAAAACTCATGTGGAAACACCTTAAAATTAGTTTTTAGTAATTTTCACCTTGAATTAAATAGATGCTCACCACCACTCTCAAAGGAAGATGTTTTTCATCCGATTTTACTCATTAATGCAGACATTTCTTTTACACCTCTTGTTCACGCCCCTGTTCGAAAATTTAAATTCTACAAAGGAGATTACGAGAAAATAAACCAACGTCTCATGTATTTTGACTGGACTTCCGACTTCGAACCGCTAGATACCGAAGACTCTGCATCATTACTTTACGAACGAATTTATGAGTGTTTTGAGTTGTTTCTTCCAATAGCAATAACACATAAAAACAATAATTATCCTACTTGGTACTCGCGTAATTTAGTTAAAATAATTCATCAGAAAGACAGAGCTCATAAGCGTTGGAAGAAATATGGCAATCTTAATGACTACCAAGAGTTTTCTCTTTTGAGGAACCGTAACCACAAAGTTCATAAAGACTGTTACAAAGATATGACCATTAATGCTCAGGATTCAATAAAATCGAATCCTAAAAACTTTTGGTTATTTGTCAAATCAAAAAGAGGTAGAAGTCAGTATCCCAACACAGTTACAGTAGGTAATACGCAGCTTAATAATGGTTCCGATATCACTAAAGGTTTCAATGACTTCTTTATGAGAATGTTCTCTCCTAAAGCTTCATCGTACCCTACTATTGATTTACCCCCACCCCAATACGGTGACTACGATGGTATTCATACAATGCAAATTTCAGAATCTAAAGTCAATCTTCTACTAAAAAAACTTTCTACTAGTAAAGGGGCTGGAGACGATAATGTAGCTTCCATTTTCATAGTTAAATGTGCAAGTTCTTTAGCTTATCCTCTATCGATCATCTTCAATAAATCTATTCACGAAGGCACCTTCCCAATTATTTGGAAGAAAGCACGTATTGTTCCAATTCACAAAAAAGGACTAACCACTAAAATTGAGAATTACAGACCAATTTCAATCCTGAATACATTCAGTAAGATCTTTGAAAAGATAGTCTATGATGAGATTTATCCAGTATTGTCCAAAGGAATCCCCGATGAACAACATGGGTTTTTTAAAGGTAGGTCCACTACCTCTAATCTTACGCTCTTCTCTAGTTTTGTTCTTAACGCGATGGAAAAAGGCAGCCAGGTTGACGTGGTCTACACAGATTTTGAGAAGGCGTTTGATCGGGTAGACCACGTCATCCTTCTGCAGAAACTCCATCGCCTTGGTATCCACGGAGATTTGCTTCGCTGGGTAGAATCCTATCTCTCAAATAGGTCTCAAGCAGTTGTTATGGGTGGATTTAAATCCGATTACGTTACAATTTCATCTGGCGTCCCCCAGGGATCCCATCTCGGGCCTCTGTTCTACAACGCATATCTGTACGATGTTTATACATGTCTTAAGAATGCAAAATTTCTCATGTATGCCGATGACACTAAGATCTTCCTTGATATAAATAATTCACATGACTGCTCCAGATTACAAAACGACCTGATAATCTTGAGGAATACTTCATTAGAAACCGTATAACAGTTAACGCCCAGAAATGTCAAGTCATAACTTTTACCCGTAAAAGAAAACCAATCATTAATAATTACACAATTACCAATACAACTATTGATAGAGTCTCTTAAATTCGCGCCCTGGGCATTTACTTCGACAGTAAGTTTCTTTTAGATCAACACATTGAAATTATTTGCAATAAAGCCTATAAAAATCTTGGTTTTGTTATACGGACATGCTCCGTCTTCAATGACCCTTTATGTATCAAAGTAGTTTTCTTTTCCTATGTGCGTAGTATTTTGGAGTACGGATGCAGTGTCTGGTCTCCTCAATATGACGTGTATAAGCATCGTATCGAGAATATTCAAAAACGATTTTTGAGATTTCTTGACTACAAAACACGACGTTCTCATACTTCTTATGAAGGCAGATGCAAAAAACATCACATCTTATCATTAGAACAGAGGCGGACAGTATTGGATATGATGCTCCTCTATGACATTCTTCGTGGTAGGCTTGATTCTACAGAACTACTGTACGCTATTGCTTTTGTAACTCCTAGGCGTCGCACCCGCCACACTCCACTTCTACATGCACCAAGACATCGCACTAATTATGCGAATAACGAACCTTTCACTCCTATAGCTAACAGATACAACAAAGACTTTAACTCTGTAGATCTATTCCAGCACTCCAAAACAACTTTCAGACGCAATATTGTTGATAATTTGTTGCATCCAGACAGCGATGACAATTTGGCTGATTAATTCTAATAGGTCCAAAGGCTCTTACTTTTATATTTTTATATAGGTATTTATTTCTTATGTAGTACATATATTTGTATTGTATGTATATATTGAATACATATTTATTTTATGTAGATCTGTAGGTATCTATATATATTTCATATCCGTAGTTTATATAAGTAGTAAGTATTTAAATATTCATAATAATATTTAATATTCATATATCTAATAACCATAATTTAGGTAATGGTTTGTTTTTCGGCCGCAACTTCAATTTCACATGTTAAATTAGGGGATATCTGTTATTGGCAATACTTATGTTTAATTTTGATGTTAAGTACTACTTTGTAATTTGCTGTTGATGTCCTAAAAAAAGAAAATAAATAAATAAAAATAAAATAATTTCATTTATTGGATAAAATTATGTAGATATATGTAGGTATTCCAAAATGTAATAAAGTTCACTTGCATTCAAATCCACACCCATTTCAGGTTCCAGAAAGCACCAAATGTGTATTTGTCTAAAATGCCATCTCATATAATTGTCAGTAAAATCATTGAATATCTAGTAAAAACTGCCAATATCAAGAAAAATAACTATATCGCTAATTTAATCGAAACTACATATATTTTTTGGATTTAATTAACAAGATGGTGGTATTTATAACAGAGTAAGCAAATTTCAAGAGAACCCCATTTTATTTTAAATGGAGGTGAATCAACTGGATCGAGTCTGCTATAAGTTCTTATTTGCCTATAATTGTTCTATAAATTACTTCATGAAGAGCTATTTAAACATGGCGACATCATCACGAATATTTATTAGATTTTTTGAATAATAATTTTGTAACATTATTATAACATTATACTTACGGAGGCCATTGTGAAACTTACGAAATTGCGGTACACATTTACACTAAACATGACTTCCCCAAGATTTCACACACTATATTTACTTGTGATTATTAACATTAATTAGTACTGCTCTGCAATAATACAAAATGATAGTAATAAATAATAATTGTAAATATTTTTAGTCACAAACAAATCTGATTTCGGATCCGTCAGCCGAAGAAACAACCAATATAACCTCTGTAAAACATATTTATGAATTCATAACCAAGTATTTTATAAACAAGATTGCTCTTGTAATATACTTATGCGAGCGTTTATTCTTGTAATTGTCTTGTCTCATATCATTATAGAAACATTTACGCTTTCTCAAGTATACTATAGAACGTAGAACCATTTTATAAGTTAATTATATGATAGTTATAGAAACAAACGCTCATATAACTGTGCCCAAATCCAGGCTTGTAGCGTACTTCAAAGTATCTTATAAGTGCAAATAAAAGTATTCTTGATATAAGTACTAATTTTGCTATCTGGGTAGTCGTCTATCCTGACCGGGCAATCTTCCATCTGGTACAAATTTTGACTACGGGGAATCTACAGCGACAATGGGACAATTCTGTTTACGCATCGAGTAAGTAAATGTATTGAGATGTCAGTGAACCTTAGCTAAAATGAAATAAAGACTAGTTGAAATAGACTAGCTTATTTTTTCGAAGGCTTTAAGGTTATATATATGCTCAAAATTAAAACAACATAACTAAGCAATCATCGACGACGGGATTAGCCTAGCGGGTAGTGAGTGACCCTGCCTTCGAGGCTGACGTTCCGGGGTTTGAATCCCGGTAAGGGCAAATATATGTGTGATGAGCATGAATGAATATTTTTTCTTAGTCTTGGATATTTTCTATGTATTCACATACGTATTTATCTCTATTAAATATATCGTCTTCTAGTACCCATAACACAAGTCTTATTGAGCTTACCTAGCCTAATTCCATTTTTGTAAGATTATCCTCTTATTATATTTATTATTTACTCATATTTGATATGTGAAAACTAAAATACGGATAACAGGTTATGTACGAGTTATATGACTCTCCATTTTGGTACGGTGTCATACTAGATTAAGGGTAAAGTTTTTTTTTTGGCAGCTGTGCTTAAAACTATAGAAGTATAGTTACCGTAGTGAAGCGGCGGCTGTAGTACACTACAGCTACAGCTGCTACTAAAAGATTTTTAATAATTAAAAAATATTTTAAATGGTTTTCGCGTGAGAGTTGATTATATTATACATATAGCTTTATATTATGTATATTATTTTAAGGGTTGATGAAAAATCGTAGTTATAGCGTAAATTTGCCTCTGACTTTCTTTCTATTATGCAGGGTGGCTGCACTAAAAATTGGACCTGCATCTTCTTATGTGAACTTTAAAAGGCTTTGACATTGGCATTTCATCGCATGGAAATAAAAATAGTTCCAAAAATGGCCACTACAGTTGGTTCAACATTCACTGATGCTTTGGTCCGTCTGACATTTTCCTAATAACGAAAAACTTCCATCTCATCTGATTTAGGGATCTCTTCTAACTGAAGCAAGGACCTTCCTACTGTACCTACACAACCAATATTTTATGTTCCCAATTCTCATTTCCCGAGTTACAAGACAATGCTTTTAAGTGACTCGTCTCCAAAAGGTCTGTGTACTGATATTTATGATGATACATTTTTCACTGAGCTTTTTCTTCGAAGTTTATATGCACCCCTTAGTACAGGGAGTTAGCAGGGGGTAAACATGTTTGTTATGTGGTTTTATTATAACGTTATCTTGATAAGGTTATAACGTAACGTGTATTGTTTCCGATGCTAGTTCAGAACTTATATAACTAATAATTAAAGAATAGATAATAAACTATACTCATATCTATTCTCATGTAAAAAGTCAATGTTAGTACCTATAGATGGGCATACTTTGATCAAAATTTCATCGAGTTAATGACATTTATTTAAAAAAGACAATTTGGTATCTTGCCTCAAAAAGTAGGAGATATCCTACTTTTTGTGTGTATGTTTGTGTGTATGTTTTTGAGTTTATACTTGAATACTATCGTATTCAAGTATAAACCAAAAACATTTGCATCTTTATCGAGATTCTCGTAGGCGCTATGTAAATTCACACGTCGAGTTCCATGATTTATTTTATAAAGAACATCATGAATCATTAGGTACCCGTGACTGTTCGTAATTGCTTTGGCAATCGAATTAATTCTGCAAGTATTTTATGTGTATAGTTTTTGCAATTGATTCCTTCTGGTATCCATTACTTTAACGGCCGGTATTTGATTTCTTATGAGCACAACTCGGCGATGAGCTTGGTGCATTATTATCACTAGGGAATGAACTTGGTTAAATGACACATGCAATAGGATGGGATGCACAACCGACTACTAAAAATTGACGGACACTCCAAGAAATTCATTCACTGACTCTTGATCGGGAAATGACAGCTATGATATTTAATGTCTGTGTGCAGCAGTCTGAGTTTTTGACCGTGTCCTTTATTCTTGGAATAGAATAGAATAGAAATATTTAAACACATTGTGTAACACACAACATAACATAAAACAAATGAAATAAACGAACAATCATTGAAAATACAATAACAAAAAGATGTAAACACAACAGCAAAAAGATTGACACACACAACAAAGCAGTGCAAGTTGGACTCGCCCACGAAGGGTTCTGGAGAAGCATATCCTAAAAATATTTTTTCTATCTATCTGTGAATATGTTACGGCTAAAGCTAGTTGTGAAACTAAACTTAAGTTTAGCCGGCTAGTGTTGAGATTAATTTCGAGCCTCGGCTAATATCGGAACTAATGTTCATTGCGATAAATGATTTCAACATTAGTCGGCTAAACTGCAGTTTAGCCTCGACGCTGTTGAGGCTAAAGATGTGTGAGAAAATATGGTTGACATTAGCTGACTAAACTTAAGTTTATTTTTCAGTATAAGGATAAATGATGAGGATAAGGATATCTGGAATAAGTGATGATAATGATTCGGTAGCCGTAAACAGTGCGGTAGCTTAGGTGAAGGAAAAAGGGGGCGAGCGAAGCGAAGCCGGCTAGTGTTAAGATTTATTTCGAGCCTCGGCTAATGTCGGAAATAATGTTCATTGCGATAAACGATTTCAACATTAGTCGGCTAAACTGCAGTTTAGCCTCGACGCTGTTGAGGCTAAAGATGTGTGAGAAAATATGGTTGACATTAGATGACTAATATTGAAAAATTACCGTCTTAATCTGGAATAAGTGATGATAATGATTCGGTAGCCGAAAACACTCCGGTAGCTTAGGTGAAGGATAAAGGGGGTGAGCGAAGCGAAGAAAAAGAAGCATTCTTGCGACTGCGGGGAGCGGGGCGGGGTAATTTTATACAGAAGAGAAAGCTATTTCTAATATCAGGGCAAAACACTGCGGTAGCTTAGGTGAAGGGTAAAGAGGGTGAGCGAAGTGAAGCCCCCTTTATCCTTCGTGTTAGGTTGAACATGCAAGAACAACAAAAAATACTTGTACTCGTCTTATTATAGCTTTCTCTTCTGAATAAAATTACCCCGCCCCGCTCCCCGCAGTCGCACGAATTCTTCTTTTTCAACATTAGCAACTAATGTCCAACATTAACCGAAACGCATCGGCTAATGTGCAGTCTAGCCGATTAAAGATGACATCCGTTATCACAAACGAACATGACTTCGAACATTAGCCGAGGCTCGAAATTAATCTTAAGACTACCCAGCTAAACTTAAGTTTAGTTTCAAACCTACCTTTAGCCGTAACATATATAAAACGAGAAGGCCTGATTCACTCACTGACTCATCAATGCCCAGTCCAAACCCTGCAGCCTAGAATGCTGAAATTTTGCACAGAGGTTCCATTTACCTATATAATGTAAAAAAAGAATAAGGAAGGGCGGTTTTGAAAAAAATCCACCCCTAAGGGTAAAAAGGGGGTTAAACGTTTTTATGAAAGTCCATCAGTTTTGAAGATAGGATCTTCAAATTCTGTGCTTAGACTAACGTTTAAAAAATAATTAATACGTGTCTCAGCGTTTTTTTAGGTTGGTGGTTTTACCCCTAAGGGGGTAAAAAGGGGTTGAAAGTTTGTAAGAAAGTCCGTCAGTTTTGAAGTTAGGATCTTAAAATTTTGCGTTAAGGCTGAAGATTAAATATAACTGAGTAGTGTCCCAGCGTCTTTGAATATTCCACCCGATAAGGGTGAAAAGGGGGATGAATTTGAGTACACAAATGGAAATTCCACCTATGGTAATATGGGTGTAGAAAGTTTGTATGGTATTTAGGTTACAAATAAAGCAGGACATTATCCTCTAATGTCAAAAATAGGGGTGGAAAATTTGTTGTTGTTCCGTTTAAAAATGTTTCGTTATTGTTTCGGGCTGGAGAATTTCTAATTGATTGTGCTTTAATGCGTACATATTAACGTATTTTTCATTTATCGTTTTTAAGCTAATCATCCAAAACGGAGATGATAAGCGCGTGCCGCTCCCCGGAGAGTATATAAGCAGCGCGAGAAGGCAGACGTCCTCCTAGAACCGGAGGATGATATCACGAAAGCTCTTAAGGGCTGAACAAGGGCCAATGGCATTGAGAATTAGACAAATAAAACAAATATCCGTCGCATCGCGTCGAAGCAGACTGACGCATGCTCCCGCGCAGAGCCCCGCGGGGTAGCCCGAGCTCCGAGACCATGAAAATTATAGAAAATATTACTAAACTCCTGAAAAATAAAACAACTGAAAATTTTCCCTTTTCTTTACCTATTTTTGCCTGTAAGTTTCATATAGGAAACTGATTTCGTCTCCGAGCGCTTGTTCATTTAGTTGAATAATAATGCATTGCGAAAAACATTTTTAAGTATTAAATATTACAGATATCCGGTAATTTTAAAAGTCCATTCTTATCTCTAATAGACCTTTTATAACATATATTTATCCTACATTTTTATGTTGTCTAGTTTAGCCTAGAATTGAAGCTAATAAGCTAATAGCTGGCCATATTTAATCCCTTAAAGCCCAACCACCCCCCGCCCCTCAGGCGCGTCAACTTGACGAAGGCTGTGTTCCCGAAGCATTACAGCGTCTCAGATACCAAATTTGGATTGAAAGAGGTCGCCGTCTTGATTCGACGGACACACAGTCTCCCCCTACCCCTTTAAACCTCCCGGACTGAGGTCAGAGTCCCCCTAATATAAAATAGTTTAGGATTAGGATAGGTTTTAAAAATTATATATAACCACCTTTTAGTGGCGGGGGTTATCTGCCCCCCTAACATGCCGCTATCATGCCCGTTGAATATGAGCTGATGTCCGTTCATAAAATCGGGTAAGCAGGCAAACTCCTCCCATATATATCATATACAAATATATATCGCCCAAAAGGGCAAATTGCAGGTAGAAAGCCTTCAGCATATACCGAGGCCATGGCTCACAGTAAAGTCTTAGTAGGACAACTGTAAACACAAACGGGTTGTTTTTAGTCCGTATACCACACGAGCTGCTCCCCGCTCAATATGTGGGGACCCGGACGTAGTAGGGAGGTCTGACTCCTGGGCATGGGTAATTCCATATTTTTCCCCTCCAACAAAAAATAAAATAAAGGACAGCTCGGCCCACGCACTGTGGCGGCCGTTACGCGCCTGTTTAACGGTATCTTGCGCTCGGGCCACTTCCCAACCCAGTGGAAGGAGGGCTTGTTCATCATGTTGCCCAAGCCGGGCAAGGTCACCTAGCTGCCTGAGAGCTATCCGCCGATAACTCTACTGAGTACCATCTCAAAGGTGTTTAAGAAACTCCTGCTAGCGAAGCTACTGCCCCAAATCCAGCCGCGCCCGGAACAGTTCGGCTTCAGGCCCAAGCATTCTACGACGCTTCAGATCAGCAGAGTACTGTTAATTGAATGATTTAAAACTCCAGTTTTCATGATGTTATGCAAAAAATAACAAAGATACGTGATCTGACACCTGAATCAAACTTTATACTCATGTTTGGAAATAGGGGTGAGATAAAGAAATGGGACCTAATAAAATATTTTAAAACACTTTGCTCACTGAATGTTAATAACACTATTCTTACGAGCGTGGGGTTCGTATTTGATAGAAAAACACGAATTAACCCACTAAATAAAACACTCACTTTATTACCCAAATTACGCACTTACAATTCACACGAACTGTACTTAAAATCCACTAATTAAAACACACACACTATTTCACTAATTATGCACTCACTATTCACACGAAGAGTCTTTCTCTCCGATTATCCTTGTACTAGCACTCGATCGCAGTTAAAATGTCACTCACTCGCGCCGGCCGTCGGCGCCTTTTATATCCCGCGGAGCCGCTCTGGACACATTGTCTACACATATCGCGAATATTCTAGTAAGGACCAGCGTGAGGGCCGTTAACATTCGAGACCATATATGTCTCTCTCTAATGGTGCACTCTCTGTCACTCCCTTCTCGAATGTTCCGAGTATAGCTATTTCTGTCACACACTTCTCGAATGTTCCGAGTATAGCTATCTCTTTCTAGTAGTGCTATCTCTGTCACACACTTCTCGAATGTTCCGAGTATAGCTTTCTCTTTCAAGTAGTGCTATCTCAGTCACTCCTACCGGATATTTCGCCATATAACGATTTGTGCTTCAGAGGCCCATAAGGGGTCCTGAAAACGCCTGAAAACGGGTTTTCAGGTTATGGCGTCATCTGATAGAGGGTGCCCTGAAACGGACTGAAAACATGGTTCAGGAGCCTGAAAACGACGGCAACTTGGGTGAAATTTCGATCTTTAGATATGTGATAGAGCAACTTCTGAAACGGCCTGAAATGACTTTTCAGCCTGCTGAAAACGCCTCTAAAGCACTGAAATTGACGTTCAAAGTTTTTGACCTAACCTACCGGCGTAACACTACCCCCTCCTTAGACATGCTCGTCCCGAGCGTCATTATTTCCGTGGTATCTGGCCAGCCGGTCAACATGAACAATCTTGCTCGGACTTCGAGGATTCCGCTGGATTCGAAACGTGACGTCGTTTATTTTGGTGACTACCTTGTAAGGCCCTTCCCAATTCGGAGATAGTTTCGGGGACTTTCCTACTCGTCGCATAGTGTTATGTAGCCACACCAACGAACCTTCCTCAAAACCCACTTGATAAGACTTCCGGTCATATCGGGTTTTCATCTTTATGCTAGCGTGGAGCCCGTGTTCACGTACCAGGCTGTGAACATCATCAATCCGATTCCGCAAATAACTTGCATATTCCGTGATGGTCCTTGGTGTATCGGGCGGACGTCCAGTTAGGAGATCTGCAGGCAGACGGAGTTCCCTTCCAAAATTCGCATACGATAGAGTAACCACCGTACTTTCGTGAGTTGCCGACCTATAAGACAACAGGAAGAGGGGGATATGCCGATCCCAATCTTTTTGATGGCTCTCAACGACCTTGGCTAGATGTCTCTCCAGTGTCTAGTTAAATCTCTCAACCAATCCATCTGACTGTGGATGATACGCCGTAGTCCTCGTCTTATGAATTCCCATTATGCGACAAGTCTCCTGAAAGACCGCAGACTCGAAGTTTCTTCCTTGATCACTGCGGATTTCGAGTGGTACCCCAAACCGGCAGAATACTTCGTTCACTAACTTTTCAGCTATGGTTACCGCTTCTTGATTAGGAATGGCAAATACTTCAGGCCACTTCGTGAAGTAATCCATCACGACAAGAATGTACTTGTTTCCGGAGTCCGATGCTGGGAATGGTCCTGCGACATCTAATGCAACCCTTTCCCAAGGGGCTCCCACGTTGTACAACTTGAATGTTCCTCGGCTACGGGTATGCGGTCCCTTGACTGATGCACAGTTAGTGTATCGTTTACACCAATTTTCAACATCTTCTCGGCAGTAAATCCAATAAAAGCGTTGCCGAATTTTCATTAGGGTCCTTTTTACTCCAAGGTGTCCACCGGATGTTCCATCGTGAAAGTTTCTCAAAATATCTTTCACCCTTTTCTTTGAGACAACGACTTGCAGGTGAGCATCCTTCCCATTTGTTGATTCCCATTTTCTACATAGAACGCCATTTTGCATAACCAAGCTATCCCATTGTGCCCAGTAGCTTTTTGTTACCGCACTCATAGGAGCTACATCACACCATCTTGGTTTAGGTGCGCCAGCATTAATCCAATCAAAAATGGGTCTCACGTCAGGGTCCTCTTGTTGCGCTTGCTGCATGATTTCATCACTCCACTCGTCGCTAACCGTATCAGTTCTTATCATTCGAACACATTCCTTGCCTTCTTGTCTTGAGCAATGTTTACAGTCGTCCGCACAAGGTCTACGTGATAGGGCGTCAGCATTTCCATGTGATTTCCCACTACGGTGTTCGATGATGAAATCATACTCCTGCAGTTGTTCAATCCATCTCGCCACTTGTCCCTCGGGGTTTTTAAATTCTAGCAACCACTTCAAAGCAGCATGGTCAGTTCTGATACGAAACTTTATTCCCAGCAGGTATTTGCTGAAATTCTGTAACTTCTTGACAACTGCTAGCAATTCCCTCCGAGTTACACAGTAATTCCTCTCTGGTTTTGACAATGACTTACTGAAATATGCAATCACAACCTCGTTATCTCCTTTCTTTTGCGACAAGACACCTCCAATTCCAGTGTTACTAGCATCTGTATCCACAATGAAATCCTCGAGATGGACGAACGTTCTCTGCAACATGTGAAGGAGACGGACTGGACCTTAAATTAATGGATTGTGTGATTTTTCCCAGTTTCTAGTTTGTTGTTTAATGAATCACCAATATAGATTTCTGCAACTTTGTCCGATTTCCAACCTGGCTCCTGAATCTGCCAATAATGTAGCAGAGGTCCTCCTGAAGCTGTGCCCAGTATCAGCATCCGGCAGACCAAGAAACGTAGCTATTTCTTTTGGCATATTACCAAATTTATTTATCCCGATTGCTTGAGCTGTACACTTCCCTTTTTGGTGATTTTGAAAAAAACGGTTGGTTTTTCCTTTTTGGGACCGCTGATTCATATATTTTTGCACTATTCTAAGAAAATCTCCTTCAACAAAAAAGCTTCTCTGTATCTTATTTTTTGTGTTCGGAATCTTGATTAGTAGCATTTCTCCATGGGCTTCAATATCTTTTAAAGTAATATTGGCTAACTCCTCTCTGCGGCAAGCTCCAACAATGCCAAAAATCAGAGCAACCTGCAAAAAAACGGATTTGATTATTATTTTTTTTAAATAATGTATTGACTGTATTTTGCGATTTCGTAAACTGATTACTAAAGAAAAATATAAGTACTTATTAATAAATTACCTTTGTGGCTAAATAACGATCATCGGGAGCTTCGTTCAAAAACCTTTCCACTTCATTCGATGTTAATATTTTCGACTTTTTACTTGTAAAACCGTCTGATTGTCGTTTTAAGAAAGCATTTAAAATTGAGTATTCACTTATATCCACGTTGTTCCTTATTGTCAATTGTCAATTGTAAGACGGGCTGGTTTCCGCAACTCCACGACGAAAGCGCCTATTTTGCGTGTGGGTGGGAATGCGACATCATTCGAGCCAACCCAACTCCTCCAGGAACGCCAGCAGGCCCTTTACGTTACCGACTATCCCTGGAAGGTCCCTCGATTGACCGAGGTGTTTAGCCCTGTAGTCCGCTACTCCTGTGCACTCCATGAGGACGTGAGCAGCCGTTTCTTCTGCCTCCAAGCAGGCTCTGCAAAGGGGGCTATCGGTAACACCTAGGACATATAGATGTTTATTAAAGAAACCATGGCCAGTAAGTGCTGCAGTCACCAGTCGCATGCGCGGCCTACTAAGTCGAAGCAAGGTCTTAGCCAGCCTAGCGCTAGGGGACGGCAAGGCCAGCTTAGCCTGCCTGCACTCCTCATGGTTTGTCCAAAGAGTGGCATGATCATTCCTGGTCGACTCTCTCAGAAATGTGCGTACCATCTTGAAGGGAAGAGGGATGATAGGTTCGGGACCATACGCTGTCAAGCTAGATCCTTTACGCGCCAACTCATCCGCTGCATCGTTATCTCTTGATCCGCTGTGTCCTTTTATCCATTGAAGGATTACGCGGTTATGTTGACATACCTCCATTAGTCGTTTGTGACACTCGTAGATTAGCCCTGAGTTAATAGTGTTGCTATTTAGGGCTTGTAAGACGGCCATGCTATCCGAGAGTATTCGAATGGAGGAATCTCTTACCTTTCTCGATGATATGGCATTAGCGGCCGAGATGATGCCCATGCATTCAGCTTGAAAGACAGTATTACGGGCACCCAGTGGAATGGCTATCTTGATGTTTAGGTCCTCCGAGAAGGTGCCTGAACCAGTGCCTGCTTCAGTTTTTGAACCATCGGTAAAAATTCTGAGCTCTTTAACGTCGAGCCCCTCAACCCGATGGTCTTCATGTAACTGTATATTGAATATTTTGTCAAAAACAAATTGTTTAGGGATTCTGTCACTGCAAGCCATAGAGATGGGAATTTTTTTGTAAACTTCCCCTAGGATGGCGGTGTGTGAGGTCCTGTTTTTCCTCCAAAGTCCTAAGGTGTTGAGTCTCACCGCAGATGACGCGGCCTCCTGCTTAATATACAGCTGGAGTGGCGGAAGACACAGCATGGCCTCCATTGCTGCTGTTTGAGTAGTTCTCATACTACCTGTGATAGCCATGCAGGCCAGCCTTTGGAAGCTTTGGAGTTTGCTTACCATTGTGGTTAGTTTGGTCCTGGTCCACCACACCACAGCTCCGTAGCAGACATGAGGACGGATCACCGTCACGTACAGCCAAAGAATGATGTTGGGAGAAAGTCCCCACTTTTTCCCCACCATTCTCCGACACTGCCAGAAAGCAATACTCGCCTTCTTTAGTTTGTTGTCAATGTGGCTACTCCAGTTAAGCTTGCTGTCCAAGGTTATGCCCAGGTGCTTCACCTCAGTTGCTAGCTGGAGTTCCGTTCCAAAGAGCTTAGGTAGGGTATACCTACCAAGAGCCCTATTGTTAGTGAACATGACCATTTCCGTTTTTGTTGGGTTAACCGCCAGGTCATATTCTAGACACCAGCGCTCCACGATGCGAAGAGCTGTTTCTTTAAGGTTGCACACTGTGCTCGCAAATTTACCTGTGATGAGGATTACCAAATCGTCGGCGTATCCTACGGTGTAGTATCCATTAGCGTTAAGCTTGGTAATCAGGTCGTTAATGACCAGATTCCACAGAAGCGGGGAGAGCACTCCTCCCTGCGGGCATCCCCGCACTATCTCCGCCGACAGGGACTCACCAGCTAGACGCACGATACGTTTATTAAGCATGTTTGTGACCCAGTTGTTTACAGCTGTTGACACTCCATGCCTTGTTAGAGATGCACTTATACTGCTATGCTGCGTCTTGTGAAAGCCACCTTCTATATCAATAAAAGTTCCAAGACAGATGCATTTGTTTTGAATCGCCTCTTCAATTGTGGATACAACTGCATGGAGAGCCGATTCAGTCGACTTACCCAAACTATATGCATGCTGATTCTTGTGTAAGGGTTTATGTTTTAACGCTCCATCTCTCAGGTGTCTCTCGCACAAACGTTCGAGAGTCTTAAGCAAGAACGAGGTGAGACTAATCGGCCTGAAAGATTTAGCGTTAGTGTAGTCGCTCCTTCCTGGCTTCGGTATGAAAATTACGTTTACTACTCTCCACCTTTTGGGAACGTATCCGAATCTAAGACATGCTTTCATGATTCGGCCCATTATATTGATTACGGATTCCCCACCCCACTGTAGAAGTGCTGGGAAGATTCCATCTGGTCCTGCTGATTTAAAAGGTTTAAAGCTATTAATGGCCCATCTCACCTTGTCAGCAGTGATAATATCATTAGTTACGTCTAAGTGGTCGACAGCTTCATGGTGAACCTCTTCTGGCCACACAATCTCTTGAATAGTTCTACTTCCGGGGAAGTGAGTTTCCAACAAGAGACTGTGTGTTTCTGTGGTGGAAGAGGTATATGTTCCATCGGGTTTTTTTAGCGACCCTAGCCTGGAGGTGCCTTGTTGAGCTAGTATTTGCCTTACCCGATTTGCTTGATCAACGGTTTCAATGTTGCTGCAGAATTTCCTCCATGAGTTGCTGCTTTTGAACCGTAGTCGTTTCTTGTACTTGGATTTGGCATCTTTGTAGTTGTCCCAATCCTCATCAGCACTGGTGTTCATCGCCCTGTTTAGCAGTCTTCTGATCTTAGCACGCATCCTATCTAGATCAGGACCCCACCAAGGCTGCCCCTTGATGTTGGTAGGCGCTGGTGTGCTAAGCGGGCAAGTTGAATGGTAGCAGTCTATTGAAGTATTAGTAAAATCTGTTACCTGTTGTTCGATTTGTTCGGGTCCCTCCGGATCTGGCAGAGTCTCAGCCCAAGCAAGTCTTTCACCTAGGATAGCTCTGTACCCGGTTCTGTCAGTCTTGCGTGGGTTTCTCTTAGGGACAGTTGGGGAGAACGCTGCGTTGATCTCGAAGCGTATCCATCGATGATCAGAGCATGACGCCTCGTTGGACACATGCCAGCCCCCAACGTCGTCGGATATGTCCGCCGTTGCCAGGGTAATATCAACGATAGTTCTGCTCCGCTTGGTAACAAAAGTTTGTTCAGAACCTATGTTAAGCACATTAAGGTTTGTAGTAAATAGGTATTCAACAAGTGTCTTACCTCTGCTGTTCACATCCGGCATGCCCCACAGTGGGTGATGCGCGTCCGAGTCGGCCGCAACGATGAGCTGGAGGCCCGACTTCTCGCAGTGGTCCACCAGCCGGCACAGGTCATGTGGAGGCGGGTTGTCCTCCGCAGGCATGTAGGCGGAGGCCACCACGAGTTCGCGGCACCTAGCTGTGTCGGGCTGTTGCAGCCTTATGGCACACAGGTCCCTGGAACAGAACTCTGTTAATGGCTGTGCTGGGATGTTGTTAGTAGTTATGATGCACGTTCTAGGGTTATCGTGGTCAGTTGTACCGAAAAGCTTACCTCTCAAATTGGCGAGCCCTCGAATGCTACCGCGGTTGATCCACGGCTCCTGGATCAGAGCCACGGCAGTGCTGTTTGCCCCCAACCAGCGTCTTAACTGGGCCGTTGCAGTTTGGCTGTGTTGGAGGTTGGCTTGGAGGATTTTACAATCGCGGGAGAGGGACGCCATTTTTGGTCAACCCCTCCTCCACCTCCAAGACGAGTTCCTCCTCCAGCCGCATGGACAGCTCCTCGCCCTCAGAGGGCACCACTGCTGGTTCTGGCTCATCGCCTTCACCAAGCAGCATGGCCTCCCAGTGCGCGTGCCCGTCCTGCGGTTGAGCAGCATAACTTTCCCCGACTACATCGGGACCTGTTTGCTGCCGCTCTGGAGTGGAACTCTGGGGCATAGATGTTGTTGATGAGAACCCAGTGATGACCAGCTTAGAGCTGGTCTGCGCTACCACCGGTGGTTCCTTAACAAATTTCCCAACGGTTCCCTGAAATTTAAGGTAGACCGAACCACTACCAAATAGGAGCTGTCTGCCCCTTCCCAGCAGGGTCGGCACCACATCTTCAGGGACGTCTGTAATGAGAAACAGGTTGTCCTGCTGCTCATCCACTTTCTGGAGGAGCCATCGGTCAACCTGTGCCCACTTGTTCATAAAGTGGAGGACTACGCCGACGTCGGGCGCAGACTTCCACTTGCCCCGTTCGTTGGGTATGAGCACCCCACATCGAACCCTGCGGACCATCTCCGATTGGCGTTTCACCACCAACTGTACGTTGGATGGTGTAGACACACCGGAGACACACTCCCGCAGCCAGTTCAGGGAGTACTCGTCCTCCACGAACAGTTTAAGGTGGCCGTCCTCGTAACGAGGCTTGCCACCGAATTTGGGGTTTTCCTTGCTCGGATCCGCCAACGCTTCCCTCAAGATTTTGTCATCAATCTCGTTGAGGATGAGCGTTGACAGATCCTGTGAAATATGACCAGTAGCGACGGCAGTTACGGCGATGTACTGGTCAGACTTCACCTTCTGAGCATAGGTGACCCCAGCTCTGCGCGCTTCCGTGCACTGCTTTTTAGGCTCCACTCGAGGAGAATTACTATCCTCTAGTCGAGCCCTCTTAGCAGCCGCGCGCTCGTTTTTGCCGGATCTCTTGGCAGATTTCAACTTCTTGTTAGAAGTTGGAACACCAGAGAACGCTACGGTAGGTTTAGCCCCGTTTGAGTCTAGGGTTGCCCCTTTGACACCACGGGAGCCGGTCACCTTACCTGCAGCTCCAGCTGTATTAATAGCGGGACCGCTATCGGTCGCCACCGTGGCAGATGGAACCCCATCTACGCCGGCAGCGGCCGATGTGGCAGCCAAACGCTGTTTTTTCTTCCACCGACGATTCGCCTTACGCCCTGGTCCGGTTTGCACCGTATCTGGACGTTTAGTCGATGGGCCCTTCCCTTGCAAAGATTGCTTGGGTGGTTTACCCTTTCGACCAACCGTCGTCCAGGCGCTGGCGAAATGCTCGGCGATGTTTGTCGAATGGCTCCGCGCACCGGGTTGCCCCGTGGCCCTGCCTCTCGACTCACTTTCGGGCTTTTTGCAGCTAACCTCCACAGTGGAATCACTACCAGTTTGCACCGGTAGGTCACTGATGATGGCAGTGCGCCCAGTTAAGGCTTGAGGATCTGCCGAGGCAGATTCTCGCACCTGTTTGGAGACGCTTGCGGTTTTCACCGCTGGAAGCGTTCCAGATGGGTTTTTTGACCTGACACGATCCATAGTCAAATGTATAGAGATTCGTCTACTCGATTTCCCACCCTCCACGGAGCCCACACAATTGGGAGCGCCTACTCGCTTGGAACAGCTTTCAGTCGCTAGGAGTACCGAGTAGATATAGGAGCATAGGGCTGGTACTTGGCGCGACATCGGGAGCTCGCTTCTGTGGACGATGGAAACCAAGGTGTCAGCGACATGGTCCCACCGCCGTAGTCACCGAAGCTTACCCCGTCAGCATGGCCCATCCCACCGCTTTGACTGACGCCTTAGCGGACCCTACACCCCTAGCCGTGGCCCTCTGACGGGACACTTGGCCGTTACCCCAACCCGCGGCTACGGGCGAGGCTACCGTTTTGCCTGAAATCCAGGCCAAAGAGGGCGTGTTGCCTTACGAAGCTAAATCCACAGCAACGCTCGGCTCAACCCCCCAGGACCCCTTCATCCTGGCCTACGGTGATCAACTGCGCAGACCACAAGACGCAGGTGAGTGTAGATAGTCTGCCGGGTACACCCACCTTAACCGACAGAACCGGAGGGAATTTTAGCCATCAGCTAGTAAGAGGTCCGGGGACCAGTCACTAGCCGCTGTTACCAGGGTGCACCAGGAGGAAGCAGAAGTTATGCAGTCGGACGTATCCTTCTGCATCACTTCAGCATCCCACACTAGGAGGTAGTCGCTCAGAACACCCTCGTTGTTCCTTATTTTCAGCATACTTTTTATCATCGAAAACCTCGACCATAACGTAGAAGGTTTTAATTTTGCTGAGAGTTCAGAGAAGTATGCCAACATAACATTTTCTGAAAAACTATTTGCTTTTTTCTCTTCTCTCCACGCAATAAATTCGTCGTATGTAGATATGTAGCGACTTTTTGACTTTTCCGGTCTCCGAAGCATTATGTGCAATTATACTGAGTTCCAGTGGTGTTAATTCAAAAAAACTAGGGTCGAAATTACTCATTTTGTGCAACAAACAACTAAACTCGCAAAGAAAATTTCTGAAAAATGGCGCCAACCGTAGAATATAAGCAGAGTTTATTTTTTTCTTCACCCATTCTGGTAGGCAAAGGGAACTATGCCCATACAGCCAAGTCTTCAGTAGTTTTTTTATTGATATGAAATGAAAATGAAATTTAATGAGATGAAATGAAATGAAACCTAACCTAACTCATTCAATCAAATCATTAAATCTGATATTGAAACAAATTAGTAGCTTCTTTTTAGAAATATACGTATTTGCATGAATCATAAAAACTTCTATGAATTTATATATTTAGTAAAAACTTCATGGTTGGTTTTTCTTTTTAATAGACATTATTTTGACAGTTGGGAAAGAGAACGCACGAGTTCGGGAAAGCTCACATCCCGAACGCTATATGTCCCTGCAATACGCCACTTTTTGAGCAACTGTATTAAAACTATATTTTGCTGTCGAAGATGATAGAGAAGTACCATTGAGGAGCAGTAAAGTAAAGAATGTACTATATTACTTATTTTACAATGAAATTTTGGGTGGTACAAAGTTCACCGGTTCAGCTAATACTAAATAAAAATAAAAATAAATACAAATAATGTAATGTGTGAGACAAATAAGTACTAACTTGTTATTTAAATATGTTAATAAATATATATGTTGCGTAAATTCTATATCATTTGCATAAGATTATATCATGTGAAATTGAAATTTCATTTTTAAGACCAAATGTAAACCATGATACGCAAATATAGTTTCTTATTTCCGTACCTTTAAACTGGGTTGCTCTTAATTGTGCCCGGCGCCCCTATTTAAACCATACATTTCTCATTAATTTCCTGTAATATTTATTTAAAAATCTTAGGATTAGTGGTTTCGGAGATGAGGGGGGGGATGGTATTTTTGCCTTTTTTCTTAAATAACTTTTTAACTAATTTAAATAAAAATTAGGAAAAAAAAAGACCCGCGCAACAAGCCTTTTAATTTGACACATGATAAAATACATTACTTTTTCTGATTTGCCCGCCAATTATGCTTCCCTTATTTAAACTATACATTCATCATTATTTTTCCCGTATTATTTAAGTAAAGACCACGTGATAGGGGTAGGTGTGACATCGTGACACCCAAATACCGAACTCCCAACCTAGTTGATCCACGTGGTTCTGTCCGCTTCAACGCCACGCGTGAGATCTCTGCCGGGGATTCTTAGCACCCTCTGCCCCGCCGGAACCTGAACCGCTGCCGGAGCTAGGCATAGCGGGGCTGCAGGGGACTGAGGGCCGTAGTTTGGTTGTGCTATTCATATTGGAGGAGGGTTTTGGGCGTAAACACCACACTGGCCAGGCGGCTTGGCGCCTTTAAGGGGATTAGGGAGGGGAAAAGAGAGAAAAGGATTGTTATAGACAGGAATATGAGTGTAGGATTATAGGATTCCACTTTCTCGGAAGACTAGGGATGAGTTGGTGGTAGCTCGGGAGGCCGGGGTCGCATACACTTATATAATTAAAGATTTACCGGAGAGGCAAGTCAATATGAATATTCCTGACACCAGACAAAGACGTGTGCTATGATGCTATATGATAGACATATGCAGACATATGATACGTGTACCAAATTTCAACTTGATCGGTTCAGTATTCGGCCGTTTAATAACCTAGTATAGACACACGAATGATCCTGTAATGGTTTCCAATTGCCTTTTTAAGTTTGTGACTTGTCATCCTTATTTCGTTTTATCTATTTCTTTTTCTTCATTTTGTTTATGATTTTGAGTCTGACTTGCTTTACATTTGACACTTTACTGATTACAAATTTGCTAACAGAACAAATTTCTAATAATTTATTTCTATGTAATACCTTACTATGGCATGCTATGGCGTTTTCTCAAAGTAAAGTAATTCAGTGTTTCCTGCTTCCCATTTGGGTAGGTAATTTATTTCTCCGATTCAAAATCTTGTAGGTAGGCACCTCTGCTATTCTGCTTTCTCTTTTGGTTATATATTTATCTTTTGCTACAGGCTCTCCCTACCGGGTTTCCATACCGGATTCTTCATCTTAATTACCGATAACATTCCGGGTTAAAACCCACCGGGTTAAAACCCACCCGTTCTAAAACCCCAAAGACGCCTGTATGGTGAATCGGCGCTCCACGTTACCTAACCAGGCCTACATAGTACCACTTGTTATGATCACCTTTGCTCTGGCCAACCCATCTAAATACCAATAAATTCTCTTCCTTAATTTGATTTCTTGTACATCTCTTAGTGTTGACTTTTGAGGCGGACCCTTAAACGTCATAATGGCGCCCAATACGTGGTCTTAAGATCAAAGATGGCATATAATGCACTTTGTTATTTTTTTCTAATGTAACATAAAATGTATTTTTATTTTTAATTTTCTTAACTTATTTTTCTAAGTGAGGTCAAAATTTTTCATAACATTTCTGAATTTTAAACAAACCTAGATGGAATTTGATGGGAATGTATTCTAGTGTGACTTATGACTAACTATTGACTATACTATTCTAATAACTTTATCTCTCGTTGTGATACTTGGCAAGTTGCCTACTCATGGCACTTTTGGAAAAATGCTAGGCAGCAAAACTACTTATTTGTTGTCACCCGCTACTACTCTATATATTGCATGCTGTTTCCACCTGCTGAATTGGTGATAAAAACAAATGGAAAACGATTTATTGCTGGTACACGGACTTCCACAACATAATTTCTTTTACTGCCATGAGTAAACCCTAGTTTTCCAATCCCTTGTAAAGACAAATAGTGTTGGTTGATATAATTTTCTTAACTGCCCCTGACTAAACCATATTTGTTTAATCCCTTGTTAAGACAAATAGTGTTAGTTGGTATAATTTTCTTTAGCTGCCCTAGGCTACTCTCTAGTTGTCTAATCCCTTTTGAAGACGAATAGTTTAGTTTATGTTTTGTCACCAATCTTGGGAGATCTACTGTAGTTGGATTATAATTTCTTATTTTTGTTTTTGTAGTTGTACTAAGTATTTTGTATTTATAAATATCAAACACTTTATTTTAACAGGCGACGCAACAACTTTATTAATCAGTTGTTTTGTTGGGTATGTAGATTAGTGATTGAAAGGTTTATGAATGGAGTGAAAAATGTAATTTGCATATAGTTTCACGGATTTATCCAAAAGAAGGAATAATCCTTCTTCTGAAAGGGGGATACTGTGACGTTGTGGCATGCCAACCTTATTTAGTTTCATTTATTTCTTTTTCTTCATTTTGTTTGTGACTTTGAGTCTAACTTTCTTTGACTTTTGACAATTGACTGATTACAAACAAAAAAACGCAGACCAAATTTTTAACAATTGTATTACTATTTAATACTCTTACAATGGCGTTTTCTTAAAGTAGAGTAATTCAGTGTTTCCTGGTTCCCATCTGGGTAAGTTATTTATTTCTCCGATTTAAATTCTTGTCAGTTGGCACCTACGCTATTCTGCTTTCTCTTTTAGTTATATATTTTTCTTTTGCTACAGGAACACCCTACCGGGTTTCCATACCGGATTCTTCATCTTAATTACCGATAAAATTCCGGGTTAAAACCCACCCGGGCGAAAACCCCAAAGAGGCCTGTATGGTGAATCGCGCCACACGTTACCTACCCATACCTAGCTAATAATCTGGTATTAATAAGGTGCTATTTTTTATCTTTATATTTTAACAGCCTTACCTATAAAAAACTAATTTATATACCTGTTTATGCAAAATCCTTAATGCGCGTTTTATGTTTTTTTGATTTTTAAAAGTAGAGCGAGTCAGGATTAACTTAAACACTGTTGTGAGTTCGTTTATTCTTTATGGTCTGTGAATGTCCGCTGAAGGAAGAGAATCCAAAGCCGTAAATTTAATAAAAAATAAAAAGGTTTGTCTATGTTTCAAAGTATACCATTTGTAATCCAACCTCAGATAAACGAAACTCCTTACTCAGTGGTTCCAACAAACAAAAAAAAAAACAACCAACATAAATTCATACATTGACATCTGATTGAAGTTTGCTTTTGATATTTGATGTACACCAAAGAGAATTTAATGTGTGATATTGCCTAAAATGGGCTTATCGGACAGTTAAAGAAGGGTCTGAGCTACTTTAAGTTGTAGAAGGTTTATAACGAAACTAAAATATAGATTTTATTTTATAAATCACAATTTTGTGAGAACGGGTTGTAATGCTGTTTAAACTCATATTATGAATTGTTTAATATTTATGCTTCGGAACGCATCAGTTTTCGTTGCGCGGATCGACCGCGAGTGATCGGGACATCACTAGCGGAAACGGAACTGCAGCTGTCACTTGCATAGAACCGAGATGACGAGTTAGAGGTTACTTTCTTGTCGTGAGAGAAAATGTCAGCACATGGCGATCGGGCCTTGGCTGTATTTCAGTAGTAATAATTGTCTACCACAGGTGTCGGGCCTGCTATAATAATCGTCGGGAAATAAGTAGATTCACGTCAGCGGAGTGAGTGCTTCGTGTTGTGAAGGTTAAAGTTGTTCGGTCCCCAACTCGTCGCATTCGGACAGCGACTCCTCGTGTCGGCAAGCAACACGACGGCGACAGCATCGGCCTACGACGAGAGTAAGATTCGAATCCTCTCCACCCACCCATTGTGCTCCTTATCCC
The DNA here is from genome assembly GCA_949825045.1 of Argyresthia goedartella. Taxonomy (NCBI): domain Eukaryota; kingdom Metazoa; phylum Arthropoda; class Insecta; order Lepidoptera; family Argyresthiidae; genus Argyresthia; species Argyresthia goedartella. The sequence continues at coordinate 18,885,798 of OX463829.1, read as the reverse complement.
GCATTCCTGCCTCGAATTGAGCTTTCGAGTTCCGGCCCAAGGCGTCAAGGTCAGTACCACTTGCGATACTCCCTGTTCTGGTGAAAACCACCCCTCAAGATTCCACGCCCGTTCGGTTGAGGCGTGGAATTAAACATGAATGTTTGAGAGAAATTGAATCTTTATAAATAACACTATAAATTTCTATTCTTATACCACTTTTTTATAATCACCTTTGATCTGGCCGACCCATCTAAATATCAATAAATTCTCTTCCTTAATTTGATTTTTTGTACTTTTTTTTAGTGTTGACCTTTGTGGTGGACCCTCAAACGTTACAAGTTACGGAACCCCTTTAAAGAAGCAAGAGAGAAGAATACACGCTAGCACGCTAATATTATGTCGGCACTTGGTATTCTGGCTGGTATTCTGGGTATCACTTGAGAGGGTGCTACCAATAATAACACATAATTACATCGAGTAAAATGCCTCACTCTACTCTTGTATGACAGGCCTACTTTCACTAGACGTTCAATAGCCGCTAAATACAGTTTACACTCAATTTAAATACAACCCGGCTATGTTAAGTAGGGACCTGCCTGACGACAGAACCTTGCCGTGCTTGACTACGTAACTTAAACATGTAATGTACTTAAGTTTTTATTAAACTGTATTTAGCTGTCAAAAAATCTAATGTAAGTCACCCGAAGAGCTAATAATATTAATTTTGTTGTAAAAGCTGAGGAGGATATTACAGTCGATACTTCTAATGTCTCAACGTTACCCCAACATTTAAACTCTCATTTAACCCCCAAACGATAGCTGTACAATAACTTGAGTAAGAGGCTGTATGGAGGCAAGTATATGTACTGATATGAGGGTTTCGGTTATAATTTTTTACGATTACTGTTAGGTTCGCGCTCCCTGTTCATACTCTCATTCAAAGTAATAGGACATTTAATGTTCCGCTCTTGGAATTAAAAAATTTGTAGTATTATAATATTTATTTCGTTTATCTCGTCTGTTATGTACTATTATTTACAATAGGTGTTTTCTACGCGCTAACTATAGGACATGAAGTATCATCACGAAACACTCTCGCTCACGTAAGGACACTATGCAGTCCTAGAAATTTGGCCAAAAAATATTGAGGATGGCGAACAGGCCTTAGGGCGGAGCTTTTCAGATTCTACATGTGCCAGTTGAGCTTTAAGTCATAGAGTATAATATATACAGTTACAGAAAAATGTACTCCTATTTTTAGGGGTTGATAGGGACATCATTCTGAACAATTTTCACTAATCATCCGATTTGATGAGAACAACTTAATCGCCGTGTTCAAAATGTATGGAGAAATCACAAAGTTGTTCAGAATTATCTCCCAGATGAACGCAACCTTTTACTTAACTGAACTCAATAGGCACCTAATATAACATGTGCTATCTCCAAGTTTCTCGCCTGTGGAAACCAAGGTATCCTACAACCGTCTTATGTGGTAGAACATCTTCAACAAGTTTTACTGATGGGCAATCGGCTTTCCTCAATGTGTGTGATGTGGTTTGATTTGCCTGCACTAGCTTTAATTCTCCACTTATTCATCCAGATATGCACTTTATCTAGGTGCTTCTGTAGGATGTTTGATGCTGTCTCTGGGTACTTGCTGGAGGTCAATACAGCAGTATCATCTGCGAAAGTAGCTGTCATCACAGTTTCCAATTATGGCACATCTGAGGTATAGTGTGGGCCCCAGAACTGATCGTTGTGGTACTCCAGCTTTGATTTCCAAGATTGTCAATCAAGAATTATTGATTTCGACATAAAATATCCGACTTTCTATGTAGGACTTTAAAAGAAGGTGTAATCTCTTAAGATTTTGGGTTCAACTCTGTCTTTATTCCATTAAGGTAGCTGCAGGCCACCCAACCAACACCCGAGGTTTTCCTAGATGGGTAAAGTAGTTGACCACCATGGGTAAAGCAGACCCTCGGTGGGCAAAGTTGTTAGTTGGGTGTTGGTCGGTTTGCTGTGTTAGAGGGGTGGTGTCCTATCAAAGAAGGAATATAATTTGGTGGTCAAGTTTTATTTATACATCCAAAAATTTGACAAGGTGGTCTTTCTCTTTGCGGCCGATCAACTTAACTCTCCCTTGTTACCACCAACGGTGAGTAGCTCCGGCTATAGCTCAAGCGTTTCGGCAGTGCGACGACGCACTTCACAATCAAGTACAGGTCCTACATCAAACAGGCACCATGGTAGGTCTCAAACTGGCATTTGCTTATGGGGTTCCTCGCCTAGCCTAAACCAGGGTGCACTTGCTTAACACCCTCCTCGTCAGCCCGGAGTCCACGTGTTCACGCGAGATTTGACTGACGAAGTCTCCTCTAGCCCTCGTGGTTGCGATGCGTGGTTAAACTCCACCTAACCAGTGGAACGCGGCTGCTCCGCCAGATGGCGGTACCAGTCTATTAAAATCGATAATTGGCGCAAATGAATGGATCAAAACCCAGAACTACAGCATCCTCCACGCCACAATAGGATTCTCGCAGGAAATCCTACGGATGACCTCATCCGTTGTCATTTCAACAAGATAAATATTACTAAAAGGAACAGAGAACAGACTTTATTTGTTATCATTTCAGTGGATCATTTGATGGCTGACGTTGTCACCACCAGCAGCTTTGGATGTGATAGCTAGCACTGCCTTTCTAACTGCGCCAATTCCAACGAAGCTGAAGTTGAACGGTGAGGTGCAGACTGCAGCCCTCAGCCGTAGACGACGAAGAGTTGCCTCATTAGCGGCAGGGTATGGTCCCTGATCTCTTCTCTGCTCCCCCCGTCATGCCATCATGACGGGGAGAGCAGAGAAGAGACCGTTGAGATCGACATTACCTGAAGAGGATTCCTGGGATTTGCCAACACCAAGGGTTTTAAGGAACTTCCAGACCTGAGCTGGGGTGTACATCTCTATACGCTCATGGATGTGTCGTCGCTTGGCATCGCGGCACATGCGGTTGCACAGGTTACGTAGGCGTTTGAAAGTTAGAAGATTTTCGTTTGTTGAATCTCTCTTATATCGCCCTTTCGCACGGTTTCTTTTTGCCATGAAACGCTTGATGGAGTTGGTCAACCATGGGGCAGGGAGATGTTTGACCCTGACCTTTTTCATTGGTGTGTGCTTGTCGAACAGCCCCAGGACAATCGAGTTAAACTTCAGGATTTTTTCATCAACGGTCTCGCTAGTGATGACAGGGGTCCAATCAATAGATGAGGCATCGAATTTAAGGGAATTGAGGTTCACGCCTTTGAAGCTCCGCATATCAAGAAATTTGGCTTTGCGCTTAGGGGGCCTGACTTGTATGAAAGATAAACCAGGTCGTGATAGGAGAAGGGGGCAGTATGCTGGCCATGGGAAGCCACCTTGGCTGTGTTGGAGACGATCATGAGATCGAGAAGAGAGGGAGTACAGTGTGGTTGAAAGAGAGTAGCGCTTAGGGGTAGAATATGCAAGTCAAAGGAATGTAGAGTAGATTCAAGTTTGGCGGAGCGGGCATTATTTTTTAGAAGACAGATGTTAAAATCACCGAGTATGAGAGAGTCACTATAGAGAGGAGTCAGTCATTTAGTAGCTTTTCAAAAGATTCAAAGTAATCGATGCGAAGTGAGGGGCTATAATATACACCCAGAAGAATATTGTGGTGATGCAAGCTGATCTCAAGGAAGAGATGCTCAGCCGAACCAGAGTAAAGGCTTGGCGAGTGGCTGATGACTTTGCAAGGAACGGGGTAGGTGGGGGGAGCGGGGGCGGACAGCCCCCGTTCCCCCCACCTACCCCCCCTTTTAGGAAACCATTAGTTTTTATGTTATGGTGGTTGAAGATTGAAGAAAATGCCTACATTTTTCAGATTTAGAGGGAGTTGGAGGAGGAGAGGGGTTGGAGGGGGGGTTTCCAAGAGTAGGGGGTCGCCTCGCTCCGCTCCGCTTCGCTCCGGCTCCCGGGTCTGCTGTAACGTGCGAACCTAATAAACCTATCTTTAGTTTTTAAACAGGAAGTGACCTAAATCATCACTTTGGTTCTGATGTGACATGCTCGGGGATGCTTCTGCTCCGGCTAGAGGGGTTGGAGGGGGGTGCCAGGAGTAGACGGTCGCTCCGCTTCGCTCCGGCTACCGAGTCTGCTATAACGTGTGAACCTAACAAACCTATCTTTATTTTTTAAACACTGCGATTTGCTTCCCTGACTCCGGTGCAACATGGTATCAAAACTCCATAAAGTAGTTAGTAAGTAAACAAAGAAAAAGTCGTCGAGAGAATCACGGATAAAACGAAAGCGCAACAGAACATTCACGAAACATGGAAGGAAACGGAATGAAATGAGCAAGTCATTATGTCAGAAAATACAAAATGGCCGACGCAAATTTCTACCAAAACAGCAAAATCTTGTAATTTGTATTAAAATCATGTACCAATATCCAACGTTGGAGCTTTTGTGTTTGACATTTGTCGTTCCGAGATTGGCCAAGTTGTAAAAATCGCGTAAACATATTTTATAATTAAAGTGCTAAAATGATGTTTCCTAAATCAGAAAATGGTATCAGAGGATAGCTAAGGACCCCCCCTAACCACCTAAGTACTCCAATCTTCAAATTTCAATGTGTCTTATATAAGACCCAACCCACCCGCACAAATAAGGAGACACTTCGGGTCGGAGTTTGTCGGCGATAAGTGAAGTTGCAACCTACTTCTTGGCTGCCGGCGGCGGTGGCGCACCTTTGAGCCTGATGCTAGAAGGACGTTAACCCGGGCCCGACGCTGCAGCAACCGTGGGCGCAGCAACAGCAGCGGATGGCTTCTTCGCAGTCTTCTCTCCCTCAGACTGATTGGCGGAAAGAGGGAACTTGTTGGTGTACTCCAGCAGCTCCAACATACCAACACTTTCCGCCTGGTCTTGTCTGGGAGTAATAAGACGATCCTGCCCTCAGTCGTCCAACAATTTTGTACACCAAAGTGCTTCCTACCAGCCATGAACACTGAATGTCTGGACTTAGTGAGGAACTCCGTCAGAGTTATCCCGGTCCCTTTTAAGGCGGTCTTGCCCTTCCACGCCTCGGTCCGCGCTGCGAAGGATGAGAACCGAACAAGCAAGGGGCGACCTTTGGTTGCCTTATTCTTCGGGCCAAGTCTGTGCACTACACTAATGTCCGACACACAGTGCGGGGACATCTTCATCCGGTCGGCCAATAACGCCCGAGTCACCACATCAGCCTGTTCCTCTGCCTACTCCGGTACTCCATGCAGCAGAAGCACCTTTCGTCTGGTACCCATCTCCAGCCGGTCCTGACCCACCAGCAGCAGCTCTAACTGTGATCGCAACATGTTTAGGCAGTTCCATGTGAATGCTTCAAATTCAATGTACTCACTGCTGATGGTGGTGAGGTCTGGAGGGGTGCTAGACAGCGACAAGGTGGAGGCCTCCCGCAGTTCCATCTCATAATGCACCATCCGGGTTTTAAATGTTTCCTCAATCTTGTCCATGTTGGCGCTCAGTTTGTTGTACAGGTCCATGGTGATGTTAATTGTGTGATATGTTAAATTGTGGTAAGTAAAATAATTGTCCCGTGTGGAGAATGGGTTCAGGCTTAAATTTAACTTATAATGTTTGACATATAGTTGATGAGTATAATATAAAATGAATTTAATTTGGAGACTCGAAAATTTAGTTGTGGTTGGCCTGACTACCCTAAAAAAATAAAAAATAAAACTTTTCCCCAGCACATTCTCTCTTTAACGAGTAAAGTTCGTAAGCTGGTATATGTTTTCAAAAAACTGAGAATTTTAGCAGATCCGTAACTTAGTAAACAAGTATACTTTGCCTTATGCCAGTACTTACTTATTGTATAACATCATGAGGAGCTCCCAAAACTATCATGTTTCCATTAGAACGAGCTCAAAGAACAGTATAAAAAGTTGATACTTTTCGGCCCTTCCTCTTTCCTACACATCTCCTATATCAATCATGCGAAGTTCTCTCTGTACGGTAATTATTCATAATGAGCACAATACTTAAACAACACGCGCTGCTCCCGTTCAGCAGTGATTACTATAATAAGAGACGTAATGATCTAGTTTGTCGTGGTATTCGAGTAAATCTCTCGTTCACACGAAGATTTTTCGCCTTTCTCGGTCCATTTCTCTACAACAGCATTTTTCCCCTGAAACACTCAAGCTGCAAAATCAAGCTGCAAGAGTACTTGCAGTACCTGACGTATGACGACACTGAGATTTTATTGAATATCTTAAGCTAAGTAGTAAATTAAGTATAATTATTAGTTTTATCATAAGTTTAATATTTTAAAATTGCTACCTACTGACAATTTTTTTGTATTGTAATAATGAAGATATTTTTTCACAACTGTAGCTCAGTTAGTGCCTTAAATACAGGTTTATTCTTATTTTAGGCTATTCTCACTTTTACTTCTGTTATAATTAAGTCACGTATTATTTATTTCTTGTAATTACCGTTTTTTATTGAATAAACTTTATTATTATTATTATTATTATTATATTTTTATGAATTTTTCATTTCACTCTTGTAATAGAGAGGTTCTGATACATGGGCTTACGCCAAGTGCTTATCTACTAAAGATCACGGTCCTTGCCCATGAATTTCCGTACAATTCTACATGTATTTAGTATTGTTGCTTTTGCTTGCTGTGTATGGGATGACTCCTGTGGATGAGATGACTATTGGGATGGTTTTGACAGATTGTACCTGCCATTGTGTTTTAATTTCAATGGCAAGGTCTGTGTATTTTGTGTTTTTTTCTGTAAACGTTGTGGTAAGGTTGTGTGTATTTGGTATGGCTATATCTATGAGAAATACTGTTTTGTTTTGTTTATCGTGGAGAGTTATGTCAGGCCTGTTGAAATGAATAGTTTTGTCTGTAATTATAGTTCTGTCCCAGTAGAGTTTAAAGTCTGTTGATTCTAAAACTGTTTGAGGTGTGTATTTATAGTAGGCTGTTTTTTGTGCAATCAATTTGTATCTGAATGCGAGGTGTTGGTGTATGATGGCTGCAACTTGGTCGTGGCGATGTTTATAATCTGATTGTGCGAGTGATCTGCAGGCTCCTGTGATACGCTGTATTGTTTCTGAACTATTTTGGCACTGTCTGCACATGTCGCTTGCCATTGTGCGGTCGTGTATGATATGTTTTCTGTAGTTACGAGTATCTATAACCTGGTCCTGTATGGCTAACATAAATCCTTCCGTTTCCGGGAACAGCTCGCCTTTCTTAAGCCACGCGTTCGACGCAGTTTTGTCGACGTTAGGGTTGGCTAAGTCTAAGCGGTGTCTGCCGTGGAGGGATTTTCGTGTCCAGATGTCGATTTTCTGTTGCGGTTTGATGATAGTTTCATTTATCTGAGCTTGATGGTCTTGTAGGTTAAGTGGAGTATGTTTAAAGTCGGACTGAGCGACGGCATTGTGCAGGGTTGAGTGCAATGATTTAGCGTGAAAGAACCTTCTTTGTGGTGATTTGTTTTTTGTGTAAATTTTTTAAGTCTATTATTCCCCTTCCTCCTTCAATTTTAGGTAGTGTGAGTCTTTGTATGCAAGAGCGTGGATGGTGTTTTCTGTATTTAGTCATAAGTGTGTTGATGGTGCGTTGGTGTTTTATTAAGTCTGATTGGGACCAGTTGATTATACCGAATGAATATGTGAGGATTGGGATGGCGTATGTGTTTAATGCTTTGACGGTATTTCGAGCGTTCAACTGTGTTTTAAGTATGCTATGTATCCGTTTCCTAAACTTCTGTGTGATTGTTTTTTTTTGTCTCCCTTTGATGTATCTGTTGCGTTTGATAGTAACCTAAGTATTTATATCCTATCTCGTTATCCACTGGATCTATTTGATCTCCGTTCTCTAATATGTATGTATTACTCTCAACTTTTCCTCTATGAACTGATTGTATTTTGCACTTATCTATTTCGATTTCCATCTGTATGTTATTAGAAAACTGTTGTGTTAGATCTGCAAGTTTATGTATTTCTGTTAAGTTACTTCCATAAAGTTTTATATCGTCCATATATAGTAAATGTGATAATGTGTGGTGTGTGTCATCAAACTTTATTTGGAATCCTTTTTTTGTGTTATTGAGTAGATTTGATAGTGCATTGAGTGCCAGGCAAAATCAGAGGGGACTCAGTGAATCGCCCTGGAAGATTCCTCTGCGAATGATGATTTTGTCAGTCTGTATTGTATTGTTATCATTGTATAACTTACGAATAGTGTTCCAGGTCTGCATGGTTGTTGATAGATATGAGATGATAGTGGGGTAAACTTTATAGTGTTGTAATACGTAGATAAGCCATGTGTGCGGTACAGAGTCAAAGGGCTTCTTATAGTCAATAAACATAGTGTTAATGTTTCTTTTTTTACGAAGAGTTTGTTTAGATGCGACCCCATCGATGATAAGTTGCTCCTTGCATCCCTGACTGAATTTGCGGCATCCTTTTTGTTGTTCAGCTAGTAACTGGTTGGTGTTTACGTGTTTGTATATGAGTTGACTAAGACATGCTGTTATTATTTTGTATATGTTTTGGAGACAAGTTATGGGTCGATATTTAGCTGGGTTTATGGTATCTGTGAGGTCTTTAGGTAGCATATAGGTAGTTCCTTGTGTAATGTAATATGGCATGTTCTCCGGATTTTGTATAAAATTGTTTATCTGTAACAATAATATTGGGTGGGTGATTGTGAGTTTTTTGGACCAGTAATTATGAATTTTATCAGAACCGGTTATTATTATTGTACTGTATTTTTCCAATTTAAAGTATACGTATTTTATCCTATCGGTCTGTTTTTGGTTATATCATATATCTGATACGAAATGGAGATTTGAAGGCCTCCTTCCTCATGTTTGTTTTAAAATCTAGAGAAAAACTCGATTACCGCCCAAAACTTCCCCATCACTCTGAAATGCTGTGCCTATCTTATTTTTTAAGGCTCTATTAATAAGTAGTCCTTTCTTTTTGTAAGGCATTGGATGAAAAAATTCTCAGTCAAAAAAAAAAACATAGTTTAACCTCAAAACAAACGTCAAACGGCTTACCTTTTTGTGTGAAAACATTCCATAAACAGCAGTTTTTTTTTTGTAGTAAGACCGTCTCCATGTTACCACAAAAAATATTGAACAGCGTTTAACCTCAAAACAAACGTCAATTCCTTTACACTTTTGTATTTAAACAACTGTTGAACAGTAGTTTATTTTTTTGTGGAAATGCCCTCTATGTTTATAAAATTCATGCCGATGTAATGTATACACGCGGGTTTACTCTTACCAATGGTAGGTATCTATTCATTGATATTGCGATAAAATATCGCTATCCATAATGTAATTGTTGCCTCGAATGCACCTATAAAACTTTATTCCGTCGCTTTAACAACACACAGGCGATATTACCTGACACTGTACAAACTACAAAGTCGTAGATCTTGTGTTAACTGCCGGCAATATTTCAGGGGAATACAGTCCTTGTTGCATCGTCAGGCGTCCAATAGAAAACAAATAATGAGCCGAGTAGGCCGCGGTCAAAGGTCTTCCTATGGGCATTCTGGTGAATTCTATTTTCTTTGCGCGCGGTGTATGAAGTGCAGTTAGGCTGAAGACACAAGGAGCGGAAACGCCATGGGGCGTCGCTCTTTGTTGCGTTTTTAGCACCGCTGCGTTGCCGCTAGATACGACTGCAGGCAGTGGGGCCGTTTTAATTAAAACTCCAGTTAATTTACCGGTGTTGAATATATCTTGGTTATAAGTTGTCTGTCTACCTATAGGATGGTTACAAGATATTTTTCTATAATCAGAGGCAATCGAACCAAATCTCCGTTATTAAGAATCTTTAAATATTCGGGGGTTACGAAGATGTGAGTCCAATACTAATTTGGTATGTAAAATATTGTCAAGGGCATCAAGCTGAGGAAACCCTTTCGAGATAATTGTGTTCTTAAATAAATAGCGTTATTCCCAGCAAAACATATTACAGGATTACTGATATTTCCATAGGAACACAATGAGCTTCATTTGTATTCTACAGCGTAGTTTTCTCAAATTTCCTTCACAGTTAAGTTGGCTGTCTTATAAGACTGTCAAAGTCAATAGTTTTCCCGTCTGTCAATAACTCCAGTCAGAAACTCCAGTCCAGTTTTCAGTCAGAATGTTTGCAAAATATATATATATATATATATTATAGTTTTTTTAGTTTTATAAAGACAATTGATATTATTATAAAACAATGTGATTAGAACATCATTTGGAGAGTTTGTTTTGGCCGTCAACTGCTAAATTTTCTGAAGAATTTTAATTGTTAGAATGTTAAATAGTGATATGTGAGTTGATGTGAGTAAAGTTTCTTTTTTCGTTCAGGAACAACCAACCGCAAGAAACCGTTCAATATTTTTGATCAATCGACGTCACGAGGGGTGTTATTTTAAACATTATTTAAAAGTATTTAGATATCTATTACTCGACATATTCAAATTAGTTTCTTAAAATTAAATTTAAGTAATATTTATTCAGCATCATCCATTTGAGTTGGTGTGAATTTATGTTTCAAACACAATATTCTTTGTCTTACAACTACTACAATATATGTTACCTGTCTGTACAATACCATTTCTCTTATTTTGTATGTCTCTATACGAAAATCTTTATTATTGTGATTATAAGACGCATGCATTTGTGTATATAGGATGTAACAGAACCTTTAGGTCCATTTCGACCACTTCTCATTAAGCTTTACATTTTTGTGCCATTTTAACAAGTTATCTAAAGAGAAATTGACATAATTGAAAAGGCTCCCCGAATCGATAGCCATTCGTCTGTAGATCAAGTGCCCCACCAGCTTTATTCAAAAGTCAAAAGTCAAAGTTCTTTATTACTGTAGATATACTTACTTACTTAGATTACTGTATATACTTAGCAAACTGAATTTTTGCCTCTTCTCTACATTGGACCACTGTGGGAGAGGAAGGCGTAGAAACTCCCACAGATTGATTTTTAGATGTCTTTTAAAAATTGTTTGTGCTTAACTAATACAAATATCACAATCTTCTCTAAAGGGCCTGCCCTGAGTTACACGGTTAAATGCTGTCGATTTAGGAAGTTTTCGAATTGGGAATTGAGCAAATTGGGAAGTGGTCGGCATGGACTCGAAAGAGAAAATCCTGTATTATCCATTCGGGATGTGGTTTGACAGATCGAAATGTCACTTAGCGAAATAATATTGCAGTTTGCTGAATCACAATGATGTTAATTATTTAATCGATGAATTAAATGAAACAGTCAGATGAATTTTAAATTTAAATACTTATTCATTCATAGACAATTCAATCACCGTAGAAATAAATAAGCAGGTTGCGCTGATTTACCAGCGCTGACCTGAACGAGTTGGAACCTGTCGGTCCGTTCGGCGTCTATCTGAACCTTATGGTGCGGCACATTGTACTTATAGTCTGCACAGGTACCTAATTAGTGCAGACCGGTTCCGATAAGCGTTGGTAGATTGGTGCGGAATGTCATAATCTGTCAGTTGATTAATCAGATTCATGTTGTTTGCTTTCTGTTTTTTGAAGTTTCTCTCGTTGTGTTTATTGTTATTTTTGTTACGTTGTTTCTTATAATAGGACGATGTCACTTAGGTTAAAATCGACAAACACGTCTCGCCATAAAATGGAGTGCTGGGGTGATCTACAACCGCTGACGTCTAGGTGTCCGAGTAAGGACGCCCCTTCGCCAATACCTTACAAGGGGAAGAAGCCCACGGCGAGCGTGACCGCTGCTGGCTCCATCAAGTCCATCACGAAAAGATGTTAGGTGAGGTTATATCATCGCATCTCTACAAGACCACGTATCTCCATCTCTCGTAAACAGGTCTCTTTTCATGGAATGCCAATTTCTCCGATAACTGCGAGGTAGTCCGTCATGTTGAGCTTACATCACATAGGTATTCTTTTTTAATTTATACCTTAGTTCATGCGCGTATGTAATTGATGTTTTTTTGTTATAATAATTTCTTAATTATTAGCGGTCTAACAACAAGGTATATTTCGCCAATGTCACGTGTTTTTATCGATTTCACTGTATTTGGGCAGGTTCTGTTTGGAGAAAATAGAAATTTTAGTGTTCATTTGTTGCTATTGGTACTACCTGGAGGACGTAAAGGGCTGTAGATTCCAAGTATCTTCTTCGACCGTTGAGGACGAAGTGCCTCCCTTTTTTTTGGAATTTTTGTTTCCTTCCTGTCAACTGTCATCTGTCACTTTGACGCAAAGACGTGGTCTGTTTTATCGTCTTGTCATTCGGATACAGACGGCCCAGTGGTTCCGTTTCGTTTTGTTTCCTATTTTGTGTGTACATTGTGTGATACATGATAAGTAAGCTCGGGGAAATGGCTTTGTGTTAGTTCTTGATCCATTCGGCCGATATACTGGTAGTGAATACGCGGATTTAAATACTAGAGTAATATATCTCGCACATTCAATGTTTTTAGATACTGCAGGGATCTGAACTAATCAAACACATTCGATACAATCCTTAGTTTAATACCTAGACGATCTTAGGACGGCGTACCATCACAGAAATGGTGCCGTATATAATATTTTTTGTTGACTGATGTGTTTGTGTAACGCAACGATGTCAAACATTTCCAAATAGTCCAAATTAACAAATGTTATTCTTTGTCTTTTGCTTGTTTTTGTTCAGCGAAAGCTAGCCAAACACAATTTTAGATTATATACTCGTTGTGTTGGTTATTTTGTGAGATAATGTAATGATCGCTTTCATAACTCTTAAGAAGATTCTGAAGAAGAGTATGGTTGCCTTGTCAACATCTTAGGAAAGAATCTGAGTGACAAGGTCCAAGATCCCCTTCGCCGATGCCAGGAAAGATGGAAGAAGTTCCGTATGAATAAGTAAGCTTGGTCCCATTGGTGCGAATTGAGGGAGACATTCAACAGGCTCTCCACTACCTCCTTTAACACACAATCAAACAAGTCAGTGTGCACCGCGTGAAGCCAAGTCGGTACCGTGCGTAAAACATATGTGAGCTTATGAACCGCGAAACAGACGTAGTAAAATCAGAGCAACGTGCGCTGACAGCAGCTTCAACCTCTCCATAGCAGACAGGATAAGTAGCCTTCTCGCCTCGAAGGCTTCAGGGAAAATAGGAGAACCCAAGAGGTTGAAGGTGTAGGTTGTTAACTCGTTAAGCGGCGAAATGTGTTACAAATAGGTATTGGTCATACAACACCGTCTTTTTTTGTAAGTGCTTATAACGACGCTTCGTAAAGGGCATAACAGGGGGTTCAGTTGACCACTGAGTAAAAAAATATATAGTTTAGTCAACCACTCAAGCAGGCGGGGACCGTTGTCACCAGCAGAGCCTGAAGTAAGTTCCTTCAGATCTGCTGGACGGATACCGTCCAAACCAGACACAGACCCACTGTTAAAGGAACTAAGAGCCAGGGCTACATCTTCCAGCTTGGAAGTATAAGCAGGAATAGATCTATCGGGATGGCATCTTCATAAAAATTGTTGAACATGAAATTATCTACTAATTGGCGTTCTTTTTTTGTGTTCCGTAATCCAAGGATCCAGACAAAGTCCGTCCGTCCGTCTTTTGTCACACAGGTTTCACAGCCCAACGGTCTTTAAATGTTCACAGTCCATCTTATTGACACCAACGTCATGCAAATGGATAAAGATATTTTTAAAGTTTTCTAAAGGGGATCCCATACAGCTTAAAGGGGGCGCGAAAAAATGTATTGTCCTACCCAACTGAGTGGGGAACCGTTGTTTAGAACTCGTTGAGTTCATAATTACTTTATTTTTTGTTTTAAAACAAGCCACCAAACTCAGCTTTTTTAACAACATTAAGTTCCATATTTTTACTTCCCATTGAACAAAAAAATTGGTGATAATATTTACTATTACATATATTATACTTATAAATAAAAATAAAAAAATAGATTTTTTCTTCAATTTTTCGGCTTATATTCTACATTTGTTAAGGAACCCTTAATGTGAGTCGGACATGCAATTGGCCGTTTTTATATCCAGCCTTTTATGACGCAGAGCTCAGCCAAAATGGCTTATTGCAACGACAACAAATCCCGGGAAAAAATAAATCAATGGGGTTAAAAACTGCCTTTTGCTCACTTCAGATGTCACCAGTGTTGAGTGTTCCATGAATTTGACAGTTCTCCTTACTAATTATGTAAACAAACCAATTGGTTTATGAATAATTTCTTATAATGACTCTTTGTGCAGCTGTTGATTGCAAAAATACGGGGATTCATTTATTCCCCAAAGAAGCTAAAAGAAGAAAAATGTGGGAGAATGCTCTTCGTAGAAAAAAAATGGAATGCTAGTACTTCGTCAAGGTTATGTGCTGCCCATTTTCTATCTAACGATTATTATGGACCCAATTCGTATACAGGTGATAAATCTATACACAAAGTGTTGAAGAAAACAGCTGTACCCTCATTATTTTCATATTCTAAGGTCAAAACAGTCAAACAGACAACACAACAACGATCGGATAGACAGCTTCAGAAAGGTCTCAAGAAACTTTGTTTTGAAACGCCTTGTGGTGATCAAATACCTGGGGACCCAGTGACATCAAAACCCAAAATAAGTGTGAATAAGTGTAAATGTTCAATTTAGAGATGAAAAATTAACAGTATAGAGTGAAATAGAAATACCCGTTGGCCCACAAGAAAAGCTGCCTACAAGAAAATAATCTAGTTCATCAGCTGAATCAAAGAGCAATTCAAGTGAACTTCGAACAAATTTATGGATCTATAGAGAGATATAAAGATAATGATAGTGTAATTGCTTTCTATACTGGCTTTGAAACCTAAGCAAAGTTCTATTTTGAATTCTAAACATTAAGTTGCATGGCTCATTTAATTAAATACTATGGAAGTCATATTCGATTTATTTCTATTGAAAATCAGTTTTTCATGACAGTGATGAAATTACGAAGAGCAACAAAAGCAACACGAAGAGTTGTTCTACTTTCGTACCGAAGTCTTCCTTTATTCGGTACTTGAAACCTCAAACAACATATTGATAATTTGATACCTATGTATAATCTGTCTTAATAATATCCTAAAAGACAAAGATATCAAGATTCAATACTCTCTTACCTTTATAAACTCTTGAATATGACGTCTAGACAGACCTGGAAGATTATTGCTGGCATTGAAATCCCTGAACTCTTCTAAGTCAGGAATAACGGGAATCTCATCCTCAAGTTCGTCTTCAACTCCGACAAGGTTATTCCTGTCGTAACGTCTGTAATCTATAACAAAAAAATGGACTTTACAAAAAAAACGCAACATTACCCCATTTACCCATTACCCATTACCCATACCCATTTTACCCCATTAGGTCAATTCATCCATATTTAAAAAAAAAACAGCTCAATCGGAAATCGGGAAGTGGATAAAATTTAACTTGCAAGATTTGATTACAGACAGACTGACAACGGGACAGGTGAAACTAAATAAAAGCTTGTAAAAATAGCACTATTTAGATACACAACCATCGATATAAATACTAAGGATAGGCCTTCCCGTACTAAATTTCTTACCATTTTGAGGCTAAGAAAAATAGCGCCCCTGTCGGAATTCGTCGGAACCAAGACAGTACGAAAAATTGTAACGGCGTCACGGTCGGTCACGTTCCGATTTGTGGTGTATAGACACAATATTAGGAAAGTTGATCTACGGATAACTCTCAAATACCCGGTGACTTTTAATCGGTGATTAGGAGTAGAAATAAAATATATCTAGCTAAAATTTTACTTAAGGGGCGAGGTCTCACGCAATTAGCTCATGTTTAATTAATAAAAAGTTGAAACATAATTAAATAGGCATATTAATTTTTGTCTTTGCCGTTAAATTATGAAAGAGGATGTAAGCTCACAGATACACATTAGTAGCGTGACTTGGAATTTAAGATCTTGATTTTAATTTATAAGTAATAAACTACCTAATCATAGAAAAAGTTATGAATTAGTTAGGGGGGGGTAACCAAATGACATTACGAATAGTAATCTAATGACATTACGAATATTAATTAAGGTTTTTTTTTTTTGGAGGGTAGCCTAGCAAGCAACAGTTAAAAAGTCTGTCTATCTATTTTAAATTAATTTCAATTAAAATAAAAGTTTAATGTCAATAATTTTATTATAAATCTAGGCCTAGACCCCTAACATCACTGGGCAAATCACATTTTCAATATACATACCTGGAAATCATATAACAATGGAGCTCTACAATAAATTGAACAACAATATGGAGAAGATAGTGACCACTTTCAACTCCAGGATGTCACAGTATGAGAAGGACCTTCGGGAGGCCGCCACCATGTCCTCGTCCAGCAGCCCACCCGATCTCAACACCATCGCCAGCGAGTTTGTGGAATTTAAGGCATTCACTTGGAACTGCCTTGACTTGCTGCGCGCACAGATGGAGTTGCTACTTGCTGGCCAGGACCGTCTCGAGATGGCGTCCAGACGGAAGGTGCTTCTTCTCCATGGTGTTCCTGAAGTGGAGAATGAGGACTCCGTTGACATTGGGCGTGCAGTATTGTCCGACCAAATGAAGTTGTCCCCGGAGTGTGTGTCCAACATCAGTGTTGTGCATAGACTAGGATCCATGAAGAAGCCGTCGCATCCCCGACCGTTGTTGGTGAGGTTCTCGACCTTTAGTGCTCGCTCAGAGGCCTGGAAAGGCAAGACTGCATTGAAGGGATCCAGAGTCACAGTAACCGAGTTTTTAACAAAGACAAGGTATGAGGTGTTTATGGCTGCCAGGAAGCACTTTGGTGTGCAGAATTGCTGGACTACAGATGGCAGGATCATCTTGCTGCTTCCTGACAAATCCAGACAGAAGGTGGAGCGTATGTCGGAGCTTCTGGTTCACACCAGCAAGTTCCCTCCTTCTGTTGGGCAGTCGGATCCTGCTAAGATATCTGCTCCAAAGGCGGCTGGGGTTGCTTCAAGTGCAGTGGCTGCCTCTTCGGCGCCCGGCACTGCCAAGCGTCAAATCAGGCGCGCTGGTCCGACTAAAGCCAAGAAATAAACATCTTTTCCGTACTCGCTATCACAATTTGGACGGGTAATACTCATTTTCCCAACAAGGTAGTTATTTTATTCATTTATTTTTGTTCACCTTCAATAATGTATGTAATTATTTTTCGGTTTCTGTTTCATGCTCCTGTCTGAAGTCAACATTCATTCAATTCATGTTTGTCATTGTGTCAATTATGTCATCCTTTTATTCCAACACTGCCCCAACGTTCATCCAACGTTGAGCTGTTGTTGCTGTATTGTCGGACGGAACGCAGGGCGTGTTCCATATAAATTAATGTTAATTCTATACAAAAATAATGTTAGTGTTCCATATTACCTAAATGCTCTGTGTATTAGTGATTGTTCCACAATGTGTCCCGTTTTCGTGAAATTAGTCCATTTATGTGTATTATTCTTCCTCAATGTTTAGGATGAATTATTTTTCTGAATTTTCCCCCGAAAAGCCCAGTGTATGTACGACTGGGTTCAGGCTATTTATTTATATTAATTTGAATATTTTTTTTTTATAGTAATATCGATTATTGGGTTTATTTATTATATATATATATATATATATTTGTATTAATTTTATTAGTATATTTATTTTAGACTATGGATACCTACAACTTTAGTAATAGTTTCTTCTCATCTTGTGATAACGATATTTCTGTTAGCGCGGGAAGTGTTGGGTCAGCAGCGGATGATTCGCTGTCATATAACTTGAAACGGGTGTTTTCAAACCTTGGTGCAAACTTCAACGTTATTCATATTAATGCTCAAAGCATTCATACCAGCTATGCTGACCTTCTTGTAGTTTCTAGTGATCTGAACATACATGGCATTCTTGTTTCGGAATCTTTTCTCAAGCCATCTCTTTCTTCTGCCATGTATGCTCTGCCAGGGTTCAGTCTCTACCGGAACGACAGGATAGGCAAGGCTGATGGCGGTGTTGCTATCTACCTACGTTCTGACATCCCATGCAAAGTCATCAGCCAGTCGCCAAGCCTGTACTCTGGTTCTGCTGAACACCTGTTCCTGGAGATATTCTTGCGTCACAACAAAGTCCTCCTGGGTGTCTATTATAGCCCCTCTCTTCGAATCGACTATTTTAACTCTTTTGAAACCCTTCTCAGTGACTTGACTCCTCTTTATAGCGACACCCTAATTCTCGGCGACTTCAACACTTGCCTTCTCAAGAATAACGGTCGCTCAGCGAAGCTGAATTCTCTTGTAAGTTCATTTAACATGCATATCCTTCCTCTAGAGGCCACTCACTTTCAACCACACTGCACCCCCTCTCTTCTAGATCTAATGATAACTTCTGACATGTCTAAGGTTGCTGCGCATGGCCAACTTAACGCCCCTTTCTCCTATCACAATCTTATTTACCTCTCTTATAACATAAAGCCTCCCAAGCGTGCAGCTAAATTCCTTGACATTCGTAGCTTCAAGGGCATGGATATAACCTCCCTTAATTCAGACGCCTCCTCTGTCGACTGGTCGCCTGTCTACGGTAGTGAGACCATTGATGACAAAGTACGGAACTTCAACTCTATTGTCCTGAGCTTGTTTGATAAGCATGCTCCGGTCAAGAGGGTTAAAGTGAAGCATCTTCCTGCACCGTGGCTTACTGACACCATTAAGGGTCTGATGGCTAAGAGAAACCGTGCCAAGTCTAGATATAAGAGGGATCCGACCGACGAGAATCTTTTAATTTTCAAACGCCTCCGTAATCGTTGCACTCGCCTGTGTCGTGATTCTAAACGCCGTCATATCTACGAATGTATCGAGAGCTATACTCCAGCACAGGTCTGGAAGTTCCTGAAGACCCTTGGTGTTGGTAAGTCACAGGAATTGGCAGCCGGAAATGTCGATCTCCGGGGTCTCAATAGTTTCTTTGCAACTCCCCCTGTCGCGATAGACTCCCTCGTCAAGGATGCAACCCTTCGTAACCTACGGTCCAAGGCATCATCCCTCACCTCAGCATTTAATTTCATCCCTGTCGGAATCGGCGCAGTAAGGAGGGCAATACTGGCAATCTCGTCGAAGGCCATAGGTGAGGACAAGATATGTTCGCAGATGATAACAACTATCATTGATGTACTGTTACCTCTCATCACCCACATAATTAATGTGTCGCTTGACCAATGTTGCTACCCCAGCCAGTGGAAATTGGCACTTGTGATTCCCCTCCCCAAAACGTCTAATCCCGCCTTCTTTAAAGATTTCCGTCCCATTTCTATTCTGCCTATCCTCTCCAAAGTCCTGGAATCAATTGTCCACTCCCAACTCTCCTCCTACCTTTCCTCAAAAATGTTACTGAATCCCCACCAATCAGGTTTCAGGCCGGGTCACAGCACTACCACAGCACTGCTCAAAGTCACTGACGACATTCAATTAGCTATGGATCAAAAGCAGCTTACGGTCCTTACACTGCTTGATTTCAGTAGCGCCTTTAACTGCGTCGATTTCGATATACTAGTCGAAATTTTAAAGTCACTTAATGTCTCCTCGCACTCTGCTCGCTGGTTTGACTCCTACCTGAGAGACCGCCAGCAACGCATTAAGTCTGAGGAGATCTCAACGGACTGGTGTGATCTCTCCGCAGGTGTTCCGCAGGGAGGCATCCTTTCTCCTCTCCTCTTCTCGGTTTTCATTAACTCCATCTCTGACGTTCTTACCTCTTCTTATCATCTGTACGCAGATGACCTTCAAATATATCGGCACTTCTCTCCGTGTGATGTGAATCTGACAGTAGAGGCGTTGAATGCTGATCTCGATAACATCAGGAAATGGGCTACCTCTTATGGTCTGCTTGTCAACCCGGGCAAATCGCAGGCCATGATTTTGGGTACTCGTCACTCTCATAACCTAGTTCAGAAAATGCCCGTCGACCCTATAGTGTATGATGGTAACATAATCTCATACAGCGAGAAGGCCAAGAATCTTGGGGTTGTATTTGATAAATTGTTGTCCTGGTCGCCCCATGTTTGTGAGGTCAGCAGACGAGTCTTTGCGTCATTTCACTCCCTACGGAGATTGCAGCACTTCCTGCCACAGCAGACTAAAATCACCCTTGCCCAGTCCCTCCTACTACCTTTAATCGACTATGCAGATGTTTGCTGGATCAGTGCGAACGAAGAACAACTGAACAAACTCGAACGACTTCAAAACCTCGGGATTCGGTTTGTCTTCGGGCTGCGCAAGTATGACCATGTCTCACAGTATCGCAAGGAGTTGGGGTGGCTTCCGATCCGCCTTCGTCGTGATATGCACGTTCTCTCCTTTCTGTTCAACATTTTGCGAAACCCCCGCTACCCCTCATATCTTCGAGAACGTTTCGAGTTTATTTCCTCCAGGCATAGCAACCGGAGATCCCACACGATGTCTCTTCTCTCTACTCCTCGGCATAACACTGCCGCTTACAAACACTCGTTTAGGTTAACGGCGATCCGACTGTGGAACGCACTTCCCTGCGCTATTAGAGATAGTCCCTCAATTTTCACTTTTAAGACAAGATTGAAAGAGCATTTCCTTTCTCTTTCGTGATAGGTACTTTTATATATGTATATATAAGTAGTATATGTTTGATATATATAAAAATTTTTGCTTTTGTATTTTATTTAGTATATATCATGTATTAAATTATTATGTTTTAGTTGTAAACAATTAGATGTACAGTTTTATTGCGCACTAGGACTCTCCTGTTGCACAATTTTTCCTGTCCTACCTAGGTTTGCTGGTAGAAATCTCTCTTTAGAGATAAGCTCGCCTTTGCTCATAAAATGCTTTGTTACCTTACTATTTCTATAAGATTTCTGTGCAATAAAGAATATGAATATGAATATGAATAATCTTGACATTACGAATAGAAAAATAACCAAATCTGATCGTTTTTCAAATATAGGAAGCGGGCAGTTTCACTGTGCGTCGCGCGTCGCTACAAAGTTACGTCAGTCGAATGGTTGATTTTCGTTTGAGGATTTTTTCGAGAACAATATTTTATAGATAATCAATTTAAAGCCAATAGTAATTGATAATATAATATTTACTTGTGATACGACACTCCCTGTTTTTGTGTTTTGCGATTTGGGTATGATTTACACCTTTTTACGTCGCAGGTCACCATTTTTGTTTTTGCTGCCGATATGTCAATCGGCTGTCACCGTCCAAGCGCGACTGATTGCAAACAGTCCAATTTTCCCGATTTTGTACTGTTTTTGTAGCGACACTTTCAAGCGCTCTGTGCCCTGTCCCTACTATTCAAGTCTGTGTACACAACGCACAGTCTAACCCGGAGAAGCTTTGTATGGAGGTCCCTTAGTAGCGTATGGAAACCCTAGAAAAGGATTTTGCCCGGGATCCCGATTTTTGAGGCGCGGACAAGTACTTTTTAGGACAACAGTAAGGATGCGAACATAAAGGGTTTATGTAAGTTTCCAGCTTATTATCTCACATTTCGTTGTGAAAAAAACCCAACAAAAATGTCGAAAATTTAAAAAATTACAACCCCGTAGAGTTTTCTGGTGCTATCTTATCTGACGGGCGTATTTCCGAAGCACTGGTACAGTTAATGGAGTTTCCTTTTCCTGTGCGAGATTCAGCCATGAATCACCTTGAAAGCGAAATTTCCTTTTTCAAACTCAATAATCAGTTACTCATTAATTTAGTTGATTATGATCAACTAAATTAATGAGCTGATGAGAGAGAGAGATGAGAGATAATGAGAGATCTAATATGTTAGATTTATTTTTCTCCGTGAATATTAGACGTGTTTGACTTGTAAAAGTGCATATTTTTGCCCACTTACTATAAATTATTTGAGTTTGAGTTTAAGACTCTAATTTCCTGGGCTGTTGGATGCCGACAAGTTGGTTGGCTGAAATCAGTTTCAAAGTGAATACCAATCCTTTAGAATATGACTGAACCTTTCGGTTACATCCTGTATTGTGGCATACACGCCGAGGATACAAGATACGCAGGAGAGGATATACCTCTAGCATCTCTTACATTTAGCAAAGCCAACAATGCCGTATCCCTGAATGTGTGTATCGAGAGCCATTACTCTTGCCTAGGGTTTCCTTTATGCGTTCAGATGCCATAAAGATACAGTATGGCGCGCATAGTCGTTATCTTCGGAGATCGCTTACCTGTTTCGATTCGTGGTTGTTGTGATCGTTCTCTGAATGTGTGACTTCTAGATATATCTTATTGCGTATCATAATAATATAATGTAAAGTGCTGCCTTGTATGTAATATTGTAAAGGCAGTTTATGATCCAAATTGGTTAGCTGTTATTGATCCTAACCATTTAGAGACCTACGTGATTTAATAAAGATTAGGTACAAAATTTAGTTTATTATAGTAAGTTTTTTTGCCTGTTACATAATGAAAGACAATAAAACACGAGTGGGGGTTTATAAAACGAGCCGACAGGCGAGTTTCATACTAACATCACACGAGTGTTTTGCCTAATTATGCATAGTTACATACACTGCTTTATCTACACGTATATTATATGCTCTCTATGATGTGTTCAGGAACCACATGTTATGACCGGCATTGTGGGATTGATATTTAATTTTGAATATAACATCATTTCGATTGATATTAGAATTGAGGTCAAATCAAATTGCTTTGTTTTTCAGAGATGTTCGAAATTTAAATGTAATAAGAACATCGAATTCGATGTTATTATGAACTAATAATAACATTTTCACAGATAAGAAATGTTTTCTAACAAAACAGTCAACAATCGTGAAGCTGATCGTAATTTGCGGATTTGAACGCATTATGGAGGGTTTATGATATGTGTGTAGATAAAGATGTTAAATTATATCTCGAACTGTTTTAAGTAACTCCGTAAGACAAAGGATTCGAGATTCAGTTGGGCTAATCAGTCATCATCATACTCAACCCATATCAACCCATTGCTGAGCATAGGTCTTTTCTCTATAGCTAATCATTACAAGTAACTATACAATTTAAGGTTAACTATACATCTTCATCAGAAACTCGATTCCTCAACTTAGCGTTAGTTTAGTGACAGTGTGGCAACACTGACAACAGCGGTTCATTCACTTCAGGTACAATGAATTTCGTTTTAGCTCTTTGGTCTTTATTTAGAGCAGGTTTTGATAACTGCCGAAAGCATACAATTAATTACTCTTGTCCTACTCTGCAGAAAGTTTTAGCAGCTAGTTTACAAAGTTAAAATTTAATATAAATTAAAACACAATAAATTAAACCGTGAGTCTATAATTACTGCATACTAAATAGTAGAGCTGATAACTTTCGAAGAAACGGGACCCTATCAATAAGCCTCCGCTGTCCGTCCGTCCGTCTGTCCCTCTGTGACCGGGCTCTGCCGGATCAACCGAAATAGGTAGAGAGCTAAAATGGTTACAGAGGGTTTATTTCTATTGCCGCTATAACAACAAATAATGAAACATACCGGTTTTTAGGAAATAAAAGAAGTACCCATTCATGAAATTATTGGTATGGCCATTTCATTTGCCATTATGTTTTATTTGTTTATAAACGGGGAAAATTGAACTCTCCTGATCGGAAGAGATCTTTATTTGCAGGTGTTGCTTTTTGTGCTTAGTTATTTGTCATTATGCGATAAATAGTTGCCCATTCAAATTATTATAAACAATATATTTTTTAACATATTTGATTTTATTTCTGTAAATAAGTTATTCAATTTCTATCCACTTCCGGTTTCAATGAGCAAAGGGTTCATACAACATACACAAAACTCTTCAATGTTTCGATTTACGACCTTGAATGTAGACCTACCTAAAATTTAATATTTTATTATTAAAAAATAAAAAAGTCCTACAAAAAAGAATGTCGTTTTATGTTTTTCCCTGTACTACGGTTACGAAGGGTTCCATCTTCGTGTGCGGGTCCCACGTCCTACTCGCACTTAACCGGTTTTATTTTCAGAGACAGAAAAATTCTTCAGTATTGAATTAGTGAAATTCTCATTTTTGAAATCGTAGGTAAGAAAACCACGTTAACAATCAGAAAATGGTTAATGCAATGAGGTTAAGTTTATTTTGGATTTATTTTTAATTTTGACTTAAGTTTTTTTGACCAGCTGCTAAAAGTTTTTGTTTCATACTATTATACGTATGCTTTCGGCAATAATTGAATGTACTTTAAATACTGAACAAACAGCTAATAAGAAATCCACTTTAGTTGTAGGTATCCATTCTTTAGCGGAGTCAGGGCTGGATCTCCTAATACGCACATAACTTTTCACTATCGGGACCGATTTTGAACAACTACCGCCGACTTCCTATAAATCATTAGCAGAGGACTCATGACTATAATAAACGTGAATGTAGCCACGAACACTATGACAATTGTAGCCATGGCGTCAGTGGCCCACTTCCTGAAGTTGTGCTTGTCAAAGCCATAGCACAGGCAGACGGAGGCCATAATGAAGGCCACAGTACCAAAGCAGATGTGGGTCAGCTTTGAGAGGTTTCCGTTGAGGAATCGACGTAGCTCGTGGAAGTAGAGCGAGGAGAGACCGTTGACCAGACTGACAGACGTGAATACCAGCGCGGCCAAGCCTGTGGAGAGAAAGATTTATTTTAAAGCTGTTAAGAATCATACAATGGCCGAATATACAGGTACTCAAATTAATGGCTGCGAGGGAGAGACAGACAGACATGAATTTGAGTTTCCGTCAAACTTCGAACATTATAATAATAATAATAATAATCCTCACATATTCATTCGGTATAATCAACTGGTCCCAATCAGACTTAATAAAACACCAACGCACCATCAACACACTTATGACTAAATACAGAAAACACCATCCACGCTCTTGCATACAAAGACTCACACTACCTAAAATTGAAGGAGGAAGGTGATTAATAGACCTAAAAATTTACACAACAAACAAATCACCACACTAAGAAGGTTCTTTCACGCTAAATCATCGCACTCAACCCTGCACAATGCCGTCGCTCAGTCCGACTTTAAGCATACTCCACTTAGCCTACAAGACCATCAAGCTCAGATAAATGAAACTATCATCAAACCGCAACAGAAAATCGACATCTGGACACGAAAATCCCTCCACGGCAGACACCGCTTAGACTTAGCCAACCCTAACGTCGACAAAACTGCGTCGAACGCGTGGCTTAAGAGAGGCGAGCTGTTCCCGGAAAAGGAGGGATTTATGTTAGCCATACAGGACCAGGTTATAGATACTCGTAACTACAGAAAACATATCATACACGACCGCACAATGGCAAGCGACATGTGCAGACAGTGCCAAAATAGTTCAGAAACAATACAGCATATCACAGGAGCCTGCAGATCACTCGCACAATCAGATTATAAACATCGCCACGACCAAGTTGCAGCCATCATACACCAACAACTCGCATTCAGATACAAATTGATTGCACAAAAATAGCCTACTATAAATACACACCTCAAACAGTTTTAGAATCAACAGACTTTAAACTCTACTGGGACAGAACTATAATTACAGACAAAACTATTCATTTCAACAGGCCTGACATAACTCTTCACGATAAACAAAACAAAACAGTATTTCTCATAGATATAGCCATACCAAATACACACAACCTTACCACAACGTGTCGTGTAACGATATGAACCTAACCAGAACCTAACAGAAAACAACCAGGATAAAATTTAGTAGTGACAGTTTATTAGAGCTATTTACAGTGATGACTATAGAAAAATGATAAGAAGATGAGGATGGTTGAAATGAGACCAGGTTTTTATAAATATACAGATTTGGTATAAAAAAGGAAGCGGAGGACACGGAGAGTAGGAGACCGATGAAGTGATGACCGGGATGCAGGTTTAGCCGAGAACGGGTAGGTGACGAGGAGACTCAGCGAAGCGCTGAACAGGGTTGAGGCTCGCAGGATCGCGTTGCAGTAACGGCTCGCAGGATCGCGTTGTAGTAACGGCTCGCAGGATCACGTTGCAGTAACGGCTCGCAGGATCGCTTTGTAGTAACGGCTCGAAGGATCGCGTTGTAGTAACGGCTCGCAGGATCGCGTTGTAGTAACGGCTCGCAGGATCGCGTTGTAGTAACGGCTCGCAGGATCGCGTTGTAGTAACGGCTCGCAGGATCCCGGGGTAGTGCGACCCCGGGATAAGGCCTTTAGGTGATTCTTCTTGCTCAGAAGCTGACGTGAGACTCCAGAATTTCAGAAATGTTCCGCTCTTATACCCTTTTTGGAGAGTTCTAAAAATTATTTAAATTAAAAGCAATTTTTGTGAGTGGCCAAGAGAGAAAAAGTATTTTTGTAAAAGTATTAAATCAAACATATCAGACCGCTAACGAGTTTGATTGGACATTGCCATGACAACCAGATAAACAACGACATCAACATATGTCAGTTTTTGGTTTCAGGCTCGTAATACAGAAAAAAACAAGAAAACCATGAAGTAAATGAAGTAACAATGAATATAAAAAGGTAGCGCACCAGCGCGCACAAAGTCCGAGATTGCAGACTTTCGGAGAAAGCCAAATACAAGGTCACCAAAGGTAAACCCCTTCGCTATCGATTTAGAAGTGCTGATAGTGTGAAAATATGAAGCGAAAATGATTTGTTAATGTGTTCTTATGGTTTAAAACGTTACAAGGTCCCATGAAAATAAAGGTGATACCAAATAACAAGCTGTACAGCTCAGCAAGTATCCAGCTGAAAATCCTGGAAAATGACATGTAAGTAACATAACACTACATTTCCCCCCCGACCCTGGAAAATTTTTTGACTCAGCAAAAATTTTGATATGTACATTTTAAAATAAACCAGAAAAACACGCTTTGCAGAAACAGACATCAACTGGCAAAATCAGATATACCATCTCTTACATTCATCATCTTCATTCAGGTAAGGGTGGAGTTCACATTCAATGACTACCACTCTAAAAGTGTGTTTTCAAAAGGACATTCAGGCTTACTTAAGGAGTTGTCATCCGCTCCTGCGTGGAAAAAAAAATAAGTAGAGATAAAGAGAAACAAATTAATCCTAAGGTAGCTTTAGTCGCTACGACTTAAGACAAGATTAAGAACGGCCAGAGCGGTAGAGCTCGAAGCCAGAGATCAGCCACATCGCCAACGAGATGTGTCTGAAATAAAGAATATACATATATACAAATTAACAGTTAATAGAAGTTAAGAAAATTTATGCTACTTACATGCAAAAATTTTACATAAAGATTCGTATCACCTTCAGGACAGAAGTTTGAGAAACAAGAGGAGATTCCATGACAGTCGGATCAGCAGGAAGGTCAAGTGATGGAGAGTCATTTGCAGTTGAAGGTGGAGTCAAGGATTCGAATTGTTTAGAAACTTTTTCCTCTTTCCATTGTTAAAAATATTAAAGTGATGAAGTGAAGTGAAGTGAAGTGAAGTGAAGTAATGTAAGTTAAATGTAGGCCTAAATATAATCCAGATGAGTTGAAAAACTAGATGAAGTTTTGTTTTAGAATTTGGAAAAGTAAGTCAAAATAACCCTTTCCATTGTTATAGTTAAGTGTAGAGTCAAGTGTTATAGAAGTGAAGTGAAGTGAAGTGAAGTAATGTAAGTTAAATGTAGGCCTAAATACAATCCAGATGAGTTAAAAAACTAGATGAAGTTTTGTTTTAGAATTTGGAAAATATTCCAATTTCCATTGTTATAGTTAAGTGTAAAGTCAAGTGTTATAGAAGTGAAGTGAAGTGAAGTAATGTAAGATAAATGTAGGCCTAATTTAATCCAGATAAGTTGAAAAACTAGATGAAGTTTTGTTTTAGAATTTGGAAAATGTGAAAAGGATGAATAGATAAAGATTTAAGAGTGAAAGAGAAAGCAAATCAAAGGGAAAGAGACAAGGCGCAGAAAAGGTGAAGAGTGGAGAAGAACTTTTACGTTGGGCGCCAAAATCTCGTGTAACGATATGAACCTAACCAGAACCTAACAGAAAACAACCAGGATAAAATTTAGTAGTGACAGTTTATTAGAGCTATTTACAGTGATGACTATAGAAAAATGATAAGAAGATGAGGATGGATGAAATGAGACCAGGTTTTTATAAAAATACAGATTAGGTATAAAAAAGGAAGCGGAGGACACGGAGAGTAGGAGACCGATGAAGTGATGACCAGGATGCAGGTGTAGCCGAGAACGGGTAGGTGACGAGGAGACTCAGCGAAGCGCTGAACAGGGTTGAGGCTCGCAGGATCGCGTTGCAGTAACGGCTCGCAGGATCGCGTTGTAGTAACGGCTCGCAGGATCGCGTTGCAGTAACGGCTCGCAGGATCGCGTTGCAGTAACGGCTCGCAGGATCGCGTTGTAGTAACGGCTCGCAGGATCGCGTTGTAGTAACGGCTCGCAGGATCGCGTTGTAGTAACGGCTCGCAGGATCGCGTTGTAGTAACGGCTCGCAGGATCCCGGGGTAGTGCGACCCCGGGATAAGGCCTTTAGGTGATTCTTCTTGCTCAGAAGCTGACGTGAGACTCCAGAATTTCAGAAATGTTCCGCTCTTATACCCTTTTTGGAGAGTTCTAAAAATTATTTAAATTAAAAGCAATTTTTGTGAGTGGCCAAAGTGAGTGGGGGATAGACTCAATAATCTATGTTTACCAAATTGTCCATGCAGAGTATTCCAGTGGACTTCCTTGTCTAAGATCTTGATAATGCTTCCGGCGATGGCCAGTCCAGAGCCCAGGAGCTGCAGGATCCAGTGCGCACTTCTCTTGTCCACCAGCGTCAGGTGAGACGACCAGCCGTTGTCACCTGAGAGGCTCAGGATAGCTTGTGCCATTAGGAGTTGGTACTGGAATGATAAATATTATCGTAGATGTCTCTTGTGCAAACCTGAAACAACTACATCACATTTTTTTACATTATGACTTCAGTTTTGGCTGTCACAATCTGGATTGTAAAACAGAACTCCGAATATACATATTTGGCCATAAGCAGGCACATGCATATCAATAAGTAGGTTTAGTCATATGGGAGAAATGTGCCAAAACGAATGTCCACAAGAGACAGAGAATAGGTACATACTCTATCCACTTGCTCGTCCATATTCACTTATGTCACGACGAAAAGTAAACTTACACCAACAACACAAAGAACGATATGAAGCGGAGTAGAACTCAAGAGAAGTCCTTCTCTAAACGCGTACAACAGAGCTATCCCAACCACTATTCCGATCAACACGTTAGCTAACAAAATCATTGTAGCCTGAATTATTCGGAGCTTGTACTTCAGAGCCCCACTTTCCTCTGATGGAGGAATCAAAGATTCATTCTCAACATCTTCACCGAGACCCGCTTCGGCGTCAACTGGCAGGTCATTATTATAGTGAGATAGCATTTTGTAAAAATCTAGCGTCTACATACGAAAAGTTGTTGAAATGTTGTAACCACTCAAGTGAAGTGGCAGTGAATTTGATACGTATATCACTGATCGATGCGATCAGCTATCACTATGACCAACTTGTCAAAAATATCTACGTCACGAATCGTCACAATTTTTCTTTCAGTGGGTATGAAATTTGAAAAACACCTCCGTGGTCTAGTGGGTTTCACTCTTGCTTTTCACGCAGGAGGTGCTGGTTCGAACCCCGGTGCTGACCATGTACCAATGAGCAATTTATCTTAACGACCGTTCTAACGATGATGGAAAATACCTTGAGGAACCTTCATTAATTCTTCGTTGCGGCGATGGGCTAGCTCCCTGTCCCACAAAATAGAGTATTGTGTCACTCTCCATACAGTACATACTTAGTACGTGCTAGTGACTTGTACGTACGTATACTTACGTATTGTAGGAGGGGTACAGGCGCCGAAACCGCATTCCTGTCAAGCGCCTAGTTGTTTTGGTCGCATAGTTTATACAATGATACTATAACGCACATTGAAGCCATTAGATAGACGCGTTTATACAAACATACGCAGCGCTTGCTAATTCGGTTTGGTGTTGGTTGCTTTCAAACTCACGTGCGGTTAAGAATCTAAGTCTCCCTTATAGCCAGCCGTTTTTATGGGAGTTCATTTGCTGACATTACCTATACACTCTCTTCGATCTCTCTAACCTAACCTAACCCACATTGACTATGATATATTAGATATTTTCGTCACGAAGTTATACGATCATCAAAGGTGAATAGCATTGTTTATCTTTCTCTGTATGCCCTGCACAGTTTGATCTCCAAAGAGATAAATTAGTCAGTAACACTTAATAACACTAACAACCACAAAAAGTATTGCCTAATAATGTTGCTTTTTATTCTGATCACCCATGACTGATAAACCACCCCGTCAATACTACCTATTTGGGGGTCCATCCACACATCGGTCGAGCAGGACGCCCCAGCGATACCTAAACAAGGTGACATTTAATTAGATGACCATATTTTGGGAAATGAGAGTAGGTACCCATCATTATGAACAACTTTCCCCAAGAAACATATGGTCGCTAATGGAAAAAATATGGTTCTTGGGGAAAAGTGTTCGTATATTTCGTATATTTCGTATATATTTATTGCACATAAAACAACATAAGATATAATAAACAGAAAGGACATCTACAAAGGCATGCTTATCTCTAAATAGAGATCTCTTCCAGCAAACCCAAGGTTGATAAGAATAATTTAATATACAGGATAGACCTATGTGCTCTGATAAGATACATACATATATTACGGAACTATTGAACTAACTGCTAGATACACTACATACACAAGTACATAAATATTATATAAAAATATAAATACACCCAAATAAACTAATATATACAAAGCTCAAATCTAGGATAGAGAAAGATAATGCTCCTTCAAACGATTCTTAAAGACGGGCAGAGATGGACTATCTCTGATAGTGCAGGGAAGCGAGTTCCAGAGAGTGATCGCCCGCAATCGAAAACAGTGCTTGTATGCGACGGTGTTGTGATGAGGTATAGAGAGCAGTGTTCATGATTATGGTTAAAATTATTCCATAAAATATGGTCGGCTGATTAAATGTCACCTGTATATGTCACTGGGACGTTTGGCCGATGTGGATCAACTTTAAGTTCGAAATGAATCATCCAGGCTATTTTGTTTTATTGACTGACAGTAAAACATATTTTTGAGTTTCTAGTGGATTATCCCCTCAGTTACCACCGGCTACGCCACTTTTCCGTTATAGGTTTTAAATTTAATTACCATGGCATTTGGTTCAAAATCGCGATCCGTCCCAACTACCCTCAGTTTCTGAGTACAAAGATGTAGTAAATAATCCTTTCCTATCGGCAAACCTCGGAACAACGATAACACCCGAATGGTGCCGATGTGTCTATGAATTACTATATTATTAAATTACGTGTAGGTATCAAATAAATCGCATACTTTATTTATCAATGTCAAATGTCAAATTGCCTGTGAAGTAGTAAGACAAAAACAAACATTTCCGAGAAAATACGAAAGGAAAGGATTATTCACTACATCGTAGTTAGATGGATAGATGGAGACGTCAGCAGTGGTGGTCGCTTCGAAATTGAATCTCTATCAATTAAACCCCTGCCGATAACACCAAATTTTCAGTTTTAGAGTGGACGTACTCTATCTATCTTCTATCTTCTACAAGGGGTTGTAGTGCCTGCACCTGGCCCACTTGAGCGGGGCTTTTGTGCATGTCCCCTTCGCCTGCACATCTACTTCAGCCATCCCAACTCCTGCACCAGCTGGAGAAGGAGGCCTGGGTGTTCTAGGAGCTCGTGGATGTTTGTTGTGTCTCCTAGGATAGCCATCCTGGTTTCTGTTGTGGATGGACATGCCAGTAGCATGTGCTCTACTGTTTCATCCACTTCCATGCACCCCTTGCACAGGGGGCTGTCCGTTGCAGCTGTAATTGTCAAGTGTTTGTTTAGTGTACAATGACCTGTAATAAGGCTTGATATACAGGGTGTTCGGCAGAACGTTTTTCACAGAAAAATGGGGGGTAGGTGGGGTCATTTGCTATCTCCTCAGCCCAAAAGATTTGGCCTAGGCCCAAATATTTTTTTTATATGATTATTTTTAATTTTTTTAGAATTTTGTCACTTTCATAACTTTAAACTCCTAAGAACTTTTTTTTTATGAGTAGACCTTATTTTGTTTCTTTTTATTATAATCTCAATAATTGGTAGGTCCTGTTAAAAGTAATATTTGTTGCAGGTTATTGCTAGAAAGAAAGTAAAAAAAAAACAAACATGAAAAAAGAGTTTTTCTTTTTTTTTAAGCTTGACTTCGTGTTGAATTTAAAAAAAAACTAAAAGTGATGGAAGACTTCTGATTTTTTTAAAACATTTCTAAAGTGTGAGCTTTCTAGCAGTATGACGTTTGTTTTGATATCTGTGTCCTAACCAGAGTTATTCATTGTTATGTACCTAGACGCACCATTTCAACGAAATTCTATTTATGTGGGAAGTTAAGATTTTACGAAATGGATCAATGCAAACGTGAAAATAATGAAACGATTAATTAAATTTCGTAATCTTTATTTTAAAACATAAGAAAAAAACAACATTTTTAACGTTTAGTGCAAATCTTGTTCAAATTGACGTCCGTTATTCGCTATACAAGCTCTGCATCTGTTTTTAATTTCAACTGTTGTTGTTCGCAGAAGCATTTCCTGTTTCATCGTCTCGAACGCAACATCAATACGATTTATTAAATCTTCCTGACTGAGAACTTCAGTGGTGTAAACCAAATCCTTGGCTCTTCCCCAGACGTAAAAGTCGAGAGGCGTGATGTCTGGCGATCGAGGGGGCCAGGGAATTGGAGCTGAATGCCGACCAATCCATGCGTTAGGGAAAGCATTATTAAGCCAATCCCTTGCATCTAAGCTCCAATGGGCTGGACAGCCGTCATGCTGAAAGACAATGGCAGCATCTTCTTGGAAAACTTCTTCTAATAATTCGGGTAAATCATTCGTTAAAAATTGTAAATAGTTAGGCCCATCGAGGATGTCTGGCAAATAAAATGGCCCTATTAACCTATTGCCGATCACTCCTGCCCAAACATTTACACTGAATCTTCTTTGAAACTTCCTTTGTCTCTTTACGCGGGGGTTTGCTCCTTTTTTTTCCCAGTGATGTAAGTTGTGATAGTTAACTATTCCTTCCCTGTCAAATTTGGATTCGTCGGTCCAAAGAATTCTCCTTAAAAAGTTTACATCGTCCACATCGGTATGCAGCAAAAAACGGCAAAAGTTGATACGTCTCCCAAAATCAGTATCTTCAAGACCTGGAACAAACAAAACAAGAATTGAATTCACTACTAGTGACTACCTTATTGTTACTCGAATGCAGTCTAACACACATTAACTTTCGTATTTGAACAGATTGAAATGATGAAATTACATACGAGACTGATTATTGATTAATCAATCAGGAAACAAAATCATAAAGTCAAGTGTATCTAGGTACATACCCTGGACTGGTGTGTAGTGGAAAGGATGCCTTTCATCGTGCCGGAGAACAGACCACACTTTCCATATTCCTAGGCCAAGCATTGCAGCTACCTGTCTAACACTTTTGGTAGGGTCCGCATCAAACTCGGCAAGAATTTGCTCATCAATGGCAACATTGTGTGCTCTGACGTTGACCCTCGGCTCTTGAAACTGTAAGTGGCCGGTTTCCCGTAAACGCCTGTAGGTATTCGCAAACGTCGGATAACTGGGTACTCGTCGGTTGGGATAACGTTCCTGATAAATTCTACGGGCTTCGTGTGAATTGCTGTTAGCGCTGCCATACGCTAATAACATGTCTGCATATTCCTCGTTGGTAAATTGAGCCATTGCACTAGCAAACGAACTTATCAAGAATAACAAAAACTTCACTTAATGATTGATAACAATAACAAAACGAATTCAACAAAAACAAGCGCAAGCGCAGAGAGAACGTCAGATCGTAGAGGCAGCTAAGTCTCGACTAAAATTGGCTGAAAAGTTGAGTAGCCGCCAGCGATGCTCCGAAAGAGAGAGAAGATATGACATGAGTGAGCTAGAGTGAAACATTATCATTGTTACCTCCTTTGTGAAGCTACGCGCCGCCGGCGTCAACGCCGCGTCGGGCGCTTCCTTGAAGCCCTTGTGACTATGCAAGAATGAAAATAATTATTTTTTGCTTTGTGTAACATTTTAGTAATAGCCGTTTCATTATTTTGTCTATTGCATTGATAAATATCGCAAAACCTTTAACTTTCCACATAAATAGAATTTCGTTGAAATGGTGCGTCTAGGTACATAACAATGAATAACTCTGGTTAGGACACAGATATCAAAACAAACGTCATACTGCTAGAAAGCTCACACTTTAGAGATGTTTTGAAAAAATCAGAAGTCTTCCATCACTTTTAGTTTTTTTTTAAATTCAACACGAAGTCAAGCTTAAAAAAAAAGAAAAACTCTTTTTTCATGTTTGTTTTTTTTTTACTTTCTTTCTAGCAATAACCTGCAACAAATATTAATTTTAACAGGACCTACCAATTATTGAGATTATAATAAAAAGAAACAAAATAAGGTCTACTCATAAAAAAAAAGTTCTTAGGAGTTTAAAGTTATGAAAGTGACAAAATTCTAAAAATATTAAAAATAATCATATAAAAAAAATCTTTGGGCCTAGGCCAAATCTTTTGGGCTGAGGAGATAGCAAATGACCCCACCTACCCCCCATTTTTCTGTGAAAAACGTTCTGCCGAACACCCTGTATTTATTTTTTTATTTTACTGCGTGGCAGTCTCATTAAGTAATTCGTAAATTTATGATTATACTTGTCTATAAAAAGTTTTGTGTTTTCGCAGTCTTCTCTGCTAGACCATAATAGGTTTTGTTGCTGTACTGTGGCTTCTCTGAGCCTTTTCCGTAGAGCTTCCGCTGATAAGGGCGAGAATGTTGGAGGGCCGATTGCTGGCCTTTCTGCCCCTAATTTTGCTAGCTTGTCTGCCTCCCAGTGGGAACTGGCAGGCAGTGGACGTACTCATTTTATTTAGTTATGTTTTGCGGAAAATATTGAATTTGCGAGAAACCTGAATGGGCAATCTTTTAAATTCAATATTGAAATATCGCCTGACACATTAAATTAGCAATTCATGCGGATAAAAGTGTATTAGGTAGATCGATGCAAAGTCGTAAAACGAAGATAGTAAATCATTTAGAACCATTTAGACCGAACTTGTGTTAGCAAAAGTCATTTACAATTTACAGTACTACAGTATAGTACAGTACAGTTTACCATGGCTTTACTAGAAATCATATTTCCCGTTAAAGGTTTAGAATTTTATTACCATGGTATAATGTTCAAAATCACGATGCCTCGGGCGTAAGCGCGGTAATGAACCGGTTAGTGAAAAACACCTTTGACACAGCCTGTCTTTCCTACCAAGACACAAAAACGTCCTGTTTTTTTTAATGCAGTCAAAAATGAGGTAATTTTCCATCACTCTAAAGGTATTTGAATACGGATAAAAGTGGGCACAATTGTGCCTCTGCCACCCCGTATGGGAAAAGCCGTGATGCTATGTATGTAACTTGCTCTAAAAATATACAGGGTGTAACAGAATCGTGTAGTCATATTTTAGAGACATCTTTCTTAACCACTTTCTCCGTGAAACCGATTTGATCTGAGCAACTTTATTATTCACTTCACTTTCACATTTTGTGCCGGGCAGGCAGCTGATCTGTTTCTTTGACTTATATGATCCTCACGATACCGTCGGTGTCGTTAAATTAGATGGTTATTTATTTAAACATTTAGCGGGTTTGATTCTCGATTAAAACAGCGTTTTTTTAAAGCTAGTATTAAATCGCACATCCAAAATATTGATTTGCACAGCAAAAAAGGATTAGCAAAAACACGTTTTATGTTTTAAATATTTTATGTAAAGTTTCTGTTTTAAGTATTTTTTGTTGTTCTTGCATGCTCCCTTCACCCTTCCCCCAAGCTGCAGCATTTCGCCCTGATATTCGCTGTGAAAATCAATATTTTTGATGTGCATTTTAATATTTTGTCTTTTTTTAATTTGTCATTGCTGTTCAAACTGTTTAAAAAAAGTAAATTAAGTCTTCTTTCGGTAAAGCATTTTACTTAATTTACTTTTTTCTACTATATCTAGGGCACTTTCCCCCCATGTGGCATAGCCGACCACTTTATACAAGATAAATAAAATAAAAAACCGGCCATGTGCTTGTCGGACTTCGCAGATTTAGGGTTCCACAATAAAATAAATATAAGCCAGAAAAAATAAATAAGGAAGGTACACACTTCACATACACCTGATAAACCTAGCCAAAATATCACCATCATTCTTCACCAGCAAATAATTACTTTGTTTTCCATAGTGTTTGTATGAATGACAAAGTTAATTTGCAGTTTTAATAAATGTTTTATATCTTAAAAACTGCTTATTTTATTTTGTTCAACATAATTTTCGCTGAAAGTGTTTATTGAGATACACAACATACATATTTTTTGATTTTTCACTTTCTTACTTTTAAAGTTAGAGAGGGGGGGGGGGGGGGCAGAAAATTTTCCACTTTGGAAATATAACAAAGTTATATTTGCGGTTTTTAATAAATATATCATATCTTAAAAACTGCTTATTTTATTTTATCCAAACTAATTTTCTTTGAAAGTGTTTATTGAGACACACAACATATATATATTTTTAGTTTTTTTCGCTCTCTTACTTTAAAAGTTAGAGGGTTGGGTTGGGACACACTTTTATTCCACTTTGGAATGGCCTGTCTTTTTAACGATTTACTTTGAGGAGAAATGGTTTCAGGAACTTCAACGTCATTTTTAAAGACCTATCTAAAGGTACACATATAGGTTTGATTTAAATAATATGTTTTTGTTTCAGTTCCATGTATGGGGAGGATTTTTTTTTGATTTTTTCAATATTTGTATAAAAATTGTAAAGCGGTTCACTAAAAACATACCTATCAAGTTTCAACTGTATAGTCCTGATAGTTTGGAATAAAGTTGCTTTGACATACGGACGGACGAACGGACAGACGGACAGACAGACAGACTTGACGAAACTATAAGGCTTTCTTGTTTCTCTATGGAATCCTAAAAACCACCTTTTGTGAGATAGATTTACTCCACCGACTATCGTATACGCCAGCTTCTAAAAGGTGTTTCAACTGCATCTCTCGATGACCTCTTATTTCCTATAGTTCCTACATTTTTATACTTACTTATACTTTATTTGCACAAAACAGACGGTACCGATACATCGCGTTTTATATACAGTCGTCGAATGGTATAATTTCAGGCTGCTTTCTTTTGGCGCTAGATTGGGCCATATTCCAACTGAGATACCGGATAATGACATATCCGACATAATACTATGTCTTATACCAAACATTAATCAACTACGATATGTCAAGGATTAGCCGTTTTTAGATATGTCAGAAATTTAAATCTGTCAGATGGTATAAACATTTTAGGCTGCTAGCTTTTGGAGCCGGATGCGGCCAACTTCAAACTAAGTTGCCAGATGATTATATCAGACATATTGCTCAGTGTCATAAAACTCATAAATCCACCATAATATATCAAAGAATCGTTGCCGTTCTTCTATATCTTCTTCTCCTGTTGGTGTCATCTCCTACCAGTCGGCAATCATTTTGGCTGTCTGTGTCCGTGATATTGCGGCGCTAAACAAATCAGTGGCTCCAAGTAGTCGTTGTGC
This sequence comes from Argyresthia goedartella, assembly GCA_949825045.1. NCBI lineage: Eukaryota > Metazoa > Arthropoda > Insecta > Lepidoptera > Argyresthiidae > Argyresthia > Argyresthia goedartella. The sequence continues at coordinate 18,847,960 of OX463829.1, read as the reverse complement.
ACACGACGGCCACACCCCGGTACACCACGTCGGCTCGTGGGCTAAGCCCGGTGAGGGGGCCTGGAGGCTTCGGCAGACAGGTTTATATGCGGACAAGAAGGCCTTCTTAAAAGCAAGGAAGAAGTACTTAATCGATAGGCGGAACACTTCAACACTCTGCTGAATGTCGACCGGTCTGCTGACCTGGAACACATCAACTCGATCCCTCAACTCCCGATATCGATCGAGCTGGATGAGCCGTTGTTACGAGGCGAGGTTGTTCTTGCAATAAAGCAACAAAAGAACAAACGTGCGATTGGCGCTGACTTTATACCGGGAGAACCGCTTGGATACGGCGGTGAGGAACTACATTCGGCAGTATTTTTAATCTTATGTCGAAAAAAGAATAGGTCCCGTCTATTTTTAAGTTCCACACAAAAGGGCCCTATATAAGGGCAAGAGCGACCGATCCGATTGTGGTTCCTATCGCGGTATTTCACTTTTATCAGTCCCTGGAAAAGTCTTCGCCAGAGTACTCCAGAGAAGCCCTCTGGACGGTGCTCGGAAAGATAGGGTGCACAGAGAGATTTGTGAGACTTCTCAGAATCTTCCACGACGACATGCAGTGCTGCGTTTCTATCAACTATGAACAATCAGAGTTTTTCCCCGTTACCTGTGGGGTCAAACAAGGCTGCGTTCTCGCGCCTACATTGTTCGCGCTGTACTTTGCGGCTGTAGTCCGGGAGGTTATACAATCCTCTCCAGAAGATCTACGCATCCGTTTCCGCAACGATGGCAGTCTTTTTAACCTGGCGAGACTAAAATCCCGCATAAAAGCCTCACATGCGGTGGTCACTGTGATCATCTACGCAGATGCCCTATGCTTTGTGACAGAATCCCCAGAATGCCTGCAACAGCTCATGTCCAATCTTGACAAGTCTTGCCGTAAATTCGGCCTGAAGATCAGCGTCAAAAAGACGGAGGTGATGTACCTAGACATCGACGGTCAAGAGCCGCTGAATATTAAAATTGGCGGGGACGAGCTGATGCAGGTCGAAAAGTTCCGCTACCTGGGGAGCACTTTAACATCCAAGTGCGACCTTGATTCAGAGACCAACAGCAGAGTCGGGGCTACAGCTGCAGCTTTCGGCAAGCTGGATACCAAGGTCTTCTGTTCACTTAGAGATAGGTACGAAGATCTCAGTGTACATGGCGATCGCCTGCCTAATCTCCTGTATGCTGCGGAAACTTGGACCGTTTACCGCCGTCACATCCGCATGCTAGACCGTTGCCACCTCAGATGTCTACGCAAGATCATGAACATCAGATGGTCTGATCGCGTGCGGAACACTTAAGTGCTGTGACGTGCCAATGTGGGTGGCATTGAGGCCTACCTCATGCGGCGAAAGCTTCGTTGGTTCGGACACGTATCAAGGATGGCAGAGCAGAGGGTTGCGAAGAAAATCTTCTACTCAGAACTTGAGGAGGGCAATCGTAAGCATGGCGGACAACTCCTGAGGTACTAAGATGTGCTGAAGCGGCACATGAAGAGTTGCGGCATAGAGTCTTCCCTGTGGGAGAAGCGAGCCGCCCTCAGACCCGAGTGGAGGGCTTTGGTTAAAACCAAAGTCCGTGACTTTGAAATCCACCGGCGCCAACTCACTATAATTATATTAATGGTGTGCTCACATGCCCGCAATGCGCGAGGATCTTCACAAGGAAGATTGGCTATACAAGCCACATGCGAGCACACCATCGAGTTCAAAGCTCATAAAGCCGTCGCCGTGACCGAAATCAGTCGGAATTATTGATTTTTTTGTTGTGATGATACACTTCCGGAATTATTGTTTTTTTTTTTGTTGTGATGATACACTTGATTTTATATGGCGTCATCGAAGGGACAAGTAAAGATAGATAGATATCCAAACATTTTTTTAATTGAATTACGTTGGACTTCACTTCCGGCAACGACAACAATGGTACATTACAAATTTACCTAAAATTATTTGAGACCCAGTGGCATCTCACCTCCGTGCGATGTCAGTATACACTTTTATCTATGTTTAGGACAACCTCTGATGCATGAGATTACTAGATTGTACAGATCAAGCCAAGTTTAAAAAAAAAAACCTTTAAATATTTAGATTTATTTAATTAAAAACAGATTAGACTATCTGAATACTATAGGTATGTCCAAATCACCATTGAGTGCCCCACAAAAAAAAAATAGGTATGTGGTCATAGTTTTGTTTTGATAAACTTTTTTCTCAGAAAGTACCTATGTAGGCAGTACTTAGTTTTATCAATACATACTTTTGAGGGCTTCGAGATTCAATCGGGCTTTTCCTTTGTAACAACTATGATTGGTTTACCGTTTAACTTTACATTTCGGTATTGCCCCACAATTAAATAAACATGGTAAAAGCCAAAACAACGTTCCATAATCTGATCTATAAAGACATATTCTTTACGACTACCCTGGTCTTCCTATAGAACGTAAGCAGAGGATTCAAGATGATGATAAAAGCCGTGGTTGCTACAAATGAAATTGCTGTCGTCGCCACCGGGATTGTGGCGAAGTTTCTGAACAAGTTTTTGTCAAAACCACAGCAAAGGCACACGTTGGCAGCGGCGAAGGCAACAGTACCAAAGCAGATGTGGGTCAGTTTCGAGAAGTTTCCATTGAGGACGCCGCAAAGCTCGTGAGCGTAGAGGGAAGCGAGGCCGTTGACCAGACTTACTGTTGTGAACACCAGCGCGACTAGACCTGCAACAATATTGATGATATGATATGAGATCAGCTGTTAAGCCTAGAGTAGAATCCTTCTTATTTTTACCCGACTGCAGTGCAGCGAGAAAAGGAGGGTTATGTGTTTGACCTGTACGTATATAAGTATGTCTGTACCTGAATTCCTCCGTAACTACTTAACGGCTGAATTGATTTTGATAAATGATATGTCATTTGATTCATCCTTATAGCGCGAGTATCACTGGGTCCATTAAACAAAATAAAAAATGGCGGATTTTTGCTCTTAAATGTACGGGCTAAAGGTATTTTCAAAGATCTTTGAGTGGGGTTTGAAAATAGTGATTTAAAATTCGAGTATCTTGCACAAGCTATGAATAATAAACATTAGTTGTAAACTAAGCATAAGATTTTTCCTAATGTTGTCCGTAAAAGCAGGAAATAAATAACTTACCGATTTAAAAATACTAAAAATCTAGACTGCGGTTCGCTAAAAAGCAACAAAACAAGCACTACGACTTAACGTAATTATTGAGATTCGATAAAATTATGATACACTACTACAATAATTTTACCGATATCGTATGAATTTAATTTCATTTATTTGCAGGCAGGACCAATTAAATTTAATAGAGCGGGTTCCACTTGCGCAGCGGTTGTGGCTCTGTCTACCATGCGAGAGGTCCCGGTTCGATCTCCGGCTGGGGGTGAAGAAAAAAAAATCCCCAAGTCTTGGATGTTTATATGTGTGTGACGTCGCTGGTTCTGTTCCCACGACACAGGGTATCCTAGTGGAGAGCCAGAAGCAATGTATGTGCCTGTTTGTGAATGGTATGTTTAAAAAAAACTTGCATTTTCTATTTAAATTAAATTTATCACTAAACACTGTACTCGTTGGTTCGAGTAAAAGTAGATATGTGGCTGCAGCAACTTTTACCAGTAAGGTGCTTCTTGGATTGCTCTTTTTGAGCATTTTATAAGATTCTTCCATTACAATAAGCACCTCAAGTCACCATTAGAGCTATTTAATATTCCGCATGGTCTATCGATGAATATGTGTTTACCAAATCGTCCATGAAGGGTTTCCCAGTGGGCAGTCTTGTCTAAGATCTTGTGAATGCTGCCTCCGATGGCCAATCCTGATCCCAGGATCTGCAGGATCCAGTGAGCACGTCTTTTGTCCACCAGCCGCAGACGAGAAGACCAACCATTTTCGTTGGAGAGACTCAGAATAGCATGTGCCATTAGGAGATGGTACTGCAATTATAATGTAAACATCTGTTGATTTGTTGTGAATGCATATTTCATTAGGTTTCTTCTGTTGTTTAGCGAACCGTTTAATTCAAGTTCAGTACCAGGTTTGCTACGCGTGGAAACATTGGTTTCAGACATTGGTCGGATTACATAGAATTTGAATCCCCTCAGTGAGTGCATCTCTCTAAAGCCGATACCACACTTTTTACAGCTGCTAAATACAGTTTAAATAAAGCTTAAATATAACACCGTCAAGTTACACGGTCAAGCACTCTTACGGCTTTACTAATAAAAAACGGTTTAACTTAAACAGTGTTTTGTCTTGCTTTGACATTTGACATTTACTCGACGTATGAAAAGGACAAAACACTGAATAACTAATACACCGTGAATAACTTTTTTTTATTTGTAAGGCCGTTGGGGGTTTGCTTGTCAGCCAGGTTCCCATTTAACATAGCCGTGTCGTATTAAGTTGTATGTAAATTCTATTAGCGGCTGTCAAAAAGTCGGCCTGAAAACTTAAAATAAAGTCTTTAATTTGGTAACTAGTTCCAGGAGTAAGTAAGAAATACTTACCCCGATAACACATAACAGGGCGTGAAGTGAGGTAGCATTGAGAGGTAACCCATTTCTAAAGGCGAACATTACAGTAACGGAAACAACTAAGCCAATCAAAAGGTGCACCAACGCATTCACAGCCGACTGAAATATTTGAAACTTATAACCCGCGTCAGACCTATCATTTTTCGGAGAAACTGGTGGAACTGTTTTCAAATTATCGGAGTTAACTACAGTTTCCGGGTCAAATGGTGGAGAGACGTTAACAGAGTTCGGCGCCATTTTGAATTTATAAATGTTAACGTCTCCCCGAAAACTTCTAAAATGTAATAAACGCCCAAGTGCAATGTCAAGATTTTTATAGTGAAATGTGGTATTGATAAATGATAACTCTATTATCATTTCACGGCTCTGCAGAAGATTGTTACAGGTACAGACATCAGAAACTGAATCACTAATGATTTCGATTAGATTACATTGTAGACGTTTACCTGCGTGATTATCACGAGTTTAGCGAGTTCATGACCGTGCGTGTCGCTATATCGATTCGAGCTAATATTTTGGGGTACTATTACTTAGATAATGTTACGGGATATGACGCATGTACACAAACAATTCAGTCATACGATTGCCTCAACTTCTTCCCACACCAGAGGTTCTTGGTTCGGATTCCTGATGATGCGATGACATATGACGGGTTGCATTGCTATTAATCTATGATGTACTTATTTATATTCGTGGAGTTTTCATGGCGTTTACTTAGTTTTTAATTTAGATAAATGCCAATTCTTGCCGACATCTATAATATCTTGGCGAAATATCTTCGACTACGATTGATCAATTAATTATAAATGATTATGACAGATTATTGATGATTTATCTGATTGAATATATAATTGATCTTATCCTTTCTTACATATTGCCTTTGATTACGGATAATATGATATATGCCATTAATATCAAAGGTTACTCTTAAGATATTTCTTCATAATTTGTAACAATGATTAAAAATATATATTACATTGAACATTAAATATGACCAGTAATAAAATAAACTATTAAGATGTTGGGTAACGTCAAATTCTTTTTGAAAAAAAAAAACAACTAGAGACTTAAAACTTACCTATTTTTTAAATCTCAAAAGAATATTGTTGTGGTTTAGGCATCTAAAAATAGGTGTTCAAAATATCTTAAATAGGTGTGTTTGAAATTAATTATGTATTTTTGGTCTCTTGTTATGTTGCGATGTTATAGGTTTCAATTAAGAAAGTATAAATTACGAACACACAATTTTCGTAATGTTCTGCCGCAGCGACTGACGTAATAGCCGTGTTATAGTGTAAGCTGTTATAAACTCTCATGCCCGCAAATTCGTCCACGCGGACTTTAGGAATTACAAAATTTAGGGGGGGATAATAACTACAACATCATTATATAAACGGGATCACGAAGGGGCGAAACTGATCGAACAAAAATGATGAAGACCACGCGATCTCACTGATGTAGTTGATATAGGACCTAGAAGATTGGCGCGTTAATTGAAAGAAAGCGTTTATTCGCAGCTGATAGAGGCGTATACATACAATAAATTCAACCACATACAAAGTCTTTATCGCGATCCGCCTCAGCAGCTGCTAAATGGCAGCTAACTCAGCATAATTCAAGTTGAGACCAGTTGAGTGTTAGACAGCAACACGTTAGAATTACTAAATGATACGAAGTTCTTCATTGCGCACAATACCAAACAGCAACGTTGGGAGGTGAAGTTGTCGCCGCGTACTTAGGTAATCGCACACATTATAAAGAAGCTATGTGGCTATATTCATACAGCCTTACTAATAAAAGAAGTTATTCACGGTTTAACTTATACAGTGCGTTGTCTTGCTTTGACGTTTGACATTTACTCCACGTATGAAATGGACAAAACACTGTATAAGTTAAACCGCGATTTTTTTTATTTTATTAGTAAGGCTTTTAGAGTATTTGCTACTTTTCACTCCCTCAAGACACTTCGCCAGTTCGACGCTTGCCTCGGCAGATAAAAATCACTCTTGCTCAGTCTCTCTTACCGCTCATCGATTTTGCTGATTCTGCTGGGTCAGTGCTATCAAAGAACTACTGAACAAACTCGAACGACTAAAAATCTCTGGATTCGATTTATCTCCGGGCTTCGCAAATACGACTATGAATCACAAAATTGCAAGGAGTTGAAGTGGCTGCCGATCCGTCTTCGCTGGAATTCCCACATCCTCAATGTCCATCCACGGTATCCAACCTTTCTTCGAGACAGTTTTTAATTTCTTTCGTCCAGCAGGCCTCGGAGAACTCACGCAGATTCCATGCTCACAACTCTACAGCATAAAACCGCGTCCTATGAGCACGGGCATAGACATCGGGCCATTCAGTTGTGGAATGCACTCCCCTGCACCACCAGGAACAGTCCAAATCTGTTTTTTTTTAAATTCGTGTGAAGAAGCATTACCTCTCTCTTTAGGATTATAGGTAGTATGCATGTAACTATTTATTAGTACATACATACACATAATATACTAGTGGTTCTGTGAGAACATTATACCTTGTGAGCCCTTCGACATATATACATACTTAAACATATTGTCATGACTGAGGGACAAAAGGCTTTTTTATAATGCGATACAAGTTTTTTTTGCGCAACAATTTAACAAAGAAAGTCCAATTTTAAATTGAATTTCAGGTGCTTTAATTTTCCAATTGCTATGCAGACTTTTGAGCAAAATAGGGGTATACGTTTTGGCAATTACTCGCGTTTCCTTTGTCATAGGAGGTAAAATCTGGTGTCTACGGGTTCGTCTCGTGAAGCCGGAGAGAATTGCGTAGTCTGATTAGGTATACATTTTCCGATATAAAATAAAAACTGAAATCCGCTAACTAACTATGAGTCATGCTTTTTCATGCGTGCAACCGGCGTTCGTCTATTTATAAGACGTTATCACGCCAAAAAAATAAAAATTGAGTCTACAAAAAAAAAACTATATAATTATCGAACCTGCTCACAAAATTTAATGAGAATCGGTTGAGAAATGCGACCTATAGTCGAGAACAGACAGACAGACAGACAGACAGAAGGAAAATGCATTTTTGGCCAATCTCGAAACTGGACGCTTCGTCGCGTCGCTCGTTCGGGCAATTAGTAAAATTACCATTATTTTATACCGTTAGTTTATAATATAACCGTTTTTCCGCGTAAGTTTATAAACTGTCGATAAATTGAAAACTGTACGATTCTGCTTACAATAAATGCGTTAGTTTGTAATCAAACCATTAAATTGTGAACTGGTCTATAGTCAATAGTCAATAGTCAAAGTACTTTATTACTGTAGATATTTACATATACTTAGCAAACGTCATTTTTTGCCTCTTCTCTACATTGGACCACTGTGGGAGAAGCAGGGCGTAGAAACTCCCACAGACTTATTTTTACATCTCGTTTAAAAATAGGTTGTGCTTAACTAATACAAATATGAAAAATTTAATTGTTATGATTAATAAGCAGGAATAAATAATTACAAAATTATTAACAGCAAGGTCTGTGTTGAGCCAGATTAACCCCATACAGTCCTGTCATTTAAGTAATCTTGAACATTGTAATATCCCTTTTTCGACAAAGTCGCTTTAACATGCTTTTTAAATTGCTCAAATGGCAATTTCAAAATCTCCAGAGGTATCTTATTGTAGTAGAGAATGCACTGACCCTTGAAAGAATTGCTAACCTTCGCGAGTCTAAAACGGGGCGCAAATAGTCTGTGATTATTTCTTAGGTTAACATTACAGCTGTCGCTAAGTTTGGAAAATGTTTTAAGGTTCTTGCGTACATACATTATATTTTCAAAAATAAATTGACTAGCTACTGTTAGTATGTCAATTTCTTTAAAAAGCTCTCTCAAGGAGTCTGTTCGTTTTAAATTATAAATTGCTCGAATAGCTCTTTTCTGTAAAATAAAAATAGTTTGAATATCCGCTGCTTTCCCCCACAACAAGATACCATAGGACATCACACTATGAAAGTAACTAAAATATACTAGCCTAGATGTAGCCACATCCGTGCTTTGTCTGATGTTCCTAACAGCGTAAGCCGCAGAACTTAATTTACCAGCCAATTTATCTATGTGGGGTCCCCACTGCAATTTGGTATCAATGGTTATTCCAAGAAACTTCGTATCATTTACCAATTCTAACGTGCTGTTGTCTAACACCAAACTGGTCTCAACTTGCCTGACATTTGGAAGTGAGAATTTGATACACTTGGTTTTACAAGAGTTTAACAATAAATTATAAATTTTAAAAATTAAAAGTCTAAACTTGAACTGCAAATGAAAAACCAGGGCGTGGGTTAGGGTAGGTGAAGGCTAAAGGGGGTGAGCGAAGCGAAGTTCGCTTTATCCTTCGTGTATGGTTGACATGTAAGAAAGAAACATAAATTTTGGATTCTGTCGGTCTCGATGACAATTTTTGGATAGTTTACAAACTCACGCTTCTTTTCACGGTTAGTTTTCACGGTTTACACAATATTACGGTGACATATTACGTTTTTTATGTATATTGATGATATGATATTTAATATGTTTATTGATGGTAGGGTCTTAAATGCCAACCACTATGATGTTCATCTTCCCTAATTTTACCGATATGCGAGCCTTAATTGTGAACGGTACATCCAAAACTGAAGATATTTTGTTTCTACTTTTTCGTTGTATTGAATATACCTATGGATCGAACCCTGATATTCAGTGTGAACGAATTTAATAATCATAATAATGCATGTATTTCGGACAAAAATAGATCCATATTTAGTTAGTAGCACACATCTTTCTTAATGCTATGTTAGTATCTTAGTATACTACACACATTTAGATGCTAGGTTGATTACTTGGTTAATTGGATTAATGTTTTCGTGATGAGAAAAATCGAATTTATAAATTAGTTGCAGCTAAATTGCGAACGAGGACTCTCCTTGTTCCATTATACGAGAGCTAGGAACAATATGGTCTAAGTACTCCAGTTTGTGCGTACATCATATCTGCCGGTAAATAAGTACAAGTAAACATTTATTAAAGGCTGCGTGAATCCATAAATCGATTCGCCGACGTTCGGACAAATTACATAACTTGCCGTGTAGGCCTTCGAGACTATGTCCCATGAGGTCTCAAGCAAATAAAATAAGTAATAATACTAATACTTCTTTATTTATTTATTTTATTTATTTACTGATTACAGAGTTTACAGCACATACGATACAAATAGATTCTCTGATTCATATTTGAAATAACACGTTTGAAATGTAAAGAGTTAATTGTATATTTTTTTTAACAATTTATTTAGTATTGTGATGACAAAAAAGAAAGAAGAAAGAGAGTAAGTAAAGAAGAGGGTTTATGTGAAGAAATGAAATCAAAAAACTTCGATATTTTGGCGTGTGGTGATAATTCCCAATAACAATTTGGAATTTATTGTATAATTTATGTGTTTTTATGTCAATTTTTTAATTTTGTTTTTTTTTGTTGGGGCTGATATTTCTCTTACTATATGGAATAGGTTTAATTTTTTAACAATGTTTAGCTAAATATAATAGAGTTGGTACCAACAAAACTTCAGTCCCCATGGGTCAAACGTATACAGCCTCAGCCGTCAAAATTCGCAACAAATTGCGCCGTGAGCCTGCGCAAGCGGCGTGCGGCCACAATTATCAATTAACGTGTCGTTTCGTGATCTACGCATTACACCGCGGCGGCCTGCACTTAACTGATGTGTGTTTGGTTCAGCACATGGAGATACCAGTGATTATACTACAACACGCTCATATTATCTGGGCACCTCGCTGGATTGAGGAACCATGGAGAAACGTAATGACCGCACGAATCCAGATGCACAAATATTGTGATTTTGACTGTGTTGTGTGTCCGATAAGTATGTTTAGGACCACCCTTATGTTCATGTTCGCCAAATATGTTAAATGTGTATAAGATACAGTAAAGGTGAAAAACTTCTCTCATCCGTTTTTTGATCACGCACGAGTAAGATTATATTTAAGCTAACGTAAATATTGATATATTGCATCTATATAGGTTGCCTATAAAAATCAGATGCTGATGCTGTTAAATATGTAGAAGTGTGTAAGCGCCATAATATAATAATAATGATAATAATGTCCCAACCGAGGGGCGTGGGCCTTTACCCGGATACGAGTAAGATTGAGCCATACTCCACCACGCTGGCTCAGTGCGGGTTGATGGAGGGGTGTCGGGCTAGTGGCCAACCCGACTGTCAGATGTTATCAAGCTGCCCTATTAGCTTTACGACTACTACCACCGAGTAGCGACAGTAGCCGGGACCTACAGCTTAACGTGTCATCCGAAACACGGAAGCGCCCGAAACAAATGCCACATGGAAACGGACACCCATCAAGTAACGTCTCAGCCAGATGTTGCTACCCGCACGATCGTTTCCGATGCGCAAATACCGCTAGGCCACGGACGCTTCATAGCACCATACATTATTATACATACATTATATTTCAGATGATGATAACTGCGTCAGGAGAAATGAACAGCACCCTTATGGCGTAACTCTCTGAAGTTCATAGCGTGTGTCTATGGTTCATCTCATGCTCATACAATTTCATCGATTGCGGGGTATCACCGAAGGCTTCTAGGCTTCATTCAATGAGCTTGGGTTTGGCTTCCATTATGATGCTACTTGCGTGATACCAATTTGACAGAGGAAGCTGGTGCAAGGTGTCAAACGTAAAAGTCTATATGAAGTTCATAGCTCAGACGAGTTACGCCATAAGGCTGCTGATTGCAACGAATCTTACGAGCCAAGCGTAGTAGGCTTACAGGTAAGTGTTCCAGGGTTGCGTCTCCCACCTTTTAGCTCTATCATCAGACCAGACGCTGGAGTGCGATTGGAGTGGCCTATGTTCAGCAGTGGACGTTAACAGGCTGAAATGATGATCAGACCAGAGCGATGATACCATATTGCTGGATTGTCATCTATACTACAAATACATTTTCATGTATTGTACAATATACACATTTCGTGATGAAGTTCTTTTGGTTAGTGAAATAATAATAATAATAATACCTTGGACACTATTTACACTCATTGTTCTAGCCCAGAACTAGGATTCCCTGTATCTTGGGTACTAGACAACGATACACATACTTATATAGATATTATACTTAGATAGATAAACAACCATGTCTAGGGTAAAAACATCCGTTCTCATCAAACAAATATTTGCCCCCACCGGGACTCGAACCCGGGACCCTTGGATTCGTAGGCAGATATATTAAAGCGTATCAGATAAATAGATTTCTATATTTTGACTGCATCAGCACAAGACTTCGATAAGCAACCCAGGTGCAATATTTGTATCATTATTTACATTAGCTAACATATAATCGTACTCCGGATCGAATAACGCATGATGGTAGATTTTGACCGTATCTCAAACCATACCTGTTTTTCATTATGTTTTGGCATGAGGATTTTCAGAAACAGAGCATTATTTTTGATAATTTTGGTAAGCTATTTTTAGGGATTTTCAGCATATTACAAGCTAATTACATCTCAATAAGGATAAAATAAATTTGCTTTAAATATTCTACTCTGCTCTGTGTGTGGTCTGTTGAAGCTTGAAGAACTTTTATGTTTCGATCGATTTTCATTTCTATGATTAATACATACGTTCAAACGGACCATACCGTGGGATCGTTTGAGATCAGAGGACATCATTCTCAACACGATGCGCAACTCGGCGCAAGTTAAATCTCAATCAATAGTTCAACCGCTACCAAGAACTTCGGTGTCTAGAACCGGAAAACTTATACCGGTTCGATTGTAGAAACTATATCATGTCGATGATTTTATTGATCTCCTAATAAATACATTCTTGATTACCTAATAAATTAGTTTGGTTCCTAAAATAGATCTGTCACCTACATTTTATTATTAATTAATATAACATTGGTCGCCTAAAATTCATTTAAAAGTCACCGAGAAAATATATTGGTTATCAAATATTTGACTTGTCACTTAGTGGATCTTTTACCTAGCGTGTATCGCCAAACAATTACAAATTGGTCACCAATTGAGGTATTTATATTCTTACATGTCAACCTAACACAAAGGCTAAAGAAGGCCTCGCTCACCCCCTTTAGCAAAGGCTACAGGTGAAGACCTACCCTGACCACTATGCCCTGATATTTCGTATGCAATCCAGCAGATTTAATCGATACTAGGTGACAGATGTACTATTTAAGTAACCAATCTATTAATTTGATGATCAATTCACTTTTTTGAGGACACACCTATTGTTCTGGCGATAGAAAAAAAGTGAGGGAACTATTATTTAGGGGATATATTAACAATTATTTGGTGATCCATATTTAGTTGAAGAAGGTTTGATTAATTGAAGACCAATTAATACATAGGGTATTGCAGTTTAGTGACAAATCTAAATGTAGGTATCAGAAAATATTGTTCCCACTGTTAATCAAGCCTCGGGCTCAACCACGGAGGTTTTACATTGGAGACGCCATCCTTGCGCTTACGGTTTACCCATGCGCCTGAGGACAAGATTTTGTAACCAGCATTATGTTTGCGTTAACATACCATTAAGTTGCTTGTGATGTGTGAGTTCATTGCGACTACAATTAGTTTCCATTTGCAGTAGTGATTACGTAGCTACGTTACCTCATCTGCCTTAACAAATGACAGTCTAGAATAGGCCTTTTCATTCCCCACGCTTCCAGTCTTAATAATTCATAGGCATTGGCATAAATTCTTGATTCTCTCCGAAGTCGCTCGAGCGAGTCGGTTCGACAGGTCGAATTGAAATGTGGGCCAAGTGCGATTTGCATAATTTAGGCAAACCGTTTTGCCCGTAACTAATGGAGTTAAGCCTGTTAGACAAAGGGTTCGCAATTGAGCCGGCTATTATAATAGTCCACGGTTATATTAGTGATACAGACGTCGAGATCGTTAGGTTGAACTTTCTTTCATTTCAGGACTATCGAAGGGAATCCTGTCCTATAATATAATGAATTAGTTTTGTAGATATTAGCGTAATCAATGCAATAATGATAAGGCCTACCTTATCCTGTGGTTGCCTGGGCGTAAATTATACGCCTAAACTCGTACTTACTCTGTTGTGTTCTGAATATTGTGACGCTTGAATAAACGCTTATCTATCTATCTATCTATCTATCTATCTACCTTTCGCTATAATTAGTCTTCATATGTCTGCTGATAACATTTAATCTTATGTCTACCTCTAGAAGCACATAATCTAATCTGTATTAGGTAATAAGCAGGATACTAAAATATATGCAGATATAACGGTTTCAAATTAACTGGTTTTGTAGTAATATTATTTCGCACGCTGCTGTTACAGCGGCTTACACATTTGTTCACATACGAGGCTCGATCTTTTTGGTCACAGAGGTCGTAACTTTAATGTAAAGCAATTAAATCAATTCTACAGTCTATGTAGCACGTAACGTAAATATTTTGATGACTTTGTGATCTGTGTTTGTGATCTGATTTTGTGATAACTTTTGTAAATATCTTCAATACTGCACATTAAAAATTGCCACACAGCGAAGGGAGAAAATAAGACGACTTCAGCCTAAATAGGGTTCGTAATAAACCCGGGCGGTCAGCACATTTTGAGGGTACCATTTGGACCTTTGGTAATGGAATTAAATCCAATTAGATTTTAGGGTTACGAGGTGAAGTTTGCTGACGGTAAACAAATACATTTCGGTTCGGACAGCACCTGCTGTTTGGGCGAATTTGTTTCGAGATAAATTGGCAGCATCTGCTTCTTTACCGCTGAATGTGCTCGCTGAATATTTTATCCCATAAAACGACCAGTCAAACACTGAAGCACCAAGTTGGTAATAATATATTTATATGCAGCATACATTTCAGCATCTATTTCAGCATCGCGTTTAGCATTAATTTGAGGATGAGGCTGTGGTTGCAAAATCATACTGATCTATGGTCTTTACATACCTGCCTCTAAATACTCTGATAAAGGTGACCAAAGACGTCATATCAACGCAGCTCTGTCTTGTCTATCCTAATAAGGAAAAATACTTGTACACATCCATAAATATAATAGTTGAAATTTAAGTTAAACTTAATTTCAATATTCCTGATTATCTTCCCAAGAGCAAAGTTAGAACAAAGAAAACCATACGTATGAATACTTGCAGGAATTTGTTTGGTTACGAACTCCAATGCATGCGAGATACTGTTTAAAATCCGCGGAGCTTTCGCGCGAGGTGTGGTTTTCGATCAAAGTTTTCCATTTCTTCTCGAACTAAAGTGTACGAAGTACTTAGCGCCACTACCGTGCTAAGACTCTTCGCAAACACAGAAAGCGGTTTTGATGTTTCCCTAAAAGCCAGCAGTATCGCGACGGATATTGAATTGAAACTTGCAAACGATATTTCATACATTCGATGCTATTACACTTAAAACGGTATGTTACAGTAAAATTATATTTAAACTTTATAGTGTGCATGTTGTTTTATGGTTTGTCGTAAAAATATCTCGTTACTCTAAAGTTCGCGCCATGGCATAACTCTAGGTAGAATGTCTACTTATATTTATCTGTTTTAGCGTCTTGAGAACAAGTTTCAGGCAAAACAGTCAGGTTTATTCTTAGTTTATACAACCAAGTTATGGCCGAGGCGGGCCTCTGGTCACTCAAAAGTAGAGTCGAATTACTGAATTCAAATATGTATCTTTGTTAAATAAGAGTGCCCGTTAAGATATGCTGTTATGAAAGGAAAACCACACCAAACGCTTTCACCACAGTAGATCTCTCCATATTCGTGGTAATGTATAGCCTCAAGCATTCAATACCAAAATAGAGATAGGTGCGAACGCTGCCTGTAGGGAGTTTCATTTGGCGGTGTCTCCCCCAGGCACTTAAGTTTGCATTAAGCTTGTCCAAGCGCGAAATTGATCTTTTAGCAGGGGAGTCCCCGGACGAAAGCAAAATCGCCACGTGTGTCTATTGATATTTGAACAAATTAAGTAATAGTATGTGTTATGGACCGTTTTATTAGAATTCAGAGGTCTGGACTATTTGGACATTTATTTTTGGCTTGTCTTATCATGGGCATATTTTTTTCGAGGAAGTCTTTGTAGTAAGTACGAAGTCCTAATTTGAATAAGATAAGCCTTTGAGAATGTATTCAATGTCTATGCCAGTGGCTATATAACTCTGAAGGAAACACGAGTTTTCCCATACTCATTACTCGATGAATCTATAAAACTCAAAATTAAACCAATTTCAAACTTCCAGTGCAGATATCTCAACATGGGTATTTACCGTGTTGATAATCTTTAGGTTTTAAACTTGGAACTCCCTCAAGGCGGCTCGCTTTTACTGCTACCAACAGGGGGAGTTATTTCGTTTTGCGAAACACACACATGAGGTGAACCCCTTTACAAGACGAAGGGGACGTAATCAAGGATTAATTTTCTGCTTGGATTATTTTCAATCCACCCTGTGTGGGTTTAGATTGTATCTTAAAATTAAAGGAGGCAGGTGTTTAAAGATAGCCGCGCTTGGCGAAATACTCTAAGGTATTTCTGTTGAAAGAGGTTTATTGATATTTTTGGAAATGTATAATTTCCAGTTTTACAAAATGTAGAAGATAAAAATGTATCAGACAGTGTGATTGCCATACAGATCGACACTCAAATTCCTGCATGAAGTATTTATACAGGGTGTCTCGTAAATAATGGTCCAACGTTAAGAGGAAGACAGCTCGTCTAGTTTCCTACAACTAAAACCAAAACGATAGGGTAACGTAGATAAATTTTTCAGTTATTTTCCATTCCGTCTAAAGCATTAAAAATATGATATACGCATGTCTTTAAAATGCTGCGGCTGCAAATAATAACATTTCCATTGCCTAACTTTAGTAAGATAAATAGAAATAATTTACCAATGTTTAGATAACAGTTTTGTTACTAACTTTTATTAAATGATTTTTCTGCCTAAATATTTTTCCGCCTTCCGATGGCAGAAATAAAAAAACTGCTGCAAAAAAGATATGACATTGATCTGTACCGTTATTTTAAAAACTTTTACACCCAGCTTTAGTATTAAAGTCACGCATAGACTTTGTCGTTACAAAGATATTGCTGAATTTGTGATAATTTCAGAACAATAAATGAAAAAGTAAAATGTGCTTTACATGTATTGTATTGTCTAAAATGTGTGCCTAAGAGTCTCAACACTAATAAAGACATCATTTTTAGGGTTCCGTGCCAAACGTGACCTTATTACTAAGCCTCCGCTCTCTGACCGTCTGCCTGCCGGTCACCTTGACACCTGCCGACGCGTACTACACTCCACTTTCCCTGACTCCGTATCGTCAAGAGGCGAAGACACCCCAGGGGAGTCGTATTCTAACATACGCAACTATGCTCTCATGTCACAACCCACGACCTGGCCTCGGCCCTCTAATGGAAATAAAACTGCAAAGATCTGGACCCTCTCTTTACTTCTACAAGTACAAAAACGACCACCGTTTTAATGGAACTTGCCTATATCTTATGGCCCGTAATAGGTAGAGAGATGAAATGTTCACAAAATGTAACATAACATTTACATATAGACACATATGTACATTCCTTCTGCCTCCGCACTAGGATACCAGATGTCGTGGGAACGAGAACTAGTGACGTTACAAACATGTAAACATCCAAGACCTGGAGATTTTTTCTTCATTCGCAGCCGTGATTCGAACCCGTAGATTGATGTGCAATTATGTGTACTAAAATTACACATTGGCACAGACTAAATGACGTTTACGGTATGTAGTATCTTTGTAATATCCATGCTTAGATACTAAACGGTGATGAAGGCAGTTAATCGTCTGTTTAACGACGGAACTAGACAGTAAAATTGACATAAAACTTGTAGCACGTACCTCTCGAGTAAATTAGCTGAGACTACTGGTCTCTAGACTGGATTCTTAAATGTTAAAATAATAATTGGCAGTTTCCAGGCAGTCTTTTAGCTTTATATATTCTTATCCTTAAATTAATGATAGTTCAAGTGCATTATTATTATTATTATCATCATTATTATTGGCCAAGGTCTTTCCACTGCTGGATAAAGGCCTCCCTTCCCAACTTCCGCTCTTCTGGTTTCCTTGTGCATTAGTAAAATTAAATAAGTATCTACTAGAAATTACCTATTTGAGATTATCTGCAACTAGACATTTTCCTAGGAACCAGATGGAAAATAAACACAATGAAAAGATCGTACGCCTATCTATGAAGGTAACATTTGCATTATGTATATTCCCTCACAATATTATTTTCATAACGTACGCTGCTATACTATTAGGTATTCCAGAAAGAAGGTTATTCCATTTTATGGCTCAAAACGCAAAGATTTATGACCACGTTAAAATAAAATACATTTTCATCCGCCACCATGCTCCCTTCTCATGTATGCAGGGAATTAGAAAAATCTATATACTTAATGTACATTTGTTATACTCCAAAGGCTTACGAAGATGCCGCGTATTACTTTTGAGGAAGGTGGATTACTATTTCTGCCTGACTCGAGTAGAGTTCGAGTAAGTAGGTAGTTTTAATGCTCTGGAAATTGAATAGATAATTTACCTACACAGACCGATGCATGAATTGAAGCTATGTAGAGCTTAATGTTCTCTATTTTTTTGCTTATACACAAAATAATCCTAGGGTTGCTTAAAAATAGTTTTTGAAATAATTAAATAACTTTATAGATTCTTGAGTGAAACTTTTGTTTGCAATCGGTGGGAACAGAGTGCCCCAGTAACACCTCCAGTATAATATCACATCTTAAGTAAAAAAATATATATATATATCACAGCTCCGAGCAAAAGTATCTACACCGATACATTTACAGCCCATTTTTCAGATCGCATCTACACCGTAATGAAACGACGATACATTCTGGAACATCTTTGCGCATTGGCAAGGATTTATCTCTTCGGTACCTAGCGGGAGTCGAATTTTCCGAGCAGTTCATATGGGTTAGTCAATAGTCAATAGTCAATAGTCAAAGTACTTTATTACTGTAGATATTTACATATACTTAGCAAACGTCATTTTTTGCCTCTTCTCTACATTGGACCACTGTGGGAGAAGCAGGGCGTAGAAACTACCACAGATTTATTTTTAGATCTCTTTTAAAAATAGGTTGTGCTTAACTAATACAAATATGAAAAATTTAATTGTTATGATTAATAAGCAGGAATAAATAATTACAAAATTATTAACAGCAAGGTCTGTGTTGAGCCAGATTAACCCCATACAGTCCTGTCATTTAAGTAATCTTGAACATTGTAATATCCCTTTTTCGACAAAGTCGCTTTAACATGCTTTTTAAATTGCTCAAATGGCAATTTCAAAATCTCCAGAGGTATCTTATTGTAGTAGAGAATGCAGTGACCCTTGAAAGAATTGCTAACCTTCGCGAGTCTAAAACGGGGCGCACATAGTCTGTGATTATTTCTTAGGTTAACATTACAGCTGTCGCTAAGTTTGGAAAATGTTGTAAGGTTCTTGCGTACATACATTATATTTTCGAAAATAAATTGACTAGCGACTGTTAGTATGTCAATTTCTTTAAAAAGCTCTCTTAAGGAGTCTGTTCGTTTTAAATTATAAATTGCTCGAATAGCTCTTTTCTGTAAAATAAAAATAGTTTGAATATCCGCTGCTTTCCCCCACAACAAGATACCATAGGACATCACACTATGAAAGTAACTAAAATATACTAGCCTAGATGTAGCCACATCCGTGCTTTGTCTGATGTTCCTAACAGCGTAAGCCGCAGAACTTAATTTACCAGCCAATTTATCTATGTGGGGTCCCCACTGCAATTTGCTATCAATCGTTATTCCAAGAAACTTCGTATCATTTACCAATTCTCACGTGCTGTTGTCTAACACCAAACTGGTCTCAACTTGCCTGACATTTGGAAGTGAGAATTTGATACACTTGGTTTTACCAGCGTTTAACAATAAATTATTAACTGTGAACCAATTCAAGGTTAAAGACAATACACCATTAACATCATCAAAATTTCCTTTTTGTCTTTCAATTTTGAAGACCATTGAAGTATCATCAGCAAACAAAACTATGTCAGTTAATTTCTCCACCATGAAAGGCAGATCATTAATATATACCAGGAATAAGAAAGGGCCTAATATGGAACCTTGTGGAACGCCAATTTTAACACCCGATCCATCAGATTTTACGCCGTTAACTTCTGCCTTTTGAATTCTATTGCTTAGGTATGATCTTAGTAGATCCAATTAGTGATGATAGATATAAAGTACAAGTGTAAAGTGTTAGCTTCGATAACCGGACGTGCAGACTGAGACACGTAGCGAGACAACTTAAAGGCGAAACCACCTGCAGCCATACATAAATGTATATCTTAAAACTACCAGAATGGTGCCGTTCTCACATACGGTGCCGAAACATGGACGCACACGAAGGAGATTGTACACAAAGTCACGGTAGTACAAAGAGCCATGGAGCGTGCCATGCTAGGCATCAGGCTGTCAGACCGTATCCGTAATACCGAAATCAGACGCCGAACCAAGGTGGCTGATGTGGGTAAGCGAATAGCACGGCTTAAGTGGAAGTGGGCAGGACACTTGGCAAGGCGAGAAGACGGAAGATGGACCAGATCGGTGACAGAGTGGTGGCCAAGAGGAAGCCAAAAATCGGTCGGCAGACCATTTGCCAGATGGTCCGACGATGTGGCGAGGGTGGTAGGAAAGCAACGGACGGGGGTTGCGTAGGACCGTTCTGAATGGTGTGTTTATGAGGAGGCCTGTACCCAACAGAGGATCCCCTGAGAGGCTGATGATGATGATGATGATACCACAATGGTGTGTCAACTTGTTGCCAATGTGCAAGTACTTTTACTGCCAATTGGTTTTATAAGTCATATAAAACCACGATCGATGCTCCACAAACGAACCAATGACCTCATAAAAAAATTGCCGCCATGGTCGGATACGGCTTCAAAGACATCATGACATCAGGATCAACAAGTTTAATAAAAGTGAATTCCGTTATAAAGGTTTGTTTAAAAATCTGTGCAAGTGTCCATTGACGCATTTTTATGCATGGTATGTGGTTTAGTGCTATATTATATATATTATATTCTGAATAAAGTAATAATGTGGGTCGCAGAAAAGGAGGAACCATATCAAACACAAAATGCGCCAAAGTATAGCCGCATTTGAGATGGCGGAAAATGATAAGAGTTTGCAGGCCCAATGAGTATATTCTCCAGGAAATAAAACCACCACTTCCTCTCAGACTCATGCCGAAACCGAATGCTGAACTTCCTTGGTCATATTGCACATAGCGGCAATGAGTATCTCGAGAAGCAGATAATGGAAGGAAAATAGAAGGAAGGAAGACCACCAGCACGATGGCGTAGTCAAACTCAGGAATACCTGCAGCTTGGTTTATATGAGAAAATACACGCAGGCCTGGACAGAACAAAATGTAAATTCCTGGTCTCGCCCAACTAGAAAGAAGAATTAACCAAACAGATAGGCACTGAGAAAAGTCTGTTCACTCTTACTGTATAGTAGTATGCTGAAGACAAGTTCAAGTCAAAACCAGAGTACACTTCAGCTCCTCAAAGCAGAGGGGAATCTGTAATCTGACACCACAAATTTATTATCTGCAGCAGAATATCCTCTCCCGAGTGCATCCACGACCGGAGCCTCTACCGCATCACATGGTATTAGGCACTTCAAAATTGCTTTAATCTGGCATGTTCAAAAATGAACTTCATCGTGTAACACATAAAGAGCATGTTTATATTAAACGTGTTAATTATGAAGTGGGTTTCAGCGAGTAATGAACGCGGCGGAAGGCGAGCCTTCATTGTAAGCGGATGTTTCGGAATTTATTACAGCGTGAAAATAAAACGGGGACTTAATCTTGTTTTCACGGCAGTTTCCTCGCTGTAGCGGCTAATTTTGAATGAATGATTGATTCTACTTGCTCAAACGTGGGTCGCCATCTAGCATTTGTAGTTTGAATTTTCTTTTGTATGTTTACATTTCCTTAACCAATTCATATAATCATCTCACTAGTCGGTACTTTTTACTCGGTTCCACCCACTTGATATAATGAGCATAAACTATACCTTCTGTTTCAACTTAAGTGGGTTCCGTTACCTACACAATTCCTTACATTAAACATAAACTATAAGTTTTTTGCTTTTTGAGTGAATCAGCAAAGGTGAGAGCACAGAACCCGCACAAATCGATATGAAAATCCCATATTTCCGCTTAGCCAGTGCTCACAGTTTAACTTTCCGGAACCCCCAGCGGATTAAACGTAAAATAGGAACCATCTACACAGGAAGTGCAAGACGCACACATAGCCGGCGGACATCCGAAAAGTATTTCCGGCTTGTCTGCAGCCGGCGACGCGAACATACACCACAACATACGGTGGATGCGGTAGAAAACTATGTAGAAGATCTGGACGAGAGTCAGAAGATACATACATATACTGGTTGTATTAAGACTAGAGGTTTCAGTCTAAACACGTCGTCAAGCCTCGGGAAACCCATGTAAGCTTGGTTGGTTATGTTGACAGCGTCAATATGTGTGAATTTTCGACCCGCAGCGATTACGCCGCTGAATCAATCTGCTTCAAAGCACGAGGCATTACGGTTTTACTTTCCCAAGTAAACCAACGCAGTTCCAAAACTCAAGAACAAATTTGCGGGGCCAGACAATCAATATTCACAAATCGTTTCCATATAAAATTAGTCGTTTTACTTTTTACGAGCTCTGCGGCTCGCCTCTCTGTCCGCTCGAGTCAATATTACAGAACGCGTCCTCGGAGACGAGTTTGAATTGCAAATGGAATCTTTCAAACATTGGACGCCGAATGAAATCTTCAGAGGAAGTAGGGGCCGCAAAGAGGAACTAAAAAAACCCGTTCGGGATACTGCATTTCCGTTTGCATTGAGAGTTTTTTGCGAGTTTCCGAACTAACGAAACCTTTGGCCGATGCGCGAGGCTTACAAAGCAAGCAGCTCTTCGTAAATAAATAATTTACGGTCTCTTTGTACCGTGAATTTTGTGATGTAGGTCAAAGAATAGGCAAGTAATAATTAATCGTATAATAGGTAGTATAATATTTATCACTTCTTTGCGTTTCTTTTTCACTATAGAACCAATATCGTACAACAATACAACCGGTGATAGCTTTACAAAAGCGGCTTAGTTCTGTATACATTTGTGTTTATATAACACATTTATGTAGACGTTGTTTTATAGCCAAGCTGATGTAAGCCTATAATCCTAAAGTTATGTATCCTAGGCATAGAATAGCGTGCGCGAACTTACTCAATATAAATTGTACCAACTATCCGAGAATAGACAATTCATCATATCTCGCATGTGTTGGTGTCACAAAAGACATGGGAGCTGAGTGCTGCTAGACCGAAACTTCAAAATTAATTTCTAACTTAGATTGAACAATTTTTTACTGCACTTCAAGTTTTCTACTATCGCACCGTAAGGTTTTTCCATAAATGTTAGTCTTACAGTTTGAAACTGATTTCATAAATATGGCATGGTGGAATGGACATCGATAGCTAAGTAAGATAGTAGTAGGTAAATTCACAGTTTTGCTAAATCACTTGTGGATAGCATTTTTGATCCACAAAAAAAACAAGCAAAAAGAGTGAATATTTAAATAAGCGGATGCTTATTACCACCGTTAATTCGACTCTCAATCGTCATAAGGGCCAACTTTTGATAGATGAGTATCGTTGATGGACGATGTAGATTTTTCTCGCATTTCAAACAATGGGAGTGGTATCATTAATCTTTGACTACCGGCACTCGGCCGATCCGTCCCACGACCGCAGAGCCAATGATTGCTAACAACCCAGTGTAGTGAAGAGACAGTATTTTAACCTTTTCATTCATAGTAGAAAGCATTTGATGTGGCATAAAAAAAAATTCATTCCAAATCAGAGTCTTTTTTGAGAAACTGGTCATTTAAAGCTATGAATTTCGGAATACTCGTTTAATCATTTGCCCATGCTTGTTTTGACTACGCTCGTTTATATTAACGACTTGTTAGATACGGTTTTGTTAAAAGTGGATTGTTGGAGCTTCTTCCTGTTGGAGTTATGTACCATAGTTTCGCTACATCGTGCTAACTACATACTGATTTTATCGATTGGTCGATCAACTAATCGATTTACTGGTCCTCGTTGACTTTCATTAAAACTATTCGGTCACGGTCCGGGTTCGATTTGAGATGTCTTGCATTTGATAATTGTTTACAAACGGTGATCTGTTGGCTCTAAATTACAATTAAAAAGTCCATAGTTCCGATTTAATTGAAAAGCGGCCATGGAATTCTTTGGGCTTGTCACACTAAACTACGAGAATATGTCCCAGAGACAGTCAGACGATCTAACAAATTATGTAGAGCATGATGTATTTTTAGTGATTTGTTTTTGACTATAAATGAGCTTCTATCTCCATAAATTAGATAAACAAACAATTAAATACTTTTGCAGTACTTACAGATTAACTGCGAGAAATAAAATAGTGGTAGAAAATAAAAGAGCCTCAAACAAGCTTTTAACAGAAGGATTTAGCGCATGTCAGAGGGCCATAAGCTGTTGGGATTTGATGGCTATCTCATCACGAGACTAAGTGTAAAATACTTATAAGATAATATACTGGCAGGGGTGTGGGTATTTGGACATCCAGGCACTAGTCGACAAATTAAATAAAAGCAATTTCTCATCAATTTTAAATTCATGTTATTACTTACCTAAAAATAAAAGGATAAAGAAAGATTCTAGATGGGAGACGGTAGTGAAAATTGTTAATGATCAAGTTCCGTTATTATATAGGTAGATAGAGGATGTAGTGAAAGCCTTCCAGATCTTCCAGTTGAATTTATATTTTATGAGGTATCGTTATGGTAATAAAACGGTTAGAATTTTCACCTAACATTGATGTTATAACCCTACCAGAAGCTATTCCTTGCGGAACTTATCGGTGCATTGAAGAGCAAACACGGTTACTTAGCACGGAACACATAAATACAACTAGATATTTAATTGGCGCAGCCGAGGTCCGAAGCTTATACTCGTAACGATAGCCGAGAATTGTTAGAAACTGGAGGACTCGCAGAAAATGTAGAAAATAAGTAACTGATTTTTCAGAACAAGTTTGTTCTAGACTCTGGCTAATAGGTTTAGGCTATTTTACAGATACAGAACAGGTAGGTATTTTGTTCTCATTTTCATTTTTCGCTGGTCATCAAACTAGTTTAATCTTATAGGTTTTAATGGACCTTTATACCTTTTCTGTTGCCTTGACAAATAATATTTTGAAATATTATTTTTTACTGGCTAAGCGTGGGCGCAATTAAGTCTCTGCAACCCCGTATGGAAAAAATCGTGACGCTATGTTGGTTTTTTATTTTTACTTTTAAATTAATCACACTTTCATCAACACATATAAGAGGCTTTGGTTATAAAAACATTATGTGCACATTTAACACATGCATGTGCACTTTGTCCTCAGGCCTTTTCCCCCGAAAAGAGGTAAGCAGACTTAAAGGACGACCACTCACACAACTAATATACTTACCCATCTAGGTATTCCCCCAACTAGACTCGCACCTCGTCCTGAATAAAGGGATGTTCTTGATTACAACTTCATAACAACCGGTTCACCAGAAAGATTCGCCTCTCATGATATCGGTTCACCAACGTTACTGCAATTGCATGTTGTTTTTTTCTCTACCGCTGCAAGTTGCCAGCACGCAAGCGATAGCTTAGCAAATAGCCGTTTTGCATCGGAAACAGATTGATTATAACTTTTTGCCATACCGCAGGAATACTGCATTGAACTTTTGTATTAGCTTGCGATGGGGAAACGTGATGCTGCCAATACTATGCGATAAACAATACTAGTATTAACATTATAATGTATACGTGAGGAGGCCTATATTTAACGTAGCTTCTCCGACAGACAGACTGATGATAAGTATAGATAATTAGGTGACAATAGTGATGCTAATTAGTAATCAGAGTCCAATTCATCCTCTAATAATCATTTGTTGATGTAGTTCCTTTCTAGCACTTTAGCTTAGATTACTCGATTAAGTTTATAATTCATGCATAACAATGCCACCATTACCATTAGTCCATCACCCGCAACGACTCCCTGTTCGCTCGTTCGCAATTTTAAAATGGCAGACAACAAACACCATTTACTGAACCGTAACATACATTCTCCATTTCACGCATCCAGCATTGTTATTTCCCAAACGCCCTGTTTCCCTTCCAATATTTGAGCTTGGTCGAGCTGCTTTGTTTACAAGATCCATTCACATATAAAGACGTGCCGTCGCATAATCTGGACCAGAAGGTTACAGATAATCGTTCTATCTTTAATAAATAACCGGTCTTCTTATTATCTTGTCTACTGTATATCCGTGTCATTGAAAAACAACAAAAGGAATCCTAATGCGTATTCAAAACAATCCCACAAAAACGAATCGTGTCTAAGGTAAACCAAAGTATCTGCGTGCCTTGGTTACCTTTTTCGATCACACCAATTGAATAGATAAAAAAAAATATAGGAAACTGAACGTAGACCTGAAAATAACCAAGAGCAGTTAGACTGCTGGTTGCTGCGTCATTTTGAATACCCCTTCTAGGTATAGTAGTGGGTATTTATTCTAAGACCCGACTGGGCATTTCAAGGTCTGTAATCTCACAGTGGAGGCGGCAGAGGCTACGTTCATCGTTCGTCATGTGGAAGCACATCTTTGATCTCGATCGTCGCCCTCTAATCGATTTGGATCGGTGCGTACCGTTAATCAATAGGACTTGAGTTCAATCAATTGAACTCACCAATATACCACAGGCAGTGTAGATATTAACATGGTTCACGCTGTAGTGTAGAAGAAACGTGGTAACTCTATATAACGACAATTGTGGCACTTCTGACGGTTATGTTTTAGTTTAAATATTCTAGAATATCTCTTCAATATCTTCGTGTCAAAGTCTTCTGTTAGTTTTCTACTGTAACTTTATTGTATAAAACAATGAAATGCAGACGAATAATAACCAATAAAAGTACTAGCGGTTACAGAATGGCTACCCAGAACCACTAGACGTCCAGATAGCTAACCACCCCGGTCAGAGTTTTGTTCATCTGAGACCCCGGCCGAAAGAACAGTGGCCATCATCGCCATAGCTGGTAGGCGGTGGATGCGGGAAGTTCAGGTCCAGTAAACTAACTTGTTACTGGGAATAATGAGAAAAACCGTTGGCTATGTACAAAATAATCAACGTACGTACTTCTATCAAGTGTATTATCCAGAGTATGTAGAGGTACATAATTATGTCTTCTATCAAGATACATGACCTAGAAGTGTGTTTCTTACATTCCACTTTAATTATGATGTGTATGTATAAAACGAAGGCAACACATACCTTTAGCATTAATTTGCATAAAATATCTTTAACAGTGTAGTGAGTTACAATATGTGCAGTCGCATGATTGCGACCAATTTCGGCTTTCGGCAAGACATTATAGAACAAGTATATGGATGTATATGGAACTGTATATGGATACAAAAGGTAATGTGCGCTATTTGTTGAAGTATTATCTCACTCCTTATTATTGTGAGAAAAAAGGAAGAGGAGAGCAGTAGAGGGAACGGCAGTCCAAAGCTTTATTGCTATTGTCCCAAACGCTCTCGCTCCGAAACTGTAATCATCGAGTCGTTATTTCGTGACCATTGCCTCGCATTTGCGGTTCGAACGCGACTCAGATCGTTAATCGAGGCCCATTAACTGCTGATATAATAATGTCAAAATTATAAAATATAGTGCGCCTTGGGACTATCGGGCATCGGGGTACAAATTAACAATAAATATTCATGCGCGCAGTGCGATTACGCATTCGAGATGCGAACGACCACCAAAATGTTGATGCTATCTCCAAATTTGTGGTCCGTTATAACGAATGGTGTTTCGGATGTTTCACACTATAAGTAACTGAGTAGGCTCTTGTGGTAGAGGAGAATTGCGGAAGGGGCATGATTTCATGATGCGAGACTATATTGAGGCATAGGCATATCCCCACCACACTACGTACGCTCGTTTTGCGACATGGGTGAAGCTCTTCACACGATTGGTGAAATTCCTTGATATTAAAAGTAAACGTGTGATGGACTGAACATGGCTTAGACCCAAGAACAGATAGAGGGTGGACAATCTAGACAACAAAAGATACAATTTGGTTCTTCAGAGCACAAAAATAACAATGGATACATTCTTAAAGCTCAACTAAAAGATTGAGTATGCATGGGGGCTGATAAATGATAGTTATGATCATGGTGACAATACAATAGATCTTACCAAATAAGAAAGTTAGTGATTAAATTCTCAACGGTTGTTAGTTAGGATCATTGTGATGTGCTCTGATGATTTGTTGATTAATGATTGAAATTGAAAGCTTTTTGAACAATTAAAGAGAGATTTTCTGCAATTATATAGAAACTGAACTAATAAAATAACGTTATTGCTATTCACTGTTTGTGACCTGTTTTGCCTAGTATTTATGAATCATTTAAACAGTAATTATTGGACCAACTACAAATATCCTGCTCCGATTGAAACTACTACTCCCCTACAATATGAAATTGAACTACTAACTAAACGTACAAGTGTGTACACACTAAGGTGTAACAATATTCGTAACTAAATTGATGATGCATCGGTATCCATAGGTCACAAGGCCAGTCTGTCTGTACAGCTGCCCATTTCGTAATTTAATATCGGCTAGCTCGGCCATCAAACAAGAAAGCCAAAGCCGTCTCAACACATATCACCGTGGCTGCGACTACTACGAGCGCAGCCGTAACTATTCGTAATAATCCCCGGATCCCAACTGCGAACAACCAACGAAATCCATATTCAGGGCTCGGCGGGGAATATATATTCTAATATTAGAAGGCAGTTATTAAAAAGATTAAAAAAATTGGTAACATTTCAGTTGCAAAGAGATAGATCTATTTGTAGGTGGCAAAAAATAAACACAATGAAATGTCTCCGAAGCAAGGAACTGTATAATCGGAACTGTTCCCTCTAGAACCATTAAAGGTGGGTTGCTGTACCCATTCGATAGTAGGGACTCTGAAGCTTAGAAGTTACAGCCGGTGTTACAGAGGTGGGGGTGGAAGGTGACCTCTCGTGGCCCCCGCGGTTGCGAACTACTCTGATGGATAATATAGGTACACGTTATTTAGTCGAGTTCTGACATCATTACCACCTTCCATACTGGGTAGACAATACCGGGTCACGACTGAAAAGTAGGAAGCGATACCAGCAGATCTCTTATTTCAAGCTGTTAGACCGGAGTTAATTTCGTAATTTTGACATATTTATTTTAATGCTAGAATTATCCTTATCTAATTGACTCTGGATTAAAGTATAGTATGTCTTTATTGACAAGTTGAGCACAAACTTGGTATGATATTAGGAACTGAAACTTAAAGAAATAAATATAATCAATGCAACGAAGAAAAAAGGCAAAAATGTATCGTAAATACTTATCAAACGATTCGACTGTACTGAACAAATATCAACATTGTTTGCGAAAAGATTAACAAACATCCAATTTGGGCATAGACAAACAAATATAACAAGGTCCCCGGGTACAAAAGCAAAGTTTGTTTTACATTTTGTCTCTTCGCTTCGTTTTGAGTCGAATTGTAAACGATAGGATTGATATTGCTGGAAATCAACGGAGCAACGTCGAAATATTTTCAATATAGGATCCTCAAATCTAAGTCACACAACAAATCGAAATTAGTTGAAATCAGCCGGTTTTAACGACTACGCCCAGAAATACAGGAAGTTTTTTCGCTTCTGTAGTTAAACGTATAAAGCTTACTCGGTTTTACTGTGGCTTTCGAATAACGGGGTCATTAGTTGGGTGTATTAGGGCAATAACGTGATAGATTATGTTGTGTTCATACTAGTTACCTATTTTGAAAGAACTTCGGAAGAAAATAGCCGTTTAAAAATAGGTGAGTTATCTACCATTAACTACAAATAGGAACTATAGTAACAATCATTATGAATATCTTACCCAAAAGAATATATGGTAGCAATTGAGAAAAAAATACTGATCTTCAATACACTAACCTAATCAGCTGATTACAGGTTACAATGAGAGACCCCAAAAAAAATTGCGCTTGCGCTTTTCTAGGGCAAACGAAAAAAAAAATAGTACCAATTATTATGAACAACTTTCGTTCATAATAATTCGTACTATCATTCCCAAAACATTGATCAGCTAAGTAAATGTCATGCTATTTGTCTACACACGATAAATTATTTGCAAGTATATTTTTTCAGGTGAGAAGTTCACCATTCGTTTGTATTGTGATTTAAGACTCTATTTCGTAGGGTATGAGTAATTAGCAGTTCAACGCTACGCTGAATCCCTGAACCTCGATCCTCTAGCTGTTCTCACCGTTCATTATGCGATACGGAGTGCCGTATCCCAACGATGGGTGGTCTCCCGGGTTATTACATATACCCATCGGCGCACTCGTGCTGCGCTACTTGGGTGATTGCTTCACCGTTGAGGCCACATTTTTGTTATTGGGATTTCGCGTGTTTGAAGTGCTTCAAATAAATTGAAAGTTTCCATCGGGTTTAGTCTTACGATCCCTAAATTGTGAATTTGTTCTTGATACGAGCTGCCTTTGTAGATAAGTATGTACGTATGTAATATATGGGCTTCCCGTTGCAGCATCAATTTA
This sequence comes from Argyresthia goedartella, assembly GCA_949825045.1. Lineage (NCBI taxonomy): Eukaryota > Metazoa > Arthropoda > Insecta > Lepidoptera > Argyresthiidae > Argyresthia > Argyresthia goedartella. The sequence goes on along the minus strand of OX463829.1, from coordinate 18,817,482 downwards.
CTGTTCTACTTATCGATGGTATGTTAATTGCATTACGTTCCAAAACGTAACAACATATCTACCTATATGTATTTTAAAATTTAAAAGCTTTTACTTAACTTGCAATGTATAGGTATGTATCTAGATATGTAAGTGTCGCAACTTAAATTTGTCCCGCTTACCGATTTCCGATTGAGCTATTAACAACATTAATATGTTTATGGCATAGAGCATATGATGATGGAGCCGGAAGGTGGCCCTGGGAACTCTGTAACAAAATGACGCAACTCCAAGATTGGGCTAGTTTGATTCGTCTTGACAATTACTCTATCAGGACATGCCACCCGTCCGTGTTGATGTCGATAAAGATGGTGTCCACCTTATTCAACCCAAGTCTGACCAATTTTCGGAAAAATATAATCACGGCCACGCACAGCACATAAAATTGTCCATTTAGTCAGGCGTACAAGGCCTTAACCTCTGCATGCCGGATGTCTTCCAAAGAAGACATATTCCCGTTATAGGTTTTGAATTTTATTACCATGGCATGAGGTTCAAAATCGCGTTGCCTCATAACCAGATTCAAAATCGCGATGCCTCATAACCAGATTCAAAATCGCGATGCCTCATAACCAGGTCCAGATGTCCAGAAGTCAAATCACTGGAAGGTTACCTTTTTTAAGAACAAGAATGTACTAAATTAACGGGCAAACGACTACGAAACGACGCTAAAATAAATGAATAGGTGCAGAAATATTAATTCTCGCATTACTATTCTTTTAGATTTTATGTAAACAAATCATAGTCATTGGCCAGTTGGTTTTGAACAAGCCAATAACATTCCTTTGTTTACATAAAATCTACAACATTAGTAATGCAAGTATAAATGTTTCTTTAGCTGTTCATTATGTAGGTAGATATTGCGAGTATAAATATAAAATAACAAAACGATAACTATATTATATAAATAAAAAATACACTGACGACCAATGAAAAAGTTCCACCCACAAAATGCCGACAAACACCTTAATGTCTCCTAAGACATAGAACCAATATTACGTTTACAATATTTACGTTTTTAATTGGTAATATTCTGATGCGCTGTTAAATGTACTTCAATATTGCAGACGGCGTCATTAAGCTCGCCTTTCCCGTTTAGGAGTAATTTGGTGCTATGTCACTGGAACTTTTTCAGTGTAGTATAAAACGAAAAAAAGCTTTTACTTCAATACTCTAAAAAGAAGAAAACTTCAAATTGAACAAACCCATCAATTAATTACATTAAGCTGTCGGTAAATAGGAGATGTCACACTATCAGTAACCCTGTCCTCGGTCCACAGCACGTTCAGTCTTACTTGTAAAATGATGGTGACTTCGTGGAAACATACTTTTCCGAGGCCAGGGGCGCTTGGCCCGTTGTAACCGCCCGAATGAAGTCCTACCATTAGACCCGTCTTCGCAGAGGCCGTGTATTGCGATTCTAGCACCAACAGGTATATCGCGGTACGATGGCAAAAAGCCGGCTGAGATAACATGGAAAACTGGCAGTCGCTTTGGGACGCAACTTGTGTCGAAACACTGGCACTGTCCCTCACAGGCGAGCGACTGACTGCAAGGCTGGTGCGGCAGCGGCGACCGCAGAGGCTATCAAGAGGCGGAAATGTGCAGCCCTCGGAAAGAGCTACATATTTGCGCCCTTTGGAGTCGAAACCCTCGGGCAATGGGGTCCAGAAGTATGTTTTTAATTAGTTACCATAGTTTAATTATTCTGAAGCGTATATAAAACGGAAATATACTAAATAAAATATATGTGTTTAGATCACGCTGTTTATATGAAATAAAAGCTTGTTGCGAGATTTACTTGTCTAGATAAATAACTATGCAACATGACCTTGACATACTGTAACCTACAAAAATTTGTGTTATCACTTTAGTTATTTAGGGTTCCGTATCCGAAGGGTGCCAAACGGGACCCTATTAATGAGACTTCGCTGTCCGTCCGTTTGTCTGTCTGTCACCAGGCTGTTTCTCATTAACCGTGGTAGCTAGACAGTTGAAATTTTCACAGATGATGTATTTCTGTTGCCGCTACAACAACAAATACTAAAATACAGAATAAAATAAATATTGAAGAAGGCTCCCATACAACATTTTTTGCTAATTTTGTTCGATATGGATAATGGTAGCAGGTAGAGACTTATAATGTTCACAATATATTGAGTATATTATATACTTTACAAATAAATAATTAAATTAAAATGAAATTAATATTTAAGGGGGGCTCCCATACAACAAACTCGTTTTTTTTTGCTCATTATTGCTCGATATTGATAATGTTTCTTACATTATTAAGAAATGGAAAGCATCGAATCTGCAAATCCGCCGAACGCAGTTAGTTCCCTTTGGTTCCGGCTGAGGCGATAACCGTTCACAAGAGCCAAGGAGCTACGATGGATCTTTATCCATCGTAGCTCCATCGTATACATCGTATCCATTGTAGTCCATTTAAGTTCTAACTTTAAAAGATCAATGCTGTACGTGGCTTGTTCTAGAGCGAGAACTTCAAAAGGATTGTTTATAATTCCAGTATGTGATACACATTTCCCGAATCCTTCGCCTCCATCGGAAACAAGTCCAGTCGCTATAGAAATAGAGTAGTTTACGTCAAAATCCGTTGGTGCCCGTTTTCAGACATCTTCGCGTAGAAAGGCCACTGAACTGTATTCAAGTAGCATACACAACGTGCAATCTTTAAGAAATCACATAGATGATGTAAGTGTCGATCCAATTATAAGCAATTCTGATATAGTTATTTTAGCAGAAACGTGGGCCAGTTTATCGGATTCCTTTAAAATTAATAATTTGGATATTATTTCAAAGACTCACGGCCCAAATCTAAATACAGCAAACCGCGGAATGAGTATGATTGCGTTAAAAAATATACCTATCCCGAAATTAACGCAAAAGTATTTCAAACATCGTGTGGGAAAGGGCATAGTGAAGGCGTTTCTTATGATTTCAAAGGAGTTCCGATTATTGGCACATATAGATCCCCTCGATGCAACTGGAACGATTTTTAGATCGTTCCAGTTGCATAACGATTTTTAGTCGTTTAGTAGTGTCATATTTGATGGCAGAACATTCCCGTTCCTTCCGATTATAGTGTGCGGGGATTTTAATGTTGATTTACTAAAATCTAATGAGAATGCGCCTTTAAAAAAAAAATTTTGACCATATTGGTTTAAAGTCAAAACTTCCTCGTGTTATTACTACAACGGGTTATACTCAAATAGATAATGTGTTTAGCAATATTGAGTTGAATGCGGGCACATACTGTGCTCTCTTCAGTTACCATAGCTCTTTATGGATACAATTTCGAATTGAGCAATAGATTTTATCAAAACTACCCAGAAAGTGAAATAAACACAGATAATGTATTACTGTTGTCTCTTTAATAATAAACACAGAATAAAATAAATATTTAAGTGAGGCTTCCATACCTACAACAGACATATTTTTTTTTTTTTGCGGTTTTTTATAGATAATGGTACGGATCCCTTCGTGCTGTTATACCCTGTCTTAGCTACCCTTCTGGCTGACAATACCTTTATTTCTATCCGTCATCAAATTCTATTCCAGACTCTTTTACTCGTTGCTAATGGCAGTCAGTCTACGTTGGTCACTCTGAGGGTTAAGACCTTTCCCTTTATAAAGTATTTCTAAGTTTAATTATCACGGAATTTGTGTTAAATTCACAATATATTAATTCTAATAAAACTAATTATCGTCAATAAAGTTTTAATAGTTTTTTTTAAAAACCTTCTGACGCAGCGCGTCATAACATTTGGTGGCAGCGTAAAGGGATTTTAAGAAATTATCCCTGGTGTAACGTCTCCGTTTATAAACACTGTTTTCTCTGTTTAAAAAAATAAAAGTGCTCTTTGTGACTGTGCAAAGTACAGTGTGACCCGTAGCTCAACCCTGTTTTTAATCTAACTCTGTGTTTTGTGTCTCCGTCCCTTCACTGCGTCAAGCTAAGGGTAGCAAACCCTTAAGCTCATCATAATTTTGTGTCTCCGTTTCATCACTGCGTCGAGCTTAGGGTAGTGAACCCTTGAGCTCATCATCGACCCGACTCCGTCTCTTCGTTGTGCCGAGTTTGGGGTAGTTAACCCTTGAACTCGTCACCCTGACTCCGTTACTCCACTGCGTTAAACCTTTGGAAGGTTTATCTCCACGTCATTGTAAACCTTGCAACTTGCAAAGGTTTACCCGTACTGCAAACTCGCCGTGGGCGAGCTGTATCTACGAGTTCATCGCGTTGCAATTTCCGAGAAACATCATGATAACAAGTAGTGCGATTGCATACATGTAAGTGTTTTGACTCATAACTTTTGTGAACGTGACAATCATATCCCGTTGCAAGTACAGTGATTATTATATTACGCTGAGTTTTATAACTTTTATCGCCCACCGTGTTGGTCGATGTTATTGTTCATGCATTATTAAGCTGTGTATTATTTTATGAACATTATACTTTGTTATGACTGAAGATAAGCCAGTCACGACACTTCCTATAGATAATCCAAGTGGGAGCACAACTGCTCTATTTACAATGTCGTCAATTGACTTAAACATTTTAATCAAATTTGTGCCGAGATTCGATGGCACTAGGGAAAAACTTAATGCATTCCTGAATAATTGTAGTAATGCTATAAAATTAGCATCTGCAACACAGCAAGATGTGCTGTTTAAATACATACTAAGTCAGTTAGAAGGGCGCGCCGAAGCCGCGTGCACTATCAAAGAATTTGAAAACTGGGTTCAGTTAGAACAGTTTTTAAAGGCCCAGTTCGGTGAGCGAAAACATTACGCTCACTTATTGTCGGATTTACAGGATTGCCGACAAAATAACGAGACTGTCAACCAATTCGCTCTCCGTTTAGAGTCTTGTCTGGCTCAGTTGTTGACTGAAATCAACATTAGCATTCCCACTAAAAAGAAAGGCGAATTGGCTGGCCGGCTCGCGGCAATGCAAGACCTTGCCATGCATACATTTGTAATAGGCTTAAAACCTAAGCTTTCTATGGTTGTAAGATGTCAAAATCCAGAAACCCTGAATGAAGCTATTAATCTAGCTGTTTCCGAAGAAAAGTTACTTCAAAGCGCTTTTAATAGGGGTCATGCTGCAAATTGTCCCCTCACTCAGAGTCGTCCATCGTGGCAGAAAAAGAAAGAGGATCATTTTAAACCACAGGTCCATACTATGTCCACTTCCACTGCGTCCTCACAACGAGCATCCTCTTCAAAGAACTACGAATCCCAAAACATTTCTTGCAAATATTGCAGATCCGTTGGTCACAGCATTGACCAATGTATAAAATTAGCTCATAAGAAGAAGAATGAAAACTTTTCTTCAAAGAGTCCTAGGGCCTCTGTCAACTTTGCCGGTGAAGACACCACCGACAACGCGTCATGTCAAGATGACGATGACATCAATCAGTCAAACGATTGTACTGATGATGATAATTGCAATTGCGATTTAAACTAAACCCGGTCCCAAGTAGACGTCGTACGGGACCTGCAAATATACAAACCGGCGTCCTAAATTTAAAAAACACTGCGTCACACACTGAGTCCAACACTGCGTCACATAATAAACCCCTCACTGAATCCAACACTGCGTCTAACACTGAGTCCAACACTGCGTCACACACTGCGTCACACACTGAGTCCCACACTGAGTCCAACACTGCGTCACATACTAAGTCCCTCACTGAGTCCAACACTGCGTCCAACACTGAGTCCAACACTGCGTCCAACACTGAGTCCGACACTGCGTCACATACTAAATCCCTCACTGAGTCCAACACTGCGTCCAACACTGAGTCTAACACTGTGTCACACACTGAGTCCAACACTGAGTTCAATAATAAGTTAAACTCTGCATTACACATCAAGACACCTGATTTAAACGTCTTTGAAGTTTCTTCTAACACTTCGAGGAGATACTTACCTCATGTCTCGTTGCAGACAAAACTGTCCAAACGAAAACTATTGTTTTTGATTGACACTGGAGCATCCTTTAGTCTTATCAAGAAAGGTTCTATAGAATCAATGCCAGACTTAACAAAGGAAGTCATCAAATTCAAAGGCATTGATAATGTCGAATCATCGACAACATTAGGTCATTTTCAATTAAAAATGTTCCCTGACACTAACTCTGTCATTTCACACACATTTCATGTTGTAGACGATGTATTCTTACCCTACGACGGTATTATGGGGAACGACCTCTTCGAATACCACGAGTGTAATATCGACTACATTAGCAATACCCTCAATTTCAAAACCATCATCTTGAAAATGAAATTTAACGAACCCATTTATACAATACCCCCTCGCACTGAAACCGTGATTGAATGTCCCGTTTCTGACCCTGCGCTAAAAGAGGGTCTGATACTTGACCAACACCCTTCCGAACACTTACTCATTGCAAACTGTTTGGTCAAAGTTAAAGAAAACTCAAGAGTAAATATCACAGTTATAAATACTTCAGAAGATCCTGTTACAATGAATTCCAACCTCGTGTTGCATATTATCCCTATACATTTATATAATGTCTATAGACATTCACCCAAATCCACGACTAAGAAACACGATCCGGTAAATACTACAAAAAATCAAAACCATGAATACCCTAGTTCAGTACACCGAACACAGGAAGTACTTGAACAACTACGTACTTCGCATCTTAATAGCGAAGAAGATGAAGCCCTCCGCGAAATCTGTTCAGATTTTTCCGACATTTTTCATCTCCCTGGAGACAAACTGACACACACTAATGCAATCAGTCATGAAATCAAAACGTCTACTAATGTTCCCATCCACACAAAAACCTATAGATTTCCGGAATGTCATAAGAAAGAAGTAGAAACCCAAATGAACAAAATGTTGAACGAAGACATTATTAAACCTTCAACATCCCCTTGGTCCGCCCCTATCTGGGTAGTCCCAAAGAAACTGGACGCCTCTGGACAACGTAAATGGCGTGTAGTCATTGACTACAGAAAGTTAAACGATATCACAATCGGTGACTCTTACCCGATTCCAAACATCTCCGAAATCCTGGACCAACTTGGAAAATGCAAGTATTTCAGCACTCTAGACCTAGCGTCAGGCTTCCATCAGATCCCAATGTCAACTGAAGATTCTCAAAAGACAGCCTTTTCAATTCCCCAGGGCCATTTTGAGTTCAACCGCATGCCCTTCGGCTTAAAAAATGCCCCCTCGACTTTTCAAAGACTGATGAACTCTGCCCTCTCAGGCCTTCAAGGCATTAAATGTTTTGTATATCTAGATGATATTGTCATCTATTCCTATGACCTACAATCCCACATCAACAACATTTCCGAAATATTTCAAAGACTTCGTGATTTCAACCTGAAACTCCAACCAGACAAGTGTGAGTTTCTAAGACGTGAAGTCGCATATCTTGGACATCTTATAACAGAAGAGGGCGTAAAACCAAACCCAGATAAGATTAAAGCCGTTACGGAGTTTCCCACACCCAAATGTCCCAAAGACATTAAATCCTTTCTTGGACTTGTTTCCTACTACCGTCGCTTCATCGCAGATTTCTCAAAAATCGCTAAATCTCTCACTTCTCTCCTGAAAAAGGATATCCCATTCAAATGGGAAAACCAACAACAAATCGCATTCGACTCATTAAAACAAAAACTAGTTTGTGCCCCAATACTGAAATTTCCCGACTTCACTCAGCCTTTCATACTGTCAACCGATGCATCGAATTACGCTATTGGCGCCGTTCTTTCCCAAGGCACCGTTGGAAAAGATAATCCGATTGCCTATGCCTCTAGAACACTGAATAAAAACGAAATTAACTATAGCACCACGGAAAAAGAATTATTGGCAATAATTTTCGCATGCAAAACCTTCAGACCATACATATATGGGCGTAAATTCCTGATAATAACAGATCATAGACCACTTAAATGGCTTTTCAACCACAAAGACCCAAGCAGCAAAATGCAACGATGGCGTCTACTTCTCGAAGAGTTTGAATATGAAATTGTCTATCGTAAAGGAAAACTCAACTCCGTAGCAGATGCATTATCCCGGTTTCCAGTCCACCCGGTCAATACTTCAGATCCAGATGATGGCCTGGTTGATCTTAGTTCCCTAGAATTAAGCCCGTACAATGACAACCTTAGCCCAGACTTCGATGCTCTTAATGTGCCGTCACCCCCCCAAATAGAGAATAACCCAGGTTCTTCCCCAACTGGACCTTTAGATCCATTATCCACATTAGATGATTTACACCAAGAGGAATATCCTCAATTCCTCAAGTCAATTACCGATAAAAACAAAAACTTCAATACAAACTTGAGAGAGCATAACGCTAAACTGACGAGAAGCACCTGTAAAACAATTCTTGTCCCAACGTCCATTGATCTCGATGAGTCCAATCCATATATACAGGAAATCATTGGTAATTTGGACGACTCTGATCAACTGATCCAAGGTGAGAAACAACTGTATTCATTTCACAAAATCGAAACAAATAACAAGACATACTATCTTCTATTTACTAAGGTCCATCACTTTGACGAATGTTCATATCCTGAAATCTTTAACACTCTCAAAGCAGTTAGGAATGAACTACTAATACAATCCACCGAAACAACTGAAATTGGTATATCCGATTTTAGAAACCCATTCGACAAACACTCCTTTATCAAGATATACAACATACTAAACTATCTATTCCATAACACCAATATTGTTGTCAATATCTACCACAATACTATCATGTACCCATCTTTGAGCGAAATTAACAAAATTCTCCAAGAGAATCACGATTTACCTGTTGTCGGACACTTAGGTGCTGTCAGAATGCTGAAAAGAATCCAAGAAAAATATTTTTGGAAAGGCATGCGCAGTGACGTTGAGAACTATGTGAAGCAATGTACATCTTGTCAACAAAACAAAGCCCTTAGGAAAACCAATAGAGCTCCTATGCAAATCACATCTACATCGACATCTCCCTTTCAACGTGTAGCATTGGACATTGTCGGACCATTACCAGAGTCTGGCACTGCTAAACTCAGATTCATCCTTACCATTCAAGACGACCTCACGAAATTTTCTGTTGCTTACCCAATCCGCAGCACAACTGCTGAAGAATCAAGCGATTGTCTCATCCACTTCATCTCCTTATTTGGAATACCCAAGACCATTCTGACAGATCAGGGCACTAATTTCACAGCTGACTTGTTCAGGAAAACATGTGATTTCCTGAAAATAAAACAACTATGGTCCTCTCCCTACCACCCTCAGACCCAAGGTGCACTTGAACGAAGCCATTCCACCTTGAAAGAATATCTCAAATCTTTCATTAACGAACATCAAGATAACTGGCCCCGTTATGTTTACACTGCAATGCTGTCATACAACACCAGCATACACTGCACTACGAATTACACTCCTTACGAATTGTTATTCGCTCACAAACCACATCTTCCAGATTCCATATACAGTACTCCACCTGATGCGTCATACCCAGAATATGTGAAAATGCTACAACACAGATTACAACATTCCAGACAAAAAGCCATAGAAAATATGCTCAGGTCTAAAGAAAACTCTAAATCATATTATGACAACCGAACTCGTCCTATTCAATACAAAGTAGGTGACTTGGTCTATCTAAAGAACCACCTACGTCTCAGAAAAGCCTTATCACCGATTTGGAAAGGCCCTTATAAAGTAGTGAAAATACATGGTAACAATACCTTATCCCTCCTAATCAATCGTAAATACATAAAACATCACTATGATGAAGTAAAATTGGCCTCACTCTAAATCACTTATTTTCAGGCTGATAATGCCGCTCTCAATCATAGCGATGCCTACTGAAGATTTCATTGAACCCCTGCACAAGAGCCCTGGACTTTACTTCGATCCGGTCGGTACAATGAAACTCATAAATGACTACCTGCACGTTGTCATCCCTATAGACATTAAATACATTAAGCCTCACATAGACAACATCAATGGCGTTTTCGGAACAGCTCGATATTTGTGTCAACAAAGTGACGCTTTGGAAGATGTAGAATGTCACAATATCATCCAACCTCTTAAGGCTCTATACGATGGTGTTGTGAGAGACTATAACTCTATATCTCACTTCATTCCTACGAGATCTAAAAGATCCGCTTGGTTCTCAGGAGTGGGCACTATTCTGAAACACGTTTTTGGCACGATGGACGACAATGATGCGAATAAGTATAACGACGCTATTCAGAACTTACAAAATAACGATAAACAATTGACCTCTTTATTGAAGCAAAACATCATTATGTCCACAGCAGCAATTTCAAAAGTCAATGAAACCATTCATTTTATTGCACAAAATGAAGGTCGTCTGAATGACGCTGTTGATACACTAGTTTCATCTCTGAGGAATGTTACGGATGAAACACATTCTATGCAGTTTAAAAATAAGTTAACTAATGTTTTTAATGTCCTTAATGCCAATCTATTGACTCTGACCTTTCAATTGGAGGATATCACTAACTCTATTTTGTTCTCAAAAACAAACACCCTTCATTCTGCGGTTATCACTCCGACTGAATTGTACAATGATCTTGTGTCTAGTATTAAGTACTTACCTAAGTTAAGAGAGTTTCCGACTCCTTTAGATTTAAGTAATATTCATGTTATCACTAATTTGTCAGAATTAGTGTCATATATTTTAGATTCTAAGTTGATATTTGTTTTAAGGATACCTCTTGTTTATCACATCGAGTTTGATTTTTATAAAACCATTCCGGTCCCGATACCACATGACACAGAAAAGCCAGATAGCTATGCTATGATAATTCCTACAAAACCATACATTGCACTCAGCAAAGACAAATCGAACTATTGTAGTTTTGAAGACCTTAATATTTGTAAACATGCTTTAAAACACACCTACATATGTGACTTACCTAGTTCATCCTCGACAGTTGTAGATCCGATATGTGAAATAGAAATAATTACTAAGGTTGTTAAAACACTTCCACCCCAGTGCAAAACTAAATTTTTGAATGGTAAAATAGATATTTGGCAAAATATTAACCACAACAAATGGATTTTTGTTCAATCCGAATTAACTAAGATAACCCTTGACTGTGAGTCCTATGTCAGAGAACTCACAATATCCGGTACAGGTGTACTTAACATGCAACCACAGTGCACTGCCTTCTGCAAAAACATTAAACTATTTTCCCGATCTGACATTGTAGTAAATGTAAGTAGGATTAGTTCAGATTTTAATCTGATTAATGATAGTTGTTGTAATATTAATACTTTTCAAAAAACTAAAATTCATGTACCCGTCATGAATATTTCTAATATAAACCTCGAATACTTTCAAAATTATGAAGACTCCTCTAAAGAAACTATTAAGAAATTAGATTCACTTTTGGATAATTATAACATTGTTTCCAACCATGCTAGTTTTCCAATCATTACTGTTATTGTGTTACTTCTATTTTTAATTTTCATTATTTACTATTTTTGTAATGGGAAACGTTTTAACCCAATTTCAATCAAATCATTCAGAATAACAACAGCCCCTGAAACAGAGACTTCTGATTCTAATAATGATCAAGACCCCATTCCATTACCGCGTCTCAGAATCAATTAATTTTGTGCTAATTCTTCGTAAACTTACTCTTCCACCCCTAAGTTTACTCTTTTTCGGAGGGCTGTTATACCCTGTCTTAGCTACCCTTCTGGCTGACAATACCTTTATTTCTATCCGTCATCAAATTCTATTCCAGACTCTTTTACTCGTTGCTAATGGCAGTCAGTCTACGTTGGTCACTCTGAGGGTTAAGACCTTTCCCTTTATAAAGTATTTCTAAGTTTAATTATCACGGAATTTGTGTTAAATTCACAATATATTAATTCTAATAAAACTAATTATCGTCAATAAAGTTTTAATAGTTTTTTTTAAAAACCTTCTGACGCAGCGCGTCATAACAGTGCGCTAGTCCGACTCGCACTTGGCCGTTTTTTAATGAACGTGTACCTAACGCACTACGTTATATTTCAGAACGCACCCATCAACGATGCGTTCCGTTTCATGTACTGTGCCCCCATCTTATCTGTAGAATTTAGCGATGGCGCCAACGTCGAAAAGAGTTGCCACGTCTTATATAAAGGCTTATGTCTAAACGATCACGAAAAAAGCACCTATTTTGTTACCAATAAATTCGAAACGACCGCCAGAATTAGTAAACGACCACGTAATTGTGTTGGGATAAAAGATCACCAAAGTTCTTTTTTTATGTTTTGTGTACTTAAGTTTATGTTTTATAAATTGCTGCAATCGGTACAAAGATGGATGTAAAACGGACCTGACCAAATGGTATGGGTAATATTAGGTCTTTTTTAGCTATTTACTAATATAAGATTATAGCCATTTCGTTAGCCAAATAAAAAAAACAAACAACGATTATTAAAAACTAAATTACATTACATGTTTAATTTTCGTTTTATTGACAACTTTTCACACAGTAAATATGATCTAAGAAAGCCGAAGTATGTGCACTTATGCCATTGTATGGCTGTGGGCCGGCATACGTATTTTGAAATCTCATTCATACGTACATGGTACGTAATTTTATCTAACAATTAATCTCAGGGAAGAATATGTGTTGAGTAACTTGTGAGTAAACCATATGTATCATATTTCAGGGTTTCATAACCTCCAATAGGGCGGTATAAATGGCGTGGAACCTGTAACCTGCTAGACGTGGAATCTGTAACCCATGTGGCGTCTACCCTCATTGATCATGAGGAGGTACCGAATTGATCTATGGACCTGGCTTTCCCTGTGAGGCGTTTTGTCTTAGCGTTAAGGAGCGCGGCCCAGGGGATAATAGGGTTTTCCATCTAGGCACTCCTTAAATTCAACAACTTGCACCATACGCAATTAAATAAGGCAACAATCCTACTATTTCATCTCTCCAGGAAGCTTTAATCACAGGATACCTGTGTAATAGTTAAGAAGGCATAAGGTCCGTAGTAGTACTGAAGTAAATGTAACCAAATAACGGTGTAAGTCATGTAAATTGAGAATATAATTAGTTAAATTTTCAGTAAAAATACTATCTTTCCAATACCCAGTCAGCCTGCGGGCGTACAGGGTGCCGAAGCAGTGTTGTTAATTTATACATTTTGTATTCCTACTCTTATATGGGATGCTGGCGCTCAATCTGACATCCTGCAACGTCATTCTGCCTAGTCTATCCTAGTAACCCACATAACGGCTGCGACAGGCAAGTAAAATTATTGCTACAATACGTAAATTAAAGAAAAAAAAACCGGTCAAGTGCGAGTCTAAATCGTGCACGAAGGGTTCCGTACCACCGTTCAATGGAAGCGATGGTGTGGAGTGTATAGTTTGGATTTTACACAGCAAAATATTGTTTACAAAGTTATTGGTGCGGTTACTTTCACACTCCATGTACGTAACCAGGTGCATACATAAGTTTGTATGTGGTATTGAAAGAATTGTTGTATGGGAGCCCCCTTAAATATTTATTTTATCCTGTTTTTTAGTATTTGTTGTTATAGCGGCAACATAAATACATCATCTGTGAAAATTTCAACTGTCTAACTATCACGGTTCGTGAGATACAGCCTGGTGACAGACGGACGGACGGACAGCGGAGTCTTAGTAATAGGGTCCCGTTTGGAACCCTTCGGGTACGGAACCCTAAAAAGTATGTGTTTTAAATTTTAAATTCGCTTGTATATCAACTAAATGTTATATTTCGTTTTCGCTGGCGTTAGATTAGCACTCTTTGAAACCTGGATGTTGCAATAATTGAAAGTGTGTCAGGTGCATATATAATATTGGATTGACTACAACGTGAGCACATTTATAAACGTTCGCTGTGGGTTCGATTCGCAATAGCGACTCGGCATCCAGTAATTTTAGCGTAGCTCGAACCTTCGACAATGTTTTGATCGTTCATTCAGTAAGTAGTAAGATTTAGGAGTGGGTACATTTAGGAAAATGAAATGGATTTTGTTGTTTTCACAACATTTGTTGTTATGAAGTATAACAAAGCAAAGCTCTTGATCATAGCCCAACCAGCTGATTTCGGCATCTAGTTCCAGGGGCTTCCACAGTGGCGATGCATGACGAAGTGTACACAACAAGGTCCCAAAGGCGACTTGAAAATAGGCTACATGGACGAATTGATGTAGAGTTGTTGAACCAAAATAAAAAATAAGCGGTGATCGATAATTTAATCAAAAGAATCCTATGAGACTCTTGTGATTCAATTCGTTTACTCACCACTTATTTTAAATGTATTTCGGATAACTCAGCATCATGGCAGTCTCCGATTTTAGGTTTAACAGTAATTGGGGACTCCATCTTGTCAGACTATAATTAGTTTTCTTAGCTCTAGGTGCAACCATCTGATTGACTTTACGTTCACTAAAATTATAGAGTACCATTAAAACCACTACAGCTTAATATCAATTAAGAAGGCCTTTATATACTCGTAGTAAGTCCCTCGAGCAAATATTCAAAGCCTACATCGTCTTTATGGCATTGACAAAGTAATAGTTCGTTGTGTTTCGTTTTTAAATAGCTTATTGGTGTAGAAGATTACTTATATTGGTGAATTAATAAATCAATTGTTGCAAACATTATTCTAGTCTATTAAAATTCGCTCCAGCCAGCGAAGGTTTTACTGAATATTCCGGAAGCACTTAGAAAGAACCTTCAACTGGATGATAATAACTCTCATTTATAGCTTGATAAATAATAAAGTTGTTTAAAATTGCACGTCACAAAGGGAACATTAAAATTTCATTTGCCATAACGGAATTTATGGCTGAATTCCTGAAGAACTTTGTCGACATTTTTAAAATGAATACCGGCGACCGCGATGGCACAAAAGACGTTAACAAACAAGAACTAATTGAAGTAGAGATGTGCTGATATTGAAACGGCTTATAACCTTTTGCCATAAGTATCGACTTTTTTTCCATGGTTAAATGATGAACCACTATATTCAAGAGAAGTAGGAATTGGAAAGCTGAACTTTGTGTTGAAGATAGTGCGATATCCATAAAGTTTATCAACCACTCGGTACTTAGTCCCAATTTAGCTGAATTAGACAGTGTAAGGCATAACATTTGATTCTATCATGAGATATTATTAATGTGTATTTAAACGAGGCGCAGTTCTATATTTTGAATATAAGTTTAGCTTGTTTGTTGTAATTGGGATTTAGGGCAGTAAGGGCTTCATTATACAAATTTACTTCATCGACGAGCATACATCCCTTAACCAGAGCATCTCGTATTTTACGAGTAAAACGACAATTGAAAAGTTAGGAATTATTCCCACCTGGCAGAAACGATACTAATCAAAACTCTCCTAACAAACAATGCCGACAGAACCGAAATTGCCGAGAGAATTCCTCATTATAATATAATTATTATGTATTTCATTGGAATATTTCGTTTTCAGTTTGGGATCATTCATTGGAGGCTACTTCATTTTCTTGGTGTCTAGAACTTTCAATTATTGTCACTACACTCTAGCACCATATTTCATATACAAATTAGTCTTTTGTAAAAAGCTTTTGACAGTATGAATTTAATAGTGACTATTACATTCATATTATTCTATGACGTAGTCCCCTGAGTGTATATTGACATCAAGGATTGTAAAGAATGGATGACATCAAATATATGTCGTAGTTAGATATTTGGTATAAGGCAAGTACAAGATCCAATTTCGTAATACTTAACTAGAGGCACAGACAGCATGGCACGGAAAGGGATAATATCAAACAATCAACAAATAATTTAATCAGCACTACGTAGCTAACACTGATAAATTGTATAAATTAGTTACGTAGAATCGTGATAACAGATAACGAATGGTAATTATGTTTAATTATAATCATTATTGTTAGTTAAGCCATGATACGAGTCTGCATACAATTTGTCTAAACTGAAGTTGGAGTCACGTAGTCCATTTACTATAATCTGGGCATGAATACCGCAAAGTTGTTATTATCAGTAACAAACTGAGCAAATAATTACTATCGATCGAATCGCCAGCCATTCATATCATAATCTGTTCATTTGGTCTCGTTTATAATACTGATACTGAGTCAAGGTTGTCTAATGGAAAAGCGCATAGTTTAAGAAAAACATATAAAGATATTATAATTTGGATGATTTAAGGCGAGATATACAAGGTGTTTGTAGAAATTACCAACATTTTACTGTTTTACCAAAGAGCACTGAATCATCACCCGCGCGCCCCTTGCGCGCGGGATGTTTCAGTGCTCTGTGAGTTTTACAAATAAAGTTTGTAGAAATTACCAACATTTTACAGTTAAAGAAACAGGTTATTAATATCCGCTTGTGTGAAGTGAAAAGGAAGTTAGTCGGATGTATTTGTTACCAAGTGTTCTGTGTCTTAATGTCTAATAAAGTTATTTACCAAATACCTCTAGACGAAATTCTGTAAAAAGCTCGCAAGTCCCTCTCGACTTTTAAATTATTCCTCTTGCCCTAACCATCTACAGGTGGCTCTCAATAATTCATTCATCAAAGAATATTTTCCGTGGACTCTTCACAATAAATCTCGGAGTGTTAGCAGCGGCGCCTGAGAGGTCTTCATCATAATGGAGTAATCTTGGGCGTCGCCTTCAAAGGGATTTTTGTACAGTACAGTGTCTAATTCAGGTCACTTGAATACCTCCTTTAAAATGGCTCGGCTGTGATGTTAAATATTTTCACATTTTATTTCTACTGTAGATTCGGTTACGATAGACGACAAACTGTGTAACAGTAATTTCTTATACTAATGGCCCACTGCCCAAAACCTATTTTTATTAATGGAGGCTAGGCGAAATAGACGAGTTTAAAAAACAATGTGGAGCCTAAATGAAAGAAGAAAAGATCTTAAGAACTAAGGTAAAGTAGAGCAGCATTAGTGCACATGCTTTTAAAATCCCATTTACATCTTATAAATGGCGATTACAGCTAGAAACTAAAAAAGGTATTTGTTTACTGTAAAGCTAGATGAACTTAACCAACCTAACGATCGTTTAATACCTACATAAATTAGAAATAATTTACTGCCAGCTTTATATTTTAATTGATCTTAAAAATGAGGCGGCAGGGAACGCAAAACGTATCACGCAACACGCATGCTATATTAAATAACTGTTACTATATTATATTTCCAACCGCTTGAGCAACTTATCATTAATTTTTAACCTATAAAGACATTATACCTGTGACATTAGTGATAATAGGTCACGTGAAAACGACATTGAAACTAACTAAACTAAAGTTTGTTCAGAAACAAAACAGATTGCTTGTTCACATGCAAGTATCGTGTATCCCGAGAAAATTGTAATACAAGCTTTCGGTATTTCGAGATACGGCCCATTAACATACGACTGATGGCGATCAGATAAAGGGTATTTGTGAAAATTTAGTGTGTGGTGTGTAATTACAGGGTCTATAGATACGATCACGATGACACGCCCATAGGAGCGTTTATGTGGACTCCTGATATGTCGCCTTTCTGAACATCCTGTATAGTATAAGGATGAAGTTGGAGATCTAGATGAGATGGCTTAAAAATTGCTTTCGCGCAGTTAAGAATATTTGGAAACTTAATTTCATTTTGATATTCCTCTTTTAGACATGGAAACTAAAGACTTATCCGCCAGCAGTATATATTTTTTTCTACAACTTAGCACTGCCTACCAATAATAATGATTTCAGTACAGAAGCAAAATGTTTTAATTAACCCCGCCCAACTTAAATAACTGAAGGGATTCATTTTATTTTTCGAGTGTTTCGACCACTTGTTGGCGCTTCCCACGCGAGCGATCTGCATACATTTGCAAGCTCTTTCATTCCTTGTACTTTGCATAAAACAAGCCTGACACAAAGTCATTATGCACTCTCGGATTTCGAGGTAGGTAGGTGCAAGGGGCATAAATTTACGGCATTATCAAAATATCGCGAACGGACTCAGCCGAGCATGAAGTGGACTTAACCAGTTTAAGGGCTATTAAGACACGCAATGTGAGGGAGTATTGTTTGATACATTATGTATGGCGACGAATAGTGAAGTCACGTGCCTACCAAAACGGTATACTTGGGTACACCTTAGTATGTGGGATTGACTACTCATTGAGCCTTATCTGCAGTCTCATTTTCCAGGCTATGAATGTTGATGAGTTGACACCTGGCATGGTCTCAGATTCTTTGGTACAGCTATTTTAGCTTAAGTTGGTGAGAATGGTTTTGCACAATGTGTTGATGGCAAAAAAGGTGATTGATGAACGAATGAATTAATGACATTAGTTTTCAACAAAAAATACTTACACATGAAACCAGTGTCATAAACTTTAACTTTAGTGTAAGTCACCCTTATCCCCATACTAAAGTCGAAAAAAATAGGACGTCGGTCAAGTTTAAAAAATTACTGCAATGAGTTTTTATGTTTTGTATGTGACATACTCTAGGATCGACATTTCATGGTTTGGTAGATGGCCGAAAAAAAAAATTACACCACTTTTAGCGATTGGTTTGTCACCTCTCATCATTAAATATAAACATAAACATTTACATACAGACACATACATTGCTTCTGGCCCCACACTAGGACACCATGTGTCATGGGAACCATAAACAGCGACGTCACACACATATAAACATCATTGTATAAAAAAATAACCCCAGGTATTGACCTGGGGTTATTTTTTTTAACTCCCAGCCGGGGATCGAACCCTGGCCCTCTCGCATGGAAGGCAGAGCCACAACCGCTGCGCCACAGAGGTCGTCAGTAAAGAAGTTATTCACTTCTAAAGTTGGTCGACGTAGCTGTTCATTGTAATTTTATCAATTATTGCAGTTTTCTGTTGAGTTTGCTATCGCTTAAAAAGAGCATAGAAATTCCGCTGTCAAGTAGCTGACAACTTCACATCAACATCAAAAATACAGGTATACGTAGCTACAGTTGGTAAATATTTGTGCCTGGATTCCAATAGTGCAATGATCACTCAATGTCAATGACGCGACGACGACGTCGGTCAACTTTCGGTATTAATTATTGGCAACAAATATAATGATCACCAAAATAACATTTTCTTACCCAGAATGGGTAAATGATCACCAAAAGTTGCAAAAATATCAGGGCAAAATACTGGGTAGCATAGGTGAAGGGCAAAGGGGTTGAGCTAAGCGAAGCCCCCTTTATCCTTCGTGTTAGGTTGAACATGTAAGAACAACAAAAAATACTTAAAACATAAACTTAAGTACACAAACCATAAAAAGAAGTTTAGTGATCATTTATCCAAACACAATTTGGTGATTGATCATTTACTAATTCTGGCAGTCATTTCGAAATTACTGGTAGTAAATTTTTGAATTTTTTAGTAATCATTTAAACACAAGACCTAATTTTTTGGCGTTTGGAACATCTTTTTCCAGGCAACTTACGGTGAAAATTAGGGTTATTGCTTATAATATCAATATTTTATTTCACAAAGTGAAAGGGATACTTTAAGTTGACCGTCGTCGTCCCATTGTTGTCACTGAGCGGTCATTGTGCTAGCTGAACTGGGCCTCTATGGCGGTAGATTATCACACTGACTGGAAATAATTGCTTGAATCTACACTTTATTTCTCAGAAGGTGCTCTGGCTGACTGAATTCAGGTTTTACACGTTTCAATAAACATATTTTCCACAATCAGTCCAGTTTAGAAAACATCTAGCTCACCCCCGCCCCGATATATATACGATATTTTTAACAAATTCTATCAACGAGAGACTTCCATGCTATTCGCCTATCTCCTATCTGGAGGTGTACAGTAAGAAACACCTACTCTACATTTTTTCGTACCATATCAAATTATATCATTTTGTACAATTCCTATTTTGATTCAAGAGTCATAATGGTTTCCTACTAGCATTTTCATAAAAACATATTAACCATATATTGAATTATTTTTTGAAGAAATGACACATATCGTTTAAGTGCCTTATCAAAATTTACCATATTCTTTCTTATTTTTAACCGACTTAAAAAAGGAGGGAGGTTCTCAATTCAATTGATTCAGGAGTCATAATGGTTTCCTACTAGCATTTCATATAAATAAAAACATATTAACCACATATTTAATTATTTTTTGAAGAAATTACACATGTTGTTTAAGTGACGTATCAAAATTTACCATATTCTTCCTTATGTTTAACCGACTTAAAAAAGGAGGGAGGTTCTCAATTCATCAGGATGTTTTTGCAATGTTTTTTTTCATGTATGTTCAGCGATTTCTCCAAGACGGATGGACCGATTTGGAAAATTGTTTTAGTTTCAAGAGAGTTAAGCTTCCGATTGGTCCCATTGCTATCAGGTCACGATCTGATGATGATATTCCGGAGACCTATAGCGATTGAGTATTTTTCATAGTAATTCATGCATTTACTTTCAGTAAGCATAATTTCCTTAAGTGGAACTGATGATGAAGATCACAGATGGCCACCGGAACTGCTTTATACCAGGTATCCCACAGATTGTGATATGGTTACTTTGTAACGGTTGCCTTGATGGGAACACATTACTTGTAATGTGTTCCCATCAAAATTCATATGGTGAAGTAGATGTGATGGTGACGTACCAGAAAAGCTTCTTAACAATTAATCAAAGTCAGTCAGGACTTGAAATAATGAATTCACACCTAGAGATTTGGGTATTTTGTTTAGTATCTCGTACATTTGGAAGCTGCAGTTCTCGCTTTTCGGCAAGCATTAGTTGGTGAAGTGGAGCTGATGATAAAGATTACAAATTGCCACCGGAGCTGCTCAATTCTAGGTATGAAATGGGTAACAATTGCTTAAATGGTTGCTTATCAATATTGTTTAAATTATGTAGATCAGTGTACTGTTAGTAGGAGACATGTAGGTGTTTATAATAGGCAAATGTATTATAAGGTGACAGTTGTCAAAATTCTTAAGACGTCAAAACTTACCACAGATTATTTTTTCATAGAAAAAAATAGATTTGTTTGTTGCCTGTGGAATCGGCGGCAGCAGTAACCTTTGGTTACATTCATTTAAATAAATACGTGTCATTACTATACAGTCCAAAACACAGAAAACTTTTCACTTTGTACTTTGTAACATCGATATGTTCTAAACAAATTCCAACATGAAACGAAAGTAAGGCTTAGATACCTAAGCTTCAGCAGGCTAACTCAGAGTTACTGCGTTATACTTCAACAGACTATCACTTTTTCCCTAGTTCAGATTTGACTTTGAATCTCAGCCTAAAACTTGACGTGTTCTCGACTGTATCTCCTACGATACGAGCGAGTAAGCTAGGAAATTGTCTCGCTGGATATTCCCGGGGTGTAGAAGCAGAAAAGTTGGCAATTCGCTGGAGTGATTCATGGCAGAGCGGGATGCAAGACTGAGGTAGATTTATTATGGTCCCTTGTGACGTCTCGACGTTTATTGCTGGAAGTAACACGGTCTAGGAGCAACAATTTGGGTTCCTCGTAAAGTAATATGTTGTAAAATTCATGATCTCCAACCAGGATGAGGTCGGGTCTCTCTTTAGTGATCTAGTCTTTGAATATTTACGGCCTTACTAATAAAAATAGTTATTCACGGTTTAACTTATTCAGTGTTTTGTCCTTTTCATACGTCGAGTAATTGTCAAATGTCAAAGCAAGACAAAACACTGTATAAGTTAAACCGTGAATAACTTCTTTTATTAGTAAGGCCGTTAATGTTTTGGGAAATAGAATCTATGGAGATTTTACTGATTTTTACGGTTCCGTACCTTAAAAGGAAAAACGGCACCCTTTTAAGATCACTTCGATGTCCGTCTGTCTCTCTTTCTCTCAAGACCCTTTTTATCAGATGGAGATATCAAGTTGAAATTAATGTCGATTACTCAACTCTTGGAGCTATGAAAAAATCAAACTTTTAGGACAACGCTGTCAAAACAAACGGCTGTATATGCCGCAAATTTGATATATTTGCTTGATACTAGCAAGGATAATAAAACCTATAGGATTTACCGTTGACCTACATATACGCCCTGTGCGGTTTTTTTAAGCGTAAGAATCGTCATTCTCCCGCGTCATGCCAAGGAATTCATGATTTTATATTATTAAGACTAAGCAGAACCCAAACAATAAAATCACCCGATACAGTCTTGAACTTATATCAGCAAGACAGCGAGACAGGCAGAAAATTTCATTTTAAATATGTATTAGTACTTACTCGTACTGCTGCGTGCTGAGCGGTGAAATAAGACAAGCTCAGAATTTTCTTATTCGCAATACACAGAGTCCCTTGCATTTAGTCAAGAAATACTCAGCGAACTCCTTCGCGTCTTAGACTAGTCATAAATTCTTCTCACCTGCTGCTGCGAGGCGGCGAAATTCAAAATTTAAGCAACCCCCAAGTGCAATAATAGCTTCCATTAAAGTTCACGTGTAACGCCATCCATCGCAGTAATTGCCGACGGGCGGAAGATAGCCGAGTTGAGTTATGACGTCACATAACGTGCTAATGACGTCATAACTGCATTGCTACCAGTGCATGCTCTGACTTACGGCCCGGTGCTGTGGATGTGTTGTCATTTATTAAGCCAATCTCGCAGTAGTGTCGCGTCTAGGAGATATCATTCTGTATCGTATAAACACTACGTAATTATTGCTCAAGCTGAGTAGTCTTCTCCTTATAATCAGAGGTGTTCTCATAGTCTTGCAGAATTCGTTTTAAATACACTGGAACTGCTCACTATTTTTTGCCCCCGTTAATGCTATCGCAGCAGCCTTCATGTTTATTCAATGGAATTTCAAATGCATTTGTGAACACGCAATAGAGTTTTCTTCTACAAGCTTTACTACTTCCAGCGAGCATTCATTACACAATGAATTTCTCTTACTTCCTTAAGTCTTTATAAGTCGTATCTCGTATCCACCTGGTCCCGATTTGGTAGTTCGCTCTGCACATTCATTACAATGGAAATAAATACACATATAAATGTCGTCCTCGGTACTATTTTAGCAGTTTTGCTCTGCGATACGATCACTGGATTTATGAATCCATTGTCTGGACCTGCAG
The DNA here is from genome assembly GCA_949825045.1 of Argyresthia goedartella. Classification (NCBI taxonomy): domain Eukaryota; kingdom Metazoa; phylum Arthropoda; class Insecta; order Lepidoptera; family Argyresthiidae; genus Argyresthia; species Argyresthia goedartella. Next base: position 18,794,282 of record OX463829.1, on the reverse strand, counting down.
TATACTCATTAGCGTCTTCAACTCGCGCGTTATGGAATATCACCTGAGCGTATACGTGTTTTTGCTTCAGCCCCATTCCGTTGTGCTATTGCAAAATTTGCGGGATAATATCGCAATAACTGTTCCGACGGTTTCAGTAACTCATTGTTTTTTGGGCGGGCGGTTGGTGAGGCACGTCACGTTCGTCATGAAACTGTCATCTCGCTAGGGTTCCGTACACGAAGGGTACCAAACAAGACCATATTATCTACTGTCCTTCAGTCCATCCGTCTGCCTTTATGTCTGTCTGCCAGCGTGTTGTATGTTATGAACCGAGGTAGAGAGTTGTAATTTTCCTAGAATATGTATTTCTGTCATGTCTGTATGTCAGGCAAGTTGGAACCAGTTTAGTATTGGACAACAATACGTTAGAATTAGTAAATGACACGAAGTTTCTTGGAATAACCATTGATAACAAATTGCAGTGGGGACCCCACATAGAAAAATTGCCTGGTAAATTAAGTTCTGCGGCTTACGCTGTTAGGAACATCAGACAAAACACGGATGTGGCTATATCTAGGCTAGTATATTTTAGTTACTTTCATAGTGTCATGTCCTATGGTATCTTGTTGTGGGGAAAAGCAGCGGATATTCAAACTATTTTTATTTTACAGAAAAGAGCTATTCGAGCAATTTATAATTTAAAACGAACAGACTCCTTAAGACAGCTTTTTAAAGAAATTGACATACTAACTGTAGCTAGTCAATTTATTTTCGAAAATATAATGTACGTACGCAAGAACCTTACAAAATTTCCCAAACTTAGCGATAGCTGTAATGTTAACCTAAGAAATAATTACAGACTATGTGCGCCCCGTTTTAGACTCGCGAAGGTTAGCAATTCTTTCAAGGGTCAATGCATTCTCTACTACAACAAGATACCTCTGGAGATCTTGACATTGCCATTTGAGCCATTTAAAATCCATGTTAAAGTGACTTTGTCGGAAAGGGGATATTACAATGTTCAAGATTACTTAAATGATGGGTCTGTATGGGGTTAATCTGGCTCAACACAGACCTTGCTGTTAATAATTTTGTAATTATTTATTCCTGCTTATTAATTATGATAATGACTAAATATTATATTTTGTATTAGTTAAGCATAAGCAATTTTTAAAAAGAGATCTAAAAATCAATCTGTGGGAGTTTCTACGCCCTTCTTCTCCCACAGTGGTCCAATGTAGAGAAGTGGCAAAAAATTACGATTGCTAAGTATATGTAAATATCTACAGTAATAAAGACATTTGGTATTTGGTATTTGGTATTCTGTTGCTGGTACAGCAACATATATTTTCTTTTGGATTTTCCCATATAAATGATAGCGTTTTTTTCGTTTTTTATTGTACGTTGGTAAGGACCCCTTCGTCTGCGAGGCCGACTCGCAATTGACCGAAGTTATTTTCATTGCCTTTAAAAACATATAAGCAATTGGTATTGGCATGTAATGGATAAAAGGGCATTGACATATATTCGAAGAAGCCTTTGTCGAGTGACTCATTTTTAGCTCAATCGCCCTGGCTAATCTACAAACAACGAACGCCCTTCATAAAGTAGACACATTGTTTTGAACGCTTGAGAGCACGATCACGTGTTCGGCATATTATGATATCTAATAACAATCGCCATTATGTGTGAAATGTAAAGGCCTTGTATAAAGAGTCTTTAAAATATGCCTATATGTATTGATTTTCCATATAAAAGTACAAGATTGCATTCAAATGTGGCTAATGAAACTTTCGGTGAAGGCTTGACACCATGTTTAATTTTTTCCAATCTTATATTTCACTCGCACCACTGATAACTTACTATACTAATAATTACTATTGAAATTCCAATTGGCCATAATACAACATCTTGAATACCAACAGCATTCCCAGCTTCAGAATGCCATCTTACCTCAACACCCAGTGATGTTACAGCATAATTAAACCTGCCACGGATTCCAATCGGAAGCTGAGTCCCACAAATGAGCCAACTCTCATTACAGCACAGGTCAGTGACCTAGTTCTGGAGCCAAATGACAATACCGCAAACACAATCGCACCATGGCATTGTTGGGGAGTCAATCTGTTTGTTATTAACACCAAATTGCTAAACGCTTAAGGCTCTATCTTGAGAGTTTCGAGGCGGCGGCGAAGCAGATGAGATTTTGATTATTGACATTAGTTGTTTAGGTGGTTGGCGATTGTGTTAAGCAACAAGGCTCTATTGACCACCAGAGATTTTACTTTTCAATGCGCTTCCATAAATCTCGATAGTTTCAGTCTTCAGTTTATACGTGAATATTTCGGAACAATAGATTCGTAGTATATCAATAGACCTACCACCCAATTAGATTAAAAACTGCATGAGGTACTTATTAATACTGATTCATGCGGCCGTAGGACTTAATCGAACTTTGATCATTGCCTCTTTATGTACCTACATTACCAGCTTAAAATACAATGCAGACAAAATTAGTAATAAAATCATCCCATTAACCGGCCTGATCGCGAAGGAAACCCGGTATCCGGTGGGATTCAAAGGAAAAAAGGTCCAGTAATTTGTCTTTACTTGGAGGATTTATGTTGGGATCACAATTGAGGCACACTTGGGCTTGATAGAAATGAAAGATACAGGGAATTCTATGCGTTCTTTCTATACGAGGAGTAAAATTTTCTTCTTAAGCGAAAAGTTGCTAGCTCACCAAATGACTGAGATCTAAGCCCCTGAGTCCACTTTTACGACAAATACGGTAAAATAGAAGCAACCTTCCAACTTGTTATAGTTTTAGAATAAAAGTCACAATGCAAACCGGATAACCGTGAATGAGGTACCAGCCAGGATACTGATGCTGACAGATGTGAATCCCTCCGCTTCTTGCCCAAACTCAGTGAACCATAAAGTAAGGGACGCAAACGCCTTCCTCCAAGGTCCGCTTATAACATTTCGTTTAGCGAAACTAACTTGAGTGGAAATAATACTTTTAGCGTATTTCTGAGTCGGTGCACATTGGTTTAGTCTTTGTCAAACTTATGCCTATTTAACTTTATGCCATTGCCGTTGCTGCTTACACTACCGTGTTGAATTCCCAAACCTTATCTTCTTTACCTATTTAGGCGACCCAAATGGCCGAGTCGGCAGTGACCCTGCCTACGAAGCCAAGGGTCCCGGGTTCGAGTCCCGGTGGGGGCAAATATTTGTTTGATGAGAACGTATGCTTGTACCCTTGTCATGGTTGTTTATCTATCTAAGTATAATATTTATCTATATAAGTATGTGTATCGTTGTCTAGCTAGTACCCAAGTTACAGGGAGTCCTAGTTTGGGGCTAGATCAAGGTGTGTTAATAGTGTCCAAGGTATTATTATTATTTATTATTATAGCGGGACTTGACTCCCGTCTACCACTACCACGCTCGTAATTGGGTTAGCGACACTTACTTGTTACGTGCAACGTTGATATTACTGTCGTTCAGCTTATCATGGTACTCAATATATACTTATATTGATAAATATTATACTTAGATATCGTTGTCTAGTACCCAAGATACATGGAATCCTAGTTTGGGGCTAGATAAATCTGTATAAATAGTGTTCAATGTATTATTTGTCGCTGATATCCTGACTTTTCACGTATCTCACAAGCTTGCATTTCTATGGGATGAAAATTTAACTTGTGTATTATTATAGGTATATTAATAAGTTCTAATCATTTCTGAGACCTATACAATAATTCGTGCAGAATGCAGATCGATCTCGACAGTATCAATGTTGGATGACGTCGTTATCAACATTCGTACAGTGTGACAAAATCTTAAAAAATTTGCGTTAAAAGCAACTAGCTTATTTTTTGAAAACCTTTGGAGAATGCTGGTGTTGTTAATTTACGTGACAACGAGTATGTGTTTTCTGTTGTTACGTAACACGTTTCGTTTGTTTGCGCATTCAAATATTTATTTTCAGTTATAAATTGCAAAAGCAGCGTCTGTTTATCGAACATCGGACCAACTGTTCTGATTCCTCTTATCTAAATTAGGACTACTTAATTACTAATTATTCTATAAGATGTGTACAACACATGCTTGCATCTAACAATTAAATAGTAAAACAAGTTTAGCTTAGTCTGAATGTATGCTGTAAGTAAGGTTTATTTTTATTCATACTTCTACTGCAAGGTTTCGCACATGATTGCGTGCATCACTCGCAAGTCGCGATGGAGAGTCGATATGCAATATCTCGCGACAACGCGAAATGCGTGCGTGAGCGCCGCGTCTAAATCTCCCCAAGTGGGGTGGCCAGGCCACCCTATCACCTTAAGCTTGGTTTCATTCCATTGTTTTTTACAGGATGAGCTTTAATTAGCTGACCTTTAGGGAAATGATAGTACTAATAATTAAAGTTATATTTCTCTAAAAAAAAAATAACCTATGGTCGCGAACGAACTTTTGGGATAAACTTGGTTCCTTTCAGCTGATCGGGACAATGTACTAAGCGATATTAGTTTTATCCATTTCCGAGCATAATATTATGATGTTCCACTGCTCTATGAACATCCCTTCGGTTTGAAACCAATTATTTTTGGTCAGATACTGCGCTCGGTATGAAACCCATACCAAAACGACTTGTTGACAAAAATGTGTACTGGTCATGCGCGTGCAACTAGGATTTATGTATATTTGTCTATAACTTTTCAACAAGATTTCTTTCAGTATCTCTATAAACCTTCACTCTCTATGACTACAATGCCGGCTACTCTGCAGGCGGTTAGAATACTGCGCCGGTCGTCCTTAGCGTAGGTAATTTACAGAATATCACATTTTGTGTTTTTATAGGCATGCCGTTTTAAGTTTACTCTTTTTGATCAGAAATGATTCAAACCTATGGAGACAAATTACTTTACCGATTTAGAAAAATAATTTCCAGAATTAGCCGAAACATTAGTCATGTTTTTACTGAATTAACTACCTACGAAACCTTTTGGTTACACGAACAATCATAAATTTGTCCTATGCTGTACTGTTATAATAAAAAAAACACATGATAAAACCCAAACTTCTGCGAGCAGTCCAAAAGGTCATAAATAATGGTGGAACATTGGCACTCATAACAGCCATGACGTGCAGAGCCACGAAGACAACGGTCCCCCGGCGAACAAAGAGGCGCTTAGGGGGGAATAGGGAAAGTTTTCATTAGGCCAACGAAGCAAGCCTAACACTAGGCTGCAATCCAGCACATGGTAGTTTGGTGACATTTTTGAAAAAAAAAATTGTTTGAGCTTTGATTTAATGATTTAAGTTAATGTTTTGTTTCTACAAATATCATTGTAATGTTGTTTTCTAAATCTAAACAATAAATAAAAGTAATGAAAATAAATTGTATGGACAGCTTACTTACTTCAAAATTTTGCAAGTTACAATACAATAAGTTCAGTTTATAGACAAGCTCTCTAGAGACATCGCCTTTCAAACGCTTTTAGAAAGCTGCTTTTTCTGCATCTTTTAGGGTTCCGTGTTGTACGTATGTTTTTATTTTGGATGTATTCCAGCAGAGACAATAAAAAGATACAGGTCAAGCATATTGAAACATTCCTTCCAAATGATTATTTTTCTCAAGACAAACTAAAGCACGACTCGACGATTCAAGAATATTACTAACGTTTCTGTATGATAACATTTTAGCAGAGCGTGGTCACCCATCTCTTTTGATATAGTGTGTGCGCCTGCGCGTGTGTGAAGATAGGTGTTTCCCAGCGCCGCGCCGCGCCGGTGGCGATGAGAAACACGTGTAAATGAGGCGTATTTCAGTTAGGCATACATTAATGAGCTGACCGTGGATGGGGTTGGTGTGGTTAAATTGTTGCAGGCTCCAGAAGTATGCCCACAGCGCACCGCAAGAAAAGAAAAAGCTAAAGGTGCCGGTACGATTACCTATTTGGGAGTGGATCTGGTTAGTTTTGGGCCACAGTTTATGATATCTGAAGCTATTAATGTTAGGTTTTAAAAGATTATTTTTTGTGTCATAATATACAAAACAGAACTCAGAACATACAACAAGTAGAATATAACATCAATACAGATATATGTATAACAGATACACTTTTTAATAATCCCTGTCTATAAGATAAAGTAAAAAAACATATGTAGGTATTTCTGTTTCACGAGATCAGGCTGTTACCAAAGTATTCCTGCTCCATCTTCGCATTGAAAGGCCCTAACATGTTTTAGCGTGCCTCTTACTTTTATGGTAACTGCTCTTATAACTGAGATTTGTATGTATACCTTATTATTTTTTTAACAAGATGTTAACTATAATGTTATTACTAGGATAGTTAGTTTCTTAAAATGTTTCGATAAGAAGTTCAAATTCTTGATTTATTCTTCTTAATATTTTGTGTGTTAATACTTAAAATTCCATGTACGAATTCGCCCATGTGTTAATACTTCAAATTCCATGTACGAATTCGCCCATACATATGGTTAGGCAACTTTTAATAAGTTATACGTGTATAAACTGTGTGTTCCCCCGCACAGGAAAAAGAAGCGTTGGAAGACCTGCGACACGGTGGTCCGACGACATAAAGATCACGGCCGGCCTATCCTGGACGAGAATGGCCGCGGACCGCACAAGATGGAGGACAACTGGGGAGGCATATGTCCAACGGTGGACGGTGAAATGCTGAAGAAGAAGAAGAAGAAGAAGAAACTGTGCTGTAAACTTTGTCTATCTGTACCGTACCATTGATTAATTTCTATTTTCGTATGCGTTTCTATTGAGAACGATATGAATATGATCCTTTCTAAGGATAAAGAAATATTTTATGTTTTCTAGGAATCATTATTATACGGGTAGGTACTTGCGGCTACAAGAGGGTTAACATTTATTTAATCTCGGCTCAACGTATCAGAAACTGCTCTTTTCAAGTATGTCGAAGAAATATCGACGATCTTCGAAGATTGCCGATTAGCGGATCGGATGTCTGCCAAGGACGTTGTCTGGATACATTCTGTTTCCAAAGCTTGCTTTATGCTGGCCAGACAGTGTTATTTACAGTCGTAATAAGGTGCACTTTTGGCTACAGTAGCTTCTATATATTATACTCGTAGTTTTAGCTGTATGAGTTTTCTAACTTACGATAGATTTGACGATCAGATATAAGAGATATTTCTGCTTATTGACATACCGTAGATATTATTAGAGGGTTACTGATGATGAAACTCTACTTAATATTAATACATAAACTAACTATCTATCTGGATATTAAATATTTGCCATAATATAAAATGTTACTTTAACATCAGAAATAAATATTAATAAATTATTTAAGAATTGGCTGTTTGATCCGTGCATTGTGCGCGATAGTGAGATTCCGAGTGTCATCTCAGTGTGAGCTGAGTTTTTTCCTCTTGACTGCCTGAAAAAGCACGTTCGCGTGTATCAGTGTTTTAATTAAATCTAAGGATTATTGTTTGGAAAAATGACGTTGTTATTTATTCAAGTTTTGCTTGTGGAATGTTTTTTAAATTAACAATTTGTGTTTTCCTGTTTAAGTATAACTTGATTATTTGCTGGATTAACTTTTTAATTTGAGTAGACTTTGGAATTGTTTAAGTTTTATCAATTTAATCAAAAAAATTGTTTGTGTATTTGAAATGTGCAATAAAATTTGTGTGTTTGTGTATAATAAACAATAAGCCATGGTCGCCCTATCGAAACAATCAATTTATTGAAGGTTTCATATCATGGAAAATCATAGTTATTGTCTATTCTATCTAATTCTAGATATTAATAGGTGTTTTGTTTACAAAAAATATCTCGCTTATACTTAGTTTCTTTGAGAGATAATGATAATGACGAAATAATCAAATACGATGCTAACAATTGCATGTGTTACCGAGATTGGCTTTTCGGATACTCTACAATGTGCTATTATGGATCTACCCCTGAAAAGAACTAAAAGTTCCTACACAATGGTAAAAATGAATGCCTTAAAAACCATTTGCTCTTGGTTTCTTCGGACGGCGTATACAACGCTATGGATTGTGATAAAGGATTCGATATATTTCATTATACCTTGACTAGCGCTTTCGACACCTTTTTCCCTGAAATAAAAGTGAAGTGTGATAATGGTAGAAAGAACAAGCTTGGGTGGCGCACACCGAGAATAAAAAAGTCCTGCGAAACTAAAAGGGAGATTTTTGTTTCTCTAAAGCGCTCAAATTGTTTGCTCTTAAAACAGCGCTATAAACTGTATTACTCTATCCTAGGCAGAATTATCTATTTATTCACCTGACAAAGTAAATTCGACATGGTACTTAATAAATACCAATATAAAGGGTAAAGTCAGGAAGGAAGACACAAGTTACTTTGGATTCTCTGACGATACAAACGTAGTAAATGATAACTGCGAAGCTCCTGATGTTTTAACAACTTTTTCACGAACATCGAAGGCAACTAACATTCCTGAAAGTCAGATAAACATACCACGTCAAATTGTTTATTGACCATGGCTTATTGTGTAATTGACGAGTGTAATAAAAGGATTACTTCTCTGTACAATTTTTAATTTAGTTATTCTAAAATTGTTAAATATTATAAACAATTAGGAAATAATTAAAGGTGATTTGATTATGTCAACACTTGGCCAGTTGTAAAATTTTGGTAATGGCACGTTACAAGGGAGATTTATCTTTATATTTTCATGTGTTATGCGGAAAGGATTTCAAATGGCGGTCAAATACCATCCGAATATTATATTAGCCACGATTATTATATTGAACATGGCGCAGCGGACCATAGTTTTCAATAGACTAGCCGAGTATACAAATACAAATAAATTTATTACGTAAAAATAATGATACACATCAACATGAGTAGCAGTTACAAATAAGTATAAGTACTAGACTATAGTCCATCTTTGTGTAAGTCAATAGTAGTAACAGTGACCCCACACTAGGCATGGCCTGTATCGTGGGCGTCACAACAACATTAAGCACATTTAAGATTATTGTTACACATTACACGTTACATAGTATAGCTAGATAGAGTAGCCAAGGCTGATGCGGTTCGGAGCCGCTCGGTTTCGCATTTCAAAGACGTGACAGTGAGTACGCCCTAGCCTTTTTTTTTTTTTTTTTTTTGTTGGAGGGGAAAAAAATGGAATTACCCATGCCCAGGAGTCAGACCTCCCTGCTATGTCCGGGTCCCCACATATTGAGCGGGCATCAGCTCGTGTGGTATACGGACTAAAAACAACCCCTTTGTGTTTACAGTTGTCTTATTAAGAATTAACTGTGAGCCATGGCCTCGGTATATGCTGAAGGCTTTCTACCTGCAATTTTGCCCTTTTGGGCGATATATATGTGTATATGATATATATGGGAGGAGTTTGCCTGCTTACCCGATTTTATGAGCGGGCCTCAGCTCATAGTCAACGGGCATGATAGCGGCATGTTAGGGGGGCAGATTGCCCCCGCTACTATGAAGTGGTTATATATAATTTTTGAGACCTATCCTAATCCTAAACTACTTTATATTTGGGTCATTTAGGGGGGTTCTGACCTCAGTCCGGGAGGTTTAAAGGGGCAGGGGGAGATTGTGTGTTCGTCGAATCAAGACGGCGATCTCTTTCAATCCAAATTTGGTATCTGAGACGCTGTAGTGCTTCGGGAACACAGCCTTCGTCAAGTTGACGTGCCTGAGGGGCGGGGGGTGGTTGGGCTTTAAGAGCTTTCGTGATATCGTCCTCCGGTTCTAGGAGGACGTCTTTGGGGCGCCTTTTGAAAAGGTGTTTCTTATTTATATCTGGGGTCGGATCATAAAGGGATGCTTGTACTATAAGCGGGTTTGGGTGGCTAGATGCATTAATGAAGAAGCGTTCGGACGCTTCTTTCATATATTGCTTTACTGTGGGGAGTCTAAAGTCACTATGGAGGTCTACGTTTCGCATGTACCACGGGGCACCTACGGCTTTTCGCATGAAGCGATTTTGTAAAACCTGAAGGGGCTTAAGGGAGTGGGAGCAGTGTGCAAAGACTGGACTTGCATACGTGAAGACCGGACGGATGCAAGTTTTAAATAGAGTTATTTTGCAGCGCAATGGAAGATTGCTTTTACTTCTCATGAGCGGGTGAAGCCTACTCATGTAGAAGGCTGCTTTGTCGCGGACCGTTTTAATGTGGGATTTGAAGTTTAGTCGGGAGTACGCCCTAGCCTTGTTAGACCACCTTACCTTTTATACTCTGAAGGTGCGGGGACCTGGACGGAGCAGTGGGAGACGGTTTGTCGCCTGAGGGAGTCCTGCGATTTTCCCAAGTTTGTCGTCGGAGACATCGCAGTTATTCTTCTCTTTTGCGACAAAGGGTAAGCTCTACTTAAATATTACCCATCAAAACATGCAGGAGCTACGTTGTTTTGAAATTATTTCTTAATAATTCTGACACCGATGTTTTTTGTATTACAAAACACTGGTTAAAGCATAATGTGATGTATTTTAACACAATTAATTACTAAATTGTCAGTTGTTACAACAGAAAGACTGCTGATAGAGCGGTTTATCTTCGGACTTCGCAAATTCAACTATGTTTCTCAATATTGCAAAGAGGTGGGATGGCTTCGGATTTGTCGTCGTTCGATCGTCGTCGCCGAAGATCTCACACTTTTAGCAACTCCGCGGCATAAAAATGCTGCGTATAAGCACTCTTTCAAGTTACGGGCGGTCCGACTTTGGAACGCACTTCCTTGCACTATAAGAGACAGTCCCACTCTTTTCTCTTTTGAGAAACGTGTTAACGAGCACCACCTCTCCCTTTCGTAAAAGTTATTGTATGTATTTTTATGTAAAGTGTATGTAGTATATTTCGGTACTTATTTGGTAGTTACTGTCTTTATTTTATAAGTATTTATTCTATTCCTTGGCATTTGATTTAAACTAGTTATTGTGCACTGCTTACCTACCTTTTATAAAAATATTTCCTTTAATGTTTTGGTTTACTGAAATAAATCTATTTTTAGAGATAAGCTCGCCTTTGTACATACATTATATTTTATTGTAACTTGTAAAATATTTGTCTGCAATAAAGCATATGAATATATGAAAAATAGAGGTGGTTCTTTAATCTAAGTAAAAAAATATTAAGATGAGACAACGGACAGCTATTATTTATTGCACTTACTGCAGAAAGACAAATGAAGCTATCCTGTGTTGAGTTACAATGCCATAATATTATTTTTGTCTACAGACCTCCGAGGGATGAAAAAGGCCATGGCAATTACGAAATATTTGAGAAAATTATTGAGGAAGCCCTCACTAAACTATCTTATAACAGAATAAAGTTAATTATTTGTGGCGATCTTAATGTAGATTTCCTTGTAGATACAACAATGAAACAACGATTTCTTTATGAACAATGAAACAACAATAACTTTATTCAAATAATTTAATTTATGTCATGTTTTTCTAGAGTTGACTAGAATTACACTTACCAGACAAACTTGCTTAGATAACATTTTTGTGGCTGTGCATTCACTAGTATTTTTTTTATTAACTGCTTACGTCCGATCACAGCGATCAAACAGTTTCATTCCCAATTGCTAGTAAACGATGACTGGGCAACTTTTGTAATTCGTAAAAGTAGAGTTGACTTGGACGACTTTATGAACAAAAAACCTATAACTTTGATAGAAAATTTCGCGACTAAGTTAAAACATATTTCAAAACTTTCAAATTGGTCTGTAGAACTGCAAAAGCTTAACAAATAAATAAAAATATTCAAATAAAATAAAGAAAATGGTTTGGCAAATAATGAACCGTAAAACTGGCAAATTTATACCTAGAGACAATGATTCTGCTCAAAGATAAGTGATGTTGTTAAATCCAATGCTACCTCAGTAGCTCGAGCATCCGAACCATTCTTCACCAATCTACCCTTACTCACAACAGAGCGTCTAAACTTATCTTCAAATGAAGCAAAGACTTGTTAAAAAACAGCACTAGCGTCAGTAATGAGGATTTTAAATTTAATCATTATATCCCCAGAACACCCTCAAGAATAATTAAAAAAAAACTGAAGACCTGTGGGGTGTATCAGTGATAGTCACTGTTGCAGTAATTCTAGTTATACCCATTCTTAGTTATATCCAATAAAGTTGATTAATTTCCACGCCTACCGAACGGCGTGGAATCCGAAGGGGGTGTGCTTTTGCCAGCACGTGAGAGAAAAGAAGTGATGAAATTTTACTGACTTTTGTCTCCGTAGACAGGAAATCGAAAGCTCGATTCGAGACGGGAATTCGGGAAAAGGGCACAGTTTGGGATAGGATATGGATTGAATCTTGCCGTCGCTGCCGACGCTGTCGCCGGCGTGCTGCCTACCGTCACGTGGAGTCGCCGCTACCGATACGACGAGGTGCCATCCACACGGATCACTTGACCGCTGACGCGAATCTACTTATTTTCCGACGATGTAGATGATTAACACTCCGACCAGGCCCGACGCCTGTATTTAGTAAATGGTACACCGAAATACAATCAATGGCCTGACGCCATGAGCAGACATGTTGTTCTCCCGATGAGAAAAGGGTAAAGTAACCTCCAATTTTTTCCTCTCGTTGGTACGAGTGACAGCTGCGATCCGTTTCTGCTTAGTGATGTCCCGATTACTCGCGGTCGATCCGCGCAACAAAAACCGGTGCGTTCCGAAGCATAAATATTAAACAGTCACCCGCCCGGACAGGCCCGAACCTGTCCCTAATCAATAGGAAGGCGAGAAAGTGTTGCGACCGCTCTCTTGAGGACCGAGTCCCCCACCTTGACTTCTGCTGATCGAGGCGTGCCATCCCGACCCGTGTACAAATTGACGATCCGTCCTCGTCTCCATCTCAATGATGGCAGGTTCGCATCCTTAATCAGCACCAAATCACCGACTTGAGGGGGGCTCGTCCGGTCAGTCCACTTAAGGCGCTGCTGCAAGATGTGCAAGTACTCAAGGGACCACTATTTCCAAAAATCTTGAGCCATCTGCTGCAACATCTGCCACCTAGTTAACCGACTTAACTTAACATCACCGAATGGGTATTCTGGCAGGGCGTTAAGGGGCTGACCTATCAGGAAGTGACCCGGCGTCAACGCTTCCAAATCATTTGGATCCGAACTGAGCGGGCACAACGGACGCGAGTTCAGTGTCATTTCAATTTTACAGAACAGCGTCGCAAGCTCTTCAAAGCGTAGAGAGGTCTCACCGATGATCCTCGTCAGGTGCGACTTAGCCGATTTAACCGCAGCCTCAAAAATTCCTCCCCAATGAGGACATCCCGGCGGACTGAAAACCCATTCAATCCCTCGTCGGGAGCAAGCCGTACCGATGGCGTCCTGGTTACCGTTCAGGAATTGAGTGACCTCCTGCAGATATCGCCTGGCTCCGACAAAATTTGTGCCGTTGTCCGAACGGATTAATGTCGGGAGGCCCCTTCGTGAGACGAACCGATCTAAACATGCGATAAATGCCTCTGTAGTGAGGTCACTGACCACCTCCAAGTGGACTGCCTTCGTGGCCAAGCACGCGAAGACGCACAGGTATGCCTTCACTAATCTGGCGTTCCGTAGCTGTGAAGACTTGACCATGAATGGTCCCGCGAAATCCGTTCCGACACCCGCAAAGGGCCGGATTTCGTTAACCCTATCCGAGGGCAAGTCGCCCATCTGGGGCTGCATCGTAGCCGCCTTGGCCCGATAACAAGGCGGGCACCGAAATACGACGCTACGCACTAAGCGTCTTCCCGATAGAATCCAGAACTCGCGCTGGAGAAACGCCATCAAGGCGTGGCATCCGATATGGCCATTCCGAATGTGTCGATCCTGTATCAACAGTTCGACCAACTTCCCTTTCCTAGGGAGTAACAACGGGTGGCGAGCCGCATAAGGCAGGTTGGCATTCCGCAGCCGACCTCCTACCCTCAGCAATCCTTGAGGGTCAATAAACGGGTTGAGCCGAGCCACAGCTCCCTTCAGTTGGACGCGTCCGCGTCGCAGAATGTCCAATTCGGACTTAAAGTGCACCGTCTGCACGTTCCGTACCAATGCAAACAACGCATGGTTCCGTTCCCGTGGTGTCAGGACCTGTGTCCGCACTCGTTGCGCCTCAGAATTCCGACAATTCCGCGCAAATCGGCAGATCCAGGCAGTCACATTGACCAGCTTGTCGAGCGAGCTGTACCGTTCCAGCAGGCTGAACTCCTCTTCCGGCTCTGGTTGCGTCGTACAGACACCGACTGTCAAGGCGCCGTTCACCGTGGTAACGCGTGGACTCATTGGCCAATCCGAATCGGCTTGAGTCAACCATTTTGGACCCCACCACAAGGGATGTCCAACCAACTCCGGCGCGTGACACCCACGAGACGCACAGTCTGCTGGGTTCATTTCACCTGGAACATGTCTCCAGATTAAGGGAACCTCGGAATCCAAAATCTGCGAAACCCGATTCGCCACAAAAATCTCCAGCTTGTGAACTGAAGCCTTCAGCCAGCATAACACGATCTGGCTGTCCGTCCAAGCGTAGACCGTTTCTTCCAACGCTATTGACCCACGAAGAACCGTCATCGTGTGGTTGAGCAGACGAGTCAGGAGAGCCGCTCCCGAAAGCTCTAACTTGGGAATGGTCAGGCGAGTGCGCAACGGCGCAACCTTGCTCTTGGCCATGACCAACCGCACATCAACCTCCCCCGAGGAGTCGACCGTACGCAGATACACCGCAGCTCCGTAGCCCTTCTCCGAGGCATCGCAAAACCCATGCAGGGTGGCGGTGTATCGTTTGGTGGGGACCAACCTCCGTGGCAGTGAAATCTGATTGATGCCAGGGAGGGTCGAAAAGAACGAGTCCCACTCTGAGCTCAATGACCCGCCGATCGGGTCGTCCCATTTCAGCTCAGCAGACCACAATTGCTGCATAAAACACTTGAGCTGAAATGTTACCGGGGTGATCCACCCGTTTGGATCAAATGTCCTAGCCACCGTTGAAAGGACGTTCCGTTTCGTCCAGACCTTCGGGGAGTCCAACTCGACCCGATACGAGAACATGTCTGACACCGGCTGGTACTGGACGCCTAATACCGACAACATATTTGGATTTTCCAAATTTTCAAAAATGTGGGGATCCTGCTGGTAGTCATCCGGAAGACCAGTCAGTAACTCTGGAGAGTTCGACATCCATTTCCGGAGCTCGTAACCTCCACCCCGTAAGAGCTCAACTAGCTCGTCCCATCGAGCGAGCGCCTCCTCTACGGAATCTGCACCGGTACAGATATCGTCCACGTAGAGATCCTGCTCCAGGATCGCTGCTCCTCTAGGGAAGTTTAACCGTTCTCGATCCGCTAACTCCCGCAGAGTGCGAATCGCCAAATAAGGACTAGACCGTAGCCCGTACGTGTTGGTGTTCAGCTCGTACACCCTGATGGGCTGATCTGGGCTCTCTCGCCACAGTATCAGCTGATACCGTCTATCGTCAGGGTGAATGACCGTCTGTCTAAACATCATCCGGGTGTCAGCTACAAACACAACATTGTGTCGACGGAACCGTGTGATAACATCCGCGATGTCATGGTTCAACTTTGGCCCTGAATACAAACACTGGTTCAGGTTCATGATGTTGATGCCGATCCATCGAACACTACCCGTATTTTGCCCTCCGGGGTCCTCAAGACCGCGTGATGGGGCAGGAAGCAGTGGTCTTCACGCTTCCAGTCGATACCCGAAACCGACATGTGGCCGAGCGACTCGTATTCCCGCATGAAGTCGACGTACTTCTGCCGGAAAATCTCGTCACGCTTCATGCGTCGTTCCATCGACAGAAGCCGCGTCTCGGCTGCATGGTGTGAACTGCCCAGCGGTGGGCGATCACTCCGAAATGGAAGACGTGTGAGAAATCGACCTGACCGAAGGCGACCAGTATTGTTCCGATAAAACTGTTCACACTCTTCTTCAACCGGGTCCAACCGGCGGACCGTAGGTGGTTCCTCCACCTCCCAAAACTTCTGTATCACCTCCGAGAGTACAGAACCGAATAAGGGACTGCGAGTCGCTAGGCGTGGGGCAGCCGGCATGACCGGACCCATTACCGCATGGCCCAGTCTGGTGTTGACCGAAACCAGACCAGTCGCCTGCAACACGTGGACACCTGGCACTAACAGGTATCCCAAGGCATCGACACCCAATAAAATGTCTACTGGGCCCGGAATATCGAACTCCGGGTCAGCCAGTGACAACCCAGCGACCAACTGTCGCACCGAGGGCGACAACCGTACGTGAGGGTGTGAGCCCATCACATTAGGCATGACTAATGCCGTGACCGTCAGATTCACCGATGAATCCACCCGTGACGAGGGAGAAATCCGACATACTCCCTTAACGGAACCGACTTCCGTGTTCCCAATTCCCCGAATGGAATGTGGATACTCCCTTACCGAAATGCCCAACCGTCTAACAAGGTTGCACGAGACTAAGCACCCCTGGGCCCCCGAGTCCAATAGTGCTCGTGCCACACAAGATTTGCCGTCCGAACTCCACGCTATCACCGAGGCGGTGGGGAGCATGACCGACAAATAATTGTTGCCCTAATAGTTCCTTTGAGGATATTATAAAAAAGGTAGCTGTAGGGAATTTTGATGAAAATACTACCATTGTTATTATGGTAGGAAACCACTCAAACATTAGTCGGAGTGCATTAGATACCGGTATAGAGGTACTGCTCAATTTATATAATAAGACGAAGTGCAAGTTTATTCTATGTAACTTTCCTTATTGTTCTTATTTATCGGGGAAACAAAATAAAAGTGTACATAGAATGAACATGCTTCTATACAATATAACGTGTGATGCTATTTTATATTTCGACATGAATAATTTTATTCATAACTTTACTTTGACTCAGGATACTATGTACCTGTCTCATAAAACAAAAAAACGAGTAGCTACATTGTTAGCGTATAATATATGCGACACAGTTGTAAATACTATAACGCAGTCGCCTTCAGTTTTAGTTAGTATTAGTACTAATAGTAGTGTTTTAAACTAGATAGTTCGACAAAAGAGGACCCCTCAAAACATAAGAAAATTTTACAAAATGAGCAGGGGTTTTCTGGCAATCAAATGAAAAATACTAGGACAAAGGGTAAGCCCCACTTAAATATTTCCCATCAAAACATGCAGGGGCTACCTGGCAAAGAACTTGTATTAGAATTATTTCTTAATCATTCAGGTTAAAGGAAAATATGATGTCTTTTAACATAAATTATTACAAAATTGTCAGTTGTTACAATAGAAAGACTGCCGATAGAGGTGGTTCTTTAATCTTAGTAAAAAATAATATTAAGGTGAAACAACGGAAAGATATTCTTGCACTTACTGTAGAAAGACAAATAGAGGTATCCTGTGTTGAGTTGGATAGCCATATTATTGTTTGTGTCTACAGACCTCCGAGAGATGAAAACGGCCATGGCAATTTTGAAATGTTCGAGAAAATTATGGAGGATGCCCTCATTATACTTTGTAATAACAGAAAAAAGGTAATTATTTGTGGCGATTTTAATGTAGATTTGCTTGTAGATACAACATTGAAACAACGATTAATAACTCTGTTCAAATCATTTAATTTATGTCATATATTTCTAGAGCCGACTAGAATTACACTTACCAGCCAAACTTGCTTAGATAACGTATTTTGTGACTGTGCATTCACAAGTAAAAATGTAATTAACTGCTTACTCTCCGATCACAGTGGTCAAACAGTTTCATTCCCAATTGCCAGTAAAAATAGAACTGATCCATCATTTTATAGGCCTATTACATCCCATAGACTAGAGACGTATATGAAAAAGTTAGATATAAATTTGCCAGTACCGGATTTTGATGAACAGAACCCAAACAAAATCTACTCAGACTTCTTCAGCATTATTCAGACAGAATTCAATAAAGTTTTTAAATTAAAGAAAGTCAGTGACTACAACGGTAAATCTAAATTTAATGACTGGGCAACGTTTGGAATTCGTAAAAGTAGAGTTATCTTATATGACCTTTATGAACAAAAAACCTATAACTTTGATCGAAAATTTCATGACTACGTTAAAAAATATTCCAAAACTTTCAAGTTGGTTTGTAGAACTGCAAAAACTTTACACATTAATAGAAAAATTCAATATTCAAATAATAGAATGAAAACAGTTTGGCAAATAATAAACCGCGAAACTGGCAAAGTTATACCAAGGGACAATGATTTCTGCCTAAAGATAGGTGATGATGTTGTTAAATCCAGCGCTGATGTTGCTCGAGCTTTTGAAACATTCTTCACCAATGTACCCTTACTCACAACAGACCGTCTAAATTTATCTCCATATGAAGCAGAGACTTTATTAAAAAATAACACTAGCGCCAGTAATGTATATTTAAAATTTCATCATGTATATCCCCAGGACATTGTCAAAACGTTTAAATTACTTAACTTAAAAAATACGGAAGACCTGTGGGGTATATCAGTCAAAGTCATTGGTTCAGTAATTCTAGTTATAGCCCCACACTTAGCTTATATATTCAATAAATGTGTTGACGATGGGGCTTTCCCAGACCTCATGAAACACAGTAAACTGATACCTCTGTTCAAGTCGGGAGATAAGGGTGATCCTTCAAATTTCAGACCAATATCTGTTCTTCCAACACTAAGTAAAATATTTGAAAAGATTATACTCAATCAAATGCTCTCACACTTCAACCGTACAAAACAACTCCATGCCAAACAATACGGTTTCACTAGGAGTAAATCGACTACGGATGCAGGTATTACCCTTATATCTCATATTTATTCTGCATGGGAGGCCGCACAGGATGCTATCGGAGTTTTTTGCGACCTGTCGAAGGCGTTTGATTGTGTTGATCATAATACGCTATTAATTAAATTAAATCATTACGGAGTTAGAAATAAAGCGTTGGATCTACTAAGATCATACCTAAGCAATATAATTCAAAAGGCAGAAGTTAACGGCGTAAAATCTGATGGATCGGGTGTTAAAATGGGCGTTCCACAAGGTTCCATATTAGGCCCTTTCTTATTCCTGGTATATATTAATGATCAGCCTTTCATGGTGGAGAAATTAACTGACATAGTGTTGTTTGCTGATGATACTTCAATGGTCTTCAAAATTGAAAGACAAAAAGGAGAATTTGATGATGTTAATGGTGTATTGTCTTTAACCTTGAATTGGTTCACAGTTAATAATTTATTGTTAAACGCTGGTAAAACCAAGTGTATCAAATTCTCACTTCCAAATGTCAGGCAAGTTGAGACCAGTTTGGTGTTAGACAACAGCACGTTAGAATTAGTAAATGATACGAAGTTTCTTGGAATAACCATTGATAGCAAATTGCAGTGGGGACCCCACATAGATAAATTGGCTGGTAAATTAAGTTCTGCGGCTTACGCTGTTAGGAACATCAGACAAAGCACGGATGTGGCTACATCTAGGCTAGTATATTTTAGTTACTTTCATAGTGTGATGTCCTATGGTATCTTGTTGTGGGGGAAAGCAGCGGATATTCAAACTATTTTTATTTTACAGAAAAGAGCTATTCGAGCAATTTATAATTTAAAACGAACAGACTCCTTAAGAGAGCTTTTTAAAGAAATTGACATACTAACAGTAGCTAGTCAATTTATTTTCGAAAATATAATGTGTGTACGCAAGGACCTTACAACATTTTCCAAACTTAGCGATAGCTGTAATGTTTACCTAAGAAATAATCACAGACTATGTGCGCCCCGTTTTAGACTCGCGAAGGTTAGCAATTCTTTCAAGGGTCAGTGCATTCTCTACTACAATAAGATACCTCTGGAGATTTTGAAATTGCCATTTGAGCAATTTAAAAAGCATGTTAAAGCGACTTTGTCGAAAAAGGGATATTACAATGTTCAAGATTACTTAAATTAATCTGGCTCAACACAGACCTTGCTGTTAATAATTTTGTAATTATTTATTCCAGCTTATTAAATAAAAATAAATCATAATTGTATTAGTTAAGCACAACCTATTTTTAAAAGAGATCTAAAAATCAATCTGTGGGAGTTTCTACGCCCTTCTTCTCCCACAGTGGTCCAATGTAGAGAAGAGGCAAAAAATGACGTTTGCTAAGAATATGTAAATATCTACAGTAATAAAGTACTTTTGAGTTTTGAGTTTTGAGTTTTGAGTCTGTGGAGTGGCGGCACCCTGTAAGTGGGCGGCGTGTCCCTAGCGGGAACCTCCGCGGGATCCGAACCCGCTGGGACCCCCGTCGGCCTGGTAACTCGGCTGCTGATATGCCACCGGTGGCATATCAGACCGCATGTACATCAGGGGGTCCCAACCCGCATAATAGGCCCCTCGCTCTCCCGGTACCCGACCATACCGGACTGTGAACGGTGTGCCCGGTGGCCACCGTGGATGGAGGGGGGAGAGCGGATCCAACCTGGGGCGCTCTAGGAATGGGGGCGACATCCGACTGTTCGCCTCCCTGTTCGCCTCCCAGAGCGACGGGCAGGGTGGCGCAGAAGGTGGTGGGCTCCCAGCCTTCGCGCCACTCATAGGTGCCATCTGACACCCGCCCGTAACAGGCGGTGAGCCAGCGGCCCGAAGTCCTCGCTGACCCTGGACAGCGGCGACCGAACCCCGGCTATCCCGCCTGTTACCCCCCGCGCTGCCCCCTTCCCCTAGGGGGGGGTCCCGTCCGCGGGTACCCCAGACACCCCGTTGGTGACTCCCGTTGCCCGGAGGGGGACTGGGTCCGGCCCTGGTTGGGCCCTGTGACCGACCAGGCTGAGTCCGGCCCTGGTGACCATCCGAAGGGCCTGACCGGTTCAGGCACAACACGATGTGGTGCTTGCCACCGCAGCACCCACAGGGGGACGCGCGTGAGCACTCGCTCAGCGGGTGCGGCCCCAAACAACCGAAACACAATCGGTGGCGGAAGACCAGCTTCCTGCGGGCAGCCACACCGAGCGCCTTAAAGTTGGCGCAACTGGTCACTTCATGACCGGCACTGTCGCAGTGCACACAGCCGTCACCCGACGGCGCGGCATTTGTTTTTTCAAATTGTTTTGACCGCCCACCCCCCCGTGGGGGTGGGGGGCGCGGCCCCTCCCGCATCCGCGCGGGTTGGCGCTGCACACTGGCCTCCGAATCCATGGTATCGCATCGCCTGCATTCACCCTCCAAGAAATCCGTTAATTGGACTAGCGTGAGCAGTTCCGAGCTACTGCCCCCATGCAGCTGTTCAAACCGACTTTGAACAGCTGCAGGCAACCGTGACAAAACCATATATAACACGATATATGACCATTGGTCTACCGGCAGACCAAGGTTCTGAAGGGCCTTAGTGGCCACCAGCACAGGGTTGAGCACCTGTACCCGGATGTCAACATCCCGGGTTACTCTTGGGATGCTGAACAGCTTCCCCAGCTGCGCATCAACCAACCGCCGTTTGTGTTGGTAGCGGTCAAACAATATGACCCGGGCAATCTCATAATTGCCCGCCGTAACCGTTAGGTGACCGACCAACTCCTTCGGTTCGCCCCGCAGTGCCATCAATAGTTGGGCCAACTTGTAGGCGCTGTCCAGGTCGTCCCGATCGTGAACCAGGCTATCGAATAAATTGATGAATGCCGGCCACTCATCAATTGCCCCACCGAAGGCCGGAATCTCCAGGTGTGGCAGCCGTCCAACAACACCCTTAGGGGGCGGGTCTCCGCTACCCTCCCCGCGGTCATCCCGACGCGACCGCTTAATTTTTTCGGCGCGACGCTCGATGTCGCCCAAGCACTCTATCGCTTGGTCAGCATCCGCGCAGAGCTGCTGCACGGACACCATACCGCAGTACCGTCAAGGGTGAAGGTGCCATGGTTACCAATTCAATTGTTTCTGGTCCTTCGCTTCACTACCGAACTAAGCACAGCCAGAGACCAGCACTTTCCCGTCAGCGCTGGGCACAGAAATTAAAACTAAGTTGTAAAAACCAGGGCAACCACTAAAACAATTAAATCCTAAACAATATTTAATATGATCGCCCTGTGGACATACACCTTATAATATACACTCTAAATCAATTAGAGAATGCCACCATAAAACACAATACAAAAATAACCCACAAAACTTGATTATGAAAACAATACAAAATAATAAGTGGCTTCTTATGAACCACACTTCCTTTGAGGTCAGCAAATCAGCTTAATACCCCTTAAATAGCCCGACCCTGCTGTGTAAACCGAAATAACACTGTAGGACTATAGAACCCGACGTTCTACCGCAAGTAATACAATCTAGGCTTCGCAGAATGACTGTTCAATCTTTTATGCGCAACAACAGTAGTTTCCGACTACAAATTTATAACAACTGTTAACTAAATTGGCACTTATACTTTCATTTACCGAAAATGAACTTTAATCGTGGTATACCGACCACAGACTCATTGCCGACTTGAGCCAATCTGAGATATTCTTTTCTCCCAACTACAATGTGACAAAGGCAACCGTGAATCGATGATTTCCCACTAGGAAAACCACGCTCTGCTACCAAAATGATTAATTTCCACGCCTACCGAACGGCGTGGAATCCGAAGGGGGTGTGCTTTTGCCAGCACGTGAGAGAAAAGAAGTGATGAAATTTTACTGACCTTTGTCTCCGTAGACAGGAAATCGGAAGCTCGATTCGAGACGGGAATTCGGGAAAAGGGCACAGTTTGGGATAGGATATGGATTGAATCTTGCCGTCGCTGCCGACGCTGTCGCCGGCGTGCTGCCTGCCGTCACGTGGAGTAGCCGCTACCGATACGACGAGGTCCCATCCACACGGATCACTTGACCGCTGACGCGAATCTACTTATTTCCCGACGATGTAGATGATTAACACTCCGATCAGGCCCGACGCCTGTATTTAGTAAATGGTACACCGAAATGCAATCAATGGCCCGACGCCATGAGCAGACACGTTGTTGTCCCGATGAGAAAAGGGTAAAGTAACCTCCAATTTTTTCCTCTCGTTGGTACGAGTGACAGCTGCGATCCGTTTCCACTTAGTGATGTTCCGATTACTCGCGGTCGATCCGCGCAACAAAAACCGGTGCGTTCCGAAGCATAAATATTAAATGTTGAAGATAGAGACCTCATCAAACCCCAACCTTTGTGATCTGGTTAATTAACCAGAATTCAAGAGACAAGGGTGATTATTCAAATTTCAGACCAATATATGTTTTTCCAGCACTAAGTAAAATATTTGAAAAGATTTTACTCAACCAAATGCTCTCCACTGCAACCGTACAAAACAACTCTACACAAAACAATAAAAGCAACAGAATTCAAAAGGCAGAATTCAACGGCGTTAATTCACACAATATTAGGCCCTTTCTTATTCCTGGTATATATTAACGATTTTATGGTAGAAAAATTGGCTGATATAGTGTTGTTTGCTGATGATACTTTACTGGTCTTCAAAATGTAAAGACAAAAGAAGATTTTTATGATGTTAATGATGTTTTGTCTCTAACCTTGAATTGGTTCACAATTAATAATTTATTGTTAATTGCTGGTAAAACCAAGTGTAACAAATTATCAAGACAATTTGCTGTAGGGACGCCACAAAGATAGTCGCTCCGCCGCTGAGTAGCAGAGAGCCAAGGTAGTGGTTCTCAATGTGTGGTTAGGGCCCCATGTTGTGCTCGTAATGTGTCGCGACAAGTTGTTTTTCGCGAAGACTTTCAGCTTGCTCTTTTGGCAGTGATTTTTGAGCCCTTTATCCATGACAGTATAACAGGATCACTTATTATAAGGCACCACTGGTCATAGAAATATGAAAGTCTTCCACATACCGAATCTACTGGCGTCGCTGAAGAGCGCGGTACTGTTAGTGCTGCTGCAGTGGCGGCGGTGGCAATACTGACCGCGGCGGCGGTGGTGGCAGCGGGATCCGGTGGCGAGGCGGCGGCACAGTCGGCAGTATAGGCGCAGGTGTCTGTCAACAATCCACTGTCGTCCTCGCTGTGTACGAAAGTGGGGGCTTCGAGATCAAAGAACCAAAAGGACGTGAACTTTTCGGCCTTGCAGCTGTAGCAGTATTTTTTGCAGGAGCTTGAAGCTTGAATCGCTTTTGCGGATTTGAGTGTGCAGCGAGTTTTTCGCCAAAAATATATTTATCTATGTCTTTCTTCACTGAAAAAAAACCCTTGTTAATCGTAGCTAAACTTTCGTCTACGTATAACATAGAAAAAGTGACCACAAAACTATAGCAATACGTAACCAAATCTAGTTTGGTTATTTTTTAACGAAACTGTTTTGTAATTAATGTTAACACTATTTTGTTTAAGTCATACCAAGGTGCTTACTTAAAGGTAGGCCTACTTACATGCAGTTAGGAAGCCAATTGTTTGTTTACTTCAGCCATTTTTTACAAAACAGTTTGACGGTTATTAACTAAACTAATGAGTTGTTTTAGCTGTTGTTTTGTTACTATAACCTGACATATTAGTTAATTTAGATAACTTGTTTTGTTAATTTTTACATGACAGATTGTCTGTTAGTAACAAAACTTGGCTTGTTTTAGCTGTAGTAGTTTGATTATATAATATTTAGTACTTCTTTAGTGTGTAGCCTAATTTATTTTAGCTATCTGAGCGTTTTAGCATGGCAATAAGCGGTAATTTCCCTTTTGTTAATATTTCAAGAATCACCGATTAGATTGACATTATTTTCAAATCAATCTAATCGGTGATTCTTGAAATATTAACTAATGGGAATTACTGCTTATTGCCATGCTAAAACGCTCAGATAGCTAATATAAATTAGGCTACACACTACAGAAGTACTAAATACCATATAAACAAAAAACTACAGCTAAAACACACAAAAAAAAATTGTACTACCTATATAAAATTTAGATAAATAAAAGCAATTGTTTTACAAATGGTTGTATTGTTAGACTTCAGAAATTTTACAATGTAAGAACCATTATCACATAAATCAAAATCTCAAAACAACGGGAATCTTTTTCCCAATGTCCCAGTGTCCCTCCAGTG
Organism: Argyresthia goedartella; assembly: GCA_949825045.1. Classification (NCBI taxonomy): domain Eukaryota; kingdom Metazoa; phylum Arthropoda; class Insecta; order Lepidoptera; family Argyresthiidae; genus Argyresthia; species Argyresthia goedartella. Next base: position 18,769,188 of record OX463829.1, on the reverse strand, counting down.
TCCTCCAGTGACTGTAGGCCATACTCGTACGTTGTAGAATTATTAGTACCCTGTGAGGCCTGTGATCTATTCGGCTCAGTCGACTGATCTTCATATGTCTGAAACTGAGAAAACCATGTGATTAGGGGGTATCAATCTATTACGGTTGGGTAAAGACGTAGTGGTAAGGAAATAGAGGTACCTATTCAATTACTGTTGATTGTTAAATATACTTCTATTTCTATAGCCATACTTTCCTCCCCCGGTAGGTAGGTTAGACACAGATGCAAGCTAGCGTTATTTGTAGGTTTGGGTGCCGAGGTACTAACTTTTGGCGCGTTGGCACCATGCTGGCGCGGCAGGCACTTTATGCCTTTTTACCCCCAGATTGGCATAGCTTTAGCTTACCACAAGATAATGAAAGGAAATGATTAGGTAAATACTTACCTTTGAATTGAGTAAAATACACTTCCAGGCCCCACTGCCGCAGATAATCTTCGAGAGCATCTGGGCTCTGCTCGGCCATGGTTCTATCACTCATTTTTAAGTAGGTAGCTGAATGAAATAAAGATTCTTCTTCTGATTATGCTGATGAGAGAGACGACAAGCACATAACAATTTTACTTTGGGGTTTTATGAAAAACGGAGACCCGTCTTCACACGATTGTCCCGAGAGGCGCAAGCGTAAGCAGCAAAATGAATAGAAAATCAACGTGTTTGACATGGCGCGTCGCGTCGTCGCGTCGATCGTAGCTAAATGCAGTTTTTGAAATTTTTCGCTCTTGTACAGATTAATAAAGAGTTGCTCTTGTCACTGTGCCGCACGGTCGGATTTTGTTTGACAAGACTACATTCAACCCGCGCGAGGGCTGTTGGTAGTTCGTCATCCCGTAAACAAAAGTGTTTGGTTGTAAACAATCAAAATACGGCTAACATAAGATAACGCTATGTTTAGTTCAACATATTAGTTTGTTGTTAATTACATAAGTTTTGTTGAATTGCAGTTTTGTGTGTAAAAAATAACAAACTTAATTGAGATAATAGTAACAAGATGTTTGTTTAGTGTTTAACAATAATAATTGTTTGATAGTTCAGCAAGCCTTTAGTAACGAATAGTCCAAGAATTAGTATAAACTAAGTAAACATGTATTGTTGCAAGTTACCAATCCAATTTGTTTACTTCATTACGGTTATACATGACTAAATCTTAGCTATTAAACAACCGAACTGAAAATAACCAAACCAGTTTTGTGCTTCGTAAATAAACCACTTTAATTATTTCAAATTAAGTTTATTGACGACTAACTGAAGTATGGTTAAAAAGGCGATAACCGAAAAAGTTTTGTTATTATTTTTTTTCAGTGTTGGTACTCCCACATATGAAACTGCGCTGGTTCATAGATTCAGTGTGTTGTGCATAGCAATAGAAATCGATGCGTCAATCCCTACAATACTATCTGTAAAATTATTTCCACACTCAAGCGTCCAGTAAACACGTTTAACACCGGTTTTTATTCTTTTGAAAGACGTTGGACGAGCAAGTACTTAAGAGGACATAAATGTAAGCAATCAGCAGTATAATTACTCCTGTTTGTTGTTTTATTGAGTTTTGTAATAGTATCGATGAACTAAACTTGTACAGCGGACAAATCCTATACTCAGAATTCAATCTTTGACACCACCGTCACTACTTGATCAATCCTGGCCTATGTTACGTTAGTGGGAAGGAGATTTCATGTTGTTTTTAATGTATGTCGTTCGTTTCTTACAAATAACTATTGACGCAAATTAGAGGCTAGAAGCAAGCACGAGGCGCGCGGTCCGCCACCCGCGGAGCGCGCGATTAGCGCCCTGACACGGGACCCTGAATTTGGGTTTGGAGTACAAGGCACGGGATGCGTATTAATGTAACAAATATTCAGATCTATTCAGATAGTGTAAATATCGATATAACTGACTTAATTAAAACTTTACGCCCAGGTACCTACTAACCAAATTTGTATCTCCCCTGCTTAAGAGATCGAACAGAAATCTGTCCAGCTATGACTTCAAATTAGTACATTCATAGAACAATATAACTGAGAGGAAATATTGATACACTATTTATTAGTTTAAAGAGACCTTACAAGGCAGTGACGCCTCAAACATTAGGTTAAGGACACACTTTGTGAAAAGGGATTGCCCCATCGATTTTTACTACTCAATCTACCGGGCACGCTGCCAGGTCCAGTGCGCATAAAAATTTGTGTGAATATAGACACCATTAGAAGTACCGCTGGATGGAGCAGGAGATAGATAAGATAAATAGATAAATTTATTTATTCATTAAACGTACGGTACAAACTCACAATTTAAAATATAAATGCATCGATATAATACAAACAAAAGATCAATTAAACAAAAACAAAAAACGTTGAAACTATAATTAGTAAAGATGTACTGTATTTGCTCGGTTTTACCAAAAAAATGTTGTAAATAATGACAAGAACCAATTTGCATTATTCTTGCTGGATTAAATTGATATTTATAAATCTTCGAGTTGAATCAATGAATATTTATTTAGATTAATCATAATTTAAATGGTTTTGATTTGTTTCGTAAGATTGATTATCTTGAACACTGATAAATGTATATGTTATATAATATACAAATGCTTGGTTGAATTTTCTTCTAATTTATTTGATAATATTCCACTTAGGCTTTCTTAATCTACAATTACTTCTCATATCGAAGAACACAGCAGTAGTATAATTTATGATCAATCGAACTTAACCAGTAAGTGAAGTTCTAACATAATTATATGAAGGTTTTGTCCGAAGAGATTAGCCCCCGCCCACCCAATGTAACCCAAGTGGTGGAATATTACACCTGGTACACTAGTAGCTCTGAACTAAATGTTTAATTGGAAGATGAATTGCGAATGAGTACGTACTACTACAAGTATTACTAATCTCTTCGGACAAAGTCTTCGTATTATTATTAACATAAAGGTAAATTAGATTAATCATAAATTATAGTCTAAGATAAGTTTAGATAGACAGCTATTATTTAAGCTCAGTCACCACATAACGGAACTATTTATTTAACCTAAAATAACAGAAATCACCGACTACCAGCACATGCTTAATTTTTACATAGGGACATGCCAACCCTTAAACAACTAGGTTACATCTTTTCGGCCCCTATAAACAGGCTGGTGAGCCTAACTTTTCTGTGTCGGAAGCAATCCTTTCTATTAAAAATCCACAATAAGTAGATATCATTTCAAAAAAATCATTAAATTTTCGTTACGTATTCAAATTTTCACATGAAGTCAGTAAGTTACGGCGCTGAGAGACTTGAAACACATTAGGCACATTAACATCTCACAAGATTAATTTAAAGTGAAATGTACTCTGGTTAATTAAATCAAGGTATATTCACGGTTCTGAGTAGTCGAGTGGAGCTCTTGAGGGCAACGTCAGCAGAGATATTATGATGTTTAGAGATCATTAGAGATAGGAACAAGGTGTTCTAATAAGACAACGTAAGTTTGAAGTCATACTAATGGGTTATTTAATAAGGGGCATCATATAAAATTCCAAAAATTTAAACTCGAAACCACTGATTTGAGTTCACGAATTGATCCTTTGAACCCTTACATACACAATCCCTTGCATCAAAAACAGGTTTAAACAAACATATCGCATTCCAAATTAGCTTGGGATTATCACATTAAATATTCCCTGTATGCCCAAACAGTGGGATTTCTATAAAAAGTAGCAGAAAATTGCAAAATAATTGCCGCGTAACGAGAGACGCTCTGACTTGTACGCTAAATTCGAAATTAATATTTTAATATTTTAGCAGGCGATATCTATTTAACAGTTGTTTTGAAATGTGGCTTTAGCGGTATTGACGACGTTTATAGCGTCTAACCGTTGTACAGAGGTACGTAGGTTAGGTAGGCTAGTCTTTATATTCATATTATAATCATCTATAAACCATGTATGTAACCAATAATAAAGTCAGTCTCATATCGATTATCCTCTCTTTCACTTTCCTTCCAAGGCACCTCCTTACATGGCGACCGTGATATGTTTGGTAGCGCGCGGCGCGCGTCAAGTGTCAGTATTAAAAATGTTGGACTAAAATTAAACGCAAATACTGGACCAATTAATTAGTGAAGCAAAATGTGTAATTCTAATATTCCAAAACCACCAAAACAAGACATTACGACACAAGTCGGCTACGATAATAAAATTATTAACACAAATATCGAACTTCATATTGGAATGCTATCTTGGTGCATATTAGCGATAGTTCTGCTGTTCATGACCGTCGCAGTTATTGTGGCAATACGATACTGCAATAAGTTTTTCAATAAACGTGTTGAACGAGGCGTCAACTCAGGAATGCTGCGCCTACAAAAGATGTAGAGCTCGTCCACCAGCCCGGTAGAAGTGCTAGTGCTATTGTTTCTGGTGCCTAAGCTGCCCAGGAACCAGATCGTCAGAACGTCTTCTGTCAGTGAGTGCGAATCTATTTAAGCACGGTGTTCACAGTACAATGGAAAGTGCCAAAAATTAAAAGTGAAATACAGTGCGTGCGTGAATAATGGAATGATGGAGATACGTTTTCTTTGTTATTAGGCATGCATGATGGTAACGGTATCGAGTGTATATAAATAAATATTAGCAAAATAATGTTAATTGTATGTAGAGTTATATAATGAATTATATAGTAAATGGATTTAGATGGCAAGCAAATTGCAAATAATATATGACAATTTAAAAGAAATTCGAACATAGTTAATTAAAATAGGACCAAGTCGCAGACATGGAAAAATCCTAGTAGATAAGTCAGAAGAGGCACGACTTGTGTTAACGAAATATAATGAGTATATAGAATCATTAAGTAAGGAGAGTAAATTAGGAAAATTAGACAAGACAGAACTTGCAGTAATAACTAATATTTGCACGAAGTTTGACACATTGTTTGTAGAATTTCAAGGTTTATGTATTGAACCAAAGTCAGAAATGACAGAAATGGAAACCTTTAATCTAAAGACGGCTTTGACGTTGTTACCTATTATGAATGATCAGGAATCTACTACTAAACAGTCAATGGATAGTATAGAATATTATCACACAATTTTGACAAAACAGGAATGTAAAAACAGTCTGATTCAATTTGTACTGAAAAGCAGGCTGTCACAATGTGCAAAACTAAAACTGGCATCAAACTATACCAGTGTGTCGGCTTTGTTACAGGATATGCGAAATCAGTTAATACCCAGAAAATCGGCAACGGCAATACAATACAAATTACAAAATTCTAAACAAAATGATCTGTCTGTGATTGATTATGGGAAAGAAATTACAGAACTATTTGTATAGCTTACGATTTCTCAAGCCGACGAAAATTCCGACAACTATTCGGTGTTAAAACCACTAAATGAGAAAATGGCAATAAAACGGTTTACGTACGGATTGAGAAATCGTAGATTGAGCACCATAATCGCTGCACGGAACTATGATTCACTTAAGGTCGCGGTTCAAGCAGCTCAGGACGAGGAAGTATCATCACCAGGAGAAATTATGGCCATGTACGGCAATAATAATGTATTTTCTCGAAATTTTAGAGGACGAACATTTACGAATCAGCGTGGTTACTACAACCGTGGGCAAGGAAGAGGTGATGCGATGACGCAGCGCGGTCGTGGGAATGGCTCCAACACCGGCTACACGGACGGTCAAGGACCTCGAGGGAATATAGGCTGGCGTCGGCAAGGACACCAGCAACGGGAACAAGGTAGGAATTATAATATGTATAGTAACAGCAACCCACGTATACATTTTGATAGGACAAACGTAAACATGATGTCTGAAGACTCAGAGGACAATGCAACCAGACTCAACAGCAGTTGGAGCAAGAACCATCATCGTCTTCCCAGTTTTTTCGAGACTAACCAAAAAATTATGTCTTGTAACAGTACTATTTTTAGTAATTTCGCCTTAAATACAAAAAACAAGAATATACTTGGCTAATCGATACGCGTGCGTCCATATCGGCTATAAAAAGTAAACATTTAGAGGAACAAAATATAGCGTTCCATATACAGAAGTCATGTATAAGCGGTATTGGTGGCAGCATAGAAGCAATAGGATATGTTTGGATAACATTAGAGGCAGCAGGGATTTGTTTTTGGCACAAGTTCTTTGTTTTCGATGTCTTACCATGTAAGACAGCAGGAATTATAGGCAGCGGCTTTTTGGAACAGTTTAAAGCAGTTTTAGATTACAGCGCGAGCACGATCACTTTATTAGGTAGTACAAACATATCATTACCCGAGCAAAGAATTAATCATCACAACAATGAGCAAAGGCGTTATACCATACCACCGCGTTCGGAGATTATTTATTACGTAGATACAAATATGGAAGAAGACTGTATAATAAGCACCAAGGAAATAAAAGATGGAATTTACATAGCAAATACGATAGTTAGGCCAGAAAATAACAAAGTACCCATTCAAATTTTAAACACAACAGAAGAGGAACTCACACTTGATTTACTAGAACCAGAGATACGCACACTGAGCGATTACCATATTTGCCAATTTGATAAAAATATAAATAATGCATATAGGGTAAAAAGCCTATTAAAAGAAATAAATTTAGATCATTTGAGCGAAAAGGAGCAAAGGTCAATTGAAAGTTTGTGTGCTAAATTCGCAGACGTGTTCTATTTGCTAGGCGATAAGTTAACCACAACTGACGTCTATGAACAATCCATTAATTTAAAACCGAATGTGGAGTCAGTATTTAGCAAACCATACAGGTTACCTCATGCTCATAAAGGTGAAATTATGAGCCAAATCGATAAAATGTTGAAACAAGGCATTATAGAACCAGCTCAAAGCGAATGGTCCAGTCCTGTGCTATTGGTTCCCAAGAAAACGGACAATAATAATGAGAAAAAGTGGCGTTTGGTAATAGATTACAGGAAAATTAATGACAGGATAAAAGATGACAAATTCCCATTGCCAAATATAACATAAATTTTAGATTCCTTGTCAGGAGCAATATATAACTCACATTTAGATCTATTTTCAGGTTATTACCAAGTTAATTTGAATGAAAATGAAAGAAAGTCGAAAATACACTGCATTTAGTTCAGGACAGTATCAAATGACAAGAGGGCTTGAAGACCAGCCCAAGTTCGTTTTCTCGCATGATTAATATTGCTATGTCAGGTCTAGCATGTGAAAAATGTTTCATTTATCTGGATGATTTAATTGTTTTTTTGAGAAATCTTGAAGATCGCAACAAAAATTTGATGGTGGTATTAAAACGTTTGAGACAAGTGAATTTTAGATTAAACCCCCAAAAGTACAATTTTCTAAAAAAGGAATTAGTATACCTGGGACATGTAGTTACAGGAAATGGAATACTACCAGATCCAAATAAAACAAAAGTAATGGAGAATCATCCAACCCCAAAAACCTTGGATGAAGTTAAACAATTCGTAGCTTTCGCAAATTAATATAGGAAATGTATAAAAAAAATCGCAGAAATAGCATATCCACTAAACAGGTTGTGTAAGAAAAATTAGCCCTTCATTTGGGACAGTCAGTGCCAAGAGTCATTTGATTTGCTAAAAACATCCCTTGTTACACCAACTGTGTTACAATACCCATAATTTACAGATAAAAACGAATTTCAAGTGCAAACAGATGCATCAGGGTATGCAATAGCAGGTATTTTGTCTAATAAATATGGTAGGCCAGTAGCTTATGCCAGTAGAAGCCTAAATTAAGCGGAAATAAACTACCTGACCATAGAAAAAGAATTACTGGTGATAGTTTGGACAGTAAAATATTTTAGACCATACCTGTTTGGCAGATATTTTAGGGTGAAAACTGATCATAGACAACTTGTATATTTATTTAGCATGAAGGAACCCAGTAGTAGGTTATTAAAATTTTGGATGGCACTAGAAGAGTACGATTTCACCGTCGAGTACGTGAAAGGATGTGATAACGCAGCGGCGGATGCGTTGTCAAGGATAAAGATTACCTTAAATGAGTTGAAAGAGATGCATGAATATGTCGTAAATGTAATGACAAGAGCGCAAGCGAGAAAGGCGCTGTGTGATGAAGATATTAATAATGAATCTTTTATTTTTTTGGTCTGTCATCTGTCAACCAGTGCTCTTGTGCTCCCAAACATTTAACAGTTTTCTCATCAAAAATCGCAGTTTTGTTCCCAAATAATACTTTAAAGTGATAGTGAAGTGCTAAATACCATGTAGGAGTGTTATCCAAGTGCAAAACCAGCTACAACTTCACAATCAGTGCATCAAAAACATCGCTCGCAGAACACCTTGTGCACCTACCCACCAAATAATTTGTATTTTTGTGGACGGATAGTTCCTTGTCCAACATGGCATTTATTGACATGAGCACAAAAGTGTTGCCATAGTGCAGCAATAAATAACTACTACTAAATGATATCAAACCAGATGGCTGATACCAATTCCGACATCACATCTGTATCCAATCACAACAACCTGGATGTTACTGGAAGCAAGACTCTTGTGCAATCAGTCTTTCATCCTAGTCTGTTTTTACAAAGAGCCCGAAGTAACTCTGTTGGTAGCAGACCAAATACCGACAATCCAGGTTCCATTACTCAACAATCTGCTATCAACAATGATGATGATCGATCGAAAATAAGGGCACCTCCCGCCTGGAAAAGAGTACCGATGTCAAAACAATCGCACAAAAGAAAAAGGGTAAATACACCCCCACCAGAAACCCCAACATCCAATAGTTTTGATGGACTACAATTCGAACGCGATAATGGAAATCACTCGCAGGCCAAACGAATGCCAAGCAAACCACCACCTATTGTTCTCTATGGCATAGACGACGTAAACAAATTGTCAGAACTATTGGAAACTGTGGCAGAAACAAACGAATTCACTTACAAGGTGGTGAATAGGAACCAACTTCGAATCAGCACCATGGAGATTGCCGTTTATAAAAAACTAATAACTCTTGTTAGAGAACATGGCCTCATAGGCCATGCCTTCAACCAAAAAGATCAGCGATGCTACAGGCTAGTCATCAGAAACCTGCATCACACAACACCACTAGAGTCTATAAAAGATGCTATAGAAACCAGTGGAAACACTGTTACTGGAGAAATTATTAATGTGAAGTTTGGGCCAGATAAAAAGCCTACCTCTACCTTCTTTGTAAACTTGTCACCTGGGCCGAACAACAAAGCTGCCAAGGAGATAAAATATATCTACCACTAAGCAGTTGCTATTGAAGATCCTCGCAAGAAGAAGACAGTTGTCCAATGCCAAAGATGTCAACAATATGGTCATTCAAAAAACTACTGTATGAGACCATACAGGTGTTTTAAATGTGCAAAACCGCATAAGACATCGGAGTGCCTCAAGCGCGATCGCAACACACCGGCCACTTGCGCGTTATGCCAAGTTGCCCATCCGGCTAACGACAAAGGCTGCCATATACAAGGAAATATCATCAAGAAGAGAAAATCACACAAATAACAAACGGTTACACCCCAAAGCTATGAAAAATGCAGAATCAGAAGTTAATCTGGAAAGTCAGCTTCCCCCTCCCACCGAAAATTTAAGCCAAATTGGACTAAAAACGAGCAAACAAGATATGCTGATGTACTAAAAAGCAAAAGTAGTAACGACATAGAAACTCCTACACCAACTTCAATCGAACAGATGCTCCTGAAACAATCAGAAAAATTCGAGATTATCCTACAACAAATGAGCACCCTAATCAGTCTCATATCAACACTTGTCTCCAGACTTTCAAAATGACTTCCCTCAAGATAGCAACCTGGAACCCGGATGGCTTATCCCCAAGAAAAGGAGAGATAGAAGTTCTCCTAAATACACACAATATAGACATACTACTGGTAGCGGAAACACACTTCACAGCTAGTAGCAGTGTCAGGATAAAGAACTACAACATCTATTCTACCAACCACCCCGATGGAACCGCTCATGCGGGAGCAGCCGTCATTATAAGATCCAGTATCAAACATTGCGAACTTCCACAATTTAAACAAGCTCACATACAAGCAGCGACTGTCTTAATAGAAGACCGAAACGGATCTTTTAATATCTCTGCAGTATACTGCCCACCCAAGCATAAAATATCTGAGGAACAATATGATGAACTATTCAAATCCCTAGGCTTACGCTTCATAGCAGGAGGCGATTGGAATGCCAAACATACTCACTGGGCCTCAAGATTGACTACCACTAGGGGTAGAGTGCTGAAGAAAAGTTTGAATAAGAACCACCTTACTGCAGTCTCAACAGCAGAGCCTACCAACTGGCCAACAGATCCAAATAAATTACCAGACGTCATAGATTTCTTTATTGTAAGGGGCCTCGCTAGACTTTCTTACCACATCGAAACATATCTGGATGCCGACTCAAATCATGTACCAGTGATACTAACAGTTGGAATAACAGCTCTACCTACTGAGAGAAATTTGAAGTTGTACAATAAATATACAGACTGGACTGCATTTCGGGAACTGGTACATGAACGACTAGATCTCAAAGTGAAGCTGAAAAGTGACTCTGACATTGATAATGTAACCAGAATATTGACAACGACCATACAAAAATGTTGCTGGACGTCTACACCAGAACTTCCTGAACGCCCACCACAGTGTAAAGTGTACTCGGATAGCATAAAATTAAAAACACTGGATAAAAGAAGGCTGCGGAGAGTATGGCATAATAGCAGACACCCAAGTGACAAAACAACGCTTAATAAAGCCATAAAAGATCTAAAACTCATGATAGCGGAAGCTGATGACGTCGCTGTCTAGGCTCACTTGGAAACTCTCTCCGCCACAAAATCCTCAAATTACTTTCTATGGAAAGCATGTAAAAATTTAAATCGACCGCTGCACCACAAGCCGCCGCTCCGGAATCAATACCTGGGCAAAAACGGCACAAGATAAGGCCGAAGCCTTCGCCAACCATCTCAGCCAAGTATTTAAACCTAATGATCCAGGACCAAATGCAAACGTATCAGATATTGACTTGGTTCTAAACCAATATTATCAACTCAATCTACCTCTTAAATTTTTGACACCTAAAGAGATCTGTATTCACATAAGATATCTAGAGAACAAAAAGGCACCGGGCTTCGATCTCACTGACAAGAGGGTCCTCGAGGAACTACCACGTAAAGGCATAGTGTATATCTGTACTTTGTTCAATGCCATCACGAGACTGGGCCACTTCCCAGATATTCGGCGGGTTTCCCAGATTATCATGGTTCCTAAACCGGGAAAACCAGTCCACGACATAACATCATACCGGCCGATTAATTTGCTACCAATTTTATCCAAGTTGTGTGAAAAGATCTTGCTAAACAGACTGAGCAAGGTTCTAACCGAAAACTCTATAGTCCCCGACCACCAATTTGGTTTCCGTACAGAACACGGTACAATAGCACAAGTTCACAGAGTTTGCAAAACTATTAGAAAGACCTTTGAGAAGAAAGAATACTGTTCGGCTGCATTCCTCGATGTGCAACAAGCCTTCGACAGAGTATGGCTTAAGGGGCTTTTATTCAAAATAAAGACTCTATTACCACATACATTTTATGGAGTATTACAATCATACCTGTCAAACAGAATATTTCAAGTCAAAGAAAATTACTGCACATCATTTTTCCACGACATATCTGCGGGAGTCCCACAAGGCTCAGTATTGGGGCCCGTATTGTATACTTTGTACACATCTGACCTACCACAAAGTTCAGAGGTCACAATCGCAACCTTTGCCGACGACACGGCTATTCTAGCCTCAAACAGAAGTCCAGATGAAACATCTCGTAAACTACAAAAAAGTTTGCACTGTGTAGAAGAGTGGTTATCCAAGTGGAGAATAGCAGCAAGCGCATCCAAATCAGTGCACATAACTTTCACCCTCCGCAAAGAAGACTGTCCACCAGTTAGCCTAAATGGCACTCATCTCCCACACCGTAACACTGTTAAGTACCTGGAAATGCACCTAGACCGCAGACTTACCTGGAGGCAACATGTTCAAGCAAAGAGATGAAATTAATTTAAAATATAGAGGCCTACATTGGCTGCTTGGAAGAAACTCAAAACTAGCAATCGACGACAACAAGCTACTCATCTACCAGGTCATACTGAAACCAATCTGGACATATGGCATTGAACTATGGGGTTCTGCTAGTGATTCCATTATAATGATAATACAAAGAGTTCAAAACTATATTTTAAAACAAATAACTAATGCACCCTGGTTTATCAGAACAGCGGAGATCCATGATGGTACCAATATGCTTATGGTCAAACAGGAGATGAAGATGAGTTGTGACAAGTATAAACAACGCCTTCTAAGGCACCCAAACCAACTTGCAGGCCAGCTTACAATACCAGAAACCTTACGCAGATACCATACGGAGTAGCGCCTTACCCGATATAAACTACATCGCATCTGTTTATAGTCGAAAAACTGACTGCAAGATACAAATACATAAAAAAAATATAAAAAAAATGAATCTATTGACGCATCAGGCAATACTAACGACTTGATAGACAAGCCAAATATAGTAGAAATAAATAAACAGCCGAGAGAATCGGTAGAATTATGTTTTATAACAAATGATTTAATGCAGGCATTCATTAAAGAAAATAAAGTAAAGAAAGTAAGCTGCCAAAATATATTATTGTATGTACCTTCGAAAAAGGCAATATATATTAACCCAAGTTCGCATTCACAATTCACGCGAGCCCTATTTGTGAAAGAACTGGAGAAATTTAGTAACGAATGCCATATTAAAGAAATATATTGTGTGAAAAGTGAAGAGACTAGACAGTTCATAGAGATATTAGCAAGAGAAATAAAATTATGTGACAGTTGGAATGGGCCACGACTGTATATTTTGCAAGGAATAACAAAAATTTATAACAAAGATGATCAAAGGGTTATCTTGAATGATTTCCACTTACTATCTACGAGTGGCCATGCAGGCGTGAGAAGAATGTTAAATAAGCCAGGTCTAGACATACGACGACGACGACAACGACATAAAAAACTTTATTAGTCGTTGTGATAAGTGTCAGAGACAAAAACACTCAATAAAAGTGAAAGAACCAATGACAATTACTACAACAGCTAATACAGCTATATAAAAAGTATTTTTTGATATTGTTGGACCATTAGACCAAGATCAGTATGGGTACAAATATATACTAACTATTCAATGCGAATTGTCTAAATTCGTCGAAGCTATACCACTTATGTCCAAAAGTGCAGCGGACGTAGCAAAAGCAATCGTAGTCGGTTTCATATTACGCTACGGCATTCCAGAAGAAATAGCAACGGACCGCGGCTCGGAGTTCATTTCTGCTACAATGACAGAGGTATGTACTCTTTTAAAAATAAAAAAGTTACAGTCAACAGCATACCACCACCAAACGATTGGCGCTTTGGAGAATGCACATAAAAGTCTAGGTACGTATTTACGAATACAAACAGACAATCACTCAGACACTTGGAGTAGTTGGTTGCCGTTCTGGTCTTTTGCTTATAATACATCCGTACATTCGGAAACAGAGTACACACCGTTTGAGCTAGTTTATGGTAAAAAATGCAATTTGCCTAATAACCTATGTAAAAGTATAGTTGAACCTTTATATACTTATGACGATTATCCGAAGGAATTGAAATATAGGCTCCAAGTAACGCAAAAGGAAGCGCGGGAGAACATTATGAACAGTAAATTTGAAAGAAAAACTGTATACGACAAAAATATTAACCCAATAGTTTATAAGCCCAATGATTTAGTAGTAATTAAGAATGAAAATCGAAGTAAATTAGATAGTGTTTGGTCAGAACCATATAGTGTAATAAGAGATGTATCGCCAAATGTAGAGTTAATGAAAAATGGGAAGGTGTCTTTAGTACATAAAAATAGAACGAAAAAGTATAGAATATAATTTTAACAAAAATATAATAAAAATAACATAAAATAATAATAATAAAAAATGTACTTATTCGTGAAATAGAAATATAGCTTAAAATAAATAACGTACCATTGTGTCAAAATGTGTAACTATATTTGTTTGTCTTTCTTTTCCGTGGGAGGTGTACCAGAGGTACGTAGGTTAGGTAGGCTAGTCTTTATATTCATATTATAATCATCTATAAACCATGTATGTAACCAATAATAAAGTCAGTCGCATATCGACCATCCTCTCTTTCACTTGCCTTCCAAGGCACGTCCTTACACCGTGTTACTACAAAAATATTAAACATAGCTTAACGTCAAAACAAACGACATACCATACATTTTTGTCATTAAAAAAGTGTTGAACTATTGTATTAGAACTATTGCATTATTGTTTTGTAGTAAGTTTTTTTTTACAGGAAAATCAAATCAAAGATTTTGATGAAGTGATTTAAAAATATTATCTATAAAAGTAGCCAACAATAAAAGACAACAACAATATATCTATATATATATATATATATATATATATCTAACTGGAAAGGGAGAGATAGTGGTTCTTTAGCCGGTTTTTGAATATATTTAGAGATCGACTGTCCCTGATAGTGCAAGGAAGCTCATTTTGAACGGACTAAAGTAGATTTGGTTTTACGAGAATATGTTTCAAGCGGAAGAATGACGTGCGCTAAAGTTTTCTGTTTAAATTGTTACAATGAAAAACATTAATTTCGTTTTAAATAAAGTGTCGATAAAAAAAACATTTCCCATCACTAGGTTTTTATCGATATATGGAAATATAGTGCTACAACGAGGCGCAAACTACCTCGTATTTTGTTTTATACGAGGTTTTTGGTGCCTCGTATTGTTTTTTTCGCTTTTTTCAGTCAGTTTACTCAAGATTCTTGGGCAAGGGCAGCAAAATAAGGCCGGAGCTATCGGTATATATTGTCAATATTTGATTTGACATTAATTTCATAAATTTAAAACATATTTCAAGTCACTAAGGTGCACGAAGCACAGTAAACCTAGCTCCGCACTGATACGAAAACCCACACAAGGTAGTTTGAAGCTGGTACCGCGCAATCCTGCAGGTAACCAAATTGACCCTCCGCAATGAGCGTGGTCATATCCAACATGGTGTTCGATGTGTGGTGGGAACCCAGGGGAAATGCATTCCTCGCGGGTGTCAAGTTAACTCTGTGGCGTAGTAATTAATATATGGAGTAATTTACCTGTCACACGTGCAGTCAGCATCCGATTTATTCATAATTTCTTTATTGCACACAGACAGATAGTAACACATTATAACATATAAATAGTGTACAAGCGCGATCTTGTCTCTAACAAGAGATCTCTTCCGGCAAACCAAATATATGACTTAGCCTGTGTTAATTTGTTTGATAGTTTATGAAGTGTTGATCTATTTGAGTATCTTGTGAGCTCACTGGGTTTCAGTGTGACTGCACAAAGTGAAAATATAACATCTTTGCTCAAGAGTAATTCGAACCCAACTTTTTCCTTGTAAGTCGTAACACAATATTTATTAAATGTAATTGCCACTAATCATCGTTGACGGGTGTTTAGAAGTGGCTCAATAAATCGTGAAGTGGCCGCGTTGTTTGGAGGCTAGAAGAAACATTTGTCCCCTTTCACGTTCATTAAGAGTGTTCGTTTTGCGAGGGTTGTTCCGAATTGGTGTTAGATAGAGCTCCGTGGTCTAGTGAGTTTCACGCTTGCTTCTCACGCAGCAGATGCAGTTTCGAATCCCGGTGCTGACCATGTTTCAATGAGATGAGTGATTTATCTTAAGTATGTTATCATTATATGGACCAAAACATGGAGAGGAAACTTTCTTTACTCCTTAGCTGCGGCGATGGGGTAGCCCCCTGTCACGCAAAACGGATTATTGAAGAACTGGCTAAAAGTGGGATCAATTGAGCCCCTGCCACTCCTTATGGGAAAAAGCATGACGCTATGGTAAAGTTGTTGTTGATGTTACATGTGAGGGTAGTTCTAAGGGAAACTGTGTTGCCTTGTACGTGACATCGTAGTGAAAAGATACTCCTTTTTTGACATATTTTCGATCCATTTTATTTCCATACATAGCTTAGGAGTATTTTGAATAGACTGTCCAATTACCTTGTTGGAACCATAGCCTGCCTATCTACTAAGGTCTAACGTTGATCTGTGGCAGGAAGTCGGCACAACGTCATTGTCATTGTATAAAAAAACTGAAGATTTGATGAATGACAATTGCGTAGCATTTATTTACCGCCAACGCTCAGCCTAGTCAGTTTGTCTCCTCTCCTGATGTTTTTTTTGTAGTTATTAACTGTCGCACAGCTGGGCAAAACCCTCCCCATGTTGCAAACACAATAAACTATCTTGGGCTACGTGCGTCCATCCTGGCGGAAACTTATCGAGGTCGTCCCGCCATCTCCTCCTCGGCCTCGTATGTACATGGCCGGTCCAGTTCCATTTTAGCTTGGCGGTCTGCAGACCTACGTCAGCAATAGCAGTCAAGAAGCGCAGCGTCGTGTTCCTGTCCTGATCCATAGAAAATCTAAAATTCTGCGCACCATGGCTCGCTGGCAAAACTTGAGTTTGGACTTCTGTAGTTTGGTCAGAGACCAAGTCTGAGTATCGTAGGTGAGGATAGACAGGATACATATCGACGAATTTAAGTTGAAATGTCGTCGGAAGGGTACCCTTATTTGAATAAGGGTACCCTTCCGACGACATTTCAACTTAAACTCGAAGGATTTGAACCCTTCATGGACCAGAACTTCTTCCAGGCTTTTGATACTCTTTTCCCAATTTACATGTCTTTCCTTTTTTTCGAAAGCCACTATCTGGCCCAATAGCTATCTAGACTCGTCGACATGATGTTTTTCCGGCTTATCTACCTTGACCCTCCTTTTTTGCTATCGGTCATGACTTGGGTTTTTGACCGATTCCAACCTAAAAGCTAGCTGACTTGAGTTTCTGTAGCATTTGCTCGAGTTCGGGTGCCGTTGGAGCGAACAGGACAATGTCATCGGCGAAGCGAAGTATCGCCGACATCAATGCCCTTATCCGCCAATAGGACTGCCAGCTTCCTAAACCCTTCTTCTAGGGTGCAGGTGAAGAGTTTTAGACAACGGCAACTGCATTATTCCCCGGTTTATGGAGGACGATCGTCCAGCCAGATGCAGTTTTATATCTGCAGTACTGTTATTATAAACTGTCTCTTTAATTTGGATCTATAAAGGATGGATATATTTAGTATGAAGTAAAAATGGAGGTATGATTAAGGTTTTAGAATGCTTTAGAGTAGTTAACAAACAGTAGCGCGTAATTTACCAATATAAATAGCAGTAGGATCGTTTTGGACCGTGCCCACAAACACTACTATTTCGGAACATACCCGCTTCGCCATTCGCCAATTAATTTAAACATTCATGCTTAATTATCGAACTCTTCAATTAAATTCCCTTTTAATTACTTATTTTCAGCTCCATGCAGCCATCGTTAAGTTAAATGCAAATATAGTACTTTTGGTGAAATACTCATTAAGCGATTACTTGTCGGTAACATTTATTTTGTAAATTGTCTTTGCTATAAGAGTAGCTTCCAAAAACTTTAAGGAAATATATAGTAACCTACAAACGATACAAACTCTATTCGTTTAGATAGCGCCGTGGTAGATCGCGGCTTTCTTTGAGTGCCGCGCTGTATTACCTAGTGCGACGTACCAAGTATAAATACGAAGTATTAGTGTAAGCCGACAGTAGTAACAGTGTACATATTTTTAACGATATACTACACTATGATTTACTTATTGTTTGATCTCCCATGAAGCCATCAAGTATCTGATAATCATCAAGAGACGTGCTCCTCGTCCTTCTTCATGCGACATATATAATGAACCCTATAATGCGTGAAATAAGGTATGGTTATAATTTAGGAACTTAAAGTATGGTTTTAAAGTTTATATTTAGAAAACTGTTTTTGCTTATAGACAAAGAATACCACTTGAGCCATCGGATTTTACATCAGTCTTGGAATAAATATGATTTCTATGCTATTAAAAAGCCTTGTAAAGAGTGTCGGCCAATTTCCATTCAGCCTATCCTCTTCAAAGTCTTAGAATCCATTGTCCATTCTCAGCTATCCTGATACCTCTCCTTGTTGAATCAACTCCAATCCGGTGTTAGGTCCGGTCAAAGCACGCCTTACCTCACGATGACATTCAGCATGCGATGGACGAGAAACAGCTCTCTGTGCATGCACTGCTCGACTTCAGCAGAGCCTTTAACTGCGTCCATTTCGATGTTCTCGTTGAGATACTAAAGTTCCTGCATGTGTCCTCCGTCTCTGCTAGCTGGTTCGACTCTTACCTTAGAGGTCGCCAGCAATGTATTAAGGCGAAGGTGACTTCAATGGAATGGTGTGACCTCCAAGCGGGGTTTGCCAGGGTGGTGTTCTCTCACCTTTTATTTTCGCTGTCTTCATCAATTCAATCTCAGATGTTCTCTCCTCATCATATCATCTTTACTTAGACGATCTCCAGAATTATCGTCATTTTTCTCCCCGTGACATGGTCTCTGCTGTAGGGTTGTTAAATGCCGATCTCGAGAAAATCATGGCCACTTCTTTTGGACTACTTGTCATCACTAGTAAGTTTTTGGATAAGTAAGGCTTTGGATATTGGTACCAGGTTTTCCCTTAACTTGTTACAGACGCAGTCCATTGCTTCTGTATCCTATGATGGAACCATAATCTCATATTATTACTTAATAACGCCAAAAATCTAGGAGTTTTCTTTGATAATCAAATTTCTTTATCAGCGCATGTCACCGGGGTCAGTAGGCGTGTCTTTTCCACCTTTCACTCCCTCAGATGGCTTCAAAACTTACTGCCTCATCAGACAAAAATAACGCTTGCCCAGTCTCTTCTCCTTCCCTTGATCGATTACGCTGGTGCATGGTGAGCGCGAATGAAGCTGAACTGAACAAACTCAAGTGACTTCAAAACCTTGGGATGCTGTTTGTCTTCGGCCTACGCGAATATGACCACGTCTCGAAGTATCGCAGGGAGTTGAAGTGACTCATGTCATCGCCGGGATTCTCACATCCTCGTCTACCTCTTCAACATCTTATTTAATAATAAACTAAGCTCGCCTTTGTGCAACTAGTTTCTATTTCGATGTATGTGTATCTTCTGTTTTTGTGCAATAAAGTATAGGTATATGTATGTCGTTATAATGGATAAAAGTTGGCTCTATTGTGCGTCTGCCACCCCGTATGGGATATGTCGTGACGCTATGCAAAGTTATATATTGATTTATAAATTATACTCTATTTGTGATACATTGCGTTCGCTTGTATTGCGTTGGCCCGGGTTTTTTGCACATTAAGGAGAAGTATAAAAAAATATATATATCGAAATACGTCAGCCGCTCATTGTGTTGTATGTACCATAGTTTTTGTGTGTTACTAACTATAATGGATCATTGTTATCTTAAATAAATAAATAAATTGAAATTGAAATTGAAAATTTATTGTTAGCCGTAGGGAGAAAAAAGTTTAGCAAAACCAGATAAAGTTGTTTAATGGGATTAAAGTTTATCGGGTCCCCTGATCTAAACCTGGTTGACAAAATTTATTTATAATTTAAGAATTTTTTGCACACTTTCAAAAGAAACTCTCAACAAGAATTTTATTCATCAAATTTCACGCGTACTTAAACAGACTAGTATAAAATTAAATGCTTCCAGCTTCGCACATTTCTGCGCTACTCTCCACTGAAGGTATAACACTTTCAAGGTAAGCTTCACTATTGTGCTACAATTTTGCCCCGTAAGACGCAAGAGCGACACGTAATCCAAACGGTGTAGTTTAACTAGAGCGCGACTGTAGAGTCGACTTCAAAGCAGTTTAGCACAAACGGACGCCCCCAGACAACATTCGCTAATTCACTTTGATCTTCACCCCTCACCCCCTCTAAAGCATAACGAGAAAACGCGTCTTAAAAGTTAAATCCCACCCCTAGTAGGGAGATATTAAAATAATATTAAACTTCTAACGATTCCATAATTCATCTCGTTTCAGCAACAACAAAGTGAAATACTTTCAATTTTATCAGACACTTATTTTCCTTGTCGGATGTTAATAAAGATACTTGTTTCCGGGCAGGCTATGTTGGGCAGTACTCATAATAAAAAGCCAAAGCCTGACTGACCAGCACAATAGAAACCTGTTTATTTCGTATAGAAGAAAATATTTAGCAAAACTCTCATGAAAACTATAAAAATAGTAATTCAGATTTGTTTTCCCTAAAACGATGTCGGACATTTTGTCGTAGAATCGCAAAATTCTATCTACTAACCTTTTTCGTACATAAAAATTTAAACAACAAGAGTCATAGTTTTATCTGTAGAGTATTGGCCAATTATAAAATAGCTCTTATAACCTTCTTGATGTTTGACTTACCGCTCCCCATAATCCAAAGGACAGCCTATTTCCCTCAGATCTATCACGATTGCCTTAAAGCTTAGTCTAGATAGCCAATTACTTACGCTGATTAACAATAGATAATAGTACTGTGTGTATAACAAACACCGTCCATCCATCTGGCGGTCCAGGTAGAATTTCACTGGACACAGTGCCCTGTTAATATTACGTATTAAGCTTTCAGCGATATTGCTTTGCGGAAAGGCCAGTGGTTGCAAAGTGCTTTCATAACGCAGATTGAAAACGATACAAAGCGACCACTGGTATTCTGCGGTGTTCGATATTTTTTGTTGTTGCTGGTTTGGCCCCGCCTCGCTTTCAGCGCAAAGTTTTACAATTACGCTGCACTACGCCACTGAGTTGTTGGAAACGCCAGCACAGATAACATCTAATGTAAGGGAAATTGGTTGTTACTTTGTTATTCAATCGAATCTTCATTGACGCGGTTATGTTTTAATTATTTTGGAAATGGGATATTCTCTTGCACGTTAATTACCAGAACACAACTGTCCCTATGTTACATAGGTACAATACAATACAATGATGTTATTTTGGAATATAATAAATCATTATCAGCTCATCTCATAACCCTGGGGCAGAGGTATGGAACTTTAGAGATATTGGGTCTTACCACAAAAAAATAACTCCTGGTTAACACTTGTTTAAAGACAAAAATGTTTAGGATTTGACGTTTGTTTTGAGGTTAACAATGTTCACATTTTTTTTAATGTTCTTATGATGACAGAAAGAAACAAACAAAATAAAACTGTTCAGGATTTTTCAAACTAGATTTTCAGTGTAGTCATTATCAAGACTATGTACAGAATCTATAGGGATACAGTGTTTAGGGCAGCACTAACGCCATTGCTATCTGAGGATAGACGGCCCACGCCCTTTGCAGGTTGGAATGGAATTTAAACCACTTCGCAGAGTCCCAGTTACAATGCCCGGTGCAAATGCTAAGCAGTCGCAGATTTAAGAGGGCTGACCCTGGATTTTAAAATTTAAATGGAAAATCAATGAGAAAATGGGCTAAAAATATACTTGAATTGGAATAATAGATAATGTTTAGTCATATTTTAGATTTTGAACAACTTTTACTATGACACCGATTTGATCAGAGCAGCTTTATTTTTCATTCCTCCTTACGTTTTAGTCAAAAATAAAGTTGATCTGTTCAAATTGTTTTCATAGAGAAAATTGCTCAGAATGATGTCCCTAACATAACAACCCCTTAACATATTTTTACATCTTTTTGTAACACTCTCTATATCGTTACTTCGGTCAATCACTAACGGCTTTCCCAAAATGACACTTTCTTAGACAGAAAACTTACACGTTTTGAATTGTTTCCAAGGCGGCGACGCGGCGAAATTAAATATTCAATTATTCATAAAGGTTTTCTCTCATGCTATCAGGGACAGCCCTCTTCATGTGGTGGCGGAACACGTAATTAAATAAAATTCCACTACGCATGCGCGAGTAATAGTCTACTGTATGTAAATCTTGAGGGGTACGTTAAAATTTTCATGGAGGTACCTTAATTTTACAACAATCAATGGTAACTCATTGAGGTAAAGTCCCACTTGGTGAGAAGGTTCGCCAGTTGAAACACAGGCGGGTAATCGGTCCCTTATTGTGACTATTTCAACCAAAGATAAATAGATGATGAGGTGGAAACGTCACACTTCGATGGCATCACAGGAGAGCACTCTGTTTAGGATTACATCTACAAGGAGGCCTAGCGGGATTTCTGCGACTTATTGGCACCAATCCAAATAATACTTACTTATATTGGCGACAAAAATCTCTATAAAGCAATACTCTTTCTCGTATGAGCGATCGTACCTGCCCACCCTCCTCAACATATTCCCGCGAACGCAGCCAAGGTGGATTCCGAATACAATGTCGTCAGCTATTCGCATTGTCTAAGGTACTAGTTAGAACCTTACGACTCAATTACTAGGACTACATAAGGAACACCAATTAACATCCTTTTACCCTGTCACTACCGCACTCGATGTAAGGCTGCGTTTCCATTCCTGGAACCATTGTTGCTTCTCTTGAGTTACCGCTCAATTAAGAACATCTATTTGAATTGGATGGTGAGCAAATTAATTATATATGAGTTTGTTGTTATGATAATCTTGACGGATTGATGATTAGGTAGTGTTTAATCCGTGTATGTCTCTTGCTTTTAAGGTGAAGAACGTATTATATCCTGAATTTTGGTTGTATTGCAAAGATGCAGAAAAGCATCAGTCAGTAATTGGAATAAGTAAAAACTTTTTGTTCCTACAAAAAACGTTGAGATCCGAGATCCTTTGTCGAGAAGTTTCAGGACACAGAAAGATAAAAGCAGTATTTATTTTCACAGAGACATAAGTTCAGCTTTTTGAACAGCAATATCTAGCTAATTGTCTACGCCAACTGGTTATTTCCTTTGACAATAGAAACGAGTCCTTACTGCTCAGGTTGTTACAAAACGGGTCCGCCGACGACTAGGACTGATGTCCCTCATTTGCAAGTGTCTGAAGCTAGATTACTATAAGACGGGGCCTAACAGAAGCTGCTTCCAGTGGCCTCTGGACTCCTGGTATTAATTGAAAGATTATATATCCTAGTAGCTGTTTGAATAATTGAATAATAGTTTGGAATGTAGAAAACAAAGAGAAGTGGCAAATGGAGAAACTTGTTGAGTTGAATGAGTTGAGGTTTTATGTCAGATTTGGGAACATGTTTCAAGAGAAAGGCACAAGTTGCAAGGTGCAAATTAACTAATACTCATTTATCTATTGTCTTCGTAAGTATTAATATTAAACTTTGTTGGCTAAAAGTGGGCAGAATTGTGCCTCCTCCACCACGTATGGGAATATGCGAAATTATAAAATGAAATATGAAAATTAAAAAAAAAAAATGCCATGGTTTTGCCAAGTCTATATATATACATTTAATTTGAAATGAAAAAGTAGTTTGTAGTTTTTTGAAGTTACATACCTATAATATAGGTATGTAAGCATATATGCTTACTTTGTAGATATTGCAGTTTTTATTCATGTTACCTAGAGAACGTGCTGGAGTGCAAATAGGACATCCACTACTTGCACGAGTAAGCTAACAATATCTTCAGCAATAAATAGTTGTTCCATTCCATGGAACGCACCGAAAGACTGGTTCTAGATTGAGTCTTGTTATACTAACGATGTTTCAGTGTTCCCTATAAATTCCTGTTTCCCGATGCCCAATGAGCGAAACAAATGGTATCGGGGAATAAAGCTATAGATAAATAAATGGAAGAGGAATTTATTTATTGTTGATTAACAAGCAATGCGCACGTTCCGAAACCTGCACGTTTCATCTTGCCTAGTAAATCGAACTTCGGATGGATTGTGAGAGCGCTCTCCTTTATCATGTACAGTCAGAAACAACTACATTGATACCATTTACTTTTATTTTCGTGTGATAATTTGGCCTTAAAACGACAAGGAATTTATTTAAAAATATTACACTGCTATGTTACATTATATTTCTTTCTATGCTACATTGCAGTTTTGAGTCATACAAGTGCGTTCTTTTTGTCAACGCTGAAAAGTTCCGTGAATTAGTGCACTTTAACAATAAACCTATATATGAACGCAACTCATATCCCAGTTTTGTATTTTATTAATACCACGGAATACAATAAACTAAGTACCGTAAAGTCATTGCCAGGTGCTAAAGCGGTTGCAATTCCGTACAAGCTTGTATTGTGCCATTATTGGTAACGGAGAAACGGTTTCTCCGAATCAGGTGTTGAATTGCGTTCCATTGAACTGTTATGTCTTATGTGGGGTACTGTTTTACTATATAATGCTTTATGGCTGTAGAGCAGATTCTGCACACTTATCTAAGCAACTAGCGACTTACCCATTCTAGGATACCCTAAGTCGTGAGAAGCAGAAAAATCAACATCATAAACATACATAGTTTTTGTCGTTGATAAATAAAACTAGCTAAGCGTCTAACTTATAAAGTTATTACACAGACCATGAGTAGAATTCTGTATCCGTCCATTCGTAATCATTCTCAATATGTAGTTGGCTGTTTATAGTACCTCTTATTTAATTTATTCGGCACGGGGGAACGGAGGACTTAACGGTACAAATTTTGATGGGAGTTCGATGAGTTAACTTCACTTTGAGGTAGTTTGAGGCTCATGCATGACTATTCAGAAATATTTTGTACATACTCGTACATTTTCACATAACTATGTAGAATATATACTGATTTTTAAAATGCCATTTCTTCCCCCACTGACTCTCCTTGGATCATGGTGCGGTGCGGTTACTTTTATTACTCCATGTATGTAATTGCACCCCCAATTCCCCCCCCCCCCCCCTTTTAAAACCATACATTTATCATTATTTTTCCTGTAATATTTAAGTAAAGACCTATATTAGGTAATTTTTTCAACATTTTAGGTTCTCTAGTTTTGGAGATAAGGGCGGGGAGATGGTCTTTTATGCCTATATTCTTCAATTTGAGCAAACCAGTTATAAAAAAATAGTGAAATCCATTTGCATTTGACACGTCACACCATACAGTTTTTTTTCATTTAATTTTCAATTCAAAATGTATTTACGTAGAACTTGTTGGAGTTTGAGTCACATACATTCATAGGTATTCCAAATTTCAACTTAATCGGTTCTCGAAACGAATTCGGTTGTTTAATATTACTTTTACAGCCCTAGGATAGAAACATTAGTGACCCTTTAACGGTTCCATTTTTTCCTTTTTAAGGTACGAAGCCTTAACAAATTACGGCCAAAAGGTTAGATAACGTTCAACTTATCGTTGTTTTTGACAGGAATGGTAAATATTTTATCAAAATTTCACATTAATATAGTCAGTTTCAGTGAGGAAGTGTTTGACAAAACTGCAAACTGTGGCGATGCTGGGCTGATCAGCTGATGTATTTACGATGTGGCGGGTTCCAACTGAAGCGTGTAATACGCCTGTAACTGGGTAATTAATGAACCTGATTCGATAATAATGGAGGAAATTTAATTATCACGGAAATTGGCGGCGAGACTTTTGCATGAATTGAGAGTTCTGATATTTTCACTAATTTATGTGTTCGGTTGCTTGCTCCAAGCAGTTATTCCTGGGTTAGGTACTAATGCGATTAATTTCACATACTTTTAAATTACAATTTTCTATTTAACTCATTACCTAATTACTCGTATCTGGGTCCGAATGACTATGTCTGAACTGTTAACGTTAATGACCCCTTCAAATTAACGGTTAACGAATAGTGCTTTTATTCTGTATGAGTAACAGTATCGCACTAAAAGTTTGTCAGCGTTTTTTTTTTTGGAGAACATAAGCAAACTTTATTGTGAAAATAACAGGTGAACTTTGTGGACTTTATGTTTGGTACAAAGGGTTTCAAAATGAAGGGCTGTGTGTGATTTTGTGATTGTAAAATGTGAGGTGCAGAACTGCAGACTATATAAAAATAAACTGTGTGGGGGTCGAGGCAATGCATTAGAAATTTGTAATATAAGCGTCTTGTACTTTTCTAACAGACGACTGGTCCTAAATATACCTGAAAAATGCCGGTGGGGACAGTTTGATCCCTGATGGGAGATGGTAACCTGGGCGGTGAGCAAAACCTTTATAGTAGCTATTCAGATAAGGATCGAAACAAGAAAGTATATAATGGGCTTTATTTACCAGATGCCAAGACGTTTGAGGAGAGAGTTTGGGTTCCTAAACTGAACCAGCATAAGAAGTTGCAGTCAAAACTCAAAACCCAAATTCAAATGTTTTATTGTAAGTAGGCAAAAATATTTCACATTTAGAAGTCAGACACACATACATGGAGAAAAAATTAAAATAAATCAAATATGATCAACTAAACTAATGAGTAATTGATAATGGTTCGAGTTTGGAAAAGGAAATTTCCCTTTCATGTGGTAATTCTATGTATATACCCTGTATATAAATATTTAAGTCTAGCAAAAATCTAAACGAAGATAGTAAGCGAGTTAACTTTGACATTGACTGACGCAGATATTTGTATTAGGACGTCATCATTGACCCGAGGTTAATGCTCGGTTTTACCTTTAGGGCCCTGAGGACGCTTTCAGCTTATATCGTGGCACTTCATGCTCAGAAACCTTTGCGGTCAGTCCACGATGTGGTCCCTTTGTTCTGTTGGAACGCCCACGGGCTGTCATCAACCATTAAATGTTGGCGTCGCTCTAAAATGACCTCAGGTTGCCTTAGGGGTTACTTTGTTAATTTCGTCCCATCCGTTCGTCAGGGAATTTGCGTGTGTTTTAAATGTTGTTTTAAACAAAACTGAACCTGCTCCGTCGATTGTTAGGATATATTAATGTGTGTGTATGTCGCGTTTTATTTCGGAAAACCTGGGACACAAAACCCGTCATTTTATTGTGGTGCCTACACATGCTCATGAATTTAAATAACTCTCGTGTATTTTAGCTGAAATATACGGTTCAAGTACGTCTGTTATACTGATAACATATGACGGAAATTCATCAATAAAGTCAAGGAGGTATTTTATTATCAAAATTCAGGAGAGCCGATTTTCGGGAAAGGTACCAGACGCATAAAATTGCAAAATTGGACAACTTTTTTATGTCCAACTTGTGAACAGAATACTATGGAGGCCAACAATAATTTAGGCGTATTTGAGTGGACGGGCCCATTAGAAGATTGCAGTGTTCTTTCTTCGTAGGGTTGGCACACGCCCCGTTTCCGCTATAATTACACGGAGAGCTTCGCTAGTCGCCGCCCCGCCTTCGGTAATGAATTTGGGAAATTGTGCAGCTCGCCGATGCATGTAAGCTAATGTCTGTTATAAAAGTAAAAAATGTTTTCTTCATGGCGTTAAAATAAAAAAATGAAGCCAGATAAAGAACCTGATTTACAGTCAAATCTTAATTGGGATGTTTTCATCTCTTTTCATGTTCTATGTCTCCGATTTGAAGTTTGTTAGTGTTGGCATACACTCAATATCAGTAAAACAACTGTAATAGTAATTGTGAAGTATTATAAATCATCATCAGTGTCTTACAATTTTCAACCGCTGCGGCGATTAAGTATTAGTAAAATTTATATTTTTCAATATTGTATTTTGGTGGCGTCCTTAGAATTTGTCAAATAACTCAAGTAAATACGAGTGGCATCCCTACTGAATCAGAGGTCGTACTTTATTGCTCGCTTCATTAAGCAAAAAGTATGCTGATGTTACGATTCAGGAAAACAACCGATTAATTAGTTTAAGTAATTGAAAGGTTCGGGCCGTAGCTCTTCTCCACTGAAAATAAGAGCTTTTATATGCAAACAGACTGAATTTTCTAGTGAACTTAGTAGTAAAATAAAAGAGTAGGTAAGGTGAGAAAATTCATTAGGCATTAGTAAATGTTTTGAGAAGAAATATTGCCAAATAATTGTAATACCTAATAATTTAATCAAGCAATTCTTATCTACTGTAAAGTAAAAAGATATGATTTAGTAAGGGTTTAGCTTGAAAACCAGCGATGTGTGCTGCCACCACACCATACAACATATGCTGAAACCGAACCTTTTCTACACATAATTAATTTCATTATTGTATCAATGTATAGAGTTCTCTGACGTGTGTCAAATAAATGCTTTTTCTTTCTTTTCTTTTCTTTTCTTTCTTATGTAAAAATCAAACTAACACCAAGAAATGTGCTGCATATATATGTGATGTGAAAGTGATAACTTTTCTTACAAAGTTTTCCACGTATAATCTGTTTTGGACTTGTATTTGTGCTGTCAAAACTTTTAACGACGTCGCTTCTCTTGAACTATTTCGTTGATTTGGTAAATTTCGAGAGGCTTTCCGGAACCAATGGAAGGAATATTTTGTATAGGTAGGTATCATCTACATTTTTGTCGTGGTGATAAACGCCGCTATACACGATTTAAGAGAAAGTTGTTGTCTAAACTCTGTAGGTAGACTAATGAATAATTATATGTAAGCACCTTTCCGAGAAACATACTGGAAGAATTTAGTCCAAGGCAAGCTGTTGAAATGATTTCGCTTCAAAATGAATAAGATTATTTTTAAGAGAAGTACCTATGAAGGATATTAGTATTGTTTTTGAAGCTGCTTGAACGTATATATGGTGTGTTTAGAATATATCTGGTTGTATCAATCAGGGTGGAGTTATTCAAGAAACGCGAAAGATGCCAAAACCAAAAAGTTGTTGATTCAAATCTTCCGTATTTAGGAGGGTGAACTATAAAGTCGTCAAATGTTTGAATTTCAAACATATTAATGAACTCTTGTATCCTGAGGCAGTGAGGTTATCAAACTCGACCGAGACTTAAGTACACATATGACTATGCTCATCTGGTGTTATTTATTACATTACAAAATCAACCCACAAGAAATCGATGTGACAACAATTATTATATTAACTTGCTTCTCTACGTTCTTACCTCAATGTTTGTAGCTAAGAAATTTCACTTTGAATTCTCATTCAATGAAATGTAAACAGGCACTGTAGACTTCGAGGCGTTGGCGGAACGAGAAAGGGGAGAAGAAGGCAAGCCGTGTTGGAACCCAAATATAATTGAAAATTTCGTTTAACGCTTCTCGTATCTTGTTCATAGTTTATTTTTGATTTGAAGGAGAAATTGTACAAAGAATTGTTATAATTATGGCTCGAGGTGGAGGAGCACGTTAAACGACTTTCACTACTTCCACCGAATCATCATATTTCACAATAAAGCATAAGTTCTGAGTCATTTAATTAATTACCATCTGGACGCACAATGGGGCAGTTGACAAAAACTTTTGATCCGGGTATCCGGGTTAGCCGACATTATTGCAAGTTATGATTATACAATTTTAATGTTAGTAACTATTCTAATGCAGTCATTTAATACTTCTAGTACAATATGGATCTGATTCTCATTAAAATACAATTGATCTACTCTGCATGAGTATATTTTTAAATAAACTCGACAAGCTACATATCCAACCACTAATGCGTTCGCAAAATTACGCCTTATCGTCCCACATTTTTTTGACCCCTTTCTCGCTTTCCCGCGCGCAACCTACTTGATAAAATTTAAACCATCATGGCTGAACAATTACTAAGGCTAGAAGAAAATAAAAACTACTGTGGCGCTGGGTCGTTTGACTGGCTAAAACAACTCAAGTAACGAGTTTAGGTTAGTATTATAATATATATACCATATTGCTCAATTTCCATCAGCAAGCCGCAACTTTGCTTTAATGAAGACTAACTTCGTTGCTTCGTTAGCATTTTCCTGAAGAGAAAGAATAATGATTACAGTTTAAAGTGTCCCCGTTGTTAGAGTTTAAAAGGGAATTGGAATGGAAAGTAGAACTAGGTTGATCCTCTTCAGCTAGTGCTGTAAGCATTAGCGTTGTACGGATACTGCAGCGATTAAATTACTATCGATGAAAGTTTATTGGATTTGTCAGGCTTACGAGTTGTCGGAGCTCATTGTATAAAAAAATACCGTCTAGTTCACATGCATATCATGAATCTTACAAGAATTAAGCTATATTGGTTATATTTTAGTTCTATTGATTCTCACTTACTTAAGGTGGATCAAGTGTATGTGAATAAGACTATTCAAATGTATTTACGAATCCCGAAGACCGTCATAATCATTGAATTAATCTTTCATTAGGTATTTGTAACTAAGGCATTATTCAGTCATTATATCGTACAAATTATATATTTTTTATCGATATCATGACACAACCCTAACAAAAACGATAGACTAAATGCAATGTGAGTTTGTTTTAGTTTGCGGCTGGGGCTGCATTTGGCTGGGGAAGTAAGCTTATTAACTGATTCAACTTTACAGATTCATTTGCTTCGTTTAAAGTTGAGACCATTTTTTGTTTTTGGAGGATTTTTCTGTGCAGGTCTCGTAGTAATAATAATAATAATAATAATAATAATAATCTTTATTTCAGGCTTACAAAAAACCCATATCTATAAATACCTTACAACTAGAGATACATAATGTAATATAAAAACACACTAAATATAATCTATCCTAGCTAGGGATTTTCTTCTTCATTCTCGCTTCCCTGTAGCGTCGGTAAACGATGCCCTCCGGCCAGAAATCTTTGGCCAGGAACATCGTCTTGAGGTCCGCCGGCACACGAAGTTTGAAGGAAAGGAACTCCTTGGGTCTCTCTGACTCCAAAACTTCGATCTGTACATTCGCCTCTTTTATACCAGACGGCGGATTTTTCTTCAGCTTTTCCAGGATATGACGTTCAACGTCCTGGCAGGTCATTTTCACGTCAATCCTGGAAATGTATAACTTAACGGTGGGAGCGGCAGCTTTCAGGCTGCTCTCACCGGCGGGGGCTGTGCCACGCAGGTTGCGGCTGCGTCTGGAGCGGCGCTTCCTGTTTTGGACCAGGATAAAGCCTTCCCCATCAACTGTCGCATTCGGCGGGCCACGGGCGGGCCTAGCCGATGTCTCGCGCGGCGCAGCCTGCAGCTTCTGTTGTTCAGCGGCGGGCGGTGCCGGTCGCGGGCGGCGGCGGTGGGCACGGCGGGACACAGCAGCATAGGTGTCCTGCTGGGGTTCCAGTGTTTTGGATGTTCCAGAAGAAACCGCATCCGGTGCTGGTCGACTCAACTTTGTGACGTCACGAGGCGGTGCGATATTTATCAACGCCGGCTTGACTCGAGGAACTGGGTCAGCTGCAGTAACCGCATTTTTGCTTACCGGCGTAATGTTGTTGCGCGTGTCGGCTATTTGCTGCGTTGGCAAGGAGGTATCAGCCTGACGCAATACCGACAACTCACGTTTCAGGTCGGCGCAGATGCCTTCGGAAGCCTCCAACTTGCTCCGGATTTCGGTGACGTCAGCCTGCAGCCGCACGATGTCCTTCAGCAGCCGGGTGACGTCGACGTGGTCAAATGTCACCGGTGGCAGCTTGTTTAGGTCGCGGGCCACGTAGGTTGGGACGTCATCGGGTTCGGTCTCCTTGAACACCCGGAAGATGTCCTGGAGATCCTTCTTTCCGCTCGTGTTCCTCCGCGCCACAAGGCGCACGGTGGTGACGGCGGTCTCATGCAGCACTTTCTTGGCGGCGGCGATCTCAACCTCCTTGAAGCTGGTCGAGCAGATCTGCTCCAGGGAGAGCTCGTCCATCACGTCCAGCTTCTGTTGTACGAAGGCGAGCAGCTCGTTCACCAAGATGGTGTCCGCGCGCTTGGCTGGTACAGCCATGGCGGTATCAATATTGCGAAAACTAGGTCGACACTGAGTTATGGGACATTGTTGCGGACGCTGCTAGGAAGCGTCCGTACGTGCCGGTGTCGCAGTTGCAACTGTGTAGTGAGAATTTGTAGATATTTAATCATTTATTGTGAAAAGGAAAGGCCCAACAAATATGTTCGGCGTTGTCGGTCAATATCTACGTCTTAGAGTATTTACTTTCACTTATAATACTGCATGAATATTAAAAACTTGGTATTTGCCATTTGTTCCTGTTGAACAAAATTTTTAGATAACCAATGTTATTAGACGAAAAGTAATTACTGTTAGATAACTCGGTACTTTGGCAGGCGTAATCCTTCCTATTAGAAAACTGTTTTATTTGTTGTTCCTATTATACCATATCCGGTTGGTTAACAGAGTTAGTATTTTTGACATCTGTCACTATATTTAATTTTAACTCTTGGATTGAGGTAAAAATCCCTACTGACACCGGTTTTTTTTAAAGAATTTATAGACTTACCTCCTTATTCATAAAACTTATCAAAGCTATGATAGCTAAAATGTGCTTTGTCCTTTTCTCACAAACACAAATTTCAAAGTGACAGACAAAGACAAACGAATTATAACGGCAATATAGTTAAAAGAGGTTTATTAGACGTTTATGAATAAGGCGGTTAAGTTTTTCCCTGAATAAAAATCTTCTGACGACATCCCTTAATAAACGCTCAGTTTTTGTAAAATCTTACCTGGTCCACATTTTCTGTGATATTTAAAACCTATTGTAAATAAAGATACGAAAATAAAGATTCTTATTTATTTCTTACTGATTGGCTATCAGAGTTGGATTTTTTAAAGCTGCCACTATGTTTGATAGCTGTTACTATTTTCGACAATTATCACTATTTTTGTCAATTGTCACTTTTTTGACAGCTGACTCTATTTTGACAGCTGTTACTATTTTAGATAGCTGTCACTACTTTTGACAGCCAAGAAATTAGTAAAAAAGTTTTTTTGCGTATCATGATGTACATTAGGTCTTAGATACACTTAGCGGCAGAAAATGTGGCGCAGGTGCTCACCGTAACATTTTACACAAACTGAGCGTTAATCAAAGGGTGTAAGGATTAGATTTGAAGCGACCCCTTTTATTTATTTAAGTAGATATTAAGAGATAAACTTAAGTATATAACGTCTTTTAAAATCGTGTGACAATATTGATTTTTACGTATATTCAAGAGGTAAGTTAAACATGAGTTATTGATCTTAGGTTTGTTGGAATGTTTTATGGGTCATTATTTATTGTTGGTCTACTACGATTTAAAAAAATGTTAGAAGATGCCACTAAAGTTGCTCAGGCGATCTTGTCAATCGGTCTGGCACTAGCCAATGTCAGTGGCTGCTTTTAATAAAGTACCGTGTATAAGTCTAATAATTGAGCTAAAGAGCTAACCGCGGCGTCGAGTTAGTGGCAGAATTAAGTATATGTACCTCCGGCCGTTAAGAATCCCCTTCCTCGCCGCAGTTGAGATCAGGCAGCGGCTTCAAGCGGTACATGGCATCATCGTCAGTGAACGTACCAGGAGGTGAGGAATAGGGGAACTATATTTACGGGCAAAGATACCAGTGTGAATGCCACAACTTGAAAAGCACCATCGAG
This sequence comes from Argyresthia goedartella, assembly GCA_949825045.1. Lineage (NCBI taxonomy): Eukaryota > Metazoa > Arthropoda > Insecta > Lepidoptera > Argyresthiidae > Argyresthia > Argyresthia goedartella. The sequence continues at coordinate 18,735,746 of OX463829.1, read as the reverse complement.
CAGCACGATAAAATATCACGTTAATTTCGTGAAGTCGACACTCGACCATATAGGGGCAAAGTCTCGGATACCGATGAGGTCGAAGTATCCCTAGCAGTACCAGTTTATCGTGAGAGAGTGAAAAGGCTCTGTGGAGAACATAATATTCCAATCATGACACGTCAGACAGTGAGTTACTAAGGTAGGTCATTCACGGTGTGGGGAGGTATATGTTTGAATGTGTGTACTTAGTTTGTCATTGTTTGAATAATTCTTCCAAGATTATGTTATGCCTTTTATTGACTTTATAAGTCATAAGATTGTCCACATAAGCATGTTAATACAACTCGTGGTTTACAATTCTTAACACTTCTCTTTAATAAACCGGCCATTACGGCCGAAGGTATATATATCTAACTAAGCCACTAAGAGCTCTTTCACACGACCATCATGCGCGTCGGCAGAAATCGACGGCAGGCAGGCAAACATGTCGACAGCAAAATTAGACGCGTCAACGCGCGAAGTCTTCTATCGACGCGTCTTATTTTGCTGTTGACACGTTTTTAGCCAACTTTTAAGTGTTGCCGACAAGGTTTACCCCTGCCATCGACTGCTGAAGGGTCCAGTCCCTTGATAACTCTTGAGCACATATCTTAGGGTCATTGACGGTACTTTATGAAATGCCACCACCTGATATTGAGTTAGACCATGACCGATTAACCTTTATACAAATGCGAGCCATTTCGAGAGGTAGATGAAAGTTGATCGCTTTTCCGGGGTAATTTGGGGTCGTAGATTTAATGGTACTTATATTTTTTTCGAATAAGGGGTAAAGTTTTTTATGGTGGTTAATAATATACCAATGTCTTTTTCAAAATTGAGAAAAATATTGAAAGTGGTAAAATATATTCCATTGTCCGTTATAGTTTTTTTGTGTGATATCTATACTTGTGTTATTCCATGGTCACTTGTTTTTTAATGTGATTACATAAAAGTGATACTTTTTGGCTCAAATGTAAGTACTTATTTGTAACACGAAGAAATACTATTTTTATTTTAAAGTCGTACTAGAAAACATCACCTAAAATAAAAACGTGATTGATTTTATAAGGAACTTCAATCTTATATCTCTCCATCGATAACATAGACACATTATTTTTAAGAAACCTAACATTTATATCTTTATTTATTCATTGTATGTCAGCCAGCAATTTTATAAAGCGATCGTATTTTTGGAATGTTATCGGAAAACGATAAATTATTAACCACCACATTACCTATTCTTTGGACCATCTAAATACACACAAAAATATATACATTTACGCCACTATAAATACTTATTCATAATTCATAATTTCATTATTTATTTATTGCACACAACTAATAGACAACAAGAATTACATAAAAATAGTGTAAAAAGGCGTAGGCTACTGGTAATATGCTTATTTTTTAAATATTTGTTTACAAGACTCATACGGGGCCATACCACAAATAGCACGCACACATTTTTTTTGGGCAATGAAGACTCTGGTAATTTCGGCACCATTATCCCAAATTATACAGCATAGATCAGTCTTACCTATAAAAGATAACTAATTTATGTTTGTAGACCTGTTTAAGTAAAATCTGAATGGAGCGAAGTAGTTTCTAAACTTAAGGAGGATTTTGACTTGATTGATTACATCTACCACATGTCAGCTGAAATCCGCAACCGGACGCTATGAGATCATGAAAATATAACGATTTATATTTCCATTATTGAATGTATATGTTCCCGACTAAATAAGCCCATGGGTGAAGATGTTTAGCTGGAGATTTTCCTACATAATATTTGACCTTGCTATTCGACAATTATAGTGGCATGCCCATATGTAAAATCCCTTGAGGAACTTCGAGTGCTTTGCAAAAATTACGAGCACATTAAGGCTCGTTCCGAAAATTTCAGGGAGCTTGTTTGTTTTTGTTGCTACCAAATTCAGCTACGAAACTAATAAACATAATTCTGGTTCTAGAGGGTTCAACAAACCAAAACCTTTCCAGAGGCCTCATTATGGCCCTAACCAACATACCGGATAAGTTGAGTTCAGAACATCGGAAATCTCTAATGGCTGCGCATGGTGGCGCATACTGCCACCGATGTAAAGTAGGTTCACACTCAATGAGGAATTGTCCTGCCGAACGTACGATATTCTGCTTCCGATGTGGCCTGAAATATGTTCGCATACCGGATTGCCCAAACTGTAATCAATCTAAACAAAAAAACTAAATAATGAAAGTTGCAGTAAATCAACAGTTAATTATTTCGACCGCTCGGAATGGGATAAATGGCTATTGACTATTAAGAACTTCATGAAACCCTATCAAATTACAGCAATTTTCAACTCTAAACCGATCAATGATCCACGCCCTTTCGCCAAGATTAGTATAAATAATTCTTTAGACTTAACTTTGTACGGATTTTAGATTCCGGTTCTGTTGTTACTATACTAGGAAACAATTCTTATAAACGTCTATTGGACTTCGGTTTAACATTGTGCGATGAAGACAAGATTTAATTTACTGCTGCTGGCGGTCAACGATTGAATGCCTTAGGTTTTATACTGCTACTTGTTTTGTTTGAGAACGTATTCGCTATTATAAAAGCTTATGTCATTCCAAAAATTAAGTCGACTCTGATTTTAGGAATAGACTTCTGGGGAAAATTTAATCTCTGTCCTAAATATTTGACTTATGTAGAATACCTAACTCAAGACGATCCATGTCTATCTGAAGTTGCCCCTTCTCCAAAAATTCACATTCATTCTTATGATAACCTAGATGAGTCTAAAAAAAGGTGGCTGACGACATCGTCAACCAGTTCAGAGACATATATTTTACTAAACGAGGACTGACTAGAACTCACATAGTGGACCATCGCATTGACACTGGTGACGCCAAACCTATCTGACAGCGCACTTATAAGATGTCACCTGAGAAGCAGCGCATCATCGGCATCGCTGAACAAGTTGATGAGATGCTGTCCATGGACGTGGTGGAGCCATGCGAAAGTCCTTTGTCCTCGCCTGTGCTAGTTGTTGGAAAGAAAGAAGGAAAACCACGCTTTTGTCTGGATAGCCGTAAGCTCAATTCCGTTACAAAAAAGATGCGTATAGTTTACCTTATGTTTCAGAGATTTTGGATAATCTTAGGGATGCTAGATACCTATCCAGTATTGACCTTTCTAAAGCTTTTTGTGAAATTCCCCTGAAGGAGGCGAGTAAATAGAAAACCGCATTTTATGTTTCTCGACAAGGTTCACTGATGTTAAAAGTCATGGCTTTTGGTCTCACAAATGCCTTTACCACACAATAGAGAATGGTTGACTTGCTCTTTAGACCGGAATTCGAACTTAAAGTTTTTGCTTACTTGGACGATATAATTATAATCAGCCAGTCATTCCAAAAACACGTCTCCTTACTGCTTCGAGCTCTCGATAAGCTTCGCTCAGCAAACTTGCCGTCAACCTCGATAAATGCGAGTTTTTCAAGAACAGGCTGCGTTACCTTGGCTACATCATCGATGCTCAAGGCCTGCGAACCAATCCTCAAAAGGTAGAAGCCATACTTAATTTTCCTACGCCAACTAATAAGAAAGAGGTAAAACGCTTACTAGGAACTGCTTCGTGGTATAGGCGATTTATTCCTCTATTTAGTACGATCCCTGGTAAGGAAGCTGATAAATCATTCATTGATCTCAGTCTCGGTTGATTGAAGCACCTGTTCTTGCTTGCCATAACTTTGATTACCCTTTTGAAGTACACACGGATGCTAGTAACTATGGCATCGGTGCTATGCTTGCCAAAACTATCGACGGCGTAGAGCATTCCGTAGCAAACATGAGTCGTTTACTTTCGAATGCAGGGAAAAACTAGCACGACCGAACGGGAAGCTTTTGGTGTTCTCACCGCCCTAGAACATTGGAGATGTTATCTGGAAAACTGGAAAACTTTTACCGTCTTTACTGACCATGCTGCTCCCAAATGTTTTTTCTCAATATCTAATCCTACAGGACCTCAAGATAGATGGGGTGTGCGACTCTTTCCATTTAATTTCGAGATCAAACATCGTCGTGGAAAGGATAACGTCATTCCGGATGCGCTCTCACGAATTGTTCCTTTCGCTGCCATCTCGGATGTTGCTCTCCTGACTGCTAACGCTAATGCTCCGATAATTGCTACTGCCCCTGTTCCTCCTACTACACTAGACAGCTGGTAATTAAATATCTTCATTTGTTGTCAAGATTCCCCTATTAGTTTTCCAAATTACAGGATTGAAAACAATGTACTATACAGGTACAGGTATACATGAGGAATAAAAATGTTCTCACTACAGAATTTGACTGGTAAGAAGTGTGGAGAAGCGCGAAGAAGTTTCACAAGCAGAACAAGAAGAAATTAGGAAAAAGAAGAAGAACATAAAGAACAAATGTCACTCTGAAGCAATTGCTGGCCATTTCGGCGTGTATAAGTGATATAAGCACCTGACACTTCGTTACTACTGGCCGGGAATGCATTATAATGTAGTTGACTTTATTTCCCGCTATAATACAAGGCAAGTGCCTTGCATATAAGTTGCCAACTCATGGCACTCTTGGCAAAATGGGCAGATCTAAGAAGGTTGTCAGACCTTTTCAAGCATTTTCAAGTGATTTTATAGACCCTTGCCAAATACAAGGAAGCAAAACAACTATATATTGGTTGTAACGTGCTACTTCTCAAAATATTGCATGCCTTTTACACTTCGCGGAGCTACTGCTGAATTGGTCACGGAACATATGGAAAACGATGTGTTGCTAGTACACGGAGTTCCACAAACTATAATCCTGGATAACGGATGCCAGTTCATAAGTCATGAACTTGATAGACTATTTAAAAAGTATAATGTGCCGCAAGACCTCTTCACACCTAGATATTCTCCATAGTTAAATATAGTTGAGCGAGACAACAAGAACATTATGACTGTAGTGTCTACCGTTGACTATCATATACAATAGATGTATTCACGAAGGGATCCGACCTCAAATTTGGAAAACAGCTAACGTAGTACCCATTTATAAAAATGGCAGCAAACACAATGTAGAAAACTACCGTCCTATTTCATTATTGTCCACCTTGTCAAAGGTACTCGAAAGGCTTGTCCATGACGCTGTTTATCCAACTTTGCATCCTGTCATCATACCTGAGAAACATGGCTTTGTTAAAAACAGGTCAACTATAAGCAATATTACTGTATATACTAACTTTTTGTTTGAAAGTATGGATAACCGAGTTCAAGTAGACGCAGTGTATACAGACTTCCGCAAGGCTTTTGACAAGGTGGATCATGTTTTGCTTATGCGCAAGATTGCCTATAACGGCATACGAGGCAATTTACTGCGCTGGTTCCATTCTTATGTCACCAATAGAACACAAAAAGTAGTTATAAATGGGTTCACGTCTTCCTCCGCTATCACCGTCTCATCTGGAGTGCCCCAGGGGTCCATTTTGGGCCCACTTCTCTTCATTTTGTTTATAAATGATATACACAAATGTTTTAAACACTGCAACTATCTTTTATACGCTGACGACCTCAAAATGTACCGAAGGGTTTATACAGAACAGGACGCACTATTGATTCAACAAGATCCATTGAATCAATAACCGTTTGTCTACTTATTGTACTGAAAACAGATTGCAGCTAAGCATACCTAAATGAAAAACCTTTACAAAAAAAAATCAATATAGTAAAATATACTTACAGCTTTCTTAACATTCCACTTGATAAGGTTTCAGATATAAAAGATCTCGGCATAATTTTGGATGCTAAACTTAATCTGAACGCACACACAAACAGTATTATCAATAAAGCCTTCCAGTTATATGGTTTTGTAATGCGCACATGCAATAACTTTAAACGCTCAGCCTCATACCTAAGTCTATTTAAATCCTTAATTAGGTCTCAATTAGAATATGCTACGCCCATCTGGAACCCCTATTATGATAAGTATAGTGAATGTATTGAATCGGTGCAGCGTAAGTTCATTCGTTCTGTAAATTATAGATGTCTTCATTCTAGAATTTCTTCTCACAACTCGCTTACCAAGTACTCTTTACTTTCTTTGAAAGATCGTCGACTGTTTTTGGACTCTATGCTTCTATACAATATAACACACAATAAATTTGATTGTTCTTATATCACCAACAATATATGCTATAGAACACCAAGCGCTTCTCAGCGCATCAGAGATACATATCCTCATCGATTGTTTGTGACCAAACTATGCAGAACAAATGCAGGCAAGAGAGCCCCATTGTACAGACTACTGCACTCTTACAACGAATTCTTCTTAGGTGTTGATATATTTTCTTTGTCTCCTGGTAGATACAAAATGGCAATATTGAATATAATTTATAATAAAGATAGTTAAGTGGTCCAGCTTATATACTTGGATGTACCTACGTAGTCTATAATAACATTATACATTCCATATTATTTTTACTACTAGTTATGATGATGTTTATGGTTTATAGCCTATACCTAGTTACATTTATTTGTTTTTGTGAAAACAGTATCTTAATTGTTTAATTCTGTGTGATTTATCTGTGGAAAACGGTGCTGGTTGTACAATTACCTAATTTTACTTAATGCTACTTCGATAATCTAGTACTAACTATTGTACAATTGTTTGTTTTTCCCAATAAAAATAAAATAAAATAAAATACCTTCGTAAACGATGATCATCGAACTTGGGACAACAACTTACAGAAGATACAGTTCGCAATAAATAATTCCGTTGACGAAACTACTGGCTAAACTACTTAATTTTTAGTACATGGCAGAGAGCTTGTGATTTGTGGATCTCACTATGTGGACAACGACGATCCTAGTGATTTAGTACTTATTCCTCGAGATAACTACGCTGAAAATCTGGGTCACTTATCAAAATGTTTTAATGACGTTCAGCCTGCACTCTATCGCGCACATGAGAGAAATACGAAAAACTACAATTTTTGCAGGAAGGACGATGAGTTCGATGCTGGAGAAGTTGTCTGGAAACGCACTTATTTCCAAAGTGACAAAGATGGTCACTTAAGCAAAAAACTAGCTTCTATGTTTTTGAAGTGCCGGGTATAAGTAAAACGTTCTCGTTTGGTTTACGTTCTGGAGGATGTGGCTGGAAGAGACTTGGGCGTTTGGCACATAAAAGACTTGAAATAGTACAATTGGTACCTGTAAATAGCTATGCCTTGTAAATATCAAGCTACTTGAAAATGACTGTATGTAATACTTCTTTATCTGCAGCCAGGGATCAAACCCGGGACCTCTCGCATGGTAGGCAGAGCCACTGCCACAGCGCCACAAAGGTGGTCATCAAAATAAAAATAAAACTGTTTTCTAAGAGAAAGGACATAAAACCTGCTGAAATAATAATAATAATAATACCTTGGACACTATTTACACACATTGATCTAGCCCCAAACTAGGATTCCCTGTATCTTGGGTGCTAGACAACGATACACATACTTATATAGATAAATATTATACTTAGATAGATAAACAACCTGGTTATATAACCGTTATTATTTTTACTTTTAAAACACTGGTAGTCTAAAATTGTAAAAGGAAATTGCGGTATGACAGCAATTTTTGCAGCTATCCATTTGTATCGCTAACCCACATATTTTTTACCCGTAGCTTACAAGAAAAATAGCAGCAAATCATCTAAATATGCACGCGCCCAATCACCAAAACATCGGTGCGCTGCGATCACACTCGAAACTCAGTCAAACGTGCATCGTTGGAAAACAAATCCCGTTTGCACCGGCGGCGCTGCATTCTGCTCAAAATTCGACCCGTGTTTTGGCACGTGTCGAGCGGGCCTCGTTAGAGTTCCTCTTATGGAGGCCCAATTATGAAGTAAGTTTCCGTATGCATCTGCAAATCGACGTAGGTACACTATGCTGTGTGCATTGGTATGGATTTCTTCAATTTCTCCAATTCGGAAGCACTATGTTGTTGCAGGTTCGCACAAATTGGATTGGGCCATTGTTGCGCGAACGATCCTAGTATCCCAGATACAGATTGACCAGCTGTGAAGGCGATATTAAAGATGTGAGTGACTGATGATTACATAAAAAAGTTGTAAGGTGGCATCCTTATTAAAACGCGGAATATTGTCATAAGAAATATGCCCATCTTTGAAGCGATATTCATCCTAAAGGAGACACTTCCCGAATCAAAAATGTACATGTTCTACATGTCTACATGTACATATATGTTCTAAATGTCAATAGGGACTATATGAAAAAAATATGTGTTTTTCACCTAAGATGTGTTATTTCATGACATACAACATAAGTTAAAACTAAAATTTTGTATGTCATGAAATATATATATATATTTTTAATAATATATATATTTCATGCGATTTTTAACGCAGATTATTTATATAACTAACGTTTTAGAAATAATCTGCGTTTTTTTTAAATATAAATAAAAAACCGGGCAAGTGCGTGTCGGACTTACTACATAATTGAACCTCTGCAACTTTGATTCTATACACTTTTTATCTTTTCTTAATCGTTGTCTCCGAAGAAAAAAGATTGCGTTACCTTATTTTTTGTCATACATTCCTTATTGACTATAAAACAGTTCATCTGAGGAAAAAGTGCCCCAACTCAAAAAACCGCTTAATAAGCTCTTAAAAATACAACTACACATGATAATTCGTCATCTACCGTAGAAAAGCTCGGAGCTCATAATCTTAATCGTTTGGGAATATATAAAAACAAAGATTGTGTAGAATCAAAGTTGTAGAGAATTATTTCAGCTTTCATTATATTGAAAACTTCCGTTTTCACGTTTTTGAGGTGTAAGCAAAAATCCAATCAACAGGGCTTTCTTTATCCCAAAAAATTTTTAGCGCCCGGTTGGTACGAAATTTCAGCCACAACGAATCGAGGTTTCTAATTTTACTGATACGTGGGTTTTAACATAAATTACCTATTCCGGTTTGTACACATTACCTAAAATTTTGTAATAGTGTTTGGCGTAGTGTCATTGCGTTAACTCACGAAAACTTGCAGTTACACATGAATATCACAGGGCTTCAAATAACGAAGGGACAGAAATGCCTCTTGAAATGGGTATGTCATTAGGTGAACAGAAAGAATCAAGTCTTGTTGGTCGTGAGAAAAAAGACATATGTTCATCTGAAGCGTGTGATAGTGTCAACGAGGAGTATAGCGGAAGCAGGTTGTGATTTACGAAACGAAATGAATGTTATATTGTTGGCTCTGTGAGCTGTAGACCTCGCGAATGAAACTTTCTTTTAATAGCACATACAAACTTATGAATGCACCTGTTTACGTACATGGAGCATGAAACCGCAAAATGTAGTTTACAAATAACTTAGTTTGCAAAGTTATATGTAAACTACATTTAGCGGTCTTATACCCAACTTATAGACTTTTCACTAAAATTATACAGCCTGTTACTCTCAAGGTCTCTAAAAATCCAACGACACCTCAATTGTTAAAATTCGTCTAGCTGTATGGAAGGACTACAGCGGTTTTTTGAAATTTTAAAACCCCCACATCTCCGCCATTTTGAATAATTTCCAAAAACTGAATCGGAAAAAATAACTATTTAATTATCGAACCTGCTCACGAAAATTCACGAGAATCAGTTGAGAAATGCGGCCTATAACATCCGGACACACATCCAGAAATACGAAAACATTTTGCCCAATAGTGAAACGGAGATGCTTCGTCGCTTCGCGCGCTCGGTCAATTAAAGATAAATTAACATCTGGAAGCTAGCGTCCTGGCTGAGATAACTTTTCAATTAATTGAAAATGCTCCTAATCCTAAATATATATATATTTAGGCATTTTACATTGCATGTGTTTCTGAGTATTCATTATATAAAATATGGAATTAACGTTAAAAACGAGCCCTAGTTGTCATCGGATAATCAAGATAGGGAATGCTACCTACTTATTTAGGGAAATTCGCAAATAATGTTGTCCCTCAATTATTAGCTCGCATTTTAAAACAACTCAATATATTATATTTTTTTACCAACACCCTGAATTAATTTCGACGGTGTCTTTTGTTCGTAATATTTGTAATAACGAAAGTATAGGAATCGTCAACTAATTAGCGCTTGTGGTTGTGACTCTCACGGCCGCTTCTTTTAAGGTTAATCAAGACAAGAGACTGTTGATAATAATCTGAGAGTAGTAACCCAGTAATTAGTATAAAATGAATACTTAGTACGTACTCGTGTAACTGTCCAAAATCTGTAAATTCCCTGTCTAAACGAAAGATGTATAACAATTACACTTCCTAAGTACATAGTTGTTGGTAAATAATTTCCTCGCTCGAGTATTCTGTTTCAATTGCACTATATAAATATTCTGATACACAAGACGGGAAGCTTGGGGCGGGCTTGAGCCGGATAAGCCTACCTGAATCCTATTCATAATGAAGCGTGGTACCAGCAAAATCAAGGTAAGATTTGATCCACATATTATAGAAAGGTCTAGTAAAATTTTGAGGGGATATGAAATAGTTTTTATATTTTAACATTATTATTAAGTATGTTTATAGTTGCTCTGATACAATCGGTTTCATGTAGTAAAAGTTGATCAGAATTACGTCGTCATCTTTAACTCCATTTATCTCATAAAATATATTTTTGACTTTCTGATACACTCTTTAGAGTTTACTCTTTCAGAAAATACCAACTTCTTTTTATTTCTATATTCATAGATAAATTATAGTGGCCATTTAATCTTCCTATAACTACGCTTACTTATAGTATACAGGTGATCAATCCAAATGGCGTCGCTTGAGGAACTGAGGATTTGACTAACGCTCTGGGGCCTTTCTGGTCCAGAGGATCTCACTCGCCGTGCAGCGTGGTAATGCTGCTAGTGTAATGTGTAATGAGTACTTTTGAGGCGGGAGATTCTTGCGGCGGGCTGTTTGTGTAATTAATTTTGTTTATTATGTTGTGACGAAGCTTTGTGCGGATTTTTGTAATTTTTTATTTTATTGGTATTAGAATGTCTTAGTTTGTTAGATAGTGTCCAAAGTATATTAGTGTTTATTTGTTTGTACTCAATGGGTCAGTATTGAGAAATCAGAAACTATAACAGATAGCGAAATCTGTTCTTAGGAACCATGGCGTCGATTTTAGATTTAATAATAATGACTTTTTTTTTAATTTTTTCTTATTATTATTTTTTAAACCGGGAATCGAACCTGGTCAATATTCTTTATACAATCGCGTGTAGTATTTGTTTATTTAATTGATCCTGAAAGTATAAAATCTTGTGTAAACATTAGACTGAAATGCCCACAATTTAAATAATTTTTAAAATTGTCTTCATTGATATGAATCGTTCATCATTATGAATCACATTAATCAATCACATTTACTGAAATAAAACAATTATCTTATTGTTGGGTTTTTCTTTCAATTACTTAAAAAGTATTAAAAATGTGACCCTTGTGACTTATGATTCGCACCATCAACAAAAAATACGACAAAACTTGCAGAATTGATACCTAACATTGTTTACAGAGACTTCGACTAGGTTCGATTCCCGGTTATGTATGAGAGATTAAAAAAAAATGCCATTATTATTATTAAATCTAAAATCGAAGCAATGGTTTCTAAGAACAGATCACAGTCGCTATATCTCATTGTTTCTGACTTCTCCCTACTAACCCATTTGGATTGAACAGCCTGTATATATCCTTAGGTAGTTCTTTGTACATATCCTTCAACTAAGAGAAGATATAATAATAAAACTACCTACCCTACCTATGTAGGACTAGTCATTGAATTTGCCACTCGGATCGATCATCGGCTGATACAGAGGACAATCAACACAAATTTGCATGCGCACAGTCGGCCGTATTGAATCGAGACAGCGGTCCGTCACGAGACAATTTGTAACGAATGAAATTTGCAATTCAGCCGTTTTGAGGCGTCGCAATTTCTGCTGTGGCTGCTATCGATTTACGAGGAAATAGCAAGTGATATTGCCCCAAAATGCACTCATTGATTGAAGCTGGGAAACTCCTTTATAACTCAATATGCAAATTCAGCAAATATATTTATTTTCTTGCTTTCTTGCTCACATTTACACCCTTAGAGCTAAAGAAGTTAAATGATAAGTAACAGGGTATGTCATAGTATGTGGCCATAATATACACTTAATATATGGCTGTGTCGGTGAAAATGTGTATGAGATTTTGTTTGTTGTTGTTTGATATAGCGTTAGTCAACATAAATGCTTTCTAATTATTTCAAGTCCCGAAGTTTCAGATAGAATGTGCGCTTCGCCGTACAGAAATAATAATGAAAATCGGAAGGCCAAGTTTTTCCGCACAAAAACACTTCTAGAGAATGCGATTGGCACTAAGGGAAGCAGACAGTATACTATATCTATAGAGACCCGCCGTGTGAACTGACACAGTATTTAATTTTCAGTGACCGGAATGTACCTAAACAGTAAAAGAGTTATAATCAAAGCTTCTTTCGGCATGTTTTTTGGGTTATATTTGAGAAAATCAGATATGATGGAAAGTGTCAAAGAAAACGAAAGAGCTGAAGATAGATAGATATAAAAATATTTAAGTAATCATCGGATTTCGCCATACAATTGTTCATATGAATGAAAGCCCTCTGCTACCAATGTGGCTGCCACATACTCTCAAAATCTATGAAATATAAGCAACCTTGCGACAGCTGGCGAGACTCCAGAGTCCAGTGTCGCTTTCGCCTCTACATGCTATCCGCCGTACAATGGTTAAAAGCTAGTACTGACCTAAAAACTAAGTTAATATGATATTATATAATAATAGTTAAACTTGTTAACGAGTATTCACCCGACTTTTATTACATTATTGGAATACTTTCTGAGCAGTTTTTTTTCCGGATCCAATAGATCCGTTTAAGTTTATTTTTCTCTTTGGCGCATGATGTATGTGGTAAATATGGGTAGAGGCACAAAAACAAACCAAAAAATTGGTAATATGGTAACCAAAGGTGTCACGTGTCACTATAGCGAGATATTGGAAGTGCAAACGTGACGCTCTAGGATCTCTAAGGACATATTGGATTTTAGAAAAAAAGTGCTCAGAAAGATTGATTAATTTATGGATAATATGTCAATTAATGTCATACGATGAAGATGATGTTGACTCAGACCTTTCTCCGTCAATTTTTTGTACCTATAGGTGGTGAAGTATAGCTTGATCGTTCGAATTCGGGTCATATAGCTAATTTACTTTCGGTGAGGATATTAGTAGTCTGCATTTACATTTACTTTTACCTATACTTATCTATCGTTCCATCCTCATAATCTCTGCTGAGTAACACTCGATGGTGACAAGAAGTCACATCCTTGCAACAGCTTGCAGACACAGGAAGCTACGGACTTACGCCCGAAAGGACCCTGCTCCGCGTTTTCTCGCCTCGCCAATCTGTCTGAAAAATTTCAGCGTTTTATACTTCTAACAGAAGTGAAGTATTAAGGTTCGGCACCACCCTAGCGGAAATTAGAATTTCACCTTCAGCTCACTTTTAGGGGAATTCAGATGATAATAAACGCTCTTCAACAAGCTATAGAGGATAAACAGAGAAATATAACCTAATATTTTTATATCGATTAAACAAATAAGAAGTACAGTTGCGAACCGCTTTCATCGGACCACCAACACATACAAAACTTTTGAACATAAACATATCCTGCGTCAGTAGGTGCTTTTAAATTTTTCATTTGTGTGTATTATGAAACAAGTTTATTTTACCATTGTGTGCTTTATCATAAACTTAAACGTAAAATTAAATATTCAGTATTGTATTGGCAAATGTTTTTTGTTTAATGGATTTTTATTTGTATAAATAAATATGTGACTTATTTACAATCCCAGTGTACATAAATAATCCTAGGTGTAAAAGATATTAAAATAACTTATTTGTCAGGTTGTAATTTAAATAGACGCTAATAGTAGCGTGTATTTAAATTACAACATGAATACGCGAAGCGTAATATGGAAAAGAGGCGATGACGTCATTATTGGCAAAAACGGTTCAAAGTTATCATGAATTAAAAGTTATGAAGGCTTTAGAGGAGCACTACATTTGATAATCTTGGTGAGAAAACAAAGGAACTAAGCATATCGAGCATTATACATTAAATTACACAAGAATAATAATTAGGTAGTGGAGGGTAGTTTGTAAAATTGAGTAGTTGTAGTTGAGATGCCGTTAAAATATATGCCGAAATATTGTTATGTAGGTCTGTTCTCTGCAGTTCAATAAGGACATTACGAACATTACGAATTTATGAGTAACAACCCGCGCCTTGCAACCAAATCCTGTGTATCGGTCAAGTCTTGCCATTGTCCCACAACAGATAGTGATGGGATGGGGCAATATGGGCTAGTTTTGTAATTGTCGATGCATGGTAAGGTGTTTGCCCGTGAGCGTCTTATTGTGGAAATCCATTTTTTGTAATGTCTAGGATTATTTACCATAAATTTGGCAATCGGCGGAAAGTTTATTAAGTCGTATATTTTTTTCAAGTTGGTCTTTTTTTAAGCTTTGTTTTGAAGTATCTGTAGTTTGTCGTAATAACAATGACATGTACTGCTCCAGGGACAAGCCTAAGGTTGGCCTAATAAGGGTATAGAATATGCTTTGCTTGGTGTGGCCGCTTAGTGCTAAGTTTCTGTTTAGCAGCGGGCTTTTACTTTTAGGTGCGCAATGTGTTCCGACCAGTTCAGTTTCTTGTCAAGAGTAACACTAAGATAATTGACAGTACTCCAGCTGATTTACTGACCATTTATAATGAGTTTTTGAGATGGTAGCTTACGATTTCTAGAGAACATGATAGTTCAGTTTTATAAGCATTTAGTTTAAACTTCCACATTGTGTTAGCAATTAATTAATAGTCCAATGAAAAATAATAATTTGTTATTAAATTGTAATAAGATTATCAGCACAAAATAAAATATTTAGTTTTGATATTGACTTTACGGACGAATACTGACTCGGTAGGCCGTGGTGCGCGCCAATCGAGAATATGGCGTAGAAAAGTAAGAACGTCGCGTCGTCCCGTGTTTTTATTTTGAAGAATAAATAATATCTATAACCGAGTCTATCTTCGGTGCTTACTAAGGTGCATACAACGATTGTAATAGTTTGTGTTATTTTGTTACTGGAATACAGTTATGAATGTGAGTACAAATTACTGTTTTATTCATACGTAGCTATCACCACCCCTTTAGCAGGATAAAGTACATAGGTAGACAGACTTATTCGATGAAATAGCCAACATTTCAGAGTTAGTCAGATGTATTATGTGGATATTCCTCTGCCATCTCACCTGGGAAAATACATGTTAGTGTGACTTGCTTGGCTTCGCTGTGCCTCTGCCACCCTATCTGGGAAATTCATGTGTTTTAATGGTCAAGGATGTGTTCGGCTGCTGTGGTGTGACTATGGAACAATAAAAGTAACCATAGTCACACTAGTGTCATTTTGGTGTGACTATGGTGCGGTTAGGGTTTTAGCGAATATTTTTATCGATGAGTGTAATCAATAAGTTATACATTAGGCTGCCGATAATGTGTTAGGGGGATGAATAATGTTTGTTTTTGTTCGTACTTATTTAGTTCAAAACAAATAAATGATGCAGATCGTTATCTCTTCATGTGTAAAGCCATGAAATGTGGCTTGCGATTTTAAACCTTATTCAAAATTATTAAAATTCATGAAATCCTAAAAGATACCGAGGTCTCAGAATTACTGAGGAAAGCTTCAGATCTATGCATAAGAGATGAAAATGTAAATGATATGAGTTGCCACTATTGCAACTGTACAATTGATCCCGTATATATTCTGATTAAACTGGCCCATCTTCACACTTATTTAGAAGGCTCCAAAGTCTAAATTAGATTTAATAAATTTCTCTATGTTGGTCAGGCATAATAGACCCTTTTTTATTGCGATTTATTCACAAATAAGTCGCATAGAATCAATAACATTATGACGATGTTACAGGTACGCAGTTTTCTTCTGAATGACGTAGCTAATTTAAGCTCGGTCGGCTCTTATTCATTAACAGCTCTAAGTTCTGAGGGCTTTCTCAAGCGCGTAAAATGACAGATTTTATATAGCGAAACCGTCGTTCTGACTATTTATGACATAGCTGAGACAACACTCAGATCGGTTCATTCTGATATCGCTATTTCAGCTTTTTTATGTCACAGTATTATATTTATTTGTATGCATCTATCTGGGGTGGAGGCAGACGCAATCTTTGTAAACAAGTTCTTGTAGATTATAAGAAGTCTACGCCTTCAGTTCACCTTGCGAATCTATCAGCTTTCTTCTACAATAACACTATTGTTAGGAAATAAAACATCTGTGTACAACTGTAAACAATTTTCATATTTCAACAAAGTCGTATTGCCCCGCAGCAAATTTTATGAGTCACGAGCTTATTCGCTTCAATTCTTCAAAATTAGTCTTCGCGAACTTGCGAAAACACGAGATTTGTTTGTCCGTTAACTTAAAAACATATTAGAGTTGTGCTGACTTGTCTGGCAGGCTTCCAGGCTTTCGTGCGAACTGCGAGCAAAGCCGGGAAAGGCAGTAATACCGACAACAACTATCGTTTGTTGCATTAAAAATTACAAATAGTTTAAGACTGTCACACACAATTGGTCGATCAGCTAACGATGGCACGTGCTCAGTTAAACTTGACAGTATTTTTTACACGCTTGTGTATTTTATTAGGTACCTCTAAAATGATGGACGAAGTTTTCCGACCGGGAACTATGAGGATACCACCAACGCGTTGAAAAGCCGTGCCACGCGGGCAGCTTGTAATGTATTATTAAATGAAAATTAAGCTACAGCTAAGGAATAATTGTCCCTGACTCATATGCCATAATGTCCACGTTTTCTCATATTACGGTAAAAAAAATATAAGTATTAATTTCGGCTTCCCAACCGGAAAATGAAATGATTTCACATTTCCTTTTACGGTTTGGAAGCCATTTCCAATTTAAAAAAATAACGAAATCTGGTCCTATATTGCTACACTTAACGCCGAAAGAAATAAATAGTAATATCGACAAGAGGAATATTCTCGATTATTCTCAAGTTGCCCAGCGGACGAAGACAACGCGGTCACAACTTACCGCTCCCTTTGCTTACCTAAGAGCCGGTTTCACCATACTCTGTTAGTTGAGTAACATCCCTGTTAAATAACTTAACGGGCTGTTAACCATAGTGAGTGTCTCACCATGCTCTAACGAATGTTAAATTTCCTTAATCAGTTGTTAACTTTAATCACTGCTCTAGAGGTTCGTTAAATTTTTAACAAGCGATTAGTTACTGTCACACAGGCATCAACAGTTAAGATGGACGTGGCGTATGATTTTATTTTCGATAATAGTGATCCATTGGAAAATCTCGAAAATCTAGATGATTTGGACAATATCGTACGACGTCCTAGAGTTTTCAAAGAACGGCGTCATTATTTCGAAGAGTATGATGATGTCGATTTTTGCACAAGGTTTCGTCTAACAAAACAATCTGTTTTGAGTGTACTGGAATTAATTGAAGACAGACTTGAATACCCATCAGATCGGTAAGTAATAATACCTTCTTAACATAATTTTAACAATGCAAATACCTTTTTACTTGGGCTTACTTACTTTGAATAAACATAACCTAAATTTTGTTACAGGAATGAATCGATTTCACCTATCAATCAACTCCTTTTAACATTGAGATATTATGCAACTGGTTCGCAACAGATTACAGTAGGAGACTACAGTGGAACAAGCAAGTCTACTTCTCACAGGATCATACATAGAGTTACCGCAGCAATTGCCTCCCTCAGCAGCCAATTTATCAAGTTTCCTGATTCAGAGAATGAGTTAAAGGAAGCTCAATTAAAATTTTATAATATAGCACGATTCCCAAAAGCTGTAGGTGCTTTGGATTGTACACACATACGTGTTCGTTCACCTGGTGGGGAAAATGCAGAGTATTTTAGGAATAGAAAAGGTTATATGTCTATAAATGTGCAAGCGATTGGTAGTGCAAACTTGGAAATTTTAGACTTGGTGGCAAGATGGCCAGGAAGCAGTCAAGATCAAACGATTTGGAATGCCTCATACAGAAATGCCTTATTTGAAAGTAACCGCTATGGTGATGCATTTCTTCTGGCTGACAGTGGATACATGAATCGACCATATGTTATGATGCCACTGGAAAGCCCAACGACCCCAGAGGAGATTCTCTACAATGAATCTCAAATAAGGAGCAGAAACCCCATAGAACGCCTTTTTGGTGTTTGGAAACGTCGCTTCCCTGTGCTTGCTTTGGGGCTGCAGATCCAATTAAAAAACTGTCTACCTGTTATCGTGGCTACTGGAGTTCTTCATAATATACTGATTAAAGCAAAGGAAGATTTACCTCTAGATGACCCTAATCTAGAACTCCCTATGCCTTGGGATGAATTACTTCAGCAAGGCCGCATCAGAGAACACAGAAATAATCCTCACAGAACTGATGCAACCATAAGGGACATTAATCCAGTGCGCAGAAGGATTATAAATGACTATTTTAAAAGTTTGCACTTGGCTTCATCATAAAGTGTAAAGTTCCTATAAAAGTTTTATATACTTTGAACAACTATATCACAGTAAACATTGTTACAGTAGGTAAGTACTTAATAAATAAGAATTGTGTTTGTACTGTATTATTTATTCAATAATAATAATTCAATCCACATTTAACTTATTAAATAAAGAGGTCTTGCTTATTCATTAGTTTTTATTCTTTGATTCTTGTAATTTTAATACTAATGTTTCAGTCTTAATTTTTTCCTGTTTTAATTGCTCTTGGAGTATGAGATTTTTTATCTTGGCCTCTGATTCTGCATTATTTTTCATTAATTCAATTAATTCTATTTTGCTTTCTAATAATTTGTCATGCAGAGAAGCCTTCGGTCTTCTTCGGTGCAACCATGATGCACTGTCTTTTTTTTTCTGTATCAACAAAGAGTCCGATACTTTTGTTTTCAAGGCAGCTGGGGACCAACCATTCCACATTTTACCATTATTATCCTGTAACACAAAGAAGTTCAAAATTATTTCCTGATTATTTAAACCAATGCTAGACAACATATTAACTTTATCTGACATGTGCATTCCTACTGACCTTTGTTTCCATGGTCAAACATTCGTCTTCTGTCGAATGGCCAGTGGATTGACTCTAAAACAAATAGAGATGTTTAATATGTGAATATTTTAAGTATTATACATTCCTACACGGACTGCCCTAATACATTGCAACCATTAATATTTTGTTCTGAACCATTATATTGGCAATACAAACTAATATTATATTGCTTTTCAATAATAATAATAATAATAATAATAATACCTTGGACACTATTTACACACATTGATCTATCCCCAAACTAGGATTCCATGTATCTTGGGTACTAGACAACGATACACAAACTTATATAGATAAATATTATACTTAGATAGATAAACAACCATGACTAGGGGTACAGACATCCGTTCTCATCAAACAAATATTTGCCCCCACCGGGACTCGAACCCGGGACCCTTGGCTTGGTCACTGCCGACTCGGCCATTCGGTTCGTCAATACCTCTACAATACTGCTTGCTAGACCATATGTTTGTATGTGACTGACCTTTTGAACTGCGGTCAAGCATTCATCAGGCATTGTAGATGGACCAGCAACAGGTTCATACTGAAACAAAACAAATATTTAAAACTACATTTTTGTAACATTGGCGGTTGAGACGACTGGGGTATGGGGGGCGCAGGGTTACTACCGCTCTGTGACATTTCTTATGTACACCAAATTTTGACATTTTATTATTTTTGATTGATGTTTCAAACATTTAGTTTAATTCCATTATTAACTTACCTCTGGTACTGCCGTTGTAGATATGCCAGATAATGTCATGTCACTGTTCTGCAAAAGAGAAATAACTATTTTAAATTGTAACAGGTTGGATATGTTGGAAAAATATATGTCAATTCAAACAATCAACATATATTTCAATGTTTTGTAACAACAGCTACTGGTCTAGACGTTCAAACAAGCTTGAAACAAACAGTTTTTTTCAAACATGAACATGAAGACGATAGAAAAAAATCACAATTTGACAAACCGAAAATAAATGTAAATGGTTGATACTTACTTGTATTATTGTAAATTCACTTTCATTTGACATGGATTTATCCAGAACATACTGGGCATCCGAATCAAATTCATTCTCCAGTCCGTCTAGTGTCGGCCCAAGTATCACTTCAACCTGGCCTTGGTATGGTCCAGGTGGTGGAAGATTGGGCCTGCCTCCTCCTGCGGAAACATAGAAATTGATTAAAATCATTAGTGGCAATAAAAAATACTGTACCAAACAAGATCAGTGATTCTACGTACCTGTCAAGATAATTTCTTTCTTCGTCCTTGCATTATCTTTTCTTGTATTGCGTTTTATGTTATCCCAACACGTTTTTAACTGATCCGTGTTGCGGACACTGAAAGAGCTCAAAGAATTAAACTCTTCTGCTAACTTTTTCCACCCTTCGTTTTTATTGTTCGTTGTCACAGCGTCCGTTTTTTTATTTTCAACCAAATCCTTATATTTGGTGACTAAATGTATAAGGATTTCCTTCTCGTTTGAGGAAAAATTCGGTCCGCGTGTTTTCTTCGACATATTTTAATAATACGAAACCGCAAAAATAACACAAGCTTTCGAGTCACAAACACAACTACACCACAGACAGAAGATAACCTTAAAATGTTTGACAGTTGAACCAGGAAAATTAAATGTAACCGGTTGAACTATGGAATCCCACAGACTGTAGGATATTTCAAATCAGTCGCATTACCAAACACCACAGACAAATTAGCTAAACAAGACTAATATAATACGGCTAGTGAAAAGTGTGTTCACGTCCGGTAAAATGACATTACGAAACAATGACATTTTATTTTTGTTGGTTTAGAATGTGAGTGAAGGATTTACGAGTCATTCACGTAACGTTTGGTTTACTAATGGTCTGTTAAATTTTCGATATAGGACACAGAAAAATAACAGGGGTGTTAGTACGTCTGTTAATTTTAACGATCCATTAGCTAATGTCTGTTTTAGCAAATAACTGACAAAGTATGGTGAAACCGGCTCTAAGCTGAGTATGTAAGAAACTTACCCGAATGGAACTTTGGCAGTAGAAACTTTGCTAACTAACAGAATTGGTACCTCTACCTTAGTTTAGAGGTTATCCTTAAAGTGACGAGGACGAAGTATCGCCGATACGACACACTTAACATCGTAACTATTGATGGAGAGCAAAATGTTAACTAGTTTTGTACCAGTGTAGGCAAAAAGAAAGGTAAAAGTAAGAACTCTTACGCATTATAGGGATGATTATGATCAGGATTGAACATAATAAGCTGTTAAGTAGTTATATGAATAATACTTAGTAAGTAGTACTTAAGAAGCAAAAAAAAATGAACGAATAGATACGTCAATAATACAAATGAACGAATTAACTTAACTACTAACTTAATTGAAGCAGTGGCAATTATTGTATGTAAAATCTTATCCACGTTTAAAGCTTAAACTTCGAGGATGGAATTCATTACTTCAAAAGGAATAAAAGAGTCAATCTGGATACAAAAAATACAGCGAGTGTATCTACATATAGGCATTCCTCTGACCAAACGGAATTCTGTGTCAGTAAATAAAATAGGTTTTACTCCGTCCAGCCAAACAGCGGTTTTATTTTAATTCATTCGGTCCAAATTGCAAATGTATGCGGATAATTTGCTTGGGTCGCTGGAACGACTTCCAATCGAATTAAGTGGAAAAGAGCAACCAATGGACTGTTCTTTGTTAATAATATCATTAACGAAGTCATATACACCGGCAGACTTTTTGTATTTAAAGTCGTACCACCGCCAGAGTCAACACAGCCCACATCGAGATCTGGAACTGCGGGCCATAATATAGGTCTCTTCTTGTTTTTCTGTTTGAATGGAATCCCATTGTTTATAGATCATGTATGGATACAAATCTTCCTGCACAGTTTTAGCCCTTAGCCTTATCTTATCTCACCTTAGCCTTGATACATTAAAACATGCTTGAAGCAGCAGACTTACTTAAATATTCTGTGTTTAACCACAAAAAGACAAAACTCTAATTGGCCGAGCAAAGCTGTTAAAAAACAGAAGGGCAATTTATAATAATATTATAATTTCAAATTAATTTGGCTTAACAACAGCCGTCCGGAAAATCCTAATTCGCATTATCCTCGCGGAGACACTCAGAACAAACGAAAGACTGACAAATGTTGCTATTTATCTTCGGGCGTGTCGCAGTTGTGTCCTTCCAGCGACTGTCGGATGTTCGTTATAAATGCTCTAATATAACACAATTCGGGTATTTTTGTGCTGCTTTTTTATTTTCGGGTGTGAATGAATCATTTTGGTCTAAGAATTCGTTAGTTTATGAAACAAGCAGCCAGTTAAAGAAACTATCTTTAAATTTTAAAGTCCCGCAAACGCTAATGGCGTGTCAGTTCTATGAAATTTTGTTTTTTTGATAAAACAAAGCTCTTATTTCTGAGTACATTATATTCATATCAGTTCACACGCCTTGACGTGACGCCCATTAGCGTTTTGCGGAACTTTAGAACTTAAAGCTCGTTTCTGCAACTCAGTATCAGTAGTGATATGGGGTGACTTTACTGAATTTAATAATTCAAATGATCGTAACTCAGACAGATAGGCATAAAAATATATAATTTATACAGCCCAGTAAAGTTAAAAGTTCAGCCTTGCGCCGGTAGTGCTGATTTTTTGTCATGTTATGATGTTTCGCCTTTATTTCTGTCTTTGGCGATTTAAGCCTAAAGGGCTGGTTTAACGATATAATAGTCTTCTAAGAAAATAAACAAGAGAAAATTTCATATACTTCTAGTCTCAACCTCAATTTAGTGCAAATCAATAATTTTAGCGTACGCCGCCGAAGTCTACATGCGTTTTGGCCAAAAATACATTTCACGCTACCACGCGGTAGAAGTAAGTGGCGCATTTTTCAAGCTTCCATAGCTGATAGCAACCCAATGGATGGGACCCTAATACTAAACCTCAACTGTCAGTCCGTCCACTCGTCATTCCGTTCTTCCGTCCATTCTTCCGTCTGTCTATCAGCGGGCTTTATCTCAAGAGCCGTAATAGTAGACAATTGCAATTTTCTTAAAGTATGTATTTTTATTGCCGCTTTAAGTAAATGATGATGATGCGCGTTTTATAAATTGCAAAGAAACATGTCAAAGGTAAGTAAGTAAGTATGAGGACCCATTCAAGATATGTGTTTTTACTTCTTTTCTTGAGCCTCTGCGTTTTTTCTTGAATTAACGGATAGGACGGATAACGGACGGATAGACAGACGGACAATGAAATGATTTTAAAAGTTTTATTTTTTTGCTTTGTGTTACGGTTACGGAATCCTAAAAATTCCAATAAGACGTGTGTTGTACGGAAACCTCTTTTCATCTAACGGCCAAAACGCATGTTGAAGCAGACTTTCCGGCGCTACTACGCTAAAACTTCACAAAAAACGTAAATACAATTTTTCTCCCGTTTATTTTCTTCGAACAGTTATATCGTAAAACTATTCCTTTAGGCTTAAAATCGCTAAAAACTGAAATAATGACGAAATTTTTGGGGTTTTTCGAATTATGAAATTGTTGCGTTCGGCGCTCGAATACATCATAACAAAAGTATTTATGTAAAATTTATAATAAATAAATCCATTAAAAGTCAGACTAATTATGAAAATTTCTTATTGAAACACTACCTGAAACACAAAAAAAAATTGCGTGAATGGCACAAACATGTTCAATAATAACCTGCGCAGAAGACCGCATTTTGATTAATGTTTAGAAAAAAACCTGTAACAGGTATTAGTTCTAAGCACCAAGCAGAAAAACACTTGAAATTCGATGGGTGCGGCACAAAAGCAACAGCGTATAATACTTATTCGGACGTTATATTTTAAAGTTTCCTGTTACCAGTTATATGTTATTTAACCCGAAAGGGTTGTTTTGTGTATTTTTTGTTCTCATACGTAACGAGCATCCTGTTTCCGAGTTAATTTGAATACGTGTTTTCTGTTTGTAGATAAATTTGGGTACGAGGGAATTTACGGTACTGTGCAGTAAAATATGCATATATCTATGTAGTTCTACTATGGGATTGATATTATGTAACATACCTTTTATTCGAATCTGCGAAAATATCAGTTTGTTATGCTTTAATGAAAAATCATATAACTACTCGTACTTCTATTTCGTAAGTGAAAAAGATACTACCAACATAAAATTCACAGGCAAACTTGAATGTTTACGTTCATTTATATTAATTTCATACTTTTTAAGAATTCTGATTGAACATCACAATATGATTTTTACACAAAGCTCAAATAACCTTTAAGCACCGCATGAATATTTTATGGCACTGGAACTAGATTTATTTAAC
Source organism: Argyresthia goedartella (assembly GCA_949825045.1). NCBI lineage: Eukaryota > Metazoa > Arthropoda > Insecta > Lepidoptera > Argyresthiidae > Argyresthia > Argyresthia goedartella. The sequence continues at coordinate 18,711,116 of OX463829.1, read as the reverse complement.
TAACCTATATTTAAAATATAACAAGAGCCTAACTTTCAAATTATAATTATGCACGATTCAAAGTCAATGCGAAAGAAGTCGAGAATTTAAATTTCAGCAAAGCGGAAACGGAAACGCCACGTCGGCAGTATCAAATTGAATTCTCGAATATTCCCGCGATCGCTCTCTCTAAGCCGCTTTCAAACAAAAAGAGGCTTCAAACGTTTTATCTCGTAAATAAGTTTGTACGTGGCACCCACAAACTTCGGTTTCGCTAATTAATTTTATGTTAATAGATGTTTCTCGGGATGTAATTCATTTCTTGGTGGACTTGTGGCAGAAGATCGTTGAAGTTGACAGCTGAGGTTGACAAGGTTATCTGGAGTGCACGCTTAGTTTACGGTTGTACCAGGAGACAAAGACTATGGCCCAGGAAAGATTATTCAGAAGGATACCGCGGACGACAAGTATCTTGAATACATTATGATGAATTTCTAGAATCATTATTAATTAATATTGATAGCTTGTTGTCTAAAAAACTTTAAGGCTTATGGTTAAACGATCACCAAAAACGCACCTATTTTACTTCCAATAAATTCGAAACGACCGCCAGAATTACTGCCAATAGAAAAAGATATTTTTCTTTTTCTATTGGTTTAGCAAAGACAGTTCAGTGTTTTGCGATTTTGCGAATTGCGATCAACCAAAATTTTTAATGAGATCAAGGGGCTTGTATGCCAATTTTGGTCAAAATCGGTTGAAAAAATTGACTTGTAGGCGAGAACAGACATCCGGAAAAAAGCATTTTTGGCCAGTCTCGAAACTGGACGCTTCGGTGCTCGGCCAATAAAGTACTTACCTGCTTAACTTATTCCCTATTAACGATAGGGAGGAGAGCTGATGTAAAACAAATCATAGTAAAAACTGGAATTGCGGTTCAGATTCAGGTTCTACCTCTTTATTATAATCAGACTACTTATTTATTTCAAACAACAACCCCCACGCCCCACAGTCGTATGTTACTTTTGGGTAACCCAGATACTTTTATCTGCGAAATGAAATTCAACGAACAATGCTTTCCCGAATAGAATTGCTATAAATTCCGTTAAAATGAGGACATCTCATCTTTTGTGGCAAGCTCTCCTAGAAGAATTTAAGATAAGTCGAGCGCCGTTGTTATGCCGGTGACGTCATCAGAACCCACCCCGTAACCACAGATTTATATAATTCAAATCTGATTCATGTTTCATATTTTTTTATTGCTCACAAATATCTGAAAAAGTGATTTTATAAAAATAGTGTACAAAGGCAAGCAAGCTTATCTTAAATAAGATTCATTTAAGAAATTGTGGTTTATTCAATAAGTACACACATTAAAAAAAACACAAAAACAAAAATTACATACAAGGAGTTTCGTATTACCTACATACCATGCTACCAAGGATAATACAAGAGACAATGGCCAGTTATTATTTGTTTCGAAAACTCAGTTATTCAAAAGTAAAAATGCATATGGTCCAATTTTGAATTTTCCTCCAATAAATCTTACATGCATAATGAAACTGCAACGCGAACATTTTCATGCGATGATTTTTTACGACTTCAAATCTAACTTGAAATCGGAGGAATCGTTTAATCGACATCCCACAAAATAATATAAGTCAGCTCAAAGGGATACAGTTTTCAACATGGCGGTCGAGATGGCCGTATAAGGCTGTAAAAGAGGTATCAGCAGCATCCTGGAAAAAGTGATTCGAAAATTGGTTTAGACGCATAAAACTTTATATGCTGGTGGGGAATTAATTGAGAATATTTAATAAGTTTTTTTAACAGATATTTCTGATTGTCCCACATACATACATAGCGGATCAAATACTCAATCAATAATTTCTTTATATTGCACTTTAAATTGCACGCGAAAGAGTTGCACTATTTATCAGTACTACTAACTGCCATTACTGCCAATATTAACGTTATTGCCATTATTATGAAAACGACTGTCTAAATTGAATCTTTCAGACACATCACAAACATTTTCAAAGGATGATAGTTTCATGTAGAATATAAGAGAATTCTCGATGCAATTGGATAATAGCAAACGCTATCTTCTAACCTGCATGGCTTTTGTCTCTTCGATATCCCCTATCTAGTTTATTTACACAATTCCCCCACACGACATCCTTGCTCCAAACACAATCTTGCTCTGATAAGGTCAGAATATAACTTGTTCGCTCTAAATGCAAATATAACCGCGCCCCGGAGAGGTGTTATGGCCACATTCGAAGTAAAAAGGACGAAAAAGCTCTAAATGGTGAGACACCGTTTTTAGGCTTCCGGCCTTAAACGGTATACGGAGAAACGGAAGAAGAGTTTCACTCCGTCTGATAGCTTTTGAACGCTTCCAGCAACGGATGGCGAAATATATAATGTGGCTTCTTTTGAAATATAATTCTATCTTGGTCCTTTAGAAGACACTCTCTCCGCGCAACTTTCGGTTGGATTTGCATAATACCAGTATACTTTTTAATTCTTGTCTATCTTGAAAGCAAAGTAGATTCAGCTGTTCAGAGAATAACCTTAAATATTGATTTGACCCCGACGAGTTTTACTCAAAATGCAAAGTTTTCATTGGAATAATCATTTAGTATTTATAATTTGCATTCAGGCACATACATTGCTTCTGGCCCCACAAAGCGCTGGAAACAGTCACATCACAAAGATGTAAACAACCAAGACATGGGGATTTTTTTCTTTCTTTCCAGTCGGGATTCTCAACCAGGACCTCTCGCCTAGGAGGCACAGCCTCGACTGTAACAACACAGAGGTCCTAATGTTATTTATTAATTTTCGGCCGACTTAAAAAAGGAGGGGGTTCTCAATCCGTCCTTTTTTGAGTGTTTGTTACGCGATTACTCCGTCAATTATAAACCGATTTTGATAATTCTTATTTTGATTGGTAGGTCATTCTTTATAGGTGGTCGGTTTTATAAAATTTTTATCAAAATTGAATAAGCGCTTTTTGAAAAAAAAACAACGAATACAAAAAATATATACAGATGAAGTTTTGGTTTGTGGTTCCGTGCAGCAAAAAAAAGTTTTGATGACCCGACAGGGCATGAAGAAATACGGCTTGAACTTGAAGTCAGTTGTTTAAGTTTTTAACTTAGTAAATCATTAAATTTGGGGACTTATCAGGTCGGATGAAGATTTTGATGATATTAATAGTGTATTGTCTTTAACCTTGAATTGGATCACTGTTAATAATTTATTGATAAAGGCAGGTAAAACCAAGTGTATCAAGTGTAGCAAGTTGAGACCAGTTTAGTGTAACACGTTAGAATTAGTACATGATATGAAGTTTCTTGGAATAACCATTGATAGCAATTTGCAGTGGGGACCCCAAATAGATTAATTAGCTGGTAAAATAAGTTCTGTGACTTACGTTGTTAGGATCATCAGACAAAACACGGATGTGGCTACATCTAGGTTATTTTAGTTACTTTCAAAGTATCATGTCCTATGGTAACTTGTTGTGGGGAAATCAGCGGATATTCAAACTATTTTTTATTTTGCAGAAAAGAGCTATTCGAGCAATTTATAATTTAAAACGAATAGACTCCTTAAGAGAGCTTTTTAAAGAAATTGGCAAACCAACTAGTAGCTAGTCAATTAATTTTCCAAAATATAATTAATGTACGTACGCAAGAAACTTACAATATTTTCCAAACTTAGCGAGAGCTGTAATGTTAACCTAAGAAATAATCACAGACAAGTTGCGCCCCGGTTTAGACTCGTGAAGATAAGCTATTCTTTCAAGGGTCAGTGTATTCTCTACTACAATAAGATACCTCTGGAGATTTTGAATTTGCCATTTGAGCAATTTATAAGACATGTAAAAGCGACTTTGTAGAAAAAGGAATATTACAATATTCAAGATTACTTAAATGACGGGACTGAATGGGAATAATCTGGCTCAACACAGACGAAAATTAATAATTTTTTAATTATTTATTCCTGTTTATGAATTATAATGATCAATATTGCAATGTTTGTATTAGTTAAGCACAAACAATTTTTAAAAGAGATCTAAAAATCAATCCATGGGAGTTTCTACGCCCTTCCCCAGTCTTCCCTCCCACAGCGGTCCAATGTAGAGAAGAGGCTAAAAATGACGTTTGCTAGGTAGAAACTAGAATTGTTATAAAACAAATATACCTAGTGCATTTTCTTTCAATACCACATACAAACTTATGAATGCCACCTGGTTACGTACATGGAGTATGAAATACCAATACTTTGTAACCCCCTATCCCTGCCAATTAGGAAAGCATTTGCATGTGTGTGGTATTGAAAGAAAATGCCGTCAGGTTATTTGTTTTCATAATAATTCCACTTGTTTATCCCAAGATCCGATAAAATTCAAGAGGTCGGGGTGTGAGGGGGCAAAAAATAACTTAAAAAAACGCAACATGTGTCGCTCTGGAGGTCTACCAGCTCACAGAGCCACTAGTTACTTATAATCGGATACATTATCATAACAGTGGCCAAGTAAGAATTTCAGTTATGATAGGTTACTCTTTTTAATATTGGATTTAATAAAAGCCATTTTAATATACCCCTTGGGCTACACCTTCCGACTCCCTCCAATAAATCCTAAAGTGACAACTTGACCTAAAAACCTCTAACGACCCACCCTTTCCATTAAGACTCCATGGAGTCCAAAGCAACACTTTACCACAACATATCGATTCCCCGCATGCATTTTTCATTTGTGATTAACAGCCAACCGCCACCGCCCATTTCTGCCGTAAGTAGGCAAAGTAGGGAACCCAGTGGGAAATGGAACCACTTAGCACAGTTCCTTTTCTATTTCAGGCATTGAATGGTCTTATATTGGAAACACAAATGGATGAAAAGAGACTTCTTTGAATATAAATGATGCTTTTATAGACAGTCATACACAAAGGGTATGACTAAAAAGACACGTAACATACCAATTCCTATACAATGTGACGGGTGCAATGTAATGTGATTCGCATTTTCAGATGTTCTGAAAACCTTGCCCATTTACAAGGTTTAGGTGCCTTTCGTCGCTAAATAATTGTAAAATTTGCGAAATTAACGTAACAAACGCACACACACTCACATACACATACTCACCCTCTCTCTCTCTCTCACACACACACATACACACACACACACACACACACACACACACACACACACACACACACACACACACACTTCCTGGTGCAAAGGGTCTCACTTGCTGTGCAGCGCGGCAACGCTGCCAGCGTAATGGGTACCTTTGGTCCGGGAGCGTTCTGGGGTGGTTTATTTGTGTAGTTTTATGTATTTTAGATTTATTTATTATTTAAGTAGGTTATTATTATTCGGAAGTATATAATTTTTAAGTTGTTTCCCGGTTACTTAGAACTTGAATGTAATGTGACATATGTAAAGTAATAAATTTAGCCGCTTTGTGTATGTAGTATGTAAGTATTAAACTATGTACGATACTCTTTGCTCATTGAAACAGGAAGTGGATAGAAATTGAGTAACTTATTTACAGAAATAAAACACACACACACACAGCGTCACGCCTTTTCCCAACCGGGGTGGCAGAGGCACAATTGTGCCCACTTTGGGCCAGTTACTCAATACTCCATTTTGTGTGACAGGGGGCAAGCCCATCGCGGCAGCTATGGAGTAATGAAGGTTTCCTCATGATGTTTTCCATCACCGTTTGAACGTCCATATAATGTACTTAAAATAAATTAATTATCCCATTGTTACATTGTCAAAAATCGAACCTGCATCTCCTGTGTGAGAAGCAAGCGGAAACCCGTCAGACCACGAAAATTAACCTAACTCTATTTAAATTGGATAAGCTAAATGTTATTCAAACGCTTATTGCATCGGCATAATTTTTACGAAGATACAATAGTATATTCAAACAGCCCTGCATCGGTATACAAGGACTTCTACAAATATGCTTAGACATTTTATTGCTGATAGACGAGTAAGTTTCCAACCCAGCAAGAAGCAAGTTAAATATTGAAGTTGACAAACTACCACGAACTAGTAACATAGTTTAAGCCAATCTAACCACTTTGTGGAGAATTGTGAGACTTAGACACTAGTTTAGAATATGTTTAATTAATGTGTCTGTGTAAGAGCTCTTTCACACGAGAAGCATGCGCGTCGACGCGTCAAATTTTGTTGTCGACTCGTTTTAAGTTTGCTGTCGACTGCTGCCGACGCGTTTGATTGCGCTTCGACAGCAGCCGATGGCAGATACTGTCGAGTGCTGCCGACACATTTTAAGCCTGCCCTCGACCGTTGCCTACACGTTATAAGCCTTACTGGTGCCGAAGCTCACGCTGCTCGTGTGTAAGAGCTCTATAATGAATATAGTCTAGCAACATTAAGCGGTTTGAGTCTCGATACATTAATTTGACAAACATTTTGAGTCACACCGCTAGTTTGCATAGACAATTAGATCAGATTATGACCGAGGTGCGTATCTAAAATATCAAAGGAAACAGTTTTGCACAGGACGAAAAAACGAGAGGAAAGAACGAAGGAAGAAAGGAAGAAGGAAGTAGAGTATAAAGGATTTTCTGCCCAATCAACACTTCGAAAATTACATTGTATCCAAACCCAAATCAATTAATCAAGAATTACCTACTTTATTATGCGAATAAGCATTAGACCTCATTAAGTTTAAATTATGTAACGGCAAATAACTCAGCACCTAACCACACCCGAAGCGAAACTGATGAATTGAGACCGAGCAAATTATAGTCACCAATACACTACCAACGACATAATTTAGTACGTAAGTAAAGTAACAAACACACTGAACATGATTCACTAATCTCACCATTTGAAGCTTGCGTTGACAGTTACACACGATTTGTGGCTAGACACACGACAGATTTATTCCTTTAGTGGACGTCCTTCTTTATGTCACAGCTCATAAAGATGTCGTTACATTGAATTAATATTGGGACCGCTCTGAATAAGTTGAAGGTGATAATTTCGCTCTAGAAACGGTATCGGAAACGGTAAATGTATCGCAATTGGCTGGGCAAGTTTATCTAATTGTATCTACTCGTACCTAAAAGTTTTAGGGCGGTCTCCCAGTAAACATGTAAGATGGTAGATTATATCTACAGTTTTACAGAAGTTTTGACTTAAAGGAGTATACCATGACGTCCAAAAAAGGATCGATCTAAAAGCATAGTAAGGAGAGATCAATATCAATCTACAAATTTGTCAGAGCTAAATTTATTTTTCTCAAAATGTGGCCATCAGAAACAAAATTATTAAAAGTGGAGCCTTTCAACAATTACAACATTTTTATCCAAAAAAGGATCGATCTAAAATCATAGTAAGGAGAGATCAATATCAATCTACAAATTTGTCAGAGCTAAATGTATGTTTCTCAAAATGTGGCCATCAGAAATAAAACTATTAAAAGTGGAGCCTTTCAACAATAACAACATTTTTATGACAAAATGTAATCGCTTAATGGTGATCGGACTTTATAGATTATACCTAAGAAGTTTTAATTCAAATTACATCAGGATTCTTAGTGAGATGAGAATTCTTAATGCGTTAACTCTACCTCTAAAAGTGCGATAAAAATGTGATAACATTGTCATTGTAATCAAGCGACACTATTCATATACTGCTGAACTACGTAGAAAACTGATCAAGGTTTCGCTAAAGGCTACATTCTTGTGGCATTAATTCCTTTATTTATATCTTTTTCCTACTTTAATGCTTAATAAACGCAAATTACTTCCTGCCCCTACCTGTTGTAGGATAATTTATAATTTATGTACCAAGTGAAGAGATGCTTCTGAAATTAAATTATATTGTTAGATATTATGTTGGTTTGAACTCGTTGGAATTGTTTTAAAAGCGAGTACACCCTATATAAAATATCATAGCATATATGAAAATCGTAACTAGTCACGGAATAGTGGCCAACGGATGCGCATAAAGCGAGAAAAAATACGTGCGAGGGTCGGACGACGATCGGACGATATCTCAAAGAAAACTGGAGGTTAGTTCAAGACCGAAAAAAACATAATGAAAGGGCCTATCAACTATTATGACTAGGGTGTGGAGGTTGGGCAGGTAGATAAGAAGTTACAATGCCGAACGTAAGAAGCCATCTCAAAACCCAATATCACTAGATCGGTTTGACCAAAAATATGCATAGGGCATTGTTAGAGCCCTAAGTGGTCACTCCCTCGTTTATATGCTAAACGTAGATACCACCCGGCACTTAGCTGGTGCACCTGTGCTGTTCTCAGGGTGCGTACTCTCGTAACAGTGAGGTGTCTGTCGCAGTCCCAGTTTGGTAGATGCCTCTAAAAAAATATTAAAACGGCGATACCGAAGGTTAGGCCTATATAAAGACGCTATTGACAAACTATGTGGTGTTGCGGTCGAGTCTGTGCTTCTGGCTGGGAGGAGGGGGGGGGGGGGGGGGGGGAAATAACATAATCCCCAGATCTTGTATGTTTACATGTTGTGACGTCGCTGTTTCTGGGTCCCACGATACAAGGTACCCTGGTGTGGCACCAGAAGCAATGTACGTATGCGAAGTGCCTGTAAAAATAGTTCAACAATCAAAGTGGAATTGGAAGTGTTTGAAGACCTCTCTGGCGCTGCGGTAATGGCTCTATGCCTACTATGCGGGAGAACCCGGTTTCGGTCCCCGGCTGGGGATAAAGAAAAAGAAACCCCAGGTTTTTGGATGTTTATACGGTTCCCACGACTAACTCGCGTAAGGTAAAAGGCGTTAAGGTGTGTTATTTTTTTATGTCTAACTCGCCGCCATATGGATCTTATTGGGACAACGGTCTGATCTTACTCAATACTAACAGAATTGGTGCTTATGTGCTGGAACGGAACGTAATCCCTACGAGACGTAGCATTTGCATAAGAATGTGTACAATGTGTGGTCAGTATGCGTTTTCATGATACTGCTGGACGATGGGCATTTGGAAAATTTCAGATATTGTCATTTTCAACACTTTATGAGGTATCTATACTACTGTTATCTTTCATTTCATAGTTGCGGCAATCAGTAGTAGATACCACAAATGCGATTATAAGTATTCTGTGTCCATTATTGTTGACAATATCCACCCGGGATACTATAAGCAAATGACCTGTTTGCCTACACTGGGGAAACTTACGGGAAACGGAATAAGTTGCATGCTCAGTTAATGTCTATCTACACTGGCCTGCAAAGTAAGTACTACACTTTTAAAATTTCAATGTTGTCTAAACTATAGAAGTTAGAGATTTAAAATAAATAACATTTTATAGCAAATTTTATCAGCTATCTCTGAAACTATAGTACAAAATTCTTCGACCCTTTTTCGAGTCATTTGTATTTATAAAGTATATCTTGGGTACTTAAAAAGTTATTGCATTTTTATAAGTGTGATACTTAGTTTTGCAGGCCAGTGTATTTGATTGGGAACCTTGCTTATATATACTAAGTTGGTACATATTAGTAATGACAAACATAGACATACGTGATACTAAAAGAAAATACGATGAGAAATTTCCGAATACCTGTGATGGCCGAACTATTATTGCTATACAGAACGTGAGGTTTGCAATAAACTGAAAGTCTGTTTTGCTTACGATATTATTGTAGTAAAATACAGATGATATGTGTGGTGTCTGGGACAAGAGTAATTTCATCAGTAAACGTATGCTATACAAAGGCATGTAGTAAGGTCTAATAGGTTGAAAAATTAACCATTTCCACGCAGATGAGATGGGGTTTAATAATCGCGCAAGACAGATCTCGTCTGTAAATTTCTCAGCGATATTGAATCTTGACTTTCTCAGGAATTTAACTTAAGTGAGGATTAAAATTTTTCATCAAACCGAGCTAATTAACTTCTTAATGAAACTTGGAGCTCGTTCACTATAACTCTATGGAGATTGCATTCATTTTACGTGTAGATTAAATTTGTAACTTCTGGTATTTGGCAATGGGATTTCACAAGAGAGTTTCTTAATTTTTGCCTGGGGTTAATTTATGCCTCAAATTACAGTTTGGAGTTACTTTTTAGAATTGGTTGCCTGTCAGACTAAATAGGATTCGTTTATTTTTAAAAAAAAAACTAGTTTTAGCTCACTTTTTAGTCCCTAAAAACTCTTTATAAAATGCGGACAAGTCAGTTCAGAACAGTCACAAAAATAAAGAGAAAGAAAATTATCCCCTCAAAATTACCATTGTTGAATATTTTCTGCCCTAACTTTATGCCATTAGGGTACAAGTTAAGCATACAACTCAAATGAAGTTTAAAAGTTGACTAAGAAGCATTTTAGGGACAAAGGATTACGCCTACGGGGGAAAGAAATTTCGGTAACCAAAATGTAAGTAAAGGTTCATTCAATAAAATGTAAACTGGCCAAGTCCGAGTTGGACTCGCGCATCTAAGGTTCCGCACACATCACATTTTTTTGTGAAGGAAGTACAAATTTACGGTTTTCAGTTATTTTTATTTATTTGTGCGACCTAGGGCTTCGAGCCAAATTTCGTCAACGGGAAGTATCCTTTAGGTTTGATTCCCTCGCGGGTATCAAGCTAATTCAGCGAAATTGAGAAATTAACGGCGGTATCTTTTGATTGAGTTGAACCTAGAAGATTGATTTTGAACAACATCAAGAGGCCACAGACTTGAGTAATTTATATTAATTTCAACTTGATACCTCAATGTGTTCCTAAGAATAAGGGTATTGACATACAAAAAGATAGACAGACTGAAATGAACAGTTTATTTATGCTATAAGACCTTGCTGAGTGCCAAATTTCATGATTCTAGGTCAATGAAGAGATCCTATTTATACTTTTATGGTGCGGATCTTTAGGGTATCGAAATAATTTACCTTTTCGTTGCTTGTTATTTTTAAATTAACAAACCTTTTAACAAACAAACCAAATTAAGAATCTTTAACCTACTCGCAAAACCTTGTTTACAGATTTAAGAGCTTTTATAGAGAATATCCATCATGCAACATTCTGTTGACATCGTAACTAAACAGAGGTAATAAATAGTTCGTGTAGTAATATGACCAACCGTAGAAATAATGAAGAGAAGTCATTTGACCACATTTAACCACTAAGTGATACTTTACAAGTAACTGAAATTAAGTAGTGGCACTTGAGTAAAGTTTCAAAATACGTATGTTCAAAGTTCTTTGATAAGGGTTCAAAGGGTCAGACTACGGGTTTAAACTGGCACATACGACCTCGTAGACAGGCTTGTTAAAGTAACTATTGCGTTCGCTTGTGACTGGTGGTTGGCCATTTGAAGGCGTAGAATTATTATCAACTTAAAGTAAAAAAACTTCTTACCGATTTCAGTAGTCTTTTGCCTGCTCGGTCATCAGAGAGTGCGCTCCGTACTAGTACATATCAGTCAGTGTACTAGTACACTCTAACAGCTCTATTAGTACTATTAGGACGTTGGATCTTAAGAATATAAAATATGCCTGCTCGGTCATCATAGAGCGCTCCGTACTAGGACATTTCAGTCAGTGTACCAGTAAGATCTAACAGCTTTATTAGTACTATTATGTATGACGTAGGATCGAATAAAAAATGGAGCTATTAGGTTAACCTTTCTTTTCGTGCAGAGCAGAAACTTGAGGAATATTATACTCTGATAATATTAACATATTTATACAATTCTATGTGTCTGTTTGCATAGCAGAAATAAAAAGTTAAATAATATTTGATTTCCCTTCATACTTAAACAGGCTTAGGACTGTCATTCTAGTCAAATGTCAATGCCGTGTCTGTGTGTGCGAGAGCGAGTCGGCATGGCTCAATGCCGCCACCGCCGCTCTCTCGGAGCGATGTCCTAATAATCCTAATAGACCGAATGTCCGATTAGCGTAAGGAAATTTTTCTTTTCGTTCATTGCTCAGTAACTTTTACTATTCGTTCTTGTGTCGGTCATGTACGAACATGACCGACACAAGACTAGATTTCAGCAACAGCCAACAGATTTTACTCCACTCTCACGTTGCTTTAAAAAAACTTTTTTGCGATCGACTTTAACCCAAATAATAAATAAAAATAACGAAATACCAATTTAAGTACGAGGCTACGAGTGACTGCATTACAATAGTCACCAGCAAAATAGAGGCACCCGGTGGTTTTACAAAACACCAATCGCAGTCCATCGCAGCGGAGGATATTTATAGAGACACATACACGCCCCTAGTGTACACCGCTCGTGTGTTTGTTGCAATAAAAAGCTATTTCCAGATTAGTAGATCGTATTTAGAAGAAAAAACCGGCTAAAGCTGGCTTCAGCAAAATAATGTTCATTCTGCATCGTAGAGATGAGAACGAAAAATACAAAAATGTGCTCGAAAATCTCTTTTGCGATTCTGATTTGGGAGTGTGGGGTTAGATAGAGTTTAGTTGTGGGTTGACGCCAAAAGGACACACTTTTTTCACTTTATCAACATCTTCATTTGCTAGATGGTTCGATGACAAAGAGTGTATAGCCGGTAAACAGTGGACTCGGGTTGCGGGTTGGGACTAGTTAGTAGTAGTTGGGACCGAGTTGAATGGCGTGTACATGAGGACTACACTACAACAGTGGGCATTGGGTTCCCTCAGGCGGATGATGATAAATGTAGCTGCGATCAAACCGAACTTTAGGATCAGTAAGAACCCCGCACGGAATGTTCGGAAAAATCCTTTCGGTCGATTTTGCTGAAATTTTGTGAAAAGATAGCCTCTAATACTCTAATTAACTGTGCGAAGATGCAACCTTAATTAATGACCAGATTCCAAAATAAAACGATTTTAAGTTTAACTAAAAATTAAGTGTTTGTTCTTATTACGGGAAAAGACTACGCATACCAAGTATTCGTCGAAGTCTTGTAGTATAAGTAACTTTGTTAAAGGTAGTAAGTGCCTATTAGCGTCATATATACTTAATTCATTTTTAGTTAAACTTAAAATCGTTATATTTTGGAATCTGGTCATTAATTAAGGTTGCATCTTCGCACAGTTAATTAGAGTATTAGATGCTATCTTTTCACAAAATTTCAGCAAAATCGACCGAACGGATTTTTCCGAACATTCCGTGCGGGGTTCTTTGTTTATTGCATGTTTATATTATTAACCATTCAGAAAAATATTTTACATGGTATCTACACTGTGTACATCTTGGCTTGGCCAATTTTTAAATATTATGGGCTTTTTATTGTAAGGAAGTGAGGGACAGTGCTTTGCGTTTTATATAGCTCGGTCCCTCAATTTCCTACGATATCACCGTTCCTTTTCAGAGGGTAAAAAGTCACTAAAGTTTAAAAAATTGGCCAAGTTAAAGTGAACAAAGTATACATTACTTTCGGAACGATCGCAGCCACAGTCATCATCATCATCAGGGCAGGTATATATAGCGCCTAGCCCTGTTCCTCACTTCCGTACGATATAACCTTTCCTTTTCAAGAAATAAAAAGTACCTAAAGTTTTAAAAATTAGCCAAGCCAAGATTAACACAGTGTAAACACCTGTCAATAAAAAGCTATGTAAAATATGTCTTTGAATACTTACGTCAGTAATTTAAACATGCAATAAACAAACTACTGATCCTAAAGTATTCTCGGCTGGTGCAGTATCTAATTTGTGGGAAAATTAACCACCAGAAGCGTTCACTCAAAATATTTATCAAACATTGCGCCTCATGTTTGAAATTACGGAAAATAGCCTTCTACAACACACATTTGGCTTAATTTTCTCGCATCCTGACTCAAGAGTCCCTAAAGTAATAAAATAACGTAACACTTTCAACGTCACCCTCATTTTGGGCAGGGAATGTAAATTTTCATGTTTTATATACCTACACAAATGAATATCTAAGAGTCTGTACACATACATATTTTGTTCTAATATTGTACTGACTCATGGCTAACATACCTCAAAGTAGAGCTACCTTAAACTAGAAAACCAAAATGCGACTACATAGCATAGATTGTCGGTAAAGTAAGTCAAAAATCTGAACTTCGGTCCAAGATCAAGTCTTATCCACATCATTCTTTTTAGTTTAATAACTGAACCGATCTGAATTTAAAAGCAATGCAAAGCACTATACCGAAGTTATTCAACCAATCCGAAGTTGTGTCGTTAAGGCTGATGTTAAGCATCTAAATCCTCTTCCAGACGCTTCTCCAATTTGTAACTACCAGTGGCATAAGTTTCCGCGAAGCCGGCATCGTCTGAAACGCCCTCTAGTTTCATACAAATTGATATTTACGGTAATAGCACGAGTTTTTCAGCGTGCCGTCCAAGTTAGAGGATAACAGGCTCAGTTGGGTGCCGGCCGGAATCCAAATGGGCGAAAACGTGCAGCTAAAGAAGTGAAAAACGGATCTGCAATTTTCCACGAGCAGAATAATTCAAGACCAATTTAATGTTTCAAGAGTTTGGGATTGGAGAGAATGAAAGCAGCGGACCTCTCTTAGGAGAAGGAAATTGCCTTACTTATTCACGTTGAGTGTGTAAATGTAAATAAAATTGAGTTATAACTGTAATTTGACTGAAGTATTCGGTGTGGAAGTTTAACTCATGGGAGAGTGTGTCTGATGGGTAGTGTCCATAAAAAAACACATCTTCCTCTTTTGCTATATCCTGCCAAGGAGTCAAGACCTATAGGTTTTCCCATTGACCTAGAATCATGAAAACAAGGCAAGGTCTTATAGCACAAGTAAAAACACAAATCCGAAAACCGTATATTTGTACTTCCTTGACCACAAAATGCGTTTTCTTCGGAACCCTTGGCTGGTTTTTTAGTATCGAAAGGTTCATTTATTTTAATGTTATCTAAACTATGTTTACCAGTATAGTTTAGCACCAGTACCTAAAAGGCCAGATATTTTTTCACTGCCCTTTCGAGTCCTGAAAGATAACAGCAGTCACACCAATACCCCGCTCTTTAAGCCACCAAGTTAACCAATGCAAGTACTCCGTGGCCCGTAGGACCACACACCAAATCACCAAACGCAAAATAATCGGTATCGTCTCCGGACTCGTTGGTCACAGACTACCGAGCAAACCGAATAATAAATTATGCGGCGTTCTCCCACAACCCCGTACCGAGAACTGTCGATCCCGCAACGGAAACCAATTAGTCCAACTCGAGATATTTATTTCCGCTTTTCTCAAACAAGTGTCCGGCTCACGTACCTACTGGGAACGCCTCAGGCTGGCTTCTTCATTGGAATAGTGATTTGTTTCACCGCAGTTTTGAGGCTTCGAGAACTGTGATTGTGTTTTGTTTTTGTTGGTTGCCAGAATCATCTTGTGGCGTGCAGTATCTGACTATGCCTGCCTATTTTAATTAAGCTGTAGTTTGTATTTATTGTATGTTTGTAGTTAACAAATTAATAGTATTCAAGATGTGATCGACAAAGCATATCGCGGGTAACGTAGAGTACATAAATTAGACGCGAGCGCGCTACAGACAGCTGGAATATTAACGCGAAATATCCACAAGCACTGGCGATATTGCGTGATTGTCGAGTACAAACGTATTCAATCACGAAGGCGTCCCTTTCCACTGATTTCTTCATACAGGAACTGCCTTTTGACGGTGCGAATGGAGCGCCCTCGTTAGTATGCTTTTATTATTTATTTCCTTGTTTTACGCCGTTGCCATGATATTGTTTAAGTACGGGCAAGTCGGTGCGCAGCGATCGCGAATGTTATCGCTAATACGTCAGAGGTCACGAAGGGTTGACACGCGAAGTGGCGCTGAATAGTACAGATTGTTGGTTAAATACCATGATTGATCGTCGTTCGAACTTTAGGCTTGAGTAGGCTGATATGTTGCGGAAGTGTTAGCACGCTACGCTTTAGTTCGTATTTTAGTTGACTAATATAATTTAAGGAATAATTAATTCCTAAAATATCGGGCCTGGCAAGTAATAATAGGTTTAATAGATAGTTCGGTTGAATTGATAGAATAGTATAATCACAGTCACTGGATAGAATAGATAAAGGTTCCATAGAACCGTATAATGATAGGGATGGTGTGGAGTGAATTGTTTGGATTTTACATGGCAAAATGTTGTTTACAAAGTTATTGGTGCGGCTACTTTCAGACTCTATGTACGTAGCCAGGTGCATTCATAAGTTTGTATGTGGTTTACCGATTAATACATTATTTCATTCTGTTTTATTGTATTTGTTGTTTCATTTCAATTTCAACTATCTTATTACAGCCTGATGACAGACGGACAGACAGACGGAGGCACAACGGAGTCTTAGTAATAGAGTCCCGTATTACCCTTTGGTAAGGAGTCCTAAAAGATTAAAATCTTCCTGAACTACTAAATATCTGAAATATATATAATTATTCTTACTTTGTTTATCCACAACGGACGTATGGACGGACTGGCGTTGTTATATGTGTGTGTATGTCCGTTACCATTTTCCCGGAAAACTACTGGACCGATTAAGATACGGTTTTTTGCAGTAAAAGTGTATTATATCAGAGCATGTTCCTAGATGTTTTACGGCTGTACGCCACCAGAAGGCGTTTGATGTTTGAGGTCCTCTCAGAAATGATTAAGCCATTTACGATGCAGTATTTTTGCAATATATCAGCAGTAAATTTCATTAATGCGTCTTTTAATGTTTGTATGATTTATAGTTATGTATTATTCTACCTATAACCAGCGCTCTATAGTATTTATCATGAAAACAATTTATTTTGGGATCAAACAACAACCTTAAAACGTAACTTCGTTTGTAAGAGCTCCGAGCTATTTTCTTCCCCTCCGTATCTTTTGTTTTAACCTTATTTAACTTTACCGATTGGGGCTCATTTTGCGTTAACGAAGTTATCGCTAGAAACATAAAGAAGCATTACCTTTCTCTTTAGAACTGTCGGTAGTATTTATGTATTTGAGTCTGTGGTCGCTCATTGCCAGTGGGACCGAAAACCCAACACTTAAATTTATTGAACATGTTTGGCCATGGCCATGTTTATTTATTAAACTTTTTGTACGTATCATATATAACAGCCACATCTATATTTACCATTATTGTTACCTATTTTTTATATATTTTTTATATTTATGTATTTATGGATTGTACCACGCCGCGGTCTGGGACGCTCGCGAGGTAACACTTGGCGCTGACTGAAAATCAGCGTTGAAGGCCTGACCTTCAACATAATGCTGAGTCAGACGCCATTTAATGACAGTGGCACACTACGACTGTCATTTCATTTTATAGCTATTTTTCATCTCTGTGTTTCGTTTCTTATATATATATAAATTATAATTATTTTATACTCCTGAAGCAACAATCAAACTTTCTCATCCTATCTTAGTTTTCTGGAAGAGGCTAGAAATAAGCTCACCTTTGAACACTATTTTATGTAGATCTTGTTTTCTTGTTCTGCAATATAGTAGTTTATGTGACTGATACATAATGGAGGGCATTAAAACTCGAGAGTGGGTTTATGAAACGAGCCAAAGGCGATTTTCATAATAATATCGAGAGAGTTTAAATGCCTAATTATGTACTGTTACATACACTAATTTATATACAAACATATCATAAGCTCTCTTTAATGTGTTCAGGAACCGTATGCTTGACCGAAATTGTGGCATTGATCATTGCTCTGCACTTGTTTAGCTTGTTCAGTAGTGCCAACTTCACAGAAAACTAGGGGCGGCACGTAGGCGGGCGTCGGCGTTCGAAATTTGAATGTCACAACATGTCGAAATATTGATACATTATGATCATAATGTATCAATATTCAGATAAGAAATGATTTTTTACCAAGTAGTATATCATTATGCTGGTCGTAACATGCGGTTTTTGGACGCAGTAAAGAGGGTTTATGAAACGTGTATAGATAAAGAATTAATAATAATAATAATAAACTTAAACATTTATATATAGGGCACTCACATACATTGCTTCTGGCCCCACATTAGGATACACTGTGTCATAGATACCAGAAACAGCGACGTCACACACAAATAAACGTCCAAGACCTGACCCCAGCCGGGGATCGAAACCGGGATCTCTCGCATAGTAGGCATAGAGCCATTACCGCAGCGCCAGAGAGGTCTTCAAACACTTTCAATTCCACTTTATTGTTGAACTATTTTTACAGGCACCCCACATATATTGCTTCTGGCGCCACACTAGGGTACCTTGTATCGTGGGACCCAGAAACAGCGACGTCACAACATGTAAACAATGAAGATCTGGGGATTATGTTTTTCTCCGTTTATATCTGTGACGGCCGAACTGTTATTGCTACAGTGAGGTCCAGCACAGATACTCTCCCCTTTACAAAAATGTAAAAATTGGTTTAAAAAAACAATATACTAAACATGACAAAAAATAGTATATATAAGACGAGATACAAATTTTATATAGATACCGCGAGCTCAATCTTGATTTTTGCGAGTTCAGCAGTTGCATGTTATGCTTCGTAGACAATATCAGCCCATTTGCTTACTCTTGAAATCACGATTCTTGCGTGCAAGGTCAGGAATGTATTAATCAGCTGACTTGACGTAACGCTTCTCACTCGGCGATGTATGTATTGTTCTTCTAGGGTATGGTGCTGTTTTGTTCTAACTTTATCTAGGCTGTAGGGTTGATTCCGTGGTTGTGCTCCATATTCTCTTCCTGTTCATTTGGGGGTTGATGTTGCACGCGTCACTTTGCTCATCGACTGGGGCGCTCCTTGTGCTGCTCACTGTGTTCCGTCATGGCGAGGTACTCGATGAGATGACTGATGATGATGATAATTATTGCTTGTGGCTGTGGAACTTTTGTCTGTTCCGGAACGATGGAACACAGCGTTGCTTGTTCCTTAATCTTATCTCTTATTGGCTATCGCCGTAATTTTTGATGTTATGTGGTGGGTTGTCTTCATAACCGACCATTAACCTGCGGTCCACAGTTGAGGTTATGAGGTTGCTGGTGTGCTGCGTATTGTCCACTGCTGCTTCGTTGGATTGGAATATGAGACCGAAGGCAGGAACCATTACACCGATATCTCGGCAACTTGATGATGCAGTCTTCTTGGCACCTGAGTCTCCATTACGCATTAAGATTCTTTATAATATACGTGATTACCTTAGCACTGATTTGCGTGTCAGGCTAAGTGAATCATTGATATTATCTAGATTAAACTACTGTGATGTATATTGTAGCTGTACTTAGTCGGTCGAAAAGGTTAATTCAACGTGTGCAAAACGCATGTATACGTTTGTGTTTCAAAATTCCTCCTAGATCTCATATCACCCCATACTTGGATGCAGCAAAACTTCTGAACATGGAAGCTCGTCGGCATTTACACCTAGCTAAACTACTCTTTTCTCTTCCTCTTTATTCTTTATTGCATATATAATATAAAGTTACAGACAATTAAAAGTTATGTAATAAGCAAAGGCGAGCTTATCTCTAAAAAGAGATTTCTTCCAGCAAACCTAGGCAGGACAGGAGAGTTAATTATACAGGAAAGTCCTAGTTCGCAGTAACACTATACATACGGACGCAAATTACTTTCAAAATATATATAAACTATACCAAATATAAAATAAATATATACATACTTCCACTTCATAAATTACAATGTAAAGCATGATCATACATAAACTATAATAAATCATACATATACCTACATAAATATGGTACCATTTACGGAAGAGAAAGGATATGCACTTTCAATCTTTTCTTAAAAGTGAAAATTGAGGGACTTTCCCTAATAGCACAGGGAAGTGCGTTCCACAGTCAGATTGCCCTTAACCTAAACGAGTGTTCGTAAGCGGCAGTGTTATGCCGAGGAGTTGAAAGGAGAGACACCTTGTGGGATCTCGGATTGCTATCCCTGGGGAAAAGAAAGTCAAAACGTTGGCGTAGATATGTAGGGTATCGGGGATTTCGCAAAATATTGAACAGATAGGAGAGAATGTGCATGTCACGGCGAAGACGGATCGGAAGCCAATCCAGCTCCTTGCGATACTGGGAGACATGGTCATACTCTTTGGTGTAATACACACGGAAATCCCACCCTACTTGTACACCAAGATAAAATGGGCGACCAGGCAACGTGGCGTGCACAAACATAGAATTCTTACACCGGCGCATCGAACGGCGACTTTCCGCGGGATTTTCAGATTTGCGGCATCTAAGTGTTGGAATTATATTCCCCCTCCAGTCTGTGAAGCGGCTAGTAGGTGTGCCTTCGGGCGGAAACTCAGGGCACATTTGCTAGATCAGCAGAGACTACTCCTCCCCCCCGTACCAACCTCACGCCGCAATAAGACTTGAGTCTGTGGTCGCTCATTGCCAGTGGGACCGAAAACCCAACACTTAAATTTATTGAACATGTTTGGCCATGGCCATGTTTATTTATTAAACTTTTTGTACGTATCATATATAACAGCCACATCTATATTTACCATTATTGTTACCTATTTTTTATATATTTTTTATATTTATGTATTTATGGATTGTACCACGCCGCGGTCTGGGACGCTCGCGAGGTAACACTTGGCGCTGACTGAAAATCAGCGTTGAAGGCCTGACCTTCAACATAATGCTGAGTCAGACGCCATTTAATGACAGTGGCACACTAAGACTGTCATTTCATTTTATATCATGTGTCATTTCATTTTATAGCTATTTTTCATCTCTGTGTGTGTTCTTTATAATAAATGTTTCTTTCTTTCTTTCATTGCGGAAAAATTTTTGATGGCGAATCCAGTATATTCGTTTCCAGCGTAGTCAAAGGGTCACAGGCTCAAAATGGCCGAAAGTTTGTCTTAGCCACAACGTGTGGGAAAAAGCAGACGCTATAATGATTGTTTCATATTTTTTTGTTTTTTAATTAATAAAATGTTACGAGATTACGAAGGCACTGCAAATAGCCCTAGTAAAGTCCGTCTGGTATTCCCTCAATAAAAGGTAAGGTTGAAGCATTATTGGGGTACCCTAGATGTAAGGGACTTTCATAATTTTCGTCATTAAAAATTAAAAGCTATTAATGGACTGGATTTCATCAGCAGTATCAGTTAACATAAATTGCATATCAATGAAGTTTTTAGAAAAAAATATGTATTTAATCGGATATAAGCCATCCAATTCCAATTTTCGTAATTTCTCAATTTCTGAAAATCTCTTTTATTTACAAACGCACTAAATATTTATGGACGGCCCCTTACAGGAATAGCCCATACGATAGCCGCCCCTCGTAAAGCCAGTTTTACTGCGGGGCTCATTCTGATCCCCTTAGTCTAGTCTAGGAGGTCGTGGAGCAAAAACAGTGAACCATTATCATAAATATTAATTCTGAAGAACCAACAGCTAGCGAAGGCTCTTGTGAACAGTATTTTGCAGTGTTTATTTATATATTCTTATTAATATATAAACAGCTCCGTGGTTTCAAGGTTTCACGCTCGCTTCTCAAACTGGAGTGGCAGGTTCGATTCCTGACCATGTACCAATTAGATAGTAAATTTATCTTAAGTACATTATGGGATGTTCAGTGTTTCGGATGGTACGTTAAGCTATGCTATTTTGGGAATTTAACGTGAACGAAATATGTCAGCCTAAGTCAAAGTTCTTTATTACAGTAGATATTTACACATACTTAGCAAATGTCATTTTGCTTCTTCTCTACGTTGGACCACTGTGGCTGTGGGAGATGATGGGCGTAGAAACTCCCACAGATTGATTTTTAGATCTCTTTCAAAAATTGGTTGTGCTTAACTAATGCAAATATTACATTATTAATTATTATGATTAATAAGCAGGAATAAATAATTACAAAATTATTAATAGCAAGCCCCATACAGTCCCGTCATTTTAGTAAGAAATCCCTTTTTTTTAAGTGTACCTTTCAGGTCAGCCTGTGGAAGGTGTTGAGCCAATAATTTAATGCGTATTGTATACTGGAAAAAAACGCGACTCATTAACTCTATTGATTAAGTAAATAATAAGCAGGTAGGTACCTACTTTTGCCGTGCTTTCACAGTCAATCAAAGTAATTATTTTAAAAGCAAATGTAGGTTTTAGTAAAGCAAGAATCATCGTGAGGAGATCTTCATTACTCCATAGCGATGGGCCATCCCCCTGTCACGCAAAATCGAGTGTTTATTTTGTAAAAAGTATTTAATTAGGTACGGTTCTAACAGTTCCTACGTAGATATATATTTATTTTCTAAATAATGATGACATTAAAAATCCGAGTAAGGAGTTAATTGATAGAAATACGAGATTAATTATTTGTGTACGAGATTTATAAAATATCTAAAGTGGAATTTTTTATTTAAGGTCAGAAATGTAAGCAATGAACTGTCATTTTACAGTACAAAAAATATAATATGAATGGTCAATGGTTTTGTTCTAGAAAATGACAGTTGTTTGTTTACATTTCTGATCTCAAATTAAAAATAGTACTTTACACTACACAGCAAGTGTTAAAATTATGTCAACATTCTCTTGTTAGCAATATTAGCATGGATGTTCATACATTTTGACACTGTAAATGTTTCTGAATTGTAAGGGTGTGGTGAGCGGTTTGCGCGTTCATATAAATCTGATACTGACAGTATGTTCCTTAATATCTTAGTAATTTAGCTGTTTCATTAAGTAAATGGGTAACATTGTAAATAAAAATCTTCCTTTTCAAACATTACTTCCCTTACTTTTAGTAACATTGACTTGACATTGAGATGATAATGGAATGTGGAAGTGCATATTGTGTTTTAGAGCCCTCTCTGTATTTGAAGTTGCAACTAATTAGCGTAGTTTTTAACTTTAGCATCTAGTATTTCTGTGTCGCACAATTAAATAGCTATACTACACAGACTACAGCAGGAATCGCAGACATACTTATATTATTGAACTAGGTAGCATGAAAAAAAAGAATAAGCTTTGTTAATTAATATAAATAATTTTTATAAGTTAAAAATCACATTGGGTATATTTTGTGAGACACTTTGGGAAAGACAATGGCCGCGTTTATTATTTTCTGTGTTCGCTGGACGTCCAGTTTGAATTAGATTTTTTATTTTTAAAATAATAATGCCTCGAAAACGAAAAACGGAGAATTGAGCAAGCGGAGCGTCAGACAAATTCTTGAGAATCTGAAACAGTCGAAGGCTCGACGGCAGGATATGGCTGAACGTATGACCTCTCGGATTGCTGCTGAGACACATGAGCAGTCCGACGCTCGAAGAAGAGTAAATTCAAAAGGGATCCAACAGATGACAACATTATCTCCTATAAATGCCTTCGCCATCGATGCAATCGTCTCTGTCGCGACGCTAAGCGCCAGCACATTTTCGAGTGTATCGAAAGATGTGGAAATTCCTTAGGATACTTGGTATTGGCAAAACCCAGAACAAGCATTCGGGTGTTGTTGATCGGAATGCTCTCAATCAATTCTTCTCTGCTCCGTCAGTTGTGATGGACTCTTCTATCAAGAAAGCCACTCTTCAGAGCCTGCGCTCTAGGTCATTACCCAACACCATTCCTTTCAACCTGAGCAATGTTGAAAGCGGCACGGTTAAGAAATCATTTTTAGCAATTAGCTCCAAAGCTGTAGCAGATGATAATATCTTCCAATAAATTATTCTCACTTGATGATCTGCTTCCGGCCATAACACATATTTAAAATTTCTCCACTTCAAATTGTTCCTTCTCTACTGCTTGAAAACTCCGCATTAGTTATCCCTCTCCCAATAACATCCAATCCCACCATTTTTAAAGAGTATCGCCCCATTTCTATCCAGCTGATACTTTCTAAAGTACTTGAATCTATTGTCTATACTCAGTTCTCCCATTATCTATCCTCTAAAATTCTACTGAATCCTTTTCAGTCAGGCTTTAGAACGGGTCAAAGTACTGTTACGGTTTTTATTAAAAGAGACCGATGATATACAGGTCGTCATGGATCAAAGGCAGCTCTCGGTGCTAGCTCTGCTGGACTTCAGCAGTGCTTTTGACTGGGTTGACTTTGGCATTTTCGATGTACTTCTCAAATCTCTTAAAGTCTCCTCCCTCTCTGCCAGCTGGTTTGACACTTACCAAAGAGACCGAAAAAAGCGAATCAAGTCGGAGGCTTGTACGGAGTGCTGTGACCACTCCCCCGGTGTCCGCCAAGGTGGCGTTCTCTCTCATCTTCTGTTCTCAAGACTCTCATATCCTGTGTTTCCTTTATAATATTTTGTGGAACCCTCGTTACCCAAACTTCCTGCGTGACCGCTTCGAATTTTTTTCTTCAGTCAGGCCTCGGAGAACTCATATGGCGTCTATGCTCAAATCTCCAGATTGCTTCACTGCAGCCTACGAGCACAGGTTCAGAATTCGAGCCATACGACTGTGGAATGAGCTTCCCTGCACTATCAGGGACAGTCCATCTCTAAATATATTCAAAACCGGCTAAAGAAGCACTATCTGCCTTTCCAGTTACATAATATATATATATTATGTAACTGGAAAGGCAGACTATATATATATATATTGGTGTGTATTAGTGTATTATACGGTTTATATATATTGTTACGTTGTATTTAAGTAATTGTGTATGCAGTCTATTTTTAGCAATAAAGGTTATTAGTATGATATTGTTTGTACTATATATTACTCGTAGTGCTTATAGAGATTTATTTTACGCGAAGGTCTTCCCCCGCTCAACCATCACCTTTTCTACCATCTACCTTCGTTTGCTGGAACAAATCTCTTTTTAGAGATAAGCTCACCTAATAAGTTATCTGTATGTCTGTTTTGTGTAGTACAATAAAGAAAATTACGAATTACTAACACAGGATATGGCTGAACGTATGTCCTCTCAACGCGCCTCTGAAACACCAGAAGAAGCGGTTTCTCGGCGTCAATAGAACGCAGAGCGCATGGCTTCTCAGCGTGCCTCTGAATCAGTCAAAGAGGCAGATCTGCACCGAAACGCTGTTGCTCAACGACAAGCTGAACGTCGGCAAATATTTGCAAGAAATATCAATGGGTTTTACAAAAAAATTGCCTTTAACTTTGATCCTACTTTAGATTAGCTATAGATAGTAACCATGCTCATCAAAATTGACCGTATGAATAAGTCTTGCAGATTTTATGGGGTACTGAAATGGAATGAGGAAACGGCGCTCTTATATTAGCGGAGTCGGTCGATCCTTTAAGGAAATTTTTTTTTTGGCGAGACTGATTAATCACGGCGCTTCCTTAACCGTATCAAAAATATAATTTATGTTTTCACATGACCTCCTTTGGGGCCGATAGAATTCTCGCCATGCCTGGGTTTTCGCCGACCTTTACGGGGCAGGGGCAAGTGCATCATAAAATAGGATCTCTTTTACCTGCGCCCAATGGTCAAGCACAAATATTGCAAGTTTACTTCATTGGAGACGACGAGGTGGAAACTGATAGACGGTGTCAAATTATTAATGGAGTTGAACGAGCGACCGTCCGGAAAATACAAAACGTCCTGCACGATCACAATATGTTGGTGTATGACTTTAAAGCAGCTCTCGAGAACATGCCTGACGAGAGCTGCAAAGTTGTGATCAACCCAGACCGCGTGCCGAGCAGGCAGCACGCGCGCCGCTGTAACGCACCGGGCGTCGCCGAGATGGCAGCTGTGGTCGCCGGCACCGACCCCACGGCCCCGAGAGATATCGTCGTACGCAAGCACAATGACACGCTCACCAGGATTGCCGACACACACCGCTTCTACGATGCTCTACGGTATCCCATTATGTTCTGGAAAGGACAAGAGGGGTATAATTTCAGTAATCCTTAAACCAATCCTGCAACCGGGCAACCTAAACAGAACAAAAATGTGTCGTGCGTGGCGTCTACGCGTTCCAACTGATGGCGCGCTATTAAGACTTTAACTTTCCGCTGCGGTGTAGGGTACTTCTGCCCCAGTTTTTGCTAATAAAAATTGCTCCCGAACCAAATCGATAAATCATATGTATCGATATTATCAGCCGAGTTGCCAGACCCCAACGTGGACAAGCAGCTTTATGACACGATCCACGGACCATGTGGAACACTGAATCCTACATCCCCGTGCATGGAATACAAGAAATGCACAAAAAAGTATTCTCGGGCGCTGTTAAAAGAGACCCACACAAATGATAATGGAATTCAGTTCTACAGGCGCAAAGCACCAGAGGACGGGTGACGTACGGTCACAATTAAAATAAGAAGTACCGCGCAACGTCGACCGCGACGTCGTAGTGGACAACAGTTGGATGGTTCCTTACTCGCCGCTCCTTGGAAAAATGTTTAATGCTCACATTAATGTGGAGTTTTGCAACTTGTGCAGGCAATTAAATATATTTGTAAGTACATCAACAAAGACAGTGACCAGACCATATTTATTGTGCAGCAGCAAGGCAATGCCAATATCAACACACGAGACGAAGTGCAGGTGTTTAGAGCTGGTCGATACGTGAGAGGCAACGAAGCGGCATGGCGAATATTAGGCTTGCCGCTTCAAGAGAGGCACCCGACAGTGATACATCTTGCGGTACATCTTCAAAACGGCGAGCGCATTTACTTCACAGAGGCTAACTTGCGCGATCGAGAAGCGACACCGCCTGTCTGTGCCAGACAGATTTGCCAAAACTTTGCTGTACGTGGAAGTGCCTAAATATTACAAATGGAACGCACAGAAAGAATGGAATTGTCATGTGCAGGGCAATCCCGTCGAAGGCTGGCATGGTGTGAAGGCGTCAGATGCCTTGGGCAGAATATATACCGTACACATAACACATTTTGAGTGCGTACGGTTGCTACTGACCCGCGTCCGGGGCACCATCAGTTTTCAGGTCCTCAAAACAGTCAGGACAGGAAAAAGCATTCCGTTCCGTCGATGTTCCGAGAAGCGTATGGGGCCATGGGACTTTTGGAAGATGACCGATCAGCGGCCAAGTTGAGAGAGCTCTTCGCTATCATGTTGAGCACCTGCGGACTCTCGAACCCCTACAACTTTGGGATAAATATAAAACCACTTTATCGGAAGACATCGCGCACAGGTACCGAGAAACAGCACAGGATCATGATGGCATATATTTTAAAGAAGCGCTAAAACTTATTGAGGACCTAGTCTTTTCAAAAGTGTTTCAGCGGCTGTCTGATTTCGGCTTGCCTACCCCACAACGAACAGGAGAATTGTTCAATGATTTGCTGAGGGAGCTCAGTTACAATACCGCAGTCTTAGGAGCTCAAGTTGCTCAAACAGAGCCTCAGTTGTTACCAGAGCAAAGGCAAATTTTAATAAAATAGTTTGCCGCGTGGAAAGCGAAGAAGGGGATCTCTATTTCTTAGACGCACCAGGGGGCACAGGCAAAAGATTTTTGTTGAATATGCTGCTGGTGCAGTTGCACAAAGATATGAATACCGCGCTATCTGTTGCATTCTCTGGGATAGCCGCGACCTTGCACAGTGGAGGCAGAACTGCCCACTCGATGTTCAAACTTCCACTGAACCTTGCGGGTGAGTAAACGCCCATTTCCAATATAAGCAAGAGCAGAGGTGGTAGAGCTCTGGTGCAGCAGTGCAAATTGATCGTGTGAGACGAAAGCACGATGTCACACAAGCGTGCGACTGAAGCGCTTGACCGCAGCTTGCAAGACATCCGTGGCAACCGAAAGTTAATGGGTGGAGTGGTGGTCTTGCTCGCCGGTGACAAGATCAACGCTGCTTTAAGGCTTCTCCAATATGGGCAAATGTAGAGAGATTGCACCTCACAACTAATATGAGAGTCCAGCTCTACAATGGCCAAGTATCCGATATCTTTGATCAAAACCTCCTAGAGATCGGCGAAGGCCCCTTGGAAATGGTTATGGAAGGCCTAATCAATTAAACCCGCTTCTGCAATGTTATAACCTCGGACGATAACGTAATAAATAAGGTTTTTCCGAGCTTACAACAAAACATGAACAATGAGGAGTGGTTGTGTGAAAGAGCCATCATGGCGCCAAAAAACGAGTCAGTGGTAAAGATCAATAAAAAAAGTATCGATCAAGTACCGGGTGTGGTAACTACTTAGACATCAATTGATACTGTGATGACCAATGACGATGCAACAACATACCCGGTAGAGTTTCTTAACTCGTAAGAGCTGTCGGGAGTGCCGTCACACAAGTTGGAACTGAAGGTGGGTGTGCCTGTCGTACTGATGCGTGACCTGGATGCACCAAGATTGTGCAATGGCTCTGGAGCCATTGTACAATCTTGGTGTATCTAGGTTACGCACGATGTGCCTTTTTAGCTCCGTGATGCGTAACCTGGGTTAAACCTTATTGATCCCGCGAATACCTAATATCCCAACGAACTTGCCTTTTCAGTTCCAGCGCTTGCAGTTCCCACTGAAAGTGGCCTTTACAATAACTATTAACAAGAGCTAATAGCAAACATTTAAAGTGGCAGGTATTCATCTGGGCACCCCATGTTTTTCCCACTGACAGCTCTATGTTCACGTGTATCGAGAGCTAGAAATCTCAATATCTACGCAGAGAACAACAAATCTTGGAACGTTGTTTACAGAGACGTATTGCAGTAGATTTCTGGCTCTCGGTGCATTTCATGACTGTTTGCGATATTCAAAATTCAAAATGATTTATTTTCTGTAAATATTTACAATAATTCTAAGAACACGTAAATTTTGCCTCTTCTCTACGTTGGACCACTAGAAACTCCCACAGAATTATTTTTTGTCTCTTTTTTAAACAGATCAGTTTTGGCTAAATTACAACAAATATTTTAAATGTATGTACATTCCAAAGCATGACTACCACGCAGGCGAAGCCGCGGACAACAGCTACTACAATTATTCATAAAAATTAAAATTTCTAGGCAATAACATATGAATTTTAATTAGGCCTGTCAAAAAAAATACGATACACGAACCGAGCCCATCAATATGACTCCACCTTTCTGCTACAACCTGTATAATGATATATATATAGTAATAATAATACCTTCGACACTATTTACACATTGAGCTAGCCCCAAACTAGGATTCCCTGTATCTTGGGTACTAGACACAAATACACATACTTATATAGCCAAATATTATACTTAGATAGATAAACAACCATGACTAGGGTACATATATCCGTTCTCATCAAACACATATTTGCCCCCACCGCGACTCGAACCCGGGACTCTTGGCTCCGTAGGCAGGGTCACTGCCGACTCGGCCTTACGGCTAGCCTCTAGCCCCATGCTTCTGCCAATTCTTATGGGAAAAGTTGTGACGATATGTTAAGATGTACAAAGACATACACATATTTAGTGTACACACTTATCTTATTAGCGAGATAACTAACAGTTGGTAACAAATGTCTTCCCAATTAAAAACCAATTGCACTTAGCACAGCCCACACAGTAATTACACTACCGAGATAAACCCACATTACTCCACAACAGCAGGGCAATATTGAAAACCGTTTGAAACAGCAATAGACATTTTGTACTCCTATCTTATCTATAATAGCCAATATGACCGTAATATTTTAAGAGTTGCGACAAATGAACGAGTTTAGTTTGAAACATATCTCTATTAAAATGGAAGTGATTGTCGAAGTTCGGTCAGAGTATGTAGCTACTTGTGGGAATTGTTGTCGATAGGGCTGATGGGTCGATAATAATTCAACGCAATTCGCAAAGTTTCATCAAGGGGTTAGGTATTAAAGGAACTATTTCAGAAATTTAAACACATTTCAATTCATCACCCAAGCTTTTGTTTCAATCTGAAAGTTATTTAATATTTAAGTACTAACGGCACGTTTGATAAAGAAAAAGGGAAAAGTAAAATTGAGATTCTGAAATGAAATGAATACGGGCTCCGGGAATTTCGTCGCGAATGAATAATTTATTTTAAGAACCCGCTTCTCACAAAATTACTTGCTATTTCATTTGAAAGAGTTCCTACCGCTGCATGTAGGTAGGTACAGAGTTTGAGTAATTTCCGGAGCCGCTGTTCAATGTTTATTAGCTTACGCCAATTTGTATTTACAGTTTAGTAGTTTCCTACGCAAATAATATAGGTACAATATATTGGTGTAAATATACAAACTCAAGTTTGATTTGTTTGCAAAGATTCTATTTATATAAATAACATATTTCATCAGTAGCTTAATAATAGGTTAGGTACTCACCTATATAGCTTAGGTGTATATTCGGTAACATGTTAATACGAAATATCAATTCATTACCAAAACTGGCTCGTTTCAAACGCTACAAAAATCACTTAGCCTGGCGTAGTTAACCCTGCAACTGACGAAGTTCCCACATAAACAAGGAAAATTAACCATAACACGAAAATGAGCTCGAAGCACGGGGAAAGTTCTAGATCGTGGAGTGAGGATGATTAAACGTTCTTAACCTCGAGTTTGGCAGGTAATGCTGGCATTACACACTTTATTAGGCTGTGCGAAACGCGACATTTTGTGTTTTAAGAAGAGCTTAATAGTATGTGGGAGTGCTCTGCGTGCGTGCGGTCCTATCATCAATAGCTCTTTCGCTTGAAAGGGAAACCCTAAAGAGTTGTTAAAAACTCCACAAGTCTGACAATAAATAAAAAAGCGTTGTAAAGAAACGCCGCACTAATAATCTGCGAGCGTAGAAGCCATCCAATTATCTAATGGTTGGTCAAGCTGTCGCTAATAGGGACCACAACACAAAGGTCAAGTATAGTTTCCCAGGAGGCCGAAATACATATTTGTGCTTCGCAAAGATCGTTATAGAAAGGTCATCGACCCATCAAGGTCAACCCTGCTTAACCCTTAATAAGGGTATGTATTGCCACCAAATTTTCAGTCTCATGGCTTAGAAATAAAATCCAAAAACAAATAATGATTCACATAGGCTCGCAACTTATTAAAGGTTAACCTTCATCACAAAATCCGTACTTAGCCTCAAAGAAATACAAAGCAAAAACTTTCTTCTTATCTCCTTGCGAAGAGATATACGCGGAAAATCTGCGGAAACCCTTCTTCCGGCGGAAGTTTATCAATAAAGCAGGCATAAATCACCAATAAGCCGTTATTTCGCCCGTGGTTATCTTCGCAGATTGTTTCCATATAAGACGCCATTATATGCATGCATCCTGTTTGAATAGAGTTTTATTATGGTAATGCAGTCATAATAATGTGAAGGCAGTAACAATTTTGGTCTTGAATTAGTGGGAAGGACCCAATTAGATTAGCTTTGTTTATATTTATAGGATTTAGAGGTTGAGGATAATTTTTGTCACGATAAAAAGGTGGCTAAGGTGTTGTTACGAGACTATTAACATTGGGAAATGAAAAGAAAAGAGAGATGTCCAATTTTATTGCATTAGTATATGTAGCTGCTGAAAATGAAAGCGAACATTTATGGCAGCACTCGTCATAAAATAAGATTGCGCCATATCATCACTGTGTATCATGCTTAGAGCAATCCTAAATGTTTACATACCGTTCTAATCTTATCTAAACATATACCTTTGCTGAGATAAAATTGGAAAGTTTCGCACCTTTTTCTAATAGAGATAGGAGTTATAAAATAACCGGTAAATAATAGGGGGTGAGTGGCCTACGATTCATTTTTACCATTTATTACTTAATATCGCTTTACTTTAAGGGAAAAATCTCCTCGATCCGCTAAAATCTCTTGTAAAGATCCATTGATGGATCTTTTTGCACTTTTATGTCCGCTTGAAAAATCGATCTACTAAAATCCATTTAAAGATCCATTGATGGATCTTTTTGCACTCTTATGTCCAGGACTGTTGTACCAGGATTTCGTTTTCATAGTAGTTCGACTTTTCGTGGCGGATTGACATATTTTTTTTTTTTTTTTTTTTTTTTTTTTTTTTTTTTTTTTTTTTTTTTTTTTTTTTTTTTTAATAATAATACCTTGGACACCATTTACACACATTGATCTAGCCCCAAACTAGGATTCCCTGTATCTTGGGTACTAGACAACGATACACATACTTATATAGATAAATATTATACTTAGATAGATAAACAACCATGACTAGGGTACAAACATCCGTTCTCATCAAACAAATATTTGCCCCCACCGGGACTCGAACCCGGGACCCTTGGTTTCGTAGGCAGCGTCACTGCCGACTCGGCCATTTGGGTCGTCAGGAATTCTTTTTCGTGGCGGATCGACATATCGAACCAACAGGATTTCGTTTTGATGGCGGTTTGACACATAGAACCACCAGGGTTTCGTTTTCGTGGTAGTTTGACATATTGAACCACCAGGGTTTCGTTTTCGTGGTGGATCGACATATCGAACCACCAGGGCTTCGTTTTCGTGGCGGCTCGACATCGAACCAAGGGTTTCGTTGTCGTGGCAAAACCACCATTCTATCTTGAAATTTTTGTCAATTTTTTTTTAACTGTCTGGTAACCCAAATTCAAGCGAGATCCAGGAGAAAAAAAGAATGTGATAGCTGTAAAAAATTGTGACAGCTGTCCAAAATGTAAGAATGTAGGAGGGTTATGTGAAATTATACCTCTGCCGCCCCATTTGAGAAAACACAGGTTAATGTAACTTGCAAGGCTCTGCTGTGCCTCAGCCACCCCATCTGAGCAAAGGAAAGAAATCATAACTTGCTCTCTAATCGTCGAATCACGAGGTCCCTTTTTTCAGGATAGGTGATGCTTCAACCACAGTGTAGAACCACCCGGTCAAAGGCAAAATATTAGGGCGCGATCTCACAATGAGCATTTATCAAAACATACCAGAATCAGTAAATACTCAATCAGGGTTTTTGTGTTTAAGGAACCCTAAAACTTTTTCAGAGATCAATACCTACCTACTTGATGATTCACAGCACGTTCTTATTTTGTATCGGTATCACGTATAGGAGAGGAAACTTTTATTGTTTTAGTTGTTCGATATTGTTATACATTTGTAGAAGTTTTGTGTGCTTTCCTCTCTGCATTACAGGCGAATGTACGTAATTATCCTGAGAATCTGATAAAGTTGTCTTGTTAGGAAATTGAAGCTATGGTTACCGCACGAGACCTTTCGGATTTCGAGTTGGTATTTTTAGGTTTTACTACTTAAAAAAATTAAAAAAATTGATGCAAATTTCCACTGACACCACTCTCAATTATACAATAGCACCTCTAACAGTTCAACTGCTTTATTTTATTTGACAAAGTTACTCATTTCATTTATGTATCACTACGAGATAAAGATTGTGTGTGTAGTGGTGAACTATAATAAAATGGCTTGTGTTTAAACGATTACTAAAAACTCACCTATTTTACTACCAATAAATTCTAAATGACTGCCAGAATGGATAAATGTCCACCAAATTGTGTTTGGATAAATGATCACCAAACTTCTTTTTATGTTTTTATGTTTATGTTTTAAGTATTTTTTGTTGTTCTTACATGTTCAACCTAACACGAAAGAATAAAGGAGGCTTCGCTTCGCTCACCCCCTTTACCCTTCACCTAAGCTACCGCAGTATTTTGCCCTGATATTTTTTGCAACTTTTGGTGTTCATTTATCCATTTTGGGTAGGAAAAAAATATTTTGGTGATCATTATATTTGTTGCCTAATGAAATTAGGATATATTTATTATAGCGTAAACAACGGACCCACGTACAAATTTGCATGGTTTCCGTGGATCTATCGAAGATGTATTAATGACATTCTTATTTGAAATTTATGAAATTCTTAACTACAACTTCCATCGCCAACATCACATGGGACTGCTTTAAGTAATCTGCGGGCCCGAAAATGCTTCTTCGCCCACCGCCGCCGCACGGCACCCTGCCGAGGTTGGCGGCATCCACGGTATCCGGAGCCCAGCGTGAAGAAAGCGAAGTGTGAGGAAGGTCGTTGGACAGTTTTTAGTTTATTTTTAT
This sequence comes from Argyresthia goedartella, assembly GCA_949825045.1. Taxonomy (NCBI): domain Eukaryota; kingdom Metazoa; phylum Arthropoda; class Insecta; order Lepidoptera; family Argyresthiidae; genus Argyresthia; species Argyresthia goedartella. The sequence continues at coordinate 18,677,179 of OX463829.1, read as the reverse complement.
TATTTTTTTATATTACTTAGTATAAGGAGTATGGAGAAATACCTTTGTTACCAGATCATCAGATGCCGGCTGCAGGCAATCAACCGACGCTTCGCTCACAGACCTTGTGCTGTATTCGGAATGAAAACAGCAGCGGCTATTCAAGGGACAGATAGATCTGAAAATGCACCAGGCCAGATCTCATAAAAATATTACCTTGCACCACAGGACAACCATGGCGCTCAGGATACGCCCGATGACAGCAGCAGATCACAGTCATCTACGAGCAAATTCTGGGCTACCTTGGAACACATAAAACAAAGTTGCCCGATAAATAAAATTATTCCTCGTGGTGAGAGGACCTGCGTGGCGAACTCTCTGTCCCACTCGATAAGACTGATCATCTTAAACAAAGAGGGCCAACGTTGGGAACAGTTGCTGACGTTTGCATAATGGAGACTACAATAAAGACAGACAAAAACCGTTCCTATTCACTATGCATAAAAAATAATTGCAAAAAGCAACTACTAAACATTTCAGACCCAATTAAACTAAACTTCAATTTTTATTCATCTCGCTCCTAACAACAAGATCTTAGACAAGCAATCACTTCGCCTCCTATAGTCCCCAGCTTTAGAGGACGGGATCCATAGCTATGGATATGAACTTTCCAAATTCAAGCAAACTTCAGACAGACTCCCCGACCTATTTCCCCACATGGACATCTGCATTATCCGCTTCTGCCTTTTGTACCCAGCTCACTTTCTTCTCTTTTCTCTTCTTTGGAAATACTCTGACCTTTTCAACCTTTTAAACAATTTTTACTAAAAACATGTTAACCAAAATTCTTAATTGCCGTTTAGACGACCGAAGGTGGACCCAAGCCGTCTTCCCATCAGACCGATGGATCCGGAAAATCTTCGATGTGGCGCCCCTGGCTTTTATGGCCTCGGCTTCTGTGACGTTTGGTGATGCATAACTTGGCCAGGGCTAGGAATGCCTGCACCCATGCCTGTCCAAGACACGGCCCAAATACGGCTTACAGATACGGCCCAAAGCCCAACAGAGCGCGCTCGTCTCCTCACAGCCAAGGAGACCGAATCAGGACACGGTTTTATGCCAGCCCGTCGAGGGTTCGATCCGATGGGGACAAAGAAAAAAAAACAGGTCTTGAATGTTTATATGTGTGTGACGTCGCTGTTTCTGGTTCCCACGACATAGGGTATCCTAGTTTAGGGCCAGAAGCAATGTTTGTGCCTGTATGTAAATGTTTTTATTTATGTTATAAACAATGCGTTCGCGCAAGTTGTCTAACAATCCTAATTTTTCCACATCGGTCTTTGGAAAGAGGCAATTGGCTGATAACGACGATTTCCGAACACAGACAATTGTCCATCAATTTTTGTATTTATTCAGTAACATTTCTTATCAAATAAATACCCATTTTATGGACCTCATTCGTTTACGTCAAAGCGATGACGTGTAAACTTTGGATATTTATAGAGAACTGTTGGCGAAGGGGGCGAGCGCATCAAAGCCCCCGAATAGTCTTCGGGTTAGGTTGACATGTAAGAATAGAAGAAATGTAAATTCTAAACCCTGTCGGTCTGGTTGACAATTTGTAAATAGTTTACAAACTATCGCGTTAGTTTATAAACTAACGATTTTGACAATCTTACAGTGATATATATAAAACTCATCCTTATACATATTAGTTTTATCTGCATCGCAAAATTTGCGCATTTTATAAAGGTATTCAGTTAATTTGAGAATTACATCCTGCTTTTCCATAAGAACTTTTCGATTGTCTTCCATTTTAGTGAACCGAAATCCCAGTTTATTAACTACTTTTCTCAGTGTCTACTCAGACCTTTTGTAATTAATAGCCTCAGATAATTTAGCTTTTAATGACTGTATTGTCGGCAGTTCTTTAAATTTTAAGTAAAAATCATACAGTATAATCAAAATCGTCCATATCTAAAGAAAATTGCTTTTTTGGTATCCCTTTCTTTGGGAGGTGAATTTAACTGAAGTGAAAGGTGACTAAATACTGACCTCATTTAGTATATTATTCAAATTTCTTCTTGGAATTCCAGTTGCATTTGCAACTCGCTCTCAAACCTTCTCTAAATAATATGACTTACATTGTCATCCATTGACGTATAAAAAAGTCGGACGTAGTCTCGCTTACAACACGAGTGTGTCGCTCAGAGTCGGCCTGCTTGCTGGACGTACACCCCGACAAGCACACATTCACACATTAGTCGGCCATTACGCGCGCAGGCGTCAACAAAGCCGGTACGTTACGCGGAGAATTAAGAAGGTAAACAGCATGTCTTGCGTAGTAAAGTGGTGTCAAAACCGAATTGACCGGAGGAAAAAACATCCAGGAATCACGCTTCATACTTAATGAATAAATATCCGTTTATTTCCAGCTATTAGACATTAAAATTAATTTTCATTCACAAGGACAAAATAATTCATCACAAGTTCAGTTTTGCCAATATTCACGTAAGCAAACTTAACCAAAATATGGGACAATACGGTATTATTACGTTAAAATTATAATTCCATTATTTATTTATTTTTGGCAGCTCTTTAATTGGTCGAGATTTCTTAAATTTTTCGTTAGATGAGAACTTTTAACTTCGATGTCACTGGTCTGATTTTCTCCACAATCGATATCTGGGGCTCTGGATGGAATCCAATCATGATTCTGAAGTCGAACTTCGTATTGATTGGTCCGATTTACTTAAAAATCGATACCTGGGGAATCGGTTGGAGTCCAACAAAAACAGTAGATTTAAAGTGGTATTGAAATCCGAAACATGACGTCATATTTCGTTGAAGTCGCACTCTGGCACAAAATTATGTTAATTAATTCAATTGCTTAAAATTATTAACGACTGCGATGTCATTGGAATTGATGTTTTAAAAATAATTTCAAAATCACCATTTTTCGATATATTTTATATATATATAAATGTCGGATCCGATTAAATTAAAGCCGTACGGACTTCAGACGGAACGATAAGCGGGTCACGGGACGGGCGCACCGCGCTCCACCGGTTGTCTGTGGCTCGCTTCGACAGAATCTCGGTGCTCGATTCGAACGGCAACGTACTTCACTTTCTGTTGGCGCGTTCTAAAAGAAACACCTTGGGACTGTCCTCTCGTTCTGTGCTGCGGTATCTACAGCTAAGTGTGATTGTGATAACCACTGATTCGTAAGACATTGTAAAACTGAATATTAAAGTGTACTCTGGATGGTCATTTAGTATTTCCTCTTTGTCTGATCTCCCGCGCAACGCCCACGATGTCTGATGATGACCCTCTAGATCCCCAGAGGCCCTCCTATTCTGATGTTCCTACATCAGAAGTGGGATCCAATCAGGCAAATGAGATGGCACTAAATAGCGGTAATGATCAATGGAGGCAAATGTTTGACCTTCAAAGTTCGCAAATGCGCGCCCTCATACAAGCGATAAAATCTCCTAGTTCGAGCAAGCTGGTGACTATTCCCGAGTTCAATCCTGATAAGCGTGATTCAAATGCAAGATCTTGGTGCGCGACCGCAGACCTGTGCTTCAAAGATAACCCCGCGACAGCAACGGGTGGACATCTCATCGTGACACTAAGCAAGGCTTTGAAAGACGTCGCTTCAACCTGGTTAGCGCAAATATCCTATCCTGGCATTACTTGGGATGAGTTCAAGGAACTTTTCAAGGCGAGATTCGTAACTGAGGAAACAAACGCAGCTACCCTCATAAATCTGAATAACGAAAAACCGCAGGACAATGAAACGTACTCTGCCTTCGCAAGCCGTCTAATCTCTTTGCTAATGAGCCGCTGGAATGAAGTGACTATCGAACAAATCGCGGTGTCAATTGTGCTATCCCATCTCGCGCAAATTGATAACCGTTTAAACCGACTCGCATTCACACGGGACGTTACTACCCGCGCTGAGTTGCAAAAGAAATTACAAGCGTATGCCTACCTAAAACGCAAGGCTCCAGCTGAAATTACTACTCCTGACCCTCAAGATAACTCTAAAAGGCCTAAGATCATGCAGCAATCGAAGATCAAGTGCTTTCTTTGTGACAAAATGGGCCATAAGCAAGCCGATTGTCGCATGAAGGGATTATATCTGAAGAAGCAGCCAGCTCCAGCTTCCCAGACCAGTCAGCAGCAGCAGCCGCAGGCGTCCAGCAGCCGAACTGTCATCTGCTACCGATGTGGACAACCAGGCCACATCTCGACGCGCTATCCAACCCCGGCGTCAGCATCAGCCTCCAGGCCTGAGCGTCGAGTCGACCTATGTGTGGTTGAGCCCTCAGCCGGAGAGTTGATTCACCGTGGTGAGCATTTTATTTTCCATTATGACTCGGGTGCAGAGTGTTCTTTGATAAAAGAAAAGATTGCTAATAAATTCAGCGGTAAACGCATAAACAATACTGTGAACCTTGTAGGCATTGGTAGCAACAATGTTGCAAGTACATTGCAAATTCTTTCTGAGGTTGAGATTGATGGATGCACAATGGAAATCTTATTTCATGTTTTGCCCGATATTTACCTACGCAGTGATATTATGTTAGGTAGGGAAATCTTGAATAATGGCTATTGTGTTAAATGACCGCTACGAAATTCACACTATCTAGGATTTGTGAGGTGAACACCTGCGACATATCTCAAGTAGGTGGTGCGCCGGTCAATGAACTTATGAACATTGATACCGATATTCCCGAAGATAAACGATCCGTGTTGCATAGTGTACTACAACCATTCGCGGTTTTTTTTATCGCCGGTTTTCCAACCACCCGCGTTAAGACCGGTCAGTTAGAAGTAAAGTTGATTGACCCAAATAAAACTGTGCAGCGACGTCCGTATCGTTTATCCCCGGATGAGCGTAAGATAATGCGTGATAGGGTAGACGAGTTGTTACGCGCAAACATAATTAGACCCAGTTGTTCACCGTTCGCGAGCCCGGCGCTCTTAGTAAAAAAACATGATGGTGCGGATCGTATGTGCATAGACTATCGCGAGTTAAACAGTAACACAGTACCCGATAATAACCCCCTTCCCCTGATCATAAACCAGATTTCGAGGCTTCATGGCGCTCATTACTATACAAAACTGGATTGCGCAAGCGGATTTCATTTAATTCCAGTCCAGGAACAGTCAATTGAGCGAACTGCGTTCGTAACGAATGACGGGCAGTACGAATATCTTACCATGCCTTTTGGCTTACGAAACGCCATATCCGTGTTCCAGAGAGCGATCATGAATGCCCTAGGTGAACTAGCCTATACGTACGTGGTGGTTTATGTCGACGATGTCCTTGTCATTTCCGAGAATGTAGAGCAAGGTATAGAGCGTCTAAAAACTGTGATTGAAGTACTCACAAAGGCAGGGTTTTCTCTAAACCTCAAGAAGTGTTCCTTCTTAAAAACCCGGATAGAGTACTTGGGTTTTAAGATCGAAGCAGGTGAAATAAGGCCGAATAAGCGTAAGATAGAGGCTCTCTCCTCATTGCCTCCACCACAGTCAGTCACACAGGTGAGGCAATTCATAGGTTTAGCCTCTTACTTTCGCCAGTTCGTGCCGAACTTCTCCCGTCTAATGAGCCCGCTACATGCCTTGACATCCGGTAAGTCCCAGTTCGAATGGACCGCTAAACACGAAGATGTTAGACAGAAGGTAATAGAGTCTCTCACTACAGAACCTGTTCTAATGATCTATGACCCACAGTATCCAGTGGAGTTACATACCGACGCTAGCAGCGAAGGTTAAGGAGCTATTCTGATTCAGATTGTGGATGGTAAGCATAGAGCAGTAGCTTATTTCAGCAAGCGCACAACACCAGCAGAGACTCGCTACCATTCGTACGAATTGGAAACGCTCGCTGTCGTTAATGCTATCAAACATTTTAGGCAATACTTACATGGACGTAAGTTTGTGGTGGTAACAGACTGTAATTCGCTGAAATCTTCAAGGAACAAGATTGACCTGACTCCAAGACTTCACAGATGGTGGGCTTTTCTTCAGTCCTATGACTTTGACGTGACATATAGAGCAGGTAAGCACATGGCACATGTCGATTTCTTTTCTAGGAATCATATTCCAGTCCCTGAAAAAGAGCCTGTTGTCAAATGCGCTCAGAAAATCGTCAACTTGACCGAGCTGCGTGATGGAGACATTGTGAAGCTGGTGAGTGACCTAAACGATGGACACGTGAACGAGGATCTAGCCAAATCTTACGAGATACGATCAGGTGTGCTCTACAGAAAGGTCCAGCGAAATGGTAAGACAAAATGTTTACCCATAGTTCAATAGTCAATAGTCAATAGTCAATAGTCAAAGTACTTTATTACTGTAGATATTTACATATACTTAGCAAACGTCATTTTTTGCCTCTTCTCTACATTGGACCACTGTGGGAGAAGAAGGGCGTAGAAACTCCCACAGATTTATTTTTAGATCTCTTTTAAAAATAAGTTTTGCTTAACTAATACAAATACAAGTTCCCCGTACAATGAGATGGTCGGTCGTGAACAATGTTCACGAATCTCTGATTCATCTTGGGTGGGAGAAAATGCTGGAAAAGCTTTATGACCATTATTGGTTTGAAGGTATGAGTCGTTTTGTAAGAAAGTTCACGGACAGTTGTGTTACTTGCAAGGTTGCCAAGAAACACTCAGGTAAGGTGCAAGCTCAACTTCATTCGATACCAAAGGCGACAGTTCCATGGAATACAGTACACATTGACGCTACCGGAAAGCTCAGTGGTAAGAATGATACAAAGGAGTATGTCTTCGTACTGATAGATGCTTTTACCAAGTATGTGCTACTCTATCATGCAAAGAACATTGACTCTAAGAGTAGTATTCAGGCCGTAAAAGATAGTGTAGCTATATTCGGAACTCCTATGCGTATAATTGCGGACCAAGGGAGGTGTTTTGCTAGCAACGAGTTCAAAACGTTTTGTGAGAGCAAAAACATTGGTCTCCATTTGATAGCGACAGGATCGTCTAGAGCCAACGGTCAGGTAGAAAGAGTTATGAGCGTTCTAAAGGGAATGTTAACAGCGGTAGAGTCAAGCGGTGATAAATCGTGGCAGGATGCATTAGGCGATGTGCAACTTGCGTTGAACTGCACTGTGAATAGAGTAACAAAAGTTAGCCCTCTAGAGCTCATGTTAGGAAAAGTTGCTCGTCCGCTAGACTTGATGGCCGGTGATGACGTAGAACAGACGTTGGATCTCGATGAAATTAGGCAATCTGCGTCGGTACGGATTGAGAAAAACGCACTGTATGATAAACAGAGGTTTGATGCAACTAAGGCAAGGCTGAATAAGTTTTCCATTGGTGACTTTGTTTTGATTGAGAACGAAGAGCGGAACCAAACTAAATTGGACCCCAAGTTCAAAGGTCCATTTAGAGTGATAGAGGTTCTGGATGGTGACCGTTATGTCCTGAAATCATTGAGTTGTAAGCGAACTTAGAAGTACGCACACGATAGGTTGCGTAGAATGCCAGAGGGTCAAATACCAATTGAGGTTTCAGATAGTGAAAATGATTCAAGCGAAGAGCATGTTGATGCTGTGACGATGACGATAGAGTAATGTGTGCACAGTTCGGTTGGTCGGCTATACCAGGAACCATGTCGTAGTCGTAGCTCGTTGGAAGTCGGTATTTGCTCGCGGAGAGTAATCCGTGGGTACGCGATGGGCGCATGGTTCTGGCGGAGGCCGGGTCTTCTTGAAGACTAGAAAGAGTCATAGTGGACTCTGTGAAGTGATCCCTGGAGGGGATGCACTGTTGCGACTTGTGATTGCGGTCCTTGAGAAGGATGCGTAATACAATGTTGAGGAGCTATTGCAGCTCATAGGCCACGAATGTGACACTTGCTATAATCGGAATTACTGTTGTATTGTTGTAACCATTTGATAATGAGATTAATGGTAGAGCTATTTAGCTTTAGTTTGATGGTATTTGATACTTTGTGCAGTTGAGGTTGTGACTGTAAATATTTAAGTAAACTTTTTATAATTCTGAAACTACATTGTAAAGTAGAGCCTAATAACTTTTAAGAACTTGTAGAGTTTGATGATCGATTTTCAGAGTGGTAGTCAGGTATGACCAAACGTCTATTGTGCTGCCCCTTTCTATTGTTACAGAATAACACACGAGGGCGTGTGTAGAGGCAGGATAGCCGTGTCGGATCCGATTAAATTAAAGTCGTACGGACTTCAGACGGAACGATAAGCGGGTCACGGGACGGGCGCACCGCGCTCCACCGGTTGTCTGTGGCTCGCTTCGACAGAATCTCGGTGCTCGATTCGAACGGCAACGTACTTCACTTTCTGTTGGCGCGTTCTAAAAGAAACACCTTGGGACTGTCCTCTCGTTCTGTGCTGCGGTACCTACAGCTAAGTGTGATTGTGATAACCACTGATTCATAAGACATTGTAAAACTGAATATTAAAGTGTACTCTGGATGGTCATTTAGTATTTCCTCTTTGTCTGATCTCCCGCGCAACGCCCACGATGTCTGATGATGACCCTCTAGATCCCCAGAGGCCCTCCTATTCTGATGTTCCTACATATATATATACACATCTTGGTATCTATTTGGCGTCCACTATGGCCTTTTTAGGGTTCCGTACCCAACGGGTAAGAACGGAACCCTATTACTAAGACTTCGCTGTCCGTCCGTCCGTCCGTCCGTCCATCTGTCACCAGGCTGTATCTCAAGAACCTAGGTAGCTAGAGAGTTGAAATTTTCACAGATTATGTATTTCTGTTGCCGCTATAACAACAAATACTAAAAAACAGGATAAAATAAATATTTAAGGGGGCTCCCATACAACAATACCACATACAAACTTATGGATGCACCTGGTTACGTACATGGAGTGTGAAAGTAACCGCACCAATAATTTTGTAAACAATATTTTGCTGTGTAAAATCCAAACTATTCACTCCACATCATCGCTTCCATTGGACGGTGGTACGGAACCCTTCGTGCGCGATTTAGACTCGCACTTGACCGGTTTTTTGCATATGATGTGGCGTCCACCTGCTTTCGGCGTCCGGTATACGGACGTCACATCGGCAATAGGTCTAAATCGCTTCTTCTGTTGAAGCACATCACAGAAATGTTAAGATTTTTTTTTTTACTCGAACGTCATTTAGTCTTTAGTATGCCTTGACTGTACATTTCTATAGTTCTGCTATTTTCCCCATCAAATTATAGTGGCGCTAGAGTCGCAAGAAACACTTTCATGATGGGCTGAATTTGACGTCCGCTCGAAGAATAAGACGTTGCCAAACTTCGTCCATACTGATTTTTTTATCGGAGCGTGTGGAGTTACGTACCTACATAGTCCACAGTTTAATATGATTAAAGTGTTCGTTGATTTCGAAGTTTGCGTTCATAATAATTTATTTGCCTTGGAAGTAATTGCGAAAAAACATAAAGAAACACATGTTTAGATACTATATACAATGTCTAGATGAAAATGAAAATGAAAATGACATTTATTGAAGTCAGAAATTGACATTATGAAGTCAGAAAATAAGCCTTATAGCCGTATCGCAAGTGACAGTGATTTAGCCAATTTGGTTAATAAGGCGTGACTTATTTTAGAAAATTCTTCAAGTACTTGTCTTATTTACACTGATATTAATAATGTTAAAAACCTAGATCAAATACTTCATACACACATACAAATTCTTAAACAAACATTACACTCACTTATTCCTTCTACAGAAACACATACACAATAAACAGAAAAACACACACCATTTACATCACCACTCCTGCAAACTATTACTAATTCTCAAGAAAATCGATTAATCAATAAATATTATATAAAACCCATCATGAATAATAAATACAGGTTTAATTCAGAAAACAATACAAAACATGATAATATTATAAATATCACACAAATAATTAAGACTTTGGCCCAGAGTAATATAATTAGATTCAATATAAAAATAAACCACATTCGATAATGTAAATCATTTAATCAATGATCTGGACGGCATAACGGTCTGTAAATCCATCCTTACTGAGACCAGAAACTGCATAAATTATGTACCCACGTCGGAATCCTGTCTCAAAATTATCTCTCAAAATATTAGGAGTATTGGTCACAATTTATCGGATTTTCTAGTGCTTCTGCACGAACTTAGATTTGACTGTGATATTCTAATTTTGACCGAATGTTAGTTGTCTTGTACTCCTAAAATTCCTATGATTCAAGGCTATAAAAGTTCTTCTAACAAATCAATAATAAACCAAAACGATGGAGTGGTGATATACTATAAAGAAAACTTACTCGTCACCGTAGAAGAGCCAAACCTTGCCGAGGGAAGTTGTCTTATTCTAAAGCATAATAAAGACAGCAGTTGTCGCTGTTTACCGCCCACCTTGTTTCTACAATATAGAGAATTTTATAGATGGACTAACTAAAATATTTCAGGATTTATCATCTTTTCCTAATCTCATTTTGACAGGAGACCTCAATATTGATATATACCCAGGTAACCAAAATTGTGATGCCGACCTCTATTTAAATAAAGCTGCATATTATGGATTACTACCAGGACACACATTTGTGACCAGGGATATAAGCAATACTTGCTTAGACCACTTACTCCTTAAAACGAAAAATGAAGCAGTTACTGTAGTTATGCACTCCACTATAACTGACCATAAAGCTGTGCTTTTGTGTATTGATTTAAAGCACAAAAAAGTTAATCCACCATCTACTCTTTCTTCTCATGATTCATAGGCATTCTTCAAGGAGCTATAGAGAAAAACACAAAAACTCGGCAAATTTCAAATAAGAAACGCATCTTTAAGCCTTGGATGACTAGCGGACTCCTTCGCTGTATAATAAATCGTGATAAATTACACAAGAAATCCATTTCCAATCCAAAAAATGAAACTTTTAAACGGACATATAAGAGGTATAGGATTTTTTGTAACAATTTAATGAAAAATTTAAAGAGAGACTTTGAAAAGTCGTTACTCCATAAAGCGGGAAACAATACTAAACAGCTTTGGAGGGCTATAAAATCAATTTCCTCAACCACTTCAATAAAGGACCAACCTCGAGAACTTATTTCAAATCTTAGGCAACCCGTATCATCTTTAGAAACAGTAAATAATTATTTCATAAATGTGGGAAAAAGTCTAGCAGAGGCAATAAATAAATCAGAACAAATCCCTTTTCAGATAGAACAAAATTCTCTAGTAAACTCATTTGTAATCTTACCAACGGATAATCAGGAAATTGAAAGACTCATCACGAATCTAAAGAACGAATGTTCAGTCGGGTGGGATAAAATTTCAAACAAGTTCTTAAAATCCCATAAAAATCAGTTTGTTCCGATCCTTACACACATTTTTAACTTATGTTTAGAGAAGGGAATATTTCCTGATGCTCTAAAACAGTCTGTAATTATTCCGGTTTATAAGGGGGGGGGGGGGGGACCGGGATCGTGTTGAGTGCTACAGGCCAATATCTATTCTCCCCTTCCTCTCCAAGCTTCTGGAACGAATCATGAATACAAGACTCACTAGCTACCTGGAAAAGAACGGTATTCTGGCTGAAAATCAGTATGGTTTTCGTGCTGGAAAGTCTACCTCTGATGCTGTACATGAGCTTACAAATTTCGTAGCGGAAAACCTTGACGAAGGAAAGCGCTGGCTGGGAATTTTTCTGGACTTAGCCAAAGCATTCGACACGGTCTCGGTTGAACTCCTTATAAATAAGCTGGAATTTATAGGTGTAAGAGGAGTCCAGTTGGACCTTTTTAGGAGTTATCTCTCGAGTAGAATCCAATGCGTTAAAATAGGTGAACTAACGAGCAGCACGAAACCGGTGAACTGTGGGGTTCCACAAGGAAGTATCCTCGGACCCACTCTATTCCTGGTTTATATAAATGACCTTTGTCGCCTTGCGCTACCGCAGGCCAAAATCATCGCTTATGCCGATGATAAAGTCTTACTTTTTGCAGGTAGTGGATGGGACGAGTTATTTGATAGTGCCCATCGGGGCTTTGATGTTGTTTCTCGCTGGTTACAACAAAATTTTTTGACCCTTAACTCTGAAAAAACCAAATATTTGAGTTTCTCCATCCTTAGCTCTACACAACCGAATATCGAATACAAATTATTTGCCCACACCTGCGATACACTTGGCCTGAATTCGTGTATGTGTGGAGTTCTGGAAAGGACACAAACAATAAAATATTTGGGTGTAACTCTCGATAATAATTTGAAATTTCAGCATCATATCCAGGCTCTTGGTTCAAAAATTAGAAAATTAATATATGTTTTTAAGAGTCTCAGGCATGTAGTTGAGGCATCGCTTATGAAACGTATTTACGTAGCTCTTGCTGAATCCCTGTTACGTTACTGCATTACTAGCTGGGGTGGCTCAGCGTGCAGCATTGAAGGTCTGCACATTTAAACTTTTCATTTATCCTACAACGAAACTATTCAATCTTTGCGACGTTCTAACTGTTAGGCAAATATTCATACAAAGTATTATACTGAAACAGCACAGTAAACTCGTTCCTAGTAATACAGCAGTAACAACAAAACGAAGAAAAGACAAAGTATGCAAAACTGTAAAGGTGCGTACAAGCTTTATGCAAAGATTTTTCAAGTTTCTTGGATCTCATCTCTACAATGAAATCAGCAAACACAGTGAAATGTACACAAAACCAGTATTTGAAATTAAGAAAACTATATACAAATGGCTAAGATCCCTAACCTATGAGGAAACTGAAAACATTTTAACGATTTTATTCTAATACCAAATATGCTATTAATAATAAATAAAAATAAAAATTTAACAAAAACAATCCACGCTATAAACAAAAATAAAATATGTCAATAGGTATTTTAAAATAAATAAATAATAATAATTAAATATTAACAATTAAATATTAATAATAATCAACACTTCCATTCACTTCTCACAACAATAAACCATTCAAACATTACACTTTTCATCTTCTCTATACACACACACATACACATACATTACACAAACTAAGTTATAATTAAAAATTTAATGTTACTTTAATTTCAACTTTATGTTTTAATGTTAATTTTAAATAATTCTGTTCTAATAATTTCAATATATAAATTTTATTGTAATTTATCATCATGTCAAAAAAATTCCTACTTTTTAAAACTATTGGAAATTGTGTCATCTACTGGTGGGAAGGATCTACTTATCCTATGCCACAGGGCTTGCCCTTTTTTAGGGAGTAGTGAATATCCCTTGTTCTTTACTGCGTAAAAAATAAGTTTATGTGCATATTTACCTGAATAAAGTATTATATTCTATTCTATTCTATTCTATTCTATTCTATTCTATTCTATTCTATTCTATTCTATTCTATTCTATTCACCAAAGTAATTATACAGATGAAAGATACATTGGAACCTTAAACTAAGTTTAATAAACTGTATTTTAAGGCCCATCTGCCTCTCCCTTTAGACATTATTTAATGTGTGAAAGAATTAAGTAACCTAGGAACATTTAACTTAACATTTGATTATGAATAAGATGTTTTATAATTAGATAATAAATGGTGGAATCCAAACTAGTCAGGGCCTGTCCTATGGGATTTATGATTCATTAAAAGTTATACAAACAAGACGGTGTATTATATAGGTACATAGAAGGCAGGGAAAAAAATAGGTAATATAATTATTGCAGCTCAAACATGCGTAATAAAATAATAGAAAATTATTTCAAATTGAGTTCAGCGACAACACAAACTCTTTCAAACTCTTATTTTGTTTCCTGAAAGGGTTTGTAGGTGAAATTATGGGTATTTTGGATCCTGTTAAGTAGATGGAAAGGAAAAATCAGGGAAACATGGTCCTGGTAAGTAATCGTACGTGAAGTTCTATCATTATTATACGTAGGCTCCATCTGAAGAATTGAGTAACCTAAAGTAAGAGATAATACTATGTAGTAACGCATCTAGCGGTCATCACTCAACACTGTATTTGAGGGTATTAGTGTTTTCTTTTCGTTTCCTCCCGCGCCTCCGACATCGGTCGTTCGTCATTCACGTTTTCAGTTTCGATCACTCAGCAAGCATCTTTCGATTTCTAAAAAGTATGTTAAAACTTCGCCATGCCGAAACGAAGAGATTATGAAAACAGAAGTGTTATCTTAAGGAAGCTAAGAAAACTTGAAAAAATGAAGATGGAGAAAAATAAATATCGACGTAAAAGGACTATTTCATCGTTGTCGAAAGAAGGTTCGAGATCTCTAGAGAAAAAAGATAATTTTACTTGTACCTTTGTGCCTATAAATGACGCAACCCGTACGTACTTAATTCGCAACCAGGTTGGCTTTAAGAGCACTCCACTGCAGAGTTATAATACAGCTACTTATACAATGCCTCGGCAGTGACGCGAATGATACCTTCGCGCTAGATGGTGAAGCGCTATCCCTGGTGAAGATCCAACATACACCACTACATTTGCATGTTATTTAGGCATGTTTGACACAAAGCTGTATAAATTGAAATAAGTGGGATTTTGTTCGCCGAGTGTCTCAAAAGTTTCATGTTTTTATTTTTTATCACCACACCAGAAATCCGTTTTTTTAAGGTTTACAATTTTTGCGGATAAAAAAAAAGATAAGCCAAAGTTGAGAATCAAGTCAAAATAAGCGTTACCTCAATATATAATGATCATTTTGTGATTGTTATAGTAGGTTTCATTGGAACATCATTATAACAATTTCAATCCAATTCATTTTTGTTAATGGTGGCAAGAGGAAAATTCGGCCAGGATCAGTGGAAGACATGGAAAAGGCACAAAAGGAATGGAATGGAAAACTAATATATCACAGTAATGAGATTTGTCTTTATGACAATATTCTTCTATCTTTGACTAGACAGGGCTGTATTCTCCTTTAGACCACAATATTTTTCAATATCTATGGGAGACCTTTAGCTGAATAAAATTATTAATTAATAGTTCACCCGTACTCTTCTCAGCTTTCTCAAGCCATTTTTTCATTAAAAAATGTTATGTGGATTATCATTGTTTTCTTTGTGAGGTAAAATTAATTTCAGTCATCGTTTTATCTTTGGAAAGTGTCTAATATGTATTTATTTAATTTGGTGAGAACGAGTCAGAAACACCATTGTATTACTTCTGCTGATTAAATCAACAGCACTTTTAATTTAAAAAATATTATAATTTACCACAATTTTTCTGTAACACGAATTGTTCTAATTTTATCCGACAGTAGCCGAATCACATTTCTCTACTAAAGTACGGTCGCCGAGCAGAAGGAATTTCGTACATCTACCCCTAGCTACTGGTCTCTCTCGCTCACGCGTAAATTATATTGGAGTGGCGCTCGCACAGTTCAATTGTGAGCATGAAGACGATATCATTTACGCGCGAGTGAAAGATACAAGTAGCTAGGGGTCAATGTGCAAAATTCTTAATTCATGCGACCGTACTTTACTGTACATATTTTTAAAGCAGATATAGTTTTGACATTCTTTGTTAATTTTCTTAATTCGTTTACTGTGCTAATGTGACGGAAAAGTATGATAATGTGGCAAGGAAGGTAATTTGGTAAAAGTGAGAAGTAATAGAAGGCTCTACTGAACGATCCGGATTTATTGATCCTCGTAATCTCTCATGTGTATTAAAATGTGTTAACTACCCTCACATTTCAATGAGTAGTGGTAATCATTTGTCATGGCTATGCAAGAATTTAAAGAAGACTTATGAAGTCAAGAGTAAATAAAAACGATGATAAGCTTTATGCCTACCCAGAATGAATGAAACAACAACAGATATATATTGGGACGCCAGATATTTGAAAATGATTCATACTGTGTTTAGTTTGGCATCCATATATGTTTTTGGTTTGTTATTTCAATAAAAAATAACCTTTGTGTAATGTTTTGTAGCGCCCTAATTATGCTTTTGTTGGGCTTACTGTCACTTTGTGACAAATGTGAATTAATTAATTCTAGAAGGACTAAAATCAAAAAATCAAAATCAAAAATCATTTATTTCCATAGGATGTTGTTACATCACTTAGATCCGTCATAACATTTTTTTGGGTGAGTTCACTAACCCAATGGCGGAATCTGTGGAGAAGAGCTCACCGAAGAAACTCCACAGTCGTCGCATCTTTTGCGTTTCCTTTTTTAAATAAAATATTGTCAAATTACAAAATGAATGCTAATTTTATATCGAAACAGCCTGTTACTCAAACAATCTATTCCCATGGACATCTGTCCTCTAAGTAATCAGATATCCTGTAGTAACCTTTTTTATACAATTTCTGTTTTATTATTATTTTAAACTTGTCTAAAGGTAAGTTTTTAATATCAGTAGGGACCTAGGGGACTATTTTTTAAAAAGATTTATACATATATGCGGACGCCAGATATAACAAAATCGTAGATATCGTGTTTAGTTTGGCGCTCATATATGTGTTTATTTTAATAAATCAGTAAACAATAATCTTTGTGTTTTGTTTTGTAGCGCATTAGTTGTGGTTCCGTTATAAAAATAATGTTACTAACTTAGTAATAAATATGTGTTAGTTAATTCTAGGCTGCATATTTTTGAGACACATATACGGATGCCAGATGGGATAAAAATTTCACACCGTATTTGGTTTTGCGTCCGAATATGGTAGACTTTTTAAATGTTTTAAATTTTTAGGGACAAAGGAGCCAAAAATCTTCCAAAACATGTATGGGACCTTGTTTAAATAATACCTACGTTTATTTTTCTATTTCACTGTTTAGGTTTAACAGTTCAGTGATCTTATAACGTCAATAAATAATGTTATTTTCATATTGTTTTATTGTTTTGGCTCCTTCATCCGCCTACGCCGTCTACCCGGCTCGTAATATCTATCCAGCTTGCTGTCTTCTAGAGCACCCCACACAGCCCGCATAGTCTTTCATTCGATATGGTGCTTTTAATGGGATTCTGTTTCTGTCCGTCGAACACATGTTTTTGGGATTATTTTTGCATTCTAAGCTTTGCAACCAAATCAGACCGTTGTCTCTTGTAGTAAAGCTTAAATTTGTATGCTTGCAGTTATTGGAAGTTTGGCAACGTCGCATAAACACGTGGACGTTATATAGTCGATAATGTAAAAATTATTTTAAAATATACGGCGGATATCCTGTGTTGTTATTATGAAAGGGAGTTGAGATTGGTTGCATAGTGATTGGCAATATACATATATTTGTATATCAACATTTTAGAGTTTGTAATAAAAAAGATGGTTACTGTCGTCAGATAGGTTCAATGTATCAGTATACATTCAAAAAGTTTCAATAAGTCAACGTCATCTGGTGGACGCCATAATAATGCAAAGTGAAAGGACGCCAAATAGGTTGCGGGATTTATATATATATATATATATATATATATATTTATATATATATATATATATATATATATATTATAGACCTGTTTGAGTTAAGAAGCGCTAGAACCCAAGGGCGATCCAAAGCACCATCTATTGGACTTTGTGGAACAGTGTTTTCTTCTCTCATTAAAATATATTTATTTATTGACTGTGTTTTATTAGGGTAAAAATTTTGCTAAATTGGCAACTCACTCATAGATACCCGCTACCATTACGGTTACTCATTTTTGTCTTAGTTAGACTACGTCCGATTTTTTTATACGTCCATGTTGTCATCCTCATATTTTTTAAATCGGTCGACTTCGGTCACAAAATATTTATGAAAATTGTTAATAATTTTGCGTGACTGACCCTCTAAAGGTTTTCCTAAACATGCCATCATACCATTTAAAGATGGGGGTCTCAACAACTCTACAACTCTATATTATATATTTTCAACTAAATGCGACCGTCCTATACTGGAACTGTACAACAACTGACAAACGTCACATATACAGTGACAACGCTCTACAGAGTCAAAATTAGCCGAATCTCTTTCCAAAGACCGATGTGCAAAAATTATCGCCGGTTACTGCACAAGGGAGGTAAGTCATCAAATTGTTTTTTCCGTTTTCAAGAAGAGTTGCGACAGTAAAGAAAATTAATTCGATTTTCTTGCTATCCAGATGGTTTTTAAAAAAACAATTTAGTGTATCACTTTTATGCGTCTTTCCGGGGTCTTGCCGCCTCAAACATGACCTCTCAAAAAAACAAAAAAAGATGAATTTTAAATTTAGGCACGTAAATAATGAAGACATTGTAAAAGCGTTTAAATCCCTGGAAATGAAAAAGACAGCTGACGCCCATGGTCTATCAGTAAAAATTATTAGTTCCATTGTAGATTGTATTGCACCTCACCTTTGTTGTATATTTAATCAATGTATAGATAATGGTGTGTTTCCTGACTTGATGAAACTAAGTAAAGTTATACCTTTATTCAAAGCTGGTAGTACATCAGACCCCACCAATTTTAGACCCATATCGATACTACCAACGCTTAGCAAAATATTTGAAAAACTCATACTTAATCAATTGCAAAGTCATTTTTATCTCAATAATTTAATTCATATTGCTCAGTTTGGTTTCACAAAGGGTCGTTCAACAGCCGATGCTG
Source organism: Argyresthia goedartella (assembly GCA_949825045.1). Lineage (NCBI taxonomy): Eukaryota > Metazoa > Arthropoda > Insecta > Lepidoptera > Argyresthiidae > Argyresthia > Argyresthia goedartella. Next base: position 18,658,577 of record OX463829.1, on the reverse strand, counting down.
GTGTTGAACTAATCGACAATATTTTTGATGCCTGGGAAGACGCAATGGATGCAATAGGTGTCTTCTGCGATCTATCCAAGGCTTTTGATTGCGTCCATCACGACACTCTTGTCAGGAAGTTACGCCATTATGGTGTAAAAGATCAGGCACTTGGCCTTCTGGAGTCATATCTAACAGATAGGGTTCAGATGGTCGATGTTAATGGGAAAAGATCACCTGGGTCTTCAATAAGTATGGGCGTACCGCAAGGTTCAATTCTTGGTCCTTTATTGTTTTTAGTATATATTAATGATTTACCTTACCTTGTTAAAGCAAAACATGGGTTAGTATTGTTTGCCGATGATACTTCTTTGATATTTAAAGTTAAAAGACAGCAATCAAATTATGACGAGGTAAACAATGCTATCTCTAGTATAGTGAACTGGTTTACTGTTAACAATTTATTACTTAATGAAAAGAAAACTAAATGTATTAAATTCGTGTTACCCAATGTGAATCCGGTAACTACAGACATATTTATAAAAGGACAGAGATTGGACCTTGTGCAGTCGACTGTCTTTTTGGACATTACTTTAGACGCCAAACTACAATGGGATCCTCATATAAATAAATTGTCGAACAGACTGAGTTCGGCAGCGTTCGCAGTTAAAAAAATTAGAGCTCTTACCGACGTAGACACCGCTAGACTAGTCTACTTTAGTTACTTTCATAGTCTAATGACCTATGGTATTTTATTGTGGGGTCACGCTGCGAATGCTAATAGTATATTTATTCTGCAGAAACGGGCTGTTCGTGCAATTTATAGATTAGGGCCTAGAGTGTCACTGAGGGAAAAGTTTAAAGAAATCAATATTCTGACATTTGTGTCTCAATATATCTATGACAATCTTGTGTATGTAAAAAGAAATATAACTAATTTTCAGAAGTACAGTGATATACACAATTTTAATACTAGAAATAAAGACAAGTTGGTTGCTTATGTAAGCCGACTACATAAAATTAGTAATTCTTTTAAAGGCAATTGTATACGCTATTACAATAAGGTCCCTACTGATATTAAAAACTTACCTTTAGACAAGTTTAAAATAATAATAAAACAGAAATTGTATAAAAAAGGTTACTACAGGATATCTGATTACTTAGAGGACAGATGTCCATGGGAATAGATTGTTTGAGTAACAGGCTGTTTCGATATAAAATTAGCATTCATTTTGTAATTTGACAATATTTTATTTAAAAAAGGAAACGCAAAAGATGCGACGACTGTGGAGTTTCTTCGGTGAGCTCTTCTCCACAGATTCCGCCATTGGGTTAGTGAACTCACCCAAAAAAATGTAATGACGGATCTAAGTGATGTAACAACATCCTATGGAAATAAATGATTTTTGATTTTGATTTTGATTTTGAAGAATTTGTCATATTATTCTACTCGTAGTAATAGATGTCTCAAAAGCGCAAATAATCATTGTAACATCGATTATCTCGGTTTCACTGGCACATATTAGCACAGAGATAATGACAAAACCACAGGGGGAATGAGAATCACACGCATTACGTATACACGAATAGGTTTTTGTTCATTACTATGAATAGCAAGAGTATGGGGCATAATGTTAAATAGGATGTAACAAAAAGTTGTTTTAAGTTAATAACCTGGAAAAGTTATTAAAAGTTGTTAAAAGCTGGAAACTTAATAACCTAGAACTGTATGTATTTTTGTATGATGATGATGAACATAATGCAGACTCATGTTTAGCTCAGCTTAATAGTTACTTTCTGTGAACCCAGTCATGAGGTGCGATGTAAGATTCGAGGAATTTTGAAATTTGGTAATTTTATATATATTGGTGTGGTCTTTCCGAATTTGTACCACATTCGAAAAATGGCGCCTAAAAACAGATATTTGACAACCTACTAATTTTAGGATATTTAAAAAATACAGTATAGAAAATTTCTTATAATTAATGTCTCTACATAATTTTGTGAAGGCAAAAGTTTAGCGTACGAGCGCTGCAGTCTCTTTCAAGATGCGTTTTTGGCCATTAATCTCTCAAAGCTCCAGGTAGTTTTGAGGCATCGCGATTTTGAACCTTATGCCATGGGATAAGAATTCAAAACCTGTAACGGGAAAATGGCATCTACAGATGCCATGGGCCGTTGAGAGATTAAATGAACGTGTCCCAGAACAAGATACGTGTTTTTTTTTGGTAATTTTAAGAAGGAGAGGTAATTTTTGCAGAGAAAATAATATCTCTTGTAAAATGAACACTTGTCTGTCTGTCTGTCGGTTTTTTCTTTTTCTGCCTTTTAGTCCCTTTTTCTCAGGAACTTTTGAAGGTATCAAATTGAAATTGATATCAATTACTCATAGTGGTCGAAATACCTCGCAGCGCAACGAAAGAAAAAGTATGGGCATCACTTTTTAGCGGAGCACAATTTCCGGTACTTAATATAAAATCGGAGCTTTTATATTTTCACAAATAAAAACTTTAATTATAATACTTTGTTTTCGAGGAAGTTATGCATTATGCATTCTGTAAATAAAATGTGAAATTTATTGCTTTTTCCACTCAAAACCATATTTATCATATTCATTATACACAACTACATTCTATCTTCCTTTATTGTTAATGGCAATGTCTCTTTGGACCTCTCTATTGCATTATACTTACATCGCAACTACAACATTAAAATTTCGACACTGGTTGTCACAGATATCACTCTGAAGAAAACGAAGAACAAAAATGTGACTTGACTTCTGCGAGAAAGTCTGCGAGAAAATTCAAAAATATAAATCCAATAAAAACTCGCGATAATATGCGTATTTTAGGTACGCCAACATACTGCCGAAATCATAAAAAAAAATGGATTGCTTACTGAAGCACCCCAAAAATAGTATGGAGCTCTTCGACGATGTTATATCTTCCCTATATAGTTTGTGTTTCTTAGTACTAAGTGTGATGTTCATTTTGAATTGAATAAATCTAATTTAGATAGACACGTTTGAAAGTGAATCGCCGTGGCTTGGCTTACTCAATGAAAAAACCAAACAGGTGAATTTTTACTTCAGCCTCATTATATTTTTGATAATGTGCAATATACCTTGGTCTCAAGTAAATAACCCAGTGATCAGGTTTTTTTTTAGAAACATTGTTGCTGGTTTAGTTGCTGTACTTGCTGTAGTTGGTGAGTCTTTGTTAAGAAAATTTTACTTGGACCAGTTCTTCAAAGAAACGAAACATTACAAGTTCTGGATATCTTTGGACGAAACGACTGATTCTTCAGGTAAAAATGTCATGTACTTTATAGATCGACCTCCTAAGAGTGAAAACTTCCAGTAGATCTTATTGAATAGCGAGCAAGTTCTCACAGTTTCTCAATTTGTTCAAGACTGTTGTGGAATAATTCTTTCGAAATTAAACTAGTGTTAATAATGTTTTGATGATGTATACGGATGAAGCGCGTTTGTGATCTTCGTAGGACATATGTTATAAAACTTTTCCCCGTCTATGAAACATGTAACACGGACTTTACCGGATATGAACTGAAGAAATATGATCAGAATATCATAATGTAGATATAGCAAATATTAAAAAATATTCTTGATAGCTCCTCTAGAGTCCGCCTTTTTAAAGAAATATATCCAAATATGCTGTTGCCTCCACAGCCAATAATTACAAGATGGAGTGCTTGGCAAGAGGCAGGGTCATGTTGTGCCAAATATAGAAATAAAGGACATTACATTAAAATAACTCCAAAAAAGTGAACTGAATATAAGTGACTCTATATCAGCCTTAGATCAAGTCAGAGCTTTCCTTTAAAGGTGCACCCGCAAGAATTAGACAAACAACAGCAAAAAGTTATGGCAGAAATCTAGATTAAAAGAGAAAAATATTGGATAAATAATGTTTTTTTTTTATAAAACGTCCAAAGAAAAGATATAAGAAGAGACTTCTGCTTGTGCAATTTTTATGAACAACATGCGCTATATATTATTCTTACGTCTTTGTTAAGATACGTCAGTTTATAAAACACGTACCTGTCATACATATTTTACCTTTTTTATATAATATAGTAAGCTTACGATGTTTAATTAAATTCTGGAAATTGAGTACTACCATACTTTTGCTTTCATTGCGGTTCAAGGTATTCTCATAATATGCAGGATTTTTGGAATATCCTGGTTTAGAACCACATGCAGAACAATAAACATCATAAAAAACTTTTTTTTTACTTGTTTATTAGTAAATTTACCATTAATAGAAAACGACGCCAACCTCAGAATAGGTAGTAATCGAAGCCTTGCCGCCCGCATCTGATCGCGGGCGGAAACGACGGTACCGAAGCAATTCGTCACCAGTAGGAAATATTTGACAACCGGTATTTTTTATTGTACTATTAAAGCAGATAAAAGTAACTTAACATGTAAATTCTACTTCAATCATATAGTAGGCTCCTTTGTTAACTGTGAAGAAAACAAACTTCTAAGTACGCAATCAAAAGATATGGTACTTTCTATGCATCTAGAATCATGAAATTTGGCAAAGGTATATTGTAAAAGTAATGAAAAACATCACGAAAAAACGCGTACGAGAAACAATGCAAAAAACATTTCTTGTCAGGACGTGTATGGTTCATAATTTATTGCTAAGCGGCAATAAAAATACACAATTTGTGAAAATTTAATCTGTCCATCTGCCCTCTGGTGGGCAGACGCAAGAACGGACGGACGAACGGACTCAATGGAGGGGCAGGGGAGGCTTATTATAAGGGTCTCATTAGGCCCCTTTTGGCTATAGAAGCTTGCAAAATACGCCACTACTCCTACCGCGTGGTGTCGTGAAAATTTATTTATGGCCAAAACGCATGTCGAAGTAGACTTTGCCACGCTTGTACGCTAAAACTGCTATGCAAATGAAGAATTATTTGAAATTTTCTTTATTTTATTTCATCGATAAACTGTGACATCGTAAAATGATCCGAAAAGGAGATATTGCCAAAAAACAGTTTTAGGTACAAATTTTCGGTATGGTTATATAACCTGCGGCTGCGCGAGCGGCAACGATTAGACGACGATGTGAGGTGGCAAAGTAGATATTCGGAAAGAGAACATCAAAATCTATAAACTCACCAATTTTAAAAACTCTCGAATAACTTTCCAGGCAAAACTACCAAACGACTGGGGCAGCCCCAGTAGTATGAGTATTCGTAAACTCAAATTCACATCAAGCGCTATGCCGCAATTGGAAAATTGACGATTATTGTATTTTGTTTGACGATACTTGTACTTTTCGATATAATAATTAATAATAACAGGTACGGTAGATTTGAGTAAGCGATCAAAGTCCTAACGCAGCATTATTTTCTACCAGCTGATCACAATGTCCGGGAAAGTGTATCTCCCCACACGCATTGCGCTAAAGTCCCCTTCCCGTCAGGCGCGTAGCCCCCCTGCCTTGCCCTCCCGCAGCCCTCGTCATTAGAAGTGGGCACGCAAAGGGAAATTATCCTCACTTAACCCTCTTGGAGGCGTTAACTGGCACCTCAGGAGAGAGTACTTTCGGGCGATCACTTTATTATACGGATTGGTGTAAAATTTTATAGCATTTGTTGTGTGTTTTGATCACATTACTTTTTGCTTCGTACCTATATATGTATGTCCTTGATATTTAGAGTTTTCGCTATATTTCCTATCGTTTATCGTAAGTTATAGTCCACGGCACCTGCCAAGGAAAGAAAAAGAAGTTAAAAGGTGCTTAAATCAGACTCAATCTTTAACTAAAATTCGCTATTTAAGGCAAGCAATTTTTGATGCTTATTTTTTGACATTTGAGAGTTGTATGTCAAGTCAGCCTCGGGTTTTATGGTCGAAGATATTGGGAATCAGATGGAAAGATCAAAGGAAAGCGTCAAGGCGTTAACTCGCCACTTAGTTTTACGAGTCTGGGGGACTATTGTGTTTCCGACTGAATAGCTCAGAATAACAATTCAGTACTCTCCGCTTTGAGGATTGTCCCTCGATACTTTATAGCAATCGCTTAATTAAGGATCGCTGCCCCACCCTAAAGATTCCTCCGAAATGGGTAGGAAAATATATTTGTTTTATTTTATATTTAATTTAAAAATTATCTAATTAAGAATGCACATTAGTAAGAAGAACATCGGGTCATATGGTGTATCAAGAGCGGCGGCTAAGAACACTATAGAAAAAGGAATGTTGAAATGTTTGAAAAAACTTTGACATTACTACCCCGTATGTGAATACTCGTGACGCTTTTTCATGATTTATGTTAATTTATTTAAATTTAGCTGACGTTGTTCCTGCATAAAGCAAAATATAAGCAAAATACGCTTATCCATATCCTCGTAAAGCATAATATAAGCGCCGCTCAATCAAAAACCCAATACTCATTTTGCGAAAATTGCTTGTACCAAGTGAACTTATCTGAAATCCTTTTACTTTTATAGCCTCACAACAAAAATACATAAAAATATGGCAATCTAAAGCAAGTAGAGAAGTAACAACACCGCTTAGCTTTATGAAACTTTTTCAGAGGATCGTTTGAAGGGAATGTTATGTATTATTCCATTAATGATTTACGTTACCCTGACAGGAAGTTTTATATTGCATCGTATACTGACAGAAAATATATTGTGACAACAGAATGTGATTTATGGTACAATAAGCATGTTGGCAATGTGCGGTCGCCCCCATCGATATTCAATATCGGATTAATAATCATGATGGGTTTGACACATCCTAGCAAATTATAACATAATATTTCTTATTTTTTTGTTACTTTTTTGTGGCAGATGTTTTAATATCATAAATTTCATTGTGTTTGGATGATTAGCTTAACTCTATTTTAAAAACCGCGCGTTAACTAACTATCATCAAATACTGCCTACATTACCTGTGAATTTTCATTTGATCGAATCCGAAAATTGATACCAGCAATCTAGCAAAGTCAAACTGGCTCAAACAGCCATCTAATACAGGAGCCGATTCCAACAAGTCACACATGCGGACGGGCTCCATACAAACAGGGACTCCATACAAACACTGTTAGGGAATGTCCACATTGCGGTCCGACTTATCTACTGTAATTAAAACTTGTCCAGGCATAAGGCTGCGTTCCAATAAGGCGGGTTCCAAATAACAAGGTATCACCAAACAACGAGCTAATTGAAATGCTTGAATTGAAAATTGAAATTTACTGTCAAATTTCATATCTTCATAGCTGCTGCGATGGGCTAGCTCCCAGTGACACAAAATGGGGTATCGAATTTCTGGTCAAACATGAGCACAGTTGTGCCTCTGCCACCCCCTTTGGGAAAAGTCGTGCGTAACGCTGAGTTGTTGGTACAGGCAGTAAAAGAATATAAATTTGCAATATGAGGGTATCCCGTGGGATGCGAGTGGTCCACGTAGAGAATGACGAGATGAGATGAGTTGAATACGTATGTTGTAGTACTAATACTACATCAAGGGTTTTAGCTCATGAAACTATTTTCTATTATTGCAGGACATTCAATTACACGCGGCAAAGTCCTGAAATCCCGCTAGCCGTATTAGATTATGTTTCATTACAACAGCCATTATTAGTAGTTCAAGAATCTAGATAGAATATGTGAAAAAATTGGCTAATTTAATGTAGTTTTTTATATATCGGGATATGTAGGTTATAGAGTGAAGTTATAATTTATGTACCCCCCTACCCCTCCGGGGTGAGCGTCACCTCCCCGCGGTCCGCGGTGTCTTACGGAACCGTACACGATACATGAAAAGGGTGTAAAACGAAATGATGCTTTATAAATTTATTATAAATCTATTGTAATATACATACAGCAACATACATAAGCGATATCAATATAATGTATAGTTTGCGCAGACTCTGCAACGACATCTAATATTTTTAAATACTAACGGGCTTACTTATACAAAAGTAAATTCACTGTTTAGCTTAAGCAGTGTTTTGTCCTTTTCACACGTCGAATATTTTTATTATTTATTTATTTATTTTTCCACTTAACATCTATCTTTACAGGAGTGACCAGAATGCGATAGAGTAGTCTACCAAATAATTATACATTACACATTTTACCTATTAAACTATCTTATAAAATACAATATTATTATTATTACTTAAATAAAATACACATCTCTCTATTTAAAACTTATTATCACATATAGATTCCAGAGCTATTCTTATGAATTCATTCAGTGTACACGAGAAGAGATCTATTTTCTTGCTAATGCGGTTGAGCGTGGCCAGCGCGCGCGTGAGCGGTGCCTTCTGGAGCATGTTGGTGCGCGCGCGCGGCACCGCCTGCAGCTGCGGCGGCCGCCGGCGCTGGACGTACTCGTCCGGGACACACAGGCTCAGTCCCGATAACAAGTCCGGATTATGGACTTTGTTATTTAGCAACCTATAAATATATACTACCATTGTGAGATCCCTCCTAACGCTTAATTCGTTGTACTCCACCATACCTAAAACAAATAGGGTGGGATACATCGCAGGGTATAGGGGATATACTCCATACTGCCTGAGGTACAGAAATCTTACGAACTTATTTTGAATACGCTCCAGCATGAGACTACACTTAGCCTCATGTGGAGCCCAGATGACTGAATTACATTCTAACTGACTCCTCACCAACGCATTATATAATGCTATGATTGTACTAATGTTCGTGAATTCATGGGCCCTACGGAGTACAAATCCAAGATTTCGAAAAGCCTTTTTGCAGACTTTTGTGATGTGACCACTGAAGTTGAGGTTAGACTTAATTTGCACCCCTAGATCCCTGACTTCCTTCACCCTGTCTAGTAACACGTCCTTCATTTGGTAGTTGTATTGAAGGGGAGCTTGCGCCCTGGAAAACGTTATCGCTACACATTTCGATGTGTTAAATTGTAACCGGTTCTCCTGGCTCCACGCTACCACCCGGTCGATGTCACGTTGTAATTTTTCACAGTCAGATGGGCTGTTTATTGTTGATCATAATGAGGAACTCTAGAGGTCCAAGATTACTCCCCTGACTCACGCCTGACCTTGTGTAGTAGGGTTCGGATCTGTGACTTCTATACTCTACAAATTGTTCCCTATCCGTCATGTAGCTTGCAAAGAAATTCAACAAATGCGGTGTACATCCTATGGATGCCAATTTCTTCAGCAAGATGTCATTATCCACTAAATCAAATGCCTTTTTGAAGTCAAAATAAGCGGCATCGACCTGTACCCCTGCATCCACCGCCGGAACTACCTTACATAGCAGGTTAAGCAAGTTGCTGGTGGTGCTACGCTGGGGCCTAAAACCGTGCTGTTCATTTGCGAGTTGTGAATCGACTTGTGATAGTAGGCTTTTCTGGATAGCAGACTCAAATACCTTTGCAGGTGTTGATAGCACCGCTACAGGTCTATAACCCTCCTCCGCTGATCCCGCCCCGCCCTTTGGTATTGGAACAACGCACGTAGTTTTCCATTGTTTTGGAAACACTGCTGATGTTAAACTAAGGTTAAAGAAGTGAAAAAGCGGCTCCGTTAGTACTGTACGACAGTCCCTATACACATAAGTAGGTATACCGTCGGGTCCCGCTGATCGTTTGGGCTTTAGCCGCTTCAGTGCCTGTTTTACCTCCGACAAATGAAGAGTCTTCAGATGCACCCGCGAGGCCGCATTTTCGCCTCCTGCCTCTATCACCGCTCTTTGTGTGTTAAGTTCCGCTCGCGATGGATTATAAACAGAGTGAAAGTATTTTGCAAACTCTGATGTACATTGTGTATCGTCCAAAACCAGCCCATTTTGCAAAATACTTATGTTATTGCGCCCTGCCTTTTTAGATTTAATATAATTCCAAAAAGATTTCGGGTCCTCAGTTAAGTGATTTTGCACCCTGTTGCGGTACTGCTTGTGCGCCTCGTCTATCAGTCTTTTCACCTTTGATCTACAAACTGTGAACTCCTTATAATCCGATTTTAATTTGCTTATCTTATACGTTTTGTGTAATTGTGCTTTGATTTTTATGTTGTTATTTCAGCAGTGTACCACTCGGGGTAAATGTACCTCGAGGTTACTCGCCTTTGCTGTTTTCTGGGTACGCAGTCTTCTACAATACTATTCAAAGTTGAATAAAAATAATTTAGTGACTCTTCAACATCTACCATACTGTACAGCGGTTGCCAATCCACCAGTAGTAATGAGGAGTACAATCTATGAAAATCCGCTTTACCAAAATTCCGTTGTGTGTGGTCTTCCTCTTGTTTGTCATGTTTTGTCTTGCTTTGACTAAATGTCAAAGCAAGACAAAACACTGACTTAACTAAACTGTGAATTTACTTTTTTATTAGTAAACGCCACTTTAAAAAAATGCCACCACTGCTCGGAAATATGGCTAAAGATAGTGTGTAATGGGGCCGCAAAAAAAAAGTTAACCAGGACAACAAAAATATATCTGGACTGTTTGAACTGTCCAGAAAAAACATTGTTGGCTTGATTGTTATGGTTCTGTCTCATGTTAACAGATGGCACTTCACCCATGATGAACGAAACTATTTGGCACTTTATGCCATGTCGGTAAAAGAGTGCGTCAGTAAAGTAGTAAGTAAGTGCTGTCAATTGCATAAGATGGCGGTCTCCACAATGGCGGAGTACAAAAGGAAGTTTTTATCTCTTTTTTTTCTGTGTAGTTATTTTAATTTCCTCGCAGTAGTCGCGAAAAGCACTATGTAAAGTCTCTGCAAAAAAAATAAATGGACTCGTCTCTTAGAGTAAACTCACTCGTCCATCTATTGCTCATTTTTCAGCTTCTACAATAATGTACTGATGTATCATCGCACAAAAAGACTTAAGGAACGAAAATTAATATGGCAAAAACAGAAAATTGCGCAATTGCGGCCAATTGCGAGTCTGACTTGCGCACCGAGGGTTCGGAACAAATGAAGTTTATTCTTGATGGAACTACTTGTGCTATAAAAACTTAGCAAATGAGTACTCAGATGAGTTTTACTTCGGAGCTTTGTTTGGACTAGTTAGGAGAAAACGTATTAAAAGTAAGTAATAAAAAAAAACTTGGGAAAAATTCACTGACCCCTGAATTCAAATTAGAATATATTGCTGGGAAAAACTGGACTAAACCATTTTTATTCTGTTAGCATATTTAATATCAATTCTAATGACATAAATTTCTAAGAGAGCACCCTTAGAAAAATCAGAGATACCGTCATTTTAATAAAACGGGCTGTTAGCAAGCGAAGTCCGCGCGCGACCCCGCGACATATTGCGCATTTTGGCCACGACAGCTGAGCAGCTATGACGCGTCGTTTTCTATATGTAAGCAAAAAACCAAAAAACGAAGCCCTCTTTGATCCTTTCACGCTTTTCTGAGAAAAAGCGGCTTGACGGATGGACAACGAGGTGATCCTACGTTCACGCAACTCTGGGTTTTACAATTTTCGTACATGCAGTAAAACATAAATCGGCTTTTTCATATTAATCAGGACTACGGTTCTTTAAGGTTGTAAAAATCAAATTTGGAGGTCAACGATATCAAAAGATATGGTCGTTTATGATACGAACGGTTTTGTAAAAACTCTTCCCCACGAGCAAAAGCGAGATCACATACATCGCATGAAAGGTCTGAGCGAGACTAATAATATACTATGTCAATTAGTACAAACAAGAAAATACAGCCAAAAAACTGTTTCTTTCATACAAGAAATGCATAATTAGGTGCATAGATAGATGATCTATGCGGAAATACCATTTTCGTCGGCAGTGACGCTGCCTACGAAGACAAGGGTCCCGGGTTCGAATCCCGGTGGGGCAAATATTTGTTTGTTGGGAACGGATGTTTTTACCCTAGTCATGGTTGTTTATCTATCTAAGTATAATATTTATCTATATAAGTAGGTGTATCGTTGTCTAATACCCAAGATACAGGGATTCCTAGTTTGGGGCTAGATCAATGTGTGTAAATGGTGTCCAAGATATGATTATGATGATTATAATGATCATTAATTAAATTAATACTAGCTGGTGCCCGATCTTCATCTGCGTGTTCCTAGGAATGATCATTTACCGAGATAACGATACCCTCCTTCTGGTGCAGTCGGATAAAAAGTATCCTAGAAAATAATCTAGCTCTTAAACTATCTCTGTGCTAAATTCATTCACATCCGTTTTTAGCGTGATTGAGACACAAACACACAAACATCCAAACATACAAAAATCAAAATATCGCTACTTTCACATTTAAAATATTATTATATAGTTGGAATATATTATTACAGCAATACTATGCTAATATAAAAGACATCAACGTGCGCGCGCGCCTCACAAATATCTGTCATGAAAAACCCTTTTGCATGAAGTCCCCATACCTACGGCGGATGGTATCATACACAAATTATATAGCAAATATATCAAGGATCATTTCGTTCAAACACATTTTTCGTGTATCATTAACAGTTTTCATTAAAATTTTAATAAAGCACACTTCGGGGCAGTTTGGGGGCGCGGGACGTTACGCTCACCCGGGAGGTAGGGGAGGGGGGAAGGAAAATAGAAAACTTCGTACGAGTTTGCAAAGGCTTATAATTACCAACCGAGAAGTTTACGGCACGGCAAAGGTGAGGGCTATAGCGAGGTTCGTAAAAAAGTCTTCTCGAACGAGTTGCGAATAGAAATAATTTTCCGCTTGAGAACACAAAATCAAGCGCGAAGGTGCGGTAAGAAGGCAGAAATAGTTATTTGTGTCACAAGGGAGCAAAATGATGTATTTACGTCGAGGGCGGTACATCGAATCCAGAGTGAAGCGAAGGATTCTACGATAGAATCCTGAGCGTGGCGAGGGATTCTAAGTTAGAATCCTGAGCGTAACTAAGGATTCAAGTGTTAACGCCCATGACGAAAATAATTTTGCTCCTGAGTGACACATACAACTTTTCACACCGACTATGAGGAAAATTGAAATTAAATGCTCTTAAAATAATGAAATAACTATACTTTGAATTATACTTTCACCACTTTTACAGTAATCGAACAACGAAAACTTTTTTTTTTATAATGACGGATTGTAAGGATTAGGGAAAGGTCACCCCACAAATAAAATATTCCTGTGCTACTTTTACCAATGTGTAAAAATAATTGAATTGAATATTACAATGGTATCGGATATCAATATTCATTATATCACAATAACAGTCATCGATAGTTTTGATTTCAGTAAAACATATAATTTATTGTGACTTTTTTTAATATTACGAAACATTCATAAATTTTCATATAACGTTGTTAAAAGTAAAACTTGAAACATGTTCGTTTTTAATCGTCTACGATGAAATTACAATCGGTTATTTTATTAAGATCTATGTTCAATGGGCAGATTGCGTAAATGCTACATGCCAATGAATAAATTAAAAATGTAGCAAAGTAGCATTTTGCTCCCTCTCGTCGTGGACCAAAACTTACTTTTCCGAACGAAAGGTGTAAAAAATATATTTCTGGCTCTATAACATATGTATGTTATAGATATATATATCCCGGGATATCTATCCCGATAACTAAAAGTACTGTATTAATTTCGCCAAATATTTAGCTCAAATTCTTGTGCTCAAATGTAAGTGCTAAACCTGACGACCTTCAACAGTTATTCTCAACCACGACTCATTAAATCCTGAGCTTTATCGAACGGATGTTAGTTCAATACTAGTTGTCCCTAATTGGATCAGGCCATTATGTAATGGTAAATAATTGTTTCATGCCCAGATTGGGTTGTGGCGGGCAACAAGCCCTAATCACTTTAGGGCAATTGGTGTATCAGTTCTCGGTTTACCTTTTTTTTTTATTTATTTATCAAATTACAGAGTTTTAAATACTTATCTAACTTAATGCACTACTTAAATCACTAAGGTTTGTTTGTAGCACAAAATTAGTCTAGTGTATTATGTAGGTAGGTCGATAAAAACAATATGTATAAGCATGAAGTCAGTTGCTGGCTAAAAGGCAAAATACAGTTTGTGTACGACTATGGAAGTAATGATATAAAGTGTGATTTTAATTTGTGATTGACCTATGTGATTGACCTATTTCTGCTAATCTCCTATTACTTTAGCTTATCAACGAGACAATTCTCATATTAGGTACATACGTTTATGACCTAACCACCTTGTTCTTGTGACCTACCATTTTAACAGAGTCCCCGATTTTAGATTGATTATTATTATTATTATTAGCCTACATCAACCCACTGCAAAGGCCTCTCTTTCCCTCCCCCTCGATTTTAGATACCATTCTTTAATTTTAGAGGCTTCTAATCCTATTGTATCGTAAAGTGTTCAATGTAACAATCATCTGGCCCTATTGGCAAATTATTTATTTAAAGTTAAGCAAAAAAGCTTTTTAAATCAGGCTTTTCAGCCACCTTATGTAAAAAGTTAGATGTTTTGCTATTTTAAAAGGATTTCTTTTTAAAATAGCAAAACAACTAGTTTTTATATGTTTGCGTTATTGTTGCAAACGTTACCAGAGAGCTCTGTATGCAACCATTTAAATTGTATACGGTATTTAACGCGGATGTGGATTTCAGTGCTTCCGGCCTAAAATTAATGAGCTTTCTTCCGCTTACTTAATTAACTGCTCCGGCCCAAGCGGGGTTATATTGTTGGCAAAATAAATGAACAAGAATAAGTATTTTGCACTTGTTTTGGTGTTCTTTATCAACAGATATTATATTATGAAATATAATCATATCAGTTTGTGTTAGGGAACTGAAGATAAATCATCGAATTAATTTTATATAGGACTTTCGGTGTTTCTGAGGACCGTTAAGCGATACTTTCGCTAATTGGTAGTGGTAGTTGTAAAAGCCATCCACTAATCCGCTTTGAGCTAGCATGATGGAGTATGGCTTAATCATACTCGTATCTGGGGAAAGTCATGTGCCCCTCGGTGGAGACATTAATTTGGAGTTGATAATACCGCGTTGACAAATATCACACCACCTCGTGACGTCTCAAAGGCGTGTCGACTAGCACTGGAAGCAGTTTCTTCTGGTACATCATAAATACACTGGAACCCAAGACGGACACGTATGCTGCTGTGTCCCGCCTGGCCGGCCGCCGTCGCGTACGTCCCGCACCGCCCGCCGCCGAACAACAGAAGCGGCAGGCTGAGCCGCGCCCGACTCCAGCCACGCCCACCGTAGCCCGCCGAACGCGACCGTCGATAGGGAAGGCTTTATGCTGCTCCAAAACAGGAAGTACCAGTCCAGACGCAGCCGCAAACAGCGTGGCACCGCCCTGGTGAGTGCATCCCCAAAGCTGCCACTTCCACCCTCTAGGATCGACGTGAAAATGACCTGCGAGGAATTTGGGGATCACATTTTGGAAAGTTTGCAAAAAAATCGGCCGTCTGGTATCACGAAGTCGAATGCACACAAAGAGTCGGAAAATGACCGGCGGACCTCAAGACGATGATCGTGGCCAATTATTGCTGGCCGGAAGACATCGTTCACCGACGCTGCAAGGAAGCAAGACCGAAGAAGAAAATCCCTAAAGCTAGGCTAATAACTACTTTGTGTTTTTCTAATAAATTATCTATCTCTTTCAAGATACCTATAGATATTTGAATCATATTGATTATTGATATCATGAATATCAGATAGCCTGATCGCGTGCGGAATACTGAAGTGCTGCAATGTGCCAATGTGGGTGGCATTGAGGCCTACCTCATGAGGCGACAGCTACTGTGGTGCAGAGAAGTGACAACGAAGGCAGAGCAAAGTGTCGCGAAGCACATTTTCTACTCAGAACTTGAGGAGGGCAACCGCAAGCATGGCGGACAACTCCTCAGGTGCAAAGATATGCTGAAGCGGCACATGAAGAAGTGCGGCATAGAGTTTCCCAATGTGAGAAGCAAGCCGCTCTCAGACCCGAGTGGAGGACTTTGGTTAAAACTTTGGTTTGGTGATTTTGAAATCCGCCGGCGCGCCGAGCTCGAAACCAAGCGCGATGAGTTAAAAGCCCTATCACCTGCGCTCATTCATTATAATTGTATTGATGATGTGCTCACATGCCCGCAATACGCGAGGATCTTCACAAGGAAGATTGGCTACATAAGCCACATGCGAGCACACGAGCGAGTTCAAAGCTCATGAAGCGGTCGCCGTGACCGAAATCGGTCGGACCTCTTATATTATATATAGATATAGGTTTTGTTACCTGTTTTAGGACTCCGTAGAGAAACAAGGAACCCTTATAATTTCGTCAATTCTGTCTGTTGGTCCGTATTTCACAGCAACTTTATGCAGAAACTATTAAGACTATACAGTTGAAACTTTGTATGTAGATGTATTCTGTGAAACACTTTACGATTTTTACACAAAAATTTAAATAATTAAAGGGGGCTCCCCATACGTGGAACTGAAACCAAAATTTTTTTTTTCATTAAACCCAATATGGTGGGGTTTCTATAGATAAGTCTCGAAAAATGACGTTTCTATAGATAAGTCTCGAAAAATGACGTTGAGGTTTTTGAAACATATTTTCCTCAAAGTAAATCGTTAATGAGATCTATCTCGTTAACGATTTACTTTGAGTAGGGCCTACCTACCAAGGTGGAAACATATGTGTCCTCCTCGCTCTTACTTTTAAAGTAAGAGAGTTCAAAATCTACAAAAATATATGCTGTGTATTTCAATACACACTTTCAACGAAAATTGGTTTGAATAAAATAAAATAAGCAGTTTTTAAGATATGAAATGAAATAAATTTATTAAAAACCGCAAAGCTAAGTTAACTTAAAAAACAAAGTTACAACACACACATCCAGTCACATAATTACTTGCTACAACGGAACCCTTCATGGGCGAATCCAACTCGCAGTTGGTCACTTTTTTATATTTTTTTCTCCCTTTTATCTTTGTTGCGCGGGCCTTAGCCAAGCCATTATTGATGGGTTAGATTTATTATTTATTTTAGGCCTTTTTCAAGTTGCTGGACCAAGTGCATGTATATTGTACTTTGTACACAATAATTTTGCTGCTGTTGATTTAGTATGTGTCCCATAAGTTAAAAAAGAAAACATATTTTTCAATCATCAGTTAATATTTACCCGCAAGCAATCTAGGCGGTGAATCATTAAACTCATATCAACCTGAACATTTACGTCTTAATTAACACATTAAGCGCAGACTCACTCCGGAAAACTGATTCATTAAGATCGATATCCGTCAATAAAGGCGTAATTTATGAACAAAACCGATGATAACGATATTTTGACGATAGCAAAATATATTACAGGAAGTGACAATAACATTTCGATTTCAAAACAAAAACAAGTTTTAAATTCGTTTCTCTGTTTTCCTTCCAAACCACAAAATCTGCGGTATTTTTTATCGATGCCGACATACACCCTGTGGCTCCATTCCTGTAGACAATGACGGTTTAGTGATAATGACGACGGTCAACTTTAGACAGCCATTATCTGACTTTTATACGCCTCTTTGATTAGATGGTAACCGTTTTTTATAAGATGTAATTTTCAATTTATTACAGAGTTTTTTAATTACAATTTATATTTAAAAACAATCTAATACTACGAGCGGCACCGTGCCCAATATGCTGACGAGTCGCTTAGGGCTGTCTCGCCGAGCGTCAGGGCCCCAGCCGAGCCGGCCCGAGGGTCTCGACGCCGTAAGGTATAAATAAATATTCATCACCGAGGGCGGCATATTTGCGTCGTTTCAGACCTTTTACAGCTGACACTGCAGTGCCGGCTGTGGCTGAGGTCGCTGGTAGATGCGATGAGAGCTAACGTATCCATGCGTGTCTCGTCCCAACCTAGCGGTATCACCTTCTGCCAGGGAATGAGGGTCATTCCGTTTGTCCTGGCCATTGGGTTCGAGAATGGCTGACACGCCACAACTGGCAAGGGCCCGACGAATGATGTTATTCAGGCTGGCATGACGGAGACGACGTAGTTGACGAGAGGCCATGGTTTCCCAATTGGTCCATCCTGGTACCACAGCAGCAGCGGCGTAGTTAATTCTTCCTTTAAGCAGGTTGCTCACTATGGGATGTAAAAGATCTCAAGAAATCTTTACGAATATATATTATATCGCTTAGTGAGTAACCGGCTTGAGCCGAGTCGCAGGCAGACGGCTAGTCTCAACGTGGCTCGATCGAGCGGGGCGCCCATGTGCTTGCAGGGGATAGCGTGCAATCACCTCAATTTCTACCATTGATTGTCGTAAAAGGGTTTTTCCCAAAAATAGTACGAAGTGTTCCCATAACATCTGTGAAGATAGTATCCGAAAGTGACTAATCCTGGACAATTATTAGAAGTGTCCAGGAAAACCCAAAAGTGTCCAGTAAGTTAGTATGAAATCCCAGTACATATCATAATATTTAAATCTCGAACTATAAAAGTGTCCAGTAAGTAAGTATGAAATCCCATTACATATCATAATATTTAAATCTAGAACTATAAAGGTGTCCAGTAAGTTAGTATGAAATCCCAGTACATATCATAATATTTAAATCTAGAACTATAAAAGTGTCCAGTAAGTAAGTATGAAATCCCATTACATATCATAATATTTAAATCTAGAACTATAAAAGTGTCCAGTAAGTAAGTATGAAATCCCATTACATATCATAATATTTAAATCTAGAACTATAAAAGTCTCCAGTAAGTATGTATAAAATCCCATTACATATCACAATATTTAAATAAGGAACATTTTTTTTTCTGCAAAGATAAACTAAGGAGGTTATTGGCAGTTAAGGGCATTTAATAAAAAGGAGAAACCATAGAAGTTGACGTGTCTGAATTTCAATTCTATTGCACGATGTATAATGATGATGATGATGATGAAACTCAGTTCATTTGTATTTTTACTATTTTGATACTAATAAGGAATTAGGAATTCGGTACTAACAGAAGAAAAAGACGAATAAAATAAAATATTGACAACAAACATGACATGTTTTTATTTTTGAGAAAAGCACTATACACGCCCCGAACATAAGTGCCATCCTGGCCTCGTATTATAGCCGGACCTCGCCTTCGGCTCGGCCGGCTAGATCATACTCGTCCAGGATGGCTTACTTACTGGTCTCTGCAGTAATGTACTAATCCAATCCAATCGCCAAATAATGAATACACAAAGTTGACCGCCGTGGTCGTCATGTCATTGTTACTGCTACTGGAATCAGGCCGCTGTATGGCAGTTAATTCTGCGGGCTGTAGCGTGCGTCGCAAATGCTTACACTGCCGTCGAACACGTGAGTTATGGCCGGGGCTGGGATACGGCGATGCGGACATTGCGCGTACATTTTTACGATAACGGGTTCGATCCCCGGCTGGGGATACAGAAAAAAAAAACCCTTGGACGTACGTGTATTATGTCGCTGTTTCTGGTGCCCACGGCACAGGGACTCCTAGTGTTGGGCCAGTTGGAATGTATGTGCCTCTTTGTAAATGTTTATATTTATTTATTTTTACCAGACTACATTAGAACTAGAATTTTTCGAGTGTATGTAGGTGTCGTCGCTAATTGGTTGAATGAGGCACTTAATTAATAGCTCGGGCCTTTTGTTAAGGATCGGCGTTAAGGCAAATGGCTAGCCTTTTCATTAAAATTAAGCATCGTCATCGTCGAAAGTCAGCGTTTGGATTTATAGGAATAGAGAACTGGCCTGATTCGTTTTGTTAAATGGTGTCAACGCAACAGATGATTTCTTTCAGAGCCCGAACTTTTAGTATATTGCCTAATTTATACAAATGATAACGACATTTGTAGCTCCTGACCATTTTGTTAGGAAGCGCTACAGCCCCAACGGCTAAACGGATTTGAACAAATGAGATGTCGTTGGATTCATCTAAAGGGTAATTTTTTATTTGAGGCAAGAAATGTAAAGAAACAACTGTCATTTTCCAGTACAAAAAGTATAATATGAATGTCAAAGCCAACGGTTTTGTTCTAGAAAATGACAGTTGTGTGTTTACATTTCTGGCCTCAAATTATAAATAGTACTGTAGACAATTTAATTTTGTAAAAAAATTATTGTTTGAATTATTGTTTGAATTTAAGAAAGAAAATTACTGCGGCTACTTTCATACTCCATGTAAGTAACCAAGTGCATTCATAAGTTTGTATGTTGTAATTCAAAGAAAGAATGTGAAAGATTCAAAATGCAGACGGGTTATTTGTTTTTATGATAATTCTGTTTGTTACTGTAGAGACACATCACGCCTTCTGCCATACTGGGAGGCAGAGTGACAGTTATGCCAGTCCAGTCGGGGGCAAGCACATCGAACTGACTATAGTAAAAACACTTTACCGTAAGTCTTTTGACAGATCTCTGCTAGTGAGGCGACCTGCTTAAATCATCGATTAAATTGAAGAATCGATGCGTACTTCATATAGCCGAGAATCGATTGTGTCTTATTTAGTTTTTGTCGTGACGAATCAAAATAAATGTCAAATAATCTAACTAACGTATGAAATGTATGGCGACCTGTCTATAAACGCTGAAAAATCACGACGCAAGAAAGTCTCGATGAAGATTTTCGTGATTTCCAGAAGCCCGGCTTGCTGTAAATATGGGAGGAGACAACCATAACACCGTAACCCCGGAAACCACATCACCGGAAGCAGACCAACATACCATCACATCGACGACACACTCACACAAGGAAAACCACAGCATCCAGCTGGTAACCAAACACCACAACAGAACGGATGGGAATCGGGGAGGAAGATTTGCACCACAATGCCGCAATCCACGACAGAACGGTTGGGCATCGATTGAATTGAAGAATCGATTGTGTTTTATCTAGTTTTTATCGTGACGACTCAAAATAAACATCAAGTGACCTATCTAACTTTTGAAATGTATGGCGACCTGTCTAGAAACCGACATATTAGTGTGTTTGTCTAACAGAAAAATTAAATATTAGACCTTACAACAAGTCACTTCGCACTACGACAAAAGCAGTGGTGATCAAGGTGACAAGATGTCATAACAAGATAGAGACCATGACAATGCTCTAGGGAAAAATGAGGATATATATGCCGTGAAATCTCTATGATAGGAACATTCCACAAAGTTTTAAAGCCTAAAAATGCGACATCATTCTTCATCTTTCGTCCTGACACCCCTTGGCAGGGGTATAGGACAACGACTCACAGTACAGCTCTCCACTTTGTCCGATCTGCAGCCATCTCCAGCTCTGCCCAGTCTGAGCTAACCTCGGGGCGGCCTCTTGATTGCACCCTGCAGTGGGTAGGTGTAGACTGATTGATTATGATTATGATTATGAAAATTACTTAGTATTATTTATATTTAAATATTATTATTATTGTTTTAGTCCAAAAAGTTGTGTACATCATTAATTTAATATCTAATAAGATTAAACATTCATTCACAATAGTCATCCAGTCAATTCAACTTACTAATCCTCTTACTTTAGATTTTTTGGGGAACATCACTAGAGATTAACAAGAAAAATCATTCATCTTCATTAGCTGACGTAACCTTGTAACGACGTAGTGTTCTAAAATAAACCATATTTATTGTTCTTAGAATTGAATTATTAAATTATTAACACAAATCTACAGCCAATCGGACTTCGGTAAAATAGCAGACTTAATATGGGCCATTTACGGATAACTATGCTCCTTATTTATCGACTTCTTGGTGATTGTAAATCGTAAAATTGAATTATTTTGTCATCATAAGCTATTAAGTATTGTAACGGTTGGGCACCGGGAAGGAAGATCTGCACCACAATGGCGCAATTCACGACAGAACGGTTATCCATCGGGAAGGAAAATCTGCACTACAATGCCGCAATCCGCCGCAATCCATGACAGAGCGGTTGGGCATCGGGAAGGATGATCTGCACCACAATGCCGAAATCCACGACAGAACGGTTGGGCGTCGGGAAGGAAGATCTGCACCATAATGCCGCAACCCACGACAGATCGGTTGGGCATCGGGAAGGAAGATCTGCACCACAATGCCGCAATCCACGACAGAACAGTTGGGCGTCGAGAAGGAAGATCTGCACCATAATGCCGCAATCCACGACGGAACGGTTGGGCATCGGGAAGGATGATCTGCACCACAATGCCGAAATCCACGACAGAACGGTTGGGCGTCGGGAAGGAAGATCTGCACCACAATGCCGCAATCCACGACAGAACGGTTGGGCATCGGGAAGGAAGATATGCACCACAATGCCGAAATCCACGGCAGAACGGTTGGGCGTCGGAAAGAAAGATCTGCACCACAATGCCGCAATTCACGAGAAGATAACGCTAACCCCGCACTGATACTACACGTCCGATTTCCAGGAGTGTTTTTCGAGCCCCAAAAGCCATCCGGAAATATCCACTAGCGGGGTCATTAATTCTGCGTCAACACGAGTAAGATGACATAATCTCAAATGAGTCCAAGAAACAAGACGAAACAAGCAACAGCAAGTCAGCAGAAATTAAAAAATCTCGGTCAGGCAGAATCGTGCGACAGTTTTTCGATTTACTGTTTTTTGTGTGATATTTAAATTCTTACCTATACAACTTTTACATTTACTATATAAACCTAGGAACGTGTACTATTTTTATATCGATCTTTTTTATTTTTTCTTGTTGTAATTCGCCATAAGTTTGTATCTATGTTATTAATGATGGTAATTAGTTTTTTCAAAAGGGGGAAGTATTGTAGGTACCTCATACACGACGCACCCCTATACTTTAACTAAAAACTAAAATGCATCCTTGTAAATTTACTTTGAATTAATAAATTGGTTGGCAACCCTGTAAGGTTGTATTTGTGAAACCCTGTATCCGTCGCCCCTAACCTTTTACATAGAGACTCAACCGGCATATTAAGCCGGACTTATATATATACGGATGGAGGGCTAATGCTAGTTTCGCGGTTTATTGAACAATTATAACGACTTCTGCTCTTGGCCATCGCAATATTGAAAGTAATCCAGTATTCCACTCACGTTGTTGGATCAAATATCTGGAGCCTGATTCTGATGAAATGTTGAATTAGTTGCAGTGTCGTCAGAGTGACGGTATTCTCTTTGTAAATTTACGCCGGAGTCAGTGGTAGTTTAGGTATATTTACCTAAAATCCATCAAATTCTGGCTTTACTGGTATCGCTTGCTAACGCGCTCGCAATATCGGGCACTCAGCAGGCGGCGCGCTCGCGCTTCGTGGAGCTACCGGGCGGCGTAAAGCCGCATTATGTGTATGAATCAGCCCTGACCGTGCTGAAATCGCACAGTTCATGTCCTCACATTTTGCTCTTTCGGGAATTTAACACGAACAAAAATATATGTACTTGTTAACTAAGCCTCCGGAAGGTATTGAGCCAATGATATCGTATGTATTCGCTGACTCTACCTGTGTTCAAATTGTAACTACTTAGTTACAATTTGAACACAGGTAGAGTCAGCGTCGTATAGCACGTATAACTACGTCAGTATAGCAACCAATTCGGTTCTATGTAACTACATGGGGTTGCTTCGCTCCGTTCCGTTTCGCTCGGCTACAGGTTGTATCATAAAGTTGTACCCTAACATAACCAAACTTTAGTATTCGGACAGAAAGGGACCTACAGCAACCAATTAACAACATTTAGCGTTAAGGCATACACAGATTTTGTTCCGGTTTGCGGATCAGTGAAGACCACGTGAAGACCGAAGTCTGTGTACTATTCAGCACCTAACAGAGCTGACTAATATACAGATAACGGCTTTATTTTAGGACAAATTGAAAAATAAAATCTAATTTTAAGTTTCGCGATACGTTAACTACTACTACTAGTAACTTTACAAAACTACTTCCTGTTTATTAATATAAACCTCGCTGTTCACAAGAATAAAAGATTACTTTAAAACATAGTCGATAATCGAATACTTCGAATATTTGGATTAACAGATGTGTAATTACTATTGTTTACTGGCTAAACTTGGGCACGCTATGTTTTATGTTTAATCAGTTTTTCAATATTTTTTTAAAGAACCACCCACGGTGAAGTCCCTATTTCACAGTTTTTAATGGTTTCACTTGAGGCTATCAAAAAATAAATATTTCAATATTTTTTTACCCCCGCCGCATCTCATCGTGTGGCCTCGCCCGAACGACGAAGTCAATGTGAACAAACTACGCTGTAAAGGAAAAATGGAGGTCATGAGGTTTTTAGGGATATTTTAGAAATTTAATTTAATTTAGAATATTTTGATGGGAATATCGGTATTTAGTTAAGAACACAATTATCTCAAAATGACTTTCTCAGCTTGGTGGCGTTGAACATTTTTTACATGGCCAACTGACTATCGAAATTCAATCGACAGTGAGCAGTCATTGCGACGTCTTTGTCACTGAAGCATCATTTTGTCAGAAGAATGGCGCCTTGATGTAGTCCGATTCGCGTTAGAATTAATATCTCGATGACTCTGAGGAAACTTATTGGGTGATAGGATGGATGTCACGTACATTGTGGGTAAGGGGAGACTTTGATGAAATTGGTTGAGCATGATGCCTTTGAACTAGAGCATTATCGTCACAATCAAGTTAATAGTACTTGGGGTGACTTTGTTTCCTAATTATGTCGCCTTTGTATTGAACTAACTAGCTAGGCGAGATTCAATTTACGTTACCCTAGGTTACGGGGTAACATCAATAATAATAAGTATTATCCTGCCTGAGTATGAGCCTTAATTACATAGTAATTAATTAAACATGTCTTACAAAAAACTACATGAATACTGTGCAGTGTCACTACTTGGAGAAAATTAGAATCGGTCAATTTTGTGCATGGTTAAGGATTTAGAGCACCACAAATGTATTTTTTTCAACTATGGTATCCCCCACACAACAAATGCAAATTAAACCTAATCAACTGCAGACATTATTCAAAAAGACATCCCATACAAACTAAATTAAATTGGCCTTACACGGCCATCTGGCTGGCCATCCCACGCAGCGAAAATCACTGGCCGACAATTTAGCAACAATAACACAGGACAACTGTCCGCCAGCCTCTATTCATTAACCCCACAAGCAACGTATCGCACATCTCAAATACAGGAGCGAGCCAATTAAAGTTGACCCCGTCCCGGTTCTGTGTGCACTCTTAATCAGGGACCAGATACACGGTTAATTAATGTGCTCTGTTTCATTTCTTTTTAATTGTTTTCTCTAACATGGCCAGCATTACAAGGGCTATAAAACGTGCACTGCACTGATGAGCTTCATTATCTTTTTATGACGGCCAGTGATATGACTAAAAATGAGTCTATTTAATTGAGTTGCAATTCCGATATATATTGCCAGCTCTCGGTATAATTTATATCTTTATGTTTTTTGACAAGGAGTTAATTTAACTCTGGAATACGGGAATCGGCGTGAAGATATCTTATTTATTTTTTGGTATCTGCTAAATATGTATAATCAGAAAAACTGTTCAATAATGAAGTTGGACAAACAAAAACTGGTTTTGTATTCTAGTACAAAGCTTCATAATCTATTTTCACTTATCGCATTACAGCAACGAGTGGTGAATATTTTCGACGGTGCTCGCAAATGCAATATTTCGTCCATGTCGCGTCTGTCACTCAAACGTTCAGTGGTTGCGTGATCACAATTGCAATTCAGAGCTGAACCAATATTTGCTTTATGCCATTGCCAGCTACTTACTTACTTTGGGATAGCAAATGTGGAGCTGGTACTGTCAATAAATGCCACACTGATCGAACTTTCCACCGTGGGGACAGAGAATCGAAATTGCAGAAAAACTTTTGGCTTTAGGGAAATCCGTCAATATGTGTTTTTCTGAAATTAAATTTTCAGTTTCGGCAGTAAAAAAATCCCATATTTTACCGATGGTAGAGGCACAATTTGTCTAAAGCCGGATCCAGGAATATACATTAATATCACGAATGATCTCGTTCAGCCGACTCCTCTAAAGTTTAAAATGTTATGCGGCTGGTTATAATTATGTTAGCCTCTTTGCGGTGCATATTCGATATTCATACACACATCCCTAATATTATCTATATATACGTGATATATATATTATCCTATTACTAGTACATATCAGTGTGCGTAGTTGTCTGTGTTAGCTGGCAGTGTCGAATGTTGACTAAAATTCAGGTTTGTCGGTGATGTGAAAAGCATATCTTCTAGCACCTAAATCTTTAATTTTGGTTTGGTATTATTGCTATGGTAAACCCAGTAAATTAAGCTTACCATTATGTAACTTTTATTTTTTGTTAAGGCTCCTTTTTTTTGTTAACGGGGAAAAAATGGAATTACCCATGCCCAGGAGTCAGACCTCCCTGATATGTCCGGATCCTCACATATTGAGCGGGCATCAGCTCGTGTGGTATACGGACTAAAAACAATCCCTTTATGTTTGCAGTTATCTGTCTAAGACTTTACTGTGAACCATGGCCTCGGCGGTATATGCTGAAGGCTTTATACCTGCAATTTGCACTTTTGGGCGATATATATGTGTATATGATATATATGGGAGTTTTATGGCTCGTACAATGCCCTTGAGAACAAGAAAGACAGTAAGTAGACAAAGAAAACAAATATCCATCGCCATTAGCTGAAGCAGACTGAGCGCACCGCCCCGCAGAGCCCCGCGGCTCCGCAATTTGCAAATCCTACAAATCTTTTAATAATAACTCTGAAAATTAAATTAAATTTACACAATTTTTCTATTTGTTCAACCATTTTTCGCGTGTAAGATTCATATAGGAAACTGAATTTGTCGCCGAGTGAATTCCCATTTAGTTGAAAATAAGGCATCACATAGAAAGGTTAATTAAAGGTTATTATAGTATAAATATAACAGATAGTCCATATGTAAATATTTATAGCGAAAGTTTTACTCTAGTTAACTTTACATACCATATATTATCCCACATTTTTTTGGTAACTATGTACTAATAGGTAATACGTACATTATCTGTGGGTAAATAACTCCATTTGAGTCTTCTGAATAAAAAGAGCAAATATTATCTGACTATATTTGCAGAAAAGCCCCGAATTTGAGTTTGACTGAAAGCAACAGTTGAGAAGTTAAATCAAACAATTTGTTCATATCGCACACTCCTCCCTACAGTTACTGCTGCACTTCGTTTGTCTTTCTAAACTAAATAAGGGACGACGACTTCATCAACTTTATTCTCAGATTAGCAGAAGTCTTTAATCGTAGTGTTATGTAGTTAAGTGCATTTCACATAATTATGAAGTTTTAATGTTTGGTCATTATTTCAATGTTTTTAATATTTACTTGTTTTTGTAAACTGGCATTTTCCACATGTTTTATCAATTATTTGGTAGGTATTCGATTAAACATTAATACATACTCTTTCACTTCTCTGCTGGCCGGACACGAAAAAAATAAAAACATAACAATTAAGGCAAATTTAATGTTATTGCCTCACAATGCCCACAATAGAATCTTCAGTACACTAGGTGACGTCTGTCAAAAAAGTTCCATAACCTCTTAACGACCCACGGCATCTTAAGATGCCATTTTCCCGTTAAAGATTTTTAATTTTATTACCATGACCAATTTTATTACAAAGGTTCAAAATAAAAATCGCGATGCCTCAAAATTTCCGTGGTATTTCTGAGTTTAATAGGTACAGTTCTTCTCTTCAGGTTAAAAAACTTTCACTTCTCTGCTGGCCGGAAAAGAAAAAATTATAACATAACAATTAAGTGACTTCATAGGCACATTATTGTAAATAGGTACTCGATTCAGTGGTAAGTAAGACCGTCAGCCTTCTTATCCTCAACTCAAATCAACCGAAAATTGTGGAAAAGTGACAGTTTTCCCATACATTTGACATAAACTTCGACGATGTTGCTGTGGATCGGAGTTGGCAATAAGGATGCCCCTGCATCACACACACACATACACTGACACACCCCTGTGTGTCAGTGTATGTGTGTATTTATGTTAGGTTATGTGTTTCGTTTGTATATATGCGTATGGTGCAACACGAACGGCATGTCATTACGTAGCTGCAGTCAAGGTACGACGGCTGGTTTGCGTGGGGCTGTCAGTTGGACCTGTTACCTACGTGTCGGCAGGCTGACGGTTCTGACATGTCTTTGATGGGGAATGAAGTTGGTATTGCATCTTTGTTTCTAGGGGCAACAGACTATATAAATTAAAGGGAACCTCAGGGTAAAGTTAGCTCTAACTTTCGTAATATAATGGTTTCTGTTAAACCTGGTATTTTACAACACCTTCTCTGATAAAGGTATTAGAGAAGCAACGCTAAAGTATGGATTGCAAAACTTTACGTTTTTAAGTGGTAAAACGCGTATATCATATTCGTAGCCAAGTTGGCCCTAGCTGACGGAAATCTGATGTTTTTTCTGCTTATCAATTTTATTTAACAAAGTAGATATTCAAGAGAATGCCAGAGAGAATAATCAACATTCGTCCTACCAACCAAATCCACTTTTGGCAAATGTGGATCCAAAACCCATTCACACATTTGGCAACGATCGCGAGCCATTTGTTTAGCTCTCTAAAGCTACAAATACTGATTAGCCAGCAAAATGGTACATACTCGTATGTTACTCGGAAGCTAAGTATAGAGGAGTTTGACGGGGTATGCAGAATTTCAATTTACACCTCAATAATATACAAAAAAGACAATAAATTTTTATCATTATAACAGGGGCATTTACATTTTTTTAATAAAATCAGATAATTATGAGTATTTTATGGAATGCATTTGTAATTTTGTTTTTGTTTTAAATATACTTTCTTTCACATGTTAAAAGCACGATGCAACAGTTACACGACGTACATAGGTCACATTAATTCTTAGCCCTATTTATATCTTTATGTTAATCCATGATTTCCCAACCCTATTATACAACGCGGACTAAGTTCACAGAACAGTGAGCACGTCTAATGCGTCTTCGTTCCGTCCGCATGCGATGTGCAGTCAGCAAAGTTACGCCTCACTTGAATCTACTAGCCACCGAACTACCTAAGCTACACTTTTCCATAATCCCCCGAACCTATTTCATTCAATATGGGGTAAAGAATCGAACTGCCAAGGCGTAGTTTAGCTTGAGCTTGAGAAATCTAGCAACAGAGAACTACAATCAATAACAAACTCTCAACTTTTTCAGTTCACGCTAGTGGAGCGATGGCGTTATTCAGAGTGTTTATTTGTGTACCGGAAACAAACAAGTTTTGATTGAACGACAATATCACAGTAGGTCACTATTTTATTGAAAATAAACTGCAGTGTTGTTGTTTTGCGTGAGATTATACCAAACAACTATGTTCAGCTCAAAATGTGTGGGACAGTGAAAAATAAGATCTGCTCAACTCAGTCTCACACTGAAAGTTATTCAGAATGACGTCCCTATCTACCCCTTACAATTTGCTTTCATCTTTTTGTTACAGGGTGTATTTCAGGCACTACATTTTTCTTATATACAATCGCTTACTTAAAAACTCTTGAATCGGGGCTCAGTCTGACTTCATAAAGCTTTGCGATATATATATATATATATATATAAAGTATGGCTTTAACTTTGCACAAGTTTGATTAAAATATCGTAACTGCAATTGCACTCTGTTGTTGCCTCTCCGAGGTTTTCAAAGTTTGTAGCTTCAGTTCTAGGATTATCCCATTGGGAAATATCAAAGTTTAATAATATTTTTGTGACGTCTTGCAATAAAGAACGTTTTGTAGGATGATGGAAGGGAAAAACATGTTTTTGATTAAAAATATCTTCGTCTTCTTCTTCAGTATTTTTGTGTCCACTTTGGGACACACGCCACCCTAATTGATTAAAAATCTAGAAGGTCAAAATATATATTATTGGCCTTCCAGATTTTTCGGGAGCGGTAATTTCAAAAATTTATGATTACTTTTACTAAAGTAATAAGATAAGATAAGAATCCGTTTTTTCACTGATAAGATACACCCAGATACAGTTCACAGACAGTTGAAGAAATGATTGAAATTATATTTAGTTAACTATACCATATGTGTATATTCTACAGTGAATAGGATATGGCTCAGCATATGTTGCAAATAAATTATCTGCAACGCTGGTAATTTTGCCAGGACCCATTTCATGGTTTGAGTGGAAGCTTACAATAAATATGTGACATGCTGTGACACGTATGGTTGCCGTTTATATATACTATTTTATTATAAGTACTTATAGGAGTTTGGCTGGCAGTATACGTATTACACAGAGTGGGTATGTATGTGTTATGTATGCACTGTAGAGTAGTTATTTATAAAGAGTATTATGTGTTGTATGTATATATATATTTATAATTAAAAATAGAAGATATTGAAGAAGCAAGTGACATTTCTACCAACTGACGGGTACATGGTCCGAAAGAACGAAACAGAAAAAGAAATGGAAAGAAAGTAAAACGATCTTTTTTTTGTAGTAAAGCACGCGATATTCAGTGTGACGATTCACGTGATGTTGGTGAGCTTTGTTTTGCAGAACCTACTAACAGCAGCACGTCTAAAAATCCAAAGCAGATCTTCAATATACAACTGAAACGCCATACCTGACTCGCTCCAACAAACCTCACTCCATATGCTGATTCACGGGACGCAAATTTGCTTCATAAGTATAATACTCGGGGTAAGAGACATAAGCTCTGAAATTGGGCTAAAACTAAAGATGCGACGAATATTCGGTGACTATTCGGTATTTGGCCTATTCGGCCTGTTGTTGTATTATTCGGTTTCACGCCGAATACTTCGTAATATTCGGCCGAATACCGTCTAGCAAATAATAAAAAACTCGGTCGAGTATCGGTAAGTAAGAAATAAGATAAGAAATAACAAATTATTTGCGATTTGAGTCTTTGGCTTTGGACTAACAATAAACGATTTTTTTTGCAATATAGACTATTATTAACTCCGTACACGTAACGTAACAAAATTTGCTCGTTTCCCCGCGACCCGCGACATCTAAAGTTACCTACATTTTTATGTGGCCTGATATTCGGTATTCGGTATTGCATCTCTAGCTGAAACCCCACCAGCTCTCCCAGAACCCACTAGACCAGCGTGCGTTATTTGAATATGTAATCCGCAGAATCAACCCGCTCGCCAAGGATGGGAGGATTAGAAATATCAACGGTGTACCGTCCAGAAATGTTCTTTAATAATTCCAACAGTGTTATGACCAACAATCCCTCATAATGCGAATTTACTGTGCACTTGTATAATATCTTGTAATAACGTCACGAATTTGTGAGCGCGGGCTTCCTTTATTAGTGCGGTTTAAGTTTGGGGCTTTCAAACGTATGTAATCCCTCTGTTTTATGGTCTCAGCTTTTGTGTTGAGTTGAGTAGAACTCTAGCTGCGAATATAAAGGTTCGTTTATTTCAGAGGTAAGACATAAACATTAAACAGCCGGAGCTTGAATATTAAATAAGAAATAGTGGATCTTTGAACACAAAAGGCGTGTTTTGTAAAAACATGATACAGAATGGGAAAAATTAAAAGACGAGACACGTAGTGAACATCTCCGCTTGTAAGTCACACGATTTCTGTAAGCAGATACAGAGTAGCTCATACACCAACGTCGGGCCACGACTGCCGCGTATTATTCCGCGGGTAAATTGCATCGCTCGCGCTAAAGCCAGCTGACAAGTTTAATCAACTCGATGGGAATTTGTCTTACTTGGTAGTTCCGCGCACGTCTCGGAGGATCCGGCCGAACAATGAGATTTGCTTTAGATAAATTTCTGTGTCGACTGCTCACGTACCCGTAGCTGGAAGTCTTTCTGTCATTTTGCGGAGTCATAGATTGCTCAAGGAACTTTCCCATTGCGTCTCGGAGATTCAGTGTTAGTTTTAACTGTGCGAGGCGAACGCAGGCAGTTAGACTACTTGCTGGAAAAGCTGGGTGTTTTAGTATGAATTTACTTGAAATTCAAATGAACATCACTCGCTTTCTTGGAAATTATGTAGAGTGTTCCACAGAATCTGGGGCTTCAAATTGTTAATTTCCGAAATGTAAATATCAAAGCAGGAGAAGCAAAAAGAACGCGAATCACAACAACAGCCGCAAAAACAATGGGACCGCGAGAGTCCTAATCGCACACTCAGCCCAGATAAAGTTAATACATTGTAATGAAATGCCAGCCCATTCTTTACGAGCCCATTAAGTTGTTGGAGTAAAAATAAGGGAAAAGAGGAAATGGCAACCACTCAGCATAGTCCATTTTCTCGTCCTCGTCAAGATCGAACTGGGGTGCGAAATTCTTTTTCTCAATCGAGTGACTTCCATGAATACTAATGCTTTAGGGGAGACACGGGCCGCAGTAATGGCACTACGAGTAATCGGTGAAAGGTAAGCTATTCGCGCCCTTCCGAAATACAGGTGAATTCAGAAATATTGCATCTTTTCATAAGCGCAGGTACAAAATACAAAATAAGGCAAGCAAGCAAGGTAAAGTTCCTGATATTTTCCCTAAGAGAAATTTCACAAGCAGGAATGCTGCGCTCATATAATTGAACAGGTGCATCGTCTAAGTCGTTGGCGTTTTCACGCGAACTGCATTAGCATTTAAATAAGCAGGACCCCCTCTGCAAAGTGTTGGGGAAAAGCCCTCGCGAAAAGTGCTGAGTTGCACTGTTTTTGTTGCGACGAAAACCAATTATCACTGACAATTACTGCGCTGGCATTTTAAAGGGATATTTTTCATGGCTGCCTGCGTGTAAAAGGAGCTAATGTTTTTAAATTCGGACATTTTTCAGTGGTGACCTTTGAAGGATACTATTATTATTGTTGATACCTTTACAAAATACCTTTATCGAGCCTACAACACAGTGACAGAGGCACAATTGTGCATAGTTCAAGCCAATTATTCGATACTTAATTTTGCATGAGAGGGCTTATCGCTCCTCCTGTTGTCTATACCGTTTGAACGTACGTATAATATACCTAAGATAAAATACTTTGTTACATGGTCAGTATTGGGATTCAAAACAGCATCTCCTGCGTGAGAAGCAAGCGTGAAACCACCTAGACCATGGAGCTCTGGAGCCTTTTCATTGAATATTTATAAAATTAACATATCTGAATATGCTATCATTAATTCATATTTATTTTTATTTTATTCATGTATGTACCTATTTAAGGGGTTGTTATCAATGTACGAAAAAGTATTGGATAAATATGAATAAAAGAAAATTAAAATTTTCATGGCTGCCTCGTCCAACGCCAATTTACCTGCATGACTCAAGCTCAATTATAATACAGCCATAATAATGTGTGCTCACCCCCTTTGCAGATGCCATAACGTTCATCATCAAACCCTCTGTATATCACCCCAGCTACAGGATGTTCGTGTAAATGGCACAATAAAAAAAAACACAAAATAATAGTGATTTTCTTGCAGGTCGAGCGCACGCCATACAGAAGTTTTGGTAAACAAGTCTCTAGTTTTTTTTAACAGTAGGTACAGTAACACGGATTGGAAAAACATACGAAGGTATTTGCAATATAATAATTGTTAAGATTAACCGTTTTAAACTTGTAATCATTTTCTAAAACGTATACGTATGCGTAGCGTTAGTCGATAACGTAACGCTACGCATTTTTATCCAGCGTTTACTATTACATACATATATCTGTGTCTCCAGTGAAAAGGGGTACAAGTCGACTTAAATCGAAAATTATTTTGCATCTTGTAGCATTTTTTTTTCTCTATCGAATGGTCTGACCCGTTTTCACGTAGCTCAAAGATAAAATTGGGGTATATCGACACAAGTCGAGTTATATTTTAGAAAAAATGAAAAAAATACGTGTTTATGGATTTAACTACAGTTAAGCATAAGTGAACCAAAAAAAACACACTATTTTTTCGTGAACATAGATATAAGTAGAGTTATGTCTTAGTGCACCAAAAAATCACTCGATTATTTTGGTGAACATGGATATAACTGCTGTTAAATCTTTAAACACATTTTTTTTGTTTTTCTATTCGTGTAAATAAGCTTAACTTCAGTTATGATACTGTGCACAAAAATTTCTTCCTAATTTTCGTGCAAATTGGGATAACTTGAACGGTTTGGGGGTGTGAATGGGATGCGGGGGGTTTTCCCACCACGCAAACACTGCGCGGACGCGTCTCAGTTCCTCTAGTGACAACGGGCACCTACACGTCATCGCGGAGCTCCCGTGACACAATTTTATCTCGTTTCAAGTAAGTAAGTTGACAACTTAAATAACCGTTATCACTATATGTATTCTAAGCCTTTACAATGGCAAGCAAAGAATTTTCCTATAGGGCATGCAAAATACTCAAAAACTCAGGCCATTAGCTAGTTAAAGTAGGTATCTTTATTTAGACTAGACAGTTATGCTATTTTGCAATAAAGTTAACATAAAGGACATTTTCCGAGATGAGACTGTACTAGGCTAGATTTTTATAGGTATGTGTGTGAGTATTGTGCGTGCGCATTTCGGTACGCGCGGTATATGTACCTATTTATTTAGTAGTCGTGTACTTATTGTTTGTATTACCTACCTAGATGAAGATTATATGGCTGGGGGCATACGGTAAGCTGTGCTATAAGCACGTTCGAACACTCGCCACTGATACATACATAACATATGTACACTACCAAAAGATAAAAAACCCCTTGTCAAACTGAAAATTGCGGGCACGTTTTGCAGCGACTACAGTCTAGTGTAAAATAAAACAACAATCAAATGTATTATTATGTGTTCTGTAAAGTGTATGTTCCATGAAAAATGTGTAACAAACGCGCATCACACTTTTGTTTCTTATATTTTTTTTAGCATGAGGAGGTCAAGAGCAGCTAGGATTCTTCAAATTCTTGAGGAAAACAGGGGGAATAAGAAGCTCGAAGAAAATACTAGATTAGATGTGCGAGAAGTAAATCTTAGAAGTTTTGCTGGTGCACAAAATGTAGACTTACCTGAAGGTAGGAACGAGTTTATTTCTGTGAATGTGGGACATCTGGTTGAAACTACGCTGATTTACGGAACATACCTACGTTTTACCCACGTATTACTAATTTACTACACTGTGATTTGCAATTCTGGTCGGGGAAGGAAAATTCGGGAGCCAATATAACTATTCTTCAAAAAGGAAGCCAAGTCTGAATCGGATTTTTCTTCTTCTTTTTCTTTTATATTAATGGCGTCCTTTTGAGGTTTATTTTGTCAGTCTCAAGTGTTAGGTTCTCATTTAAGAACCTATAAATTAATGTCTTGAGATGATGACGATAATTTTTCGCTCGTTAGCACTACTCGGGAAGGACGTGAAGGCCGACTGCCTCCCCGAATCGGATTTCTTGATCAAGTCAAAAATAATAATAACATCCTTTTTTCCGATCGCTGGCTATTATCATTGCTCAAGATCCGAAGATTCTGTGCAATCTAAATAAATAAGAAAACAAATCGTTATGTTCATAGAATAGAAGGTTTAACATTAATTTGATTCTCACTGGTATATAATAAAATAAAACAATAGTTACTGTTTAATTGACGACAATTACGACCACTTACAGCGCTTTACAATCCTTACAATCCTTTTTTTTTCAGAGGCAAGCCATCAAGATATCAAAAAAACAAGTGACATCTCAGTAACATCTGCAAAAGATTGCATTTCTGATAGTGACGAAGATATAATCATGTTTTCATCATCTGATAATGACACAAATTCAAAACCTGTACGTAAAAGTGTTTCTCCAGGCATCCAAAATGACCAGATGTTGTCAGGATCTCCTTCAGTGCTTGCTACAGCTGCTACAGAGGTACTCAATCGCACTCACCAAGACATGAGCATATCAAATGACTCTAGTAACAGTAATAAAGACGTGATGCATCGATCTGTAACTGATTTCTCGGGAACGTCTTCTGAAGAATACATTCCTGATAGTGATGAAGAAAAAACAAGTTCATCCTCCGACAATGACGCATATTCTAAGAGATCAAAACCAGTACATATAAGTGGTTCTCCAGACATCGAAAATTACCAGCTTATGTTTTTGGGGCCGTCGTCGGTGCTTGCTGCAGAGTTACTCGATCGGAATCACCAAGATCAGAGCATATTAAATAACTCTAGTGATAGTAATGAAGACATACTGCAGCGATCTGTCACTGTACACGTAGACTTGCATAACTTACCAAAAGAGAAGCAACCGGGGTTAAAAAACAGCCGTTCCCAAATAAAAATTCCCGTGACAAATGAGATTAATTTCGATGCTATTGAAAACGAACCACCTGCAGTACAACAAAACATACAAGAAGTCATATTTGAGGATATACAAGAAAATGTAGAAGAATTAATTCAACATGAACATGAACCGGGCAGCTTGGGATGCCATGATAATAACCACAATATAACTACAGATGAGTTTTGGGATAGAGAAGGATTTACTTGTGAAAAGAAAAGGAAACCACGAAAATCAACGAAAGAAAGAAGACAGGATAGAAAAGACAGACGTGATTTAAGAAATACAGGATTAGCGTATACAACTAAATCAGACAATCACAAAGCGCCAAGAAAAATGAAACCTTTGAATGAATGTAGGAGAAACTGTTCGGAACGAATTACGGAACAATATCGACAAACAGTTTTTAATTATTATTGGAGTTTGGGTTCATACAACGAGAGATTCCAATATGCGTCTCGTTTTGTAAAAATTGAACCGAAAAAGACATCCAAACTTCAAACAACCGGAAAAAAAATAGACAATTTGCAAATAAATATGAATTAACCTACGCAAACGAAACCCATGAGATCTGCAAAGGTTGTCTTCTGAAAACCCTGGATGAGTCTAACAAGTTTTTTCAAGTAGTGGCAAAAAAAATGCAAAAAGAGGAAAATAGCGGTTTAATCAGCGAATCCACAAGGGGATCGACCGCTCCATTAAATAAAATACTAGCATACAAGCTGGAAGAAGCAAAGCAACACATTTTATCTTACCCGGCATATGAAAGTCATTATGGCAGAAACAAGACCTCTAAAAAGTTTTTGTCTAAAGATTTGTGTTTGAATACAATGTACAAAGACTATGCAAATAAGACACAAAACAATATCAATAAAACGGCTTATGCAAAAATATTTGATGCCCAGAATATATCGTTCAAAATTCCCAAAGTGGATACATGTGTCAAATGTGACACATTGCTGCAAAAACTTAATGTAGCAAAGAGTGAAGAAGAAAAGCTTGCGCTTAAGCTATTACAAAGGGACCACCATAATGAAGCCGCAAGGGCATATGACATGAAAACTGCTGACAAAAATTTATCCCGCTGTTCCAATGGTACAGTGCTTCATCTCACATTTGACCTGCAACAATGCTTGCCTACCCCTAACCTTACAGCTGGAACGACCTTCTACAAAAGACAACTGTACACATACAATTTGACAATTTACAACTCAACGAATAAGAAAGCATATTGTTATATGTGGCATGAAGCAATTACAGCCAGAGGTGCAAACCAAGTAGCTTCCTGTGTATATCATTTTATACACACGTTTATGCCAACGACTGTGCAACAATTAATATGCTATTCCGATAGTTGTCCGGGACAGAACAAAAACACGCACATTATGGCAATGTTTTTATTGATTATAAAGGAATTCCCACATCTAAACATTGACCATAAGTTTTTGGTCCCAGGTCACACTCGAATGGATTGTGACAACGTTCATGCTGCAATTGAAAAAGCGAAGTCCAAAACAAATTGCCAAATCCATCACCCAAGAGACTGGTACCAAGTGGTGCGGTCCACATCAAAAAAATTTCAAGTAGTTGAAATGACCCAAAGTATGTTTTTTGAATTCTCGTCCTTGAATAAAAACTACTTTAACATAAGAAAGTCAAATGTCAACCAGGAAAGGTTCTATTTCAAAGACGTGAAATGGATGAGGTACAACTATGAATCCTTTCCAAATCTGAAATATAAAGCAGATCTGATTGATGACAATAACTTTGATATTCTTGATTGTAAGCGATTCAGAGTAACATACAATCAGCCAATTTCGAAAGATTTGTCCTACACCAGCGGTTATCTAACTATCTCGGCTGAGAAAAAGAAAGATCTCATGTCTCTTCTTGATCTCATTGATGAAAGTGTCAGAGATTTTTACAGAAATCTCCTCGCTTCTGGCCAAGTTCAAAACGTTGACCCAGACTTGGAGGAGCAGCTGTTTAACTCAGAATATTATACTGATGTTTGATTTTATAATAATGATAAATGAATGGATAGATAAGTGAATGAATGAATGAATGAATGAATATTTTAGTAAATATAGATAAAAGTAATTATTTTAATTGTTTCCTTAGCAGATTTTCATAACTGTGATCTCGTATTTTCAGCAGCTGTTTAACTCAGAATTTTATACCGATAATTGATTTTATAATAATGAAGAATGGATGAATGAATGAATGAATGAATGTTTTAGTAAATAATAATAAGAGTAATTATTTGAATGGTTTCCTTAGCAGAATTTATTAATTCTTATCTCGTATTTTCAGCAGCTGCAGCAACTCAGAATATTATTATAATGATGAAAGAATAGGCGAATGAATGAATGAATAAAGGTTTAATAAATAGTGATAAGAGTAATTATTTGAATAATTGTTTTCCTTAGCAGATTTTATTCATTGTGATCTCGTATTTGAATTGTTTGCCTTAGCATATTTTATTCCTTGTGATCTCGTATTTTTATACAAATACAGTATTGTTGTCAATTACAAAGTAAAATTTCAAAGTTTAATAATAAATATATGATTATACCACGAATTCACTTGTTTTTTTAACAGTCGAAAGTAGTTAACTACCTGAAAAGTGAGAATTTATCTAGTTGAAGTATCTAATATACTGGAAAAATATAATTTTAATATCTATGCTCTTTATTCCTATAGTGTTTTTACTTTAATAGCATCAGAAACTATTGTGATGACTAGTCATGGATTATTTTACCACCCACTGCAGTTATTGAGGGGAATTTTGAAAATTTTCTGAAAGCACTTTCATTATTTTAGCGAGTTATAGCACTATTCACATTCCGTTTGTGGTTTAAAAATTTGTGAATAAGGGTAAAACTCCAAAATTGTTCTTGGCTTATTTATCCTTGC
Source organism: Argyresthia goedartella (assembly GCA_949825045.1). NCBI lineage: Eukaryota > Metazoa > Arthropoda > Insecta > Lepidoptera > Argyresthiidae > Argyresthia > Argyresthia goedartella. The sequence continues at coordinate 18,619,386 of OX463829.1, read as the reverse complement.
ATTTCTTGACTTTATGAAGAGAGATAATAGTGTAACGGAAGCAACTGAAAGTAATGATTACATCTTTGATCTTACCTTTATTTAATCAACTCAATGACAGCATATAAAAAATTCTGACAAAGCCTTTTTTCACCAACAAAAATATACAAATATTTTGGTGCACAATGGTTTAACTTGAATTAGATCCTTTTTCACAAAAATATCGTATCAATTTACATTGTGAATAACGACTCAAGTCACTTTAAAATAGAATAGCTTCATAAAACAAGATACGAGAGCTCATATCTGTTAAACGAGTGATGACTAATTGTTTTATTGTTCATTTGCAGGAACAGTTGCATCAATAGCTTGAGTAGTAAAACTTTTATGATTTTTTTTTAAGAAAAAAAAACGTTTTTTGGCTCTCCTGAAAAGTCAAGAAATACGAGTTGTACCCCTTTTCACGGGACCCACAGATATATACATAATCTTACCATTGTACATTTTGTTTCTTTGATTTGTACTGTGTATTGTGATGTGCACTAAATATACGATTTGTGGGGAATGGCTGCTTAAACTGCGTACACCTTCAACATTTGATATTTTTTGTGATCTTGCTGCTTTGGCCACCTTTTTTTTGAAGGCACATACATGCGCACCGCGTTCTACAAAATCCAATTATGTATCGCTAATTCTGTCGCTTAGCATACAAACCTGTCACAAACTGGCAGCGCTAAAATCTCGTAGTACCAGTTGTCTCGTAGGTCCTGTACCACGATCGTTAGCGATACCAGTTTTGTGATGGGTTTGTATGCTAAGCGACAGAATTAGCGATAGATAAATTGGATTTTGATGTACATACTGTACTATGTGAATGACCTAATTTGCCACGTTATTTGGCAGATAGTATATGCATGTACTGGCAGCCCCATATGACAAGCACCCCCTTGTTCGAGGCCCGGGGCCTGACGCAGCGTCGGACGGGCGCGGGTTAACCGCAATGCTGACGAATTGCCGCGGCGGCATCGCTCTCCACATATGCTGCGGGCGTTTCACAAACCAACAAGTTACAATCCTTTGCGGCGGCAGTAGGATAGCCCCCTTTCATGCAAAATGTTGAAAATTTGGCTTCTGTAATTCTGATATCAATCGCAATAAAAAAATGACCAATCGCATCAACAAGCCAAGTCGCAATAAAGGTCAGCTGATATATGTCAAATAATTAGCCGTGTAAAACAATCCAAAGGTACCAAATTGAGAAAACCATTTCGAGATAATCGTGTTCCTAACAAAATTTCGTTATTCCATCAAGAAAAAACATGATTACTGATTTATCCGTAAAATACATAATGTACTTCATTTGTGCTCTACGGCGTAGTTTGTTCAAATTTCCTTTTGCTGTTCTGTAAAACTGTTAAGTATCAAAAGTTTATCTGTCAGTCGACAACGCAGGTGTCAGTCGGAACTTAAACAACTATCGATGTGATAGTTTTTTTTTTAATCGGAAACAACCAACGTGAACCAAGAGTGTAGTCACGAGGAGTGTTATTTTTAAAATTATTTAAAAATTAGACATATATTAATGGAAATATTCAAATTAGTTGCTTAAAATAAATTTCATAAAATAAAATTAAAAGTATTACGTATTTTTTTAGCATGGCCATTGTGTTCTAGTAGGTCGATTTTTCAATTGCGATTGTATTGTAAAAATTTACCAATCAGCAGCCAGATCATGTAAATCTAACATCTAGAAATTTCAGTTGATTTTTAAAAAAATACCAATCACAATACGGTTATCTGACATAAGCTGTCTTTTATTGGAAATTTGCTTGTTTATGCGATGTTCTGATCGATAATTTTTTTTCGGGCGATTTTAATAGTTTAGTTTATTATTCACACATGAAACATTTGGTTACACATCATAATACAAAATCGGTTTACCATAAACATTACAAAGATAAAGCGATAGTGTGAAGATGTTACGCTGATTATTTTATCTATGGAACCATACTAGGCGAACCTGTACCGTGGGTGCCAAAAAAATAGTTTTGTTTTGAATGCCTGGGATCGGCAGTAGCACATAAAAGAAGATTGTAAAATATATAGATTTTATTATTTTCCATGCATATATTTATTCTATAAATATATGCATGGAAATAAAATAATAAAATAATAAAATATTTGTCTACGCATGGAATACTAAGTATATTACTTAAGTTCTGTAGTGTTTATAAAAAAAGGTAATAATAGATAATTTTAAATATCTAAATATTACTTGTTGTGTAATGAAGTTCTTGATCATCGCGTAATTTCGATGATATTTTGATGTGTTGTAATTTAGTTTTAGGAGTTAATCGTTAATTTGTGGCTTTGCTTCCCTCATTGTTGGGCTGACTAGGTTGGCGATTTCATTTCAATTTCTTTATGTCAGAATTACATGATAAAGACATGATGATTAAATGATGAACAAGCCAAGTCGCAGTAAAAGACAGCATGTTATGATTCGTCGTCAATTTTTCAAAAGCGATTGAAATTAATAGATATTGGTATTAAATGATAAGGCCATAATTTTGCCACCCCGTACGGTTTTAGGCGACATGGCGTTGCGGTTGTGGCTCAGCCTACCATGCGAGAAGACCAGCTGGGGATACAAAAAAACAGGTTTTTGATGTTTATATGCGTGTGACGTCGCTGTTTTTAATTCCCACGACACAGATTATCCTGTGTGGGGTCAGAAGCAATGTATGTGCCTGTAACTTTTTATTTGTTATTTGTAAATGGCGTGGCGCTATGTTCGTTTTGTTTGTTCACAAGTTACAATTTGACAGGGTTTAATCGGCAATCGTGTTAGGAATTTCAGGTTTTTACCAAAATTTCCAGTCGATCTTGTACAATTGTTATTTGTTGCTTTAAGAAAAGAACTGCTCCTATGGCTTTGTAGTCGGTTTGAGTTGCGTGGTTCATTCACCCGGGCGAGCGGTTCGTTTGTGAATTGATAACGTTTTACGGGTTTGAGAAACCCTGTTGTCTGAGTTGCATTATTAATAAACATTCTGAATTTTCACTAACATACCTGCAGGTTTTGAGTTTCAGATGTTCAGATTTTGTATTACTTAGACGAAATGATGCTAATGTGGTATATTGGCCCCCTTACAAATATATAATTTAGAAAGTCGCTATCAAGTATAATTTGCATGCATCGCGTCTTGTGATGGCTATTGAATTAAAACCAACAAATCCGTTATATTGCATTACGTATTTTTGTTATTCGAACCAGTCGAAACACGCAACTGGTAAACTTTAAAAACAACTAATTTTTTTTTCTGGACGTATAGCTTTGACGTTTGGTGATTTGGACATTATGTAGTTTAACATTTTTCTATCGAATTTTTTACGAAACTATAGAAAAACATTTCAACAATATTTGTCTTTCATACTTAAAATTTGACTACACATATTGCTCCTAGTATGGTCCCGGGAGCCATATAACATGTTTGACCAGAATAAACATGCTGTTCATACATGTTATATGGCCCCCGGGATCATCTGGTTGGATTTGATCCAATTTGTTTACCGAATGGTTCAGGCACTTTATTGAAGAAACAAAACCCAACTGAGGCCTTTCCGGTTTTGCTCATCTTTGAAGGACATTAGAGCCATGTCTGAAGTCATAGATACAACCTGCATATTTTGTGCAACATATAAAAGTTATTCTTCCGACAGGATTGGATTGGATTCAGTGCCAGAGTTGCAATTTACGGGCACATACAGCTTGTGCTGGCCCTGAAAGCGTATATTATAATTGTGATTTTTACTGATAAGGATTAACTAAAGTCCAATATATTTAATATGGCCCCCAGGTCATGGTGAAGGTTATATAGCACCTTCACCTAACTTCTCTGCAGTGGGCGCCATTTTAAAATTGACTAGGGGCTAAACCGCCTCCGAGGAGGCGCATTGTGAAGGCATTTTTTTAATTTCCGGCTCCGGGGTAAAACAATGACCAGGGTTAAAAGCCACTTGGTAAAATTTGCGGCTTTTTTCAGAATAAATATGTTTTTGCACATTCTGTTGTTATTTTATTTATTCTACAGAAAAGTGTGCATAGGCAAATAAGTAGGGAACACTGTTACGTATTTCCTTGATTTAAAAGGCTAATATTTTTTACATGATGCCTTAAAAACTAAGTACCACATCACCTTCCTAAAAGGTGGGCTTATATTCGGTAAATTTAATCGTCAACATTCTTCATCGTTCTATCTAATGGCTCCAACTGGCTCTAAAGTACAGCTAACAAAGCAGCAACTGGCATAACTCCATATCCCAATTATTTATATACGTGTGAGTTAGGCGGTGCAAATTTCAAATCCAGATCAGAACCTTCTTCACCTCACTAGAATGCATAACCTAAGAGCCTCTTAACCGTAATAAATGCGTGTTTAGTAAGTGACTGATCGTTATCAAAATAACCCCTAGGGCTATGCGAGCTGCCATTAGATATCCGAGCCGCACGTGCCAAAGCGCTGGGCCCGCAAATACTATGTCATCGTTTTGCACTGTTACAGTTTCTTCATCAAATGTGTAGTGTGTGTGTAGGCTATGTATATCCAAGATTTGATGTGGTAACTGTAACATTGCAAAACGATAAGGGGGTATTTGCGGTTGGTAATTTCTATTCATATAACGCCTAGCCTTTTTGTGGAACTTATGTTAAAAAAAGTTTCATAAAAAATATTAGTAAGGCGTTAAACATGCATTCCCAAATGAGTATCAAGTAGTAGATATAAGTAAATTCAAATTCAATTCCTTTATTTTTTGTAAATATTAATATGTCTCTAGAACGTATTTTTTGCTTATTCTCTAGATTAGACCATTGTGGGAAGAGTAAGGTGACGAAACTTCCATGGATCGATTTTTAGATCTCTTTTAAATATAGTTTTTGTTTAACTAGTTAAAAAGTTACATATGATAAAAAATATGCAGGAATACATTATAACAAAATTAAGAAGCGAGTTCTGTGTTGACTCAGATTAATGTCATGTACTCTTGTCATTTATGCATTCTTGAATATTGTAATATCCCTTTTAAGATAAAGTGGTTTTTAGATGGTTTTTAAATTGATCATAATGACAAATTTCTAAATCTCCAGAGGTATCATGTTGTAGTAGAGAATGCATTAACCCTTGAAAGTCGTTGAAAGTCAAATGACTTGTAAAAGTAAGTATTTAAAGTATTTGTAGTATTGTTAATCCAGCAGAAAAAAAAACACGCTAAAACACTATAAGTAAACAAAACTGCACAGTTCTACAGGAACTTTTTGTTCTAGAGCCATAGAAAGAAGAAGAAACAAAAAGCATTTATTTGACACACGTCAGAGAACTCAATATATTGATACAATAATGGAATTAATGTGTCAATATATTGAGTGTGTGTATGTGTCAAAAAAGTTTGGTTTCAGCATATGTTGTATGGTGTAGTGGCAGCACACAACACTGGTTTTCAAACCAAATCCTTTTTAAACTAAGTTAAACTAAAGTAAATTAATTAAATTACTTAATTAATATACATAGATATATTGCTGCTCATTAATAGTGATGTCCATCTAGAATAGATTGATCGTACTGGATTTCGGTGCGTCCAATAGCAAGCCGCATCGCTTTAAATAAATAAATGATATAATAATGGATAAAAAATGACTGCACAGTTCCAGATTCACAGATGACCTCTTTTTACTTACTCTATTTATATAAGAGCACATCGTAATCAGTTTTGCGATTTTTCATCGTACTCTGCACGTGACTAAGTGAAATGAAATAACATGTAAGCTGAATCAAAATACGAGTCACATGTTTTTTTCGACTCGTGTAAATCATTCTTATACGTTTACAACAGTAGTGAAACTTCTTGGGGCTGTTTCAGCTGCTGCGGTTCCCAAAATGTGAAATAGGCTATCAAGTGACTATCCCCGGAATGGGTAAAATAGACAGCTACTGATGAAACTTATTTTTTTTCATTTAAGTGGATATTTTGCCGGCAATCCATATAAAGCAGGTATTCTATATAAATCCTAGGCACTATATATATTGCCTAAAATGTGCAGGTAATGTGTGAAATATTATTTATTTTATACTTTGCCTAGGTTTTATATATAATACCCAATGCGCAGCCGGTAATGTGTGTAAAAGCGTCAAACACTGCGGTAGCTTAAGTGGAGGGTAAAGGGGGTGAGTGAAACGAAGGCCCCTTTATCCTTCGTGTTAGGTTGAACATGAAAGAATAAGAAAAAATACTTAGTTTTAAGTATTTGTTGTATTAGGTTGAACATGTAAGAACAACAAAAAGTACTTAGTTTTAATTTTATTATTTACCGGTAAAAGATCTACAGAGAACCCATTAAATTCATTGAAGAAAAATAGAATACAATTTTGTATTATTAATTATATCGATCAAAGCAAAGCTGCGCATCCAACAATAGGCCGCCTGGACCCCAATTCTGTACTGAAAATTGTATCGCTTTCGCATGGCGAAGGGCGCAAGACGTCGCATTTGACAGTCAGTCTCCAAACAAAATAGGTGCCACCGACAAGCCAAACACGGCATTCAGCGCCCCTCGGAGCGGTCGCCATGCGTAGTATATGATTGGGCTCCTATTAAGTACCACATGGTAGTCTCTTGGGGCCTTTACTATTCTAGGCCTATTTAAACGAAAATAATTTATAGAACGGCAGAGCGTAGCGGCGTGCCTGCAGCATGTTTAAGTGTTTAGTTAACACAATTTTTATAATAATCCTAGTTATGTAGATTTTACCACGCTAAGTAAGATTCTGTGTACAATATAATTGGTTATTCCTTTTTTGGCTAATTTTATTAAGTAAATTTTTCGCTTCGGTCAAAACACATGAACTCACCCTTCCCAGCCAGGCTGCGAACGGCTTTTCGAGACCTTCTCTCCGACTAAACATTGAGAATCTCTGAGTAGGACAAAGACAACTTTTTTACACGAAACGCCAATAATTCAAACGTTGTCCTAACTTTTTATGGCAGAAACATTATAAATAACAAACAAATCATATTTTTTGTCCATCATGGCAGAGGAATAGATACCTATATTCCTAGCATTATTGAGCGTGGTGTTGTTCATGAAGAATTTAGTATTTTGAAACAAAAGTCATACTACTTGGTTCAACATAACATAACAGGTACATATCTACGTGACGTCTTTTTCTCATACGGTTTACGCGAGTACTATCAATATATATGTATATGTTTCGTATTTAACGAAGAACGCCATTACATTTGATTAAGGTGCTACGAAAATAAAATGGGGTTTTTTTCGAATTCATTTACTCCACCATGAAGTCATCTACAGATTTGATTTTTGGGTAAACGTTTATTGAGTATTTGATTAAGATTTTCACCAAAACAAAAACGCGATTGGATGAAATTTTCTCGATAGAATTTAATTACGAAAACACCTCTAAATTATATTATTTTTTCCTGTAATTCTGAAATCCTAACTAATTTCATTGTGGAACTGCGTTCAAAATGTAGATATTATGTATTCGCAAAATCTCCTGAAAAAACTTTTTAACAAAATAGAGTAGTTTATTTTTAAACAATTATTCTGTTGTTTAGCGCTACGGTTTTTCATTTTTTTCCGATTCCGTCCCTCTCACACTGCGGGTCTTTCCGCCTGGAGTAACGGGGACCTTTGCACGGACGAGGTATCGCCTTAAGTATAGGTACCCGCATGTGACTACTATAATATAAGCGGTAATTCAGCTCGCTCCAAGTTTCTCTGTGTCTGAATGACTTGTGGCGGGGGTAACCTCTCTCCCTCGCCCCGCCCTAAGCGAGAATGAGAGGTTGCCCCCTCCACGCTGCTCTCAGACACAGAAAAACTTGGCGCGACCTGTATCTACCCAAACGATTGACTACAAAGTTATCTTCTTTTGTTTTGCTAGCATTATAGAACTCTTAAAGTCAGTGTCGAATTTTGAATTATCTCTATATAAGTTTAGATGTTCGCTTATTTAAACTAATTAAGATCAAGTTCAATAACAATACGCGCTTCTTAACAAAGGAGTTCCTAAACAAGCAGGTTCCTATCTCTAATTACCTATCATTATATCCTATTAATTATACAGTACGTACTTGCGTGAGATAACGCAAAAGTACGTACTGCAAGAAAAGCAATTATGTTGTAATAAACTAACCAATTTTCGTTAAGAAAGCACACCGAATTTGTTTCATTATAGGTACATTACATTACATTGCCTTAACGTTATCTTTACGAGGCAGGCTTTAAAGTTATAAAATGACACGCACGCAATACAAAGGTTACGATATGATAATTTCAAGGATAACAAAGGCGAAGGTATGGAATGATAATAAAATTATAATTCCTGAAACATAGAGCATGGAACTGAAAAAGCTGATTATATCTACCTACCTCGTTTGCTGGAGAGATCTCATGTTAGAGATATGCTCGTCTTCGTACACTATTTTTATATGATGTGTGTACAATAAAAAAATTATGAATTATACCTACATCGGTGACCATATACAAAATATAATACAGTCAATCATGGGCTAAGCTGGCAATGGATGGCAGACTTGAAAACTATATGTCGCAGGTTTATGATGATATCAGGATTTTGATAAAAATCCTAGGCTTTTGGTCAAGACCCGGAAAAAGATAAAATTCTTACTTTTTGTTATGATAATCTAGTTTTTTGATGAAAAACCGAACTAGTTTAGGCTTATGATTAAATTAAAACTCATAAAGAAAATAACAAGGTTATGGATTAGAAGTTTTTTTGTGCTTTTATCCTAAAAAAAGAAGCATTCTAACGGAAAGAGAACACGCTGATAAAAATTTATAAAATCTGAAAAGAACATGAAAGAATCTTCTTCTAAAAATTTGGAGCAATCAAAATTGGTTCTAATATTTTAGGTTATGTGCCAATATAAAATACAGTAGGCAGAGGGCCACTGGACGCAAGTAATATTTTAGGAAAGGTAATGGATAAAAATAACGATTTGTTCAAAGTTGGTAGGTACTTCAGTTGCTGTTCTTTAAGTCTGGCTCCATTGTAACTGTATCTAAATATCTGGTACTACGTTCAACGAACCAGTACCGTCAACCGAAATAACTGTGCCAAGGCGTCAATGCGCCTGCAAAAATTTTAACTGCAGTGTTAGACAAAAAGATGTGCCTGTAGAAGAAATAATGCTATGCAACTCTTGGTGCCAAAAACCAACAAACTGTTTTATAAATAGAATATATTGAAAAAAACTTGAAGCGCCCGCAATCAGTGGAAAAATTATGTTTAGCACATGTATGTAAAATTATGTGAAATAGATCATTGTTTAACGTCTCGATTTATTTATTTTAAAAATAGCCACCGATATTGTTTTTAACATAAAACTAAATAAACTTGGTTTTCTGGAAGTAATCTCTTTTTAGAGATAAGCTCGCTTTTGTACATATGTTTTCTCTTATGTATCTTTTTAAAATAACTGTGTTCAATAAATAATTATGAAGAATTATGAATTATGAAATATGTAAAACGTCTGGGTTTTAACCTTGATTTTATTATAAAACTAATGCATTTAATTTTAATCAAAAACTAGCTTTCTCAGGTTTATCATAGAAAAATGTAATAATCTTGTCAAATAAAAGTAATAATTCTTGATCAAAAGCGTGATTTAGTTATAAACCTGCGACATACCTATATACACGCCAGTAGATCGGTAATAAGAGATTGAAGTTTCCATGCTTTAAACCAGGTTTCCGATTCTAAGTACTCCGGAAATATTGACGAATAAAATATAGTACACAACTCACACAATAGACCGGTAAAAAAATGCCTAATTAATTACTAAGGTTTCTTACCCTCACCGTCCTGTACAACAAAGGAACTTAAAAGGAAGTAGGCTTAAAACGTGCTGAGTGGTGGAATTATAAATTTTATACTGGCCATAAAATGGTGGCCGTGTGTCGGATCTGCTTACCGTCGTTTTAATGACGGCAAGCCAGAGTTCTTTCTAGGTATATTTGTAGGTAGCTCGTCATCCAAAAATTTTGCATTTATAATAACTCCTTGGACACTACTTACACACATTGATCTAGCCCCAAACTAGGATTCCCTGTATCTTGGGTACTAGAGAACGATAACCATACTTATATAGATAAATATTATACTTACTTATTATAAACAACCATGACTAGGGTACAAACATCCGTTCTCATCAAACAAATATTTGCCTCCACCGGGACTCGGACCCGGGACCCTTGGCGTCGCAGGCAGGGTCACTGCCGACTCGGCCATTCGGGTCGTCTATAATTATTAGTTACTAAATAATTTTTCTCTTTCTGTTTCTTTGATTTAGAATTATGTTTCTATCACTTACCGCTTCAGCTCTCAAGAGTGATTTTAGGTTTGAACAAGCGTTAATATTGCACCTTTGGCCTCAATTCTAGGCCAAACTAGTTGGTAGAAAAATGTGGTATAATATATGTTAATTATATATTACCTTTTTAGAGAAGAACTTGCCGTGAAAATAAACTTCTAACTAACTTTATGCCTTTATATTATACTATATACCTTTCTCCCAGATGCATTATTTTCAACTAAATGGAAATTCTCTCGGAGATGGAATAAAAAAAGGTTGAAACAATAGAAAATATGTTAAATTAAAATTAACACATTTTCTATTTACATTTTGTTTTTAGTAAGTTAAATAATATTTTATACGAGGTTGTCAACTCGCGATGCCACGGGGCTCTGCGGAGCGGCGCGCTCAGTCTCCTTCGACGCGTTGTGAGTGCGACGGACTAATTTCAAACTACATTTTTTAAGATATTTTTACAATGCATGTGCTCGAGAAGGGCATTTTTCAAGCAGCCAAATCATACGTCGTCGGTCAAGTCAGGTCATTTATATAAAAAATACAATAAAACTAATACTACTTTATGAATACTAATTTAAGATTTTGATCAATTGATTCATTTTAAATATCAATTATATATTGAGCGCGCTTTTGTTTAAAAAAATACATTTTACTTATTTCTTGTTTAGTTCAAGTATTTTTTTTTATTTCCTCGCCAATGCACAATGATTTTGGAAGAGCCTTGAATCCTATTTCACCAAAAGTAAGCTGAAGGTGAAATTCTAAGATACGCTATCGGGGTGCCTAGCCTTAACGCATAATAAAAAAAAAACATAAACATAAACATTAATAAACAGGCATATTCATTGCTTCTGAGCCCAAACTAGGATACCCTGTGTCGTGGGGATCAGAATCAGCGACATCATACACATATAGTCATCCAAGAACTGGGGATTTTTTTTGCTTTATCGCGGCCGGGGATCGAACCCGGGACATGTCGCATGGTAGGCAGAGCCACAACCGCAGCGCCACAGAGGTCGTCAAAATTGTTTATGTGTTTCCATAATTACTACATTCATCATGCTCCAAGGGAAAAAAGGACAACCCTTTAACGCCATCTATTGGAATTTGGAAAAACTGCTCAGAAAGTATATTACATTGTCCTCAGGATATTCGCCTTTGCATCGAGGGAAATGCGACCCCCCTCTAATATGGATAGCTAAGGTAGGCGTCACTAGGCTTTGAGAGCCAAATTTTTATGGTTCACATTAACTTTACAGTTATTAGTAAATATGTATGTAAATAGACGTACTTACATAAATGAATCTAAATCGGGTATCTTAGATACCTGTTTCATTGAAGTTTATTTAGTACGAAGCATTAATGTTTACGGTCTAATAATATTTAGCTACCTATAGATAGGTAATTACTATTTGGCTGAAGTACTAGTGAAGTAGCATTTAACAAGTTTATGGGTTAAGGCGTGTTAAGGTATCCATACGTATGCCTCACATAAATATGATTAAAACAATTTCAAGGCAAATTTGGATATAAAATATATTAGTAGGTACCATCTTGTGAAGAAAGGAGAAAGAAACGGAGAAGAGAATGAAATGAAGAAGAGAATGCTAATGAAATCCAGTCTTTGCATTTTTCGTGCATATTATTTACAGGATGTCCCATAAGTCATGGCCCACAGCGATACCGAAGGCAGACCTTCCTTAGATACATAGAATAAGCCTTACAAGACTGTGGAGAAAGTTGCATGCATTTCAAGATATCGTCATCTTAATTTTACAATGTTAGTACATTTATTGGAAAGGCCATCTCTTTTTTTGGTTTGAAAAAAAAATACGCTATCGGGTCTACTAACTCAAGACGATTCACGATGCAAAAAAAATATACGTAGTACTTTTTTATTTTAAGAAATTTTAGCCTATTTTAAGAAACCTATTTAAATATTTCGAGTATTATTATTTTGCCTTATTATTATTTTTAATAATGTTTAAAATATGACTCCTGACGTCACTCGATTTTTTAACGGTTACTTAAGACTGATTGTTTTTGAACGAAAAAAAAACAATGTCACTATTGGACATTCATAACAAACCAAAACACAAATTATATGTGATCAAACGAACTTCACAAGTGAAATGGCAGCCAAAGTCAAAGTCAATTACTTTATTACTGTAGATATTTACATATACTTAGCAAACATCATTCAGTTATTCCGATACCTAGTTGTTGTTGTAATGATTCCTTTTTCTGTCACGATTTCTTGTCAAATCTGAAATTTCCTCTGATATTTCGGGGTCAGCCCTAGGCGCTTGCATTAAACGGCAGTTGTCCGGAACAATGTGCTCTTTTATAAGTTTATATTTTGTTTCTGTAGACAACCCTTTACTCAGTATGGGGAGCCACAGTTTTGACAAGTTTTCATTGTTATTCTCACCGTAACACGGTTAAACCTCTGTTTAATCGCCCAAGGCAGTCAATATCTCCGGCGTCCAGTAGTTGAACGGGAACTTCTTGAGCAGAATCGTCCACATTCCGAGCGGAAGCTTCTTGAGCAAGGTCTTCCACCATTTGAGCAATAATATCTCCTTGAGGAGGATCATCCGCATTGATGAGAATCTGGATAGGGGCTTCGTTTTCTGAGGCAACAAAGAAAATATATTTGTCAAGTGAGGTTAGTTCTAGAAAACTATTTTCTGTTTTTTTCCAATCGATTGACGAGTATTATGTACAATGTGCATTTGGCCATTGTATTTTAGCTATCTTGTTGACTCTCGGCCAACCCCCAAGCTAAAAGCATACTTTCGTGTTAACTCATGGTTAACCTCCAAGTGGAATCGCTCTCGTAATGACTCACGGACTTTACAGGACAGCCAATGAAAAACTCAGTAGCAAATGAGATAGTTAACAATGTTTTTCCTTCACCTTACTTAATAGATGGAGCCCCGGTTTTAGGAATAAGGGTGGCATAGATTTCTCTTTCATAGCAATATGATACATAGTGTTATACTTATCCAGAATAGGCATAGCATGGGCAAGTTTTTAAATGTGTTTTCTGATACCGGATGTAGTATTTTTTTTCACGGCAGTATTTTACATTAGGTATTAAAAAAATTACACGCTTGTCGTCTTAATTATCTATTCAAGATAGTGTGGAAATTAAAAAACCAAAAAGAGAGGGCTATCCAAGAAATGGTTGGCACTTACAGTGTTAAAATGCGGAATTTGAATAAAAACTTTAAATCGTCGATATCTTAAATACATACAACTTTCACTGAGATTATGTTAGGCTTATTCGATGCACCTAAAGTAGTTCTACCTTCGGTGTCACTGTGGGACATCACTTATGGGACACCTGTATAAAACGTAAAGTTTGCGCCCAAATTTTCCGGGAATCCTGTTCAGAGTAAAGTACCTATCTGTATCAGTAAGTGAACTGCTTTTGCGTCATAAAAAAACATAAAGCTTTCAGTTCATACGTAAATAGTACATTCAATAAAAAAGGTCAAGTGCGAGTCGAACTCGCGCTCGAAGAGTTCCATACCACTGTACAATGGTAGGGATGGTGTGGAGTGAATAGTTTGGAATTTACATAGCAAAATGTTGTTTACAAAGTAATTGGTGCGGCTACTTTCACACTCCTTGTACGTAACCAGGTGCCAATTCATAAGTTTGTATGTGGTATTGAAATAATTGTTGTATGGGAGCCCTCTTAAATATTTATTTTATTCTGTATTTTAGTATTTGCTGTTATTGCGGCAACAGTAATACATCATCTGTGAAAATTTCAACTGTGTAGCTACCACGGTTCATGAGATACAGCCTGGTGACAGACAGACAGACGGACGGACAGCGAAGTCTCAGTAATAGGGTCCCGTTTCTCACCCTTCGGGTACGGAACCCTAAAAACCGAGATATATTAGAGCGACAATTCAAGCCCTACTTTGCCGACAAAGCAATAAACACAACGGTAACAAAGTCGAAGCCATCCGTGCAAACAACCGGCCGAGCTGGCAGCTGTAAAGAATAAGGTAATCCCTTTAAAACATTGTTATCGCTAAATGGCGGCGGTGGTACACTACGTTCATTATTTGCATTGCGCGGTTTCCTTCGCTTCCAAAACTGTCGCCGAAACGTGCAAGTTTCGTCGAACTATGCAAATTTAAGTTAACACTTCCAGCAAGCGTGCTCCCCTGAGTTATTCGCGATTAAAACGGTAGTCTAAAACTCCGAATGTTTTAGAGAGACAAATAAAATGGCGTGGAGGCTCCCGCTCAAACGGTGCGTAGCTTGGCCAGTAAACACTGGTTGTTGATACATAAATGATTACGGGGATTTTAAGCCTTCATGCTACGAATGCTTTTTTTTCCGATAGATGTATAATCGTTTTTGGAGGATGCTTTGCAGTACTTTAATGCCATAAATAATAAAAGTTCTCTTTAGTAACCACCTTTAATAACAAATCATTATTGCATTTAAAATTATACTCTCAAAGTTCTTGAAGGTCAGTAAAAATTAGGTGTATTTTTGGAATTAAAAATGAAAAAGGAATCAAATAACGGACTCTAGGAGTTTTTCTCCTATTAACCTAATTAACCATATTCCCATTCCTTATTACAACACAGATAGAGTCAACCGATAAAACCAACAAAACTATTAATCTCATATAATCAGGACCGACACGGAAATCAATAGTAGCAAGAAACAGGGAAATTAAACAATTGTCTTACGAGGAGAGCAGAGTTAAGTCCGCGGGCTGTTGGGTAGTCCAGAGAAGAGCTTGAGGCGTATAGAAGTATCACAGCCGAGTGATTCTATGTTTTCAGAGAAACAAATAATAAAGTTTTGAAACTTTGGGTGTGGTGTTACAATCGCACAAATCCTTCCCCCTGACGCATCACACCCCAATCGTAAAATGTGTCCCCATCAATGGGCTTTTCACTTTGGAAAAACTATAAACGATAAAAGTGTCAAAGGCAAAATAACCATGAGAATAATTTTCATAATTTTGTGATGTCAATAGTTTTAGCGAACGAGCGCCGCAAAATCTACTTCAACATGCGTTGTGGCTGTTAAATGACAGGGGGTGCCCGAACAAAGGACATGATTTTTTTGCATTTTTACCACAAAGCGTCATCAGTCTGTCCGTCCGTCCGTCCGTTTTTATTTTTTCTCTCTTAGACCCTTCAGTTTTAGTTCAGCGTAATCAAAAGATATATCGCAATATTTCAAAAAATCTTTAGGGCAACACATTTTCCATGAACTAATCATGAAATTTTGCAAGAAGCAATATCATCTAACACAAGTAAATAAAAAACTTCCAAAACCGTAAAGTAGTTACATAAAAAAACGATTACAAGAAGAGATGGCTTGATGAATCAAAAGCATCTCTTGAATAAAAACTGCTAATTTTCTTAATGGGTGTGGTTCACACATATACACTTTGTTAACATTTTACCTGTCTAATTTTTACGGTTCATCAGATATAGCCCGCTGATAAACAGGTGGAAGAACAGACCGGCGACGGACAGCGGATTAGGGTATTAGGTATTAGAATCCCATTGGGCACCTTTCGCTATGTTACCTCTACACTCGGTAAGTTAGCGAAGGCCCCCGAAGCAATGTATTCGCCTTCCCTGCCACTTTATTCTTTGAACAAGGTACACACGAACACTGAAACTTGTATATGCATATGCTACTGCGAACATCCCGACTAAAGTTTTGAGCGATATTGACTTAGGTGAGGGAAGTTTATAATGTGTAAGTACATTTCTAATAAATTCACTGTTATCCATATGAAAGATGATGATGAAGAGAACAGGGAGAAGGACCAATCAGAGGACAAATTGGTAGCCAAAGAAAGATCATAAACCGGAAGGCTGGATTTGCAGGGACGTCGGGACTCTAATTTGAGATATTCCGTGTTACTACATAAAATATTATTTACAGTTTAACGTCAAAACTAACGTCAAACCCAATCAATACATTTTATCTTTAAACAAGTGTTGAAACTCCTGCTCAACACTTATTTAAAGATAAAATGTGTTCGGTCTTGCTACAATTTCTTTTTTGACTTTTGTTGGAAATACAAGGTGACATTTAATTAGCTGACCATATTTTGGGGAATGATAGTACCCATTATTATGAACAACTTTCCCCAAGAAACATATGGTCGCAAACGAAATAAATTTTTGGGTCTCCCATAGTAACTTGTAATCAGCTGATTGGGTCCATGAACTGAGGAACGAAAAATATTTTTCATTTGCGACCATGTTTCTTTGGGAAAGTTGTTGATAATGATTGGTGCTATCAATCCCCAAAATATGGTCGGCTAATTAAATGTCACGTTGTATATATAGCGATGATTATTTTAAATAACGGTGTCCCATTGCTGGGCGAAGGCTTTCCCCTTGAAAGTTCACACTTTCCTGGTCTTTGCAACCTTCGGCCACCCGGACAGAAACTTGTCGAGTTCGTCCCGCCATCTCCGTTTAGGCTTGCCCGTATGCTGGTCCTATTCGTCCTGTGGCATCTAGTCTGTGCCCATTTTCGCTCATATGTCTGGGTGCATTCGACTAACGTGGGCGGCCCAGTTTCACTTAAACACAAATTAGACCATGTTTAATGTTTTTTTGTGGTAAGACGGTTGATGCCAGGTTTATGAACTCAAACTGTTGGTGGGAGTGGCTGTAGAAGCGGGCACTGAAAATCAATCTTTTGCAGAGTAGCAGAGTGGTTTGTAGAATGCCGCCTGAACTGGACACTCGCCAGGACTCCGTCGGAAATGTTCTCTTAACTCATATTGTTTCACATATCACTTCAGCATCGAAGACGATAAAATTTTACGGTTATAGCGCGCCAGAGCGCGCCACATGTCCCGTCCCAGTGTGACGATTCTGTGGCTGCCTACCTCCATATTTAGTAGGTACCTAACACAACCTGAATTTAGTTACAATATTGACGTGGAGCAATATCTAAAGCAGTTATTTTATATGGCACATAATTATGTCGATGGCATTGTTATTAACCAAGCTGTTACAAAACAATACCAATATTGAGATATGCCAATGAGCTACAACAGAAATACCGTAATAGTAATTTAATTTTAACTCTAAACATTCCTGGAAATACTCACACATCCAATGAATGCACCCTAAAATCCAAGCACCGATTGCAAGTGCCAAACCGTACCCAAACAAACAGCACATCTGATTACACCGCCAGCATTATTAAAAATAGATAAACAAAACACTGTCGACCGATTCCCTAGAGGCCATGCACGTGCTGCCAGCAACGCCAGTCGCCTTGCTATTCAATTACATCATATTATAGACCCACAACCTCAGATTTGCACAGCAAAACACGCCGTAACTCAACGGAGCAGGAATCTGAACTACGAAGACGAAAGGTAAATATAAAATGGCAGGTCCGATACGAGACTGCAATGTATCTGATGCAACTAAATCGAATAAGTAGTAATAGAGTAATATACTTAGACTTGGTATACGATATATAAATTCGATATGTGATGAAAAATTCAGGATACGTATTGTTCGATGAGGGTACCGGCCCTGGTCTGTAAATATGTTAAATTAATTCAAAGATGGCTTAACCTGTCCATTCGCATATAACTCCTTGTATGGACTTGCATTAAATTTTAATTTACCACCGTCCACTCATGAACACCTAGTATGGACTTGGAATAGTATTTATATTTATTTTTATGAAATAATTACTACTAAATATTACTATGTACCCACTATTCTGTTTTATTCCTGGCATTACTGACCAGAAATAGAGGATAAACGTACCTTCTCTCTGGTATCTCACACTTGATTGGTCGACTGACTGAGTAAATAAAATAAAAAAATCGGCAATGTGGCCGGCCGTCATGACAATTTGGCCTTTTATAGCCATATTTTGTTTTTGTATGGCTATTGAGAGGGTTAATTGCAATAGACATCCTAAATACACTCCATGCCGATATGGCACCGCATATTTTAGGGAATTTGACTGAGCTTAACCCCTTTTAACTTACCTGTCGCTTTTCATTTTTTTTACGTAAACATAAACATTTATATGCAGGCACAATAGCTAGCTTCTGGCCTCACACTAGCATACCATGTGTGGTGGGAACCAGAAACAGCAAAATAAGGCACATATAAACATTTAAAACCTGGGTTTTTTCATTATCCCCAGAGGTCGTCAATTCAAAACGTTTTATCACAATTGTCAATTTTATGTTTTTACATTTTCACCGACCATTCCGTAAATTTTCGATGTTCATCTAGCTGGTCCGTCTGTCTGAAATATTCAGCTTGATATCCAAAAACGTGTTGCTGGCACAACGTGTGTGATACTGACATGTTGTATTGTAGGTATAGGCTCGCAATTCATGTAACCAAGCCCCGAATTTGATTACAAAACAATACACGCAGCTTCCTTTATTAATATTGCACATTCCAATCTGCATTGCAGTCTGTATCACAGCAGCTGGCAGAGACACATGCTGACCGATTTGATATGCACCCTCCGGATACGGGGGCGACGCCGGATGGCTGTTTCGATCATAATTATGTGCATTTCTTTATGTAGGCCAGAATTTTAGAATTTCAAAATGGAATATGGCAAAGCAGAAGAAACAATAGTGTCAGGCATTTAACCGTTGGTAGTTGGACATAGGACTAGTTGGCACAAACATTCTGATACTATTCTCCCTAAAAGTAAGCTAATGGTGAAATTCGAAGTGCCCCTTGGGTGGTGCCCAGCCTTAATTATTGGCTAGTATTTAATCGCACATCAAAAATTCTGATTTTTATACCAAAAAAGGATCAACAAAAACACTTTTTATTTTTTTAATATTTTATGTTTTAAGTATTTATTTATATAAATACTTAAAACATAAACATGTACACAGGTTTATGTTTTAAGTATTTTTTCTTGTCTTGTTGTACATGTTCAACCTAACACGAAGGATAAAGGGGGCTTCGCTTCGCTCACCCCCTTTACCCTTCTCCTAAGCTACCGCGGCATTTTATATTTGCTGTGCAAATCAGTATTTTTGATGTGCAGTTTAATATTTACCTTAATTATTTAAAAGAACTGCTGATACAAAGCAGTTCTTGAGTCAAAAAATAGGTATTCAAAATATTTTAAAACTTAATTACATCTAAAAGTCTGTGGTTTCTGTAAAATTAATAAAAAACACTCTTTTTTCGCAATTTTCTCTCGCAGCGACTAACGTTACAGCCATGTTTTAGTATGAGCTGCTATTTTAATATGGTTGTGTCCAAAATCTCAACTTACAAGAATCGAAGTTGCTAATTTTACCGATACAAGAGCCTCAAGCCTTTATGTGGTAGAGGCAATATATTTTACTTCATATTTTCATCCTTATGGCTTGGTAATAAAATGAAAAAATCTGCATACCTCTGCCACAAGGTTTCGGGTTTCGAAGTTAACTTCGACAATGTTAAGTACTAGTAGCCGCACCAATGACTTTGTAAACTACATTTTTAATGTATAGTGTAGTGTATTTTTAGAACCGACTCTTGAAGCTCTTTAATTTGATACCCTACACGATAGATTTCAGAAAAAAAACATACAAAAACTATTGACGTCATAACTCCCGCCCCCAAGAGGGAAATCGAGAAAAGCTCTCGACAAAACAATTACTTTTAATTCAAGGAACAAGTGAGCCGCGTTTTGTGAGGATCGCTTCAAAACTGTGGCCCCTAGACTGGAACTGACAGACACACAGACATAGAGACAGACGAAAGCAAAATCGGCCTCCTATTTTGTCGAAATGGAGCCCTTCGCTCGCTTTGCTCGCTCTGTCAATTATATGTGCTTCGCAGAGCATGATCACAATTTCGTCTCAAGAATCTGGAAATCAGTTGTTTTGCCTTATTTTTTTACAAAAATTTAGAATCACGATAAACTACGGCAGTAATTTAGTCAAGACAATGTTACTTTTAAAACAAAGACATAAAACAAGTATGACCGTAACTGGAGCTGGAATAAATTCTACTATGTGCCATTCAAACGCTGCCTCAACATTTAACCGGTACAATTTTCAGTAACAGCGTTGAAATATTCTGCTCCCAGCAGAAACGGTGGAATTAAACACTGGTGGAAGATAAAGTTTTCGCGATATTTACACACGTTATTTAGAAACAGTTTTCTGTTAGCGGGAAACCAGATACATTTGGTACTATGTGGAGTTCCTCTGTTAATGTTTCTAGTATTTTAATTTAATATTCCTATATTGGAATTCAACTTCATGTTCATATTTCTTTATTGCACACAAAACTTATATAAAACAATAGTTACATGAAAAAAGTGTACAAAGGCAAGCTTATCTCTTGTAAAAGATATCTTCCAGCAAACCAGGATGAGATGGCAAATGTTGAATGCTGAGCAGGGGCAGACCTGTGGGTACAACAATATAAGGAAATAAACAAGTACTTACAATAAATAAAATAAATTACATAATTACTATGATAATATACTAAATACTTATAATAAACTACTTTACATAAATATGTACTAATAAATACTTACATGTATAATACGTATAACTCTAAAGGGAGAGGTAATACTTCTTCAAGCGACTTTAAATATTATAACTTTGAAATAAATATAAACTTCAGAGTTATGTTAAATCCAGTAACGCAAATATTCTCGTATAATAATCTAACTAAATAAAAATGCTTCTGTGAGAGAGCTATCGATACATTGACAATTCACGGAAACGATTTTATTTTACCAGAGCCTACACTAGAGTTTATTTGCAAAAACAAATATATAATCAACGTAGTTACTATTGATACGAGTGTTTCATAATAAGAGAAACAGAAAATTATATTTTGTACGTTATATTTATGATGTCACTGAAGATTGAAATGAAAAACATACTTTCCACTTATATATTTCCACTTATTATATTTCCCCAGACATGCTGCTAATGATATTATCGACCTTGACTTTTCCAGCGCGGGCGTGCCGTCCATCTTAGAACCGTCAGGTATAGGCACAGGGTATAGGCCTAGACGAGACGACAGTAAGAGGCCCGACGAAATGACACTCATTCCGTGGCAGCATGGGAAGTGGATGGTGTGGGACGCGGGATGTGTTGAAACGCTAGCGCCAACCCACTTACCAACGACTTTCTTAAAGGTCGGCGCTGTAGCGGAGTCTGCGGAGGGTCTCAAGCGGTGCAAATATGCAGCCCTCGGGGATAGCTACATATTTTTATAGGCGATTTCGAAGAGACTAGCTGAAGCTGAACCTACCTCGCCCACAGGATTAGTCTTGCCATACAGCGAGGTAATGGTGGCAGAGGTTGGGCACCCTACCACTCGACGGCGGCGACTTTGTTTCTTCTTGTTGTATATGTCACCGTAAGATAGTCAAAACCTTAGTTAATAAACTAACGCGTTAGTTGATCAACTATCGACAGATAGTTAACCAAACCGACAGGGTTTAGAATTTACATTTCTTTTGTTCTTACATGTCAACCTAACAGGTGAAGACTAGAGTTAATACTCTAGTCTTCACCTAAGCTACCGCAGTGTTTGCCCCGGTATTTGGTTTGCTATTCAAGTTTAAACCAATTTACTGTTTAACGGTTTTAATCGTTAGATTATCAACCAACGCGTCATATAAGCAGTATGCTACTTTGTATAGGTACTATCTGCCGATAGTTGACCAACTAATGAGAAAAAAAAGTTGCTTATCAACTAACTGTTTTGACAATCTTACGGTGACATATACAGGGTGGCTCATTCAAATCGGTCAGTATGGGAAAGTCTCAAACTATAAGACATACGAAGATTTGTTCTTAGGAACCATGTCACCGATCTTGATAAAAAGAAAAACTGCATTCATACATTTGAAAAAAAAGTGTACCCAGCTGGGGAATCGAACCCGGTTGTTTTGAAAAAAAAAACTTACAGTTTTTCTGTTTAAATAACGATTGTGAAGGTCTTAAGCAGCAAATGTCTCTATGAAACACGATGTCTTAAATGAATAAAATGCATTGTTTTTACATTAGTACTTTAATTTATCATAGTAGGTGTTCGAAGTGACCACAGTCTTTTTCAATACAATATTCAACACGTTTAGGTAACGATCTTACTATGGCATTTTGTATCTTCATGTGGTGAATTTGCGTTAAAATGGACTCTATGGCTGCTTTTAGGTCTTCAACGGTGTCATAGCTTGTTTTGTACACTTCATCCTTAACGTAACCCCACAAGAAATAGTCTAGAGGATTTAAATCGGGCGACCTCGCGGGCCATTTGATAGAGCCGTTCGTGCCAATCCATTTTTGCGGAAAGTTTTCATTTAAAAAGTCTTTTGCTATGAGACTATTGTGGGCTGGTGCTCCGTCCTGTTAAAAATAAACTTGTTCTCTTACTTCTGCTGGCATTTCTCCTACGGCCCCTAAAAGATCTTCTAAGATTGCAAGGTACTTGAATCGGTCCAAATGTCCATCATAAATTTTAAACAGGAGTACCTTATTGTGAAGTAGGCCGACCCAGCAGTTAAGCGAGAATCTAACTTGACGGCGTCCTTCGTGTATTCTTAAGGGATTTTCTCGACTCCAATAGTGACGATTTTTACGATTGTACATTCCATTGTTGGAAAATTGAGTTTCATCAGAAAATATTACATACTTTAAAAAATGTCTGTCTAGACCCATTGTTCCTTTTATCCAATTGCAAAATTCCAGCCGTCTAATATCATCTCCTGCATGTAAGGCCTGCACCCAATGTCCATTCTTGTAGCACTTGTATTTGTATTTCTTTAGGGTTCTTTGAATAGTCGGACGTGAAATTTCAGGAATATCACGACTTGCATTACGGGTGGAGGCATCTGGTGTTGCTTCAAAATAGGTTAAAATATTCATTTCCATGTTTTCATCACATTTTCTTGGTTTTACTTTTTTGGCTTTTTAAAACTTCCATGGGTCTTCAAATTGTGAACAATTTTGATGAATATCTTACGTGTAGGTAAAATACGTGCTGGATATTTGATATGGTACCAATGTAGTGCACGGGAGCAATTTCTGTCGTTTTTAAAGTAGGCTTCCTATAAATCAAAGTGCTCGGAGTTTGTAAAACGCATTTTCCCAACCACACAGCGATAAACACAAAAATACCGAAGCATTAATTTTCAGTTCCCGCCAAAATATTTGACACTCGAGTTTTATTTTTTTTCTTTTTTTATTGCTATTCGGCCAGTCACACCTAGACGTTCCATTTTCAAATGAGGTTTGACATGTCTGCAATATCTACACACTTACTTTAAGTGGGCTTTTTAATTGATTGTTAGTGTTTAATTGATAAATAGATAATAATATGACTGTAGATAACAAAACTTCCTTAAAGGTTTAATGCAATGTCAATGCCATATGATATGTTAAACGGTGTATGTAACAAGTAGAGAGGTACAAACAACCATAAACACAATTTTACATGCCTGAACTTGTTGAATATTGTAACGGTGGTGGTCACTTCGAACACCTACTATGATAAATTAAAGTATGTAAAAACAATGCATTTTATTCATTTTAGACATCGTGTTTCATAGAGACATTTGCTGCTTAAGACCTACACAATCGCTATTTAAACAGAAAAACTGTAAGTTTTTTTCAAAACAACCGGGTTCGATTCCCCAGCTGGGTACACTTTTTTTTCAAATGTATGAATGCAGTTTTTCTTTTTATCAAGATCGGTGACATGGTTCCTAAGAACAAATCTTCGTATGTCTTATAGTTTCAGACTTTCCCATACTGACCGATTTGAATGAGCCACCCTGTATATAAAATCGTAAGCCGACTGGCTGGAATCCACGCAGAGCCCAAACCGCTAGAGCTAGAGACTTGAAATTTTGCACATAGATAGATACCTTTCATAGTGTAGGAATTCACTATGGAGGGATTTTTGGAAATACCACCCCTAAGGGGGTCCAATAGGGGGTGAAAGTTTGTATGAAAATCCGTCAGTTTTGGAGTTAGGATCTTCAAATATTTTGTATTTATGCTGAGTAATGAAAATTAATGGACACTATCAGCGTTTTTGAAAATTGTACCCCCGAAGGGGTGTTAACGGGGAGGAAGTTATGATAGTATACAAGTCTTTAATTTTCAACGCAGAATATAAAGTAAAAGGGAAGTAGATTCCTTATGAGGTCTAGAGGAGCACTGAGAGACAGGGATGAAACGGAAGTCGAAAGAGTGTATGAAAAAACAAGATGTTAAAACTCTTTTATTCTAAACTTCACAGAAGTTGCTAGCAATAAATGTGGAAACAAGTGTTTCAGGTTTTCTTTTCAAAATATAACCCCTAAAAGGGAAATGGGTTGAAAAAGTCTGAAAATCAACATGGGATCGTTTGTATGGTTTATTTTTAATATATTATTATTAACGATTTAGATTTTAATATTAACGATTTTAAAATCCAACGTTGTGGATGTTACATACCATAGTTAAAAGTTATCTGTATAATAAAATAGTAAGCTGACTGACTGCTATCAACGCAGAGCTCAAAACGTTGGACCTAGAGACTTGTAATTTTACACATAGATACCTTGCATAGTATAGGCATCAAATAAGGAAGGATTTCAGAAATTCCACCCCTAAGGGGGAAAAATATGAATCCTAAAAATTACCAAGCCGAATATCAACGAATTATTGATGAATTCCTTCGAAGGTGAAGAAATTATATATATTTCTGTTGATATTATATGGTCGATATGGACGAATCAGTAAATTATCCTGTTGAATTTTTAAACTCTCTTAATCCGCCAGGTCTTCCGTGTGGATGTTTTATGTTGGATGTAGGTGTACCTGTCATGTTGCTTAGAAATATTGTACAATGTACCAAAATTGTACAATGGTACTAGACTTCAAGTAACAGCTCTCCGCCACAATGTTATTGAGGCCAAAGTATTAACTGAAACTGCCAGAGGAGAAGCAGTTTTCGTGCCGCGTATAGCATTGATCTCAAATGACTTTCCGTTTGACTTCAAATGATTGCAGTTCCCAATCCAGGTTTGTTTCGCGATGACTTTTAATAAGTCACAGGGACAATCTCTAAAATTTGCTGGAGTTGATTTGCGGCAAGACTGTTTCTCCCATGGCCAATTTTATGTGGCATGCTGACGTGTGAGCTCTCCAACTAGCCTGTTTAGTTTAGTGCCAACTTCCAAATTAGTTAAAAATATTGTTTATAATGAAATACTGTAATGTCAATACCAGAAGGGGAATAAATCTTTTCTATTAGTTTCTCAACTGTTGATACCATAGCACATAACTCATATGTTATTTGTATCAAGCCATCTATTTGTGGAAAAGTGCCGTTTCCGGTTTGAAGAAGAATATCTGAAAATCTACCGGCAGAAACTCCACCTCTGAGATATACTCTCATGTTTTGAGCAAGGGGAAATAGTTATCCTAAAAAAAGCTGTAGGTATATTTTTTACAAGAATTCATATCTAGAAAAAAACATTACTCTACGCGGACGAAGTAAGAAGAACAAGTTTTTTTTTTTTTTTATAAATCCAAGTTTTACATTGTATGTTTGTTTCTGTTACCAAAACTAGACTAAAGACCTGTAAAAAAGTCGCGGGTAAAAGCTAGTCTGTATATACTTAGCTACGTTAATTTGCATTCATATGTAAATGTTATCTTACTTGTAAAAGTTGGTTGTGTTTAACTAATATAAATATTACCTTATCAATTATTAAAAATAGTAAGCAGGAATAAATAATTACCATCATAAAAATATATTTACATTAAAATACCGAATTTAACATTCAAAATCCATGAGATTTTTGACAATGAAACCAAAATACAAAAGGCGAGCTAAACTCGAATAACTCGGTCTGATCGTGATTAAGCATCACTATATGATACAAGGAGCATAGCAATCCATCCTATATGGGCAAAGGTGCGATGCCCTGCACATTACCTATAGGTACATCACGCCATAGTAAAAGTATGTACGTAGTAAACTCGTTGATTTCAAAAATACTCGAAAAAATCTCAATCACAAGCCTATCTATAATCGAATCTCGAACACGGTTTTCAGTTCGGGTTCACTCATATTTAAATTTTTCGACACTGATTCATAACATCGGCGCGACAGTGATAATTTGCTTCGTCGTTCACGCTGCCGAAAAAAAAACCTGAATAAAATCGTTATACCAATTGCATTAATTCAGCTGCATTAAAATCAGCCAATTATTCAAATCCAGGAGTGCTGTAAATCCAAGAACGCCAAATGAATATTTATTGTATCTGATCGCGACTTACATTTTTTACCGCAATAAAGTCAGGCAACGATTTCTGTGTCTGTCCGAATTACAATATTTTTTCTCGTGATAACAACACTTAGTTGAATATATTTACAAAATTTATATTTTACGTATCAATAAAATTGCCTCCAAATTGACTATGAAGGTAAGAAATGGCTTTAGTACTAACGTCAACTTAACATTATTCATTGAGTATACACATACCTCGATTGTTCATTCTTTTACATTACCTGCTACAACTAATCGATACTCGATGCAACTGTGTAAGGTTTACCGTGAAAAGCTTAGCAACACTCGTTACCCTTCTTCTTCGCAAGTCATTACATTAAGCCACGGGCACAAGAAACGAAAACAAGTCTACTAAAATCTATTCCCACTAACTAAGGTACAGTCCACCACTAGCAAAAACGTGTTAATCTATCTTGATTCTTAATAAACATAAAACATAAACATTTATATACAGGCACAACAGGAATGTACATTGCTTCTGGCCCCACACTAGGATACAATGTGTCCTGGGCGTGGGAACCACAAACAGCGACATCACACACAAATAAATATCCAAGACCTGTTTTTTTTTCTTTATCTCCAGCCCGGGATGGCATGGTAGGCCGAGCTACTGCCACAATGTCACAGAGGTCGTATATTCAGAAAGAAATTAGGATTCTTTACTTTTTCGTAACTTGTAATTTCTATATCGTACCACACAAAACATAATATTATAAATACACCATGTACAAAGGCGAGCTTATCTCTAACAACTAACAAGATATATTTATTGTAAATCATTATCATTATCATTTATCAAACATTGCATCATTACTGGAGGATTGAAATATTTTTTTCTAAAATCTAGGCTGATTTTTACTCAGGTAGGACGTGCAAGGAGGTGGGATCCTAATATTTCCAGCGGACGTGAGCAACTATTCCCCTGTTTATACAGGTTGACATTTAATTAGCTGACCATATTTTGGGGAATGATAGTGTCCATCAATATGAACAACATTTGCAAAGAAACATATGGTCGCAAATGAAAAAAATATTTCGTCCCTCAGTACATTGACCCGATCAGCTGATTACAAGTTACTATGGGAGACCCAATTTTTTTTTTTGTTTTCGACCAGATGTTGCTTGGAGAAAGTTGTTCATAATTATGGGTACTATCATTCCCCAAAATATGGTCAGCTAATTAAATGTCACCCTGTA
Organism: Argyresthia goedartella; assembly: GCA_949825045.1. Lineage (NCBI taxonomy): Eukaryota > Metazoa > Arthropoda > Insecta > Lepidoptera > Argyresthiidae > Argyresthia > Argyresthia goedartella. Next base: position 18,591,468 of record OX463829.1, on the reverse strand, counting down.
TAAACAGGGGAATAGTTGTATATCATAAATGTTTACAAATAAAGATTGCAGTTAACATCTGGAACATGAAATAAATAAATAAATATTATTTGATATGAATTCAACTTTTGTCCGAATGTATGCAATGAGCGTAAACAAGAAAAGTACAGCTACATACAGTACCTACTTAAAGGAATTCGAGTACAGTATATGTAAACATTTCCTGGAGTCTTGTTCCAGCAGGTTCTTATCCTGCGCTGTTCAGCTGTTTGTCAGACGTTTTATGTGACTGCAGTAAAGCTGGATTCAGTCTACGGATTTATTTAGTAGAAAGAAACATAGGAGGAGGCTGCCTGCCAGTGGTTTGGCTTTGGTACTCAATTAACAGGCCAGGTGTAGTTTTGTTAGAATGTTAGAAGGCATATTGCATTATTATACAGTATCAAGTTAGAGTAGTTTGTACCTACAACTCATGAAATAAACGAACTTTGTTCCATTATACTTTCTAGATCACCAACCGACCACCAACCTATTGGCACCAAAACACCTACCCTACCCACTCATAATTATAGCATTGTAAATCACAACCCATTTTGCTTCCGCACACAATGTAACCCCAATGACACCCCCAAAGTTGCCGGTAAAGTAATAAACTTCGGGAATATTCGCTAAAACAGTAGCAAAAACAAGTAGGCTAGGTTCTGTAACAGCTGGCCGTAACGACATCACGCGAGAAAGCAATATATTGGCTGTGAAGACGCCATTTTGCAAACCTTGGCGTGCGGTTTTTGGAATAAATCGCCGGAGGATGGCTAGCTTTGTAAATAAATTACCTACAGTTCGATGGTGCTGAAGGGTTAATACTCGTTTGAATTTATTGAGGATAGATTCCTACTCTAATGCGTCTCATCAGTTTTGTTTGACTGCAGCTTCCGCGCAGTGAAAATTGATGATGGTAAAAAAACTGGCCTGAGTGTAAGTTGGACTCGCGCACCGAGGTTTCTGCACAAATTGCAGTTTATTATAAAGGAATTACAAATTAACGATCCACGGATATTTCCCTTTATTTAAGCTGTAAGATCTTGCTTTTCTTGATTCTAGGGCTACGGAAATCAGGGTACCCTAAAGGTTTTGATTCCAAAAGCGGTTGTATTTTTTGATTGCGTTGACCTATAAGTTTGATTTTTTCACAACTTGAAGATACACCAGATCTACGTAATATGTATTAATTGCAATTTGATAATTTTACGCGTTCCTGAGAAAAAGGGTATTGACTGACCGACACACAGAATGTTTACAGTTTTCGGATTTTTCCTTTTACTTGTGCTATAAGATCTTGCTTTGTGCCAAATATTTTATGATTCTAGATTAACGGGAAGTATCTTTAGGTTATGGTTCCATTGCGAATATCAAGCCATTTCAGCAAAATTGTGACTTAAATGGCGGTATCTTTTAATTACGTTAGCTTATTAACTTGATTTTTAACCCAACTTCAAGAGACTTTACAAGTATCGATATAAACTTCAACTTGATGCCTTAACGCTTTCCTGAGAAAAAGGGTCTTGACAGACGGACAGATGGACAGCTAAGTGATCCTATAAGGGTTCCTTTTTCCCTTTTAAGGTATGGAACCCTAAATATGATTAGTATTTAATCGAACATAAAAAAAAGATTTTCCTTACTTAACCAATTAATACCTCAACAGTAAAATTTATAAAAACCCTTGTGACCGGGTGATTCAACGCCTGTGGCTCAATTGTCGAATCACAGAAATCACAAATCGAATCACGGGTGTCGAACCAGGATATCATGTATTTTCCCAGATGGGTGGCAGAGGCACAGCGTAGGCATGCAAGTCTTAATAACATGTGTTTTCCCATTAAATCACAACCCATTTACAAGGAGATCACTTAACTACTTACCAAGGGTGGCTTTCAGCTTCAAAAATGGTTTATTACAGGAAATTGGCGGAAGTCTTCGAAGGAGAAGGAAAGCAGAAGGGAAGGTGGACATAAAAATGGATGAAATCATTAAAATTCTAGGCCTTTCTTGGGACAGAGAAACAGACAGTTTTCATTACTCTGTGCAACTTCCAGATCAACAATATCCAATCACCAAACATAAGGTAGTTTCTGACATTTCACGATTATTTAATCCTTTAGGATGCATAAATCCAAATAAAGTCAATATCCAAAAACTATGGCTTTCTGGAGTGGACTGGGATGACGAGTTACCGCCCGAATTGCTGTCAGAATGGCTATCATACAAAAAGGAACTGATTCAATTACGCGAGTTTCGTGTTCCCAGATAGGTCAAGGCTAAGGCTGAATATGTTTGTGTAGAGATCCAAGGTTTTTGTGACGCATTTAATGAAGCGTATGTAGCTGTGGTCTACTTGAGAGTTATAGATGCTGATGGTAATGTGCACGTAAATTTAATCACCATGCAAATTTCAATACCTCGTCTTGAATTAATAGGAGCAGTTCTCTTAGCTAGCTTGCTCACCAAAGTCGCTCTCAATTGATCGATCTCATGTCGATGGATGGACCGATACAACTGTGGTGTTAGCGTGGCTTTGTAGGCACCCAATTCGTTGGACAACGTTCATCGGCAATAGTTCTGACGACGACGACGACATTCTGACAAGAATCGACAGTACGCAATGGGCTCACGCGCAATCAGCTCATGATCCAGCGTCGCAGCGTCCATAGGGTTGACACCATTAGAATAGCTACAAAATGAATTGTGGATGCAAGGACCGTCGGGGCTCGGAAACTCTGAAATCAACTATACAAGACCCAAATCGATATCCACGGAAATTAAAAGCAGAAAGTAAAGGCTCACTTGTCCACGAAACAAGAGGATCAACAATTTTCACTTTGGACGATATATTTCTCGCTCCAAAAATTACTTCGAGTTGTCGCTGTCTGCCGAAGATTCCTAAAATACAATTCAAACAAATTAGATAACAAAAGGTTCACAACACAAGTGAAGAATTAGCCGATGCTGTCGAAGTTTGCACAAGGCAATGTCAAAACCATGGATTCGATGAAGATAAAAAAAGCCTGAAAGCCTTAAATCCCACTAGGGATGAAAAGGGTATAATACGAGTTAGTGGGAGAATCCAAAATGCTAATATCCCCGAGGATGTCAAACACCCCGCAATACTGCCAAAAGATAGTCACTTCAATAACTTAGTGATTGGCGATGCACACAAAAGGACACTCCGTGGCGGTCCTACTCTCATGGTAAACTACTTGCGGACCAAATATTGGATCTTTTCGGCGAAGAATTTGGTCCAGACCTACGTAACAAAATGTATCAGTTGTACATGACATGCTAAAGCTACCAAAAATCAGTTAATGGGGCAGCTATCATCAGGTAGAATAACACCAGCTAGACCGTTTTTGCACAGTGGTGTGAGCTTCGCAGGCCCCATCAACATTCGCTTTTCACAGGGTCGTGGCAATCGGTAAAACTAGCGCTACATTTGCTTATTTATTTGTATGGTCACCAAAACTATACAACTTGATGTCTTAAGTGACCTTACAACCGAAGGCTTTATAACAGCATTCAAAAGATTAGTTCTTCGAACGATGTTCAGTTGCTACAGAAATTCATGACTGGCAAAGCAACAAGTCTGTGTCACCTTGTGCACCAAATTTTGGTGGCTTGTGGGAAGCATTGGTAAAATCCACAAAATTTCACTTGAGACTCGTGATTGGCGATTCCTACACTCACTTATGAAGAGTTAGCCACAGTCCTGACGCAAGCTGAGTCTTGTTTAAATTTAAGACCCCTATCTAAGTTGCCAGATAATGTAAACGATACCTTGCCATTGACGCCAGCTCATTTTCGAATCAGCGAACCTTTGATCACCATCCCAGGATGCAATTATGAGAACTGAAATATTGGCAGTTTGAGGAAATGGCAGATGAAACAAAGAATGGTGCAAGATATTTGGCGTAAATGGTCTAACAAATATTTATCTAATTGTCTACAAAGGTACAAGTGGTCCAAACTTACCCCTGAATCCAATGTTGGGATGTAGTTTTAGTAAAAGAAGACAATTTGCCCCCAGCTCGTTGGCTCTTGGGTAGAATTGTTGAGAAACATCCAGGTTTGGGCAAGGTAACTCGAGTGGTGACTTGAAATGTAATGGTTCCTTGGTAGTTGTGCGGCCCATGACCAACTTCTAAACTGTGTGTCTGATTGCAAATTAAGGATTAGTTTTATATTTTATATTTTATCAGAATGCTTCAGAGTTTATATCTACATTCGTTTGAGCCACTGTTTAAACTTTATAAGGAGTTTTGTTATTTTGATCAACTGTTGTTAAAGATATTTATTTATTTATCCATAAACACCTACCATTACAGGCTAAACCTTTGCGGTAAAAAGTTTATTTTCAATAATTTTAAGTTTTTAATCTTAGGATTTGTTAATGATATTCCTATGATATCTTGAAATCACGGTGGGCGGTATTTTATATAAGAACGTAGAAGAATAGCGTTTTTGGTGGGCGGAATGTTCAATGTTCATAGTGTTTTTATTTCTAGCAAGTTGTACTTTGTGAGTGGTGTCAATATTTTTGGATTTGATAATTCCCAAAGATGGTACTACTAAAACTCGTAGTATACTAGTAAAATATTCAACGAATTAGTAATATAGAAAGATGATCGACAATCTTGTTTCCTCCTAGCGGAGAATGTTTTATTTCAATGCTGCCACACGTGATTTTCTTGGGTCCTTTTCAGTACCTTAAAAGGTAAAAAGGAACCCTTACTGTTAACTTCGTTATACGTCTGTCCTTCGGACAAGATTCTTTATCTCAGGACCCATTAAGGTATCAAGGTGAAATTCATATCGATTCGACTCTTGAAGTTGTGATAAAACTTATAGGGTAACACACTCAAGAGATATCGGCATTTCAGTCACAATTTTGCTGAAATTCCGTGATATTCGTGAAGTAATCAAATCTCTATATAAACCGGGTACTTCCGGTTCACCCAGAATCATAAAATTTCCCACGAAGCCTTGAATTAAGAATTCCTAGTTTAGTTTTAGTATTGGCGTTACTGTAATTATCTGCACATGCAAAATAACTGAATATCAATGTTGCAGTTACACATCCACTTGTGCCCAACATAAAATACAGTAAACGGATCTACGCAGAATGCGCGATATGTTCTAGCTAGCAATTAGCGAAACCGAAACCATTACGTTAAAGCACAACGGGAATTAATGTTGGGTAACACTCACTGTGAAGTTACATTATCGTTAGGAAATACGGTAATGGGTATGGGTAGGTTGGCATTGACAGCGATTCTTCAGGCATCAAATGTAACTTTATCCTATCTACAATGCCGTAAGGGCAACGGAAACGATTTCATATAAACATAATAATAAACATTTATATACAAGCACATACATTGCTTCTGGCCCCACACTAGGATACCCTGTGTCGTGGGGACCGGAAACAGCGACGTCACACACATATAAACATCCAAGACCTGTTTTTTTTATTATCTACCCCCAGTCGGGGATCGAACCCGGGACCTCTCGCATGGTAGGCAGAGCCACAACCGCTGCCGTCGGTCGTCGATATAAGTGAGAACCTGTCAAGACTGTCAATTAGTCATTGTCAACTTGAAATTGAACTGATTGCGTCGTGATTGACTAGGACAGCCACTTAAATTATTTATTTAGAAATTAATGAAAGTCAATCAAAAATCATGTAAAATTTTGGGCATACCTAATTATCCGCCATTTTGAAAAACCTGATCTGTGTAGATACAGATGAAACCGATGTTAATCGATAGAGTAAATTGTGACAAGTAAAAGTTTATAGTTATGTATTTCGTAAACGTTCTACTTCGCGAGAAATCTGAGTTAAAAGTGCGAAAAAAGGCAACATATCCATCGACAATATTTTTTCATAAAAAACTGTGCGCTTTATTAGGATCATAGACAAGTAAGCAAAGAGTTTCGTTGAACTGAGATTAGTTGTTGGTTGTTTGTTGAGATTTTTATTAAAAAAATACTAGATAAATAAAAATAAATATGCTCATGTTCTAAACTTAAAAAGTAATCTACAAGTCCTGTTCTGAGGAGCGGCGCATGCTGCCATTGAACATGGCTAATACTAACAAGGTCTCTTATAAGGGCCAGAGTTTCTCACATGGAGTGGTGTAATGAGCTTCTAACAAGGTATGTTATTCACATATCTAGTACGTCGAGCAATGAAATCTCACATGATGGGCGCCAAAATCAATGCTTGCACTGACTGCTTAACTACAGTGCCGCGTTGTACCCCACGAGATTATAATTTCGCTAAACAAGTTTCTCATCAGCGTCGCACTCTTTCACGCCTAGGCGTAGTACTAGTACATGGGTGGCATTTGTTGTACTCTACGGCATCTTCAAACGAAAAATTATCAATGTGAACGCTGAAAAACCCGTGTGGTATAACGCAGCATCGCGCTGTAGCGCCCTGGCTTTTGGAGCGGTTCGTAGTTCTGAAAAGCCCGTGGGGCACAACGCAGCCCAGCATTGTACCTCACGGGCTTTTCAGAAGAGGCTCGCGGGCGAGAGCCGGGGTTGACCCCGCTCTTGGAAGGGCACTGCAATTTTCGATGAAATGCGAAAAAATACAACATTGTTTTGCCTTTTTTCGCACTTTAAACTCAGATTTCTCGCAAAGTATATAGTTCACAGAATTTATTCCTATACATTTTTAATAATTAAGATACTCTATCTATTGACACTGGCATCTCTGGCCCCAAAAATAAGATTTTTCAAAATGGTAATGACAACTTAGTTACGCCAGGCAGGCCAATCAAAAAAGCTAGGCGGACCGCATACGGGCCGAGGGCCGCGGGTTGAGTATTACTGCAAGACAGTAAGTAGGACAGCAGAGTTATAGAGGCGGTGACAGAAAGGTGTACTCATATTTTAGGATGTAGAGCAACATTATTTTTCACATCTCCATACGTTCAACGCGCGGTCAACTGATTTGTACGGAGGAGTGAAAAAAAGTTGTTGATAATGTCCCTAAAAACCCCGTAATGACTTCTCCTTTCTGTGACAACCATTTTGATGATTCCCAGGAACTAAAAGCAACAAACTTAATTCACTGTGGATCGGTTAGCTCTCGTCCAGCCGGTACCAATCGATTCTATTTTCAAACTCACTCGCAACTTTTTAAATTAGTTTAGTTTGTTAGTTTTGACACCAATAGAATCACAGCCCTTCTCGTATTGTATCCGTAATATCAATGAGATGTCACGAACGTCGGCGTAACATTTGCGATACAACTGGGGATTTCAACGGAAGGTGAAATATAATTAAGGTAATAAAATTGAGTAATGATCATTTTAATTTTCACAATAATTTTGGTATCCCGTTGAACAGCTATAATTTTCTGTTCACATAGAAACTCACATCGACCGTGAATTGTGGAAATATTACAGTTTTCCTATACATGAAACGTAATTTTGACACTAACGTGGATTTAAGTTACAGAATAAACATCACCATACCATAACCATTAATATTTACATAGAGGCACATACATTGCTTCTGGCCCCACACTAGGATACATAATAAACATCCAAGACTTGAGTTTTTTTTTCTCTTACCTTTAACCCCCGCCGGGGATCGAAAACGTCTCGCACGGTAGGCAGAGCCATAACCGGTGCGCCACAGAGGTCGTCCAATAGGGGAGCGGTGAGTCATTAATTGACTTTAAGAGTACATAGCCTTTGCACACGGTATATTAAATTCACGCGGACTCCGGTTACGTTTACAACACGGGGTAAAAAGCAAATAAAACATTAATCGTTTTATAATTTATCGACGCAAAGACTTAACCTAGATACTCTGTATAGTTGACAATAATTAGTCCTTCTAGCAGATATAATGTCACCGTAAGATAGTCAAAACCGTACTTGATAAACTAACGCGTTAGTTAATCAACTATCGACAAATAGTAAACCAGACCGTCACGGCTTAGAAATTACCACAGATATCGAGAGATAGGCCCTTGGCGCTAAGCTTGTATCGGAACCAGTGTCGCCGAAAATTAAGAACACGCACACATCTACACCACTCATACATCAATCCTACCGCTTTTATTGGTCAGTGCAATGTCATGCACCTATGGTCCGAACACACCCACACTACCGCAGGTACACTAGCTAGCCGAGCTAGTGCTGGGACATTGCAAGGACAGCGTGTTTCATCAATCCATTATAATTTTTATCTAAACACGAATCATAAACCCTCTTTACTGCGTACAAAAACCGGACGTTACGATCAGCATAATGTTAAACTACTTGGTAAAAACTCATTTCTTATCTGAAAAATTACACATTATGACCATAATGTGTAGTTTTTCTGCATATAATGACATTCAAATTTCGAACTCCGACGCCCGCCTGCGGCACGTTGGTACCACAGAACAAGCTAAACAATTGCAGAGCCACAATGCCGGTCAAACATGCGGTTCCTGAACACATCAAAGAGAGCTAATGATATGTGTGTAGATAAACTAGTGTATGTAACTGTACATAATTAGGCATTAAAACTCTCGAGTGATATTATTATGAAACTCGCCTTCGGCTAGTTTCATAAACCCACTCTCGAGTATTAATGCCCTCCATTATGTAGCAGTCACATAAACTACTAATAGACAGTGGTATTTATGCCGGGTTATATAAATAAAATAATACTTTCTTTGTTAATATGACATATTTATTTTACAAGAAATACCTATTACTATTTTTACAGGCTGTAACACATACGGGGTGCCAAGCAGAAAAGGATTGTTTAGGACATGATTTTGAACAACTTTCTCAATGCATCTGATTTGATTAGAGAAACGTTATTTTTTACTTCCCCTTACAAATCAGCTGACCGCTGGGCCCAAAATGTACTGCAAAGTGAAAAATAATGTTGCTCTGATCAAATGGTTTTAATAGAGAAGGATGTTCAGATTGATGTCCTTAACAACCGCCTTTCGGCATATATACCCTTTCTGTATAATCTTGTACAGTACAATACTACCTACCTATTGACAAGAAAAATGTAAATATAATATTATAAATATTATATTATATTTATTAAGAACTTGGCGTTTTGACAATTTAGGCGTAGCATTTTTTGTTAAGTAATGCAGTCTTATATTAGTATATCTTCTCATTAGAGCTTTGATTAGTAATATTAGATGATTACCCAATGGGTTTTGTTCGAGTTGGTAAAAAATATATTTCTTTCTATCGATTCAAAAACATAATTCTCACTATCACTATTCCCATAACTATACATCGTCTCTGCGTGCGTGTAACAGTTCGCCTCCGTACCTCGATGCCTATTTCCTTTGTATTTAGATAAGTGTGAAATATTCATTGCGTGTTAGCTTAGCAATATGTAGTGAAATTAAGATACAAAACAAGCAATGGATAATAAACCTAGCGAGAACAACATGACATTGTCACTTTAATGATCAACTCGTGACGAATTTTTTGTGAATGATTTATTTCCGTAATAATGTTTATTTCTTGCGTTTTAAGAATAAATAATAGTTGGAATGAGACTTACAAGTGATATGTTACTCCGCCGTTCTTGGAGTTCACAATCCCGCTTCTATTTTTGCACATGAGTATTGCACAGGTCGGCATTTTCGAAAAACAGCGGAAATGAATTCGTCACTGCGGTCGCCCGGTGACAACCGAGAATTTTTAATATCAAGACTATCGGGGCTAGATTTGTTCGCACGTGCAACGCCCCTCAGCCTATCTCTCGGTATCTGTGGAATTTACGTTTCTTTTGTTCTTATATGTCAACCTAACACGAAAACTATTCGAAACTTCGCTGCGCTCGCCCCATCTAGTCTTCACCTAAGCTACCGTAGTATTTGCCCTGGTATTTCGTTTGCAATTCAAATTTAAACCAGTTTACTATTTAATGGTTTCAATCAACTAACACGTCATATAGTAAGCAATACCCTACAGTTTACTATCTGTCGATAGTTAACCAATTAACGAGAAAAAAAACGTTGGTTTATCAACTAACGGTTTTGACAATCTTAGGGTGATAAACAAGCCCAAAAATAGCTTAATTCAAAATAAACCTCGCAACTCGGGCCAATAACTTAAAGTGGGATTACTTGTGAGGAACATCGAATCATAACAAATCGATGAAGGTTTAGGGATAAGACTAGATTGACGCGGGTTGTCGGCGGATGAGGCGGCGTAAGCGACTGTTGGAAGATGTTGAGCGAAACGATGTGTTGATTTTTCCTTTCAACGCGTAAAAATACTTTTGTAAGGGCTTTGGGAGTTTGATGCGTGAATGACGTGATGCCGTCATCGTTTGAGTGTAAGCGTGATACTAACGTGTATTACTTTTTACGAATGGTGCTAAGTTATATGACTTTCTTTGATTATTTTACTGGCTGTTGAATTAATACTTTGGTTCTCATACCTATGTATGCAGCAATATTAGTGAACGGTTCACAGTAAAAACGGGTTTTACAAGAGTAAGGTACCACGTAAGTTACAACGTCAAAATCCGGTAAAATCAACTGACTTCTCAATCAGTAAGAAGCAATCATAATAATTGATCTTACTGGAGCTATACCTTTACATAAATAAGTAGGTTTGTATATTCATTTATTTCGCAGATTGCCATGTAGTTGTCTGAGTCATGATTAATAATAATTTAACAACCCCCACATCAAACAAAGAAACCCGAAGATCCATAATATCTCACATTAATATTTATTTATTTATTGAACACTAACAGCCATATTTAATATTAAACAAAAATGTAGATGTAATAAATAGGCACAGATATCGAGAGATAGGCCCTTGGCGCAAAACTTGTCTCGGAACCAGTGTCGCCGAAAATTAAGAACACGCAGACATTCTACACCACTCATACATCAATCCTTCCGCATTTATTGGTCAGTGCAATGTCATGCACCTATCGTCCGAACACACCTACACTACCGCAGGTACACTAGCTAGCCGAGTTAGTGCTGGGACATTGCAAGGACAGCGTGTTTCATCAATCCATTATAATTTATAGACAGTGGTATTTATGCCGGGTTATATAAATAAAACAATACTTTGTTTCTTAATATGATATATTTATTTTACAAGAAATACCTATTACCATGTTTATCTACACACGTATCATAAACCCTCTTTACTGCGTACAAAAACCGTACGTTACGATCATCATAATGTGAAACTACTTGGTAAAACTAATTTCTTATTACATAATTACACATTATGACCATAATGTGTAATTTTTCTACATATTATGACATTCAAATTTCAAATACCGACGCCGGCCTGCGTGCCGCCCCTACTTTGTTTGTGAAGTTGGCACTACTGAACAAGCTAAACATGTGCAAAGGAATTATCAATGCCACCATGCCGGTCGAACATGGGTTCCTGAATACATTAAAGAGAGCTTATGATATGTGTGTAGATAAACTAGTGTTTGTAACTGTACATAATTAGGCATTAAAACTCTCGAGTGATATTATTATGAAACTCGCCTTCGGCTAGTTTCATAGACCCACTCTCGAGTATTAATGCCCTCCATTATGTAGCAGTCACATAAACTACTAATAGACAGTGGTATTTATGCCGGGTTATATAAATAAAATAATACTTTCTTTGTTAATATGACATATTTATTTTACAAGAAATACCTATTACTATTTTTACAGGCTGTAACACAAACGGGGTGCCAAGCAGAAAAGGATTGTTTAGGACATGATTTTGAACAACTTTCTCAATGCATCTGATTTGATCAGAGAAACGTTATTTTTTACTTCCCCTTACAAATCAGCTGACCGCTCGGCCCAAAATGTACTGCAAAGTGAAAAATAATGATGCTCTGATCAAATCGTTTTAATAGAGAAGGATGTTCAGATTGATGTCCTTAAAAACCGCCTTTCGGCAACCCTTTCTCTTAATACTACCTATTGACAAGAAAAATGTAAATATTTATTAAGAACTTGGCGTTTTGACAATTTAGGCGTAGAATTTTTTGCTAAGTTATGCAGTCTTATATTAGTAAAACTTCTCATTAGAACTTTGATTAGATGATTACCCAATGGGTTTTGTTCGAGTTGGTAAAAAAACTATTTCTTTCCATCGATTCAAAAACATAATTCTCACTATCACTATTCCCATCACTATTCGTCGTCTCTGCGTGCGTATAACAGTTCGCCTCCGTACCTCGATGCATATTTACGTTCGTATTTAGATAAGTGTGAAATATTCATTGCGTGTTAGCTTGGCAATATGTAGTGAAAATAAGATAAAAACAAGCAATGGATAATAAACCTAGCGAGAACAACATGACATTGTCACTTTGTCACTTTAATGATCAACTCGTGATGAATTTTTTGTGAATGATTTATTTCCGTAATAATGTTTATTTCTTGTGTTGTAAGAAGAAATAATAGTTGGAATGAGACTTACAAGTGATATGTTACTCCGCCGTTCTTGGAGTTCACAATCCCGCTTCTATTTTTGCACATGAGTATTGCACAGGTCGACATTTTCGAAAATAGCGGAAATGAATTCGTCACTGCGGTCGCCCGGTGACTACCGAGAATTTTTAATATCAAAACTTTCGGGGCTAGATTTGTTCGCACGTGCAACGCCCCTCAACCTATCTCTCGATATCTGTGTAAATAGGCCAATTAAGGATTTCACTATGTAAATAGTCAAATAAGAACAGGTAGGCAGGTAACTAAGGTGAAATAACTAAAATTAAAAGATAGTAAAAATAACTAACACACACACACACACACACACACACACACACACACACACACACCCTGTACAATGTATAGGGTGTGTGTGTGTGTTTTCCTCAGTTATTATGTGTTTATATGAAAGGCAATTACACACAAAACATTCTGTATGCTACCCCGATTAATAAAACTAATAAAGTTGTGGCGATGGTAAGAGTAGGTAGACATGGCGTTAGTCTAAGTTCAGTTATTCGTTACAGTTTTGTCGCATTCTAATAACCTCAGCACTGTGTTCCGCTTAAACGTAGGTTTACTGGTGCAGAATGGGTCTATGTCTGAGAAAAGTCTTAGGCTACCTGAGACATGTACAGTTTGATGCAAAATTAGCACGGACGTGAAAAAGTTTTATACGTGTGTGCCTGGTATAACACGCATAGACAAAAAATAATCATGCTAATAACGAAGTATGCGCGTTACTGAATTATTTCACATATAACTATAAAATACACCTTTAAAACACCCCCGACACAAAAAAAGAATCCTTAAAAGTCTCCAATTTTATTAACTTGTATCCATTGAACCGATTTAGATGAAATATATTACAGTGACTCCAAAACTGAGAATGCGCTTAGAAATCTTCGCCAGTTGTCGCATTCCCGAAAACACCCGAACATACTATCGTATGAGCCCTAAACATTGCACTTGCATTTTGTACCTTGTTCGAAAGAAAAAGCATTCAATATAACGTGTAAACAATCGAAAGCAATTACTTTTGTAAGATACTTTACAATAGCTAAGAAGAATCGCAGTGAATACTTCGCAGTTGCACTATTAATTAAAAGAACTGCATTAAAATCCGTCCACCCGTTTGAGTGCTAGGGTGCTACAGACAGACACACAGACAGACAGACATATACACACACAGAAACAGAGAGATGCTTCAAACTTATAATTTAACACCCCTGTTTTTTCGTCGGGGTTTCAAATATGTTAGCTTACAGCCATATGAATCTTAAACACAACAAAATATTACTCAGCGGTATACTTTCGTGAGTCAAGTACCAGTCCATCAGCAAAGCCCCTCAAGCCAACACTATGCAGATTTAGGCCAAGATAGGGGTATCATCACACGTGGGCCAAAGTAGTACGTTATTAGACGGCCTATTTTCACACCTTTGAATAATGTTTTTATAAGCCCTTTCAAATTGGCATGCCCCACCTGGTTCTGTAAAGATTTCAAGTTATTAGTGCGGTGTTGCCAGAGGGCGCGAGGTCTTTTGTGGCATATACTTATCATGCGATTCATTTGTTTGTATACTTTGGTTTAGGCACAGCACAGTCATCGAGCAGATAGAACCGATATTTTGATTACACTATGATGCGAACACATCGTAAACCGCAGTCAACATTATCCAAAATAACATCTCCTAGCAACACCATGAGTCTACGCATATTTAGATTTAGAGACACAAGAGACATATGCACAATTTATCAGGATGGAAGGAGCGAACTAGTGTGAACAGTTGGCGATAATGGGCAGGCTTACCCCTGGGACAAGCCAGTTAACATTGCTCACAGTAATTCTGCGAAGATACAATACATCCCTAGTGCATTTATAACGGGCCATGTTGAACAAATGCTATCTTGATTGTTGGTTTTATCCATGGATCTTTTCACAATTAGGTTTGGGACTTGAATGACATAATATTAGTTCATTCAATAGCAGTTTTTCAATGATCTCGACGGAGATAAGTTTGCTTGATGTGACCAGATTTTGGTTTTGTTTGTTTTAGGATCTTGATGTATTGTGCTCAGTTTTATATGAAAAGAAAAACTCCTTGAATTGTGGTTATTTACACGACACCCAAACAAAAAATACTAAGAAAATACTTGTTTTTCAAGTACTTATTTAGTATTTTTGGTTTCGAAAGTTTTTAAGTGAACAATACCCAAATACCTGAACAATACTTAAATTGTGGGCTTACTTCTATCGCTTGCTAAGTCCGCACGTTGCGTTTATATCAGGAAAAATTTAACACGGCAATTTGTGAATCAAAGTTATGCGAGTAAATAAATAAAATTTATTTTTAGTTACGAGCGATACTTAAACTATCGTCCCTGAGCCGGGCATAACTTCACAATTCATCCTGTATATGTGGCGTAACTTTTCTGCCCCTTCACCATATATCACTATTATAAAAATACTAAAAGATCAAAGGGCTTTCAATCTTGCACTTTTATACAAATGCGTCGACCTAAGTTCCTTAGTTCGCTTCGAAGTGGTGTCAAAAGTCTCAAGATAAGCAGGTTGAAGGGCCTGACTAGTTTTAAGTTCCCGCACCCTTGGTACGATCGCTTATCTACCCCAGTCCAACTACGCTTTGAAAAAGTAATGGGGAATTTCTGAACTCGATAAATCACTGGGCATTAGACATATCGCTGTACGGAAGGGCCTGAGCCACTAAGCTGCTGGTCTGATGTATCGTGTCAGGGTGGAATGGTAGGCGCACTCTGTTGCATATAATCAGAGTAATATAGGTATTGAAAAACAGTAGATAAGGTTTACTTCATGTGTCGGACATCGTGTATAGTAACACACATTTAAATGGAACACCGATACTTTCTGTGTCAGTATGAATATTATTTAATACTTACTCCCTGTCAGGTACAGATTTAAAAAGGTATATTGTTGTATTTTTGTCCAACCTATCACCAACACTAGGTTGAGTGTCCATGGTTTATCAGGAAATAAATAAATCACTTTGCCTCAGGTGCAAGGACTGCGATCGGAGAACAAAGACAGACAATCCCTTCCGATCTATCAAAGAAAATCGTCTTACTCGGACTTTAGGGTCACAGATTGCCCAATACAGAGCTCTATAATTCTGCTGGACAATCTGCGAAATCCACTTACATTTTCCCCATTCTTTATCCGCTCAATGAAAATCTTCCTAAAAGACCTTTTGTCGTCATAAAACGGGAAAATATATAAAATGTATTTTCGCAAGTTTCTGTCCCTGTTGCGGTCACGATGATACAGTTTCAAGCAGGACTATAGATACTATTTTAGGGACATTGCTAACTACAAGTTTCAATTTTAATGAGATTAGTTTCCTGCTGGTACTGAAACACCCATTTCACACATACAAAACCACACATCATTAGCAACTTTCAACATAAAAGTAAATAATTTCGCCCACTCGACCCGCATTCGTCCAAATTGAAGCAAGTTTAATTACTAAACAGACATAGAATGACCTATGGTTGTTTGTCGCCGCGTAAAGTTGGTTACAAACGGAGAGATCCTTGATTTTAGCAGTCAAACAGAGGCTCGGGTTGTTTGCACAACAAAATATGCAAAGTGGGTACCCGGGTACCTCGCTACGGGTACTCGGGCCCCGCTAATTATGTGGCAGCACGCCGTGCTGTGTCCCACCGCCTGCCACCGAGCGTCCTACATTTGAAAAAGCTAATAAAAATGCAAAAAGACGTGGCAATTTTTTATTACAATTTTCTGCCCTACTTCCCCGCTTTTATAAGATTTTTAAGAGACGCTGCAAAAAGAGATTAATGCTTTTTTCCTTCCTACAGGTGACTCGCTTTTGTTAGGATTAAAGGGTTGAGTAGACAAGCGTAAATTAGACTATGAAATTCGCCGATTTTAGGTATCTTTTAGCAGAACAAAAATCTCAAACACATTTTATAGAAGAGGTTGCAGATACAGATGACCAGAACCAAGTTTTTTTAGTCATATCGAACATAATAGACCTTTCGTAGCTCAAGCGCGTAAAAATGAGAGATTTGATATGTCGAAATCGTTCTGGTGACATAGCTGAGATAACTATTAGAGTTGGGAGCGGTTTATTAATTGTGTACATAGTGAAATCCGTAATTGGCCTTATTTTAAGTTTATGTTTCCGACTATGATTGTGTGTGATTTTTGTTCATTAATAAAAAAAAAAAAGACCTAAGAACGGAAACTATGATTCGCCTTTAGCAAAATCTGCTTATCTACACCCCCAAAACCAAACACCTATATCGGTTTACAGTATGACAGTAATTTATTGTTTGTAAACGGAAACGCGTCATTCACTCTAGCAGGAGACCTAGGGAGGTGGCAAAGTTTTATCTACCCCAAACGCAATTTATTTAACTCCGCAAGACGTTTGAGTTAATTCAATAAATCACAAATGCGTATCGAATTTCAAAAGTATCGCCCTCTCGCATTCTTGCGAGTAAGGCCTCAATCCACTTTTTGTTAGAGGGGCATCTAGGGGCTAAAGCGCGCCTGCGCAAGTATATCCGATTGATGAAGATTCGCTCGTCCTAGAGCAAATAATTGAAATTTATCATTTAAATATAAATTATATAAAAAATATAGACTTAATGTCAAAAGAATGGGTGCATATAGTCTAGTCTAGACGAAAGAATAGCATATCGCATGGTATAGCATCCAATCCAATTATTATTATTATAAATGTGAAAGTAGCGATGTTAAGATGTTTGTGTGTTTGTGCCTGAATAACCCTAAAATGGCTGAACGTATTTGGATAAAATTTAGCACAGCGATAGTTTATTAAATAGATTAAAATAAAGAAAACTTTTTATCCGAATGCGCCAGAAGGAGGGCAACGATATCTCGGTAAATGATAATTCCTAGGAACACGCAGATAAAGTTGCGGGCATCAGCTAGTTTATGAGCTAGATTAACATAAACGATACTTTTAGCCGAGTGCACTAGAAGGAGGGTAACGTTATCTCGGTAAATGATAATTCCTAGGAACAAACAGATGCAGTTGCGGGTATCAGCTAGCATAAGATAAATGAGACTGCAATATCCAAATGCAGAGTGCAGATTCAATAGAAACATTGATCTGCTGCTTAGTATACCGCGAGCTGTTTATATCATTATGTATGATGGGAGACATGAAATACATGTTTATACAGGTTTTGTTTGGACCCCTAGCCATAATGATTTAAAAAAAAACAACTGAAAGTAAAAAAAATATAGTATTATTTTTAGATCCATATTTAATCTTGTCAACAAAACTACCTGATGCAAAAACACCGTATCCTCAGTGTAATAGTGACTAAGGGTTGACTCCGGAATGTTAATCCCTTAAGCGTATTTTTAATCACGTGTCGTCTTGCGGGGCATTAGTGAACTAGATTGAATTAAATTCTAGAATGTGAGGATTACAGGGTTAATATTTTAAGCCATTATTTTATGTAAAGATTTTGGTAGGATTTAGAGGTACTTACCTATAAATATTGGTAAATACGGTGTGTTGGATGAATCACTGTCTCATCAAAGACTTGAAATATAAAAAATATATTTCAAGTCTTTGATGTTTACACAGGGTTGTTTTTATACCCTTAGCCATAATGATTTATGTAAAGAAAAAAAAAATTTTTTTAGATCCATATTTAAATCCCAAAGGAGATGTGTACTTTTTCCAAGAGAGTTGGTACTTTATTCGAAATAGTCATGAACCAAGTTAAAACCGTATTTATATGAACGAATATAATTTAAAGGTTCTAAATACATATCGTGATCATTTTTTAAAACCGCCGTTTTTTTGTTACTGTGATTTTAAAATAATTATTATTTTAAATAAAACAGCCACCCAGAACAATATTTTATTATGGCAATACTGTTCTGTCACGTCATTGTCAAGAACCCCCTGTTCCGAGTCACGCCACAATCATCTACGAAGCCGTTCCGATTTAGCTTTGGCGATACAAAACGATGGCATCGTAGACGCTGTAATCGATTATTGTGTGACTCGGAACATGGGGAAAGTGTCAAAAATGACAATTGAATGAATTACAGTTTTTTTTTTGCTGCAAAGTTAAGCAAAGGATGCAGGTTATAAATCCTACCCATACAAATCATTTTTTCAAAATTAATAAAGAATGGCGGTTTTAATAAAATAAATAATTTCGTAGGCTTTATTTATACTCGTTTCCCTACCAGAAAAACCGCATATGATTATGGTTCAAAAATCAGTACCGAAAAAATACATCTCCTTTCTAGGCGCGGTCATCCTTGTGTTCAAAGCGCCCCGCAAACCTCGAGCGACCGAGAATAATAATAAAGGACGTTGCGCACGGTGAAAAAACGAGTAATTGAGCATAATTATTGTTTTGAAGACAAGTTGGCGAAAAATAAAAATATTGTTTTTATTTCATAAATAGCCCTGTATAAGTATGTCAGTGGTGTTGCTATTTCTGGTTCCCACGACACAGGGTATCCTAGTGTGGGGCGAGAAGTAATGTACATACATGAAGTGTACATAAATGTTTATGTTTACGTTAGCTATCCAATGTAGCAGAGACATCATAATGATGGCGGTGATGTGGTCCGACCGATTTCGGTCAATTGGTCTGAATCTGAGGTCGCACTTCGTGGGCTCGTATGTGGCTTATGTATCCAATCTTGCTTATCAAGATCTTCGCACATTGCGGGCATTAATACTAAACACGATCATAATAATGATCGATTTCATAATCAAAGCCTTATCCGGTAGTGAGAAGACATAAACTAATCGTTGGTTTGAGCTGCGGAAGAACAAATTGATAGTTCCGCATCTACCTATATTATTATGACGGTGCATTGCAATGTGGGCGGTGATTGATAAACAATAGTGGGATGGACGTGGGCGCATATTCTATAAACGCAAGCACTCTGAAGCTAAAACCAACATTTATCTTGCAATTGCACAGTTCACGAGGATGTTTACTTAAGTGTAAGGATCGTTATGTTGTTATTGGTTTTCGTGTAGGATTCGCGAAACAGAAATTTGTTTTGTTTATGTTGGAAATCAATAACAATCCTTGGCACGCTAACTTAGATCGCGTTTTGCTGGCTATTGAAGTGATTTATCCCAGCTTCTAAAGACTGTCTTTTAGAGGTTTCGTAGCTACAAGACTCCTTGACAAATCATGATGTAGGTTACTTATGTGTTTGGATAATACCTTGGACACTATTTACACACATTGATCTAGCCCAAACGAGGATTCCCTGTATCTTGGGTACTAGACAACGACACACATACTTATATAGATAAATATTATACTTAGATAGATAAACAACCATGAATAGGGTACAAACATCCGTTCTTTTCAAACAAATACCTGCCCCCACCGGGACTCGAACCCAGGACCCTTGGCTTCATAGGCAGGGTCACTGCCGACTCGGCTATTCGGGTCGTTAATTATGGCGTATTGGAATGAAAATGGTTGCCATAGTAATGTTTTTGTTTTGAACCTAAAGTGATGTGAAGTACTTAATTCAGAAACCACTCAACTTCTCATAAAAACTGACAAGCTCTTTGCAAAATGCAAAACTCACCTTCCCTGGTACCGAGTGAAGGCTCCACATGAATGTAATGAATACCTGTCCGGCCTGTGTGTGGGCGGCGGCGATCCCAGCCTGGCTCTAAGTCAAATGCAAACATTTACCTTTCGCCCAGCAGTAATTGTTTAAAATTGAGGCTAACCGTGTGGGCCCGATTGTGCCGGGCCATTCTGCTGGGGTAAGTCAGGGGTGGGTTCTCCCACAGTGGTCCAATGTAGAGAAGCCATTTGAAATTGCCATTTGAGCAATTTAAAAAGCATGTTAAAGCGACTTTGTCGAAAAAGGGATATTACAATGTTCAAGATTACTTAAATGACAGGACTGTATGGGGTTAATCTGGCTCAACACAGACCTTGCTGTTAATAATTTTGTAATTATTTATTCCAGCTTATTAAATAAAAATAAATCATAATTGTATTAGTTAAGCACAACCTATTTTTAAAAGAGATCTAAAAATCAATCCGTGGGAGTTTCTACGCCCTTCTTCTCCCACAGTGGACCAATGTAGAGAAGAGGCAAAAAATGACGTTTGCTAAGAATATGTAAATATCTACAGTAATAAAGTACTTTTGAGTTTGAGTTTGAGAAGAGGCAAAAACTGTGCTAAGTATATGTAAATATCTATAGCAATAAAGACATTTTATTGATTGATTGATTGATTGGGTTCGTTTGTTTACGTTTTTTAGGGTTCCATACCCGAAGGGTGCCGAACGGGACCCTATTACTAAGCCTCCGCTGTCCGTCCGTCCGTCCGGCCTTCTGTCACCGGGCTCTAACGGATGAGATAGAGAGCTGCAATTTTCACAGAGGCTGTATTTCAATTGCCGCTATAATAACAAATAATGAAACTTACCTGTTATATATGATTAATATATTGTTGTATAATAATATAATGAAATATTGTTTGATGAATTAAAAGAAGTACCCATACAAGAAACTATTGGTATGGCCATTTTCTTAACCATTTTGTTTTATTTGTTTATCGGTAAAAACTGAACCCTCCCGATGTTATCGGAAAAGATTTTTTAATTGCAGCTATTGGGTTTGTGCTTAGTTATTTGTCATTATACGATTAATAATTTCTCATTCGAATTATAATCAATAATATAAAGTTTTTTATTACATTTGATTTTATTTCTGTAAATAAGTTACTCGATTTCTATCCACTGTCAATGAGCAAAGAGTTTCGTTAACCTGTGTGCATTGTTCAATACTTACATACTACATACACAAAACTCATTTACATTGTTTCAATGTATGGCCTTGAAGGTAGTCCTAGCTAGTAGTTAATATTTTATTAAAACAGATTAAAAAGGTATACTCGTACAAAAGACTGTCGTTTTAGGTTTTTTCGTGTACAATGGTGTGGAACCCTTCGTGGTCCTACATCCTACTCGCACTTGACCGGTTTTATTTGTTACTGTGAAAGCAATACCCTATTTTGTAGAGTACGTGTGTGGTTAATTGGCTTTGGAAGTGTTTATATATAACATAACATAACCTAACACTTACATACAGCTTCTGGCCCCACACACTAGAATACCCTGTAATAATAATAATTTATTCAGGAAAATATACATTTAAATTTCTCATTTTTTACATTCTTTAAGAACAAGGGATGTTCAGTACTCCCTAAACAAGGGCGAATTCTGTGGTATAGGATGAGTAGTACTTCCCACCTGTAGATGACAACTATTTAAAAATATATTTCAAAATCAAAGTTCTTGAGATTAATGACAAGTATAGTAATTTTTTGATATTATTATTGAATTTTTTGACATTATTATTGAAAAAATTAAAGTTTAATCTTAGTGAAGAGAGTGAGTGTGTGTGATTTGTAATAGAGAAGATGAAACGTGTATTGTTTGAATGTTTTAGTGTAATGAATTGATGTGTTAATTATGTTATTTATTATTTTATATTTAATTACCGATTTATTTTATATTATTTATTTATTTCTTTGGATATTAAGATAAAACGGTTAAGATGTTTTCAGTTTCTTCTTGCGTTAGGGATCTCAGCCATTTTTATAGTTATTTTTATTTTCGAATATTGTCTTTGTGTAAATTTCACTGCTTTTGCTGATTTGATTGTAGAGATAAAGTCCACGGAACTTGAAAAATCTTTGCATAAAGTATGTACGCGCTTTTACAGTTTAACATACCTTGTATTAATAAGTAAGAGATTACTGTGCTGTTTAAGTATAATACTCTCTGATGCTGTCTAACCGTAAGGACATGGCAGAAATTGAAGATTTCTGATGTAGGGAAAAGAAAAAAATTCAATGTGCAGAACTTCAATGATGAATCGTGTGAACCACAAACAGAAACGTCACAAACATGTAAACATTCAAAACCTGTTTTTTTTTCTTATTCCCCAACCGAGATTCGAACCGGGGACCTCTCGCTTGGGAACCACAGCCTCGGTTGCAATACACCACAGAGGTCGTCGAATATAAAGTGCATCCATGTTGCTTTGTACTCATCGGTTGGTCCACATATGAACATATGAATGTTTTAAAATACTTACTATTTCAATATATTATCATAGAAGACTATTTTCTCTAAATACCCAGAGATAAAGTTATACCTTTACCGTCATTAATGTAACCCTCACAATAGCCATTAAAAAAAAATGGCTATATAGCTTTAAAAAAAAAGATAAACTGTCATGGCGGCCAGCCACATTACCGATTTTTTTTTTCATTTACTCAGTCAGTCGACCAATCAAGTGTGAGATACCAGAGAGAAGTTACGTTTATCCTCTATTTCCGGTCAGTATTTCCAGTAATAAAAAAAGAATAGTGGGTAATAGTAATTATTTATAATATTATTCCAAGTCCATACTAGGTGTTTATGCGCGAGTGGACGGTAGGTAAATTAAAATTTAATGCAAGTCCATATCAGGTGTTCATACGCGAGTGGAGGGGTTCTAATAATATGTACAACTGTAGAACAGAGAAGAGGCAAAAAATGACGTTTGCTAAGTATATGTAAATATCTACAGTAATAAAGTACTTTGAATTTGAATACCTATCCGTTATTAGAGAAAATCCTTTACGTATTGTGGAATAGCCCAATACGAGTCCTGCCAAGTGGCCCATCAGAGCATCTCGCTTTGTTTATGTAGTATCCGCGTAAAGATCCTATTTTGTGCTTCAAGTGATGACAAGAGGATCTTAATACTTGACCTTCGGAGCTTTCGACAAGCTTTCGTTGTTTAAGCTCCTTTGTGTTGGTTGGAATTGAGCGATTAACTTGATCAATATTCAGGTGATTTTTTAAGAATATTAAACTGCTGTTCTCTCGTGGCTTCTCAGCGGTTAGTGGGGATTAGCAAAATATTATTTAAGACAGGTTTTTTTTCATTATTCCAGAAATAATTCTTAGCTAAATATGTGCTAAATAACTGAATCTAAATCACAGAATACTACTACTAATTTATCGCAGAATAATAGTCAAGTACAAAGGCCATTCTAATTAGTAGTTAGAACTTTTCACACACGCTCCGACTTAATGAAGTTGTCGTTAATTCGGCTTCACATTACTTCTAAATAATAGGTGCTTCGGCCACCTAATACGATAGTAAATTAGGGTGTTTTAGCTTAAAGCTTGTTGGTCCGAACGCTAGTATTAGCTGATTTATGCGATGCTGTTATCAAGCTTTGACCGTCATCACGGGGCTTACATCCTAATCCTGTCTAGGACTAACATCGACAGTTGCCGTGGTTACAGTAATTTGTAAAGGAAGCTACTAGCATCTTGTCACTGAAAGTTCGTTCTGTTACTGCATTTAATATTTAACTTTATTTAGATATGTGCCTGCAGCTCTGGATACAAAAACATTATTTTCCCCGTGTCCATGTTGCATGGACACGTTGAAATGTCCATACACGCTTCCTGCATTTTGACTCAAAATGTGCATGTGAAAAATAATTTTTCATCAAGTTGATTTCGTAGTGAAAATTATTTACAATAAGTCTGTGATCTGATAACCCCTTAGAAATTAAAACTTTCTGATCTGTATAAGGCATTTTATATTGGCTTACATGTCGATGAAAGCAAATGGGCGCAAAAAATGCAGACGTGCGCATACACATAAGGTCAACAAGCCTTTGTATAAAAACAACGAACAGTGATATTTTCTGTTATCGTCTAAAACTATTTACTTTCGTTCCCATGTTTTTGGATCAACCAAACAAGCCAGCTACCGGGCGCTACTAGTATCACAATAGCAAAGACCCAGTGGACCGATGCGGGGCACAAAAGAGCATTGTTCTTGCCTCCTCGCATGTATCGACTGCGAGCTCAATAAGCGAACTTTATGAAAAGAAAATGATTGGAAAACAGTGGGAAATGGAAGTTGGGCGGAAGTTATTTTTAACGGACGATCCGGACAATAAAGTTATCAGAATTTTGATGACATGTGGCCCTGTATCTCGATTCTGTATTCCTGATATCAATCCGGATCGCCGTAGTTTCAAAATAGCAATCACGTTCAGAGTCGCTATACCTGTCAGCGATACAAAATTAAGCTACCGGCATTGAAGGCTGTTCCTTCTCTATTAAAACATATTTAGCCATTTCGCCATACAGCTATAAGAATATATACCTAATATGTCCACATATAACATAAAACCAGGAGTTTATCATCAACCTTGAGCTCTGCGGTAATAAACCGAGGACTTTATACGACTAATACAAGCCTTTGTAAGACCTTTGTAGACTGCCTCTTACAAGTGCTACTTGTAGCATTGAGTGTGTTAACCAAACATACATAATTAAGTAGTTATAAAAATATAAATGCGGCACGATTTTCCGATGACATTAAAAGTGCAGCCGGCGCACAGTACTGCACGAACTGAAAGTCAATCGGGAAGGCATAATATGTCCAACGGTGGACGAAAAATGCTGAAAAAAAGAGGAAAAAAATGTTACAAAATACAAAGAAAAGTTAATCAAAAATAGTCTTTTCTCAAGCAAGTTGACAATTGCCTGTGTGACCGAATGCCCCGCGGTCGTCAACCAATTAAAAATAATCTTATATAAATAATATGCAAAGGACAAACCGACGACGAGGCTCGGCCCATATTTCATACGATTCTAATTATTGTTGCGGCCAGTCTAAATCAATTTAGTGCCGCCCGAGGCGAGATTTACAGCTCATTTCTCTAATAAAATGGATTAACGTACCGACGCACTAACTTCGAATGCAAATGGTGCATTCGCCACTCTGTTATGACATTTATAACCTTCGTCTTCTTTTTAATAGTAATTCATATTCAGACAGAAGCTTTTACAAGCGAAGCAGCTGAATAAGGGTTGGGACAGCAGAATTTGTTGACGTTTATTAAGATATTGCTGGTTATATCTTATAAAACGTCAACAAAATTCCTTTCTATTTCAACGTTAAAACGTTTTAACAGTTAAAATCAGCTGTTCAATCCTTCACTGCATCTACCAAATCACACGCAACTAGACTATTGAAAATCTTCATATTCCAGTCACTAAGGCTTTATTACTTCAAAATACTTAATTCTCTGAATATTTATGTTACTAAAATCTATGTTTTCCCTGTCAATTTATGCGCACCCATATATTAACGGTGCTTGCAGATAGATGGATAAATTTATTCATTAAAAGTACGGTACAAACACATAATTTAAAATAAAAATGCATCGAAATAATACAAACAATTATCAATTAACAAAAAAAAATATTGAAACAATTAGGGCAACTATGTGGTAATGTGGTTGTACCGCGACAATGAATTGGCCCTGACTCAGCAAAGTCACGGACGAGTCTGTGACGCTGGTTTTCTGTCAGAGCCAAAACGGACGTGACAACGATAGGCTCAGGTAAACAAAATAAATTGTAATGAAATATAAATCAGTATGAGATTATTCTGAAATTGAATATTGAAATTATTATTGTAGTAACATTGGAATTACATTTAGATAAATGTAGAATAGAATATTTTTTGTATTATAACAACGTCAATAATAATAATAATCAATGTGATGATAGTCGGATAAAAAGAGATACTTTTATGTCGGGATGATACTATCCTAAATGCATGTCAGTTACGTACTGTCTCCTCAGCTTTTTGCTATTGTATTTAAAATTTTTTCTTATCCAGTTAAGCGTGTAGCCTCTTGAAAAAATTGGACCACGATTTAAACCCTAATAAAACCCCTAATAAAATTCAAAACCTATTAAACAATATTGACGGCTCCCGGCGGGTACACGCTCAAAGGGTTATGTGACCTTCTTAAACCAGCCTTACTAGCCTAACTAGATTAGCACGGATATCACAGTATACAAATATAGTATTATAACGATTTCACAATTGTTCAGAAATGATTCAAGCTAGAATAAGTAGACGAGCGCTGACCCCAGTTACAATTTGCGCACAAGCTATGGGACTCGCCTTACCCTAACTTCGCTAACAATGTTACAACGTCCCCGACATCCCCTAAGGCGCTGAGTGTCCCTACATCCGCTGGATTAGTCTAACTCCAAACTAAACCAAACTTTGCTGTCAGAACTTCCCAGTTTTCATATCAATTACGTACGTACAGCAATCATCGCCCATTCCAATTTTTTGTGCAACAAAAGACTATTGAAATCGGAGCGATCGCAATCTGGAAAGTACAGTCTCATTTTCTTGGAAGATGTTGTTCGTTCAGTCTTACTTTTACAGTTTTATTTGCAGCCATTTCGCAAATGGAACTAATAGTCCTGTTTTTCTTTTGTGCGTTATATCTTAATTCTGGAGCGTCTTCGGCTGTTTTTTCAAGAATTTTCTTTTTTGTAACAGGTGGCGGTTCTCAGTGCCAACTGTTTTTCTATCGCGCTACCCTCAAACGTAGGGAGTTCCCTAGGGGACGCAGTCAGTCGTCTTAATAGAGTTAGGAACGAACTGTTCCATGTACCCCCGGGGCTCGATCCACCCCCGACGCCCAAAAAATGACATTAGCTTCTTTTGTGGAAGTTCCATTCAATATGTTACTCGAAGACGCTACGTCAAATGCCGCAGTGTAATCGGATCGCGGGAAGCGGAATTCGCATAAGTTTTCTTAAGCGTTATGTAGAATGGTTTTTGTTGTGGTTGGAATTGTTTCTTAAGGAGTATTTAGGAAAGCATGGGCCAAATTTTTTTTCATAGGTAAAATCAAAGGTCAAACAACAGCGATGCTTTTACAAAATACCTTTAAAGATGTGTTTATCTGGACGTCAAGGAGAGGGCAGTGTGTAGAAGTGCATGGAAGGAACTCCACCGCCAAGAGTATAGCTCTTAAATAATTAATGAATGAAATATGTGTGCGTACATGAAATATGCGTATGTTCCTATTTATATAGGTAGTATGTTTCCATGCTACTTTTCTGTTCAAGCTACTTTTTTAATTTATTCATTGCCATGTAGCATTTACGCAATGAGCACAGATTAAAATAATCGAATGTTATTATGAAATTACATATATATATGAAATTGTGTGACAAATATTACCTTCACACGCCTAACCACAAAACAACTCACTTTAAATCCATGGCCATAAAACAGATGGAGTTTTAGAGACCAAACCAAACATTTTATATACTGATAAAAGTAAAGGAATGTAATTACCAATATGCACATTCGATGTCCCCATTATGACAAATCAGCACGTGCCCACGCCATAAATATTCACATTATTGCTAAGAAAGACCCTAATGCTACTGCAATTTTTTTTACTATCAGAGGCTCCCGTTGTGCATTTCGATATAAAGGAAAAGGGATTTAGGGCGTAACATATCGGTGGAACGTAGCAAAGCCACGAAGCAATGGGACACAGTAGTGGCCCTTCGTGGTATTTTAATTTACCTGCGCATGTGGACTAGATATGGAATATTGTAATTTTTGTCTGTTGCCGGGATTAATGAAATATACCCTCTGTATTGCCTTTCAATCTGAAACGTTAAATGTTAACCAGTTAAACACTGAGATGTTATGTTAATCAACGTTGATAGTCCCATTTTATAGATCGTTTGCTATAACAAACCAAGCAATGTCAGTGGTGTACTGAATACAATATGACATTAAAGTTTAAATGTAATTTAAATCTACCGAAAATTGTTTGAGGGAGCCATGGGTTACATGGGTAACTGCGTGAGTTATTTTTGGTTATGCTGTGTAACTCAAATTAGCGAAGTGACTGAGTGACTTTACTGCACCTTGTAGTATATCACCGAGGGGTGCCTGCAATGCTGCCAGGCTCTACGTCCCATCGCCTCTTGTTTGCTATTATTTGCTATAATGTGGGTGAAATTTACCTCGCTTCGACAGAGCGTCCCCTTAATTGTCTCCAAGCTTTTATTGCAAACGGTTTTATTTATAACATTGTGTGGGGCATCGAAATCCCGGATTATTTGGCTAACAAATTATAGTGAATCTGGGGTTAACACCGCTCAATAAATCAATCGATATTTTATTGACAAAACTCGACATAATGCGGTTGGTGACAGGCCGGGTGTTCTTTATTCATTGTTTCGTGGATTCATACGAACTAATAAATATGTTTTGTGTATTTTTTATGGCTTTACTAACCCAACACTACCTACAAAAGATTAGTTTCGTTTAATCGATGATAAAATATACCTTTATGTTTTTGACAGTAATACCACATACCCAAAAATACAGACCTACCTATTAGGGCGGAAAAAGGCCAAACCGAAATATCTCTTATAAACCCGTATAGGAAATAGCAGATCGGTCACTCTCGGTTAAGGGGAATATCTTAGGTTTATCCGCTTAAATAAAAGCCCAACATATTAAAAATACATGAACCTCTCCGAGCTGAGTTATTATAAGTAGGAATTACGACGTAGAAAGCTTGTTTTTTATATTATTAAGTGTAAGCATATCGAAAACTCAATTGTAATATCTCAATGTCTATTAGACTCTCGATTAAAAGGAAACAGATTTCTAGTGGAACGATGTCAAATTAATATTTTATACTTTATTTTGTCTAAATAGGCTTGCACAGGCGATGGAGGGGAAAAGCTGCCACAGCAGGCGCTTGTTTGATGGTACCCCTTAACTCAACATTGATTAATGAATCCACACGATAACAAATGTCGCATTCTACCGGCGGCGGGTCTGCAATGAGTTCACATAATTCTAGTAATAGAAACACGTCACTTAAGCTATCACTAAGACGAATTGTGTGACAAATATACGCCGTTACTATGCAATAATACTGGCCCTATAGAAAACTTGTGGTTTGGATTAATTTCAGCGTGACTTGCATATTTATTTTGGTAACTTAAAATGCTACTTACTGCTAATTACTGATTTTCATAATTTATATGTCATCTGGGTGCTACTAAAATCTAGTTAGTCGTATTGCTCAAATCAAGTCTAACTTGATTTGACACATTATAAGATACTACAAGTATTTTCAGATCATAATATAAGTTATAAGCATCATAAGATTATGAAGTGGTCGCTACCATGCACTGTTCTAGAAATACACATCAATTGAGCGAAAGCCAACAACTAAATCATTCTAATCTTATCCATCAGTGCAGCGTGCAATATTGCAAATGCTAACTTACAGGAAGCAACAAACAAAACAGGAGACAGTTGCAAATAAGGTGATCGCCTAAATTGCGAAGATCTGCATGCCCCTGCAAATAATACCATAATACATCATAATGAAATGAACGCGCCATTTAGCAGCAAAGTTACTGCTCGGCGGCTCGGAGTGTCACTGCGGTGCGTGAAAATGTCTCTCAAAGTCATACGAATATATCCAATCCAAATCCAAATCTGAACTAAAGAATATATCCAATCCAAATCCAAATCTGAACTAAAATATGTTTAACTGTGACAGTCTGGTTTTCGGGCCTCTAGCAATGAACAAATTTTGGTATAAAGATAAAATAAAATGTAACTGAACGCATACGCCTCTTTTCTAGTTTTGCCGCGAAAATAAAACTTGATTGCGGGGAAAGAGAGAACTTTAAAGTTTATATATGACCAATAATATAACAAGTTCGAGGGGTATAGAAGTCGATATAGTAACTTAAGAGAATGAGAAATATAAAGTATTAATGCAAAGCGACACAGAGTCAATATTGTGTTCGAAATAATGAGCGTTCCCCGTATTATCCTCAGCGCTCTAGCTACTTATCTTATTCTTTATGATAGTCGCCCTATTTTTGCTGCAGTCTGCTGTCAAGCTTTCTTTTTTTTTGCTTTTTATGTAGGCACGCATTATGAATACTATGCTTTTATATGCTTCGACGACCCGAATGGCCGAGTCGGCAGTGACGCTGCCTACGAAACCTAGGGTCCCGGGTTCGAGTCCCGGTGGAGGCAAATATTTGTTTGATGAGAACGGATGTTTGTATCCTAGTCATGGTTGTTTATCTATCTAAGTATAATATTTATCTATATAAGTATGTGTATCGTTGTCTAGTACCCAAGATACAGGGAATCCTAGTTTGGGGCTAGATCAATGTGTGTAAATAGTGTCCAAAGTATTATTATAAAAAAAAAAAAAAAAAAAAAAATGGTGTCCAAGGTATTGTATTATAATATAATTAACTGCCCTATTTAGATTTTAGAAATATAATTAGGATAGGATATCTTGGGACAATATCAGTACGATGATACCAGATCTGATACTACAAAATATGTGTTTTGAACAAACATTCAGTATCGACGACCTATTTTAGTTTACTAGTCAAATCTCTCAAACCCTTTTCAGTGCTTTTTATGTCCTGTGAATGACTCGCAGCATCTGTGGTAGATTTATTTCAATTTCCTTTACACTTCGAACTTCCGTTACATAGCTTCAGCCGTAAATTTCGGTGATAAAAAATTAACGGCCTTTCTTATTTTGGAACAATATCCTGAAATAAGGCCCAATAATGGTATTAACACATCCATAAAACACAAAATAAAAAGTTCAGCTAATGTGTAAAATGCTATCAAATATAAAGCCGACCTGTCGAGAGATTGATGAGATCTCTTGAAAAGGGTATAATAACAAGTACCAAAGCAACAAATATTCTGAAGATTCCATTGATATTCGTAGATTTTTAGAGTATTTTTTTTATTTACAGCCCAAATTGAATAGAGAAGGCTTCTGTCATACTGTCATACTCACAGCGGCTACCAGTATAATGCTCTTTACGATAAAGCAGGCAAACGAACAAGCAGTGACATAAATACAATAAGTTGTGTTAATCGTCTTTAGAGAAACAAGCATAGGGTTCGGATTTTATTATGAGATCATGGAGTTATATCTGTTTAAAGTCAAATAGCCGTCCTATCTAAGCATCTAATTCAGTATGGAGAGATTGTACGCAATACGATAACTTCAACTTTCTTTTCAGGAGTATGAGAATAGTACCTAATTTATTCCAATTACCATGATGAAACGTATGACTGATCTATTTTTGTTTAGAGCCAGAGGGAGCGTTTAAATATCAGTTGACGAAATCATTCCAAATCGTAAGTTGACAGGGTCGCCGACACAGCAGCCGTTGAAATGTGTTTGAAACATGTGGCACCAATTAACTTCTTTTTTCAAAAGGATAATAAAGATAAGACTTGAATAATGATCTGTGGAGAACATGCAACGAATGACTGCCACTTGAACATATGACACAATTATATATTATATTTTTTTCCCGTCGTGTGAGTTGATATGAAGATGAGTCTCAGTTTCGGGTTACGATGTTTTCGGCTGACTGCGTCAACACGTTACTAAATTAAACTCGATTGCAGTTTTTCTCAAGAAAAATATCGCAAAGACGATCCCAAAACATGAAAAAGATAAACAATTACGACCAATAATGGAGGGAGTGCACAGTAATGAATATTGCCCAACCACGAACCGATTTGCTAATTGAGCAATACAGGTATTCCTCACGAAATGTAAAGAATCTGAAGAAGAACAAACATGAAACACCTTCGACTCCTGATGGGCAAGTTGAGACCGCCTTGGGGTCAAAAATCTTGAAAATTATTCCCAGCGTTTAGCATTGATGAAATAATTACTAAGGTGAGCAGATTCATACCTTGAGGGCGGAGAATGCCAGTCACATAAACAAAACCGCGCGTACATACGCAGCATGCTTTATTTCATAATGTTGGCTTTACGTTCATAAACCAAAAATTACTCAATGTGTCGGTTTATATGCATTAATATTATTTATTACTAGAACGAGGTTGAGTTCTTCTGTCGATGTGTATTGCTACACAGCTGTGCAATTCTCTGCTGGATTTTTACATCACTATTATGAGCTCTAGGGTTATAAATAAAAAAAAATATGACTATTATAATTTTTTGACGAAAAGAAGTCTGGTAGCTAAGGCGTTAAGTACAACTTAATTATTTTTCCTAATCAATCAATTGTTAAAAATAGGTAGAGAAGACACTAAACAGATTAACACCCAAATAAAAACCTCCATTAAACAGCGAGATTTATGCGATAGTTTGATAAGAAACTATAAAACTCCGAATGTGGTCCGCTCTTTAATGTAAACATTGAAGGAGTTAACGTAAAAATAAACTAAAGCAAGGACAACATGTCCTCGAAGGAGGAAACGGCAATCATCATCTGCATAAATAACTAGTTCTTGACAGGTTCAATTAAATTTTAAATTAATTGCTCTTCTCAAAGCTCTGACAGTTTCTTCGCGGGCATCATTTGGTTTTATATTTATGCGAATCCATTTGACAGGTGAGAGACGAGCCTTATATGTCTTTACTACCTGGCCAGTTTAGTTTCGTCACCTTTAGAAATCTCTATAAGACATTGAACAAATTAAAATGAGTAAAATAACTAGGACCTGTGGGGAAAAAACTATCTGTTCCATCGCTTTCTACTGTTCCAAAAATAAGTGTTCGAATTCATCGACAAAATTATCATTCCTCAATAACCTCATCATTATGAACGATATAATGATGAGGTAATTCCTATGAAATAAGAAACGAAGAAGGCTCAGAGTCAATCATGTTATCAAAACTGATTTGCGATTTATTTATGGTTGGTATTTAATCGCAGAAAAGGATTAGCAAAAACACTTTTTATGTTTTAAATATTTAATGAGTACTTACTTACTTAAGTTTGTGTTTTTTTTTTTGTTGTTCTTACATGATGAACCTAACGCTTCGCTTCGCTCACCCCCTTTACCCTTTACCTTAGCTAATGCGGCAAATATAAGGGATATTTGCTGTGCAGTTTCGTAATTCCCTTTATTTATTAGCCCCGGATAAACAGCCTTTATCAGCGTAACTTCTTTATCGCAGCTCCATGTAGCGATTAGTTTGAAGCGGTCGGGTTGTACCGTTCCGCTACCACGGGAGGTCATCACTATTTATTTTAAGATTCGTGCCATCTCACTCTTTAAGCAAACATCCGAATAAAAGTTTTAATGCGTAATAATAAGTAATAAATTATTTCCGTATATATAGGGTTCTGATTTTTTGTAATGACGGACAACGCACAGCCTGAGCCGGTGGAGCCTGAGTCATGAAACGTTGTACAGGGGTTCCTTTTGTAGCGTAGGCTAGCATTGATAAGGGATGTGGTGAAATTCCTCCCCTAAGGGGGAGAATTGGGGGTTGGTTATATTTGTGTGAAATCAAAACAACTTGAGTTATGAAGCTGAAATTTCGCAGGTGGAGTTGCGAGACAACTGTTAAATGCTTGACCTGTTCTATTTTTAAAAACTCTGGAGAAATGAGGAGGGGGGGGGGGGGGGGGGTTAGAGTTGTATGAATCTCAGAAACTACTTGACCCATGAACGTGAAGCATAGCACTTAAATAGTTCACACCTGTAGTACGAGACATTTAAACATCCAAGTCCTGTGGTTCTTTTCCTGCCCAGCCGGGATCCGAATCCGGGACCTCTCTTTCGGAAGGCAGAGCCTAGAACCGCAACGCTACGGAGGTCGTCGTCTCATCGTCGTGTGATTGTATCAGTTTCACATATCGAGTAGATTATGATGTACATAATCTACTCGATATGTGAAACTGAAAGACAGATAGGCAGGTAAGGTAGGCAAGGAATACGTGTAAACGGCTGTCAAAGTATTTAGCGATAGGACCGTATCAAGGGTAGGGGGGGTAAATATGAAAGTAAAAGAAGAATCGTGTTTCTTTCGACGTTTTCGGAGATGCTCTTTGTGTTCGACTCGCACTTGCCTGCTTGCTCGACTCCACGCGTCTGAACCTGCGGGCATCGGCTAGTGTCTTAGAAACTTGCATTGGAATATTATTCACCCTCATAATTCATAAATGTAGGACTCCAACTCATAATAATATTATAATAATAACCCAAGTAATTCACGTCCCCACCGAGGGGCACAGGCCTTTACCCGAAACCGAGTAAGATCAAGCCATAGTTTCGGTTCGAGTCCCGGTGGGGGCAAATATTTGTTTGATGAGAACGGATGTTTGTACCCTAGTCATGCTTGTGTATTTAAGTATAATATTTATCTATATGAGTATGTGTATCGTTGTCTAGTACCAAAGATGCAGGGGATTCCCTGCATCTTTGGGGCTAGATCAATGTGTGTAAACAGTGTCCAAGGTATTATTATTATTATAGCTCAGTGCGGGTTGGTGGAGGGGTTTTACGTCAAATACCAGGTAGAGATAGTAGCCGCGACCTATAGCTTAACGTGTCATTCGTAACGTTGAAAGTCCGTTAATGTACTTATGATAAATCAAATAGCTCATTGGTACATGGTCAGGATTCGAAACTGCATCTCCTGTGTGAAAAGAAAGCGTGGTACCTATTAGACCATGGAGCACTCCAACTCATATTTACGGAAAATGTGCAACTTTTTTGTATTTCGCGGCTTCTTGGCTCCACCTCCTAGGATGGTGAAAACTCGGATTACACAATTTTAGAACTAAATGAAGGTTTAAAACGACTTTCAGCTTGCTGGAAATTAATTCCTCGATATAATCTAATTTGAATGACCTTTATGAATTTTAATATTCTTTGTTAAAAAATAAATAAATTGATGGAGGCTCCGGCTGCTTTCATAAAAAACTTGATAACTTCTGTGCCTCAACTCTTGGAGGATATGGTTAATCGAACTAATATTATAAATGTGAAAGTAGCGATGTTTGTACGTTTGTGTGTTTGTGCCTCAATCACGCTAAAACGGCTGAACGGCTTTGAATGAAACATAGCACAGATATAGTTTATAAGCTAGATTAACACATAGGATACTTTTTATCCGACTGGACCGGAAGGAGGGTGACGTTATCTCGGTAAATGATACTTTCTAGGAACACGCAGAAGAAGTCGCGGGCATCATCTAGTATTAAAAAACTCTTTAATTATTATTAATAAGTGTTAAACTGTTATGAATGTTGAGGAAGCGAGAGATTTATGCCAGGATCGTAGCAGATCTTTGGTCTCTGCCTACCCCTCTTCCAGGAAATGGCGTGAGTATATGTAAATTGATGGATGTAAACTGTTATCTAAAATAAAAATATGTTTTATTACTTAATCGCAACTTCTAGTAATTCTATACGAATAAATGATCTTGACACTTGTAAGAGGTAGTATAAAAAATGCTCATAGTTATGGCCTTATCATCCTTACCTAACCCTACTCTCAGAATTCTGAAAATTATTATTATGCGACAATTTTGTACTGTTACATTATTTTTACTCTACCTATACATTCCAGTTCAGAGTTCCACATTCCTTGTCCGAACTTTTATCTTCATTCCACCTGTTCGCGGGACGTAACTTTGTAAATAAATAAATAAAGTTAATGGTACTTCACGCTCGCTGAAAGGCAAGAAGGGCTATCACTTATATCTCTTTCAGAAGTTGCTTCTAGGGAGGTCGCAGTGTTTTGCTTTCAATGCAACATATATAGCTGAACTTTGTACTAAGATACCGCTCTGAGTCGAGTTACATAGGTATTGATTGAGTATTTGTTGATGTCATCCAAGAGTATATGTCTATTCAAGATTGCCTGTTTCAAAAATAATTTGAAAAATATATATAGGATAGACAAACTGAGCCTTGTGAATGACTAGATAAATTCTAAGTAGAGTTGAGAACCAAACATTTCATACCTTACATACGTTTCCTTAGTTGTCACTGCCTTAATCCTAATACTTAAGTATAAGCAAGACTAGAAACGGTTTATAAAATGACAAGACACATGCTTCCTTTGAGCGTTGTAAGTGTGGACCCCCTTTATTTGCTTTGTCCATCTTTCAAGAGGGATCCAACATTCTTCATGGGAATACTCAGTCTGATTCAATAGTGATTAACATGGCTTATGACGGGATATATGTACGTATTTGCGAATGTGATAGAGTGGGTACAAATATATGTATTACATATGACCAAGAGTATATAATCACTATGCCTTCTTGCTCTCATAGAAAGACCTTCCTTACGACTAACTTTAATAGATTTTGAGTTCTGTTACCAATTATTAACAATTAGGAAGCATAGGGGTTACTTACGGTTTGCTATTTGCATGTGAATGGTGTCCGAAGTCTTAACAGTTTAAAAAGCTAGGTGTGCAGTTCTGAAAGTGTTTAAATTAACGAACTCAAACTCAAACTAAACCTCATTTTTTTATTGTAAGTAAGCAAAAATCATGCACTTTGACAAGTCAGACAGACACTTTACATGGAGAAAGATAAAAATAAATCTGAAATATGATCAACTAAACTAATGAGTTACTTGATTATGGGTTTATTATGGTTTTAATTTGAAAAAGGAAATGTCAGAGTGATATCCAACATCTTATTAAAATTAAGTGGGTACCTACGTTTTAGTTAGTCTGTTTGGGTATCAAATATGTATTTTTTTAAATATGACACCTCGTAGTTGTGCGAGTAATTGCAAAAGTTACCAATGCTTTCACAAATTTCCCACCTCAGCAAATTTCTGAAACTTTTACAGTCGGAGTGCATCGGAATTCATTCGACATTTTCCGTCGAAATTCCGTCGTCACTCGGTAACATTGTTCAATCAAGCGCCGACACCACCCAATAGATGTTCGATCAATTTTTCCGAGTAAATCGTTCAATCTTGTATAAAATTCATGGGGTGTAGCATCGCGTGGAATGATAAATAAGTTAGAGGCTTCCCCAAATATTCTCATTTAGAACGTGACTTGTTTGACGAAATATCCCGGCAGAAATGAGTATATCGGAATGCATGGAAATAACAAACGTTATCTATCATACCGTATTATCCTTTGAGACAGATTGAGGTCTATTTATTCAGTTCTATATTTTCGTTCACTGACGTAATAAACAGTTTGAGTAATGAATATTGATATATTTTAGAACATTATTTTGTATTACTATAAGAATTAAGACCTAACTTCCACTTATATTTATTTTATCTTCATATGCTTACGATCTCTACGTAAATAAATCTCAGTTCAGAATTGACCAGTTTCCTTTCATTGTTCCAGCCAATACGTCAATTGAAGCAGATTGGCAGGCTGCCTGCTGAGCGGAAGTGAGGAGTCGCATCCGGAGAAAGAAGCCGACATCACGTTTTATTGTCTTCGCGACTTATCCGTGATTCTGGGATTCGGATACTAGAAAGTACGATTGGGTAGGAAAATGTGCTGGCAAGGCAATTTGAGAAAGATTCAGGGTTTTTTGTAAAAAACATAGTATGGGCGACCCGCCCAGGGCCCCGCTTTCGCAGCTGTATTTCTATTAAAAACATCGATAATATTCCCATTATCTCTTTTTAACCTATCGGAACGTGTTACTGTCGAAACGGGGTAGCTAGCAAGCATTAATTTGAATGCTTGATAATGGAAAATAAAAATAAAAACTGTAAGTTAAATTGGCTGTCTTTGCGGTACGGCCGTGTTCATGTGTAAAGTGCAAAATTGTGGTATTTTGGTCGTTTTGGTGAAATATCGTAGGAGAATGCATGATATTGTAAGTAACTTCCCTATTTTAATCAGATTGAGTGCTATTTTAACGGTTTTCATCACAAAACCAATAGCTAAAAAATACATCTTTTGTATCAACTTTTTTTTTTCTGTTTTTTGTTTTTATGTTGCTACTTTTACAAAAATTTACTATAATGAAGAAAAATTACAAAAAGTATTTTTTATTATGACAAGGTTTCTCCCTAAATCAATGCCATTTTTCGTAAAAATAGAAGTTAACACAATTTTAGTGCGTACAGATACCGCCACAACATAGGCCATTTAGTCCATGCTGTGGCGGCACCGCTGCGGGTACCACAGGATACGGCATTTCCGCCATTTTGGGTACAAATACTTAAAGGTCAAAAGCTAAAGAGGTACACTTTTTGAGTTAACTGTAGCAAATAATTTGTATATCATGACGTTATGTTTAATTTTAGATCATGAAAACTATGCAGGGAAGAAATATTGCAAAAAAGGGGCAGGGAATGTAAAAGAAAAAAAAATGAATTTTGTGTGCAGCCTCTAAGCAAAAGAAAAAAGAAAAGTATTGAAAGACCAAAATCAGATGAAAGATTTCGAAGATGCACGGAAAACAGGGTCGGGCGCAAAAGAATTTAAGAAAGAGGAACACTCAATACGCGAAACAATCATAATACAAATATTCTTATATTTGTATTATGATTATTATATATTATGTTTGTATTATGAGACAGAGAGAGCAGTTCAGCACTGAAAATATTATAAAAAATGCTATTGAACTAACCTAACCGCCTAATCTACCGCGTCTCATTTATATATCTCAAAATTTATAAAAATATTATTTTTATCACATCCATGGCCTAATTGTTCAGTTCCGTGTTACGAACAAAAGAAAGAAAGAAAGTGCACCTGCAAGTGATTCACATTCGTATATAAGTAGTCTTTCTACATATCTAACATGTTATCATAATTTAAAAATATAATACAAAAAATTACAATATAATTTACAATACATTATAAATATTTACAATAATTACAATATAAATAACAATAAGAAGTAAGAAATTTTTCTTCTTCTTTCTTATAAGATAATACTCGTATATACTCATTAAATATACGAAATGAAATCGAATATCGAATAGGTAGGCAGTACGTTAATTTTTCTTTTCCGCTCGATACTTCTTTTTAGTAGCTAAAATTTGTTTTTAACTTAGACTCAATAAACTCCTAGACATTACTCACAACACATGAAAAAGTTTTAAACTGTGGTTTATGAGATGATATTTGTCGTGTTTTGAGACAGAGATAACAATATACATATATTAATGCTAAGAGTTTCATTCATCCATGGGTTTTAACTTTAAGTCTTTCACAATTAAGATGTAATAAATTGTCACAATAAAATGAAAAAAGTAAATTTATTTATATTTGGCGTTGTAAATTTTTATAAAGGAAATTATTCATAAATTGCCATATAGGCAACAACGAGCAATCCTCTTGCATCTACCAGTAATATTAGACAGAGTAAGAAGTTTGAGGCTCACTTTCAGCGATTAACGTGCGGTAGGGTGTCCACTAGCCCCAGCAGCTTCAACCTGCATTCTTCACAAGACGAGTTGTAAAATAACGGTTATACCCTAAATTGCACGGTGAAATACGCACTACTGTGCCTATTGTGTGGTTAATCGGTTAAATATATACACCTAAATAGTGTTTATAAATACTTCGATCATTTATCGAGATAACGTCACCCTCCTTCCGGTGCAGTCGGATAAAAAGTATCCTATGTGTTAATCTAGCTTATAAACTATATCTGTGCTATGTTTCATTCAAAGCCGTTCAGCCGTTTTAGCGTGATTGAGGCACAAACACACAAACGTACAAACATCGCTACTTTCACATTTATAATATTAGTTCGATTAACCATATCCTCCAAGAGTTGAGGCACAGAAGTTATCAAGTTTTTATGAAAGCAGCCGGAGCCTCCATCAATTTATTTATTTTTTAACAAAGAATATTAAAATTCATAAAGGTCATTCAAATTAGATTATATCGAGGAATTAATTTCCAGCAAGCTGAAAGTCGTTTTAAACCTTCATTTAGTTCTAAAATTGTGTAATCCGAGTTTTCACCATCCTAGGAGGTGGAGCCAAGAAGCCGCGAAATACAAAAAAGTTGCACATTTTCCGTAAATATGAGTTGGAGTGCTCCATGGTCTAACAGATACCACGCTTTCTTTTCACACAGGAGATGCAGTTTCGAATCCTGACCATGTACCAATGAGCTATTTGATTTATCATAAGTACATTAACGGACTTTCAACGTTACGAATGACACGTTAAGCTGTAGGTCGCGGCTACTATCTCTACCTGGTATTTGACGTAAAACCCCTCCACCAACCCGCACTGAGCTATAGTAATAATAAAACTTTGGACACTGTTTACACACATTGATCTAGCCCCAAACTAGGATTCCCTGTATCTTTGGTACTAGACAACGATACACATACTTATGTAGATACATACATATTTCAACTGAACATATTTCAACAAAAACGTTTGGCAATATCGGAATTATATATTTCCAGCAGTTGTATTTTAGAAACTCAATTTTGTTTTTTGAAAATAAAGCATTTGAATATGACGTCACATGCAAGTATTTCATAGAACTCGTGAACAAAATTACCGTTTTGACAGTTCCTAAAAAGTATCTATTTTGACTAGCATTCAAATACCGTATTGCACTCATATAAATATAGATTCGATTCAAATAAATTACAATATTTTAACAACAATTTCAATTCAAATAAATAACATGAATGTAAATACAGATTCAATTCAATTCAGTTTCCACACAGCACAATTGTTGTCCCAACCGCGTATTTCTTGATACCTACCCACGGCTAGTCCGCAAAAATATCATCAGTCGCAGCAGACGCACGCTTTTTGCCGATAGGAATTAATTCCATAAGCTTTAGGTTCCAGGCAGGTTAATCGTCGCATTTTTCTTCCGCATTGATCATCATTCAACGTCAGGTAATAATGATCCAGGCCGCCGGTTCCGCGGAGACGAAATACATAAATCAGTGAGAATTATTCAATCACGCCCCTACGATTATGCATCATGCGGATATGAGGTTACTTACTCAGTGTGATGACTTTTTTTTCTTTCATGGACACATAGTTCAAATTATTCCTTCTACGGGCTACAAAAATTCTTCGGGCATCAATCTGAGCAACTTACGCTATGACGCTGATTTTATCAATTTAATGTTCGAGTCTCTGCATCTACTTACCTACTTATTGTACGATCAGTAAGCAGAGCACAGTCTTAGCTATCATCTAACTAATTGTTTTATACAAATACGTGCGTTATTAAAAGTGCTATGGTACATCTTCCAAATGTGTAACACGTTTGTTACACATCCATCACACGTCCCGTTTTATCTGTCACCGTAAGATAGTCAAAATCGTTAGTTGATCAACTAACTTTTTTTTCTCTTAAGTTTGTCAACTATCGACAGATAGTAAACTGTAGCGTACTGCGTACTATATGACGCGTTAGTTGATCAACTAACGGTTAAAACCGTTAAATAGTAAACTGGTTTAAACCTGAATTGCAAACGAAATACCAGGGTAAACACCGGGGTAGCTTAGGTGAAGACTAGAGTAGTTTGTTTTTACATGTCAACCTAACACGAATAGTTTTCGTGTTAGGTTGACATGTAAAAACAAAAGAAACCGAAATTCTAAATCCTGTCAGTCTGGTTTACTATCTGTCAATAGTTTATCAACTAACGGTTTTGACTATCCTCCGGTGACATATCCATACCTATTGAATAAAATATGAATGATAGTTCTGATATAAGTAAATATTATCTTATCTTATTTATTGTTATAATCTAGGTTCAATTCTTAGAAGAAAGAAAGTATTTCACCGTTCTCGATTTTTAGTTCCCTAACTTAACCTTAAGGTTGCTCAGCCCAGAAGTAATGAATGGTGTCTCTTATCAAAATCTTGTATTTACTGTTTGAAAAAACATTACAAATTGTACAATTACTAGAAGTTCCTAATTTCTGATCTTAAAAAATAACTAAATCTATCAATAGTAGGGTTTTTTAAAACAACAAGATAATTATCTAAATATTGTCTTAAACCAAAGACAGGATTCATCTTCAACCGCCGCCGTCCTCTCAGTTTCCTGTTTATATCAAACACAAATAAACTTGAAAACATAAAGCGTAAACGCTTTGTGAAACGGTTTTTTAAAAGCCGTCACTGATAAAATACTTGGGTACGTCCGACGGATCTTAATTGTCCCCCGATCGAT
This sequence comes from Argyresthia goedartella, assembly GCA_949825045.1. Lineage (NCBI taxonomy): Eukaryota > Metazoa > Arthropoda > Insecta > Lepidoptera > Argyresthiidae > Argyresthia > Argyresthia goedartella. Next base: position 18,549,090 of record OX463829.1, on the reverse strand, counting down.
GGCTGAGGTCGGATCGTGGGGCGATTAAATCTTTTGAGATCGGGGCGCTATTCTATAAATAGTCTAGCGGGGTATAAAGAATACTAACAGATATTTACATGAACAATTTCATTTCAAAATTTGAGAAAAGCATTTTGTCCCGTTAGAATCGATTATTAATAGGCGTTTATTTTTATGTTTTTTGTTTGTTACATGAACTTGGACTATTTTGGCATATATTATTTGCACATTCATGGAAATACTATTCGAAGAACCTTAAAAATACGAACTACATCTACACGAACTTTACTATACGTCCGGATATTTTCTAATGCAACATTTGGAAAAATTTACAAATTTTTGAAAATGGTTTGATGAAAAAATTAACATCTACCACGAGTTCCCTGTGAACGTGAACGTTTAAACGATCTATGTCAGGCGGCTCTCTGGGTTTCCCTTGCTTATTGTATCGATGTGAGCTATATGTATTTGAGTCAAACTACAATCCTGTTTCGAGCCTCGTGCAGTTTCCGGAATAGCCCGTCCAAGACACGATGTCTTCGGCAGGCGCAGCTCCGGGCTGCTTCGGATCACTATTATTACTGCCAGCTCCCGAGGTAACTTGCTTCTGCGATTGATTGTTATCATGACGACATTATTACGTAACTTATCCGATAGCCCGAGAGATAGGTTCAGCTATAAACGATTATAAAATCAATTCGTTTTGTATAACACATAGAGGATAAAAGATATGTCTCCGTTTATTGACGAAGGAACCAAGCCGGTTTCTAAGACCAGAAGGATTAAGACCACATAAAAGATTGGCAACATGCTCATCGAAATTACATTTAGTTCATTCAGGCCCCCGCTCGATGGCTGCCAAAATATTTAATTGTATACCGAAATCAATTCAGTCTATAGAAAAAATTAATGTATTTAAAAATGCCCTTAATAAATACTTAGTACGAAAAAGTTATTATACTCTACAAGAGTTTTTTGATGAACATGGCAAAAACTAGGTTTGGAGCTTGTGAGACTTGTGTTATTATATCTTAAGTAAAAGTAAAATATATTCTGTTATTGTTCTTGTTTTAGAGAGTCTATGAAAATTAATAATAAATAAAATAAGTAATCTAGGTAGTAAGTAAGAATTTAAGTTATAACCTTTTATAATCCTAAGTTAGCAGCGCCCTAGCAGGGTTCTTGTTTGTTCCTGAAAATACTTATCTAAGACCCTATGTACAACAAGAAAGCTAATAAACGTCTATTCTATTCTATTCTATTCTATTCTAAGTGACTTGGAACATGACAGCAAATACAAATACATTTACAACGACATGAGTTTGAATGCGTCAGGAGTTAAAAAATATTTGCACCATATTTTCATTATCTTTGATAAACTGTAAAATAATCTTACTTCTGTCATCGAACCTAGGTTAGGTAGTGTAATAAAACATAATAAAACCGCTCAACGGAAACGATTTAACCAGCATCGGCCATATTTTTGAAGATTCATGGAACTGTCAAGGCACGCTCCGCCTGAGCCAACTCCTCGTTGGCAGCTGAACTATCGAGGTGGATATCTCGCAAGTTTCGATCGCCGATCCAGACAAAACCAGACAATCCCGCGAGATTTATTCCTTAACTTTTTCACATTACTCCTCTTATCTATGGCTAAGGCTCTTTAGGCGCACATTCTGGTAAATGTCACGGCCTGGTGGAGTCGCTTACAGTACTAGAGATTTTATGTACACGATTTAAGTGTCTTATCAGGTCGCTTGCCATATTTTATGCTATTTGTTTACACTCAAGTATGTAAAATACTGCCTAAATATTAAGTACTAAAAATACATGTCAGATAGGTGACCCACTGGGATAGTTTAGGTCATTGATCTCAAGAAATACAAATGGAATAATAATAGCCCCAGATAATAATGGAACTGTCGGCATTACTCTTTTTATGCGTTAAAGTACAGTTCCATTAGCATTAGTGTTAATCTTACCTCTTAGCGTTTAGCCTTCATCTGCATAAGCAATTACAACCTGCTTAATTCCCGCATAATAGTAAGCACTTACTTGAAGTAGTCATAAAGAGTTGGTAAGTAATTCCTGGGTGGCTATTCTACTATTTCTCATCTATCGCTTGTCTCGCCTTTAGTATTGCTCTCACTGGCCAATAAGTATTTTTGTAGTCTGCTGTATTTATTTTTAAAATAATCCTTGTTTCAGCGTCATCTCGTCATTTTCATTAGCAGATTCCAAAAGTGACGATTTGGGCAATGAGTGATATCAGTGAAAATGGGTTCTTTGCTTTGCTCCTACCAATTTTTTCCTAGTAGTAGGACCACGAGGACACTTATGTCTCATGCGCCTACTGCAAAGGGATTTGTGAAGTCGGAGCTGATATAGCTTGAACTAGTTGTAGAATTGCCACCATGTTCCTACACATACAGCGTTGGCTCCGGGCGCATGCGCGTTGGGTGGTTCAGCTCATCTGCGCGCGGTTATCGGACTACTAGCCCTAATGACAGCTATTCGGTAATGGGTGCGCGCAGGGAGTTTGTTCGTTCTGATGCGTTGTTTTTATTTTGAGTTTTAGCCCGACTTTTTTATCGTTTTTATTTGAAAGTCATTTTAGGAATAAGTAATTCGCGTTTACTGTAGTTATGAGTGAAGTAATATAATGACTCGTGTTGTTAAGTTCAATATGACTCATTATTTTTAGAGTTCCGTTCCTTAAAAAGGAAAAAAGAACCATTTCAGGATCACTCGTGTCTCTGTTCTAGGTGTGTAATAAGTAACGACCGAATTCTGATGGTACACTTATGTTTTATGTGACCCCAAAAGCAAATTGATTTTTAATTTGGGGAGCAATTCTGGGGAACAAATCATCAAAATAAAAATAAACTGTTTTTTGAACATGTCAAATGAAATTGCGACAATTTCAGTTTTTTTCATAATGTATCAAAAAAATTAAAAAATACAAAATATACAGGTCTTTAGATATTATATGGAATGTAAAGAGAAATGTATGGTTTAAATAGAAAAGATTAAAAAAGCGTATCTTGTGACATGTCCAATGAATGGGCTTTTTGCGACGATCCCAAATGTATTTTTATCATTAACTTAATTAAATATTTAAGATAATAGGCAAAAAAATCTCATAACTTTGTAAACATCATTGTTACTTAACACACAGGAAAATTAATGATCACCAAGCAAGAAACTTGAATACCTTTGTGCGGTAGTACGGAACCCTTCGTGCGCGACTCGAACTCGCACTTGACCGTTAATTTTTAAATACTTTGACCATGTATGTAAAAATCTAAATTATTGACTGCTTAAACCAATTATATTAAATACAATTCACCAAAATCTTTGTTGATATGGAAATGTTACATGATGTTGTATGAAAACTGGGATTCACACCATCAACTCATCTTTGATAGTATGTCCTTGCCTATCACATTACCTTGTACATCTAAGAAGGTATACTTTTATGATCATTATGCCTATTCAATATTTATTGGAGCATGTTTTACTGGGCCGCCCTTTCATCCCACTCCTTGTTTATTAGTGTTGGCTTGGCTTCCAGTGCGATCACTCGATTCACTCGATTTTAATTAGCTCCAATCGAGTCAGGGCTCTCAAAGAATCGGAAATGAATCTTTATGTGACTGTTTAGTTGGAGCGTAAACGCTGTAATTGAGAAGCTACTTTCTCGTATGTCGTAAACATGGGCTGCTTGAGTATTTTGTCTTTTTGTTATCTGGGGTTTTGTATTTTTTGTTTGTTAATTGAGTATATACGTCGCAGGGATATGATAAAATTGGGGAATTTATCAAATCCCTTAGTGAATTGATCAAATACCGGGAAATCATATAACAAAGACACGATTTCAACATATCCCCAAACGGGTCTAGGGATCTGACTAATTCCCTGAAACAAAACTCGTAAATTTATTAAATATCTATGCAATTTCGGAGAAATTAACAAGAATTTCCTAGTAATACATAGAAGTTAGAGCCAAATCGGTCGCTGTAGGTTGCTTTCTGTCCGAATACTTAAGCCAGGTTGTGTTAGGCCACAACTTTATGATGTACTAACTGGAGCCGAGCGAAGCGGAGCGGAGCGAGGCGACTCCATATAACAGAACCGTATTGGTTGCTAAAATTACATTCATTTTTGAACAGCAGCTCCATACAAACTTTATTTAATGTCATTTCACTAAACCAGTTTCGGGATTTCATCAAATCATCTACATCTGTTTAGTTTACTACGTTGAAATCATGTCATTATTTTATAATTTCCCGGGATTTGATCAAGTCTCTAATATTATCACATCCTTGCAACATACATACTCGTAAGACTCATAATATAATTTAATTAAAGGAATTAATTATGTAGGTACTCGTCTTACCCGTAAAGAGAAAGTAATTTAAATAGGTTGATAACAAAATAATTTTAAGTTTGAGAGTAGTAGCAGAGTCAAATGCGATTTCAAGTGACGACTTGACTTTCATCATTCCAATTCAACTCATTAGTTTCGATCAATTTGCGACAAAAAAGATGATTGATGCCGTTAAGACACATGAGGTGAGCTTCATATAAGAAAACGAGACAAGTTTTTGTGGTCATTAAGGACACGCCCTACATGAGCCGAAACTAATGCTATAAGAGTTCATGATCCTGGAGAAAATAATCGAATTATTATGGTTTTTATCTTGATTTATTTTCATTACATCGAAATCAGCTGTACGGTTTTGATATTGAATTATTGCACTTAGGTATACTTCTTTATGGCTTGCCTAAACGATCACCAAAAACGCACCTATGTTACTACCAATAAATTCGAAACGAACGCCAGAATTAGTAAACGACCACAAAATTGTGTTTGGATAAACGATCACCAAACTTCTTTAAACGTTTTGTTTCCTTAAGTTTATGTTTTAAGTATTTTTTGTTGTTCTTATATGTTCAACCTAACACGAAGAATAAAGGGAGCTTCGCTTTGCACACCTCCTTTACCCTTCACTAAAGCTACCGCAGTATTTTGCCCTGTTATTTTCTGCACGTGATCATTTACCCATTTTGGGTAGTAAAAAATGATTTTGGTGATCATTACATTTGTTGCCCTTCTTTATTACCTCTTTTTTGGCAAAGCCTTATGATATCAAATTATCATTTTACTGAGTATTAAAATCGGTAGAGTCAAAAGCTCAAAGCTCGCTGTTCGCCATGCTCAGACAGCCCGCGTCAACCACAGCTGTGCATAGGCCTCTTCTCTATCAATACACTCGGCTAACAGATTTAATTCAGTCAAGTTAGCTAGCATTCAGCGCAGAACGAAACCATACAGATACGTTTTACAGTTGCGAAATTTCCACGATATTCTAACATAGAACCTCCGAATTCCAGCAAAGTCTAATAAGACAATAATGGTGTATAATTTATGCTTCGCGCAAATCTCCATGAATTACTATGGTGGGCATGTCTGCCCGTCAGACAAAACTCAGAATGTAGCGTGGCCGGCGCTCGGGTCGTACCAAGTTTTTAGAATTTGATTTACGGCCAGCTTGTCATTGTATAAAGGTTGAGTTTAAACTAGCTGGCAAAATTTTGAGGAATTATTTTACCCATCGTTATGATGTCATCTATCGTACATACATATTTTTAGGGTTTCGTAGCTCAAAAGGAGGAACCCTTATAGGATCCCTCGCGTGTCCGTCCGTCCGTCTGTCTCAGGCACTTTTCTCAGGAACTATAAGAGATAGAGTCTTGAAATATTCTGCAAAAATGCTTATCCTGATAATTGCAACATAATTCAAGTCTAATTTGAGAAAAATATTGCCTACAAAAAAGTAAAGGGGGTAAAGTGACAGAACCAATTAAAAACACCGTAAGAAGTCATGTAGGGTATCGTTGAAAAGGAATCTTCATAAGCTTTTCATTTATTTATTTTTTATTTTAATTTCGATAACTTCAGAAAAGTCAAAAATTACCATCCCCCCTTTATCTCAGAAACTACAGAGTCTGAAATTATGAAAAAAATACAGAATATAGAACCCAAGCCAAAGATTACAGAAAAATCCACCCGGAATCGCCAAGGTTTACTAAAAAATGCGCTTGCTTACTTACTTGAAGTATGGAAGTACCAATAACTTTGTAAACAACATTTTGCTATCTGAAGTCCAAACAATTCACTCCACACCATCCCTACCATTGTACCATGGTACGGAACCTTTCGTGTACGACTCGCGCTTGGTCGTTTATGTAATGACCTTTTTTTGCATTCATAAGTTAGTTTATTAAACATACAAGAGTTACATCAAAATCCGCACGACGCATTGTCTGAACGGAATAAATAATACAAATCACACCAATTCATTACACAAACACAGTGCCCCGGAATCGCCCGGCCCAAAGGTGCCCATCAGACTGGCTGTGTTACCACGCTGCACAGCCAGCTAGATTTTCTGGACCAAGAAATACCCTGAGCGGTTGTTAAATCCTCGATCGCTCAAGCGCCGCCTAATGTCCTTGATTAAGGTCATACCCTGCGAACCCCCAGACCCCCGCGGTCTCGACGGCCAAAGGAAAAGTCTGCAATTGAAATTTAAAAAAATGCTCTTTAGTACATTGGTTTATAGTACCAATACTGGCTGGTTACTTGTTACGGAAGTCCCAAATATATTTTTCCGTAAGCACCACAGCATTCTGGCGAAATACCTCCTCTAAGGGGCGGAAATGGAGGTAACAGTTTGAATATAATAGTTCAACCCACCATTACCCCCCACTAAGTGGGTTCAAAACTCTTGTTAACGCCACTATAAACTCTTGTTAACGCCACTATAAACTCTTGTTAACGCCACTATAAATTATCTGTATTTTTTTTTTTTATAAGTCAAGTAGTTTTTGATTTTAATTTAAGCTGTAACTCCCAATTCCCCCCCCCCCATATTTATAAATAATTTCGTTACATCCCTTCTGAGTGCTACCCTACGCTATATAAGGATCGCCTATACAAAGTTTCATGTCTTTATGTCCACCGGTTTAGGCTGTGTTTTGCCTGTGAGTCAGCCAAATAGCGTTTTGTTAAGTAGCTACTGCTAGCAGCTTCCTGAGGGGTTACCACAAACTTTTTCCGATTCAAATTAGGTTCAAAACAAGAACATCACCATGGCAACCATTTCCATTCCAATTCACCATAATGGGCTTTATTTACCTAACACCAAGACTTATTTTAAGGCGATCACAGTAACTTTTTCAAATCAAATTAGGTTCCTAATCTGAATCAGCATAAGACGTTGTGGTAACCCTCCTGGTATGGTAAGGCCACGTCTAGTGTTTCATCTTATAGAGTAGTCCTTACTGGGTATTGCAGAACAACGTTCAGGTCAAAAAGTTTTTCGGGCCATACACTACAGAACTTTGAATATTATTGAATTGATTTTCCACTTACACCAATGAATGGGAGCATATTTTAAAATATAGGTCCTACCAAATACATCCACTTATGATTGTTACATGGTCAATTTTATAAAAATATTTTAATCCTTTGACTATTTTCTCCAAGCTTAAGCCGTTTTTAATACAATGAACAAAACTACGATTCGGGACATAAAATAAGGTAAGGAGGGGAAAATATGTTTTTCAACGTTATATAAAAGCTACATGTATGCCAAGTTCCATACTTTCTTCCAGATACCGATTCAGACCGATATTGACATGATTTGAGCTAACACTTATTACTATATTTGGTTCTACTTCGTGAATAGGCCGTAAAATGTACGTTTAGTATAATGTACTCCACATAGGTATAATAAGACGATGGCCTATCACCAACTCCTCAGGAAATTGAATATTATGGATTAAAATACCATATATAGAATCCCCATACAATATAAGTCACATTTAAGTTTAGACAGGTTATCCACACATTTACAAACATATCTATACTAAAGGTTTTGTATAGCATTGAGAATTCAGGATGTTTCTTCAACTAGAGCAAAACTGCATAATAACATCCTATCGTTACAGTTTCAAGCTGTCAGCTATGGCCTGCGGTTAATTAGAAATTGCTCTCAAAAGCTTCTAGGCAAAGTGTGATACAAACCAAGCTAGCTTATAAAGCTCAACTACGGTATTTTCCCTGATGAGCAATGAGGTTTATGTATGGTAAAAGGTAGGCAAAAAACTGCGTCACAAATTTTTTCATACAAGGTGGCAGATATGCATTTGCATATCTCTCCATTTGATTGCTTGTAAACTCCATTCGCTTTGTTAGTGTCGTACACCCGCACTCAAATGTCTTTATTATCCTTATACGATAGTCCGTAAAGGATATATAACCTAGTGGTTATATATCCTTTAACAAAAGCTGGCACGTTCCAAGGCGGCGCGACAACGTCTAAGCGAATGTAGTATAGTGATGGTTTTACAGACAATTTTACTGCTTGCCCACCCTGATGTTTTTTACTAAATTAAAGTTTATTTTGTTAGTCTTCCACAACAAAGTTATTTTAAAGATTTGGCTGTATATATAGGTATATCTTACTTTTATTGTATTGTGTCACTAAAAAACCGGGACAACAGACAATGCCTGAAGAATACTTTAAAAGTCAGGTACAGGAAACTACGAAAAATCTAGTATTCATTTTAAAAAATCTTAGGCTTTCAGCTCTGCATATTTAGACCAGTGATAAAAAGTCTTAGTCGTACTGTAATCTTGCTTAGCTAGGAGCTAGTCTTCAGAGGCATTAGCAATCCAAGCCTTATCGTTTTGCATGTTTCAACGCAACTGTATTAAGGCGCAATTCTGATACGTTTCTGTGGTGTCAAAGTTTCGAACGCAGGCCTCAATGAGACCTCGTGTTAATATTGCTCACTGCTGAGTATAGATCTTTTCTTTACCACTTCATCTATCTATTCCGGTCCAAAAGCATTCCGCATTCACTGCTTTCAGCTATGGCTATGATGTTGTCCGTCCATCTGGATGGTGGTCTGCCCACTAGAATGTTAAAAAGATGACAATCGGTGATACAACATTTAAACTTATGTATTGCCTACGCAATGATGATGAATGATGATGAAACTACCTTTTAATCAAATCTCCAGGTCTGTCCAGGCATCTGTAAAATTAATATTAGGAAGACCACCATTGTTTGTAATATCGAGCACACATCCTAAAGCTGAGACAAGAATGATGTCATCGACAACGTAGTGTATTTCAGAAACAGAGGATAATTTCATGCGAATGGAATTGCAAATTCGCAATGTTAAATCAAATACGTCTTTGATATTAAGATAAGACTTGGTTTTTTGTTCACCCGACTACAGCGAAGCCAAAGAGGGGGGATATGTATATATGTATGTATGAATGTTCATTCGTGTCAACAGAACATCTAAACTACTTATCAGAATACGACAAACAAGGTATTGTTAGAAGCTTATTGATCACCCGTTGGTTATAGGCTACATTTAGTCACACCTAATTCGATATGGCACCGTATAGAGGACATAAAGTCATTGCTTTTAAAAACATATATATATAAATAAATATAAGAGGACAATTTTACACAAATCTAACTAGACCCGTAGTAAGCTCAACAAGGCCTGTGTTATGGGTAATAGACGACGATATATTTAATACAGATAAATACTTATGAAAATACATAGAAAAAATCCAAGACTCAGAAACAAATATTCATATATATACCCAATTATATTACTAGCTCTTGCTTTGCATGCATTTAGTCTTATCGCAAGAAGTGTATTGAGCGCCCGTTGGTAATCGGTTTCATACTCTCTAGAGCGTCATGTTTTGAACAAGTTCAATTATTTTGTCAAAAACTGTTTTTTGCTTACATGGGGGTAATCTTTTTCCGATTCAAATTAGGTTCAAAACAAGACTATCACCATGGCAACTATTCCATACCAATTCGCGATAATGGGCTTTATTCACCTAATACCAAGACATGTTTTAAGACGGTCATGGTAATTTTGCGGATCAAATTAGGTTCCTAATCGGAATCGGCATAAGACGCTGTGGTAACCCCGCAGTTTCAGATTAAGAGTTTCGTTTATTTGAACCTACTTTTGTTTTGCTGATCTGTTATGTCATAGATTTGTCATCAATCAAAAAATTCTACCTATAGTTTATACGGTCGTGTGAAAGTTCAACGTGTGCCTTGAGGGTCTAATTTTTGCATGGTTTAAGTTTTACCACCACTATAATAATGTGCCTTCCATACATACCTTTTATTATCATCATCATCTTATGTATGTTTCATGGTCATTAGCAGGTTTATCCATCAATGTCGATAGGACGAAGTATATCTGCAATGAGTCAATAGAATACAAATCGACAAAATAAATGGTACCTAACTTTTTATTTTATAAAACTTCTTCGAAAGAACTCCAACTGCACAAAATATGCCGATAAACTTATTAAAAATAAACTAAACTAACACACAAGAAATGATGATTTCTTCTTATCTAAACATAAATCAAAGTTGCCAGCAACAGATCGCCAATACATTTGGAATAGCACCAGAAAGCATCCCGAAATAGGAACATCAAAAGGGGCTTTATGACATAAAAGTGTACGTTAGGAGCCTGGTTTCATAGTAATAGTTTTTCTCGTTGCAGAGAAGGTACTTAATCCTGTAACAAACTTTGGAGTGGGACAGGTAACAGGAAAAAATACGTAATAAGATATCGTTATATTTTGTTTTACTACCTCATTGTTTGAGAAGCCGAACGATAAGAAGTCACGTCTTAATATGATTTCTCGATGAGAAATCAACCTGAAAAAATGCAAGGTAATAACGATTATCATCTCTATGCTTCTCTTTAACCACCGTACCTTATTTTCATTGCCATGCCTAGGAGTAGCGCATTAAGTATTCCTAGTATGTAAAGCTCATCAGCATGCGACGTCGAGCTGCGGAACCCGGGGCCCGTTATTACTCTCAAAAATTCTCGAGGAACCCTCTTTTTAGCTTTCAGCTTTGTGGAAGAAAATGGGGAAAAACTTCAGGGTCTACAATGGCTTGCTTTTATTTGGTTTTGGAATCACTATCGATTTGTCGTGGTTCATTGGCCTTGGGATAATAATAGGAGTGCTTCGTCAGAGGTCTTGTGCTTATGTACAGAAGCGAGCTTACATTTAGTGAGTTGTCTCATTAAATGCAAGCTCGCCTCTTTACACTAATTTTATGATATGACTTTTTCTGTATGATATTTGTGTAACTATACAATAAAGAAGTTATGTATTATGAAATGTGTGCATTAGGCATCAAAATTTCAATAACAAATATAATTTGGATGAGCGTGGGTTTAAGAAATGAATAACCTATATATTATGAGTGTGTACTACTAATTGACTTCATGAATTTTTATGTCAAACGCGAGCTAACCAGAATCCTGATCGCGCTAACAATCCCCAAAGCTAACAAAATGACACACAAAATGTAACAAGCTATAATGCTCCAAGCTGCCCGGAGCATGAAATTTACTAATGTGATTGTGTGCATTCATTGCACTGGGCTCTGACTCTGACTATCCCAATGACCAAAACATCTGCTACACACTATTGATCTAACCGTCAGAAGCCAGTACAGTTTGCAAAACTATAGTGGCTCTCTGTATTCAGTAACCCTGGCATGTGTCAGTTACTGTTAATAAGACAGGTGTCTGATTGTCTGTTGCCCTATTCCTGCTTAAATGCGGACCAATGGAAGGTTGTTTTTCACTGGTTTTACATATCATTGATTCTTTGAAAGGTTCAACTATTCTTATTTAGAATTTTCTCTTTAATGACACCTATGTCATATTGAAGCTCATCTAGAGAATTTCATTTGCCTATGGTTCCTAAGAGACAAATACCACGGTTTTAGCAAGTCCCTAAACACACGTATACATATGATATCGTCTTTCATATTACGAGTATCGTTGTTAGATAAGACCTCCGATATAATCATGGAAAAGCTCACAATATTAAAGGAGAGTCATAAAAGTAGGTATGTCGACTGAACAAATGATGGGAAGTATTTAGGACGATGGCTACGAGCTCGTAAAATAGAGATAGTAAATTTACCGAGGAGTTTTATGGCGTAACATTTTCATTGATATCACACAATTATCTTGTCTCTATATTTGTTTTAATACTGAGATAGTACATCTTACCAACATAATATGGTGTCGATCTGATCTATTGATTTGAGGCCAGTTTTTTTAACAAACGGCTTATTATTTGATATACCATATATATGCCGATACGTGAGTATATAAATAAGTTTATCTAATAAACACTTATCTAAACCCCCTTGTCACCGTAGTACTACAGTCGGCAGGTCAAAATTAGAGGTATCTCCCTGGACACCATTCCCAATTTAACGAAATTTTGGGGAGTTGTTCGGTAATAGTTTGGGGTATGGAATTTTAGTTTGTGATCTTTAGGAGCCTGTGCTTACTTAGGGGGGTCCATTCAACACCCCACAATATTCCCAAACAATACCCCAAAATTCCATTAAATTGGGAATAGTGTCCAGGTCGAAAGTACCTGCCGACTGAACTACGATTGTAGCGATATTTTAAAGGATTTTGTTCTGTTCTTTATTGAAGATAAGATCAAATTCTCATAAATCCTGTAACAAGTAGGTTAATTCAACTATGTACTCACTAGCCCCCATAAACAAGGTTGTCTCATTTCATGGAATAGCCTCTAAACAAATACAATCTCAGTTTAAAATAACAGTTTTGTGCAATAACATCACAGTTTATTATCGCAAAATCCGATTCTTTTCTCCCGATTTATTGTGTCCACATAACTCATAACTTTTGCTTTGTTTGCTGCAAAAAGCAGCAGCGGGTTGTTTTTTCGAAACTTCTAGATAACTGGAGCGCATTTGTTGCATATTTTTTATTATTTCGCTGTGTACGCTTCGACCGTCCGCGCTCGCGTCATGTATCACTGGAGTTTACGATGCAAATTCCTCGATATTTCCTGAAGAAAGTACGGACAGCAGTCGAGAATTTGTTCGAGTCGTAATGTTTCTTTGTGTTACATTTTTGACAGGTTTACAAGGCTTCATTTTCAGCCTAAGTGAATGTTAACATGTATTCTACCAATTCACAATTTCATATGCAATAGCTTCAAACTGAACCCTTGAAGGTTTCATCAACCAGGCAATTTAATATTAAGAAATCCCTTGATGTCAATGAAAATCGTATCATGAACGAAAACCTGTATATTACGATTTGATCAATCCTATTAAAATGATATAACTAATTTTCATTGAACGTCGCTAAGTAAGTAAGTTCGTGAAACAGTAAAGTCAACACTGTTGCAGCGCGAACCGTACCGCATAATGCGGAATTGGCAAACAATAAATTTGTCCACAAAATAGACGTGCGTGCGCTTGCATTACAGGAGTAAAGGTACAATAAACAAAGTTTATGTGTTCCCGAAACGCCACTACCGCTACCTTTGTTTTGTATTTGTTCGCTCCAGTTGCAGTTTCATTTCCTCACACGTACAACGTAAACAGCATTCACAATAATAAAAGTTGATGTGCTGAAAAGCAGAACTAAAAAGTGCCGAAATGGTGCCACACACGAAATGACGTATAAAAATCATAAACACTCTTTTTGGCAGGATGCCCCATCCTAAATGGTTTTTGTTGTAATATATTCACATAGTTTTACAACACTTTCAAAGTAATTTACTAATGTAACTTATTCCATTTACGCATGATAATATATGCCATTAGCAAGTAAAACGACGTTCCATGAGGATTCTATTTATAGATTCCTTTGACACTAAATTAAAGAATTATAAAAGTAATTTAAACTGGCAATGGAATGAAAGACGCCATCCTCAAAACTCGTCTGGCTTAACAGTTATAATTTAAGACCAGCACCAAATGAAATGCGGCTATGTCAGCCATTCTGCTGTGGGATATAAATTGAGTATTTAACGACGTCAGCATAGAATGAAACGCCCTGGTTTAAAACATTTGATTAATTTTAATAGTTTGAGAATTTCACTTCTGAAGGTTTATGGCAATGATCTTTTTACGGCCTATGCGTTTATGAGCGTTTGAAATCTATTTAGGATTTTGAAGCGGCGATTGGTTTTATATGTGGTCGGTTATGAGGTGCAAAGTAGGCGATTAGTTTTGTTTTACCTACCAGAAGTTGCTGGTTGTTTGTTTAAATGAATCAGAACAGAAACCTGCTCTAGCCAAAATATTGGTTAGAGCAGGTTACTTTACCTGGTTATTGTGTCAAACCGGGTAAAGGCGGATTTCAGTATGCCTATAAAATATTTACAATCAGAACGATATACGAGTTCACTGGAATGCACCCCCTTCTCAATCAGTGCTTAGCCTATTTGATCACTGCTCAGATGTCATGTCATTTGTATATGGTACTGATGAAATATGTATTACAACTTCGCCCGCAACTTTGTCTGCGTGGACTTGAGCAATACAGCAACACAAAGTACTGTTAGAATTCAAATGAAGATACGAAGGTCGAAAATGTAGGCAAGCGGATAAAGGGACTATGGTGGAGATTGGTGGGATGGGATCACGGATGCTAGTCGCTGATCGGACAAACACGAAGAAGTCGACGGGATCTCACTGAACTAGTTGATACTGGACCTTGAAGATTGGCACTATAACGATTAAGCTTAAGCCCACCGGTGGGTTGAGCGTAGTTATAATTAAAGACTGGGCAGCCCTCTGTATTTTACTCCTTACTGATTACGTTCACCATGCCAGAAAAGGTTGACAGCTCCAATTTCTCTGTTTGGCCAGCAGCAGCCGTTATTTTTGTTTCAATGGGGGCTCAGCTCACCATCGTTTACTTCGTACTGATTACGTTCGCCACGCCAGAAAGTAGTATCTTAAAGTAGTCTTCAAATCCTTAAATTACCATAAAATATTCATAAATCCAATTTTCATGAAAAAAAGCTTGAAAAAATTGTTCCTAATTATGAAAATCGTTTTAGTAGTTATGACGTTGTCACAATTACTGTTATAACAATCAGAAAGACAGCCATGAAGTTCTTTACTGCACCCTATTTTCAATGTACAGACTCACCCGTTTGACTGTTTACTGATTAACGCCGGCTGGGCCGAATAACAAATATTTTTTACCGAGTCATGAAAATTAGCACTGAAACTTGAGACCCGTCTCAATGCAGAACCTGTTAACACTCATGCAATGATATCTCTAATACTTTAATATCCTTTATGTGTTAAAGTCGTGATCGAGTTTTTTCTGTTTCATAAACTGTTAAAGATTTGTTATTAGATAATTTCTACTACGCCAATTCTGGCGCAGTTTATATAACGTATTTTTAATAGGCACTGTTCTGCTAGAAGGCGTGACAGCGGGCTAGCCTATAGACGCAGCCAAAAGCCAAATAATCTAAAGCCTAAATTAACTGTCAAATGGGATTCAGTATTGCAATCAGCGAGTCCCCACGGTCATATTATCCCGACAAACACAGCAAACATGCCTCCGACAACGTTCCGATGAAACAGAATGAAACGCGCAAGATGAGCAATCGTGTTTATGCGTGTGCAGTCCGAATTATTCTGTGTGACAATTTCACTGCCCATAAAGATTGTTTGGATAAGCATTAATTTACGGTTATTATCGCAGACATTGTAGCCTTGTAAGGGTTAGGACTGGGTTGCTTATTAAATTCATTCGTATGTACTTTTATCTCATAGCAAAGGTTGTGGAAGACCACTTTTAAAACACTTTCAATGGCAGCTAGAACGTGGCATTCATAGTTCAGAGTAGGGAAACATATGTGGGGTTGCTTGGGAAAATAACCCTAACAGTGGTCTTAAAACGTTTTCCTGATCAGAGTCAATAAGGGCCAAATTTCAGTATTATTAAAGTTGGCCTTATTAGACTTTTAACTAAGCTGTAGACGTGTAACTCGTTGCCGAACTCGAAGCCTTTCTTCTTCACTCGCAAAACAACTGTTACAAATTCCCATCACGTGATACGCCCTACAGAACATCGAAGTCGAAAATCTATAATAACAGCCCCCACAAACTGAGAGTATTGTTTATGTAAATAAATCATAAGAGAGCGCAATTTGCGCGTTGTCGCAAATTACAGGGCACCGCGTATGGGAAAACACTTTGAGACAGTCCTTAATAGTGGTTCATGCAGCCCTAGGTAGGAACAGCTGCGGGCATGTTGCGTCATGTTTTCTAGAACACTGTGTTTTTGAATTAAAAAACATTGTGCGGTATAAGTGTATTTCTATTCATAAAATCGTCTTCTACCTTGTGATAAACAGATACAAATAAAGAACAGTTCGATGCAGGACGCATGGCATATGCCATAGATTTGTTGGTTGTATTTGTAATGCCGTGAAAATTTGAAAATATGTAAAAAGAAGTACGGTCATCCCCGTCGTGTTTCTTATGAAGAACCATACAGAACAGTTTTTAGTCGTATCACATCAGCATCTCTTATGCGTAGCAGTATTTGAACTCACACAATCACAGATTGAAAATCCATGTCTTTTTAGGGAGTTCTCGCGCGCAATCTAAAGTAAACTGTATAACTATTATTTTGCATGCTTATACATAATCTGGAAACACTGAATATATTCTAATTTTAAGATCTTAATGAACTGTTTTCTTGCAAATAAATTTCATTTCAATTCACAATACGACAATATCCTCGATTTTGTGTACCTATGAAGAATGTACGCAACTGTTCAAGTAGTTTCTCGCCGAAGAGTATAATTAGAAATCCAATGAACTTACCAAGTGATTTACGAAGATAATTATGTGAGTAGTTGGACTTGTAACCTACATGTTAATAAATATTTTAAACCAACCTGAACATAATAAATGTATGAGAAGGTTGTGAATGCTGGTTTTCGCCCAAATTTTCGTGCGTCCAAATCAATGGATCATGATAAGTTTTTTGAGTATTATTTGCAGGTACAAAAACAAAAACTGTAGTTTCTGTAGTGCTTGACAAAAAATATATATATTTCAAAGATCCTTATTTGATTGAATGTGTGAAATAAGTTATCATGTTTTGTTCTAGAAAAAACAAAAAAACGCATATGTCGGCTTTTGGAAGACGTTTAAATGCTAGAAACCAGTGACTAATCGTACGGTTACAACCGTAGTGTCTCTATATATGTTTATTTAGTGTTTATGTATGACGCTACTGATATGGCAGTAGTTACAACTTGAATGGATATTTTTTCTTTCTAATCATCTGTTTTAAAAAGGTCGTATAAAAAGATCTTCTTCTGCTTTGGTTGATATCTCCTATCAGAGCTAGGTTATCATTATGGGAATTGGTGACCATGAAAGAAACGATACGCAGTTCAATTTAAACAAGCCCGTCTCTTTCGTCAGGAATAAAATAAAACCGGTCAAATGCGGGTAGGATGTCGGACCTGCACGCGAAGGGTTCCATAAATGTTATGGTACACGAAAAAACTTAAAACGACGGTATTTTGTTCGAGTATATCTTTTTCATTGTTAATAATAAAATATTAAATACTATGCAAGACTACATTCAAGGCCCGTACATCGAAACATTGAAAAAGAGTTTTGTGTATGTAATATGTGTCTCTATACCCAGGTTAACGAAACTCTTTGTTCATTGAAACCAGAAGTGGATAGAAATTGAGTAACTTATATACAGAAATAAAAGCAAATATGATCAAAAAGTTACTATAATTTATTATAATTCCAATGAGCAATTCATCGAATAATGACAAATACCAAGCACATAACTTAATACCAGCAATAAAAGATATTTTCCGATAATATCGGGAGAGTTCAGTTCAGTTCACCGGTAAACAAATAAAAAAAATGGCTAAGAAAATGGCCATACAAATAATCTCCTGTATGGATACTACTTTTAATTGTTAAAAACCCGTATGTTTTATTATTTGTTGTTATAGCAGCAATAGAAATACACCCTCTGTGAAAATTGCAGCTCTCTGCCTATTTCGGTTGATCCGGTAGAGCCCGACAGACGGACAGCGGAGGTTCCCGTTTGGCACCCTTCGGGTACGGAACCCTAACAATAGATGTACCACGTGGTAAGCGGATGCTTGGTAAATGGTATTCGGACTTAGAATTGCAAAAGTGATCGTATTATCGACAAGCAGCAAAAGCTTTCAGGCGACTTACTTAATGAAACAATATTTTATGTGAACTTGCTTGACGTATAAATAATTATTCTCAGATAAAAAAAAGCCCCCGTAAATGAGCAATGGAGCATTCATATAGTGAATATATTGCCTGCAACACTCCAAAGAGCTTGTTGAAAATTTGAAATAATTTGAAATTGTAATTGAGCCTGGGACGACATGGTACAGGACATAAAATTTTACGACTGTTGTCATTTGTTCAAGTTTACGATATGAACTAAAATATGCTTTCTTGCATTGCTAGGAACCCGCGTCTCGCTCATAATGAATTATTTATATGCCAATTTTGTTTCATGAAATTCATTATTCCTACGCCCTTACAAAACCGTGTAACAATGACGTTGTGAGCTGAAACATAGTAATAAATCGTAAATCCGGTCATAATCTCTACAATGTCAGGTCCCATTGTGTTCTACTCATACATTTTATGAACGACATCGTTGAAATGACCATTCAAACTACAAGTGCCTTAACTTTTACAAGAATGATAGGAGCTGTGTGAAATTCCGCAAGCAATACGTAATAAGCAGTCGTATTTTCTTAGGTCTATATATCTATACCTTTACCTAATTGACAAGATTATAAAACGAAAAAATATCACGGTGATTTGAGTGATCATTAGTGGATCAGTAAGCAAGCCATTTTTTCAAGTATTTCTCTGTTTTGATTGGAACAATTTAAGCATGAAGGTTACCACTCCATACCGATACAATAAGTCTGTTTACTGAGATACAGTTATCATGCAATCATTGGTGATACAACAGAGGTTTCTCCCTGCAAAAGGTAGAGTAAAAATGTTTTAATTTCTATCGCACCTCACCCCTCGAGGTCTAAAACTTATGTTTTTCGTGGCTAGTCTATACTTAAGCAATATAAATTAAATCATTTTCTACACCAGCTTTTGTAGGGCAAACTGGGCTATTACAGTTCGACCAAGTTGCGAGGTCGCGCTGACATAATAAATTGAAACAGCTGACTACCCTATACTCCTAATGCCATAACCGTATATCTCACAACACTCCTTCTGTCCGCCAACAACGCAGAGCCAGTGAACTCAAGATACGTCAACCATGGATTCAAGATTCAAATACAATATTTACAAGCAAGCATTTGCTTGCGAGCGTCGCTACGAGCTACAGGATATATCCTTCATAAAGGCGCGTCATACTGATAGAAAAAAGTACAGTTTCGAAGTAAAAATCATGGACTAACAATAGAGGGGCGTGTGTTTGCGAAGAATCAATATTCTAGTTTGAAGCGCAACTAACTAACCGTATACTGAACGAGGGCGGGCTCTGATATTTCACCAACTAACTTATGCATACTCAAGGAGGGTTTGGGGTCACTATAGTGAAGACAAGTAGGTAATTAAAATATTGTTAACAAATATGACAGTCGCAGATACCGCAGTCAAAACTATTTAAAATGAGTTTGATCTATGGTTAGCCTTGGAAATTTTGTCAAGTGTCACTTTTCTTTTACATAAATTTCTTGGTATAAATTTTTTAAATACCTGATTGTCTTGACTATATTTACTTGGTGAGTCGGTATTACATATATAAGGGGGCGTCCATTATGTATGCGGTTTAGACAATTTTTGGTGAGATTTTGAGAAATTTGGCTCAACTCCTTCATCATCATTATTTTTATTAAAGTGTTGTATTTAGGATTGATAAAATCGTAGTCTAGAATCACAGTGATACAATTTAACAATAAATAACATGAAAACTACTATAATTACTTTTTGACATGTTTTAGTCAAGAAAATATAATTACCTTAATTTAACCCAATTATACACTGTTTTTTGACGGGGGAAAATCCCTGAGATTTGCTGAGACATTTCCAATAAACAAAATTAACGTGCATTACCCAAATATTTTTATTTAAATATAAAGTCGCTCGGTAAATATCGAAAACCCTAAAAGATATTCCGTTCATGCTAAAGCTGACCTATTTGTGAATAGAAATCTACATCGAACGATTTTATATGTAGCTTAAAAACTACAAATATGAACTCATACATAATTGGAAGTAAGCACAAAGAAAATAGGTAAAGTAAAACAGAAAAACAATAACGATAACCTCAAGTAATTGAGGCAAATCGCTGTATAAAAGTGCCTCAAGCACTTACACAGCGCTCTTTGCTTGAACTCTATATTCAAAATAGTTTTATCCCACTTAAGGTTCACTAATGCACTTTTTCGTTGGCTACTAATAACTTAGTCCATCAGTTGTTTTGCTGGTGCAAGCCGATGTAGCTTTAGTGAAAAGTGTTTTTAGATTGCTATCGATGTTTTCTTTTTAAATGAAGGCAGGGTAAGTTGGGGCGATACTAGAAGTTAGGCTTAAGATATTTTGTATTTCTCTAGCCGTCTGTCTCTCAGGCTCTGAATCATAAAATATGCTGTGGTATAGAGGTGACGGTGAGAATGTGAATCAAGCATGACAAAATGGCCTAATTTAAATAAATAAAACCCGACTTATAATAAAACCAAAACCAGAAGATAACACTTAACGTTAGCGGAACCCACTGTATTAGATTTAATTTTTACCGTCTGCATTAAAATTTAAGTATATTTAACACTGTACTATAATAATTTAATTTAACACATTACTCAATAATTACGATAAGTCTTATCTGTTTGTTATGTTCTTTTGTCTACACACGTATCATACACCCTCTTTACTGCGTACAAAAATCGCACGTTACGATCAGCATAATGTTAAACTACTTGGTAAAAATTCATTTCTTATCTGAAAAATTACACATTATGACCATAATGTGTAATTTTTCTGCATATTATGACCTTCAAATTTCGAACGATGACGCCCGCCCCTAGTTTGTCTGTGAAGTTGGTACTGACATTCAAATTTCGAACGCCGACGAAACAACTGCAGAGCCACAATGCCGGTCAAACATGCGGTTCCTGAACACATCAAAGAGAGCTTATGATATGTGTGTAGATTAACTAGTGTATTTAACTGTACATAATTAGGCATTAAAACTCTCGAGTGATATTATTATGAAAAGTATTAATGCCCTCCATTATGTAGCAGTCACATAAACTACTATTAGGTATACCGTGGTCGGTTTTTTAGTTTTTTTTAATTAAGTTATTTATTTCCTGTTTTGTGTAAACAAAGGTGTATTGTGCAAGATTAGTAAATATTCCCGTACTCGCTTTTTAAAGTTTTGATATTTTGATACTTCACTTGGTCTTGACAAACGATTTTTTTGCCTGTCCAATAAAGCGCATAAAATCTACCATTTTTAATGTTATGTACCCATATTTGTATATGTGACACTCGCGCTATCAAGGCAAATCTAATAATGTATCATTTAAAAATATGCTGGAGACACACTTCCCGGGTTGTAAGGAATACAAAGAGAATGATATATCGGATCACCATGAGTAATAATGCAGGGGAGGATCCACCTGATATACTAAAAGAAGAAAATGTAGAATGGCAAATAATTCATTTCTTCTGTACTTTTACAGAAGGCCTACAGATTCATCAAAAACTATCTTTTAGAACTCTATAGGAGCAGCATAGCACTAAATTATATCCCTCAAACTTGGGGGAAGGTACTTATAAGGAAGCAAATCCGGTGCATAAGTCTTTCCTCCCTTGTATTGAAATTTTAAGAGAATATATTGGTTACTTAATTAAGAATAAAACTTAATGAAAATATAAGAACAATATCGCCTAATTTTTGTATGTATGTATATGTGTGCTGTTGATGTTCCTAATTTAATAAATAAATAATTGAAAGTGCTTCCCATGTGCGTAGCAATAAGCATGTTTATTTGGAAGGAAAAAAATGGAGAGAGCATTAGAAAGCAATGAATTTGCTCTAGGATACTTCTTGATGTGGAGGGAGCATTTGACAGAGCAGATTTTCAAGCATTATAAGAGTCTTTCAATCGGGATGGTATATATAACTTGATAGCAAAGTGGGTGGTGGTGCTTAAAAACACAGTGATATCTGCAAATTTGGCTGTCTATGTCAGATGTCTCAACACTTATGTGGTGCCTAATTATAGACTTAGCGAGTCTAACCCGCTTAAACAGCCAGAATATATATCTACAGGTGTATTCAGATGACGGCGTTATTATTTTCATTGCGAATGTTTTAAGTACGATAAGATCCGTTGTAGGCCTTTGCCCAGCAGTGGGATGATGAGGCTAATACTAATAAAAAAAGATCCGTTATGGAGAACGCAATAGGTAAAGTTTTACAGTGGTGTCAGCACAAAGATCTTGATCTCTACCCAGATAAAACAAAAATAGTTCTCTTTACAAATAAACGTAAGAATATAGAAAAAGAGTCACTTGAGTTGAAGGGTAGCAACTTGGAAGTTGTACGTGAGTTTAAATATCTAGGAGTGACCTTCGATCCGGAAAATCAAGTTTGACACTCATTACAATAGGGGCTTGGCAAGGTACAACGCTTGGCATGTCTTATCAATACAGGAACCATGAGGTCGATACCAAAGGAATCCTTAATAACAATGTTCAATCTAATCCCTTCAACAACCTCTGAGGAGCTGCGGTTGTGGCTCTATCTACCATGCGGGAAGTCCCGGGTGCTATCTTCGGCTGAGGATATTAAAAAAGAGGCCTTGGATGTTTATATGTATGTGATGTCGCTATTTCTGTTTCCCACAACACAGGGTATCCCAGTATGGGGTCAGAAGCAACGTATTTGCCGTAAATAAAAGTTTGTGTTTAAAAAATATATTTTTAAAAACGATGGAAAGGCAACTACGGAGGAAAAGGAAATGCTTCCATCGAAGGAACGTGGAAGTGTAGAAAACTGGACAAGAGTGCATTATATAATAATTTAAATAATGCTCTGATAAAGAAATAAATACGGTTTGATAAAAAAATATCGAATCCACATAGGAATAAGAGAAAATTGGGTAATAGAAATAGAACCACCGGTTATCACTTGCTTCACGGATGGTTCAAGAAAAGAGAGCACAAACTATCTGGAGCTGGTAACAGTATCTCTAAACTCTTTGAGAAGTGTTTTTTAAGTTAATATACATGGATAAGCGGTCACGAAGGGATACAAGGAAATGAAAAAGCAGACACCGATTTATTGGGCCAGAATCTAGACTGCCTATATCAGCAAATGTCACCAAAAATATCTTAAACTTAATAAACACGCGTAATGCAAACCTAGAATAGAAGAACAATAATTACTACTAGACAGATGAGTTGTTCATTTCTAGGAAGGATCAAAAGAAGCCAAAGTATTTACTGAATCTTAGTAGAGATAACTTAGCGATTCTTGCAGTCATTGTAAACTAAATAGACACTTATTATTGTTAAACCTTGAACCAAACCTTCATGCTCTCAGTGTGGCTTGGAGGAAACTAGTCAGTGCTTTGTGGGAGGATGCGTCTTGTATTCAAAGATAATATGGCAAATACTAGGTATGGATAACATCAAGAAAGAAGCCTTTACAAACCTCAAACTGAGTGACATACTAGAATTCACTAAAAGAACAAGAAGTTTGGGGAGGTATTTAGGCTCAACCAACAGTAACCGGTGCTCAAACACTGGGAATTGGGTGAAATTTGTCGTAATAGTGAACCAATTACCCTGTGTTCAGCGGGCGTCCTACCTCATCATCTATCTATCATTTATCACAATCGGTTGAGCCATTGCATAGTAACGAGGGGAAAAAGGAACAGAATATATACATAAATAGATATATACATACATACATATCAACAAACACAACCCTCCTCTTTTCCGCTTCGGTGTACTCTGGTAAAATAAACTGAATACTACCCACATACTAAATTCCTATGACTCCTTCCATCTAAAGTTTGAAGAGTTTACTGATACAGTCAATAGCAACCCAAACAGACACAAATTATGATAAAGCTAAATGCCATGTTTGAACAGTAACACAATGTCAAAGAAAATATTGAAGACGATCAATCCATCAACACACATTCATGGATGGGACTTCTCAAGAACTTTCTCATAGCACATCCGAGGCAGCCACAAATCTAATATTGTGACAACATCGAGATAAGTTTAACAGTGAATGTAAACACTTCTTTCTCGGAATCAAAACCATCGACTGGGTAATAGAGTTTACTGAGTAGACAGCAAATAAAGTAACAAGCTTATACGAGAAGCAAGAAAGAACATTTGCAGCGGCAGCCTTCAACACAACTTGCTTTCCTCCTACCTCGTTATTTGCACCCGGTGTTGTCCCCATTCTTTTATTTTCCTTTCTAACTTTATTTACTTCTACTCTAATACTGGCTTTTCATTCGGATCGAAAATATTTCTTTTTGCAGAGAAGTGATTTGTCATTGCCATGAGTGGGTAATTTATTCAACGTCGAGGTGACCGTGATAAGGCGAATGTTTTTTCAAACGGGATTGTTAAAACACTATTTGTCATAGAACTAAGTCGTAGCCCAACTCAATAAATAAAGGCGCTATATTAAGACGTTTGGACATAAATTAAGGGATGAATGTCACCAAGCGTTATTAAAACACAATATATCTACGACTATTTCAAGAGCTCAGCTGACTGGTTCTAGAATTCAAATATTTGTTTCCTCTGTAGTCTTCGGTCGTCGGAAATGATGTTTGCTAAGTATGTGTAAATATCTACGGTACTAAAGAAATTTGAACTTTGAACTCGGTAGCCAGAGATTTTCTATTTCACTATTCAAAAACCTCAAATAAATACTCGTATTGGCTCGATGTGGCAACACTAAACTTCACGGTAAACGTGTCACGTGTTCTGGAGTTTTAACTTACCGCCAACCCAACCCCATTTCGAGGCATTGCAATTTGGAACCTCATGCCATGGCAATACAATTTAAAACCTTTAACGGGAAACTGCTTACCCACCGGCAGTCGACCCAAAACGGTGCCAATTTCGACCGTATAAATCCCTCATCCAATTTCAGCTCCACAGCTGCGAAATTCAACTGTATGTAGACATGAGAAGTCGTCACGCCATTCTCGACAAAAGGTGTTTTGTAAAAGCGGTGTCACGCATCGCTCCCCATGACTCACAATGTTGTGTCAGTCACCAAGTAACAAGGTCTCAACCCTCAAAACACCTAACTTTAAATAATTGTATGAACGGAAATCCTTGTGGATTGTATTTTCATGCCACAGAAGCTACTTTCGACTGCTTATTGGGTTTGGAATTGGCAACATGCTATGTCTATCCGATGCTATGAAGTCTGTCAAGCTGTCACAGCAGATGGCTTTCAGTGGAATCAAACAAAAATAACTATGTATCCTTTTTACTCCGTTTAAATGATCATAATGATTGTTTATATTATATTGGATATGGTTCGGCAAATATTGGAGCACTTAAACATTCTAACTTATTGTGATAAATATTTACTATGTACATATTCACTACAGACAGACATTCATGACCCTTCTCATCTTCTCTCTTACACACAGACTCACATCCACAGAACAAATCTAAATAGTTTTAGGGTTTGAATTTTCTAAATTTTAAATAACTTATTTAATCGTTAATTTAGAACATACTCAAACATGTTTAAACCCACCTGTTCTTAAGTGTCCAAATTATTTTGTATATAATATAACACTCATCCTATAGCCCTCTCTTAGGGACTAGTGAACAGTCAATGTTCTTTACAATGTGTAAAAACAAGTATTTATTGTATTACTTTTACTGAATAAATAATTATGAATTATACTTACTTCGTAGCGCAGCGTCCGTGACCGAGCGGTAGACCCACATCGGAAACGATCGTGCGGGTAGCAACATCTTGCTGAGATTTGCACTGGATGGGTGTCCGTTTATGTGTCATTAGTTCCGGACGCTTCCGTGTTTCATATGATACGTTAAGCTGAGGTCCCTTCTCCTATCGCTACTCGGTGGTAGTAGTGTAAAGCTGTTTCGGAGGCCCCTAGCTTGATAACTTCTGACGTCGGGTTGGCCACAAGCCCGATACCCCTCCATCAACCCGCACTGAGCCAGCGTTGTGGAGTATGGCTCAAAATTAGCGTATCTGGTTAAAAGCTCATGCCCGGGACATTAATACGCTGTATTTATTTATACTTACTTACTTACTTTCTGCTTGGGAAACACCTTATTCTCATTTTTATTACCTCCCCGCCAATACTTTAGTCCATTTTGCTTGCATGTATAATGGAATCTGTTTCTGTAAAGCAAGTAGCGAACAAGTTATGGTAATGTAGACGCGATAAGAGAGAAGTTATCGATTTGATTGCGTTTGTCGATAGTCACTAAATCAGGGTTTATTCGAGAGGTTTCCAACAGTTCGAGAGTTTGAAATCTGTCTAATGAGTCTGTTAAATCTGTTAATGCCCGATATTTATGTTGATTTTATGTATGAGCAAATATTATCGATTCCGTTTTAATTACTTCTCGGATACGGGTCGGTTAATGAACAAACATTGTTTTTGTTGTTTTTTTTTATAATGTTTTAAAGGTTGGGGACTGTATGGCGTAGTCGGTTCAGCACCACTGGGAATTTTATACGTTGACCTTTAATAACCTGCCATAATTTAAGCCGTCACCCGTATCTCGTTGAATATTTTTCAGAATGATATCCTAACAACCACTTAATATTTGACTACAACTTATTGTTAGACACTACTTGGACGTATTTACACTAAGCGTATGCGCAGGAATTACATACTTGTTATTCCTTAGAGTATTTTATAACCATTTTGTCTATCTACGAGTGTATTTTTAATAATTGCCTTCATACAATGGCCAGTAAAACATATCCTAAATGACAGCCATAACAATAAACTTATAATTTATTGTTCCCCTCGTTAGTAACCAACTTTTTAAAATAAATTAACGGTGCCTATTTTTATTGACAATCCTAAAATATGGAGCTAATTTATGTAATAGAGCCAAGCAGCCTTATTTTACAACGTTATTAGGGTGCTTAGGAACTTTCCAGGAATTATTCACATTACTAACTAGCTGACCCGACAGACGTCTGTCAAAAACCATACATAAAGTCCGCTTGCAACGCCATCTATTGAAAGAGGGATTTTACAATTTTTCGGCTGTTCCTTTTGCTTCTTTTTCTCTTGGTAAGAACCTTTCTCCTAGTGTGGGGCCAGAAGCTATGTATGTGCCTGTATGTTTTAATAAAGTTCATCCAAATCGATCCAGCTGTTTGCGAGGTTCGTGCTTGCCAACACATTTAGCGATTTATTTTTATATCTAGGATAATGATACTATATGTGATTATCACTTTTAGTATTTTTTTCCAAATAAATGTGTCTAATTCATATTTTTTGAGAATCCCCACTACCAAACATATTTAAAAACCCATTATCCTTAATCTATCCTATTTTTTATGTATTTTAGTTTTTAGGTTCAATTGAACCTAACAATAAATAACGTTATCCCTTATCAAATACAACACCTCAATTCGCCTTGGACGTAATAACCAGTCCCGAAGATTAATCGTTCAGGTGCAACTAATAGAATATTCTGTCGCACACGCAACCTGCGAGTTATTATAGAATTGAAGCTCCCCGTAATAAATTAGCCTTATCCGTCACAATTGGACACGGAATACTGCTGCTTACGGCTCAAAGCTCAACCGGTTAGATGTCTTGCACACTAGTCGGAGGAGATTTTTGATTAAATTTTGATACCGATTCTAGAGGCGCGACCACAAAACTGTAACGATTTTGGAAATAGAACCTATGGCAGCCGGACAGGAGCTGTAAAATTTCAAGTTGTCAGTTTAATTCGCTATTTTAAGTTAGTTATGCTTATGACACCTCTTTTGGTTCACAATTTAAAAGGTACAGCTGACTTAATCATAAGATGTATGGCTTATAAAATAAATAAGATCAAAAAAAAAAAAACACACCAAGCAGTGCTCCATCTCAGCATTGGGCGAAAGCAATTGTAGTGTGTAGATAAGCATCTGCACGGTGTTTGATCAACAAATCACTGATAGATGTTTATTGAAATAATCAGATTGTCTTTTATCTTGGCGCAATTGCAAGCAGATTACTGTAAAAAAGTTAAGACCGGTCTATGCTAGTATGTATGCAACCTAACATTAACTATCCAAGGGGTAACATAATAAAAGGTAACTAAAATAATGACTCATTATATCGAGCATTGTGTTTTACGGAAGTACGCTTGGATATGGTTAAATTCGAGTAACGTGAGATTTTGGGGTGTCTACATTTTACTGTGTTTATTAAGTTAAAAGCTTATGTTCGTGCCTTTCTTTGTGACATTGTCATGGAATAAAAAGGAGAGATAACATCTACGATTTCAAAGAGCATGCGTTGTGAATATCTTTCGAAGCGGAAATGCTTTGCCCGTATCAATATTGTCACATCATAAAATAAAACAGCACGTTTAATTTAAGATAAACGATAAAAATAAACTAGTATTTTTCTAATTTCTTGGATATTAACAAGTTGGACTAAAATACTTCAAATATATATTATATTCAAAAATAAAATGGTGCTAGTAGCAAGAAAACCAAAGGAATTATATTCAGTAGTCGGTCCTACCTTTGATATTTCAATCACCCTGTTCCATATGAAACAAACATTGAAGCTTTGCGCTTGAAAGGAATATACGAGAGGGGAATCTATGTGTCCGTATCTGTTTGGGAACGAAAAAACTGGTCTTTAGACAAACACCCTGCAAAAATTTTTGCGAGAATAGATTTTTACTAACAATGAGCGAGTATTTCTGACGGACTTTCATCGTACAAAATGTTGGTATCAAGCGTACGTGATATTATGAGTTTCGACTACACACGGGTTTCGGTAAGGCTTCTGCGTCCCGTCTACCGTAAATACGGTGCCATAATGGTTTCCTGCTTCCGTGAGCCCCGGCACAATGGCTGGTGCTACGAAAATGGTCGTGCCCCGAACAAAATGCACACTTTTTGACAAAATAACGAGGAGCCTCTCTTGGCGAGGTGCGACTTCCGTTTCAAGACGTCGTATTTTAAGGTTGTTGGTAATACATTTTTAAATTATGTATAAACATTTCTTAAAACAATCAGGGAGCTTTCAACCTGTACAGAGTTTTGCACTTTGAGTTCGCGAAGCTTTAATTTTTGAGAAAACACGACCAGAAAACTTATCTAAAGTAAATATGAAAATTGCGAAACATTTAATTTAGAGATCCTTCGTTTTCTGCTCACTTCGTTAACTGTTATGTAGAACTACAACATCGTTAGAACAGAGCCACCACTGGTGACCCTATTCCAAACACCACCCAAAATAAGACGCCGTTCCAAATTCAAATGAGCGAGGCCTCGTCGTAACGAATGAGGCACATCCGTCGTGAGGCGTCGCGAGTATTTGTTACTGGCGCGGGGTCAGCATGGAAGCACGTTCCGTACATTCTTTCCGAAATAACACCCCGTCGCATGTGTCCCGACCGGTCTTACAATTAATCTCCACACAATTCTTTCGAACGAAAAGTCTAGCGTCTATTTTTCACACCGAACCGGCAGTTACGTGCAGCGACTGTGTTTGATATGAACACTTTGTTTAAAACTTGTTTTTAAGAGACCTTTGTTACTGTCTGAAAGTAGGCATAACTGTGCCTCTGCCTCCTCGTATGGGAAAAGGTGTGTCCCTATGTATGGATGACTTTACGTACGTAGATACCTAGATGATGAGGTAAGAGAGGGAGAGATGTTCGTAAATAACATAATGTAGATTTTTTTGTGGAAAACGGAACCCTCCTAAGTCGCGTGATCTACAGGCTCTTGATCGGTTTTTTCCTGCAGCCTCATTAACCAGTTCCAAGCTTTCGTATTAGTGGTCACGTCTGACGCAGGTGGCTACTTCTCTTTAGTTACGCCCGCCAAATGGACCATTGTAGTGGTTCCCGGGTACCCTTTGCCTTCCTCAAAGCCTTTGATACCTTGGTACTATCGACACAATGTTTTTTAATGTTTTAGTTACAAGTAAGTAACATACGGGTTAATGAATGTCGTTGATCTGTTTAACTTGTTAAACAGATCAACGACATACATCAACCCGTATGTTTCTGTATTTCGTTGTTTATATATTTATATTCCTCGTGATGTAATCGTAGTTGTTTTTGGGGAAAGTAGAGCTATATAGATATTACTTCCATATAGCGCGTAGCCCATTTCATCTTATATCTTTTCAAGAGTTGGAAAATAATTACAACTTTAACTAGAGTCATGCTTGGTATACGTATGACTGTGCCTTGAATCGTTCCAACTCGAATTAGTGTTTTATTGTCGTAATTCTTGCGCTACGTGACTAAAAACGTCAGAATTGCCAATCAAAGAGCGGATACCGAAATAGTCTGCGCTATTAAATTTATATTAAGTTTATTTGATTCTTGGGACATAAAAGGCAACAAAATTATGGTGTGTAATGTGATAATACTGTGGGAATTGTGTGGATTAGAGGCATCAGAGTCTATATAGTGGGAAAATATTACCGTAAATGAAAAAAATGTCTAAATCATCGCAGATAATGAAGGCAAAGTAAGTAAGCAAAAGCAATCAAATCGAGCACCCTCACCGCTCTGTCATTACAATGTAAAAGGTATCCACGCTTAATGAAGAAAAAGATAAGTAGGACTAATAAAAAGAGCTTTAAAATTAAAGTGGACGTTAAAAAGTAACGATATCTTTGGGGACAAAAACGATTTTGAGTTCGCATTATGAGATAGCGTTTTGTAAGGAGCTCTTGGTCCGAACGGAAGACCGATTGCTACCTATAAAGATAACAATAATTAGCTGTAATTACCGAGCCTGAGGAACCCTGTTTTTTTTACGCGACGGCTTGCCCGATCGTACGATAGTGCGTCCATCAAATTATATGATAATCGGGCTGCGGTTAATTCCATTACCAATAATAAATGCACGCATTAAATTAGACCCGTCGGATGAGTCGACAGAAAGCTGCCCATGATCGTTCCTATCAATCCGGATTATGATATGAATAATTTATCAATGAGAATAAAAGAAACGGGATTATTGTTTTGAAGTTCAGGCGCGGCTTATATGCATCGTCGCTTTCTGTTGGTAGTTAGGAAATTGAAAAGCTTTGACGGAATTGGTTTATATACGTAGTTGTTTTTTTTTAAATCTGGGAACAACCATTTTTATTAATGTTTAACCTTCACTTTATATATAAATTTACTACTTTACTTATAACAATACAATAAAATAATTATTTACAGCATCTCAGTTATCTAAGAAAATATTTTAGGCCCTTTTGCGTGCCGCTGGTAGTAATCAATTGTTAATGAATTTGACAATAGATATCGCTCGATAAGGTTACTGGTAGGGAGTCCGATCCCGTATTAGCTGGATCCCGCACCTTTTTGGCAAGATTGGATATGCTTACACATGCGAGATCCCTCACGGTTGCGGGATTGAAAAAAAACTTATATTTTAAGAAAAAAGATTTTGGAAAAAATTAAGTTGCTAGATATTTAACTTACTGCTAAATAAATTTACATTTATATTTTGTGTTGTATGGATCCTGTATTTTAACGTTACTACTGTTAGTTCAGTCAAATACTCTATGACTAGAGATTCACTAGGGATTTACATTCGTGCACGGTTAGTTGTCATAGAAGATTATTGCGTCATTCGTGGCTTACGTGTGATGTGAAACGTCGCGATACAATTATTTTTGGTACAAGATATGATCGATTATTGGATCTGCGGTCACCACCACCTATTTTGACTTCAGAAATGTTGGAGTCGCTGTCAGAAAGGCAGTGCTGGCTATATCGTCCAAAGCTGTGGATGATGACAATATTTGCCCCCGGATGATTAGCAGCGTGTTTGTCGAACTGCTTCATGTGATCACACATATTATAAATGTTTCCCTCTCAGAAAGCTCTTTTCCTACTGTGTGGACAAAAAACCATATCATCCCTCTGCCTAAAACATCCAATCCTTTAAAGAGTTTCGTCCCGTTTCTATTGTCCCTTTCCTCTCCAATTCTCCAGTTCTCGAATTCGTTGTCTACACCAGCTCTTCTCCTAACTCTCCAGAAACCTTTTTATCAACCCTTTTCAATCCGGGTTCCGGTCAAGTCATAGCACCGTGATGGCCTTACTTAAAGTGACGGACGACATACAGGTTGCCATGAACAATAAACAGCTTTCTGTGCTTGCACTACTTAAGCGCTACTAAAGTCAAGCACTTTAGTAGCGCTTTCAACTGTTTAAATTTTGACATTCTCGCTGAGATACTGAAGTCCTTAAATGTCTCCTCCCGTTCGGCTAGGTGGTTTGACTCTTACCTAAGAGATTGGCTGTAGTGCATAAGGTCCGAGGAGACATAAACCATCTGGTGTGATCTTACTGCGGGGACTCAGTCTTCATTAACTCCATTTCTGATGTTAGCTCTTTTTTATATCATCTCTAAGCCGACGATTTTCAGATCATCCATCAAATTCACATCACTAATGTGAATTTAGCTATGCATTTGGCTGTAAACGATGCGCTAAACGATGACCTCGAAAACATCAAGACATGGGCATTGTCCTTTGAACTGCTCGTTGACCCCAGTAAGTCCCCCAGGCTATAATTCTGGGATCCAGATAATGGTTAAATCCATAACGGTATCATTATTGCTAACAGTGACAAGACCAAAAACCTTCGGGGTCATTTTCGATAGCCACCTATACTGGTTCTTTTTCGTGCTATGTGAATCCTGTATTGGATAAAAACTTTGTCAATTTCAGTTAAGTATTTATGACTAGAGATACCCCCACAACACCTTTGCGTGGTTAATCGTGAAAGAAGGTTATTGCGTATATAATATAATTTAAAATAACTAGGTCCGTCGTACATTCACAAAACAGAAAAACACTCAAGCCCGCGGAACACGCGGGATCTATGTCCGCAATCCCGCAGGCTTGCGGGATCTCTATTTTGATGCGGGATTGGATTCCCTAATTATACTGTTATAACTACATAGTTTATTTTCGCACATAGTTTACCTTCCGTTTCCTGTCACGATTTCCCTATCATATTGTATACTCGATACAGTCACAAATATAGAAACAGTTATTTATACAGTTCCATAGCGCGTCCTATAAATGCTGAGAGATACGAACGTTATAATCCAATACTCCGTATACTTAGCTGGAGACAAAGAGAGCTGCATTGTTACCGTCTTAAAACTGTCGTGGTGTAAAAGAACTCATATTTCATGAGAGATTCTGTTCGAGCCGTAAATCATAAAGTGTTACAATTTTGTAACAAGATTTTCCACCCCTTACTTTTACACTGGGCATATTTTCACGTTGAATTTTTCCACTCATTGTTTTACCAACTGAGCGTTTGTGTGCTTATGTGAAAGTTAAGAGAAATATTTTAACTGTAAATAGGTGCTTAACTATTTTGGACTAACACTCAGCTATTGCCACGTTATACCGTATCAGGTAGGAAGATACATAATACCGTCAATGTCGACTGTAAAAAATTAAATAATCGATTTTGACACAAATTAATTATAATTAAATATCCATTTAATTATAATTAAAACATGTAATTAAATCAATGGGCACAAATCTGTAAGCAGTATCAAGTGCATGTTAGATAACATGCAAAATTTGATTTAAATAAAACCGGTCAAGTGCGAGTCGAACTCGCGCACGAAGGGTTCCGTACCACGGCATAATGGTAGGGATGGTGTGGAGTGAATAGTTTGAATTTTACATAGCAAAATGGTGTTTACAAAGTTATTGGTGCGGTTACTTTCAAACTCCATGTAATTAACCAGGTGCATTCCTAAGTTAGATTGTGATATTGAAAGAATTGTTGTATGGGAGCCCCCTTAAATATGTATTTTATAATGTTTTTAGTAATTGTTGTTATAGCGGCAATAGAAATACATGATATGTGAAAATTTCATCTGTCTAACTATCACGGTTCATGAGATACAACCTGGTGACTAGTGTTGACAGACGGACATACGGACAGACAGCGGAGGCTTAGTAATATGTTTCCGTTTGGCACCCTTCTGGTACGGGGCCCTAAAATAATTACAAACTACTGTCATAAGAAGAGGTTAAGTTTTTAAATAGCTCATTAATCTAATCAGTTTGAATGAAAATTATGACGCTTATTCCGCCCTGCACAAAGGCTCTCGCCAGAAACGCCCAGTCATTGTGATGAAGTGAACTCAGTCTGTTAAAAAGCCATCTTGAAACGTTCATAATGAAGTAGACGATTTGTATTCACTTGTCAGATTTAATTACCAAAGAGTGTATCATATTGACAGGCTGTGAGTGTCTATAAATATACTAAGATTTAGATTCATTAATTGTTTTTGACATGGTTAGACTATAGTGAAATGATCTTAATGATCTAACAGATGCGATATATAAGATTATAAGATGTAAGTGCAAATCATTAAAAAATGGTCTCGCCCTACCAAAAAGTTCTGAATTATTTATACGAAGGCTTTTTGTATTTACATAAAGACTGGGGTCGCAACAGTTTCATAACTTGTTTTTTGACAAACCAAGTTTGTAGGAGTAATTATGAAGTAGCAAGTCATCAGAGAGACTAATTAGGTTAGAGATAGGGTGAAAGGGTGGGTAATCCGCAAACAAACTCCGGGCCCACGACAGGTGCGCTTCGCTGATAACAAGGGAGAAGACACATTGCCAGCTTGAACAAAAGTTTTGGTTCTTCGTCGCCGGCGTTAGCAGCTCATAAATTACACATTTATTGTTTTCACTTAAATTGGGGAGAGATATTTAAATTGTTAATTATTGAGGTTTCTTTAGTGCAAGCAGCAGCACTAAAATGAGTTATATTGTGTAAATAAACCCTGTGCTTCAAATTATGCTGATTTATTTATTGTTACAAAGTTAACAGTACGTACAATATTATTTTATAGGAAGGGCCCCCGCAGCCGGCTCCGGCTTCCAAAATGTATGTGATTGGGTGCCGGCACATGGGTGGGTTTGTTGGCAGCACTGCATCAAGTGTCTGTCAATGTCAACATGTTGAACGTCATGAGGTTGGTTGGCTTCAAATATCAGGGCGAAACACTGCGGTATCTTAGGTGAAGGGTAAAGAGGGTGAGCGAAGCAAAGCCCCCTTTATCCTTCGTGTTAGGTTGGTCATGTACAACAAAACATACTTAGTTTTAAGTCCCTAAGCTACCGCAGTGTTTACGGCTACCGAATCGGCGGCCAGCGCCGACTGCGGAGACACTATCTATTTTATATTATCATTATATATGCTTAGCAAAATAAGCCAATTACGGATTTTCATTATGTAGGTCTAAACATAATAATACAATTGTTCGGTGATAAAATTAAACTGAATTAATCTATAGTGTTTTGGAGGAAACTCAGCTAAGTCTTTATAGCTGGCAACATACCTAAATTAACCATGATTTCATAAATTATTACAGGTAACTTTCGTATAGTCAACCCAACGCGCACGCAGTTAATCTTTGTTGAAAAAGGTTTAACACAGTTAAATTGTCACTGCAATAGCCGCTGGATATCTACACATCTGATCGCTAAAACGGCAATGAATCTTCGTAAACAAGCAGAAAGAATGTCAAAGAGTGGCGTGCTTGTCGACTGAAATCGTGAAAATTACTCTGGTCCTTCTCACAAAAATCTCCAATCACGAGAGAAAGAATCAGAAAACGCAACAAGGGAATGTAATTAGGACGCGTACACTGTCGGCCTTTAAATTAAATGTAAGTAAATTCAAACTAAGACTTCAACTCAATAGTGAACTGGATCTTACTCGCAAGAAACTCCTCGCGTTATATTGCAACGCTCACATCAGGTACATACATACAAAGTGTCAAGACTTTTCCCATACGAGGTAGCAGAGGTATAGTTGTTCCCACATTTATCAGTTTATCAATACCTCCGCCATTTTGCATATTTCACTACTCCCATAAAATCATAATTATGAATGATAATGATGTGGTCACACCAATTTCGGTCACGGTAGACTCTTCATCCACTATGAACTCTTCGCTCGAGGGCTCGTTTATAGCCACCACCAGTAGCCATTCTTCTCTAAGAATATCCTCGCATACAAATACAATAATCAAATAAGTACACATCTAAGCTCTAGAGTCGTACTACAAACTCTGACGTGTCGATCCGATGAACACGTTCGGCAATGAATGGACAGCATTAGCACATTCGAACTGAAGGAGGTGAGTCTGTGTAGCAGCTTTAAGGCCGGGCTTACGCTTAATTTATGGCCAATTAACCTGGTGTTAAGTTAAATAAAGTGACACAAAGATAGCGCTGGTATTAACTATAACACTGCAAGTTCTGTACTTGACTTAACTGTATCTCCTACTGTATTACTCCCACACACAGTAAGTTACATTTTCTTATAGCCAGTAACACGTTTCGACCTATTTATAACAACTTACTTAATTGATAAATTATTAAGATAAAGCGAATAAGCAGCATCAAAGGTATTTAGCATAAAAATGTAATGAGCGACATCTTTTGGTAGGTAGTGCTAAGTTTCAGAATATCTTTGAGCACTTCTAATGCACCAAGGGGTTAAGTTAAAGTAACGTGGACGATCGTGAACATAGTGTTCATGCTGGAAAACTTCAAAGAACATAACAAGAGCACACGCTCCGTAGACTTCGCAGACAGGGAAACGCTCCGAATGCAAAACCTCGTTTGCTTAGACTGCACCGAAAAATGACGACGGAACATTTGCTATGCGATGTCGAAATTCAGCGTTCTATATTTTGGTAAACTTGGGATTTCTGAATGGAGTCTCATCTAAACATTTGCCTTGAAACGTGCGAGTTTTGGGCTGAACAAATTGTGTTATACAAGAGTAATGTGGCGAGTGGTGGTAAGCGATCGTATGGACTTATGAAAGCTAACGAGTAGACTGAACTTAACTTGCTAAGTGCCTGTCTAATTAACGATGAGATCCTAGGACAGATAACACTAGCTAGTATCATAGTAGCAAACCAAAATTGCGTCATCATCAGCAACAAATTAAGGCCACACTTTTCTCCCATAATTGGATGGTCAACTTTTAATAGCTGATAGTGCTACATGCTTGTTATACTTGTTACAGAATATTAACAATCTAAGTATCGGATCGGGGACGTGGCGGTGATCGGGAGTTGGATAACGTCGATCAACGCTAGATCGGTCGAAGAATTAATTAAGATTAGAGGGACTGCCTTCCTAGTTCACATGACTCCGGTGATACGGTGTCACTGGCTTTTGTTGTTCATTTGACGTAAATGTAATGTGTATCGGTCATTATACTGTGATGCATTGAGATTTTGATGTAAAAATTTGTGACATTGCTATTTCTGGTTCCCATGTAGCATGTATCCTAGTGTAGGGCCAGATGCGCAATATGTGCCTGTTTGTTGAAGAGTCGAAAGATTGAAAAAAAATACGCAATGGTTTACCCGCTTTAACATTTTAGGCCAAAAGCATCACGAATAAAACAATAATTCTGAGTCGAGAGAGCCACCTCCGAAGACTTTGTAACTAATTAAAGAGCAGTATTCTTCTTTGAAGATTATTTCATTATTTGCCCAACTAACCCTTCGCTGTGGTCCCTATCAAAGACGTCAGTTCGTGGCGTGGGCTCCTTTCATATTAAGAGTACGATGGGAGGGTAACTGCTGCCCAAGGCGATGGCCCCGCCAGATACTGCAGAATTAGCTCTAAATTAGAAGAATAGAATAAAAAGGAATGCCCCAAAGTAATTTAAAAACCAATTTACGAAGTATGTCTGGAGGGTCGTAGAATAGGTAAAATTAAATGTTCAAGCAATTCTACTCAAGCATTGTAGAGAGCAAAAAGATAAGTAAGGTACCTCTTTGTCGAAGAATTGATTTTTACGAGAGATTTTCACAAAATTGTATATCACACGGGTTGTAACAATACTGAAAAGTGACTGACTACTTATTGTATTGAATCTCTGAATAAAAATAATATGATAAAGTGCACTGGTAAAAAAACTAAGAACTATATGTCTGTGACCAAATTACAAGTACTTGCTGTCGAGCATCGAAAATTAATACCTGA
Source organism: Argyresthia goedartella (assembly GCA_949825045.1). NCBI lineage: Eukaryota > Metazoa > Arthropoda > Insecta > Lepidoptera > Argyresthiidae > Argyresthia > Argyresthia goedartella. The sequence goes on along the minus strand of OX463829.1, from coordinate 18,510,806 downwards.
AAGCTAAGCCGATTTAAGTATAGCTTGATACCGGATCCATTAAATTAAATAATTTGATTTATGCCTTTCGAAGGCCATGCCGATTTTTTCATTAGTTTTGGTATATATAACCAAGCCATAAGATTGAGAATATGGTAGGCATATAGTGGACTGGCATAAAGAGTTAAAAGTATTTAGTAAGCGAGTTATTACGGTAAAATTGTTCTACTACTTCTTTACGTTGTTGTGAGTTGCGTTTATTGAATCAAAATTAGAGACAAACGTCTTCAGTCAATGGTCTATTAACGCTTTGATAAGACTCAATCGCCACTGGAGCCTATTTTTTACCAGAAGGGCTGGTAAAGACATTTTAAAACCAATAGTCAACCTTACATCTCGACATTAAGGTTTATTTTAATTGGTAAGTCATATGAATCTCCAAGTTTTTACCAAGCAAATAAAGACCTTGTTTGTAGTGAGGTAGGACAATGATTCCAACAAAGAGGTTTCTTGAGTGACTACCTGTTTAGTAGCGAGCTATAGACAAAACCAGCAGCGGGGTGCCTTGTTATTGTTTGTCATTGCCCACGCGCACTACGGGAGGTGATCTTCGCACTTGCAGACAAATTGCGAAATTTTATGGACTTCTATTTAAAGATTAAAAGATTTATTTACAGTTACTGTGTCACACTTACAGTCTTTCGACCAAAACGTGTGACCGTCACGAACAAACAAAACATAAGTACACAGATAAAATTTAAAAAGTACACAGAAAAATTAAACAAAAGTACACAACAAAATAAAACAAAAGTATACAGACAAACAGAGGAACAGTATATACTTTAACATACCATATAATAATGTCTTGCTGTCCTAATGTCTTAATGTCCGCATTTAGATTATTATAATAAAATATCAAAACTTATAAAGCCTAACATGACTTCAGTGAAAGTAATTAACTTTATGCATCGACAAAAAACCACTTGTGTCACCGTAATATATATTCACAATAGCGTAGAAATTTAAAATTAACCTAAATAAGTGGGCTAAGGAATAAAAATGTAAAAATGGGAAATTTGAAAAATACCTTGACGTCATTAGGCTTATTAGATGCATCAAAGTCAGGTCTACCTCCGGGGTGTGACTTATGGGACACCTTGCAATATGTTGCAGCGATAATATTATGATAATATTAGGGACTTGATTACATTTCTAATTGATTTGATTTAAACCCGGAAAATAATAAAATTGATTTGATGACATGACATGATTTTCACATATCCCTAAACAGATCTAGGGCGTTGACCAAATTCTTGAAAAAAATCTTTTGAAATCTAATATTAACATATCCCTGCGACATATGTATACCCATAGTATATGAATTTGGGGTTGGTAGTACAACAGCAACAACCTTACTTCTCATTTATATTGTAATAATCGGCAGCAACGTATTCGATTATGATAACGTTAGAAATCTCATAATCAATTTCCACCTTTATTTTGACAAAATTCCATTCATAAGAACACAACATACAAGACCGGCATTGAGGACTTGTCGTCCAAACCTCTAGGCGCATTCAACTAGTCATACTTAGGACTCCATATTCAACTCCCACAATACCCCAAGTATTCGCTTAATAGAAACCAATTGTGCCACGACCTATCAGTGACCCAGTGAAATCTCTAATAAAAGAATCGATATTATTTTCATTTGACATGTCGATCACAGGCCTCGGGACCCCTCATCCCGGTCATTGTGAAACATAATTAGTTTTTGTCACTTCACATTGACAAATCCGGTCTGATATGTATAGCGAAATACAGACCCTACCACTTATGGCCTGATCGCGCCAAACGGGCTCTTATCAAAGGAGAATATTATTTCAAACGCCCCTGTCAACCCCGATGGGCTTTTCGAACCCCAAATCCAGTTTGTTATGAATGAAATTACAGAAATCGAATAAGGTAAACACAACTGAGAGCCAACAAAAGCTTGCACGAAAAAAGCTAAATTGAATTCAAATTGGTTTCGTCGGGTATTACCGACGGCTGGGGGACTTTTTGAAGACGCATAGAAACGTATAGCGCTGCCATAATTTAAAGTAACTTTTTCTGTCGGGGGCGACAGCTCGGGAAGCCCAGATAAACCTACAAAGGTGATTGAATGACAACAGAAAAGACCACATTGGGCCGAACGTGTAAGCTTGTCTTTACTGCAGCACTTACGCCGAATTGCTTTCAATGATTCCAGATGAGCTGCGAAATGTTAAACCACGTATACGAGTAAAACTATTTTGTGAAGCCACGGTGCGAACTTTCACAGTCGAAGATCAACAGGTATGCAAATAGCAGGTTTAAAGCGTTCTCTTTGATACGTGTTTTTCGAAATATTGAAGAGCTTTCAAGCCGACAACTAAACATAAACTTTCAAATCCTCGGTCTACCTGACAGAGAGCGCTGTGGTTAACCGCCCAAAACGATTTGACTTTGTAGCCTCCAGCTTATTTTATAACGGTCTGTTGAATTGAATTTTGCGGTTATTTATATAACTGGAGCTTAGAATAATACGGCTGTATAAAAATAAGAACAAACTCCAAGCAGGAAGTTGTTCGGTACTTCATCATCATCATAAATACACCCACTACTGGGTATAGGCTTCTTCTTTACGTCTCGTTCGTATCGAACTTACCGCTACAAAATGTCCTACTGAATTAACTTGCTAATGGTAAATGTCGTAACTATAAAAGTATCTCCTTAATAGTCAGTTTAGAGGGCCAAAAGATCGTTAAAACGAGAATCTGATAATGTAATCATTCGGGGGCTAATAACGTCATTCTAACATGCGAAGGTTACCGGATAACGGATAGAAGTAGTTTAATGGATTCAGTTTAAAAGCTTTTCTAGGTTTCACAACTTGTAAACCTACTGAACTTGGGTTAATATTTAAGGATATGCTTATTAAATTTAGAATGAGATTAACATTAACGCTGCATTTTTGCGTTTGTCCAAATGAACTTATAATGCCGAAGATGGTAATAAAGAATACATAATACGAAACGTGCAACTGAAAAGTAAACAGACATAGCTAAAATTGCGCGTGGGACACGCCACGGACACAAACTCGCGTCAGTGCCCCGCAAATTGGAAAAGTCATAGAAGATGACTCACGTCATGGGTCCGGCAGTGTATAACCGTCATACTGCCAACAATACCGATGCACCCACCCCCACTATTTTTTAATCGCGCCTGAAGCACTGGCTTGTCGACCAAACCTTCTACACGTTTGCGGAATTCCTTGACATTTAATTAATTTCCATGAATTTGTTTTTATTTTTATTTTCATCTATATTACTTGACATAATTTAATTTTGATTTAATTTAATTTATCGATTGTATTTTTATTAATTCATTCATTTCACGATCACGCACACACTCACACACACGCACACACCCTTACACACACACACACACCCTCACCCTCACACACACACACCCTCACCCTCACACACACACACACCCTCATGCATATACACACGCAGGTCACATAAGGAGTCTTAATAACTTTCTTTTTACTTAACATATTTTTGTAAATACTTACCTTATTTTCGTGTTTTCTTTACGCTAACATGTTTACAAACGATCTATGTAACTGAGTTAAGTAAATACTGAAGCCACAGTGTATACTACCACAGGCTTCAGGGTTACTGTAGATTTAAGACATTGTATTATGTTAAAAAATAAAGAATTATTATTATTATTATTATATTTTTTGTTATGATTTTATTTAATTTGATTATTATATTGAGCTGTAACTTACGTTATTAATAAATGAATTATGAATTCATATCAGCATAATTCATATGAATGAAATCATATCAGAAATACACATCACTGTAGAACGTATGGAACATAGTAACCGAGTAACACTTAAAAATACAAGCTAGAAAAATTGCAATAAATCGATGCAACTGTGCATGCACTGTACTGTACAATCAGAGTCAAAACAGTTTGATAGATCACCTGATGGTGACAGTTAGCTTTAATGAATTCTGCAATTACATGAACGTGGTATATAACAGCACAATATTATCGAGCATTTGCAACAAACGTTATTTCAAAAGCAATAAAGGCGGTATTGTACTGTAGAATGCAGAGGTTAAGTTGGCAAAGCCCTAGATTCAATAGTACGATAAATTCAACTGAATACGTGCTATTACCCTGTACCAGTCGCATTCCTGCCGCATTATGAAATTGTAAAATAACTTGGAAAACAGTATAACTCTAAAATTCCCGCAACGTTGCGGGAATTTTAGAGTGCTAGCAAAATGTAAAGGGCTTTATGTTTTACTTGAACAGATGACAGGTGTAGAGTTCTAGGTTGGTAATTAAATGCAAACGGTATCGGAGTTGCCAGAGCGAGGGTTGATCCAAAAATATTATAAATAAATAATATAAAGTAGGTAACTTAGGAGATTAACGCACCATTTTATTTTATTACGTTTCAGTTAAAATGGAACGTCGCTTTTCCTTAATATTGTATGTATTACTTATGGAGTTTGAATTGGCTATCAAGCCAGCGTCAGCAATGAGAAATAACAAATAAGCGAAAATCAGAAAATCACCTTTCAGAACGTCAGCACGTCAGTTGCGGTTGGAGATTCGATACCTGGGGTGATTCGAGGAAATCAATCCGGGCACAAACCGCGCCAAATATCTTTGTCTCTGAAAGATAGGTGCGAATGAGAAGTGAGAAGGCTTGATTTCAAAAATAGGGTAAGGTGGGGTGAGAGATCTATAATGTTATATGTTTAACTACTTTCTGCGCCTCATTTACCTCCGACGAACTAGGTGGAGCTGCGGTTATGGCTTTGGCTACCATGCGAGAGGTCAGATTCAGAATCAAAACCAATGTTTTTCTTTACTTACCTACGTAGATATTTACATTGGACCACTGTGGGAGAGGCAGGGCGAAGAACCTCCCACAGATAGATTTTAGTCTTTATTCTTTATTGCATAGATAATATAAAATTACAGACAATTAAAAGTAATGTAATAAGCAAAGGCGAGCTTATCTCTAAAAAGAGATTTCTTCCAGCAAACCTAGGCAGGACAGGAGAGTTAATTATACTGGAAAGTCCTAGTTCGCAATAACACTATACATACGGACGCAAATTACTTTCAAAATATATATAAACTATACCAAATATAAAATAAAAATATATATATATACTTCCACTACATAAAATACAATGTAAAGCATGAACATACATAAACTATAATAAATCATACATATACCTACATAAATATGGTACCATTTACGGAAGAGAAAGGAAATGCACTTTCAATCTTTTCTTAAAAGTGAAAATTGAGGGACTTTCCCTAATAGCGCAGGGAAGTGCGTTCCACAGTCGGATTGCCCTTAACCTAAACGAGTGTTCGTAAGCGGCAGTGTTATGCCGAGGAGTTGAAAGGAGAGACACCATGTGGGATCTCGGATTGCTATCCCTGGGGAAAAGAAAGTCAAAACGTTGGCGTAGATATGTGGGGTATCGGGGATTTCGCAAAATATTGAACAGATAGGAGAGAATGTGCATGTCACGGCGAAGACGGATCGGAAGCCACTCCAGCTCCTTGCGATACTGGGAGACATGGTCATACTTGCGCAACCCGTAGATAAACCGAATCCCGAGATTTTGAAGTCGTTCGAGTTTGTTCAGTTGTTCTTCGTTCGCGCTGACCCAACAAACATCCGCATAGTCTATTAAAGGTAGTAGAAGGGACTGAGCAAGAGAGATTTTAGTCTGCCGTGGCAGGAAGTACTGCAATCTTCGGAGGGAGTGAAATGACGCAAAGACTTGTCTGCTGACCTCACAAACATGGGGCGACCAGGACAGCAAGTTGTCAAATATAACCCCAAGATTCTTAGCTTTCTCACTGTAATTAATTATGGTACCATCATACAATACAGGATCAACGGGCGAATTCTGTAGCAAGTTAAGCGAATGCCGTGTACCCATAATCATGGCTTGAGATTTTCCCGGGTTGACTTGCAGTCCATATGAAATAGCCCATTTCCTGATGTTGTCGAGGTCAGCAATTCAACGCCTCTACAGTCAGATTCACATCACACGGAGAGAAGTGCCGATATATTTGGAGGTCATCTGCGTAGAGATGATAAGAAGAACTAAGAACGTCAGATATGGAGTTTATGAATACTGAGAAGAGGAGAGGAGAAAGGATACCACCCTGCGGGACACCCGTGGAGAGCTCACACCAATCCGTGGAGATCTCCTCAGACTTAATGCGCTGCTGGCGGTCTCTCAGCTCTCTTTTTTTAGATCTCTTTTAAGAATTATAACAATATTAATTATTATTATTATTAATTAATAAGCAGTTTTTTTAATAGCCAGTTCTGTGTTGAGTTAGATTAACCCCATATAGTCCTGTCATTTAATTAATCTTGAAGATTGTAATATCCCTTTTTTGACGAAGTCGCTTTTACATGGTTTTTAAATTAATTGCTCAAATGTCAACTTCAAAATTTCCCAGGTCTTGGATGTTTGTATGTGTGTGACGTCTCTGTTTTTGGTTCCCACGACACAGGGTATCCTAGCGTGGGACCAGAAGCTATATATGTGCCTGAATGTTTTTTTTTTTTATCTTTATTTACGTAAAAGATGTAACGAGAAATCGTTTATTTTTCGATTGTGTGATTTGGCTCGGATTAACAAGCAAAAAGTTACTTAGCGTCCATTAATTAATTACGTGAGGTTTTTTGACGCTTTACTGACAATATTGAGCCTTAAAAAAGCTGTATGTATGCCAATTTTCATGTTTTTTTTTCCGGTAGGGACCGATATTGACATATATTTGAGTGAACAAGCCGTACCATAGAATAATTTCACAGTAAACCAATACTCATATTATAGTTTGTAAGTAGAATACGCCCTGATGGCAACTAGGGTCCGTAGTCCGCGGCTATTGGCTATGTTGAGTTGCGGTCGGCGGTGATGGTTCGTTGTCACTGGAAATAGGCAACGGCTATATGTACACATCGGTAGAAGCGCAACGTTCTGCCTGTAAAGGTATATTGACTCGATGGACAGAGAAGCAAAATAATGAATTGTGTATTGCTTAGAAATTATAAACAAACCATTTGTTTACAAAATCGTTTGCTCAGTGTGCGTGTGTGTGTGAAAGATGTGCGAGTCCCACAACTTAGTGTAAACTAAGTTAAGCGAAGTGATAGGCACCTATGCCCGCCTTTGCTCCCGTTTGGTAGCGCTGGTGTAGTTAGGGGCAAAGAGTTTCATTCATCAGAGGTTAGTTCCAAAAACACATCACATGATATTTCAAAAAATTACTTCAAATGAAATAAGGATGCCATACGTCCATGGATGCCCTATATTAAAAGAAATTAAAATATATTGAGGACTTTCAAAGATAGACAGCCCCCAACACACCAGCGCCATCTGCAATGCGCTTTTCAGATTAGGTGCCATTCTATTCATTCAATGCATTACTCGTGTAAGATAAAGGTACCTAATTAGAATGTTACGTAACTGTACACAAATAATAATATAATAATAATAATATAATAATAATAATAATAACCTTGGACACCATTTACACACATTGATCTAGCCCCAAACCAAACTAGGATTCCCTGTATCATGGGTACTAGACAACGATACACATATTTAAATAGATAAATACTTGGTTTCGTAGGCAGCGTCACTGCCGACTCGGCCATTCGGGTCGTCATTGGTATCAATCAATCAATAATCAAGTAGGTACGAAATATTTAGTTTTAAATGTTATACCCTGAGAAAGTTTTGCCAACTCAAAAGCAATTTTGGAGACAATTATTTTGACCACCGAAAACATAAATAATTTGGAAGTTCATTTGGAATTATTGGTACATTCTGTGTACATTATTGTTCTTTCATACAATGTATTCGTAGTATGGTGTTGATCTCTTATCATGAAAAAGTCCCAATCCATTCTCACCATGGCATGATTTTTGTTAATGCCTAGATATTATGCAATAAGTAAGGCTGACAGCTCTTTTAATTTGGGTAAACTAGGAAATATATATATCCGTTATTCTAGCTACAATTATTATTATAGGAGTAAGACCTCAGACAATTCACAGCATTTAGATAGCACTGCATAGTATAGATATATACAACATATCATTTTCATACCTTGCAGTCTAATAATAACAGAATATGGAGTGGAGCCTGCGGTAAAGCGAACTGTTGGAATGGCACAGCCGTCAGATGGAGCGTTCCGGCCCGCATCGGTCAACCGCAATTGATATGCGGTTTAGTGCTCTTCAGACTTTGAGCAATATTGTGTCATGGCAACATCTGACTTACCAAGTTTATGGAGGTAAATAACGTCTCACGTTACATATGGCCATTATATGTGTGCGTCATTTTATACGGGTTGAAACAGAAAGGTTGAGGTCGTTTTTAGGAACATCATCAAGGACTTTATGGCTTTTCTTCAATTTCATGAGTGTAATAATAGACAGGCATAAGTGAGGACAAAGGACAGAGCTATATATATCATAGGTATCAAGCTATACTTTACAAAATACAAAACGCAGATTCCTACGCGCCTGTTTAAAGCTCATCAGAGTCTTGAAGAAACAAACTATTATTTTGACGGGTTCTAATGTGGACGCAGAGAAGACGTATCACGTTGCCATACAAATATTTCCTCATGGGACTCAAAATGTGGGGGCAACAATAGCGCGACATGGTGTCTGAACATTATCATTATCATTGTATTTTACAATGAAAAGGCTTGTACAGAGTCGATTTAGAGGGCGCCCATTTGAGCAAATAACATTAAATAAAGAACCAGCGGGATGTATCGATGTCACCCTTTTGTGGGATTTAATGCGAGGCTCAATTTAAAATGTAACGAGCTCTATATCATTTGTATCGTCTTCTAATATGTTCGAGCTTCACAAAGAAATTCAATGGAATCACCTGTATTTCCGTTTTTAACGAGTAACAAAGAAAACAGATGTAAACAATGATTCGTCATATCGTACTCTTACTATGTTTAGTAAAGTAAATCAGCTGGAGCAAGGCCACAACGAGGCTAAAACCAACTAACTTTATAACAAACTAAACCGATGTTTTGAAATCCTTGTACCATAGGTTCCATTTTTATATCGTGTTGATAGTTAGTTTTCTGTCTCCTAAATTTTCACTTTTCAGATTCAATATTCCCAAATCTTTGCTTTTTTTTCGCCAACAAGTTCCGCGGCTCCCAGTTACTTAACCCTTAGCTATAATAATCAACATTGCTTCCGCCTACTTCAGCTACTTCGCTCCGAAGAATCCACCAAGAGGATTTAAGATAAAGACCCCATCTTTGCTTGCCCCTCTGTCAAAGTCGAAGTGTCTGTTTGCACCAGTAAATGCGATTCTTTATTTAAGTTACGTTTAAATTAAAGTATAGTATATAGTATAGTAGCCATTTATCAAAAGAAAGAAATATATTAGAAAGAAAGAAAGAAGGATGTAAATCTTGTCACAAAATGCATGTCAGTCCGCAGATTCCGCAGTCAAAACTAAACAAATTAATAATTCACCAAGCTAAAAACTTTAAAAAAGGACTTCAATATTTTATGGCAAATAGGCAAAAATAATGCACTTTTACAAGTCAAACACTTACTTAAGTCTCATTACATGGATACAATTAAAAAATAAATCAAATATGTTCAACTAAACCAACGAGTACCTGACTGATTAAGGTTTGAGTTTGAAAAAGGAAATCTCCCTTTCAAGTGGTGATTCAAGGCTAAATCTCGCACAGGTAAAGGAAACTCTATTAACTCTACCAGTGCTTCGGAAATACGCCAGTCAGAGAAGAAGAAAGCTAAGAAACTCTACGGGATGTAATTTTTTAAATTTCCGTATTTTTTTTTGTTATTGCACAATGTACAATATACAAATAATCTAAACTAACATTATTATTTAATTTCATATTAATATTATTACATTGTATCTAAGATGTCTCAAAATAAATAAATAAAAACATGGACAAGCAAGCAGCAACCAAGCAGCACACATTCACGAGTATGACTTTTGCACCAGCCATCACCCCCCTCGCCATATTTGAGGGAGGAGAGCAACCCGCTACACAGAGTCGCCGCAAGCAAAGAAATTTTAGTGAGCTTCCATCCAAATGTAGTCTATATATACGAAAACGAGGCTTCGATATCTGTTTTCTGACAGTCAAGTCCACACATATTACATGACATATTCAAACTTGTAGGTAGCCAGAATTCATCTCATAACAATGACCGCAAACACTACTGAACAGTCACAGGATCTCAATAATAAGCAATTTTGTTTACATGGATGATTTCAGAATTCCAATTTTTTATTTAGAAACCAAACTAATACACTGATTTCTAATATCTAAAAAATAAGACCAAACTGAATGTTTACTTTTTTAAATAAAAAGAGATTTTTTCAAGTCGGTTGACAAGTAATACACGGTTGACATATAAATAATACAATTTCGAGGTAACAACCACAAAAAAATCTAATTTTAGCAAATACATCCGCATTGAGAACCCTCTCCTATTTCGAAATGAAACACATCGGGCACATTTCCGAAGCACTGATAGAGTAAATTAAATTCCTTTTCCTGTGCTAGTTTCAGCCATGAATCACCACTCGAAAGGGAAATTTCCTTTTTCAAACTCAATAATCAGCTACGCATTAGTTTAGTTGATCATATTTCATTTATTTTTTATTTTTCTCCATGTACATGAGACGTGTTTGACTTGTAAAAGCGCATTATTTTGCCTTCTTAAAATAAATTACTTGAGTTTGTGTTTGAGTTTAAAATCGTTTAAAAAGAAGTTTGATCTATCGTTGGTTTTGTCACGTGGGATTATTGTCAAGTGTCACTCATACATTTATTTGTTTACATTATTTTGAATTATTTTGACTTGTCTTGACTATGGTCATTTCATGCGGAAGCCGCTTCCATTCCTGATATTCTTAGTGTAGCCATGGTCCGAGGTCCACATTGCTGTCATCACCTCCGCCCGGGGGCAGGCAGGCGTGTTTGCAGAGTAAGCTGACTCCACCTCGCGAAGATTGTACACTACTCGATGTTTTATTGCTTCTTGCTTGTTAATATGAAATGCGCTAATAAGATATTTCTAAGTTGGAATAACATTTCCTTCAGATTTGTTATGTGGTACAATACGATTAAAATCAGTTAACGATTCGGCCAACCTCGGAAATTGTCGTGAATCCCTCATCTCTCTCCCTCTCTCTCATTTCTTAAGTCTACCTGTTAGTAATGTAATCTCAGCAGGTGCTATACATTGCGTTTATGATACCTCCTTCAAATTTAATGCCACCTAAAAGAAATCGCGGTAATGTATTTCGTGTCATTTCTGTCTCCGGATCAGGGCGATGATATCCGAATCTAATTGATTTTAATCGTATTGTAACAGATCTCTGCTATTTATATACATACCATGGTCCTACAAGGCCGAATTGACGATTTATTAGTAAGTAGTATCCGGCGAGCTTATATAAATGAAGAGACTTATTAATGTTGAGGAAGCGAGTGAGGTAAGCCAGGATCGAAGTAAGTAGAGGTCTTTAGTCCCTGCCTACCCTTCTTCCGAAAAAGCCGTGAGCTTTTGTATGTTTTTAATATACCATGTTCAATTAAATCCAAAAAGAAATTTATTTAATTCAGTAGTTCCATAAAAAATTAAGACCCCAAAGGCCACTTTAGCGGCTTGTCTGGAATATCAGAGTAGTTAATTGATATACAAAACTCAATATTAAAAAGTAATAATTGACCATAACATTTTTATTGTCCACAAATCATACACTCCGGCTACGTTGACTATTGTACACCCAAACTGACATTAATGAGCCCGCTGGCTTTGTGAGACCGACTGCGTACAGTAATAATCTTGATATTTCATACAATCTATTTACTTTTTTAACCACTTGACTCCACCCATCAGAGCAGTTATTTTATTTTGCAATGTAATGAGCAAAAAGCGGAATGTACTCATAGGAGTTTTATTAGTGTGCAGTAAAAACTGGATTGAGATTTTGAGCTGCCCAATTGAAAACTCAAAGGTGAGCTTAAAAATCGCTGAGTTTACGTAGATGAATACATCTACATTTAATGTTATTCTATTATATCTATCTATGGTCCTTGATTTACAAGCTACATGGGAAGATTTATTTTATAATAACCTAATATCTTTCAAGAGAACTGTTTCAAAAACATGTAATAATAAGTGATAAACTTTTTATGTAAAATAATATTTAAGCTTTAAAAATTAACTTTTGTAAAAATATTGTGATGCTGTTTCAACTTAAAGTGTTTATTTTGTAGTTTTAAGTCCAAATACATTGTTAATATGAATACACCTTTTCAAATTGATGCAATCTGATTCCAATTGCTGCTGTACTATTAAGCGTCTCTTTAGCTCATTTATGTTTAATATAAGTTGAAATGTACTTTCGGCACAGTAAGGTCTATAATAGATTGTAAGTTTATTTTGATATTTTTTTTTGTATGTATGACTGTTTGTTGCCATAATAAAGATAAATAAATAAATAAATAAAATAAAATTTTAACAATCAAGTACATTGATTGTTAAAATCTTCCCATGTAGCTTGTAAATCAAGGACCATAGATAGATATAATAGAATAACATTAAATGTACTTTGAAATGTGACTTTGAAATGCCCAACATTGGTGCTGTGGTTGTGGCTCTGCCTATAATACGAAAGGTCCCGGGTAGCGTCTTCTGAAAAGCCCGTGGGGTACAACGCTGGGCCGCGTTGTGCCCCACGGGCTTTTCAGCATATCGAACAGCTCGAAAAGCCTGAGTGCTGCAGGGGTTTTTCAGCGCTTACATTAACAATTCATCGTCTGAATAGCCCGTGTGGCATTGTGTCCCTCTAGCTTTTCATGAATTAGCTTCTAGTTAAAAAAACTGAAACTACAACGCTACAATGCGCCTATTTCCTAATTTTAGTAATTCAAAATTTATACTTCTTATACATCAAGTTTGTTCAAGTCTAATCTAAGTCTAATCTAATCGCTTGGCACATCTTGATTATGATACTGGAAATAACTGCAACAAAACAAAATGACTACAAATCACCGGTGAGAAGTTGTGACCATGAAACGCACGTGTTTTCCAAACTGCCTAATAATATTGGATCTCTTTGTTCAACTCATTGATAAGGTACTCAATGCTCTAGCGCATGCATCGCACCACACGCGCTTGGTACCCTAATCCGCTTTCTCTTTCACGCCTAGCGCATAGGTCACACGCGTTGCCCCACAGGCTATTCAGGCGGTGAATAGTCAATGTGAGTGTTAAAAAAAATCATGTGGTACAACGGAGCGTCGCGCTGTAGCGCTCTGGGTTTTCGAGCGGTTTGAAGTTCTGAAAAGCCCGTGGGGCACAACGCGTCTCGGGCTTTTCAGAAGACGCTCCCGGCTACGATCCCCAGCTGGAAAAAAAAACAGGTCTTGGATTTTTATATGTGTGTTACGTCGCTGTTTCTGATTCCCACGACACAGAGTATCCTATTGTGGGGCCAGAGGTAATGTATGTGCCGTTATGTAAATGTTCATTTTAATGAAAAAAAAAACATACGGGATCCACGATTGAAATTTGACATTTCGTACAAATTTTCTACGGAAAGTCAGAATTTGACTCGAGATTAGTGTTACCTCACATTACATCTATCGGCCCTTACTATTAATACGACAACAAACAAAAACTTAACGTCACACCTTTTCCCATACCGATGGAAGAGGCACAGTTGGGACCACATTTAACTAGTTATTGATTTCTCAATTAAAAACTTAGTATACAATCTGTCGATAAATGATAATGATGTTAATCAAGCTATTTAGAGCGAACCTGCTAAGAGCTGTTTAACAATTATGCAAAACGCTGGCTTCCTTGAAAATGCCTGCGGATTCTGATCAAAGCCTACTTATTAAGATATATCGGCCACATCCCAGCTACAGAGAGAACCGTAATTCCAAACTGGTATCTCTTTAAAAATTACCGTGACAGCCATCAATAAAAATTTACCGTTTGCCGTTTTAATTTTGAAATGACGTCGTTATTCGCGACTCTATTACAGTTTGATAGGCGGATGGGACGGTGCAGTTTCCCATTAAAATTATAATAACAATAAATATAATAAATAACAATTAAACAAAATTGTTTGCGTATATTATTTAATAACACGAGAAAACAAATGACGAAAAGCGGTGAATACTTTTACAGGTTAAAATAATGCTGCAAGCTGAAGCCAAAATTAAATGTTCTTAAAAGGCAACACCACACAATGAACTTTGCTAAGCAGCACCAAAAAATACCCTCATGTGTAAGCTTACAAAATTCGTGTACAAAATTAGGCTTAATCTTTCAAACAAAACATCAATCACACGAAAATTTTACAAAGTAGGTAACAATTTCATAGTTGACATGTTGCGTGCCGGTCGACCTGTGCTCAACTTATGTCAAATTACACCGAGTGTCATTAACGAAAATGGATCTAAAAACTGCAGCAAAAACGTGGACTCACAAATACGGACACCCCAGATGACACCGAGGCGACTTTAATGACAGTTTAATAGCATCAACTTCTGTCGTGAGAGCCAACCTGTATAATCAACGCAAATGATAAGAGTTGCCCCATTACGTCGTCGTCGGATGAAGCTTTTTATTCTTATTCTGTAGGTTCAGCTACCATCAGTGCTTCCCGGGAAATTGGGTTTATAATATAGTTAATGAGATTTGAATTGACGGGTTCGTGATATCATTTGGGTCAATTTAAGTCGTATCTTTTCAATCTGTTAGTTCATCATGACATTTTTATAATTTACCCACCTGCACGGAAACGTTCAAATAGTGTATATTTTCTTTATTATAAATATCTTGCAGGAAAATACCTGTACCCAGCAGCGGATTGATGTTGGCCGGCGAGCGTGACATTGACGACGATGATGAACTCGTATTTATTTATATACAGGCACATACATTGCTTCTCAACCCACACCAGGATATCCTGTGTCGCGGGAACCAAAAACCGCGTCATCACACACAAATAAACATCCAAGACCTGGATTTTTTCATCTCCAGGCGGGGATCGAACCCGGGACCTCTCGCATGGTAGGCAGAGCATTGAACCGCAACGCCACAGAGTTCGCCATCAGTTACATCTAGGTCCATATGGGTCAAAATCAGAGAGGTTGACATTATAATTCCGACAAAAAAAAACCTAAGAAAATATCGATATTGATTGATTTTGAATATTGATTTCAAAACGAAGGTACTGTGCATAATTACATGGCACATAAAATATCATGTGTCTTAGATAAAGATTTACGTGATTATAAAGAAAAACTACACTAAAATATCATTCCGGGATCGCGTCCGTATACCAAGTTTAACAGTTCAGACAAGTAAAAAAGGTTGCAATCACCACTAAAAAAATACATATTTTAATATTATCTTCGAAAATTATTGAAATTAATAATGCAGCTGTAAATAAAATTCATTCAATTGTATTTCTTCATATTTTGGCAAATCCATGCTGACCGACGTTTATGGAATCATCTAGTGAACGTGGTTGAAATCGGTCGATATAATTAAAACAACGTACACTAGGTGGCGTTAGGAAGCATCAGTGTGAAATTAGCTACTCACAGCAACCGGTGTGTGTTGCGTTCTCGGGAGAAAACAATTGTTTTTGTTGGTGAGTACCGTTTAATTTCATATCTGTGAAGGGTATCTTTATTTCCTGTCTTTACGGGAACGCTGTTTGCTAATTAGTTTCTAGAAAATTTGCATACTTTTTGCCATATTCTTATAACTGTTACAGCTCATGCAGTCATAACCTCTAAAACCAATATCTAAGATGGCGGCATCAAGCGTGACGTGAAATTATTTATCGAATAATCATTTCGGGAACGGTCATTTCAGCAACGTTCTCGTATATGACGGGCGTTCCCGAAATGAGGCGGGCGTTCCCATAATGATACAAGAGTGCCTGAAATGATAATTTGTGAACAAAATCATACTTTCAAAATGCTTTTAAAAGTCTTTTACCATAAAGTATTGTTTTTAGTTATTCCATTTGGTGCGAGTATGGACAACAGTAATAAAACCGGTCAAGTGCGAGTCTAAATCGCGCACGAAGGGTTCCGTACCACCGTTCAATGGAAGCGATGGTGTGGAGTGAATAGTTTGGATTTTACACAGCAAAATATTGTTTACAAAGTTATTGGTGCGGTTACTTTCACACTCCATGTACGTAACCAGGTGCATCCATAAGTTTGTATGTGCTATTGAAAGAATTGTTGTATGGGAGCCCCCTTAAATATTTATTTTATCCTGTTTTTTAGTATTTGTTGTTATAGCGGCAACAGAAATACATAATCTGTGAAAATTTCAACTCTCTAGCTAGCTAGGTTCTTGAGATACAGCCTGGTGACAGACGGACGGACGGACGGACGGACAGCGAAGTCTTAGTAATAGGGTCCCGTTTGGAACCCTTCGGGTACGGAACCCTAAAAACCGGTCAAGGGCGAGTCTAAATCGCGCACGACGGGTTCCGTACCACCGTTCAATGGAAGCGATGGTGTGGAGTGAATAGTTTGGATTTTACACAGCAAAATATTGTTTACAAAGTTATTGGTGCGGTTACTTTCACACTCCATGTACGTAACCAGGTGCATCCATAAGTTTGTATGTGGTATTGTTGTATGGGAGCCCCCTTAAATATTTATTTCATCCTGTATTTAGTATTTGTTGTTATAGCGGCAACAGAAATACATAATCTGTGAAAATTTCAACTCTCTAGCTAGCTAGGTTCTTGAGATACGGCCTGGTGACAGACGGACGGACGGACGGACGGACAGCGAGGTCTTAGTAATAGGGTCCCGTTTGGAACCCTTCGGGTACGGAACCCTAAAAATGAGGAGAAAAAAAAGTCTAAATAACGAAATAAACAGGAAATTTTAGCCTATAAAAGACAACGCGAATTGGCTAATGCAAGGAAGCGCAAGTTTTTGGATAAAATGACACCTGAACCAAAAGAGATGAAGATACTGAAAGAATATTACCAAAGAAAGAAAGCTGAAAATAAACTGAATACTGTTAGTAGTATGACTGAAAAAGAGAAGAAAAAACAGAGAAAGACGTGGAAAAAAAATTCTAAAAAGTATAAATAAAACAAAATAAAAAAAAAAAAAAAAACCTTTTAATATCTCTTAATAAAAAAAATAATAGGGTTTAGCATTTCATTTTCCATGCATTAAATACATTTAAATTAGGAACATTATTATTTTTAGTATTATAGCAGATTGATTATTATTATTAATTAAAATGTTGTCGTGCTAATTTTATGAGAGCCCTGATCGGGTGAAGGCCTCCTGTAAGCGATGCCACTCTTCCCTATCTTCCGCTCGTTTAAGCCAGTCCTTTCCTGCGACCTCCACAATGTCGTCCGACCATCTCTTGTTTGGCCGTCCCGGTCGTCGTCGTCCTTCTTCTGGTCCCTTCCACTCCGTCGCTGCCCTAGTCCATCTGCCGTCTTTCAATCTAGCCAGGTGTCCAGCCCATCTCCACTTCATCCTTGTCACGTGTTCGACGGCGTCGATGACTTTTGTTTTTTCTCTTATTTCTGAACTTCGTTTTCTATCTTTTAGCCTTACATTGGTTATACTTCTCTCCATCGCCTTCTGGCACATGGAGATTTTTCTTGCGTTTTCAGCAGTAAGTGTCCAGGTTTGACATCCGTATGTGAGTGAGGGAAGTATACATGTATTAAGTATTTTAGACTTCAGTTTTATTGGTATATCTCCTTTTAAAATCTCTTTCATTGACCAATATTTCTTCCATGCTATGGTGATACGGCGTTCTATTTCTTCTTTGTCTACATTTCTGAAAGATATCATTTTCCCTAAGTAAATGTATTCGTCTACATATTCAATTTCTTTATTTTCGATCTTTATTGGGACCTTTTCCGCATTTGTCATGATCTTTGTTTTTGTGAAATTCATTTCGAGTCCTGCTCTATGGCTATGATAACTTAATTCGCTCATCATGTTTTCCAGTTCTTTTGGTTCTCTCGCAAATAGTACTATATTATCTGCAAATCTTAAGTGGCTCAAGTACTTGCCTCCGATGTTTATACCACTTTTTGTCCAGTCAATGCGATGGACAATCGATTCCAGCACCGCTATGAATAGTTTAGGTGACATGGGGTCTCCTTGTTTGACTCCTCTTCCTATTCTGAATCGTTGGCCGGTTTTGTCGAGTCTAACTCTACCGATACTATTCTTATAGATTTCTTGAATTATCTCGGTGTACCGTTGCTCTACCTTATGCAAGTTCAAAGCTGACCATAGAGAGTTGTGTGAAATCGTGTCGAAGGCCTTGCAGTAATCCACAAAACCTATGTAGAGTTCAGTGTTAAATTCTTTATGCTTTTGTATAATTTGACTGACTGTTTGAAGATGATCTATGGTGCTGTATCCTGATCTAAATCCAGCTTGCTCTATCGGCTGTTTCCTGTCTATTGTGTTATCGAGTGTTCTCGTGAGGCAGTATGAAAAAAGCTTGTAGATTGAACCATTAGACTAATTGGTCTATAGTTTGATACGTCGCCTGGGTCTCCCTTCTTGTATATCAAAATAATTTCGGATTCATTCCATTGTGTCGGGATTTCTTTGGAGTTCATAATTTTGTTGAATAATTTGTGCAATAGTCCAGAGAGTTCCTTCTCTCCGCTTTTCAGTGCTTCATTTATAATTCCATCTGGTCCTGGACTTTTTTGATTTTGTAAATGTCTGATGCCTTTTATTATCTCGGTTATAGTGCAGGTAAGTCTATCTGGGAGCTTGCATGGTTCTCTGATTTTTTCTACTTCTGCGTCATGTGACGGAAAAAGATTTTTCTCTTGATAGAGTTTTCTGTAAAAATCTGTCGCAATTTGTATTATGTTTGACCTATTCTCAGTGGTACTTTGGTTTTGTTTCAGTCTTGGGATCCAGGTTTTTTGGAATCGTAAGATTTTTTGAGCTCCTTTTTATTCCTCCTGTGGTTGCTATAGCGGTTTCGTAGCATGTAAGCTTGAATTTCTTATAAGCTTTTGATGATAGCTTTTTTGTTTCCTTGTAGAGTATTTTTAATTCTTTTCTTGCTTCTCCATTCAGAGGTTTTTTAGCTTGTAGAGTTTGGCGACGTTTGATGAGAGTTACTATTGTTTCTGGAATCTGGAAGCGTGAAGATGTACAGCAGCTTTCCTTTGATTCTGTCAGACTGTCTATGATAATTGATTCAATTTTGTTGTATAATGTTTGAATATTTTGTATTTCGTTCACTGTTTGTGTGGTTTCTTTTGTCAGGTTACTGGATAGGTTTCTGACGAAGTTTTCTTGTTCTTTTAAAGTTTTAAGCGATGATTTTTGGTTCGAAAAAGTTCTTCTGTATTTCTTGATACATCTTACTTGCATGGTTCCTCTGACAAGGCGGTGATCTGATGGGAATGAGATGCTCTTGAGTACCTCTACATTTGTAAAGTTGTTTTTGCAGTTACTTAGTATATAGTCAATTTCGTTTTTAGTGCGTCCATCTGGGGACATCCAGTTCCATCTTTGATTTATTTTATTTTTGTAGAGTGTATTGATGACTGTTGTGTTATGTTCGTATGCAAATTGCACTAAACGGTCTCCTCTCTCATTTCGAGTGCCTGATCCGAATTTTCCAATGATAGAATTGGTGTTCTCGTTTGCTATTCCTAGTTTGGCATTGAAGTCTCCCATTATGACAATTTTTTCATAAGCTCTTTGCCTTGCTTTACAGATGTCTGAGTAGAACTTTTCCACGTCTTCTTCGCTTGCTTTTTCGGTGGGGGCGTATACTTGCAATATGGAGAGTTTGAAGTCCTTGAATCTTATATGAAAATAAACTGAATACTGTTAGTAGTATGACTGAAAAAGAGAAGAAAAAACAGAGATAGACGTGGAAAAAAAATTCTAAAAAGTATAGACAGAAAAAAAAGATGTTGGCTAATGCATTAGCTGACAGCCCTCCAGATTCCGAAAACGAAATGGAAAATCATGCGCCGGTATTGAAGAAGATATCAGGACGAAAACTAGTAAAAAAAACAGAACGCGGGCTTATAAAACCATTAAAAAACAGAAACATAAAATACAAGACATGCAAAAAACAATAGATCAGTTACGAAAAAGGGTACAAAGAAGCAAAATACGGGAAGAAAAAATATCACAAAAGAGGGCTGATGATACGCCAACTCGCAAAGTTGATGAATTGACAAGTGAATGTTTGGTTACTCCGGAAGTTCGTAGACATCTACTATTTGGAGAGGTTTTGAAATCTCAGTTAAAAGACACTGCTGAGAAATTACCGAAAAATTCTAAACAGCGGGAGGCGTTCCAAAAGTGCGTCAGTGGCAACCGTATCAAGAAACACCGTATGGATCATATGGCCAAACAATTTCTCCGCAACAATAAGAACAATGCCAATATTTTAACATCTGATCGAAGGCATCCAACATTTTTGGTGAATAATCAGATCCGTGAAGAAATTCATAAGTTTTTTGAACGGGATGATGTCAGCAGAATGTGTCCTGGTAAAAAAGATTGCCTCAAGGGAGAAAAACAAAAGCGGTTGCTTCTAGAAACTGTTAAAAACTTGCATCCCCAATTCTGTGCTGAGACTGTAATTCGAGTATCCTATTCCACACTTTTGAGAGAAAAGCCTTATTGGGTAGTGCAACCTACAAAAAGGGATAGAGATACTTATCTTTGTGTTAGGCACGAAAATTTTGAATACAAATTGAGCAAACTGAACCGCCTAGGAGAGATGCCGCACAGTACTACTTCTCAATGTATAAAAGCGTACAGTTGTGACATTGAATGCTATGATTGCATGTTTGGTTTGTGTGGTGACTGCAAGGAGATCAAATTGTAATTGGAGAGTAATGAAGATACCGTCCAATATTTTCAGTGGCAAGTAACAAAATAAGACCGAAAGATAAAAGGGGAGAAGAAAACCGTCAAACTCACCAAAAAAGTTACGATCACAAGCACAGTGAATGATTTGAAAAAGTCTTTGGCTGAGGATATTCCTTCAATGAAAAAACATCTCTATGGAATAAGCGAAAACTTAAAGGCCAAAACGGAACTAAAAGATAATTTGAAAGAAACAGAGATAATGATTTAAATTGACTTAGCTGAAAACTTTATGACAAAATATGGGAAAGAAATTCAATCAATCAGATTCGGAGCTTCAAAAGGCCAATTATCGATCCACACAGGCGTTTTGTATGCCAAAACAGATACGTCTTCAGAAACTGTTCCATTTGCCACTGTGAGCGACAATTTGGACCATCAGGCTCATGCTGTATGTATCATCTGCAATCAACGCTAAAGAAATTATTAAGTACCAGACCTCACGTAAAAACCCTACACGTATTCTCAGACGGGCCTACATCCCAATATCGAAACCACACTAACATTTACTTATGGGTTAAAACCTTAATAGAGCAATTTCCGCAAATAACTACTTCCACATGGACATACAGTGAACCAGGTCACGGTAAAGGGCCAATGGATGGTGTAGGAGGAGCATTAAAAAGATCTGCTGATAAACATGTATTGCGAGGAACCGATGTCAACAAAGCAGCACATTTGTCCGTGTTTTAAAAAAAACAACTGTATCACTCCACGAAGTCACCGACGAAGAAATAGTTGCAGCCAAAAACAAAATACCTGAAAAGATAGATGCGATCCCCGGAATCATGAATGTAACTAAGAATGTCTGGCAGAAAGCCTCTGATGTCTCTATACTCCTGTATCAGTGTGAAAAGTTGTTGCGAGAAATTAAACTGCAGGCATTTTCAGTCGAAGATAGAGGTAGAGAAAGTGCAGAACCGTCTGAAATTATGGATTTAGAGAAAATATAGATCCAGAGTGTCTGAATCCTCTTTACGTCAATAGGGAAAGTATTTACCACGCCGTATACGGATCAGATACTTCAGATGATGAAAATCTTCAGACTGTTTCAGACCGACTTCATGGAAAGAATAACGATCTTGGTGCTGGTACATCGTACGGAAATAACAACGAGGACTTACATCCAAGCATGATATGCCCAAAGACATTTATGCTAGTAAATGTTCCAATTGAAAACAAAATATTATAGTTACAGGTACGTTGAGGTCGCTGACACCTCCGTTGATGAAGATGGCGAAATAAAAGTCACCTTTCTCCGTAGTCAACGGGAGTCAGCAAACATATTCAAAATTGAACTAAACGATATTTCATATATCTCCTATGATGAAGTCTTTAAAGTTTTACCCGCACCAAAATTGCAGAAAAAAGGGAGTCGTAGCCTTTATTGTTTTGATGAAAATATAGACATATTCGAAAAGTAAGATAATGATAGACTTTAAGCTATACTTTGATACTCAAGTTACTTTGTGATATGTAAATGTTATTTAATTATGCAAGTAGTAAGTAATAATGTTATGCCTAAAGGTAAAGACTGACTGTTTATTTTTTATCACAATGTTTAAAACTATATTTTAAGCATTGATATATCTATTGATTTTTCTGTTTTGTTTTTGCCATATTGATAGTATTCGTGTGGAACTGTGATACTTTAAGTACAATTACTCTTTAAGTACAAATACTGAAATACTTCGTGATATGTTTTGATTATGCATGTTATGTCTAATGCCTGTTTAATTTAATACAGCTAAATTTAAAACAAACAACTTTAACTAGGGCTTAGAGCCTGTGATGTGATTGACGCAATGATAGAAGTTTATTTTTTCCTAATACGTTTTTGTTAATTAAAACTACAAAGTTTATTAGTTATTATGATTTAATTTTGATACTCATGTAACTCGTTGCCTTAATACAATAAAGAGAAGTATAATACTGTGTATGGGTTTTATTTAAAAACGTTATGTATTCCAAAAACAGAGTTTTACGGTCATTCAGAGAACGTTAACGTCATTGTGGGAACTGCACTGTCATTTCGGAAACACCCCTATCATTTTCGGGAACGCCACAAAAAGGGAAATATATCACTTATTAGTAAAGTTATAATTTAATATTGCATTACAAGATAAAATAGCCTATAGAACAATTGTATTTATGTCATAAATAAATAACGTAGTGCAATAATTTATGCAATAAATTGAAATCAAGGATCAGAATTCACACCAATTGTAAATGTATGGACATGAATATCAAAAATGAGTATTTTAATTAAAAAATATACAAAATAACAACATTTTCTTATTTAGAAACAGGTTTATTACAAATCGTTGAAGGAGATTTTAAAATAGGTTGGTTATATTATTGATAAAAAAAAAGTGTTCCCGAAATGACCTATGACTCTGCCATTTTTCTTATTAACAGGTAAAATTCCAAAATTATAATATTTTGTGCGCGCCTCTTCACAGAAAAGTTAAATGGTATTTGACACAACATACTCTCTTGCTAGTTTCTTCTATCATGCTCTTGTTAGTTTTCTTCTAAAAAAAATATTGATTTCTCAGATATTTGAAAACCTAAAATGTCAACCTCTCTGATTTTGACCCATATAAGTTGTTAAAACAGTGTTTATGATTATCTGTGACTATTACATTACATAACTTATATAAAGGCGCGATTAAATAGCTTTGACAATTTTTTTGATAAGTCTCAGCAATAAATCACTTCACGTCCATATTTGAAGGAGTAACCAGCAATGCTCTCAAAAAATGATAGGCACTTAGGTCTCTTGACATTTGATATTCACTCGTCGTGCTACTTATTATCAGGCAGAAGACTGATGTTCTTTAGTATGCGGGTCGCTCCGCTACACTTATTAGTCTCAAAAATTTCGCGAATTCCTCTCTTCTTTTCAAGTTGCGATGGAGAGTGGACCGCGTCCCGTCCGCATTTGAACAAGCCTAATGTTTAATACATAGACGATATTGCTTTTGATAAAGCGGTTTAAAGAATCTAAATTTCAAAGCGCGATCGAATATTTATGCTCCAAAGTCTTGTTGATCTGTAAAAAGCATGTAGAGATGTGTTTGGATCGATGGAAACAAATTATTCAGGTCGTCACTTGCATTGTTCTCCGATGACCCACAAGTTTTCGGATCACATCAACGTCCATGTTCATTGTTTGAAAAACAAGAAATGTTAATTCAATCTAGACGCATCGATGTTGCATTATGGAGATACTGTTTTATTGTATCGACGATACAATATATTTTAATTCGAACATATCAATGTTAAATATTTTGCAATGTCATTTCCCAATAAGGGGATTTCAAATCAGTTTAATTATTACTATAGTCTATCCAATATAGCAGCCAATTTGACAGATGTCAATCTTAGCCAGTTAGTGAGGGGATATTGCTCATAAAAATCGATTAATCAAAAGAATCGATACACCCCTTAAACTTTAGTGAATCGGAGAGTTGTCTAACATTTTATTCTTGATTCTTTAGTTAACTACTACCCACTCAAACGTCCACGGCTCATCTGTGATTGCGGCGTTTCGCTACGGAACGACGTCGGAACGTATGTGTGTGGCGGGCCGTTGACAGGTGCTCTGTTGTGATGGTGGTTGTCAAAGTATCAAAGGAGTTTCATGGATCTGAGGTCAAAGCGAAGGTGAAGGGCTATGCAGCGCGCAATAATACCGAGCCACCGTTCAGCACCGGTAAAATGATGGCTCTGCTGAAAACTGCGTGTGCAAATATCCCTAAAGAAACTAGGGAAAAGTTGTACGTAAAACAAAAGAAATTTCTAACAATATTTGCAAAGATAAATTAGATTAGACAATACCTATAGTTGAAAATGAACAATTTTTTCCCATATGTGCGGATAGCAGTGATGACGATGACAACTCTTTTATTAGTTCAACTGAACAAACAATTTCGATTGTTTTGGTAACATCCCTAGTTTTAAAAAGTGGATTTTATGAAGTTTTAGGCAAGCTGTCAAGTTGCTTCTTAGTATGGATAGACCGATAGACTATAAACTAATGTATCGTATTTCATAATAAAGGTAGAAATTCACACTGTGTCGTCAGGTATATAAGTATCATTTCATATGTACTATCAAAATCAACTGTCAACATTAAATGCTCTTGTCATAAAACAATCTAAGTTTGACACCTGAATAGTACCACTATGTATCCGCAGAGTAACTGGGCCGGCACCTACATACACGTTTATTCAGTTTATAATGATTTAGTCGATAATGTGAAAAGTACGTGCTGTTCGGCGTCTCAGACGCGTGCAGGACGTGAGCGCGCCCTAAGAATCGCTTTATTGCCATTTATTGCTAGCGAATGAATCCAAATTATTATCCAGGATCGTATTACGAAATACTGGCACTTCCTTTTAACTCAAATGTTCTGGTTGTTAAAAACGTTTACAAATCTAAATATCGTTTGTCAAAATCTCTTTCTTACTTTTACAGGCAGATATTTAGTCTAGAATATTTTTAAGTCTACACTGAATCTAAAACACAAAGTATAGTTCAGTTTTAGTTAATGTTTATATATCGTACAAAATAACTATATTTTACTACTTAGGTACCTTACTAACTATATACTACTAGAAACCTACCCACTTGATAGAAGACCCGAATATGAAGGATTTAATTCGAAACCTAAGTAAGATTGACTTCGCATCCGTCTCTCAGAAGCATTGATCTTCCGATAAATCAATGATAAATGATCTCTCAGACATGTTACACACACAGACCCCACACAAGACCGGCGGCTCTTCACAAAATATCATATTTCACACCGTATCTCCCGTTTCTCTTTTACGTACCTATCTATACCTCTGTATTGATTTTACAGTTTTCGCCATTAAAGTCAGTAACTGTACTCATAGGTTTCTAGACTTCGGTACTGTTAAATATGCGCCCACCGACTTTGTTTTGATTAGTTTATAAATCGTTGGTTCAAAGATATATTGCTTTTTAAAAGTACGTCCATTGCAAGACTTAGATTTATTATTTTATTAATTATTTTAGAAATTTATTAAAAGTGGCAAATGAGTAATAATATTGTTTATGATATGACGGTACAACTGACAAACTGAGCAATTAATTGCTTAAAAAGTGACAACCAAACAAAACCATCGTTATGGAATGAAAACCACCATATATGTTGAATTAATGGCATTGTACTCCTAAGAGTAAATCTGGAACAACATTATTACTCATTGCCACTTTTTATAAATTTCTAAAATTATTAATAAAATAACAAAACTCCGTCTTGCATTGCACGTACTTTTAAAAAGCAATAATATATCACTTTGAACCATCGATTTATAAATGAATCAAAACAAAGACTGTGGGCGCATATTTAACAGTACCGAAGTTCTTTAACTTTAGATTCTAAATTGAATCGAATATATTTGTATTCATCGATATTGGTTGCATTACAAATTTGTTTCCTCTCCCATATTTTATCTAAAACGTGTTGCATTGATAGTATTTGAGTAATATATTTAAATAGCTTTTAATACATGTATTTACATTACATTGTTTTATTTTAGTAATGAATTACGCACTGTAGTTATTTAGCACATACAAAAACATTCGGCATTCTCCATCAGCATTGTTAAACAATTCCTAGATTTCATACATTGACGTTAACATACACAATATTCCGACTTTGATCTGGTGTTCACCGACAAGTTCCCAACTTCTGCCGCTCAATCCGGGACAGCGGGCAACCCTGCGTCCACATCTACTGCACCTGCTGCTTCTGCGCGGGCGCCTGCCACCACTGCCAAGCGTACACGCGGAGGCCGAGGTGGATCGACGACGGGGGCGGCTAAGAAGTAGTTCGCCGACAACCAGTGTTCTTCACTTCAGTGCCTCCGTCAATCGGTCGGATTATGCCTGCTCGCAGTGGACTATGTGTGTATTTTCAATTTCTGTGAAGATTGCACGTTTTTCCTTTTTTTTTATCTATCGTTTTCTCTTCCGACCCTCGTTTAATTCATAATTTCTTGGTAGGTAATTGAATCCACCCACTCACTGTCACCTGTCATTTTTGACAGCGACGTTTTTTTTTCTTGTTACTGTCATGTCTCTGTACAAACATTCCGTATGACGCGTAACGAAACGCAATAGCGAGATTTCGATATTGCTTGAATCTTTGGTGTTTGTTTGTGTTTTATTTGTTTTACTTTTTTGCTGTATAATTATTGCAAGTTGATTTCTGTTAACCTTGATTTCTTTCCCAGCATGCCCAGTGAAAGACTGAGTTCAGGCTTGGCACCAAAAGTATTTTAAAGTAGATCCTATTAATATAAATTTATTTTATAATTTATATGTATATCTATTTAGTTTATGAATACCTCAAACAATTTTAACGATAGCTTCTTTTCTAGCGCTGATAGCGATGTTTCACTTAGTGCGGGAGGTGGGTTGTCGGCGGATGGCTCTTTGTCTGATAATCTGAAACGCGTGTTCTCGACCCTTGGCTTTAATCTCAACATCGTGCATATTAATGCCCAGAGCATTCACGCCAGCTACGCTGATCTTCTTGATGCCTTCATTGACCAGAATATTCACGGAATTCTTGTCTCCGAATCTTTCCTCAAGCCATCCCTCTCTTCTTCCAAGTATGCTCTGCCAGGGTTCACGCTCTTTCGTAATGATCGAACGGGTAAGGCTGATGGCGGCGTTGCCATCTACCTTCGTTCTGACATCTCGTGCAAAGTTATCAGCCACTCGCCCAGCCTATACTCTGGTTCTGCGGAACACTTATTTTTAGAGATATTCATAATTTCATAATTCATAATTTCTTTATTGCACACAAATCATACAAAAAACAAGAGTTACATAAAAAAAGTGTACAAAGGCGAGCTTATCTCTAATAAGAGATCTCTTCCAGCAAACCAGGCAAACAAGGGAAAAGTTGATGGTTGAGCAGGGGTAGACCTATGTGTATAATATATAAAATAATAAATAAAATAAAATAAATAATAACTATAATAATATACTAAATACTTATTATATACTACAAATACTATTTTATACACTATACTAATACATACTTACATGCATACTACCTATAACTCTAAAGGGAGAGGTAATGTTTCTTCACACGACTTTTAAAGATATTCAGATTAGGACTGTCCCTGATGGTGCAGGGGAGTGCATTCCACAACCGAATGGCCCGGGCTCTAAACCCGTTCTCATAGTAAGCGGTGTTATGCTGTGGAGTTGTGAGCATGGAAACTGCGTGAGTTCTCCGAGGTCTGCTGGAAGAAAGAAATTGAAAACTGTCTCGTAAGAAAGTTGGGTAGCGTGGATTACGTAAAATGTTGTAGAGGAAATTGAGGATGTGTGAATCCCGACGAAGACGAATCGGCAGCCACTTCAACTCCCTGCGATGTTGTGACACATGGTCGTATTTGCGCAGCCCGAAGATAAACCGAATCCCGAGATTTTGAAGTCGTTCGAGTTTGTTCAGTAGTTCTTCGTTAGCACTGACCCAGCAGACATCAGCGTAATCGATGAGGGGTAGAATGAGAGATTGAGCAAGAGTGATTTTGGTATGTCGAGGCAAAAAGTACTGAAGTCTCCTGAGAGAGTGAAAGGTAGAAAATACTCGGCGACTTACCTCATTGACATGCGATGACCAGGACAACTGGTTGTCGAAGATTAGACCCAGGTTTTTAACTTTATCGCTATATACGATTGTGGTACCATTAAAAGTGACAGATGGAATGGGATGTTGCTGCAACAAGTTAAGAGAATGTCTAGTACCTATTATCATGGCCTGGGACTTGCTCGGGTTGACCAGGAGTCCGAAGGATGAAGCCCAACTTCTTATTCCCTCAAGATCAGCGTTGAGTGCCTCCACAGCAGAGTGTGCATCGTTGAGAGAGAAGTGGCGATAAATCTGGAGATCATCAGCGTAAAGATGATATGAGGAGGACAGGACGTCCGAGATGGTGTTGATAAAGATCGAGAATAGAAGAGGAGAAAGAATACCACCTTGAGGGACGCCTGTAGAGAGGTCACACCATTCAGTGGATATCTCTTCCGACCTGATACGCTGTTGCCGATCCCTCAAATAAGAGTCGAACCAGCTAGCAGAGAAGGAGGAGACGTTCAGAGATCTGAGAAGCTCAACGAGAATGTCAAAATCTACGCAGTTGAAGGCACTACTGAAGTCAAGTAAAGCAAGCACGGAAAGCTGTTTGCAGTCTATGGCTACCTGGATATCATCTGTGACTTTCATGAGAGCCGTGACGGTGCTATGACCCGGTCTGAATCCTGACTGGTACATGTTCAGCAGATTGTTTGAGAGAAGGTAAGAAGAGAGCTGGGTATGGACAATGGATTCAAGGACTTTGGAGAGGATGGGTAGGATTGAAATAGGTCGATACTCTTTAAAAGAGGTGGGACTGGAAGTTTTAGGGAGCGGGATGACTAATGCTTTTTTCCACATGGTGGGGAAGATGCCATTCGACAGGGAAAAATTTATAACATGTGTAATAGCTGGCAGTAGTTTATCCAGGATTGTTAAAAGCATTTTAAGGCAGATTTTATCATCACCTACGGCTTTCGAGCTCACTGCTAGTACCGCCTTCTTGACCGCATAGATTCCAACATTGCTCAAGTTGAATGGTGTGGTGTCGGGTAAGGACTTAGAGCGCAGGCTCTGAAGAGTGGCTTGTTTGACAATGGGATCCATCACAACAGGTGGGGCAGAAAGGAACTGGTTGAGACCGTTGAGATCTACATTACCAGCATGAAAGTCCTGAGTCTTACCTATGCCAAGTGTTTTTAGAAACTTCCACACCTGAGCTGGTGTGTAACTTTCAATACTCTCGTGGATGTGCCGACGTTTAGCATCACGACAGAGACGGTTGCAGCGGTTGCGAAGACATTTGTAAGAAAGAAAATTGTCATCTGTCGGATTCTTACGGTATTTACACTTGGCTCTGTTCCTCTTGGCCATTAGACGCTTAATAGTATCTGTTAGCCAATGGGCGGGTAGGTGTTTCACTCTCACTTTTTTTATAGGTGCATGCTTGTCGTAGAGACCTAGGACTATGATATTGAACTTGTTGATTTTCTCGTCCATGGTCTCGCTGGATATTACAGGGGACCAGTCGATCGACAAGGCATCCGACCTAAGAGACTCTAGGTTAATATATTAAGAAATTTTGCCCTGCTCTTGAGAGGCCTGATCTTATACGAAAGATAGATAAGGTCGTGAAACGAGAAAGGAGAGTTGAGTTGACCATGTACAGCGACCTTATCCAAGTTAGAGACGATCATAATATCGAGGAGAGAGGGAGAGCAGTGAGGTTGGAAATGCGTGGCATCAAGAGGCAGAATATGCAGATTGAAAGAGTTGACTATAAACTTGAGTTTGGTAGAACGGGAGTCGTTTTTGAGGAGACAGGTGTTGAAATCACCTAGAATGAGGGTATCGTTATACAGAGGTGAGAGTTCATTAAGGAGGGATTCTAATGTGTCGAAGTAGTCGATGCGAAGAGAGGGGCTATAAAGAACACCGAGGAGGACCTTACTATGGTGAAGAGTTATTTCGAGATATGTCTTCGTCACAATAAAGTTCTTCTGGGTGTTTACTACAGCCCCTCTCTTCGCATAGATTACTTTGAATCTTTTGAAACTCTTCTCAATGACCTGTCTCCTCTTTATCCTGTTACTCTTATTCTTGGTGATTTTAACACCTGCCTCCTTAAAAACAATGCTCGATCAGCCAAACTGCAATCCATTGTTTACTCCTTGAATTTACACATTCTTCCCCTTGATGCCACTCACTTTCAGCCTCACTGTACCCCCTCTCTTCTTGACTTGATGATAATATCTAACCCCACTAAGGTTGCCGTACATGGTCAACTCAGTGCCCCCTTCTCCTACCATGATTTAATTTACCTATCCTACAAAATTAGGCCCCCCAAGCGTAGAGCTAAGTTTCTTGAACTTCGTAGTTTCAAGGGTATTCATGTCACTTCCCTTAAATCCGACGCCTCTTCCATAGATTGGTCCCTTGTTCTGGGAAGTGAGTCCGTTGATGATAAGGTCCAAAACTTTAACACGATTGTCCTGACCTTGTTTGACAAACATGCTCCTGTCAAGAAGGTTAAAGTTAAACATCTCCCCGCTCCATGGCTTACTGATACCATTAAGGGTCTGATGGCTAAGAGAAACCGTGCCAAGACTAAATACAAAAAGGATCCGACCGACGAAAATCTCTTAGCATACAAAAGTCTTCGTAATCGCTGCTCCCGTCTGTGTCGAATGCCAAACGCCGTCATATATTTGAATGTATCGAAAACTACGCCCCTGCACAAGTTTGGAAATTTCTGAAGACCCTTGGTATTGGTAAGTCCCAGGACCTGACGGTTGGTAACATCGACCTTAATGGTCTCAATCATTTTTTTGCTGTCCCCCCGTCCAGATGGATCCATCTGTCAAGGATGCCACACTCCGTAACTTGCTTTCCAGGACTGTCTCCTGCCACTCTTCTTTCAATCTGCGTCATGTTGGAATCGCTGCAGTCAGGAAAGCAGTGCTAGCAATCTCATCAAAAGCCGTCAGCGATGACAAAATCTGCTCTCAAATGTTGACAAGTGTTCTTGGAGAATTGCTGCCGGTTATCACTCACATAATTAATGCTTCACTCTCTGCTTCCCTAGTCAGTGGAAACATGCTCTCGTGATCCCTTTGCCTAAAACATCCAACCCAACTTCCTACAAAGAATATCGTCCTATTTCTATCCTGCCCATCCTTTCCAAAGTCCTTGAATCCATTGTACACACTCAACAAATCAAATCAAAAATCATTTATTTCCATAGGATGTTGTTACATCACTTAGATCCGTCATTACATTTTTTTGGGTGAGTTCACTAACACAATGGCGGAATCTGTGGAGAAGAGCTCACCGAAGAAACTCCACAGTCGTCGCATCTTTTGCGTTTCCTTTTTTAAATAAAATATTGTCAAATTACAAAATGAATGCTAATTATATATCGAAACAGCCTGTTACTCAAACAATCTATTCCCATGGACATCTGTCCTCTAAGTAATCAGATATCCTATAGTAACCTTTTTTATACAATTTCTGTTTTATTATTATTTTAAACTTGTCTAAAGGTAAGTTTTTAATATCAGTAGGGACCTTATTGTAATAGCGTATACAATTGCCTTTAAAAGAATTACTAATTTTATGTAGTCGGCTTACATAAGCAACCAACTTGTCTTTATTTATAGTATTAAAATTGTGTATATCACTGTACTTCTGAAAATTAGTTATATTTCTTTTTACATACACAAGATTGTCATAGATATATTGAGACACAAATGTCAGAATATTGATTTCTTTAAACTTTTTCCTCAGTGACACTCTAGGTCCTAATCTATAAATTGCACGAACAGCCCGTTTCTGCAGAATAAATATACTATTAGCATTCGCAGCGTGACCCCACAATAAAATACCATAGGTCATTAGACTATGAAAGTAACTAAAGTAGACTAGTCTAGCGGTGTCTACGTCGGTAAGAGCTCTAATTTTTTTAACTGCGAACGCTGCCGAACTCAGTCTGTTCGACAATTTATTTGTATGAGGATCCCATTGTATACTAAAGTCACTCTAGCCCAGTCCCTTCTACTTCCTTTAATTGATTATGCCGATGCTTGCTGGGTGAGTGCGAACGAAGAACGCGGTCAAGAAGGCGGTACTAGCAGTGAGCTCGAAAGCCGTAGGTGATGATAAAATCTGCCTTAAAATGCTTTTAACAATCCTGGATGAACTACTGCCAGCTATTACACATGTTATAAATTTTTCCCTGTCGAATGGCATCTTCCCCACCATGTGGAAAAAAGCATTAGTCATCCCGCTCCCTAAAACTTCCAGTCCCACCTCTTTTAAAGAGTATCGACCTATTTCAATCCTACCCATCCTCTCCAAAGTCCTTGAATCCATTGTCCATACCCAGCTCTCTTCTTACCTTCTCTCAAACAATCTGCTGAACATGTACCAGTCAGGATTCAGACCGGGTCATAGCACCGTCACGGCTCTCATGAAAGTCACAGATGATATCCAGGTAGCCATAGACTGCAAACAGCTTTCCGTGCTTGCTTTACTTGACTTCAGTAGTGCCTTCAACTGCGTAGATTTTGACATTCTCGTTGAGCTTCTCAGATCTCTGAACGTCTCCTCCTTCTCTGCTAGCTGGTTCGACTCTTATTTGAGGGATCGGCAACAGCGTATCAGGTCGGAAGAGATATCCACTGAATGGTGTGACCTCTCTACAGGCGTCCCTCAAGGTATTCTTTCTCCTCTTCTATTCTCGATCTTTATCAACACCATCTCGGACGTCCTGTCCTCCTCATATCATCTTTACGCTGATGATCTCCAGATTTATCGCCACTTCTCTCTCAACGATGCACACTCTGCTGTGGAGGCACTCAACGCTGATCTTGAGGGAATAAGAAGTTGGGCTTCATCCTTCGGACTCCTGGTCAACCCGAGCAAGTCCCAGGCCATGATAATAGGTACTAGACATTCTCTTAACTTGTTGCAGCAACATCCCATTCCATCTGTCACTTTTAATGGTACCACAATCGTATATAGCGATAAAGTTAAAAACCTGGGTCTAATCTTCGACAACCAGTTGTCCTGGTCATCGCATGTCAATGAGGTAAGTCGCCGAGTATTTTCTACCTTTCACTCTCTCAGGAGACTTCAGTACTTTTTGCCTCGACATACCAAAATCACTCTTGCTCAATCTCTCATTCTACCCCTCATCGATTACGCTGATGTCTGCTGGGTCAGTGCTAACGAAGAACTACTGAACAAACTCGAACGACTTCAAAATCTCGGGATTCGGTTTATCTTCGGGCTGCGCAAATACGACCATGTGTCACAACATCGCAGGGAGTTGAAGTGGCTGCCGATTCGTCTTCGTCGGGATTCACACATCCTCAATTTCCTCTACAACATTTTACGTAATCCACGCTACCCAACTTTCTTACGAGACAGTTTTCAATTTCTTTCTTCCAGCAGACCTCGGAGAACTCACGCAGTTTCCATGCTCACAACTCCACAGCATAACACCGCTTACTATGAGAACGGGTTTAGAGCCCGGGCCATTCGGTTGTGGAATGCACTCCCCTGCACCATCAGGGACAGTCCTAATCTGAATATCTTTAAAAGTCGTGTGAAGAAACATTACCTCTCCCTTTAGAGTTATAGGTAGTATGCATGTAAGTATGTATTAGTATAGTGTATAAAATAGTATTTGTAGTATATAATAAGTATTTAGTATATATTATTATAGTTATTATTTAATTTATTTTATTTATTATTTTATATATTGTACCCCTGCCCAACCATCAACTTTTCCCTTATTTGCCTGGTTTGCTGGAAGAGATCTCTTATTAGAGATAAGCTCGCCTTTGTACACTTTTTTTTATGTAACTCTTGTTTTTTTGTATGATTTGTGTGCAATAAAGAAATTATGAATTATGAATTATGAAGAACAACTGAATAAACTCGAACGACTTCAGAACCTCGGGATTCGGTTCGTCTTCGGGCTGCGCAAGTATGACCACGTCTCGCAGTATCGCAAGGAACTGGGTTGGCTCCCGATTCGTCTTCGCCGTGATTTCCATATATTGACTTTACTTTTTAACATCTTGAGAAACCCCAGATATCCTTCCTACCTTCGTGAACGTTTTGAGTTCCTTTTCTCCTGAGGCAAGGAGCGGAGATCTCACACGGTGTCTCTTCTATGTATTCCGCAGCATAACACCGTCCCCTACGAGCACTCGTTAAGCCCCGGGGAACATTCGGCTGTGGAACGCACTTCCCTGCACTATAAGGGACAGTCCCACTCTTTTCTCCTTTAAGAATCGCTTGAAAGAGCACTTACTTTCTCTTTCATCATAGGTATTGTATATATAAGTATGTAATTGTATTTATCTATTTATTATTATTATTTGTTTATTCTTATTTTATCTACTATTTCTTTGATTATATGTATTTTTATAGTAAGTATCATATTTTATTGGTATTTGGTAAGTATTTAATTGCACTAGACTACCCTTTTAATTTTATATGTATCCTATCCAGATAGGTTTGCTGGAAGAAATCTCTGTTGAGAGATAAGCTCGCCTTTGCATTTTAATTTCGTGTATAATTGTATTGTTGTAATGTTCTGTGCAATAAAGAATTGTGAATTGTGATCTGCAGAGTTCTGTAGCTAGCAGCTAAGCGCATACGATACGGCACAGGATTTCCTAAATCTATTGCATGGATTTGGGTTCAGATTGCAACACAACATAAGGCGATCGCACGTTGTAAACGCCAAATGCATAAAATATTAATATCGAGCCCATTTTAAATGTGATATCGAGTGATGGCGATACTGGTCGATAAAGTTACTTGTCACACAAAGGGCATATTACTACATCAGTGTCACGAGGCAGGTAAAGCATGAGTAGATATGTTATTCATGCAAATTCAACTATCTTATTTAGAATTCGCGACGCCTACTTTAATAACGCTATGCAAAATGACTCAGTCCGTATAAAACTATGATAAATATCATCCTCTCATTAAACCTGAGTGAATTGTTAATTTGCAGCACCATTCATTATAACTGACTTTCGATTGACTCACTGCATGTAATCGTAATAAATATTAAACGAAAATGAATTAATATAAATACACGTAAAATGAAAATAAACCTCTCGTGAGCTCAAATGAGCCGAAATCAAACGATGACTACGGCGGGATTTGCATTTAACCTCTGTTTATTTACAGCCACCATCGAGCCCAGGCGTATTGTAAATTATTATGCGAGAGTTTTAAAACAATAAATTGTATGTGAAATATAGTGGCTGGATTCAGCGCAGGGCGTAAAAACCAATGGCAATTAAAATTAGTCAAATGGCGATCGACCAGAGCTTTATTGGCCGGGGACGTCGTTAAATCCTCGATTTGTGTCAAAAGATGCCAAAGACTCCACAACCTGCGGGGTGTTATGTAATTATCTGTTTTAGAAATTTGCAACTTGATAGTATCATTAACGCATAACCTGAAGTCTGGTCCGTCCTGTTTGCTTGTTAACACATTTTATTACCGAATGAATTACCTCAAAATTTGATACTTATTAGGCCCAACAAGTCTTCTGCATCCTCTTTCCAACTAAGCATCGTATAATTTTACAGCGCCAGTTGATGTGCAATTTATCCTGTCCGAGAAGGAGTGGAATACGACATCGGTTTGCGGTCTCGGCGATTCGATTCAAACTGAAATTATTGCTGAATCAGCGCGTCCGTAAATTGAATATCGGTGCGTAATGACCTTCGATTGTGCATGAAGGAGAGTCCGAGGGCGTCAGCCGACTTCTTATTGCTTGCCTTAGTGAAGTTTCACGCATCGATTACAATCCAATTTCGAGAGGGCGAGGTACCTGTCGACCGGCCTTTGTCGCCGCGTCACGTGCCTCCGCCGGCGAGCTGCTGCGGAGAAATCGCTGAATCCACTACTTTTTTATTCGGATCCATTGAAGAAAAAGCTCGACAAATACTGGCGACATCCGAAAACAAAAGTTTTGTTGTTGCTGTGATTGAGTTTTGGGGATCGAGTGGAGCTTATTTGTTATGTCTTGCCTGTTGTGTTATGGCACGGCTTAAATAATACCCAGCGACATTATGCCGATCAGGTAATCTACACGCAATATACTGACCAATGTTTAGGTTCATGCTGTATTTGGTGTATCATGTAAATGATGTGAGATTATTAGAGTTACTCATAAACTAAACATTGTTGGCGTAGCTAGCGTTAGAAACTAATATAATGCATACACCGCAACTCGACGCGAGGCCGAGACCAACTCCTCCAGAACTTTCCACTTTCTACGTAAACGGAAGAACAAACATGTTAAAATGTTGCAATTAATTTGTTTTGTAACGTCCACAGGAAGTAAAAAACAGTAAACAGATTATGGAAGAATCTGTAACAGACAATACAATTTAGGTACGTATGTATTTTATCATTATGAATCAATTATTAGCATTAGTACAAAACCCAAATAAAGAAAAGACACAATAAACTTTACAACTGACTCACTCCAAGATGCCATTAAATGTTTTAATTATTTTAATCCAGTTCCAAAGTAAATGAGAATGGCAGGAGAATAAATTATGGGTTTGTTAATGCATAGGCTGACCGTCACAGCAAGGCCTTATCAGATTGATTTCAAAACTGATTACTGTAGCAGCGGGACCACGATTAAAATTCATATCGTTACCTAGCAACGGCAGCCATTACATTGGTTTAATTCGATTAATGTTTTATATGCAGGATTAAGGCTTATGTCAATCAACTTAATAAGCAATTCAAATGTTAATCCTGTCAAAGTGTTGCGTGATATGAACCACTTTGCCTGACCCGTGCTGTCTCTCTAGTAGATACTTTTCATTCCCTGTTTTGTTTGGTATGTGAGAGGGGTGTTGGGTCTATCAGATTGGTCGCAGGCTCAAGGCGTAGGTAGGCGAGCATGCATGCATTAATTATGAAGGACGAAATATGCTAGCGACCTAGCTGACTAGATTAGTCTATTTTATGGAGGGCAAGCGGTCTAATAGCAGGCTTTATGAGGTGCTTAGTAGACTTTCACTTCCCTGTAACAAATTATTCCTTGAACATTGTATAAATTTTGTTCATGAAAACATTATAATTCCCATATCTCCTTCTCTTTTTATTGTTTTTGTTCTTACTTGTTACATTTATAAATGGGTACTATTAGGTGTGGCATTCCGATAATAATTTTCGTTATTATTCTCGAATTCAATTGAAGTTCCACTTACAGTTGTATATGAGTTCGGTAAGTAGTAAATAAAATTACACACACACTTTGAGCCAATCGAAAAAAGACAAGTTATTTGAATTCCAGCCGATCCGTCTCTCCAAATGCATTTAACAAATCGGCCACTTACAAATATTAGCCCGACAATTAGCGGGGCGATACCGTTGCGATCAATCCCACACATCTAGTTGGCCTCTTCCTGTAGCTAGTGGCTGGAGAAGTGCCTAACAAAATTGCCTTTATTACCGACCAGGGACTCGATTCTTCTAATGGCTTAACAATGGCACTCTACAAACAGGTATCCATTACCTAACGTTTGTGTTATCCCTTTCCCCATAATAAATAAGTAATTCTTACGATTAGTCATTACCACATTTTTTAACCATCATTTGCCTTAAAATGGTTTCTCTTATAACCAAATAAATTATACGCAAAGTGGACGGTCGACACCGCGTCATTGTCATCGAGCCGGCATTATGCCAGCGGAATTGGGCTCCAGTGAGACAAACCGGAATGTGAGGCGGGACTGTGCCCACGTCCTATAAATCACGGAGCTCGCAACTGATTCAGATTACTCCTGCAGTGTATGGGAGAAACAGAGCGCGACCTACGCTTGGGCGACCAAGAAGTGGACTGCGTTTTAGATTTATATGTATAGCGCGGTTGTGCTGTGTAGGTCTCGCCGGAGGGCTTACCTAAATAAATTGGGGAGGGGTAACCCATCATTATAATAATAATACCTTGGACACATCGATGTAGCCCCAAACTAGGATTCTCTGTATCTTGGGTACTAGACAACGATATACATAATTATATAGATAAATATTATACTTAGATAGATAAACAACCATGACTACAACCGGTACAAACATCCGCTGTCATCAAACAAATATTTGCCCCCACCGGGACTCTAACCCGGGACCATTGGCTTCGTAGGCAGGGTCACTGCCGACTCGACCATTCGGATCGTCATTATAAACAACTTACCCAAAGGAATGATTTTTATTACTGATCCTCAGTACATTGACCCGATAATCAGATTACAAGTTACTTAGGGAGACCCATTTTTTTCTTTCGCGACCACAAGTTTCTAGTATTCATAATAATGGGTACTATCATTCCCCGAAATTAGGTCAACTAATGAATTGTAATTTGAAAGGAAATTGGAATTGCGATTGAGTTTGCGCACGACCGCAAAGATATTAAGTCACAGCATTCCAAATACGTATTGGAAAACGTAAAAACAGTATTTTTTATACTACTACGAGTATAACATTGGTGAGTGCCCTAGCGCTAAACCCAACCAACAGTATTTTTAGACGCTTTCCGATGTACACTGGCCTGCAAAACTAAGTATTAAAAAAATAATATACAAATTTGAAATAAAAACTTTCTTTGAAACTTTAGTACAAACTTGAACTCTTTTTCGAGTCCATTTTATTTCAAAAGTATACCTTGTTTACTTTAAAAGTGATTGTTATTTTAAAGTGTGATACATATTTTGCAGGCCAATATAGTTAAGTTTATATGGTTGTCAGTGCTTTCATTCTTAATTACTCACAAATATTTAAGCAATTACATTAATCAAAAAAACACCCGTACAAAGGCGAGCCTGGATCCCTGAACTATAAATGATAACGTGACTATGTGAGTTTTAAAAGAAAATATTTTTATTATTATTATTTACTTTATTGCATATAAAATATTTTCTGAATTGGGTATCGCAATTTCAACGGTACAAAAAGAATGAAAGACAACCGCCCATAACTCAAATAGGTAGAACTTCAGTCCACTGAAAGTTTGCCCTACACTACATCTAGGCCTAAGCTAAGCATCCGTGCCGCGAGATTGATTATACTGTATTACTAAAAAGTACAAAACGAGTCGGCCCAGGCTAGACCGACGAACAGCCTGCGGCTAACTGCGATAGAAAATTATTAAGAAAATTAAATGATCTACCGTCCAGCGTGGCTCGCTCACAGATATGCCAATTATTGATAACATCTCGGGAGGCCTGTTTGTAACCGTGAAAAATTTATAGAGCTGGCAGCTTTCTGCATTGAATTATTTTCCCGCTCTATTTGTAATTTGTTACTTTGACACTGTGGACGGGTGCTTGTTAGTGCGGTTGAATTGAATTCCTATTTTATGGTTTGGGCCCGTCCCATTTTCAAGGTGCATTGCAAAATTGTATTCGATCTATCATTGCTCTACTGCTGTACGCAGACAAATTAAACTATAGGCATATACTTATCTACACTTTTGTAATATTGAGCACAGCATGAGCAGTTACCGCTTCCAAATTATACATGCATCCTACAAGTTATGATGAATAAATGGTAATGAAATAGGAAAAGATATGCATCAATCATCCCAGCAAAGCGAAGACAGGCAAAAGCTAAGCACCATCATGTAAGAACACTGCTAGGCATAGCGTACCAACCGTAAACAAGTAGCAATTGAATTTCCTATCCTGTGAATAAAACCCCAGACGAAGGCTAATGAGCTGTAAACCCTGACTGAATAGGTAGATAAGTTAGTACAAAAAGTCATATGGCGTGTCCTGTAAGTAAATTAGGACATTAACTGAGTCGGGACCGGTCGGGTATACTCGGGACTACTCGGCAAGTTCCGGTCACGCTCAGGCATCACGATATGCGCTTGCACTGCAAAGGACTTGTAGGATGCATGTGTAAGGAGTTTTATTGGTCCTCGTTTTTATTGGCGGGATTAGCTGACTGCCTGTGTGGCGGGAGGCGTATTTGTGCTGAAACGGGTAGAGATTCCCTAACTAAGGAGAAAGAATAGTTACGATATTTACAAGGTTAATTTACAAGTAGAGATACCGCGGCTAGGGTGTGGGTTTCACAGAACTCAGATGGTTAAATTTGAAGGCCTGGAGAGAGACTCCCCTGGCAGGTCTTCAGTAGGGATGCGATGTCTTCGAGGGCTGGTCGTAGCGTCCTCCAGCAGTAGAGACCCAGGTTAAGCAAGAGATGTGCAGGAAAGGTGCCTGGAGCCAGGGAACATGGATGTGCAGCAGAAAGTGCCAGGTCCGGAAAACACGTGTGAGCTGAGGAACCCTGAAAAGATCAGACCAGTCTGAGAACTTCAGGAGAAAGTGATTACTACGCTCCTTGACTCTCGTAGGACGTCGTCGCACGCAGATACTACGACGGTTAGTCTCGAAGTTAGCTAGCTATTAAGGGCGTTGTAATAGAGTCAGAAGCTGTAGGTTTAGAGAGACAGAAATATTTACAGACAGAAACCAGAAATGACTACGAGCTACATGAATTCATATCCAAGAGTTGTGGACAGCAATCAGCTACACAAATTAACAGAAGAAATACTATTTACACATTTTTATAGAAGAACGTTTAATGAAGAAGTACGGGCTTTCAGCTCGGAGCTCAAGGAAATAGTGAAGAGTGACGATCCAATAATCGTAACAATAGAATACTAGACTTGAATTCCAAGCAAAGAGCAAACTAACCAGCCAGTCTTGCAGAACAAAGAGTATGCTACAGTGCTGGCAGTAAATTGTTGTCACAGAGACGAGAGTGTGCATGTTGATGGAACTTTATTACATATTTAAGACAGACACACACTCACACACACACAGGCATACATACATGTTGCCACGCCTTTGCCCATACGCAGGCATAGGGCTGCCAACTTACTATAGGCTTGCATTACACGACTAGGTAGGACCGCACGGTATTATCACGTTTGTTAAAAATGTAAGGATATTTCAACTTCTTTAAGTATGGAACCTAAGCTGCCGCTCGACAACGAACATCCTAATCAACTCAATAATTAATTTGTCTCCCTCGCACGTACCAAACGCCCCATACGCTCCAAAAATTGTGCCCATAAAAATTTGATTGCCCATAACATCCCACCTATCACTTACCCAGACACTTCATAGTCTCGCGTTAAATAAAACATGAGATCCGCCGAAAAGCGACCACGCCTGCTGAGAACCGCCTACTACCGCCCCTTGCTAATTATTGAAACCGGTTGTTTAAGTAATTAACAATTGGACAGGTGGTGCCACTTGTTGTGTCAGAAGGAACAACCGAACTGGTTGAGTTGAGTTGGACTTTACCTTTAGAGGGAAGGGATCGATGATGATAATTTATGGTTTTATACAACTATGATTCGCGGTAGTCGTGTAGTAAGAATATTTTGTTGAGACCAAATATATCGTCTTAATCAGACTGCATAATTTAAGTATTCTGGGGCATAAGTAGGTTACTCGTATCTTCAATAGTAAGTTAGATGGTAGATACTTCATAATCATCTAAGCTGGGATAAAAAGGAGGAATAAAGGATTAACGTTACACCAGTTTGGTTAATTTAGACTTACTGCCGCTGGGTTGCTATCTGCGATTAGGGTAGTTCTTTTTATTAGGTTAATTAAGAGTAACCATTAGAATTTAAGTAGTAAACTGTATCAGGAACTATTAAAATTTCCGCAACATACGAGAATGAACAGTCGTGGCCAACTTAATATTGTAACTATTTATCTACAATTTACATTATCTTGTCTACAAAACAAAAAATAGGGAATTCAATTCATTCGCTCTACTAAGGAGCCATTTCACGGGATAATCGATATTTCCATGAACATTCGACATTACGTGTTGTTGTTGGAAACGTGTTCAGTTATGATATTTACAAAACCTGCTATTAGAAGACGACTTAATTCTATAGCATTTCCACTGACAACCGACAACAGAATTCGATCGGTTCTTCCGTCATGCTGGTTTAAAATACAATTGTATCTAGGTTTTAAGACTTCCACTTGTTTGTAGATTTTCTTTATATAGGGAAGCAACAATGGCGTGCTGTCTAGCCAGCTAGCTCTGTCACTTCAACAACAGGACTTCCTGTTCACACTTTGTTCCGCATATTACAAGCTTTATTACAGATCATCAATCGGTCTGACCCATTCATTCACTGCGAATGGGCTATACATATTTAGCATCCGATTATCTCAGTTATATTTGTTCCTACATTAGACACAGGGTCACTGGAAAACCATCCAAATTCCAACATA
Source organism: Argyresthia goedartella (assembly GCA_949825045.1). Lineage (NCBI taxonomy): Eukaryota > Metazoa > Arthropoda > Insecta > Lepidoptera > Argyresthiidae > Argyresthia > Argyresthia goedartella. The sequence goes on along the minus strand of OX463829.1, from coordinate 18,467,783 downwards.
CAATATTCAGCTGTTTGGTAACCCAGAAAACCGTTTCCTTTTACCAGATCCAACCGACCTACCATCGTCCGTTTTACAACCGTGAATAACTGAAGGAAGCCAGGCCCCTTATTACTCCGTTGAAATACAAGACCCTGTTGCCTTCCACCCACATGAAGCTGGGCTGTACATCATCAGAACAATTACAGTAATTATATCGAAGACAAATATTTACGGAGTACTTACAGGCCATGTTTAGCCGGCGGTCGCCTACGCGTTGACAGCTGTTCATTACCGGTGCGACTCCCTTAAGCTAGCCGTTGGGTTTCTTGCTCAAATGATACTAAGCTTGAGCAGATATGGGAGGAAAGTGTCGTTCAGCTGCCTTAATGCAAATTTGTTAAGACTAGACTTGGCCTAGTTCATTCTCAATCTGCTTCATTATCGTGGACTACGATGTCCATCCGGATTTGACACAGAGGAAAAAGCCAGTGGCATTGGATAGCCAAAGGAAGGCCTGTTATCAATTCGTATCGATGTATCGGTCGGCCCTTACCAAAAACGGAAAGTTGTTCAGAATCCCGATCCTAACTTTTTAGATAAGTCTAAATATTCATGTAACATGCTGTGATGTATTCATTTCATCTAAATTATCTCAAATTCTCAGCCAAACTATCTATGACAGTTGATGTGGGTAATTGCGCAACGTTAAATATCTGACTACCCTCATTTGCATATTTAGATATAAAACTGGTAGAGGTAGCAGATAATGATGTTTATTAATAGCTTCGTGTCTTTGCTCGTATACTTATAAGAGTATGAGAGGTGTTTGCCAAACGTACGCCCTGAATTATTGCTAAACGACGAACGGTTTTGTTGATGTGATCATTAAAAGTAAATCATAATTTTCTTGCGTCTATTATAGCGACATGAGGTTTTATAAGTTTTACTTATTATATTGCGTTTGGTTGTCCATCTGAGTTTTAAAGTTTTTAAGAGGTAAGATTTAGTAATCATAAAACGATATAATAATTTGAGCTCTTCCATACTAAATTTATTCCCAGTAGTAAGTGATCGAATGCAATCTCCGTTATGTCTCTAAGTCGTTGTGGTATTGGTTATATAAATAGTTTGTAGAAATAATGATAGGGTAGGCTAGTGTAGAACTGTAGTATAAATCAATGGTAGTGTTATTAATTCAATAGTCACCCGTGTTGTGTGGAGAAGGGTAGAGATTAATAGTGTTTTGTATTTAAATTGGTTCGAGAGAGATGAACATCAATCGAGAAAAATCTGTGCATTGTTACAATAAGTTAGTTGTAACTATTATTAGAGGCCGAAGTTCACACACATGGTATATAGTCGCTTGCGCAGATTTAATTCACAAAATTACTTCTTTATAATTTGGGACTAGAAACTGCGTGACATCGTAAGGGTTAATTAGAGTTCCGTACCTGAAAAAGGAAAAACGAAGCCATTGGATCACTGGTGTGATCACTTTCCTAGATGTGAAAATATAATATCAAACGACCGAGTTCTGAACAGATTGAGTTGAAATTGGTGTTTATAAAAATTTAAAAACCGGTCAAGTGCGAGTCTAAATCGCGCACGAAGGGTTCCGTACCACCGTTCAATGGAAGCGATGGTGTGGAGTGAATAGTTTGGATTTTACACAGCAAAATATTGTTTACAAAGTTATTGGTGCGGTTACTTTCACACTCCATCTACGTAACCAGGTGCATCCATAAGTTTGTATGTGGTATTGAAAGAATTGTTGTATGGGAGCCCCCTTAAATATTTCTTTTATCCTGTTTTTTAGTATTTGTTTTTATAGCGGCAACATAAATACATAATCTGTGAAAATTTCAACTCTCTAGCTAGCTAGGTTCTTGAGATACAGCCTGGTGACAGACGGACGGACGGACAGCGGAGTCTTAGTAATAGGGTCCCGTTTGGAACCCTTCGGGTACGGAACCCTAAAAACAAGCATAAACATTTATATATAAGCACATACATTGCTTCTGACCCCACACTAGGACATGTTTTTTCTTTATCCCCAGCGGGGGATCGAACCCCGGACCTCTTGCATAGTAGGCAGAGCCATAACCAACGCAGCACCACAGAAGTCGTCAATGTAATTTGTGAACCAAACACAAACGTTAACACTACGTAAGCAAATACTGTTTGAATTGGGGGGGCAATTTTTAGCGCAAAACCTAAAAAAAAAGTCTTTCAAACGGTATCGTTTCATATAGAGAGAGGTCAAACAGGGAGACCAGACTATCTACGAAACTGGTTATCTGCACCCTGGAGGAAGTAATCAAGAAGTTGGCGGTCCTATGGGCAGACAGCGGTATCAACGTTGGTAGCAGAAGACTCATCAACTTTCTCTTCGCCGACGATATTGTACTGTTTGGCTTATCTGCACCCGAGCTCCAGCTTATGTTACAGGAACTTTGCAATGCAAGTCTTGAGAATGGACTGAAGATGAATCGTACAAAACCCAGGCCATGACTTACAGCGTTTAACGTAGATCGAAAACAGGCAGGATAAAGAAATTGAAGAAGCCATTTCCAACGTCTGGAAGAGCTTCTGGTCCATGAAGGAACTTGTGAAGGGTCACCTCCCACTGACCCACAAGCGCAAGCTCATTGAGAAGTATATCCTGCCTATCTTAACCTACGGCGCTCAGACATAGTCTTTGACCGAACTTTAAAAGTCCAAACTCAAGGTTTGCCAGCGAACAATGAACACAGCATCCTGAGTGATCGTTGGACGGACCACATATGGAACACCATACTGCGCTGCTTAACTGGCATCGCTGATATGGGTGCAAAGACCGTCAAGCTAAAGTGGAACTGCTCCGGCCACATCCGACCAGTCGATCCAGAGAGATGTGCAAAAATCGCCATAGGACGGATACCGGGGCGTAGAGGCAAACCTAAACGGAGATGGCGAGGCAACCTTGAAAAATTTCTGCTGGTCGTAGGTGGCACAAACCAAGGAATCGTGGACGAAAAAGGGGGAGGCCTTTGCCTAGCAGTGGGACATCGAAATGCCTAGATTAAAAAAAATGGTTGACAAAGCGTGGGCACGATTGGAGGACAAATCAGAAATTTTAAAAAAAGTATTTCAAACGCCTGTGTCTTATGAAAGGGCTTGTTGAGAGGATTCTAAAATATATATGTTTTTTGAAAACCTCAAATGCTTATTAAAAAAAAAATTGAGTAAATAGGCAAAGAAATACCATTCCCGCCCCCCTTAACTCCGAAACGACTGATCAAAAATTTTGGAAATAATGATTAATATAGGTTTTTACTTTGATACTCCAGGAAAAAAATATGGTTTAATTATTAGGCACAGTTTCTTTCAATATTACATACAAACTTATTAAATGCCTGGTAAAGAAATCTGGTAACATACACGGAGTATGAAAATAGCCCCCCCACCTATAACTTTGTTACAACATTTTGCTATTTAAACTTACAGGAAAATTAAAAATACAGAATACCCATGCAAGAAACTAGCACTTGACCATTTATATTTATAATACGAGATCATAATTTTTATTCCATTTTGTATCTTGTTTATTACCTATATTCCACTTACAAGTTTTTTCTGTTTCTTTAAAACGTCTACGACTACCTTCAACCGTTATGAAAGGCATAGGGTCAAAGAACAAAAGGTAACTTATTATATAAAGTGCCTCCAGTGCCCAGATTGAGCAAATTGCGATACTAAATCATTGTCTTTCTCAGCTTTTATTATTCAGCCAAATCAAATTGTCCGTCAAGAGGCAGTAAGACTTTAAAAGAACATTTTGAATAATGAACTATTACCAATAGCGATTTGGAGCGGCGTTCTCTTAGAACAATTTTATTCTCATCACGAAAGACGCATTTCTGATTCATTTGGCCGAATAAATAAAGAAAAGTATCAAATAGGTTACTACAATGTCTTATGCCGATTTACTTTAGGAATCTAAACAGATTCGCAAAATTGTCACGACCGTTAAAACAAATCTCGTTTTCAGGTCAATTGAACCAATTTTTTCATATTGGAATTGAAATGGTCGCGTTCGATGCGATGCGATGTTCTTCTTTTAAACATAAAGTTTTTTTACTGAGATAAGGGTAGGCAGTCAATGGTCAATAATTACATATGAATAGCTTATCAGCTATTAATTTTAGCAAGCAAATATTAAACACGTACGTACAATTTACACGTTGTATATTTGATAAATTCATTTACTGAACTGAACTTATTATTTGATGTCTTCGGGTATTTCGTTAAATATTTTGACGCACATTGCAGGACAATTCTTAAGATAATGATGTTCGTGTGGTATGACTATTTAGGTACTTACCCATTGGGGGGTTACTTTTGTTTCTTGAATATTGTTCTTGTTCTTCTTTAAACAATTTTGGGTTAAGTTGTACAAAAATTCCAATTTTATATATAGACCAACATGGTAACAGCAATATATTTATTTAACTTAGTAAACATCAGTTTGCATGATTCATTACTTTTGTGCGATAAAAACATTATTAATATCAGTGCCGTTTCCCTAAACTACAAAACCTTATCCCAAGGCTGACTCTACATAACCATGACAGGCCACTAACGCAGTCTTTTTCTCCGCTGTTTTTCTCATTTTTTTCAATTAAGTGTCAAAGTATTATAATTTTCCTGATTCATTCGGCCCATTATATCATAACCAAATCTTACTTAACATAATCTTGATTAAACTTTGTCTGAATCTCCAATCTTACAATATACCTGTCATCTTTATAAAGAAAATCTCTCTGCTAGCTGAATTAAGACTTCACTAAATAAATTATGGCCATGGCAAGCGGTTTTAACTGGAATAGACAAACAAGGTAACAACACAAATAGCCATGTCCCTGCCCCCCACACAGCAGACATTGTAGAGAACTTTATGAATACTAGCTCCCAGGCACGCTCTATATCGCAAAGTAACGACAAAATACAAGGACATTTCTCACAAGAAACTCTGTCCTACAGAGCCTTTTCGCATAAGATAGCATCGTTTAGTTAATATAGGATCCGATATCGAAACGTTATCCCATGTCAAGGGATAAGAGACCTAGTAATCGTAGATAATCCAATCCGCGGCCCACAAAGTTGCTGTATCACAAAATATCCGAGTAATATTGATACTCGTGATAATATGGGTGGATACAAATTTATGTATAGGTTTAACCAAGTATAGTTTTGTTTTGGTAAACAAACTCGGTAATAAATGCAAACTTCGAGATCAAAAGTTTCTACCGTTTACTAAAATGTGCTGTTGTTATCTGTATGAGTCCATATTCTTAAGCACTTTAAAGGACGATTTTAAAACCAGTTTTAAATTGAATCCCACTTTAATGCTTTCAAATAGAAGGATTGATAGCAGATTCTAATAAGATGCAAACATAAATCGGGTAGATATCTCGCCAAATAGATAGATGATTTTGTTACAAAAATCGCAATATATTGACGAGCTTAACATTCCGAATATGGAGAATGTGTCATTCCTTAAACGCCATGTTTTCTATTTCCTCTCAAACAAACCGAACGAGAGTTAACGGAAAAAAACAGACATTCAGTGGTCTATGTGATTCGAAGGCACATAAGGAATAAGTAATGTGCTCAACTTCTGTAATAAATCTTAAAAGAATGCTTTGGTCGCTCCCAAAAGGATACTCGTGGAAGCGTTCACCTTCTATTTTCCTTGTTATTTATGGGCCTATGCTTTATACTGGAACCACGAGCCAAGAATAAAATGGGTAACTAAAATAAATGGCCCACGTTGCCATAATCACACAAAGCGTATCGGAATAGCTACATCTGATTTCTTATAATAATTAAAACCAAAAACTGGAAGTCACATCATCACTAAAGAGCACTATCTCGATCGTCTTCCATACAGATATCGATAATGGTAATACACCTTTAACATCTAGAAAAGGAGAAGCTTCTATCTTATCTTAATACTTGATTTATGTCGCTACATTAACTAGTATCAAAAGTTCTGTCTACCATTTTCACATAATTTTGATTAAGGCATCTGTTCACATTTGCATGTCGGAATAACCTTTTCATATCATCGCGTCGTCGTCGGTGGCTTCCAAGTTGGTGATTAGCTTAATGGATTTCTCAGTTTAATGAATTCCAAACATGGTAATTGGCTTTTTTAAAGGAGATACGCTCATTTTTATGATCACTCACGGAATTCCGTCAACCTCTTTGTTGCACCGCTGCTTTATGGATATTTAAAAATTGTAGGATTGTCCTCCGTGTCCCGTTATTTAAAGAGTTTCGGCTTAAGCATTTAAGTCTACGCGGATGGCTTGACAACAATGATTGAAATGAAGGGTTCCTCAGGCTTCTCCGACGCACACATCTTTTTGTTTGATCAGGCGTCCGTCGACAACAAATTCGTTGACGTTAATCTCTTGACAATAGGTTCCGTATTTATTCCGCGCCGAATGACAAAACGGACAACGGTATCCTTTTTAAACAATGATAAATGTTTAGGCATTATTGAGTTTCCAAATGAAACAAAGTTCATACTTTTCCATTAATTTTACTTGCCCAACTGCCAAACCAAACCAGTCTCATCAAAGTATAAATAATTTTATATATTTTTTCATGAAGTGAAACTGGAACCTAATTCAACATATCTTCAGTCACAAACAACCAACAGCCCAACGCCGATACATTCCAAAGAAATTGTTCACTAAAAACAATAATTGTCGAGAGGGACTTCAAAGCGACGCAGAACTATGCGAATCTGATGAAAAACGGCTGGAATTCACACCCGAGGTGTGGGGATACTTCGTTAGGCGTCAAGTATTCCTGCAGACCTTTGTAAATTATAGAAATTACATAAGTATTTGGTTTTTCTCGCATTTAAGCGGCGGTGTGCTTGCCAGCTCAAATGTTCTGTTTACTTTGGAACTTGAGACAAAACAATAAATAAATAAGAGGACAACCCTAATTTCACTTTGTACTCCGTTGGTAAAGAAGCATAGAAGAACCATGTTGAAGTTTTTACTTCACGTTTCATTAATTTCTCGATATTAGTTAATATAGATGATACTTCGCTTCGTTATCATATCTCTGTAGTAACTGGTGCGGAAACATATGTTTTCAGATTCACAGAAAGTTGTCATCTATTTGATATAAAATAACATTGATTGATTTGGCAGACATATTTATTTCATACTTGTTTAACTTCAGCAAGTAATTTATCATATTTACAAAGGCGAAATCAGGTTTTTCACGGAAATAAATTAATGCGAATAAAGCACTTACAATAGGTACGTACATTTTGGTCAGAGAACTCATTGAAATTAAATGTTGCAACTCTTCAATAGTTAGTAAACTTATTAAAATAACAAATGAACAGAATCAGGTATGTTCTTTTAATCAGAGTTGATAGGTCAATTAATCAACTTAAAAAAGTACAATGAAAAAAATATGGCAAACTTCATCACCTAAGTGTACCACAAAGTTTGATTTTACATCATTTTATGTAATCCGATAAATTTTGACATTCAACATTCTAGAAAAAAATGTCGACAAGAAAAATGTATAAAATATTTTCTTTATAGTACATAATTTTCTTCAAATATTTACAAATACATTGGTATTTTATTGCTGAAGAGATATTACTAATGTGTAGCTTTCTTGAAAACGATTAGGTTACAGTAAAGAAGGTTTCTAACTTCTATATTAGTGCTAAACGATAGTAGGGACTAGTTGTAAAAATAACTCTACATATGTTACGACAATCTCTATAAACATAATGTATGAAGTTGAACAAAGTTTTGTATTCTTTCTGTAAATATACGTACAAGTCAAGGCTTAAGAACAATATTTATTTACCTATCTATATACACTCATCATGAAATAATTATATCTCATCGTTTATTTTAAATTCACTATTATTTTCTTAGCATATTTACACTACTAATTTATCTGGTGTTAATCTTACTGTGTTCATAAATACATTTATATTTCTGCAATTTACAATTACCTATTTCTACTTACAACATTTTTCACAAGTTAAGTTTTCATACAGAAGCAATTTACATAGAAATCATAAAAAACAACTTTTCATCGTAGCATATGAAGAAATACAAAGTTTTTGAGAGCAGCCAGCTCTTACGATAAAAGTCATATTTTTATATTTTCAAACAGTATCACATATTAAAGTTATATAATTCACTCACCACTGTATTGAAATTCGCATAATGTTATTGACGAAAGTTTAGGAACTGAAGGCGCGGTCGTCTACTGACAGCATATCAAAGCTGTGACGTCACACTATGACATCACGCGACGCAGCCTCAGCAGGTTTTTCCGCCGGGGTAATCACTGGCTGGAAACAGTGCGACGTCGGAATGAAGTCTTCAACTAGCTTTCGCTTTAGGACCGAAGAAGACCCCACATACACATTTGTTCCTGGGAAGGTACCTCGCCGTCTCCGCCTCCACACGATCGCTGCCAACACAGCGAGTCCAAACGCTATCATTGCTGATAAGCATCCTAATACTAATTCCGAGTCAGGGGCGCGTTCCGTGACTCTCTCTCCTCTCATCGAGCTCACCAATACTGACATGAGTCTATCTCCTTCGCTCACTTGCACATCTTGGACACTCTCAGTGGAGACTCGCTGAGCGCGGCTGGTATCTATCGTCATGGTCTCAGATTTCTCGTTATCAACGCCCGGCGTTCGGGATACCAGTTCGACTTGAATGTGATACACCGTATCCGGCCATAGAGATAACGTTACACGGGTGGAATCCGTGAACAGATTCCCTTTGAGCCCACCGCCGTCCACCTCCCATGTGACAAGGTAAACTCCTCTCACAATTCTCGGCTCCCAGGCAATTTCGCCAATGACAAGAACTTTTTGGTGGATGAGGGAGATCTCTTTCAGGGTCCATTTGTGTTCGTCGTGGTTGGAGGTGTTCGTATCGTGGGCCATCCATGTGTCGTCCGGGCTGTAGATCGTGACGAGTCCTTGGGGGTCGACGACGAGGACCCTTAGGAGTGCTCCTTCGTTGTTGGAGGGTACCCTGGTGGCCAGGGCTTGGGTCTGGATGATCTGTCTCCAGGGTCCTTCGGCGGCACGGCGCATGACGACGTAGACGAATGGTGCGGGGTGGGCGGCGGTGCGGGGTGCGGGGGGAGGCCAGCGAGCGAGCGCCCCACTCACCCGCATCACGCCCTCGCCTTTCGTATGGATCACTGGTTGCGTCTGCGAAGCGCGAGCTGCCTCAGAGTGGAATTCACACGCTACTTTGCAGCCTGGGAACTGTAAGGAAAATGGCAATTGGTCACGTCATATTACTGCAACATTGCAAAATAAAATTGAAATTGTTGAGTGGTTGGTGGAACTTACACAGATGTCATTCTCATTGCAAACAGCGCCCCAAACTTGATAGTTAGACTGCAGCAGTTCACAGTTCTCCCAACACTGCAACAAAAGTGTACGGATATAGACTAGATACTATTATGCAAGTTGCATCTGCATTCGCTCCGTGTACATTTAGCGAACTTTTCATTTTCGGGCTCTACAATGTCCTAGTACAAATTTTCGGAATTAGGGCAGCCTCGTTACTGGCGTGCCGATTGCAGCATTTGTCATCGGAAACACTCATTAGTCGGAGTTGACGTTAACTTGACGCCACCCGCCCGCCACTGCGGAGCTTTAATTATTACAAGAACGGGCACAGCTGTCGTTATTCATCGCCAGTAATATTGACGAAACTTTTGACTGATACTATTTACAATGGGATCTGTATCATTTGTCTTCCAACTTGAGAACTTCATTGGCAAAAAAGTAGCTCTCTTTCCGTTTTATATTGATGATCATATTTGTGCACCTTGAAGTAGTAATGCAATAGAATACATATAAATCCACAGTCAAAAAACGTCTCATTCCCGTATGGCTTGTTTCCACTTGAGAATTACTTCAAGCGTCCAATGTTTTGCTCATTTTTTCATTTTCTTTCGCCGTAAAAATAATGCTTAGCTATCTGTCCTAATAGCCTGTTAGTAAGTTTACGGTAAATATTTAACGGTTGGCCATTGTAAACATAACAAACTCGTTAGAACTCACCATGAAACAGTCGGGGCCTTGCAGACACGAAGACTCCCCGTCGGGCCGCGGCGCCGCGAACTGAGAACAACATGAGAAAACTGTCAGTCACTCGCCGGTATTATCGATTCGCACTAAATTGAAAACTGTTTTGACATGAAGGTTAAGCACGGAAATGTTCCCAAAAACAGATGATGAATCATAGAAATATTTGCCGAAGTTCATGATAATAAGTAGTTGCTTGATGTAAATACATACTTCAGGTGCACTTAAAAAACGAGAATGACAATTACAAGCTGGTAATACGATATCAGTTTTTTAGATTGAGTAAGTGATTATTTTAAATATTTGGTCGATATTATAAATTAGAAGTAGAGAGACGATCATAATGTATAAACACATAGACACAGTTCTCAATAGAATAACAAAGTAAAAGATCAAATAACTATACCATGGAATGAATATCTTTTACCAAAACAATAATTTGTGATTTAAAACTATATAACATCTCTGGTGCATTGTCTGGACAACAATTATGGTTACCTAGTGCGGACTAAGAAATCTCGCAGAGAACCTTAAAAGGTAACAAATTTCCCGTAGTACTTATTGCGAAACCACTTTAATTTAAAGACCTGAAGTTTTGCAGGCATTCATAATGGCAAGAATGATGATCGTAAACATTGTACGTACTGGCTGGCTGGCTACGTTAGTTTTATGGAAGACTATGAAAAATTGTATATTTCCTTAGGAATGAATTCCCTAATGTTAAAAAATGGCATTCATGGAATTCGAAGTAAAATTGGTTTTTGAATGTACTAAGATCCGTGATCTTTCACAGAATGACTTCGTCAAACTTGGTGGAGTTGCGTTTGTGAGATTGTAAGTTGTAAATAACTTTACCTGTTTCGTATTTTTAGGCTTAAAATATATCCTGTAATCAAAACTGGTTTTCAGTATCGACAATTACCGATAATAACCTTCTGAATAATGGAAATGTTATTTGTAATAAGGAACATTATACATTTATTAACTAATTCAACAATAAACACATTCAAGGCAAATCGTAAGAGCATTTCAAACTTCTCAATTTTAATTAAGCCCATTCCATCGCTCCTTTATTTCCATCGAAACCCACTATAAAAAGGCTCGTTTAATTATTCAGTGGAGCACCAATACATTACTTGTTATCTCGGCGCTTCGGAGCGGAGACACAGACTTTTACCCGCAGAGTCGAACTAAAAAGACGAGTATAAATGGTCGGTTCAAGCAACCCGTTTAATGTCTTTGATAAAATGACAGGCATCTGCTTACCGTCCGAGGGCTGTTTAATTGCTTGATATGCCAATGTGCTTCGCTCCAGGATGAACTGAATGTCGAAAATTGGAGAACATGCGGCAAGATGGACATTTGCAATTTATTCGCTATATCATATTATGACAATTTATTAACATTAAGTCATAGAAGTAATTAATTCAAAAGGAAAAGAAGGAAAGTAAATCATTCTGATGAGGGCGCTATTTAGCAATCAAGCCCTGATAAAAATAAACTAATGAAACAGTATTAATTACGATTCTATGTCAAGAAAGCTGACTGAGCACCGCCAGATTTCTCAACGTCTCAGCCGCATAGCAAAATGCGCTAGAAAGCATATAAAACAAAGAGTAGCGAAGAAAACAAATAATTCTCTTTGAGGTCACTATCATTGCGCCTAATGACGGCAATCTCTGACAGAGGCCATCAAACGACTACAGCCGTCCACCCATCATTAGATGTAATCATCGTAATTTTTCACACAATTTATTTTTTTGGCCACTACCGAGAGCAGAAGTGTTATTTCACGTCAGCTAATGATCACAAGAAATAAAGGGAAACAGTAACATTACGTACTAGTACACAAATTGCGTTCCGCAAGCCCAAATGCTTGGGCATGCCTGTCTGGAGATTTGTGAAATTAGCTGTCTCGAAGCTTTGTCAGCAGATACTCGCATGGTGCCGCCGCGGGGCATAATGCCGCTTCTACGTGGATAGATCGATTGCTCATGTTATGCAACTTTAGACGCAGCAAACACCTGCATAGATGACTTTCGATTGTGTAGTGAACCCTAAGATAGAGATGGTCATTGGACTGATTGAAGCTCTACGTTAAACGAAATCAAAATCGTGTACCAAATTGAATTAAATTTACCAAACACCAACAACATACTTTGATTCCAGTATTCTCTTCAGTATTACAACCCATTCGAGGTTACATCAGCTAAATAACTTATAGTAGGATTAAAATTCACCTATTTGGTGGACCATATTTTATTTTATACATGCATAGTCCTTACGCGAGCGTACAAGTTAAAAAAATGACATATAAAACGCATGAAATCTGGGCCGAGTCGAGCAAAGGCACAACCGTAATTGTCAATTTGTATGGCCTCTGAATCCCGCCTGGAGGGGGTGGCGGCGAATTGGAACAAAAGTATGAGCGAGATAGAGATGTGGCTCAAAGGCCAATAAAAGAAACCTGGCGCGGGTTGTACCATCCTTTTCCACTTTTTTGTCGGATGCAAAAAAGAGACACCACAGACTACGAACTTTCGCCCGGACGTCAACAATGAACTTTTAACTGATTCAATTATTATTAGCATTGTATCGCACAGCTTTGCCTTGAGGAGTTTGAGATATGAAAGTTAAACAAAACAAAACTGGTGAACAGAACATACTTTGGCTTGGAGCAGAGAAGGGTAAGTGAATAATGAATGACGGCGATTGAAAGCACAACTCGTCGAATGGCCCCGTGTTTGTGTTAGATGCCGCCGCAGATTACCCTTTTGTTAATCAAACAACGCTTATTGAATATTACTTAATTAATCTTTCGTATTTGACTTTGGAATCTTTGAAAACAAATACAGACGGAACAGAAAAGAGAGTGAATGAACTTTACGACAAAAGCCTGCCCGAATTGCATTTTCCTTTTAGGGTTGGTTTTAAATTGAAAGCAATTTCGTTCTAATCGGTTAGAGTGTATACAAAATAAGTTTTTTAGGTTAGAGCGTTTAAAAATTGACGAGATCCATTAAAGTTAATCGTCCATAAGTCAGGCCTGCGGCTGTGTTCGGATTCGATCGATGGGCATACACAGCCGCTTACAATCAATACATCAGCGTTTATGTTACGCGTAACTACCGATGATCTTCATTTATCATATTGTAGTCTAGCCGAAGGTGACCAGACCTCATCGATCGCTCGGGGGTGGAACACTGGAATCGAAGGGTGTTTTCCATATTTTTATGAATGTGTCAATGGGCAAAGAATAACTTTTATAGACATAGCGTAATCATTTTTCAAATGACAGACAGACATGAACAAGTTATACATATATACCACAGATGCTATAAAACAGACTGTACACAACTGAGTTAAACCTCACGGAAATTCATGAAACCTTTAACGTTGTATTTTTTTTTAAACTTGCAATGACCACGCTTTCTACATACTTGCAGGCGATTTTTATGACAATTTAAATGTTTAATATAACTCTGATTACTATGCATGCCATACCACGTGAACTCATTATTTTTCAAGTAATTTGTTACATTCCATCCGAAACCAGTTTTCGAGCCGTGCATGGCATTAAAACACTTAAAGCAAATATACATAATTACCAATAGCCCGAGAGATCTGTTCGAGACGAGAACCTCCATATAGAAGTTACCGATGTTATCAGCAACAATAAACAATATCAAATGATTTATATTTGCATATTACAAGATAGAAGCACAAACATTAAACATCTTACATCTCCTTTGAAGAAAAAGGCAAAAACAGAATGAATTATGATTTCACATAAAGATAAAATACAATCTAAGCCAGCGCGCCAAATGGTGAAGAAAAAATGTAATTTTCTTGGAAAGAGATACAAAACAGTACAAGACAAGGAAAGGAAATGGGAGCAAGTGCAAGTGCGGTGAAGAACCCTTGTTTTTATTTTACGAGTATTTTAACTTCAAGCCCGAGACAAGGACTAGGAATTTATGTCATATCGAGTTCGCCTTTTACAGCATGTAGGCTGCTTGCCAATTCATAAAAGGTTGTAAAATGGACGCTATTTCAAGATCATACCTTGGCTTATCTCGTATTCCATGTGACAGGTATCAATTTCTTCATGGTCTGCTGCTTATGATGTTTCCAGTTTAATCCAAATGTGTAAATAGAGAGGCGACGCTGCTGCACAGTAATGTGTTTTCCAAGTCCGCTTACTTATACTCTCTGTTATTATACCACTATTTGATTTGTTGAAGGTAAACTCTATTAACAATTATTTTTACAAGCACAGCTTTTAATGTCAGTGTGTGAAACGAAACGACAAAATCTACCTCGATCTATGGGTAACGTCAGCAATTTCTGTTTCGCATAACCAAGCTCTCATTACGCTCTATTCCTCCAATCGAGCTAGGAGTAGCGTAGTATTTCTCTCTATAATAATAATAAATCAATGGTTTAGAGTTTGTACAACACAAAAGAGATGAAAATCGTCTTGATAGTCAGTATCATCATCGAATAAAGCCGTTTTTAAAAGAACCGCTAGCTGCAATAAACTTATTGTACAATGCGCGGTCGTGAGCGTGCAAACAACAGCAAATAAATTAATGATTGATGAAAATTATGGCGCTATTGGTAGTAAAGATGGCGTCCACATCATTAGGTTCGGTCGATGTTATGAATTTTTCATGAAATATGAGTGAGAATATCTGAGTTTTATTGCTATATTCTGAATTGTTTCAAAGTCTCTTTGTTTTCAATTCTCTTATAAATTGTTTTGTTTTGGACACTCAACCCCTCCCAGTCAAGTATACAAGCCTTTATACTCGAAGTTATTCAAATTTTAAACATAGTTATTCTAGTACCTATGTAGGTATAAATTAAACTTACTACTTTATGTACCCACCAGTGGGTAAATGCGGGCTGATTTATGATGAAGATGATGTTGTCTGTATATTTACTACACAAACTATAACTCATAGTTTGAGTTCTAAAACGTGTGTCCACAAACCTTCACGTTTTTTTTTCAACTATCGATCGATATAACATTTTATAAAACAACACGCCTTTAAAATGCTTGACCCATTTACTTGTTTATTATGCATGCTGCCAATTTACTTTATTGATGTAATATTATAAGGTCATTAACTTTTTATACCTGATGCCTTTTTGATGGACCGCCTATAATTATTATACGACGGGACCACAGTCCTGTAACTATTCTAAAATTATACCACGTCGGTTAAAAAATAATCTTTTCCTTTGAGAACGTTCTTAGATATAAAATTGCTTAATTGGTATCTTTTATGTCGTTAATTTTTACTCTCGGAGGTTTTTACATCTTAAGCAATACTAGTTTTAAATGCGGGTGCTATATCACTTTATCATAAAAGAAGAGCGTATTAATCCGAAATAAACGTTATAATAGCAGATTATGTACAGAACGGCTTCATCGCAGCTCATAAAAGTAAATTTCACTTAACTTTCTGCTCACATTTACGGACATAATAATGTCAACCGCGATATAAAAGCTGTACCAAATCGGGCTGTAAGCCACGTCCTAACATTGTTATAAATGGCCGCAAACGCATTCCGAATTTGATCATGTAGCGAATAAATTAAATGGGGATACAATCAAGGATTTAATAATGCTGCTTCATTCTGCGTCCCACGCGGGTTGGTGTTACGACGCATGTGCGACACCTCTGTGCGTCGTCCAGGCAGCTGTCACCCGGCCCCGGCCTACGAGTTCTCGGGCATGGTCTGCTATACATGGAGCCCGCATATAACGCTGTGGCATATTGTGCGGCCTATGGCGCGACCGCATATAAATGCTCCGAGAGCAAATAAAACGGTGCTATAATTTCAAATCATACGAACAGAGAATGGGTGTGGACGGCGCTCTCATTGTGTGGAAATGATGTAACCGCTATTAAAAGTGTGGGCCGTATCCCTTGAATATTTCTTGCAACGAAGACGTAGGGTTATATCGGTATTTTATATCTTGCCGGAGACAATAGCATAAATTTCCTGCGTGAAAACTGGCTCTGTATGTTAAGTACTCTCGGAACTCCATTTCAATGTTGACTGCGATAGTTTGAATTGATGTCATAGGCGATTATGATGTTTGCAACGAAATACCTACGAGTTAACGTGCTTTGTGTGAAAACTTTCGATATTTAAAGCCTGAAACGTAATTTTCGTAATTTATTCGTAATTTTTCACAGTTCATGCTGATTGGACCTACAAAAATCGAGAGATCAGTAATAATTTAAACAATGTTATAGCATTCGAGAATGAATAAAGTTTATAGGAGTACCATTCAGATTCACAGTGACACACAAAACAACAGCTATAAATTTAAGAACACTCGTGTAATATAAAACGTCGATTTTATGAGGCAGTGTTTAGGAACTAATATTTTAGGAATCTCGTAAAGTTAGAAACAAAATATAATAATGAATTTCCAACTACAGGGAGAAGTGGCAGATCGGAATAGTTGAAGGATAGTTTTTCGATGTGCGTCTGAATACACATTTAACAATTTTTGAAAACACTCTTGATTCCAAGAAAACTCTGTGAAGTCATAAATACATAGCCAAATTTAAATCATTTACTATGTAACATTTACATACAGGCCCATATATTGCTACTGGCCCCACTCTGGGATATCCTGTGTCGTGGGAACCAGAAACAGCGTCGTCACAAACACGTAAACATTCAAGATCTGAGAGGTTTTTTTTCTTCCTCCCCACATCCCCAGGTGGGATTCGAATCAGAGACCACTCGCTTGGCAAGCACAGCCTCGACCACAAGACAGTATCATTATAACAATTATTACAATTATTATTAAATCAAACCCATTTTGACTTTGCGCAGTCGTTCATTTTCCTAGAAAGACGAGCAGGTATTGTATTACAATTTACCACAACACGACCGTTAAATGACCACTGAACCTCTCATGTTTCTACAATGAAGCAATTCGAAGAATTTTAGAGAGTTGTTTAAAAAAACTGCTTAGTTTACGTTAGAACTGATCTTATAATAATTGAAACAAAAAGTAAAACATACACCGTGTTACTACAAAAAAATAACACATAGTTTAACCTCAAAACAAACGTCAAATCCTATACATTTTTGTATAGGATTTGACGTTTTTAATTTTTTGTGGTAAGACCGTTAGGGTCTGACCACAAAAATGAAAGTCCTGTTTAACACACTTTAAAGGGTTTGTCTAACCTCTTTTGTAGTATCAAGGTTATAATTAAACCCTATCCGTGCTACTACAAAAAATATTAAACATAATTTAACCCCAAAACAAACTCAAATCCCGTACATTTTTGTCTTCAAACAAGTTTTCAATAAGAGTTGATTTTTTGTACCTATAGTAAGACCCTTTTTGATTAGCAACCATTTAGGCAATTGTATCCCCACCCATTAAAAACCGTTGATCCATGCCAACCAATAAAAGTTGTTCCGATGGCCATCTCTAATCTTCATAATCAGTAACACTTGAAGGAAGAAATCTCTTTTTAGAGATAAGCTCGCCTTTGCTTATTACATTTATTTTAATTGTCTGTAATCTTATATTATCTATGCAATAAAGAATATTAACATGAATAACACTTCCCGACAGCTTCAGCTTCACAATGCGCGAGTTACTATAATGAGGACCCGAATGGCCGAGTCGGCAGTGACCCTGCCTACGAAGCCAAGGGTCCCGGGATCGAGTCCCGGTGGGGGCAAGTATTTGTTTCATGATAACGGATGTCTGCACCTTAGTCATGGTTGTTTATCCATCTAAGTATAATATTTATCTATATAAGTATGTCTATTGTTGTCTATTACCCAAGGTACAGGGAATCCTAGTTTGGGGCTAGATCAATGTGTGTAAAATAGTGTCTAAAGTATTATTATTATATAAAAATACCCTAAAGATGTCTATCATGCATGATAGAACTGGCTAGGGCACAACGCTCAGTACCTAGTCTTTTGCTTAAGAAGCCATAAGGATACCCAACCCCCGTGGGCTCATGCGCTAAATGTACGTCAGCTGTTCGTGCATGAATGCACTAGTGTATTATAAGTCATGAGTTATCCATTCTAGGCTGTCCCTCAATAATATAAAGGGGGGGGGGGGGGGGAGCAAACTTTTCTAACAAAAATAAAAATTGTAGCCAAAAAAACAAACATATATTTAATTTCCATAAATTCATCATAACTTTAAAACGTTAAGAGCCATAGAAAAACTGTAAAGAGAAAAATGTTAAATAATAATTTATCTATAACTTTAGTTATGCCGACTTTTTTAATAAAACTGATAGCTCATGAGCAAAATTTATTTACAGTACCACCAGACGAGCCCATCAACACATCGACCGTCCGTATGTGTAATACTAACATTTTGACAGACGTCATCGTGGACTGTCAACATGTTAAGATTGTAGAAATTTGGACTGTAATAGGTCGTTAATTCATCGTAAGAAACAATAAAATCCTTTAAGTATAATGTAAAAATTGTTTATTTCATTACTAGGTACAAAATATTGAAACGGTTTTACTTATTTTCTACAAGAGCACTTGCAATGTGTAGTGAAATTCTGTGAAATTTTAATGCAACTGCATAGTTTTAAACACTTCTGCTCGCATCGACACTTGATTGTTATTTGAAACGCTGTAGAAACAGTAGGTTTATTAAACCAAACTAATAGGAATTTGTCAGCTTCTGTTTTTTTTACTCGTTTGGATCTGGCTTATTCATTTCTGCCTCATGCGCGAAAGCTTGGATACTGACTTGACTTACTGAATATTATCTTCGTTATGTCATTTATTGTATCCTCTTTATGAACTCCATATTTTTGAATGAAAATATGTTCCAGTGACTTTAAAATCTATTGCGTCCAAAGAAAGGCGTGTAAATGGCTGATCCATTTTATTCGTCATTACTTTGTTACAGGGTCAGGACTCTTTTTCCAAGCATCAAAATGCAATTTTCTTGGACTTTTCCTTAATTGAAGAAGTTGAGTCTTAAACAGTCAATGCGTAACAAAGAGGCTGGGCATCGCTTCTCAGGGGTCCAAGATTTATTGTGATTCATTCAACCTCAAATAGACTCTTTTTGTCTCCTGTGATGAACCAAAATAACGACTACATCAGCGTCAAGTGAGGAGTGATACCGTCTTTGCTTCTTCTTTCTTCTTTCTTTGCGTGTAGCACATGTACTCATCCTTGTGTCAGCTTCTTCATGGTCGCATTTTCCTGAGATGTTATTTTCATGCCCCAAATGCCTTACATTTTCTTCTGAAGTGATGTTAAAATTATTTTGTAATTATTTGTAGGTTAGAAACAGTTTCTTCACTCAAATATCTAAACAATTCCTGATTGTTTTGAGAGTTCCGCAGGAAATTAGACCATTATTTTGGCAGACTTACATTTGGACCAATTTTTTATCTAGCACCATGGCCCGGATCGTCACGCATCAAATTTATGGAAACTTCACTATAAGAGTCCCAGACAATGTGTAGTGCCAGTGTTTTTCTCAACTCTCTGCCTCATAGAACATATCTGAAAGTAGTCTTCAAATGTTTGCAGTGCAGTCATACAGCATGTCGAATGCGGCGCAGATTTTGTCGTGTGAGAGTGAGGGTCAGAGCTATATATAGCGCATACCTCTGTCCTTTCTTTCGAACTCGCAGATGGTTGATTCACAAGAACTGCTTCTAAAACCCTAACTTAAGTGGAGAAAATACAATAATTAATATCACAAGATTAAAACATGCTTTCATATTGTGAGATAATTTGCTCGCAAACCCTTGATTTTTCACTATAAATCATAACATTCAAAGTTCAAAATAATTTCATACATTTTTTTTTGTTCGGTCCTTTTTTTTCTAAAGCTTTGAGTAATATCAAGAACCAATCCGGGTTCAAATACTTTTTTTTATCACGACATGTAACTCCCCATGTAATTTTGTATGGGGATTCATACCCACTATAGGAGTGTCAATAATAATGCACCGAAAAATTGTCAACTCTTCTGATGATATTTTCTTTTCATTAAGGTCTTAGGAAGGTTCTTAAGGAGAGAGAAAAGTTAAAAACGCGAAGGGAACAGCCGGAAAACCGAAAAATCATTTAGTTTGGGGATTTTCTATGAAAGTCAAGATAGGGTCGCGCATCCAATATGAAATTTCAGCCATTTTTTTTTCTAAAATTTTAAGCGGCCAGTTTCTTTGACGGAACAACGTCGACGTCTCTGTCGGATCAACTAGTATTTTATATTATAGATCGAAGAATGGAACGAATTGCAACAATAAAATAAAGGTCCTTATTGTCGCTAATACTCGTATTAGTCTGGTTTTACTAGTAGGTACTCGTAGCCCCCATTATAAAACAAATTACAACTACTGTCAAAAATTCTTCACTACAAACCACTATGAATCTTTTTCAGTCAATTCTACCGTTTGTAGTAATAACCTTACATCCCTTAAAATGAGAATTATTTAGTAAAAATACTTCCAAACAAGTTTTTCTCGGCTTTGTCACCTATAATAGCTATCTGGTAGCCTAAACTAATTCAAAGTGGTCCAATCACGGAAGCCACAGCGAATCGCCTGACAACTTTGAGGCCTAATGCCACTGCAGTCAAATGCCTGTGATTGTGGGCAATTTTCGCATTTCGAATCCGATGCAGCGTCAACCGCGCTCCTAACGGTTTATGCAGCACAGGAATCGCCATTCGATGCACTCTGCCTTGGCTGCCTGCTATCTCCGCAAGCTTGTGTAATCTCGAACACAGCGGTGCATGAGAATGTACAAAGTACTGGATGCGTTCGGAATAACAAGAAATTGTGCGAATAACAGTACACGCAAATGTACTAGTTCTGACGATAGCATCTAGAATTCTTGCTAGGAAAGAGATTCCAGATTGTGTGAAATGGGTCAACGGCAAGGCCTTATCCAATATCATCATACGGCTTTATCGCACTGACTACGTAATTCGAAAACACGGCTTCTGCACGCTTTGAAATACACGAGGAAGCTACTCAATAATGATACTTATCGAGTTTCAATTTGAAATTGATAAACAAACATCGGTAGACTCGAGTGCTCATTTAGACTGAGTGACGTTTGGTAATCAAAAAGCTGAGGCGGTTGAAATAACAAAGAATTGATTGATTATCCAAATTGAAGCATGCGTCGTTAGGAACCGCAACCATGCGCGCATCTGTCGCACGCTTCGGGGAACTTGTGGCTCTCACAAAAACTGACAAGCCATCGATGAAGGAAGTAGACAAACTCAACCATGAGCTCGTTAGAGAGAGATGGAAAACGAAATACACAAACAGTTAATATACATTTACAGGAATTTTGTCAAGAGTTCGAGACCCAAAATGGGTTACGTCATATTCGCAGGTATGAGATGTGACGTAACTCGTGTATTTTTATCATATTCGCATCTGAAAATTCAGGTTTCCTTATTAAATAACTTTGGAAGTGAACGTTACTCAATAACAACTTATATATAACTTTCGTAGTTTTATTTTTTATTCTTATACATAAGGTAGTTCCAAGCCGTATTTTAGTAATATTGGATCTTAAATCAACTACCAAGTGCATGTTGTGATCAAAACGTGAACAATGGAAATATCATTAAACTACGGCTGCTGCACGAATCACTTAGATCGAGATTCTGATTTCTCTCGTGAGAAGGCATTTCCTTTGATCCGAATCGATACACCATTACATTCCTGACATTTCGACGCATGATATTTATTGATGAGATTAACTGGTCAGATTCTGTATTACTACCAGTCTACGATATTAGACTAAGAAGCGCTTTCTCATCTTTATCTACGTCTTACTTCAGAATTTGATCTCTATAGAAAGTGCGTATCTCCTATATTAAGCTATATATGCACAGTTATCAAGATTTGCAACCCATTGTGGGTACATATGAAAAGAAAGGTGGTATGCCGAAATGTATAAAATTTAAAGATGTATTTTGCAGATGGAAGGAAAATCTTATTATTGTCATAATCTTTCTAACTACCATTGAAAATATACTTCAATGAGATACACAATTATCATGATAACTACTTTAAGTAAAGTAAATATTGTAAAATTATAAACACTAAACCTACATATCTTGTGAAATTAACGACTTCAGATACGAGTTTATTAAAAAGCAACAGCTCACAGCCAGCACTATCAGCGCCATATATCAAACGAATAAAAACAAGAAGAACAATTAAAGCGTTCATAACTAGGAATGTAAATGGCCAGCTTTATTTACTTAAGTCGGTTCGGAACAAACAGTAGCAGCTAAAAGCAAAGACATGCGTTTAATCCAACGCAAACACAGGTTGAAAGAATTAGACGACAGACCGCTTTCGGATCTACCCGCCATATAAACACCATAAACCATCCCTCTAGGTAAACAACAGAGACAACAGAGCTCCAGCACGTAAAGTGAGGTAATCCCCGCCTGCACCGCTTGCCTAGCCCAGGCCTGTTAAGGCGAAGATCATAGAAGACTAGATTATCGATGACAAAGTTGGAAAGCTCAGTCAAAACGAGTTGGTGGTGACATCTAGATACCAAAAGTGCCTTTTTTTGTGATTCCTAAAAAAACAGTTTCATAGCATAAACAGAGCATGAACAGAAAAAAGACTGATGACAGAGGAATTTCTTACAGTCCTATTTTAGTCGATAGATGAAGGTTGACCTCGGTACGAACGGGAACGTGTACAGAAGCGAGATTAAAAATGTCTTAGTTCACATAGACCGAACAATGCTTCTAAGAAACAAAGACTTGATTGTCCCAGTCTAGACCAACCCGTTTGCAAAGGGAAAAAAACAACAAATTCCAGGCCTTGAAATTAGAGCTACACGGAATGTCTCCTTAAACGGAGCACCCCCACTGAGTTGTAAAAGTGGGCGTGTATTCTAGGCACTTACTTTAGTAGTGCTTCTAATTGTGAATACAACCCACCCAACAGGGTTCAGGGTGCAAGTTGTGCCGGGGAGGGGACCATCGCGACCGAGATTGTCTTTCAAAAGAGATGTAACGACAGAAGTACAGACAGATCTTATACGGATCTGTTTCTGATAACAAACTGAAACTAAAGAGAATCCTCAATGAGTGTTTGTTGAGAAAATTGGACAGATAAGATCTGTTTCTTTCAGATTTCTTTAGAAACTTTAGAGAAGAATCAGGTTTCAATAAAACCTAATTAAAAATCAAATAAATGCATTTACAATACGGGGAGGCAAATTCACAAGAACATAAGGATTGACTCAATAGTTATCGATTATGACTTTGAAATCAAAATGACCACATAACATAAAATTGCCCCATATGGGGTGGCAGAAGATCAATTGTACCAATTTAAACCAGTAATAGCCGTAATGTATGTACCCGAAAAATTTAATATTTCCCCGTGAAATATAGTGTATCATCGCGATGAAACAAAAGTTACCACAGTTAATGCGGGCTTTAACGAAACATTTTCATTTGCATGCAAATGTTCTGAATCATTTCCATGTGATTTGAGTCTTCTCCATGCCATTTAACCGCAAGTATAAATTCATACTCGTATTTTTGCCGGAAGCTACCTTTCTAGGTAGAAGAAAGTGTATAAGTTCTTAATTATCTGAAAAAAGCAACACGTACAAGTCGTAGTAATCTTTTTGTCTGAATTTTAAAGCCTTAGCCACACTAACACAATTTGAGGTAAATATTTTTAAATATCAGCGCAGCTAGCAGAAAAATATAAATGATTTTACACTAATATTTTTCAAGCGGCCTTTGTCAATGTTTATAAATGTTGAATAGTAGACC
Organism: Argyresthia goedartella; assembly: GCA_949825045.1. Lineage (NCBI taxonomy): Eukaryota > Metazoa > Arthropoda > Insecta > Lepidoptera > Argyresthiidae > Argyresthia > Argyresthia goedartella. The sequence goes on along the minus strand of OX463829.1, from coordinate 18,443,814 downwards.
ATCATATTTTATAGAGCAGTTAGATGTGTATCTTTAGAAGCTTAGGTATGCAAAGAGTGCAACACAGTATTAAAACCATAAATAAACCAGTAACCACAACGAAAGTTCTACCTGCCTAAGTTTAATATATAGCCAATTAACTTGGTGTTCAGCTAAATAAACTGACATGAAGATAGCACAAGAAACAGTAATGCTATTGCCAGCGCCAAGCCGCAACACTCGCCAGATATAAAACTACCAGTTTGAGTAAGAGTGTTCTGAATAGGAAACCTCCTGTCAGCGAATACACAATTTAACTCAACTGGTTTATCGACTGTGAACTCCAAACGGGCTTAGATATTGTAGCTGCGATGACAAGTACAAGAGTATTTGATTTATGCCGCTGACTACCTCGCTGCTCAACTAGAAAGTAAGTACCTACACTCACATTAATATAGTGCGACTATAGTCTAACAGCCTGACTATAACTTATTGAATTTAGTTCGATTCCAAACGAAGCCTAATAAGGATTTATGGGAAGAGAATTGGAACAGCTCTTTGCCGCTTCAAATTATACCTATATAGTTATATAAGTTTACCTATATGTAATACTTTGCCCATTCGTTAATGGTCATCTGAATTATCCACTATTCATCTGTCCGCCGTTGCGTTTGTTCCTCAATTTACTATAGGACAGCCAAAGCAACCACACAAATGTCATTGACCGCATATTGATTGCTTTAATACCACTCTCTAACATCTATAATGTGACAGCACGCAGGCATTATATCGATTGAATTCCCTGAAGTTTGAAGCGACAAAGTTTGCGAGTAAAACCCGAACTGAACCGAAGGAGCCAGATGCTGCGCACACTTGGAAACTGGTAGGGGGTATAAAAAGTGTGCTTTTAAAACCTTCAGCTATAAATCAATAGGTACGGTAGAAAGCGGGGAAGGAAGAGGAAACGTACGGCTTGTATTTACTGTGATGCTGTGCCCGCTACGCTTGGCTTGCGATAAATCTTCGGCGCTAGCTGGCTTTTGTAGTTGGCTTTATGGAAGCGCTAATCACTGGGGAGAGTGGAAATCACGAGCCAGGTGAGTTATAGCGCTGAAAAGTGGACAGAGTGACCCAGAATTCGAACACGATGGCTTTGTTTTTACCCGGAGCCTTTGTTGTTATAAGAGGAGGTTTTTGACATGTTATTTAAATATGTTTACATGATTCCTTCAAGTTTGTCTCGAGGAAATGATTGAACTGGGCAGCGCATGTATGCAAAAGTCTGTCACTGAAATTTTAAAATATATTTTGCGATGTTTGGTTTTAACCTATGGTTCGTTATAAACATAGAGATATCCTATATTAAATTACAATATTGAACATGAAGTCGGTTTTGCGGCGGATGCATCTTTGTAATGGTACCTAAAATTACGTGATGAGATACCACCGCTTAGATGAAAGGGTAATGTTTTTGTCCGCCGAGCGTTTTACGCTTCGATTGGTATCCAATTTAAGTTGCGAGAAACCTCTGTCGGTGGAGCTACCTGCTCCTTTGTCACGTGGTCACGCACCACTATCCAAGTGTCCAGCTTAGAAACAGGTTACGTCAAGGTCTTCAGACCGTACAAAGGAATCAATTTATTTACAATCCATCCGATTATTTCATAGTCTTCTGGCTGCTGTACACTCTCTAGCGAGACATCCCGACGCTGATCTATGCTGCGATTGCGATACAAATATCTGATATTGGTAGTCTGGAAAACGCAATGTACTCATCAGCCTCGGGAAAGCTCGCGCGAGAGCCTGCGGCATCAACTAATCTTTTTGCTTGCCTCGGGAGCCACTGATCTTCCTTTCATATCTAGCTACGTACATTTTATTGAATGTGGGGTACATGTATCTAAATATAAAGCGAAGAAGCAAACATAGCATTACAATTTTTCCTATATGGGGTTGCATAGACAAAGTTGTTATAATATACCAGTAGTTGGCTCGCTTTGAGATTATTGCTGCATCACCGATATGCAGCTATAATCTTTAATTATTCTCAGTCTGAAAACTGTGCGCAATTAAAGTAGGTCACTTGTCATAAAACAATGATCCAATTAAGGCCGTCCCAGGATTCAACAGGTTGAAAAGAGACAGTGTCGGTATTATAAGCAAAGCTGAATGCATAATTGTCACATAAAATATTAACAATGACAGTGAAGAACAAAACGGTACTTAAGCCGATAAAGCAAAAGTAGGCTACCTAACTACAGCTCAGCACTTTGTACTTAAAACTACTAGGATAGTTAGTATAGTTACACACTTAACAGCTTAGCTAGCTGGGTTTTGAGGAAAGCAATTCCAATGCATGCATTCGAACTTGTTTGTTCCAATAGAAGTAGGTCACTAATTTCTCTATCCACACACTGTTGCAGGAAACTTTGTTTGTGTCTGTTATTGTAATGCTAGACCGTGTTGGGACAACCACAAACTATAGTTTCAGAACTAGTACATGGTCAGATACAAAAGTTTGGACGTGCATAATATACATTCGTTATATTAGAGAGGGGTACAATCAAACGAGCGATTAAAAAACTAATTGAGCAAATTCGACGAACTTTGTGGCGGTTGTGGCTCTGTCTCTGGATAAAGAAAAAAATCCCCAGGTCTTTATTGTTTGTGACGTCGTTGTTTCTGTTTGCCACGACAAAGGGTCGTGAGGCCAAGTGGATCCTAGTGTGAGGCCAGCAGCAATGTATGTGCCTCTATGTAAATGCTTATGTTTATGTTTAATGACATGAACAGCGGATTTACCTGAAATGAGAGAAAAAAATACTAAATTGCGCGTCTAAATCACCGAATTACATGACAAAAAAATCGAACGCTCTCGGTCTAAGGTGTGTGTCGCGGACTAAGGTTTTCAAGTTGCTGTTTTTCAGATTTCTAGTCGCGCAATTCAATGAGTTTTCGGACAAAACCGGTATTTCTAGTGGCACCCAGTTTGTCGCGCAATTTTATCAGGCAAAATCATTATTTTAGCAATCAAAAACTTGATCTACGGTCATACCTTTAAATACTAAATCCGATTAAAACTAGTGGTGTTGCTTTTGGATTATGTTTCGCTTAAACAAAAAGGTGTTTGAATTTTAAACCTTTTCAAAAGATTTATGAATATCTTTTCTTCTTAATTAATTCTTTTAACACTATAAAAACTGGCTAACTACAACTACAGGGTTTCGTACCAATAGCATTTAACTTCTTTACCCTACAGGTTTTGATTCCAATAGCTTCAAAGGATCACAGGAACTGAGTGATAGATGTTAATTTAAACTTAGACGTTCACGTGTTCTGGAAAAAAAAGTTCTTGACAAACGGACCGACGGAAGGATAACTAAGTGATCCAAAATGGTTACTTTATTCCTTTTAAGCTACGGTACCCTAAAAATTAACTAAACTAGTCTTAACTAAAAACACCAAATTGAAGTTCAATCCGCATTCGAAAGTGAAAAGTGACTGATCATGATCAAAATCAACTTTGACTATGTAAATCCTCACACGCACGAATCACATTACTATTGATTTGATACGAGCCCAAGTCAAGCACTTCTAGATAAGGCAAGTTCAATACGCCAGACAATTGAGCTCAGCTTGATAAATGGCTTTATGAAAAAGATGTCAAGCGGATTCTTCGATAAACATTTTTGAATTCGAAATATCTAAACACCTATAAATTCCATCCAACTATAAATCTACCACTGTAGATAATGTAGACTAGAATGCAGTAGTATACTGAATCCCTAGATGAAAACCAAAAATGTTTATCGTCTGACCCAATAGGAGGTCCTAAATCGGTTAATCGGTAGTTACTAAGTATTCCAGTAAGACTTGAGCTCTATAAAGCAGTTCTTGTCCACACGACTGGTCTGATATATTATACGAAGTGGGAGGAGAAGTAGCTCTATGCTAGCTGGTTATTGTAGGCTATACCTCTGCATTGGTTTCTGTATCACCGACAAGATATCAGATACAGATTGTTGGACAGATAACGCCGATCATGCCGTAAGAAATATCAGAGAATTAATTACTTACAGAAGTAATACGATTACGTCTCGAACATTCTTTCGGTAGCTTACTGGCCTTTCTGTTGTAAATTATTATGAGTAAAATAGGTTGTAACGGATATTAATTTCGTAATTGTTACCTGTTCGAGAAACTCTATTTAAGAATCAGAAAACGAAATATTTCTCGTTCTTTACAGTGACAATAGAATTACTCAACAGGGTGCATTGCATTTGTCGTGCGTGAATGGCAATGCCACGCGGCATCACAACTAAATTGGAACTTCCGCTAGATTGCAACCTATTAATAAGAATTCTACAGCTGCATTCATACGTTTCGCTACGCATATCGCTAACATTCAATCGCTCGTATGAATGGCATACATTACACAGCAAATATCGTCTAAGAACAGATACGCTTCCTGTAAAAAGCCAATTAGAGTATCAGCCGCACGCCCCGGACAATGGCAGCAGCGTTGGACGCGTTCCATTCCCAACCACAATGCACAAATTATAAACAGTCCACTTGCTTTAATACACAAGCACATCACTTCCTGTGGCACCCATTGTCACTTTTCAATACAATAACTTTTATTGAAAGCAACGGCGATACTAGAAACGTGGACCGATTTCGCCAACCCATGAATAGGAGGCGGCAGCATTTTATTGTGGGTTTCGGGCGACATTGTTATGAGCGCAACCAATTCCAATAGCACCGATTTCCGCTCTATATCAAAAGAATTCAATGTTCACGATGTTTTCGAAATGTCTCCAAAGTTCTGATGTAACTACAAAAGCTCTATTATGGAGTTGACTTTCTTTTTACACGACAGATTTACTTAAGAAGTTAAATTTGACAGTTTAAGTAAGCCTATTCTCATGTGGTTACTCGATAGAAACAACAATATGGAGAAGTACAATATACCTTTGCTGCTAGGAGGAAGTAGGATTTTCCTGCGATAGAAATTACCTGCAACAATAAACATCTTTCTTTATAAATATATAAAACAAAGTCGAGTTTGTTACACTACTTATAACGCAAGAACAGCTGGAGCGATTTTATTGATCTCTTAATTGTTTAATTCGTCTCCGCCCTGAACAGCAGAATAACTATTAAAATATCGCAAAACTTCACGGGGAAAATATACAGATAATGTTTGGAATATTAGCATCTTCCGCAATTGACAGCACCATAGACTGTTAGGCATAAAATAAACATGTACATAAGTACAGGCACATACATTGCTTCTGGCCCCACACTAGGATACCTTGTGTGGTGGAAACGAGAAACAGCGACGTCACACACATCTAAACATCCAAGACCTGTGGTTTTTATTTTTCTTTACCCCCAGCCGGCGTGGCATGATTAGGTAGACGGTACTAAGTTCGCGGGGACAATTCGTTTGAAATGAGTAATGAATAGCGGATGTCAGACATGCGATAGTATGTCTTACAATGACAAACAGTGCAGTAACGAATGATAAAATGTTTTTAACTGAATAGGTAACAAAACACATGTCTAACAATTGAATGAAGATAAGATCGACCAATAAGCATGTTTTTTTTTCATTTTCAATTAATATTAACACGGGCATGTGAAAAAACTTTAATAAGTGAGTCGGAGCGGCATTTATGTCATCATATCAATAGTTTTAAAGTAGCATTTGAGTTGTCATCTAGAGTAATAATAATAATAATAATAATAATACCTTGGACACCTTTTACACACATTAATCTAGCCCCAAACTAGGATTCCCTGTATCTTGGGTACTAGACAACGATATATATACTTATATAGAGAAATATTATACTTAGATAGATAAACAACCATGACTAGGGTACAAACATTCGTTCTCATCAAACAAACATTTGCCCCCACCGGGACTCGAACCCGGGACCCTTGGTTTCGTAGGCAGCGTCACTACCGACTCGGCCATTCGGGTCGTCAATTATAGAGTGATTTCATTTATAACTTGATCTGCGTTCAGTAAATAATGTTGTTTAATTAATTAAAAATTAATTATCGGTCAATTGCGGGTCGGACTCACACAATAAGGATTCCCTACCATCGTACAAGATCAATTAACCACTAAAACTATTAAAACAAAAGTGAAAAGAGAATTATATTACGTCCAAACGTGGACAGCCTAACCAAGAACCCTAAGATTGAGAAACTGATATCAAACAAATTGCGCCATCACAACCATGTGATAAGCTGCAAAATCTACGATCATATTTGAATCATAATATGGTGTGTTATATCACGACTGGTGTTAAAACACGTCTCTTGTATGGGGACCCCCTTTCATTGATAAAATCTCGTGCAGTTCATTATTTGTTGCTGAAGCAGCAACAGAAATACACATTCTGTAAAAAATTCAACTTTCTACCTATTTTTGTTCATCAGATAGAGCCCGCCCATGGACGGACGGAGACGGACAACGGAGGCTTTAGTAATAGGGTCCCGTTTGACAACCTTCGGGTACGGAAACCTAAGAACTACTGAATGGTTACAACTCGTAGGTAGACTCTTTGTTAAGGCCAGCCATCTGTCAAAATTAGAAGATTCAAATAAGGTGTAGATTTTCTCATAATACTTGTCCCTCTTCTTCTTTGAAGCAAAATATTCAAGCAACGTTGCTGCCCTCATTCTCGGGTCCAATATCAAGAAGCTAAAAGCTATCACGTATTATCCTAACACATGAAGTAATCAGTATGCATGTCCCGTCACTTATGAGTCGTTGGCATGCTTATCATCACGAATTGAATACTTATTACAAGTCATTGGAAGGCGTTTATGTGGCGTATACTTATAATCATGTCATTGAACTCTATTGTTAAGTCTAGCTTGCCAATACAATAAAAATAGTCACGTTTTAAGACCGTTTCAATCTATCAAAATTCACTAAATCTGGCATTACTTTCAGTTGGAGAAATAAGGTACAGGCATCAAGTAAAGGTTAAGTCGGGACAGACTCCTCTTGCGACGATATCCAAGAGATTAGGTCCTCGTTCTAAAATAGCTTCTGAGCCGAAGAAAACAAGACTCAGGATTAGTGACCCTTACGACCTCAGCTTAAACAGTACTGCGTAGAGTATATATATAAGCTGAGGTCATAAGGGGACATAATTTTCACGCAACAACCCCCCTCGGTGTCCACTAAGAGGATTAGATGGTTGCGGCTACCATAGAGAATTCTTCAAGAACGTAGCCTTGGAATATTTCGATGCGAGTTGGGCGATAAGAAAATTACAATTTGAAATAATAAGTCTTATCCGCCTTTTTAAGTTTCATGAAGCATGCTCGAAGCGGGCAAGTCACTTGCGCGTGATGATGAATCTTAATCTAGTGCTTTTATTAGTATCTCAATTACAAAGGCTTTAAGTGGTCAATAAAATTATACACTGATCATAATATTATGATTAGTGTAGAATCTTATTGACCACTGAGTCATGAGAAGATACATATAGGTATAAAAGAATTAAAATGGAGTTTTCAAAGGTATGTTTAAAACTTGACAACAAATAAATAGAACGTCGAGCCTAACATAAACTTCGGACCCTTATCTCTTTAATTAAAATAAAAGCATTAAAAATAATTTATGCAACGTTTCGCAAAAGCCAAATGCAGCAACAATAAGAATACCTCATTCCAAACTTAACGTCACATAAAGTCGTGGGTGAGGAGGACATTGCAAAGAAAAATAAAATCTTTTTAATTTAAAAACAGAAAGACAATGAACAAACACAGCTGGAAGAATGCAAAACGAAACGAAATAAAGAGAGAAACCCACAAGCGCTGTGACGCCAACGTTAAAGCGATGCTCGGTAGTCGAACAGCAACGTAATTTATGTGGAAACAAAGTGTCAGGGATAAAAGAATTGTCACGTCACGTGCGATAAACGACGACCCGGCCAAGGCAGGAATGAGCTAGGGTATTCTCAGGAGCAAAGGCCGCAGCACAAGCAGAACGCCGGAAAATCTTTTTATTTAGTGAGCAGATTTTTCAGAGCGGGATGGCGGATGTCTGACGTGGCCAGATCGCCCCATCCGATTCTACTTACGGCATCTGATAAAACTTCGTCCACGAGAGGAACTTCGTGATGTATATCGACGCGTGCGTAATTCGGAGTGGGCGACCAAAAGGAAGCGCAGGCTTTATTGCACAAACAATTTTCGATGCCGGCGGCGATAGTCTGCGAATAGTTGTGGAGCCAGAGAGTGCACACGAGGCACTCAACATAGCTTTTACTGTAGCTCGAATAAACATGTCCGATTGACACGATTAATGGGCGAAAACACTGATATTTAGGAGTCAATTAAGAATAAACATGGTGGGATGCCCGCCGTGGATGGCGTAAAAGCAGCTAATAACCGTTTAGATAGCAGTACGGAACAGCAGGAAACCTTGTCCGAGGCGAGTCGTGGCATATTCACCGCAGGTGTCGTGGCTTTCGGTCGTGTTTACGACACTTTGCCTGTTGTTATTGATTGAATTCACCACAAATTAAAGACTTTATTGGCCTGTTTAACCCATCATTCTCTGTGCAACTGTACCACGGAGCGTCCCCGATAGAGGTTAATGTAGTTTATGACTTTCCTGTCTTTGATCCTCCAGATTCGTTTTGTTTTCTGGTTATATCGCGCGAGTTAACGAATCCCTGCTCATTTTATTAGCTAATTCGCTGCGGGAGTGAACTGGCTTAATTAAAAACATTAAATGCGCGGCAGTTACTCGAAATGTAGGAAATTTTGACTGTAGGTAGGCTATGTTTAATACTTGAAACAAAGGACTTTCTAATTAAAGAAATGGCACTCGCAACTTGATAGCTCTTTTACGACTTACGAAGCCGCACATGAGCCGTGTAATGTAAATCCGAGAAGCATTGACGTGTCGATTCTAAATCTGACAGTTGAAGTTTGCCGCCTTATCTTTGTGAAAACTCGATATTAAATCGCTACAATTTATTTATTTCCAGGGTTTGTAAAACACACCGTATCATAAAAAATCAATTCGAATTAATTCCTTTTTCGTTACAAATAAAACGAAGAAACATGACACCGGTCCTGAAGATTGTATTACAATCGTAAATATTTAAAACGACCCAAAAGACGTGTCAAATCGTGAAGCCTCGTTCCTTTCTCAGAATGTCCGGAACACGTCAATTTGTATACGAATTACGTATAAATTCGTCCCCCAAGACAAGACATCTCGAACGGCGATCGTTCGTTGCGACATTTCAATAAAATTTACGATTCTGACTTAAATGGCGTGTCCGATGAACACAAAATGTACCAAAATATACTTTTTATTTTGGTCGTACACCGTGTTCGTTAAAATACCTATCTTCTCGATCATAAAACTGTCTACTCATTTACTAATATGTTGCTTGTTGTAAGGTGTAAAGAATGAACTGTAACTTCTGATTTATTTTAAACTTTTCGGACCTAAAGTGAGCATTCTAAATAGTGGCACCAAAGGCATAGCTTACTAACGTTCCATGAAATCAGTCAGGTTTTTTATACTCAGGATCCGCGTTCGAAATGTTTTAAAATAAAGTCGCTGAAGAGCGAGATAATTCCAAAATGAGTAGTATCCAGCCGACGCCGACGCCGACGCCGACGCCAACTGCACGCAACATTGGCTCATGTTATTGCCCATGACAGCAAGCAGTCTCTCTACGAGACAGACGGTCCTTCGGGTATCTTCCTAACTCGTCGTTTGATTTCTATAGCATATTTATATGTACGACACTATTTCCATTTTTCAAGGTGTAAAATTTTAATCTTGTGCCATAGTTATTATTAGTTAAAAGACTTCCATTATTATAATATAAGAGTACGAGCAGGTCTTTACATAAATGGATTTCAATCTTTGAATGTCTCTGTCTCTAACCTTAATAATATACAATAAGGATACCATTTAAAAAAATCATAAGTATGTAAGCGAAGTAGGCATAGGTTCCGAGTAAAACCCAGTGCCTCTCGGTGGGCTGTTAAACCGTAACATTGACATAGAATATTTGGTCACAAATGCAGTAGAAAAAGGCATCGAATAGGAAGCAACCGTTCCTTTACACCCCAATTGGTATTTTTGTAGGCGTTTGGCGAGCCTGTCGTCTGCTAGTTTGTGTTTACTCAGATGAGTCGAAACTTTAAAATTAGGCAGCTGATCGAGTGCCGGCTATATCTGGATTCGTAGCTGAGAAAAAATGTTTGGACAGGATCGTAAAGATGACATATTATTTTACAACCCTGTTTCAGTTTTATGTGGTTTCAAATAATTTTCCTCTCTTGAGATTTATGCGGAGAAAATGTAGAGTAGAGCTCATTATTTTTTTATAGCACCCAGCTTAAATGATTTAATTAATTGGAGTGAAATGTAGATAGAGTACAAACATAAAAGTACAAACATTCCCTCATCCCAATTGAGGTTTATAAATAATTCGATTCAATTGAGAAATCCATTCACTCAGGACATGCACGCACATGGGAATACTAATAATATGTACCTCGTAACACTTCAAATCTTTGGTTCTCTAAAATTAATGCGCACTGCGGGTCATTCATTCTCATTCTACACTTAAAATGCTAAGTTTTTTATAAGCACGACATAAGAAAGCTATTTCTTTATTTCTTTCTGGAACAACGGGGTGCCTCCAGTTTTTGTGATATTTTTACGAACCAGTGTATCGTATCGCCCCTACCCACGCTGTCCATGTCGCCCTGCATCCGTAGCATGCTCTGCGCGACTCGCGTTTACCGCCCATTTATCGCGTATATTTAGGTGGGTTTTGAATAACTTATATGATGCTAGGATACATTTATGCTGCAACGTTGTGTGTAGTCGATCGAAAGACTAGCCCGGGTCGCAGGTCTTGGGTCGCGACGTGGGTCGCGCGAGACATGCTTCTAGTGCTGGAGCCCAAATCTGACAATGATGTGATGGCCACGGTCCACTTTAGGTATCGTACTCAGTTATTGGAGAAATAACGAATGAATGAATGAACGGTGCCTCTCCAGCCAGGATTCTAAACCTGTCCCGGTATTTCAGCCGGCTTACCAGAGGGCACATGTTTTGAAAGGAGGGGGAGTGATCTGCTAGGGAAGGATAGTGATTTCAATGAACCGACTCTTCAGCCTAAAGCCAATAGTATATTAGGATATCTGGAATCCCCATTCCATGGATATTGGAGAGCAGCTGCTTTTTTCTTCAAGTTCTTGTTTTTCTTCTATTACAGATATCATTGAGCTCTCAGTTTCACTGACTACTTCTGGGATACGTTATATTTGACTCGAGGTCTTTTTGACTTCGTCCCTGTTGTGTGCTAATTCAGTCCAAAAACTATACTCGTGTTGTTGTAGGCGTCGTAGAATATGTGCACTTATATAGTAGCACATTCTTTGGTTTTAATTTGCTTGGTTAACGTTTTGCACAGTAGTAAAATTTGAATTTTTTGGTGCCTTGGCTAGCTTCTGGCGTTCTCGAGCATAGCGCTCAGGATCAAGCGTTAATATTTTCTTAGTCTAGGTGAGTTGGTTTTTGTGAGGGCTGCCAATTTAATCAGGCGAACTATTTTCTAGTCCTGGATTTCGTTATAAATTGAATTTTGCCTTAGAATTGCATATGACCTGCTGGCACCTCTTCTTTATTTTATATCTCCTAGTGTATCTTTGGTTAATTTGTTTCGAGTTGCGCTTTTAAGTGCGTTACGATTGGTCTAGATGTTGTAAATCTTGACAAACTTTTATGAGGTGATCCACGAAGGAGAGAATAAGCGGTAAAACTATTTCTTCATCTTGATCCAGTTTGATATTAGGATTTTTTCCTTCCAGTGTTAAATATTGTAAAATTTGTTAGTGAGAGTGTTTGCTATTACCCCTTTGCCTTTCTTGATCCAGACACTTTGCTGTCCGAACCATTTGATGCATTTTCATTAAAAAATGCAGACTTTTATTATCCTATTCGTTAACATATTGGTCCTTGAAAGGATAATATCCTCAAGCATGTTTAGGTATACCTTATCAAATGCCTTTGCAAAATCAAGAGCCAGCTCATGTGTTCTGTTACCCGCGCGCCATTCTTCGTCTTATATGCTAACAGGGAAATAATGGTAGAAATTATGGTTATAAATACATAGACACATTAGTTTATATGACACAAACATAATATAGATGCATCATATAAGGATCCTCATAAAAAAGGCCCTAAGTCATTCTTGGACAATATTTACACACATGATCTAGCCCCAAACTAGGATTCCCTGTATCTTGGGTACTAGACAATGATACACATACTTACAATCATGACTAGGGTATCGGCAATCGAACCCGGGACCCTTAAATTATATTTTATATATATATACACAGTCAGGTCATAAGTTCTGTCACACAATAAAAACTTTTGAATTTAGAACGCTGGCCACAAAAAAGTTTATTGAATTCGAATTTCGAATTTTTCATGAAAATAAAAATGTGTACTTTTTAGAATTTTCCTCATTTTTAAATATGGAGTGGACACTTAAAGAAGACCGTGTCGCAGTTATTGCGTTGCATCGTTGCGGTTACGCGCCAATTCAGATTTTCGACTTACTGAAAAATTTGAATATAACCAAAAGATTCGTTTATCGTACCATAAAACGATACAATGAAGACTCTAGTGTAGATGACAGGTCAAGAAGTGGTCGCCCTCGCTCTGTTAGGACCCCAGCAGTGATAAAAGCTGTGAAGGCGCGAATTCAAAGAAATTCCATACGTAAGCAGAAACTGTTGGCCCTTCAGATGGGGTTAAGCAGGACCACGGTGAAAAGGGTGTTAAATGAAGACTTAGGGCTTAGGGCATATCGAAGAAAAACAGGACATCGTTTGGACGCTCGTTTAATGGACCTGAGACTGAAGAGATGCCGCGCTTTGTTGAAGCGGTACGCGGGAAAAAAGCATCGGGATATTCTTTTTTCGGATGAAAAAATTTTCACCGTGGATGAGAGCTACAACAAACAAAATGATAAGGTGTACGCACACAGCAGTGAAGAAGCGAGCAACCATATTCCGCGTGTCCAACGAGGTCATTTTCCATCCTCGCTCATGGTTTGGTTGGGAGTCTCCTATTGGGGCTTAACTGAGGTACATTTTTGTGAGAAAGGCGTAAAAACGAATGCAGTTGTGTATCAAAATACAGTCCTCAAGAACCTTGTGGAACCTGTTTCTCATACCATGTTTAATAACCAGCACTGGGTATTCCAACAAGATTCTGCGCCAGCTCATAGAGCGAAAAGCACACAAGACTGGCTGGCAGCGCGTGAAATAGACTTCATCCGGCACGAAGACTGGCCCTCCCCCAGTCCAGATTTGAGTCCGTTAGATTACAAGATATGGCAACACTTGGAGGAAAAAGCCTGCTCAAAGCCTCATCCTGATTTGGAGTCACTCAAGGCATCCTTGATTAATAGACGGCGATAGACGACTGGCCGCGCAGAATAAAGGCCTGTATTCAAAATCGCGGGGGTCATTTTGAATGAACTTTATTACCATAAGAATCTATGTTTTATTAAGTTCATTTTGCTATATAAATGTTTACATAAATAATAAACATGTCTAAATTATTTCATATTGCACATGTGACAGAACTTATGACCTGACTATGTATATATATATATATTACTATGAATAAAGATTTACCTTCGTAGGCAGGGTCACTGCTGACTCGGCCATTCGGGCCGTCAAATCCTTGATCCCTGAACTATCACCAATTAAAGTTATGGTTTATAATATAAAATAGTCAAAAACGTCAGATGCCTAAAGTGTGCTGCCATTGACACGTCATTGTTATTGATCCGCCATTTTCCTTGCAGAATCCGGCCCCAGTATGCCAAACCTAGTGATCGTTTCACACTGGTACATATAATTCCTTTCATTTCTTCAATGAAACATAATAACTTAAAAAGGAGGTTCAGTTATCGGATCGATGCGATAAAAAAATGAGAAAAATTTAATATTCATCTACATTGGCCTACCTTTGCGGTGGTAAAAAATACATAGTGGTTAGGCTGGTATCTTCACCGTTTTGATTTATTATCATTTTGACAAATATCCTTTAAAATTTCCCAAATATTTTTACCTTGTATCGACACCTCTAGGAATTTTGATCGTCGAAGATCCAAGACAGCGATACGGAACGGTCCCCCATCAATTTTGTACAAAATATTTCTGAAGATCCAAAGATTCGGTTTTATGGGTCCCAAAAGATTAAAGCTGCGATAAAAGGATTTGGTACGCTTTGTATAATAAATTTTCACACTGTTGTTTTTATAATATAAATTATTGGACATCTAAAAAAATCTATGGAGGGTCTCTTTCATTGGTAAACAGAACGAAAAAAATCAAGTACCCATAATTAAAGTCAATCCTAAATGTACAACACAATGTTTTAATTACCAAATAAGTCCACTTCTTCATCAGATTTTTGTATATACTTATTAATTACAACGTACCCCACTAGAACTTTTATAGCAAATTCACCCAACCGTGACATAAATCATTGTTTTTAATTAACACCCATCCCCACCACTCCATTTTTCCCTGCACGCACAAGCACAAATGGCCGAAGTGCCATGGACTGGTGCGCTTACGCAGTGCTAAGCACCGCCCCTAGCAGATATACAATACACGTCCTATAGTTTTAGTTTGAAGATCTTTGTCATTCTACGAGTATTGAATAAATGGCTCAATGAAGGAGCTGCTGTGCAACTGCCTTCTCAAATGTGAAAAGTCGTGACCCTAGAAATGTTTTTGTTTTGTTTTTTCATCACTCGATACAACAGAGAATGATAATTAGATTTGATAAAACTGATAGGTCTTAAATAAGCCTAGGAATAAAGTTATGTAATAAAAATAGGATAAAAATCGACTCTGCAAAAAACCAGTCCTCTCAAAGTCTCTTAATTGTATCGATTTATATATACAATATTTAGGCCCTAATAAATATAATTTATAAGGCAAGGTAGACGAATTAATCATCCTAAAGCAGACTTTCAGTCTTACGGTTAGAGAACCAGCAGGTCAAAAATTTAGCTTTTTGTATCTCAGTGTTGCTAAAAATATGTAGTTATAGTTGTAATTTTTACATTTCCGTGTTTTCATTAGAGTGAGTTTTTATGTTCGGAAAATATTTGAAACAGTAAAGTGAAGTTTTCAAGTAAACCTTCTAAATGCTCACAATTTTCCGGTACAGCTCACACCATCACCGGTTGGAACTTTTAATTATCTTCGGCAACTCATTCCCCTATCTCTCGCGTTTAACGTTCATTGCCTACAGTGATGAAAACAGTTTAGAACTTCGGCAAACATCCCGTCCGAAGCGATTAGTCGATAGCACGAGCGGACCGCATCGTCGGAACAAAAATTATGAGCATTAAAACTAACTCCATTCTTTCATGCGCTAGCTAAGACTACCTCATGGTCTAGGGCCTTTTTTCTAACCAAATCAGTCCTAGAGCTTCGTCTGCCGGCAGATGACGTAAAACACAGCATCGCAGTTAAATCTTTTCTTTCACACCGTTTATCCTTCACATACCCTTGCCCATCCCTTTGCCTAGACAGTATTTTATTATAACGCAGTAATTTTGTATAATCAATTATGGGAGCGACAAACAAATAAATAAAGTTTTGAAACTTGTGTCACCTTTGGGTGTGGTGATGAAATCGCACAACTTTCCCATCTCCTCCAACAGATGCTTCAACTCCCCTTATTTAAAAAATAAATAAAAGTGCCGTTAACGGGGACATTAACGGTTTTGAATTTTCTGGGAAAACTCTAATAGCTACGATATAAAAGTAAAACAAAAAATATTAAGAGAAAATTTTCTATAATTCTTGTCGCAATCCCTTTTTTCTGAAACCAACAGTATCAACAGCATACGATCGCCGGTAAGTCTACTTCAACGTGCGTTTCGGAAAAATAATTTTCCACGCCACCACGTGGTAGGAGTGAGTGGCGCATTTTTCAAGCTTCCATAGCTGAAAGGTGCCGAATTGAACCCTAATTCTAAATCTCCGCTCCATCCGTCCGTCAGTCATTCCGTTCGTCCGTTTTTTCTTCTGCCGGCCTTTATCTGATGAATCTTAATATGTTGTCTCTTGAAATTTTCACAAAGTGGGTATTTTTAATTGCCGCTTTAGTAAAATATTATGAAACACACGCGTTTAAGAAAAATAAGTGTATCCCCATACAAGAGATTTGTTTTTTGTGCATCTTTGCTTATACGTGATCAGGGTGGGGTGATTCAGGGAAGCGAGTTCCAAAGAGTGATCACCCGCAATCGAAAACAGTGCTTGTATGCGAAGGTATTGTGTTGAGGGATAGAGAGCAGGGAAGCCGTGTGAGTTCTACGTGGACAAACCGAAGGGGGAAATTGAAAAAGCTCACGGAGAAAGTTAGGGTATTGAGGGTTGGTTAATATGTTCAATAGAAGATTGAAGATGTGTGTGTCCCGACTAAGACCGATCGGCAGCCATTTTAACTTCTTGTAATACTGCGAGACGTGGTGGAACATTCGGCGCAGTCCGAAGATAAACCGAATCCCGAGATTTTGAAGTCACTCGAGTCTGTTCAGTTGCTCTTCGTTGGTGCTAGCCCAACAAACATCGGCATAATCGATCAGGGGGAGAAGCAGAGATTGAGCAAGAGTAACTTTTCTTTGATGGGGCAGAAAGTTCTGGAGCCGTCTTATTAAGTGAAAGGTTGCAAAAACGCGCGACCTCGCTGACATGATTGGTCCAAGAGAGTTGTCTATCAAACATAACACCCAGGTTTTTGGCCTTGTCACTGTAGGCGATCAAAGTACCTTCATAGATAACAGTCGGTATGGGCATTGTTGCAATACGTTTAAATAATGCCTGATACCTAAACTGTCTGACGAAGCCAAGGTTCTGATGTTCACAAGGACAGCGCTCAGTGCGTCTATAGCCAGGTTCACATCACTGGAGAGAAAATGACGATAAATCTGAAGATCATCAGCATAGAGATGATATGAGGAGGAGATAACACGAAGATGGAGTTGATGAAGACAGAGAATAAGAGAGGGAAAAGAATACCACCCTGAGGAACGCTCGAAAAAAGATCGCACCACTCAGTAAAGGTCTCCTCAGACCTTATGCGCTGCTGCCGATCTCTTAGATAAGAGTCAAACCAGCTGGCCGAGAGAGACGAGACATTAAGGGACCTTAATATTTGAGTGAGAATGTCAAAATCAACACAGTTGAAGGCGCTACTGAAGTCCAGCAGTGCTAGCACAGAAAACTGTTTGCACCGCAACCTTTAGCAAAGCCCTTGCGGTGCTGTGACCTGACCTGAAGCCGGATCGGAAGCGGTTGATCAAATTATTTCTGGATAGGTAGGAGGGGATCTGGGTATGGACAACAAATTCAAGAACTTTGGAAAGCAGAGTTAGGATGGAGATGGGACAAAACTGATTGAAGGAGGAAGGATTGTATGTTTTAGGCAAAGGGGTTGGCATGTGCCTTCTTCCATAGGAACACTCTGATAAAGAAGAGTTTATTAAATGGGTGATTGCAGGAAGCAACTCCTCGAGCACGCTCCTGATCATCCGAAGACAAATTGTTATCTCCAACAGCTTTAGAAGAAATTGCCAGCACTGCCTTCCTAACAGCATCGATTCCAACCGGGCTGAAGTCGAAAGGAGTGGTAGTAGCAACAGGTCTTAAGCGAAGGCTACGCAGGGTGGCTTTCTTGACGATAAAGTCCATCACGACAGGGGGTCAGAGAGGAAACTATTGAGACCGTTGAGATCGACATTACCGACTGGCAGGTCCCGGGAATTACCGACACCAAGAGAACGTAGAAACTTCCACACCTGAGCAGGAGTGCAAGCGGCGCTTAGCTTCACGACACATACGGTTGCATCGATTACTGAGATTTGAATGTGTATCTCTCGTCAGTCGGGTCTTTCTTGTAGCGGCATTTAACTCGGTTCCCCTTGGTCATTAGGCGTTTGATAACGTCCGTTAAGATCCTTGAAGTCCCTGAACTCACGCGCCAAGTTGGTGATGTCCACGGGTCCAGTAGCAAGCGTGGCGTGTTGCAGCTTCTGGTCATGACTCCCCATCTGCTCAGTGAATGTGGCAGTCAACTTTTCCATGTGCTTGTGTATCTCTGCATGCAGGACCATATTGGAGTGTTGGTGATTTTAGAAAAATGATGGGAAAGAAAGTGAATTTAGTTTAATCTGTGATTGGTATTCGGTAGTCCAGGTCAGTGAATTTATAAAATTATGTACATAAAATTTCAAATAAATAATTAAAATTTGATATTAAAACGCGGAGCAAAATTATAAGATGTGCAGTTTCGGACTCCCCGCTTTTGTTATGTTTTGTGTGTTGTGTTTTTTTTACTTGTGCTATAAGACCTTGCTTCTGGCCAAATTTTAAGATTCTAGGTAGGTTTAAGAGAACTATCCTAAAGAATAAATTTTGATTCCCTAAAGAGTTTAAAATTATGCGGCAATATTGCGAAATATCTTTTGATTGCGTTGACTTAGAAGTTGGATTTTTTCACAGTTCTATGATACACGAGTAATTGATATCAAATTTTTACTTTATACTTTAAAGTGATCCTGACAAATAAGGTCTACGGGTGAAATAGGAAAAATCGATGGGCAGACGGACAGACAAACAGACGGACAACGAAGTGATCATAAAAGGATTTTTTTCACGTTTTGTGATGGGGAACCCTACAAATACAAAAAGCACGTCCCTTCTAAGGGGACTCCTTTTTATTATGCCAAACCGCATGATAAAGTTGACTTGGTGGCGCCCGTGCGCTAAAACTATTGACTTCATAACATTTTTTTTCACACAGAATTCTCTAGTATATTTTTACCTTTGACATTTTTATCGTACTACTACTACTAATATTATAGTTTAACTAAAAAAGTGAAAAACCCATTGACGGGGACACATATTACGGTACGAATCATCAGGTGCAGATGGGGGAAAGTTGTTCGATTCTGACACCACACACATAGGTATCATGCGACACAAGTTTCAAAACTTTACTAATTAGTATATCTGAAAACATATAATGACTGAACTATCTGCCAATAAGCGTTGGCTAGACTAGACTATTTAGTAACTGTGTCGCGCGATTCAGTAATGTTGTCGCGCAATTAAGGTAATTCCGCTGTTCATGGTCATTCGCTTAAATAGTTTTTTATTTGCTTGTTTTATTATTCCTCTTTTCTATAGAAGTTATAGTACATAAATACATAAAGTCAACACATTCTACATCCCCATTTTGTTATTTAAACTTGTAGAGGATTAATAAAACTTATTCTCGGATAGGTTTAATTCATTTTTCTAAATTACTTTTCGAACTTTGTCAGGCGAAATTCTTATTAAGCGACAAAACGGTAGACGTGTTGATGGATAGAAAAGTAAAGATGGAAGCAGAGGAGCCATTAATTTATTATTTACCGGAGCCTAAACTACGTGGGTGTTTGTGGAAAGAAAACTGGTGATGTCAAAAAATTGGACAGGGACACAATGATGGCCGCAGTATTAAAAGCGAAGCGGTGTAGTGGTGGCGGACACATCATTTATCAGCGCACTTTTCTCTTCCCTCCTAGGTGAGCGGTGCAGTGAACGTTTTGGCGTCATTCAATTTGGAAAAATACCTACAAATATTTGATCAGTTGTGTTTTCTTTTACTTTTTTTTTTGATACTGTTGCCTAAAACAATAGAGCACATATTTTTAGACCCGGTTTGTGACCTTTATTAGCCCTCGTCTTCGTTGGTAACTTTTTGCTCGGTCTGTAACACCCTTACATGCTTTTCCCATACCAGATGGCCAACGCTATCAGAACAATGTTCATATTTTTAACTGCTATGCCATGATGATTTTCAACAATTTCCAACTTTAGTTACTAGAAGACAATAAAAACATACAAACCACATTAATAAGTAATTTTATCAACGGTCTCCTCAGAAATAATATCTTTTGTATTTGTCTTGGAATCCGGCCTGTTGTGTCCACATTTCTGTTTAGCTGGAAGCGTGCCTTATCGTTGTATCGCGTGACAACAGACTCTATATCACCCTATAGTATAGGAACGTCATGTAATTTCTGGTAACGACGTGTTTCTTTAATTGTAAAATGGCTTTGGATTGTTACATCGTCGGCTGCAATGCGCATAATATCATAATCTTTATTAATGATTTAATAAATAACTCGAATAAATATTGGATACCAAACATACTAAAAATGTTGAATTCTACAAAGACTAATTGAGATTTTAAAAATAAAAAGTTTATCACTGAGACCATGTTCAGAGCAGCCACGAGACAAATGAGCTTGTTATATTGTTACACGAGCCCCAATAACTCCGAACTTTTATCTCCAGCTAGAATTAAAACTATTTGTAAGGTAACATCATCTTATTGCCACCAAGGCGATAAATCCCGTCACCTTCCATCGTTATCTGTGATCTCTCAGAAACCCGAAACCGAAAACATGCTCGCTGAGCACACACTGGTTAACTATTCATCCGATGTCTAGAAGAGAAATGTATTGAACAAAAGAGTCAGCATCCGACTACACTATTTCTCACTACATCGGCCGATGTAATCAGAGAAGACGACGTGTCGCGTTTATTTATGTATGAGAGGGGCGCGGGCGAGGGTGGGCCCAACCGTGGAGGATACAAACAGAATAATATTGATGACACTGCGCTGTGAGGGGTCATGAATCATTAATCGTCTACTCTCGACTACGGCTCTATTACGCCGACTGGATGGCCAGATAAGGTGCCCTATGAGGTGAGAGTCGCTAGCGGCTCGCCTTGTTGACCCATACACACCTTGGCTACGAGACGTGCCTCACTCACCACTCTCTTCACTCTATATAATGATAGTACATACTATTAGTACCTTTCTGCCCTTAAAACCCTTACTCTAGAAGTTATTGCAGTGTAGCCTTTCTGAAAAGCAACAAAAAGAACTATCCCAAGAGAAAGCGCATATATTTTTCAATTATGGCAATCGCCGTCGAAATGCGACCACAAAAGAAACAGAAAACTGAGTTCTTCAACAGATAAAAGCAAAGGCAATTTAAGTTAATTTAGTAAGCAGCAGACATGGCTACTTCCAAATGAACTCAAACGTAACAAAAATGAAAACAAATCGTGGACAAAAACGCGGGTCATTTCTCGTTTATTTTTTCTAAACGCAAGCTTCTCTCTGGCGGAGAGCGTGCATCCAAAACCTTGAGGCTTTTTGTTTACTTTTTCGTTGAACCAAAACTATTCTACCTCTTGTGCATGGCTGAGCAACGATAAAATAATAATGCTCGCCGGAGTGGCCTCGACCAGGACCGAAGGGGAAGGCCGACCGTTCCTAAATTTCTAATCGAGATTTTATTTCGCGATCGACTGAGCCGCTCCGACTTATTTTTTGTGGTGCTTGAATTCAAGGTAAAACGACGATCGACTTTTTTTCCTTTGTATGAGCTCATATGAAGACCTATGGAGACCAAAATAAACTTCGCCGGGGTCGGATCTCCCTTGACGTCGGTTATTCTAATAGAGAGCCGCCTAATCAAAATTCCGGTAATTATCAAGAAATAAAATTTGTGCATTAACTTCTATTCTTACCATCATTACTTGAATTCTGAATGGAATTAAAATTCAGAAGGCATTGAAGGTAGTCATGAATATAAAAAAACAGACACGCTGCCCGTTTGAAAAGAAACATTTAACGAAACGAAACAGAAAATTAACATGAGCAGGCAACTTATATTCTATAATGTAGTCATAACCATATCTATATCTTGGCACATAAACCATGCTTTAAAATTCATTACATGTCCCAAAGTCTTTACATCCAGCGAGACGCACGCTTTAACCGCCTAAGCATAACACAAAGCTCATACAAAGTCAACTGTTTAAAAGATGTTTTATCTTAACAAAAGCTATGTTTATTAGAACATCGTTGTATTTAAAAAAGAAACGTTCCCTGATTCTCACTGGACAGTAGACTAATAAAGACGAAGCTTTGCAGAATTCGATTGTTTTGAGCAAGGTTTATGTTTTGAGCAAGGTTTATGGTGGTTTCTTTAAAATAAAAGTAAGTAATATTTTACCATTGGTCATTCCCAAGGGATCTAAACAACACAACAATGATAAAACAGCTTTTTTTTTGCAAAAAAATTGTCAATAACGGTACCGGTGCGAAATATCCTTTCTTAGAATAACATTTTTCAAGGATTAGTTACAGCTTTGAGAGATTTATGATTTAAAGAAAAAAAACAGCAAACCCTATTCTGATGCTTCGGCGAATCAAACTGAGAGCCGTACCTAGAGTTTTTCTTCATGAAAATGAAGACCCTAATCAAACTAAACCATCCGATTTTAATAATAAATTATGGATAGTCTGATCGATCCAAAGTCAGTCAGCCAATAACAAGTATGGATAAAAAAGAGGATTCAAGCCAATTTCCGCCGTAATTCATCATCGCCCTAAATGCTAGCCACCATTAAAAATAACAATCATAATGGTTATCACCGAAATTGATTACACCTTAACCCGATAGCATTTAGGAATCTTTTGTTATAATTTGCGCATTTCTTCACGATACCCCAATAGTATGGATGCTATTAGGAAGCAAAAAAGGGCTAACTACCTATCCTTCCGCCCTTGGAATAGTCACGCACATCCCTTCACAAACAGTAGTAAAAAATGCATTGTGTTTCGCCGAAGTTTGGGTTCAGGTAGAATCATTTGAAATAAAAAATTGGCTACCTACGCATCATCAATGCTAGTCTGTACCTAATCATTATCTAGGTATAATATACAAAGATAGATACGTAATAACTTTCATTCAAGTTTAAGTGGGTGTGACAAAATGCCTGTTCAGACAAACCGTTTAGGAAAAGTCAAAATGTAGGTAAATTGACCTGCAGAATTTCCTAAAATACATGCTACCAAGTTTTCTAAAATTCATACTTTACGTATATGGCCGACCGTTTTAATACTTGATGTAACATATAGCTGTAGTAATATTTTAACGGGTCGTCAGTGATATCATTCTGAACAATTTTCACTATGAAACCTGTTGGATCTAAGCAACTTTAATTTTAACTTCTCCATATAGTTTGGCCGGGTGCTCATCTGTTTTGTAAGGAGAAGTGAAAAATAAAGTAGCTGTGATAAAATCGGTTTTATTGTGAGTTATTCGGAATGATGCCCATAACAACCTCCTCAAATATGACAACACCTTCCTGTTAAACTCCGTATAATCCCAAATAATATTACCCAAAAGATCTTGCAAACATCTAGAAAGCACTTGTGTCTTGTCATAGAATATTAGCAGATGTCGATTTATATTGCGATAACTGTTTGTTTTTTTACAAAATGCCAAAGCAAAACTTAAACGTTTTACCTGATATAGATGATGGATGATAATAATCTTACTTTTAAATAGTAATAACATCTATTCAGATCAATTCATTCATATAAAATTGAAATTTCTCCGGTTGGCTCCTCTAAAACGAAACGATCATTCCAGTTAAGCAATAGCAGACTATTTTGCTTCTTGGATGGGTGATCAAAGAATTTGGTTATCCAATGCCTCGGGCAGCATGTTAATTCCGGTGATTGGAATGTTAGTATTTTATGAAATCTGCCCATATCCTAGTACTTCCAAATTGTTTTAATTCAGAATCGAGGCCTATAAAAACTCATTGATTACTTACCGACTCCAGCTGTGAAGAAACATTATTTACTAAATACATTTAGCATTTTATTTAACTTTTGGAACATAAATCATCAAAAATACCGAATCGCATATTAAACGTTCCAACGGGTTGATTAAAATTCATTTGAGAAAAAGGCCATTAATATTGGTATAATTTATTATTCAATCTCATAGCTAAACAAATAAGTTCATTCTAATTTAAAAGGGTATAGCCGATGTAGAGATACATTTATGTAGAGGATTGGTTGAATCGGATAAACAGCAGGTAACCAGTTCTAAATAGCAGTAATAAATCCTATCAGTAAATATTGGCCGATGCGAGCTCCATGTATTTTGAAAGCATAGATAATACAGAATTATCTTATTTTATTGCTATGCTGAAGTTTCCAAAGTTTATCAGCTTGAATGCAACGAAATGTTTAAAGTTGCATAAATAGCTCATCGTCGGCGTCTCTCATCCCTGCAATTAGGCCTACTGTAAAGTTGTTTGTAACCTTTATGACTGGTGCTAAAAACTGGTCTCATTTTTTGTTGATGGGTCTCTTTTTTTTGGGGCATTCGTTTTTTTATTGTTGGTAATTACTCCTTTCTGTGATCGGCACTATTCTGCTCTTGTGTCTCAATAAAAATATTTACAGCACTTTTTCTAAAATGTTGAATCACAAAATGGTCTGAAGTTGCGTTTTTTATCTACTATATTTGATCACTTCGGTTAATTGAAGAAATCGAATTTGTCTGCTTAATTTTGGTAGTGATTGACATCTATATACGAGTAGTACCTATATAGATACAAGGACTTCTGAACACTGAAGACGTCGCAATTCCACTTTACTTAACTGGAGCTTTCGTCAGGTAACAATATTTTCGATAGTAAAACAATTCTCTATTGTACTATACTCATCATTTCCATCATATGATAATGATGGTGATGATGTTAGATGATGACGGTACTGGGAAACAAGCTGTGAAAATATTTTTATCATTTTGTTCATGATTCTTCATTTGCAAAGAAATCATACAGTTTTATCATGGGAAAGTCACCTCATACAGTATATATTTGTGATGTTTGGGAATGAAGATATATTTGATACCATACCTTTTGCAAACACGTTGCTCTACATTGCGCGACTCGCAGAGGCGATGAGACCTCTTCCTCTGCTAACACTCCAATCCATGATATGGTATAAAACAACGAAAAACTATAAAGTAACATTTTGGCACACATTTTCTTTGGTATCCCGGCTTTCCTTTACTACAATATATTGAAGCTCCTTGCTTGCGTCACAAAATCGATGATTTGAAAATCATACTGTTTCAGTCAATGCTTTGATTTAATTGCACATCACAATGTTTCATTATTGTTCAATTTGGGAGTTTACTTTATCTTCGTATGTGGAATCCTTCGTCCAATATGGTTGGACTTCTTGACATTGCTCTGCTAACACTTGATACACAAAGTCAATCAGTACTACAAACAATAATAAGTATGTATTATCAACACAACTCGAACCGGTCTTAACTCAGCTCCGCGCTCTACGATGTTGACGTTAGCGCGGCTGAATGCGGACTAACCATAACCACCCCGCCTCGCCTGAAGAAGCTCGGTTCCTCTCCCCTCTGTTAATTTCTATACCTCTCTCGCTCTCACACGAGGGTCTTCCTCGGTCTCTTTCCTGCACAGTGAAAACTGCGCGTCCATAGCTACTACTACGTATACAGTAATTGTACTTACTAGTGCATATATTTTATTCTATCTCGTTTCATCTCGGGTGGTTTCGCGTTGTTTTTGCATGGTGCAGTTTAACGGATGGGAATGTAGTGTAGTGGTTTTTTGTTAGACAAAGACGGTAGACGGCTGAATTTTTAGGGTCGTTCAAAAGGGGGTGACAAAGAATCGAGCTAATTCAGGGCTTGAGTTTTTATGGTAGGTCGAGCGGTAAAAGTATCCCGCCTCTCTCGTTTGTTCAACTTTATGGTTCTCGCGTAGTGAAGCCGTATTAATAATATTAATGGCTGCCGCATCAACGACAATATTACTTTTATTTTTATGATAAAAGGGTTTATGAATACATTTTATTGCAATTTATGGCTTTGTTAATAGTTTCCGTGGTTAAGATCTACTTTTTGTAGTTTATTGGCATCATTATGAATATTTTTATTTTTATACCCGTAATTGCTCAAATCCTCATTTCCGTCATGGATTTCATCATATCGCCACCGTTTCTCATAATCGAATATATTTATATCTTTCCTAGGAGTGTTAGGGGATATATCAGCAAGATTTTAACGCCCGTCCACAAAAACCGCACAAAAAGATTAAATAAAATCCGCACAGTGGAAGTGACACTGCACAAAACTTTACATGTAAAAGAGTTTTTCGAGGAGATAGGCCCGGTCTATTCATATCACTTCCTTTCATCTTCGACTTTTCCTAGACATAATCTAGGCATTTCCCGTCCTGAGTCCTGTCATGCTAAACGTGATCTGGTTTTGTTACTGATCTCATGAAAAAAAAAATGGAGAACAGTTGGGCGACTGAATTTGGATGCTTTCCAATAAATATAGGTGAAACCCCCCTTTGAGACAATAACTAACCTCTAACACGATCCAATGAGTTGAAGACTTCCATTTAGTATATGTGTTCTCGCCATTTGGATAAATTAGGCACTTGGTCAAAAGCCGGGGCTGTTAACTAAGGGACGGCATTTGTCAGTGGCATTAAATGGCCAAAGATCCGTCGGAAAAAAAAACTGAACGAAACGCTTGATGAGTGGCCAGAACTAGCCTAGGTCAATGATTAACACAAGACGGATTGGACTAGCACCATAAGATCGATACTTGACTATTCCGACAGGAAGTGACCAGCAACATATTCGTATTTCGGCTAAGTTGACTCTAACAGAAATCAGCTGTTGCGTTGACGCCATCTAGTAAAAAACAAATGGCGACGTATGAAATATGTATGTTGGCGGCCGATCATTAAATTTGGCACATCGCGATGTGCCTCGGCATATCACTGGCGGCATTTCTTGAACTGCCATGTCACACCCGCCATATCATTTCAAGACCAACGTTTGACGATCTGCCAGCGTATTACTTGACATATCCAAAAATAGGGTGACAATATATTTGACTCGTAGGTAGCTAGAGTAGGTTATTGTGGCTAAATTTCAGTTGTGTTATCGGTTAGGTTGAAACTAAGAAGAAAAAAAACAGAGCGTAGCAAAGTGCAGCGGAGTGAAGCGTATGCAAATAAAAACAACATTTAATAATGAGGATAATAAAAGTCTCTAAAATATCATACTCGGATATCCAATAGTAGTCCACCGACTCCCGTGTGATCACTGTGTCATTCTACTTTTCTTGATTTGGTTTATAACCTAAAAAATATTTATAGATAATTATTTTTTAAGGTATACAGAAATACTCCTCAAGCCTACGTGTAACAACAAAAAAATATTATAAAATGAAAAAGATTAGTTTATTCGTAAAATTTTAACTTTTTTACGATGTCACGTTTATCCTTTGGCCATATCATGATGTGGCGAAGCGTTTACTGAGAATATCGACAAAATTTGGTTTTCATCGATCTGTCCGATTTTGGCTTGGGCAAATCATGATGTGCCCCATAGACAACGGCGTATATCAAGAAACACCGCCATATCTTAATATGGCGGGGCACATCATGATGTGCCCAATTGCACAATCTGCCGCCAACATGTATAAGTATTACAATTACAATTTGTGGGAATTACGATATCGATTAACCAACTATGTGCATTATATTCCTCTTGAATTCATGGTAAGATCTCTGGATCGATCCTTGCCTAATTGTCCAACTAATTGAGATCATTAGACCTGTAATTCGTTTCAATTAGGGACACAATTAACTACAAACAAACCTTCTGCAAATACAATGCCACCCTTGGATAAAGTTATGTATTTGTAATTAAACCCACAACTAAATTACCTTTACCCTTATTTGCCTAAAACTTCAAGGATGAGACCAGAACAAATATAGGCCATGCAAATAAATGCTTGTTATGTCCCTTATTGTTACATAAAACCTTCTATGCAGTAGCTAAAGTCAAGACAAGTAGGTATTCAAAATGTTATATGCAGCATCTAAAGTCAAGACAAGTAGGTACCTATTCAAAATGTCGTAAACAGTCGATTCCGCAGGCTACAAAATACCAAAATTTTCTGTTTTAACTCTTAATAGGGCTCGTAGCATGCAGTGTTTTTCATAGGTTTTTGAATGTCATAAGGTTGAAAATTATATGGTGATATATGTACCCCATTGCCTTATTAAGGGTTAAAAAGGAATAAATATAGGTATATCCTATATAGCCTCAAAACTAACGATAGACAGGTGTCTATCGTTAGTTTTGAGGCTTTAGGAGTTTTGACAACTGTTACTTCATACTTTTGTATATTTATTTAAATACATTTAAAGTCCAAGTTGATCCGACTTTAAATAAGTATGTAAATGTCACTGAAAATTGTCAAAACAGTTTATAAACCAACGAGTTAGTTTGTAAACTATCAACAAATTGACAACCAGACCGACAAGGTTTATAATTTACGTTTCTTTTGTTCTTACATGTCAACCTAACACAAAGACAATTCGGGGGCTTCGCTGCGCTCGCCCCCCCCTTAAGCTACCGCAGTGTTTCTCCTGTTATTTCGTTTGCAATTCAAGTTTGAACCAATTCACAATTTAACGGTTTTACTATAAAATAACGCGTCATATCGTAAGCACTACGTTACAGTTTACAATTTATCAATAGTTTGTGAACTAACGGAAAAAAACCTTAGATTATAAACTAACGGTTTTGACAATCTTACGGTGACATATACATATATGTACATTCCCTACTATCATTCTGACACATCAATCAAATGATTGTTTTTGAAGTGACGCTTTGGTATATTTGGGAATAACAGATTTAAAACAGCTGTAGTCAATGATACGGTAGGTATAATTATTACGAGACGTAATAAAAAAGTACCGATACTTTTCGTTTGAAAATTCTTAAAAACTTGTCTCATCAACGCCGATATCGTCAATCACGTACTTACTTGGGCTTTTTTACTGCTGTCACCAACGATCTCGAGTTTATATTGTTGACAGACTCCAGCAAATGTCCGTTGGCAGTTTATGACTTCTGGGTTTTGTGACGGCCCGACGAAACATCGTCGTCTATGTTGAAAGGTTTACGGGCGGGCAAGTTTACACCTACAAGCTTCTAGGTGCTTCTACCGTTACGGCTAATAGCGTGAAATAGCGTGTAATGCAATGAAATAAGAGTGGCATGTCTAGAGATCGATGGTACAGTTGAAAGCGAAGGTTTGTGCAGGCGACATCGTAAAAAGAAACTTTAGGGACTTTGGCGGGGGAAGGGTCAAATTTAATTTGTGTGGAACATAAGAAGCAAATCAAATACTTCCATGTTTATTAACTTCTTTCTTCTTTTATATCGATCTTTCGAATTATACTCCCGTTCTTGGTGTAATACAGATATTTCCTTTGATATTTTCCGCTTGGCCTCTGTGGCGCAGCGGCTGTCGCTCTGCCTACCATGCGAGAGGTCCCGCGTTCGATCCCCGGCTGGGGGTAAATAAGAAAACAGGTCTTGGATGTTTATGTGTGTGACATCGCTGTTTCTGGTTCCTACGACACAGGGTATCCTAGTGTAGGGCCAGAAGTAATGTATGTGCCTGTATGTAAATGTTTATGTTTATGTTTGTTTTAACGCCTCTGTTAAATACGACTTGAGTGACTAGTGGTAGTAATAAGAATAATACTGGTAGTATTAGCAGAGCAACACATAAAGTACTATTGTTTTTTTTATAGAATATCAAAGTTGACTCTAGACTAGTATTTGACTAGCTTTCATATTTAAGCCCTATACTTATGTCATTGTAAGAAATACCTTCAATCTTGTAAGTCTGGAACTTCTAATGTGAACAGTAAATGTTTACCACCCGTATAGTGGTATATCTATAGGTTGACCCCAAACAGCTGATATTTAGTAGCTACGTGTGACCAATCCGGAGCCTCCCCGTTCCTTACAACTACCATCTCTTACATCGTTCTAATTAGCTCTCTTGTTCTCTGAAACTAAATTACTAAACGCTCTGTACTCCGACACTTCGCTTGCTTTCAGCTGAATATCTTCGTTGGGATTTTTGTAGCAATTTCGTTGACTTTAAGTTTCGTGTTCAGGTAGTAACAACAGGAGGTAAGATAAGATGAGGTTCGTTCGAAATTTTATTTCATAGGAAGAGAATATCTTATATTATTTTGTTTTTGAGAATGCTTAAAACTTGCCGATATTAAAATCTTTAATTGTAAAAAAAAGTTATTAACATCACTGTTTTTTATCATTATTCTATTAATCTTTCTTATACACTTTATATTGCATTTCCGTGGTACACGAGGTCCAGAAAAATTGCAATGGTGCTTCTCCACAGATGTCGCTTTTCGGATCGTCATCATAATAATGCATACTTTCGTTTATTTCTTCAGTCTCAGCATTTTTATTTTTCTCGTTCTGTCTGGCAAGTATCATGAAAAAGTCAGAGAAGTAAGTCCATTTATTTGACAGTATGATACAAACGAATTAAAAAAAGCTGGTAATAATAGCAAACGCTTATGGGATACAATAAAAAGAATTTCAAACACCACAAAAACTAAATCCGTGCCTAGCCAACTTCTTTCTCCCACTCATTCTCCCAAACATTCATGTAACAAGGTTAATAACTTTTTTGTTAATATCGGAAAAGCATTGGCTGATAATATTACAGGTTCACCTCATCCTACGGGCTGCAATGAACCCCCTCCTCAATTATCTAACATTCCTGGTTCTTTCGTCTTGCTGAACACAGACGAAAATGAAGTTATTGGCGCCATCAACTCCTTAAGACCCCTAGCTGCTACTGGCTGGGATGGCATTTCTCCAACAATTATCAAAAGATACTCCTTAACTCTCGCCCCTATTCTTAGTCACATTTTCAATCTTTGTTTTCAAAACGGTTTCTTCCCTTCTGCATTTAAAAAGGCGATCATCCACCCTATCTTTAAAAGTGGAGATAGGTCATGCGCTACAAACTATCGCCCAATCGCTGTGCTCACTACCTTCTCGAAGCTCTTGGAACGCATTATTAATAATAGACTTACCAATTACCTAGAAACGAATAATATAATCTCTCCCCAACAATTTGGCTTTCGTAAGAACATCTCTACCGTTGATGCAGTTCTAAAGCTAATGGATAACATTGTCAAAAACATAAACAGCAATAAGAAAACTCTCGCGGTGTTCCTTGACTTAGCAAAAGCTTTTGACACCGTACCGATCCCTATTCTTCTAACCAAACTATATTCTATCGGTGTCAGAGGCATACAGCACAACTTATTCGAATCGTATCTTACGGGCCGATCACAAATGGTAAAAATAGGCCCCCACATGAGTGACGAATCGCAAATATCATACGGTGTACCGCAAGGTAGTATATTAGGGCCCACACTCTTCCTCATATTTATTAATGACATGTATAACATATCACTTGAAAATGGCACTATTATTACATACGCCGATGATACAGTTCTCCTTTTTAATGGCTCTAGTTGGGCCAATCTCCAAAATACAACTCAATCAGGTTTTAATGTTGTCGCCAACTGGCTTTCCGCACACTTTTTAACTTTGAACACTTCTAAAACTAAATTTATACCCTTTTCTCCCACTTCCGCCAATCAACCTAAATTACCGATTGTTATCCAAGCTCACTCCTGTCACGATCCTCTATTGTGCCATTGCCCCTCCATAGACCGTACTGACATAATTAAATACTTAGGAATCACGTTGGATAAACACCTGAACTTTAAAACCCACATTGATCTGCTTACATCTAGACTTAGGAAATTAATGTACGTATTCAAATCTATCCGCAACACTGCCCCTCCAAATGTAATTAAAACAATGTATCTTGCTCTAGTCCAATCTATAATTACTTATTGTATACCGTGTTGGGGTGGTGCCACTAAAACACACCTCAAACCACTGGAAGTTGCCCAACGCGGAGTACTAAAGGTGGCCACCAAACGTCCTATCCTCTACCCTACTACAAAATTATACAGTGACTGCGACGTCCTAACTGTCAGACAGCTCTTTATTTACAACACCGTGATTCATCAGCATATCAATACACCCTTCTACGAAACCTCCAAACGTCGCAACGACTTAATTTGTAATATTCCCTTGCCAAAGCTTAGTTTTACAAAAAGGCATCACTTATATCTTGGTCCAAAACTTTATAATAAGATAAATAACATAAATTTTGTATTTAACAAACCCACATATGAATGTAAAAAGAATGTGTCTACACTACTAAAAACCTTAACGTATGATGAAACAGAATTTTTTATAGTGTAATATAATTGGTTACGTACTTATCCACTCACATTCTCTCTCTCTCTCTCACACACACACACACACACACACACACACCCTCCCTCACACACACACACACCCACACACACACACACACACCCTCACACACACACACACACCCTCACACACACACACACACACACACACACACACACACACACCACACAGCCTCAAACGGAGGCATGCAGCATGTTAGTTATTAAAATTTTATTTTGTGTCCTTCCTTCTGAGGAAACATTTTGTAAAGCACATTGTTTAAATTTAATATTGTTTCTTCTTATTTTAATTATTGCTTGTATCACTTTTACTGCTTAAAACATGACGCCACCGAATCACTGTAACGATCCTCGTAAGAGGCACGGGCCTACTTAATCATAAATACAGGCTACCTGTTAGCCTAGTTATGATAGTAGTCGAAAAACTATCTCCTTGTTATGTATGTTTTTACTATGAATAAAGATTTATTATTATTATTATTATTAATTTCATGGATCATCCTTTACTTAAACTCAAAGTCAAACCGTGTGTGTTACTACAAAAAATGTTATACATAGTTTAACCTAAAAAAAACGTCAAAGATAAATGTCCTATACATTTTTCTTAAAACAAGTTTTCAACAGGAATTATTTTTTTTGTGGTTAGACCCAAAAATGTTTAATGCAATGTTTGTAGGAACAAAAGACTTAGTACCCTTTTCGAGTAATGCATAAAAATAATCTCAAAAATGATATGCAGGACCTATTTATATTATCTCTTAATTATTTTATAACAAGTAGTTTATACAAGTACGTAAAAGTTTTTATCTGCATAAACCCTCTTTACTGCGTCTAAAAACCGCACGTCAAGACCAGCATAATTTAAAAATATTTGGTAAAAACTAATTTATTATCTGATTTTTTTTACATTATGACCATAATGTACCAAAATTTGTCAAATTATGACATTCAAATTTCGAACGCTGACGCCCGCCTGCGTGCCGCCCCTAGTTTGTCTGTGAAGTTGGTACTACAGACCAAGCTAAATAACTGCAGAGCAATGATCAATGCCACAATGCCGGTCGAACATGTGGTTCCTGAACACATCAAAGAGAGCTTATGATATGTGTATAGATAAACTAGTGTATGTAACTGTACATAATTAGGCATTAAAACTCTCGAGTTATATTATTATGAAACTCGCCTTCGGCTCGTTTCATAAACCCACTCTCCAGTATTAATGCCCTCTGTTATGTAGCAGTCACATAAACCTCTATTAAAATAAACGCATTATAAGGCATGCTATCAAAAAACTCTACGAAACTGTACTTGTCGTTTGTACTCGATTAACTGAGAAGAATTCATCTACGGAATAAAATCATATATGTAATAAATATGATTTTAGATGTCTAGAGAACAAAGCTGCAGTACTTATAGACTTTGATTGCCATAATAATGTGGACTGCAGTTTAACATTTTAGTTCTAGAGTGTGGTAAATAGTTTTTCTTAACTTACCTCCATATATGTAGTTAAGTTAAGACAACGTGTACAAGAATGTCGATATATAATTCTTCAGACATAAGATCCATATGGAAATGCATTTAGGTATTATACAATTTGTCTGTATATACCTATAGGTAAAAGGCATGTATAAAAAAGTCTAATCGTATACCAATCCGATTTTATCTTTTGAACTTCGTTTTGAAAATGGTGACTACTGATATAACTTTGCAGGTGACTATGAAAAAAATATGAATTGATAGCAGCGTCATTTTGTTGCGGCACTTGGGCTTTGACCGAAAGGTTTATCACAAAAGTATGCGAAAATACGCCAAAACCTACTGGTTTCAAATAGTATTGTTACTTGTCACCAGTCCTGTATTTACTTAAAGGGAAGCCAACTTTATATTAAAACCGGAAGCTGAGTTCCTTTTAAGCTAATACAGAAGATAGGAAGCGGAAGCTTTTAACCAAGTTGTAAAGCATAATGATTGTTGAAAAATAGTGAACATTTCGACGGTGTCTGCTCAGTTACCATACTCTCTGCTTAGAAGCGTATACTTTTCTAGGTGCGGTCGGAAAGATGGAACTGCAGCAGAGCGTCGCCGTCGCAAGCAATCTCTTATTATTTAAGATTTTTTATGACATTATTCTAGAACAAAATGAGTTTTGCAGTTTTCATATTCATAGCGTGGAGGACGTTGATTCTCTGCGTAGCTACGGTTGCAGATACAGGGTAAGCTGTACCGTTCCATTAAAATTTGGATCCTCTGCTGTGCGGAATATGTTCGAGTCCAACGAGTGTACCTTACCTAGAAGCTCAAGTGAGTACTGCAGCGAGGCGCTTGAGGCAACATCTGGCCGCGAGTTTTTAATATTCACTGTAGTAGAAGCTGCAGACGGTTTAGTTGCGTTGTCATAGTACACTTATATAATTTATTGTGTTGTGATAAACAAATAACAGCGTGTAGCATTGTTAATATATGCAGTTGAACTAACCTGTTTTTTTATCAGAAAATTGGAAACTAATATAAGCCCGGCTTTTGTTTAAATTCAAAACAATGGATATGGACGACGAAGATAAGGACGATATAAATTAACCTCAAAATTTCGCGTTCTCTTTTCATCAACACAATTGTTGTAAAAAAAAAAACAATGCTGAAAACCGATCCACTTTGTCGGATACGCCATTATTTTCTTATCAATTTTCACTGCGACTTTCCGGTCAAATACCCAAGTCCGGTCTTCTAAGAAAGATTATTCCCGAAGAAAAAACTCTAGTTTCAAAGTTTCTGAATTATCCCGCCGCTCGTTGTTCTGACGAGATATGAAAGAGTTTCTTGTCTCAAAGGAGATGTTGGCGTCGTTAGTTTGATTAGGATTTGATGTAGGTAAAGTCGAGCAAAAACGCACGTTGCTTTTGGACTTTATGGCACGGAGATAAGATAGAAAAGTGAAATAGCTTGTGTTCGATTGTAACTCGCTCGATGTTAACCCTTTTTCTTGTACAACGTTACAAAAATGAAGTACAATTAATTATAAGACAGTGATCCCAAGAGGTCATTGAATAATAGTTTAATAGATAGTTATTTCTAATGATTATTTCAAAACATTGCATTTAGAATACTTACATATATGCACAGTTCCAGGTTAATTGAGTAGCGTATGTGAAGAGGCCTAATACTGATGACGATTCGTGATGCTCACCGCATATATTTTTTTACGTAAACTGTGGTGTTTCCTGCTACTGGCCAATGGCTTCCTTAGTTTTTTTATTTTTTATTGTAGATATTTACATATATATACTTAATCGTCATTTTTTCCACTTCTCTATATTCGACCACTGTGGGAGAAGCAGGGCGTAGAAACTCCCACAGATTGTTTTTAGATCTCTTTTAAAAATTGCTTGTGCTTAACTTATACAAATATTACAATATAAATTATTAAAATTAATAAGCAGTAATTTTCATACGAGTTTCGAGTTTTATTGCGAACTAGGATTTTCCTGTACCATTAACTCTACTGTCTTGCCTAGGTTTGTTGGAAGAAATTACTTTTTAGAGATAAGCTCGCCTTTGCTTATAATACTTCTTTTAACTTTATATTATCTGTGCAAAAAAGAATATGAATATGAATATTTAAAGCAGCAATAAATAATTACAAAATTATTAATAACAAGGTTGAATTGAGCCAGATTAACCTCATACAGTCCCATCATTTACGTAATCTTGAACACTTTAGTATCCCTTTTTCGACAAAATCGCTTTAACATGCTTTTTAGTATAGTAGTAGTGACCCAGGTATTTAAAAATAACTTGGCGCTTTAGTGGCAATCCATTTAATTTGACAGGCGGTATGCCAGTGTTAAGTGTAATTGCCGGACTTGAAGACAAGCAATTCTCTTTTATAAGTATTATAGCTGAGTCTATGGGCCACATCATAAACCTCTCATTTTTTTGCAGGGTGCTCATAGCACTGATAGATGGACTCAGCAGCACCATATGATCAGCATTACTGGATAAAAGACATCTAACTATGGAGCATCCTTCTCTAGTGCTGCTTATCAGGAATTCTTCTTATAATATGGTATCACGTGCTGGCACAAAGACAAGAGTTAGGACACGTTCAAAGTTTGTATCTTGCTCAGACAGCTGGTGCTTTACAAATCCACGTGTCGAGAGAAAACTAAGTGTAAGTCTGTTCTAGGTGTAAGGAACAGATCAGTGTGTGACGGCCATTCACTACATGGACCCGGATCCGAATCGCAACATCGGGCGTTTTCGATCCTAGTCTAAAAAAGTCTTCTATATTTATAATAAGATAAGATAAGATAATAACTACTAGTTTTGTGGTGGTTTTGGGAAACGTAAGTCGGAACAGTAACCACTCTTAAAAAATAGTATGACGACTATTTACTGCGGACCGACTTATAAGGTTTTTATGAGTGGAAAGTTATAAAATATTTGTAAAAAGATGTGTAATAGTAGTAGTTTATGTGACTGCTACATAATAGAGGGCATTAACACTCGAGTGTGGGTTTAGGAAACGAGCCGAAGGCGAGTTTCATAATATTATCACTCGAGAGTTTTAATGCCTAATTATGAACAGTTACATACACTAGTTTATCTACACACATATCATAAGCTCTCTTTAATGTGTTCAGGAACCGCATGTTCGACCGGCATGGTGGCATTGATATTTCTTTTGCACTTGTTTAGCTATTTCAGTAGTACCAACTTCACAAACAAAGTAGGGGCGGCACGCAGGCGGGCGTCGGCGTAGAAAAATTACACATTATGGTCAATTGTCAATTGTTGTCAATTGTAAGACGGGCTGTTTTCCGCACCTCGATGACGAAAGCGCCTATTTTGCGTGTGGGTGGGAATGCGACATCATTCGAGCCAACCCAACTCCTCCAGGAACGCCAGTAGGCCCTTTACGTTACCGACTATCCCTGGAAGGTCCCTCGATTGACCGAGGTGTTTAGCCCTGTAGTCCGCTCCTCCTGTGCACTCCATGAGGACGTGAGGAGCCGTTTCTTCTGCCTCCAAGCAGGCTCTGCAAAGGGGGCTGTCGGTAACACCTAGGAAATATAGATGTTTATTAAAGAAACCATGGCCAGTAAGTGCTGCAGTTACCAGTCGCATGCGCGGCCTACTAAGTCGAAGCAAGGTCTTAGCCAGCCTAGCGCTAGGGGACGGCAAGGCCAGCTTAGCCTGCCTGCACTCCTCATGGTTTGTCCAAAGAGTGGCATGATCATTCCTGGTCGACTCTCTCAGAAATGAGCGTACCATCTTGAAGGGAAGAGAGATGATAGGTTCGGGACCATACGCTGTCAAGCTAGATCCTTTACGCGCCAACTCATCCGCTGCATCGTTACCTCTTGATCCGCTGTGTCCTTTTATCCATTGAAGGATTACGCGGTTGTGTTGACATACCTCCATTAGTCGTTTGTGACACTCGTAGATTAGCCCTGAGTTAATAGTGTTGCTATTTAGGGCTTGCAGGACGGCCATGCTATCCGAGAGGATTCGAATGGAGGAATCTCTTACCTTTCTCGATGCTATGGCATTAGCGGCCGAGATGATGCCCATGCATTCAGCTTGAAAGACAGTATTATGGGCACCCAGTGGAATGGCTATCTTGATGTTTAGGTCCTCCGAGAAGGTGCCTGAACCAGTGCCTGCTTCAGTTTTTGAACCATCGGTAAAAATTCTGAGCTCTTTAACGTCGAGCCCCTCAACCCGATGGTCTTCATGTAACTGTATATTGTATTTTTTGTCAAAAACAAATTGTTTAGGGATTCTGTCACTGCAAGCCATAGAGATGGGAATTTTTTTTTAAACTTCCCCTAGGATGGCGGTGTGTGAGGTCCTGTTTTTCCTCCAAAGTCCTAAGGTGTTGAGTCTCACCGCAGATGACGCGGCCTCCTGCTTAATATACAGCTGGAGTGGCGGAAGACACAGCATGGCCTCCATTGCTGCTGTTGGAGTAGTTCTCATACTACCTGTGATAGCCATGCAGGCCAGCCTTTGGAAGCTTTGGAGTTTGCTTACCATTGTGGTTAGTTTGGTCCTGGTCCACCACACCACAGCTCCGTAGCAGACAAGAGGACGGATCACCGTTACGTACAGCCAAAGAATGATGTTGGGAGAAAGTCCCCACTTTTTCCCCACCATTCTCCGACACTGCCAGAAAGCAATACTCGCCTTCTTTAGTTTGTTGTCGATGTGGCTACTCCAGTTGAGCTTGCTGTCCAAGGTTATGCCCAGGTACTTCTCCTCAGTTGCTAGCTGGAGTTCCGTTCCAAAGAGCTTAGGTAGGGTATACCTACCAAGAGCCCTATTGTTAGTGAACATGACCATTACCGTTTTTGTTGGGTTAACCGCCAGGTCATATTCTAAACACCAGCGCTCCACGATGCGAAGAGCTGTTTGTTTAAGGTTGCATACTGTGCTCGCAAATTTACCTGTGATGAGGATTACCAAATCGTCGGCGTATCCTACGGTGTAGTATCCATTAGCGTTAAGCTTGGTAATCAGGTCGTTAATGACCAGATTCCACAGAAGCGGGGAGAGCACTCCTCCCTGCGGGCATCCCCGCACTACCTCCGCCGACAGGGACTCTCCAGCTAGACGCACGATACGTTTGTTAAGCATGTTTGTGACCCAGTTGTTTACAGCTGTTGACACCCCATGCCTTGTTAGAGATGCACTTATACTGCTATGCTGCGTCTTGTCAAAGGCACCTTCTATATCAATAAAAGTTAAAAGACAGATGCATTTGTTTTGAATCGCCTCTTCAATTGTGGATACAACTGCATGGAGAGCCGATTCAGTAGACTTACCCAAACTATATGCATGCTGATTCTTGTGTAAGGGTACATGTTTTAACGCTCCATCTCTCAGGTGTCTCTCGCACAAACGTTCGAGAGTTTTAAGCAAGAACGAGGTGAGACTAAACATTATGGTCATAATTTGTAATTTTTTAGATAAGAAATGAGTTTTTACCAAGTAGTTTAACATTATGCTGATCGTAACGTGCGGTTTTAGTACGCAGTAAAGAGGGTTTATGATACGTGTGTAGATAAAATTATAAAAAATAACGTAAAATCACCACCATGTTCTGGATCGAGCAATGAGCAATCAATTGGGTTTGAGAAAGTCACCAATGAAGGTGCACTTATTAAACTGGATTCGTACAGAACAGAAAGTTGTTCAAAATTTTGACGCCAATATCCCCATCTGATTGCACGTCAAAAATTACACTTATTTGATCAATCATATCAAGACCGAGAGTAAGTCTTATTTTCGGTGTGAAATAAATGATTGTGTCCATAACTTATAGTTATCGGTTGGTTGAACCGATACAGTGGATGTATTGAAGTATCTGTAGGCGATGTGCAACACATAGCTTGACTAACGTACTTGGTTTCTTTGGAAAAGTTTAATGAAGTTTCCTTTTATTACCAGTACCTTCACCCCAAGGATGTTTGTGTTTATGATCCTGTTAAAACTTTTAAAGAAATTGCTGAGGAGCTGAAGCGCTTGGTTGGATTTCATGAACATAATAGTTGTTAAGGAGTATTTTTTTTAAGTTCTTTAAGTGGGGAAGAAGAGGATAAAATTAAATGAGTATTTTTACCACAACGTTCTATGCTTTTTCGTGTTGGTGAGATTACTCAAATTACAGATATTTCTACAGTATTTAACCTTCAATAGGCCATGTGCATGAAATTTTTCATTGGTTTTCGAATGTATTACTAAGTCATAAGATTGAAGTGACGTGGTACGAGTAATATATGGTCCCTGGCCCAATTAAGTGTTAAATACACACATCGTATGTGTATGTATGTATTTAAGCAGAAAATTACTTTTGCTTGGTTTTTATTAAAATTATAGCAATTTGGTACTGTTTAGAACCAAACGGTGCCTAGTTGCGGTTTTGCCGCGAATGTTATAAATCGTAACGCACCTTTCTTTTTGTCTATGAACCATGAGTTTGAACTTTGCTGTCACTTGTGAAAGACGAGAAATAATGTAGATTGTAACCTGTTGAATTTTCACGTCGACCGCGTTTATTGTTTTTATATTGCCTTCGAATTTTAGGCCGGGATTTAAGGGAACCTTCCAAATGCGAGGTTTTTTCGGCCATAGTTCGGCACCGCGGCCGCGGCTTGACCAATACTTCAGGTATAATCAAAAGGTGTCCCACGCCCGTATTGTGAGGGTTGGATACTCCCTCCGGGCTGATTAGCCTTGATCGCAGCGTGTGATTCGTGTGTTTCACTGTAATATGAACAAATGTACATACAGGCACATACATTGCTTCTGGCACCATACTAATAATAATAATAAAACCTTGGACACTATTTACACACATTGATCTAGCCCCAAACTAGGATTCCCTGTATCTAGGGTACTAGACAACGATACACATACGTATACACATAAATATTATACTTAGATATATAGACCACCATGACTGGGGGGGGAGCCCGCTTGGCTTCGTAGGTAGGGTCACTGCCGACTCGGTCATTCGGGTCGTAAAACTAGACAACGATACATATACTTATATATAGCTAAATATTATCCTTAGATAGATAAACAACCATGACTAGGGTACAAACATCCGGTCTTATCCAACAAATATTTGCCCCCACCGGGAGTCGAACCCGGGACCCTTGGCTCCGTAGGCAGGGTCACTGCCGACTCGGCCATTCGGGTCGACTATGAAACGTCGTCAGTTAGTAGAGTCCCTCACGATAGAGAGTCAGTTCTACCTGTGTCGTGGGCCCGCAACAAGACTTCTGTTCTGGGGAGATATCTAACAGGTATAATAATAGTAATTTATGTGACTGATACATAATGACTAATCATGTACAGTTACATATACTAGTTTATCTACACACATATCATAAGCTCTCTTTGATGTGTTCAGGAACCGCAAGTTCGACCGGCATTGTGGCATTGATCATTGCTCTGCACTTGTTTAGCTTGTTCAGAAGTACCAACTTCACAGACAAACTAGCGACATGCAGGCAGACGTCAGCGTTCGAAATTTGAATATCATAATATGTCGAAATATTGATTCATTATGGTCATAATGTATCAATATTCAGATAAGAAATGAGTTTTTACCAAGTATTATATCATTATGCTAGTCGTAACGTGTGGTTTTGGACGCAGTAAAGAGGGATTATGATACGTGTGTAGATAAAGTTATTTGTGCATCGAAAAATATCGATATCAGATTCAAACAATAAAAGTCTCAATTATAAACTCTAGATCAGGATTTCACAAAGTGGATGGTTCATCCAAAGCTTACAACTTTGGATGAACCAGTTAATCGTAGGGTTTACGCGACAAAATTTACGTAATTACGGCTGCCTAGCTGAGTCGCATGTGCAATAATCATGACTGCACACGCTGGGTCGCAAGACAAGATGAATATGCAGAGCATTTACCTAGTTCAACACAGATTTCGCTGTTAATAATTTTGTAGTTATTTATTATTGCCTGCTTATTAAATAAAAAAACCGGTCAAGTGCGAGTCTAAATCGCGCACGAAGGGTTCCGTACCACCGTTCAATGGAAGCGATGGTGTGGAGTGAATAGTTTGGATTTTACACAGCAAAATATTGTTTACAAAGTTATTGGTGCGGTTACTTTCACACTCCATGTACGTAACCAGGTGCATCCATAAGTTTGTATGTGGTATTGAAAGAATTGTTGTATGGGAGCCCCCTTAAATATTTCTTTTATCCTGTTTTTTAGTATTTGTTGTTATAGCGGTAACAGAAATACATAATCTGTGAAAATTTCAACTCTCTAGCTAGCTAGGTTCTTGAGATACAGCCTGGTGACAGACGGACGGACGGACGGACGGACAGCGAAGTCTTAGTAATAGGGTCCCGTTTGGAACCCTTCGGGTACAGAACCCTAAAAAAAACATAATTGTATTAGTTAAGCCCAACCTATTTTTAAAAGAGTTCTAAAAATCAATCTGTGGGAGTTTCTACGCCCTTCTTCTCCCACAGTGGTCCAATGTAGAGAAAGGGCAAAAAATGACGTTTGCTAAGTATATGTAAATATCTACAGTAATAAAGTACTTTGACTTTGACTTTGACTTTGACTTTGACTTTGACTTTGACTTTGAAG
Source organism: Argyresthia goedartella (assembly GCA_949825045.1). Lineage (NCBI taxonomy): Eukaryota > Metazoa > Arthropoda > Insecta > Lepidoptera > Argyresthiidae > Argyresthia > Argyresthia goedartella. The sequence goes on along the minus strand of OX463829.1, from coordinate 18,401,433 downwards.
CGGTGAAATTCGTTTGAGAGAGAGAGTGGGTCTTCCCGAAGCATGCCCCGTGCGAATATCGTTGATCGCGCATTTGAAGTCTAATTGACTAAATTCGCAACTTACCTATACAAAAATGGCAGACAGACGTGATAAAATGCGCGGTAAACATGAGTCACGCGGGACATTCTACAGGGGCAGGTCATGATAAATGTCAAATAGGAATCGATTGAACTCAGAATCTGAATAGAGACGCTGGGTAACGTCAAGTGCCCATCTTTGAAGCCCTTTTTCTCCTGAAGGCTAGGCCAAACCAACGCGTTCAACTCGCGTCCTCGGTGGCGGGCGCGGTGGCGATCGGTTGTTGTGTAGGCATGAACTTGTAGGGACATGTTCACATCGATGCGTCCTCTGATTGGCCGCGGCGTTCGGGGCGCGAATTTACAAAGCCTATATACTATTTGAGTCACGAGCCAGACTCCAGACAGATGAGCTTACTCGACAATACCCAACCTATCTCAGAAAAAAATGACTCAAATAGCTTTTTGCTTTGATATTTTGAAAGAAAATGAACGGAAAAATCCTACTATGTACGATATAATACATATTTACTGAAATAGATAACCTTTTGTCGAGATATTTTCAAACATTACATACGATCAAAACCTAGTTGAGTAGAGGCCCACCGCCATATTTGTTTATCGCGAACGTGATTGGTCGGCGCGGCGCCGACTTGTTCATTCGTTCACTTCTGTTACGATCGTAATATAATTAGTTGCCTGTACCCGCTAATAAATTTTTTAGAGGTAATGTTTAGTGCAATTATAGAACGCAAAACATTATAAAAACCGTTTTATGAGATATTTTGGGCGATAATATCTGCTATTTAAAGTTGGAGGAGAAGAGTCACGATAATTTCCATGCACAAGTTCAGTGTAAACTTACAAATGGTGACACTTGCAAGTAAAAAGTGACAAGTTTATGACTACTTTTCCTCGTAGTACAAATACTAATTGGATTATCAACACAAGTTTTCCAGGCTGTGCTCGCCACGAAATTTGTTAGTTATAATATATCTATCATCTATCGAGGAAAAACAAAAATGATCGTAAAAAAACGGATGCAATAGAAAATATAATTTATATAAAGTTTCTAAAAAATACGCCAATAACTCAAATAAGATCGATTTTATTAAGAGAAGGAACAAGCTAGGTGATCACCATTAACTATGACTATTCTCATCGAGTAAAAGTTGCTCAAGCGTATAATCTATCACGGTGTAGTGTGGAAGCAAAAAAAGTGATTCTATAGATATTTTGATTCGGGAATAACACCAGCAGCCGCTAAAACCTGACACGAGTTACATCTAACTGAAAATTGTAATGAAGGCTCGGGCGTTTTATTAGCGAATGCCCATGTAAATCCTGCAGAGAGGAAAATTATATATTTGTATGAGCAGTAGAGGAATAAGGAGTATGCAGAGAGAGACGAAGAAAGTGATACTGAGTTATTAAGTGTTATTGTGTGTATTAAAATAAAAGCTCATCTTGTAGAGTCCGACTCGTGACTCAAATAGTAGGCTTTATAAATTCGCGTCCGGGGCAGCGTCTACACGCGGTGGTTGCGATCAGATCGCACTGGTTACGTTAAGACGCTGCACGCAGCTATTATTTGTTGAGAAAAACTGTGTTTTTATTATTATTTAAAGTATGATGGCACACTTCACTGGCACAATATCTTCGCACATGATTACTTCTTTAGACATTATTAGAAATATGCTGTATTCATTCCCACCTCAAGTGCCAACATACTGTGATTGTATTGTACTTACCTTTCTTGTTCCTCTTCGTCTTCAATAATAGCAGACAGAAGTAAAACTTTTTCAATCTGAGGGAACGGCAGTGCCCTCGCCAAGACGAGCAAGCGAAGCGCTTCGTCGATTTTTTTAACCCTCACCAGTTGGGTTTGGATTACAGCAGTTGAATAAAATTCTTAGATACGATGTCAATAGTAGGTTCAATATACACAGAAGCTTCAATAGCATAGTTCTTATACTTTAGATTTTATTGATATCTATAATACCTTGATTTCGTCACTGACTCACTCACTGATGATCATCGAAGTTCTTAGATACTTCCTCGAGACCTAGAAAGCTGAAATTTGGTATTCAAGCTAGTATTAGTACACAAACAAAAAAAATATCTAAAACTTGAAATTTTTACCCGCCAACCCTGGGGGATCAAATTTTGTATGAGACTTCCGCAAATTTTGATGTAACTATTGTTTAATATAAAAGTAATGCACAGTGAATTAATTTTTCACCTTACTCTCATGTGACGGTAGCGAAACGGCCAAGCCACATATTTCGTCTAACGTGTAGAGTTTGTGAAGTAAGGGCTTGTAGAATTAGGGCGTCTAGAGTTAGAAGCTTGGCTCTACATGAGATCTGATATTTGTTGTCTGAGACTGTTTGTCACAGTTTTTGGTAGGATTTCATTATATGATATCAGACAGCATTACAGTGACACCAGTCTGGTGAACGCCTGAACAACCGCGACAGTGTGCACAACTTTTGCACGCGCAGTAATCGCCACCGTGCACGCCACCGCGGACGCGAGCTGATCGCGTAAGTTTGGCCTACCCTTAAAGGAGACACTTTGAAACACAAAAAAATATGATGAAGACATCCCATTTCTTCAATATTCTTATGTCAATGGGATCTACATGATATATATATATATATATATGTTTTTCAACTAACACTTGCTATTTCTTGGGATCTAAAAATAATATTATTAAGGTTCTTGCGTTAAAAAATGGGTGTTCAAAATATCTTACAACGGTTTGTTTGAAAATAAGAAAAAAAACAGTGTTTTTAAAGAAATAACAAAAAAAATACAAACAAATTTCGCAAATTTCTGCGGTGGCCACTGACTTTACAGCCATGTTGGAGTGTGAGCTGTCATGAACTTTATTTTAATATGGTTGTATCCACCATATCAACCACCAAAAATCGAGTTGTTAATTTTACCGATAGACTAGCCTTAAGAATTAATTTGAGCAGAATTTCTCCGAGAATCGATACCATTATGCTAAAAATAAAGATCGCCCTTCCCACTAAAATTTCGTGACTAAATAATATGCCCATGCCATACTAAGCTCCTCACACTGCTCATCGCTTTGCTCCTCGCGGTGCTGCGATGTTGCCCTCTCTGGCGGACTCTGTTCACACACTGCTCTAATCTCGTAATTAATCACAATGCCCGATGTGACTATTGGCCGATGACTCGCGCCAAAAAACTGACAAAACATAAACATTTATATATATAGGCACACATACATTGATTCTGGCTCCACTAATGGGAGGGTGCAGTGGACATGCCGAGGAGCATGACAGTCGGCATGACGAGCAGCGTGGCCGTACTACGTCCGGGCTGCCTCCTTTCCTCGTTACTTCGCATCCCACTCGATGGGTGTGTGACAGGGGGATAACAATATATATGTAATTTATCTATTTCTATTTTGTGCTAATTTTTTAATTATTTAACTCATTTGTTCTATCTTCGCCGTGGTCTAAAAAGCCTAATAGGGGGACGTGGAGCCATAAGTTTAAGAAACCCTGCTCGAGACAGTAAAATGACAAAGTGGGCGATCTCGCAGCCAAAGGAAACTATTCTGCCGCAGCGTTACATTTCACCCCATCTCGGACATAATGCGAAAATGCAATTTCCATAAATTTTACACGTTGTGAACAAATCCCTCGGTCGAATAAGACTCTACGTGACCACGAGGGGTTACTCTCACAACATTCTATATTACCTCACCTAATATGCAGTCAACGCCTCTGGATTGATTGAGGGATATTGTATCACAATTGCATCGAAAAAATTATATCAAAAAAGGTCACACAAATGTATGCACGTGAGTAAGTTAAACGTGCACAAAAGCGAGCTTATTTACAGATATTTCAGCAAATCGATCGAAAAGAAACATAATAAATAAACATTTATATACAGGCACATACATTGCATCTGGACCCACACTACGATACCCTGTATCGTAGGAATCAGAAAAGGTAGAAGGAAATGTTCAATTTTTTTTCCTAAGAAATACTCGTACTTTCTCTTCTAGGACAATTATTTCTTTTTGACATTTTATTTCTGTAAGAACTTAACCTAACCTGTGTGATTGTTGTGGTCTGTAAGTTACAAACAACTTTTTGTACAAGCCGTATCACAGACGAGATAAGTTTTCATGTCCAACGATGAACAGCCCACCGCGTCATATGACGGGATCTTTGATACCCACAGGATGGGAAGACTTAGATCTAACCCAAAGATATTTTTTCAAGAAAATGTTTTCATAAAATATGCATAGGAATTACCTTATGAATATCCGCACGTGATTGGGATAGGGTCCACATTTTTATATTTTGTTTCGGTTTTTGGTTGTGGTGTTTGCTATAAAAAGAGCATTGTAGATCTAAGTAAATGGCATGTGAAGGGTTGGAACAGTTGTGAAAATACGTTGTTAGCTGACGTATTTGACAGAATTCGGTTTCATAGTAAAAATATAAACTTCTTACATTTAGCGATTTTGAACGAAGAAAATATCTGCCGCATAAGATAGTGGAAATATAATATATAATATAATATAAATATATGTCAGCGTAATATATTAAAACTGTTAGTTGATAAACTTACGCGTTAGTTGACCAATTTATTTATTTAGATTATATTATTTTATATTAGGATTTAGAATTTACGTTTCCTTTGTTCTTACATGTCAACCTAACACGAAGACTATTCGGGGGCTTCGCTGCGCTCGCCCCCTCTAGTCTTTACCTAAGCTACCGCAGTGTCTGCCCTGGTATTTCGTTTAAAATTCAAGTTTAAACCAGTTTACTATTTAACGGTTTTAAGCGTTAGTTTATCAACTAACGCGTCATATAAAAAGCAGTACGCTACAGTTTACAACCTATCTGTCGATAGTTGACCAACTAACGAGAAAAAAAACGTTAGTTTATCAACTAACGGTTTTGACAATCTTACGGTGACATATATAAAGAACAAGGGGTGTATAATGAAGATCGCTAGAAACTAAATAAATAATTATAAAAATATAAACATAACATAAACAATCACATATAGGCACAGTCATTGCTCCCGCCCCTACACTAGGATACCCTGTGTCATGGGAACCAGAAACAGCGACATCACACACATATAAACATCCAAGACCTGTTTTTTTCTGTATCACCAGCCGGGGATCGAATCCGGGACCCCTCGCATTGTAGGCAGAGCCATAATAATAAATAATAATAGTAATAAAACATTTATTTTCAGAAAACACGGTTCCATAGTATTGTTAGTACAAAAAGAGAATTTCCTAATCTATGTTAGTTACACCTTAAAATAAAATAAAAATAAATAAGTAGGCAACTTATGGCGGATAGCGAGGTAGAGAAGAGGCCTGTACCCAGCAGTGGGTAGGTGTGGGCTGATTGATGATGATGATGAGCCTATTTATCCAGCTAGGTGCCGGTCACCACCTTTATCCAGTGCTTTAAAATAAGTCCATCGACCTATACCATAACCGCAGCACCACAGAGGTCGTCAAAAGATCTCAGAAGTATCATAAATCGTAAATGCAGGATGAATATTCATGAATTCGTAACTCGTTGGGTTTTGTAAGATCTCTATAGCTACTCCTTTGCTGAAAACTAATATGTAGCCGCAATCAATGCTAGCAAAATAAGAATGGGGGCAAAGGTTAACAAATGCTTCATATAACTTTAAACGGCGAGGGGCGCGAACACCCGAACATATAATAATATGGACAATAGCAAATAGCTGTTAGCTCGTTTGTGTTTCTAAAGGAAACAAAAGTGATTTTAGTAAGTTTGACAACTCTAATTTGACGTGTGAATGATGTCCTTATGCAAGATTGGTGGCAAGTGGAAACCATGATTGCTTTATTCCAAGGGCCGTTGTTTGCTACAATATTTTGACTGCGTTGTTGAAGATATAAATATTGAAACATAAAACATTGATGTTACCCCGCTCAATTAGCGGCTGTTTCTCGATTCGCCTCAGAAATTGCTCCATTCTATTGTACGAAATATTGCCTAGTAAAATGCCCTGGCCGAGAGCGTTTACGACGAAATTGTGAGCGTGTGTATAATTTAATTATGAAATAACAGCACCTTTTAAGCCAATTAGTCACACGGTCCGTAATTTGGGCGGTTTTGGTAATTTGAGTCCGCGACGGGACTTGGGGCTTGGGCTCAGCCTACCTCGTCTTGCTGACCAATCAGATACGTCAGGTCCGATCTTAGAAGGCTTCGGTGATTTATGCCGTGTAGAGATTAACACTTAAAGTGCTTCTATGGTTTACAACCACCGTTAGAAACTAATACCGCATATTAGCTGATATCATATACTAAATATGCTGATTTTCACAGCAACTATCAAGGCAAAATACTGCCGTAGCTTAGGTGAAGGGTAAAGGGGGTGAGCGAAGCGATGCTCCCTTTATCCTTCATATTAGGTTGAAATATAAGAACAACAAAAATACTTAAAATATAAAAAGTACTTTTGCTGATCCTTTTTTGCTGTGAAAATCAGTATTTTTGATGTGCGATTAAATACTAGCCAATTATGTAAGTATTCATCTCTACGTAAATAAGCTTTTATCCTTTGGCACATGACATGAGTAAGACAATTGATCAAAGTAATTAATGTAAATTCAAATAAATTAATGTAAAAGTTTAAATTTTTAAAAAGTTTAAAAATTAAAAGTTAATGTAGATTAATGTAAAATTAAATAAATTAATGTAATTAATGTAAAAGTGTCATTTAGCTACATTTAGTCATTACTCATGACTTTTTTCCACTATCTGCAGTGTATTGATTGTTTTTGATAAGGCATCATTTGCTTTACTTTGCTACTCTAAGTCATTTCCCAAAGGATGTCATTGTTGTTGCTAACAACGGCATACTGACGCAAGTGCAGTAGCTAGTAGCAGTCGGTCTGATAGATGTGTACAGATGTAGTGAATAATCCTTTCCTTTCGTATTTTCTCGGAAATGTTCGTTTTTGTCTTACTAAACGTCGTCGTCTTTGTCATTTGACATTGATAAATAAAGTATGCGATTTATTTGATACCTACAACACCCTACACGTAATTTAATAATACAGTAATTCATAGACACATCGGCACCATTCGGGTGTTATCGTTGTTCCGAGTTTTGCCGATAGGAAAGGATTATTCACTACATCTGTAAGTCAGTATTGTCTTAAAAAATATATCCCAGATTCACCAACCATCCGGTGGCCTTTGCAGCGCGCTAATAAGACCGTAACATCAGCCGTGGGTTAGTTTTATTTTTCTTGAGGATAGCAATGCTTGAGTTTTCAAGTGTAATTGCCCTGGTTGCTTCAAGAGGCTGACATCTCAAAGGCCGAGCTCTGACGTTCCCATTGTGGATCCGCCCACGGCTTACCTTATTCAAACTTTGCGAGATATTTTTTTTTTCATTTCCTTCAATAACCGCCAGAGTAATGTAATGAGCGTTTTATTCCCAAGAATTTGAACTGATATCATTAACAACATTCTCGGACTCATTTAAAGACGATCGTTCTTTATCGAGTTCCGAAAAGTTTGCTTATTTAGACGCGGTCTGTCTTGTTGTCGTTTTTCATATTCGTAACGTATAAAAATCGATTCGATAATGATAATGTTCTAATAAACGAGCGCCTATACCTCCCCATAAGATTTATCATTATGTAATCAGTAACCTGTCTTTTCCCTAACGCGAGATAATAACTAAAGTATTTAATCGCACATCAAAAATGCTGATTTGCACAGCAAAAAAGGATCAACAAAAACACTTTTTTATGTTTTAAATATTTAATGAGTACTTTATGTTTTTAGTTTTTGTTTGTTGCTCTTACGTGTTGAACCTAACACGAAGGATAAAGTGGGCTTTGCTTCGCTCACCCACTTTAGCGTCACCTAAGCTGCCGCAGTATTTTGCCCTTATATTTGCTGTACAAATCAGTATTTTTGATGCGCAGTTTATTTCCCATAACAAAAAGGGTCAGTCAAACTTTGAGCTAAGACCCGTGCATTCGGGCACATGTGCAGGCAATGAAACCATCGAAGATTGTCTCTATAAGTGACGGATCCCCGGGATTGATACCTTAATCTGTATAAGCCCCTGTCGGTATTTCGTCTAATAATGATGGAACGTCAATAAATCTATATGGTCGTTGTAAAAGTTTATAATTAGTGAATCTAATGGCTGTAATTGGTCTACTGACAAATAAACGTTGTAAAATATTTTATGTTTGATATCACCGGTTGGTTTGGCTTCGTTAACCATATTTTGGATTTCCATTTCGTGTTTATGATGAACTTGTTTGGAATATATAAATGATACATTAACGGTGAATCAATAATGCTACAACTTTCGTTTTAATTATTTCGATGATTAATTCATAATATGGATTCCATTTAAAATTGCATCAACAGTAACAAACTCCCAAGGAATACGTTTTCAAAGCTAGAGCACATATTAAATAGGTAACCTGTGTGATATTAAGTACCTATGTTTGAACATTTATTACAGATAAAACTAAGTTAATAATTACATATCGGTTAGCTAGTGGATAAATCTTATACCTCATTGGACACTGGCCGACTCAAAGCTCAGCGCCCTCAAGTGAGAGAAAATTTTAAATTCAAACATTACATTAATGATTTGCTGTAATGTTCTGTGCAATAAAGAATTGTGAATGGCAACAAATATAATGATCACCAAAATATTTTTCTCCTACCCAAAATGGATAAATGAACACCAAAAGTTGCAAAAAATATCAGGGGAAAAAAACTGCGGTAGCTTAGGTGAAGGGTAAAGGGGGTGAGCAAAGCGAAGCCCCCTTTATCCTTCGTGTTAGGTTGAACATGTAAGAGCAACAAAAAATACTTAAAACATAAACATAAGTACACAAAACATAAAAATAAGTTTGGTGATCATTTATCCAAACACAATTTGGTGGACATTCATCCATTCTGGCAGTCATTTCGAATTTATTGGTAGTAAAATAGGTGCGTTTTTGGTAATCGTTTAAACATAAGCCTGAACTACCCCCCGAGAGTCCGCGAGGCGCCTTCCGTATGTAGCGTTACATTTTTGTTATATTTCGAGAACTTCACATACCTAGTGTGGTGAAAAATAAGTAAAAATATTCACTGACAAAACACGTATAATTTATTTTAATAATAATATCAAAAGTTTATAACAAAATATTGAATGACAACCGTGTATCGGACAAGGTGTCCAGGACCGCAAATTAAACCAGAAAGAGATCACAAACTGAACTTGTCTATGTTGAAAAGAACACTGAATTTGCTGGTTCGTTTAAACGAAATCAATATCTTCGTAACGCGCTTATGACGCTGTATGCGCACTTTGACCAGGACTTCAGACAAAGCACGGATGTGGCTACATCTAGGCTAGTATATTTTAGTTACTTTCATAGTGTGATGTCCTATGGTATCTTGTTGTGGGGGAAAGCAGCGGATATTCAAACTATTTTTATTTTACAGAAAAGAGCTATTCGAGCAATTTATAATTTAAAACGAACAGACTCCTTAAGAGAGCTTTTTAAAGAAATTGACATACTAACAGTAGCTAGTCAATTTATTTTCGAAAATATAATGTATGTACGCAAGAACCTTACAACATTTTCCAAACTTAGCGACAGCTGTAATGTTAACCTAAGAAATAATCACAGACTATGTGCGCCCCGTTTTAGACTCGCGAAGGTTAGCAATTCTTTCAAGGGTCAGTGCATTCTCTACTACAATAAGATACCTCTGGAGATTTTGAAATTGCCATTTGAGCAATTTAAAAAGCATGTTAAAGCGACTTTGTCGAAAAAGGCATATTACAATGTTCAAGATTACTTAAATGACAGGACTGTATGGGGTTAATCTGGCTCAACACAGACCTTGCTGTTAATAATTTTGTAATTATTTATTCCTGCTTATTAATCATAACAATTAAATTTTTCATATTTGTATTAGTTAAGCACAACCTATTTTTAAAAGAGATCTAAAAATAAATCTGTGGGAGTTTCTACGCCCTTCTTCTCCCACAGTGGTCCAATGTAGAGAAGAGGCAAAAAATGACGTTTGCTAAGTATATGTAAATATCTACAGTAATAAAGTACTTTGACTATTGACTATTGACTATTGACTCGACGTGAAAATGGAATGATTGTATGAGGAGGTTATGAAGTGCGTATGGAATGTATGAGGGGTTATATGAATGATTGCCCAATAAGTATGCCGAAAATATCTTTAACGGTGGCGTGCAAATGCCTTTAGGAATTTAGATGATTAATGATGAACAGACGACATAATCCTGTTCAAAGATTGAATGTCGTCTAAAGGGAGCAGCCGCGTTAGGAAAAAAATTTAAATTAATTTACCTACGACAGTTCAGACAAACTAAAATATGGTTTGTATCAAAATATGGGATTTCCTGAAGCTGATGTCCTACTTCCCCGTTCACGTACGCTCCAAAGCACGCCTTGGCGAGGAGTACGCGTCCGCGGTGTCGGTATCAGATATGAAGTTATGGCTCGATGCGCAGCTCTCCACCAAAAGCCAGATCCCTTCCAACGTCTGGCCTTTGACTTCAGATGAAATATAGGAATAGGTAATTATTAATAATTACCTACCTACCTATGAATGAATTGACTGAACTACCTATGAATTGTAGCTATAAATTATTACCTATTCTAATTAAACGGTTGAAATTAAATTTGTCATATCATTATGTATTACCTAACCTACCTAACCGACCAAAAATGAAAACCCTGCTTAGAGCCTAGATCAAGATTTTTTATTTTATGTTAAATTCTGTTATGTACCTAAATAATAAATAATATTTTAATACCTACTAACATATTAAATTAAGAATTTTGTTATATACTTATAAATCAAATGTAAAATACCTAATTTAATTTGAATAATGTAATACCTACCTACTGTATAACGCAGAATGAAGGTGCTGCGCACAATCCCACGAGGATTATGTAGTATCTTATAGATTGTGAATGTGTTATGTATTTCTTACCTATAATTCAATAAATAAAAAAAATAGGAAAACGCCAGCAATCGTTTAGGCCGGCGTCAATTCTTGACGACAACGACAGACCATTATTCCTGTAGCCACAATTCCATAAAACTGTCTAAAACACTGAGAGATCACACGATAACTCTTAACGTGAAAAAAACTGGCTAAAAGAAAAAATGTGTTTCAAAATGCCTTTGACTCGAACAGCTCCATCAAATCAAAATCTTTCCAATCCTGTCAAAACTGACAACTACCAATAAGAATCTAGAATAATTCGTATTTTCAATTTCGCATTGACTTATAAAATATCAACCAGCCTGTATCGCAATAAAATTGAAATAAAAATTAGCAAAGGAGTCTTAAAACGACGTCTGCGAGTTCACGCTGAGTGAGGTATCTATTTTATTTGAAATACCCCATTGTGAGTAATCGTGGAACGACTTTAGAAATACCTTGTTTTCAGACTCTTTTACCGATTTTTCCCATCCATATAAGTGCATTCAGAGACAGTCGCTTTCGAAAGTCGCGAATTGTCGGAAATAATTAGTTTTCAAGTAATATTTTTTTTAAACGCCATTTCTAGCATATTTTTGAGACACACAACTAATCCACGGGGAGGGAGGAGGGGGGACACAACGTCTCCGTTAAGTCCCTACGACCCGGAAATGTAATTTAATTTTGTAATGTATTTTTTGAGTATTTTTTGGAAATTCAATACCTGACTTTTCTGATAATTTTTCAATTGGTATGTGTAAAATTTAACAGGCCAATTTGTTTCTGTGAAGCTGCATGTGGTCGCCTCGCTCCGCTCCACTTTGCTCAGCACCAGGTAGCAGACCTTACACCACCTACATTTAGTGTTCTGACAGAAAGTGTCCTATAGCAACCAATTTGGTTCCGTGAAACCTAATAAGAAATTTCACTCTCGGGAAGCATTATTTTGTGAAGTGTAACTAATGATAACGTCCACAGATGGCCACCGGAGCTGCGCAATACAAGGCTCAATACTAGCCTATAAGTTGCGATATGGTAACATTATTAAGATTGGTCAGTAATGTATGCTCGTCATTATGTATGATGGTGAAATAACTGTGATGTGATGTACCAGGAGAGCTTCTCAACAATTTCAACGTACCCGACAAAGCCTATGACCAAATAGTTTCGTTTTGTTTTCTAATCTGTGACACAGAAAAAAAAAAACAAGCCAGTATTCCTAAACATGATTTGGTAAAGCTTGAGGTACAGCAGTCCTGTCAAATCCACACTTCTAGTTACCACGTACAAAGGTGGACTATTACGGGGCAACTGGATTATGACGTAATGTTGATTTGACTGCACTGGGATTCTATACTGTATACTTGTATCTGATTCAAATTAGAATAGGAAAGTAATGAAAACAGTTATTTAATTTATAATTTATATAATATATTTTATCTGGCCTGTAAATTTTTCTTAAAAATATGTATTTTTTTATAAAATAGTATTTTTAGGTTTTTTTACCTCTAAAGGTAAAAAAGTAAGGTTTCCTTTTTTATAGGATCACTCGCTTTATGTATTTATGTTGCCGCTATAACAGAAATACTAAAAAACAGGATAAAAGAAATATTTAAGGGGCTCCCATACAACAATTCTTTCAATACCACATACAAACTTATGGATGCACCTGGTTACGTACATGGAGTGTGAAAGTAACCGCACCAATAACTTTGTAAACAATATTTTGCTGTGTAAAATCCAAACTATTCACTCCACACCATCGCTTCCATTGAACGGTGGTACGGAACCCTTCGTGCGCGATTTAGACTCGCACTTGACCGGTTTTTTTTATTTAAGTTGCCCATTCCCTCCCCCATATCTCTGAAACTACAGCGTCTAAATTTATGAAAAAAAAAATACAGAAAATATAACTTAAGCCAAACATTACAGAAAAACCTACCGAGAATTGCCAAGTTTTTTAGTTGTAAACCACATACAAACTTATAAATACATCTGGTTACGTACATGGAGTATTAAAGTAACCGCACCAATAACTTTGTAAACCACATTTTGCTTTGTAAAATCCAAACTATTCACTAAACACCATCCCTACCATTGTACCGTGGTACGAAACCCTTCGTGCAAAGTCTGAACTCGCATTTAACCTGTTTTTTATATAGGTGGTGTTCATAGTCAGTGAAAATAACCGATATTTTTTTCGATCGTGTTTAGAATTACCCAACTATCCAACACAATATAACGAACGCCCTAACGAACTGCAGTCTTTCTAAAGCCTAGCCGTAATTTTTATAGGGTTATTTTTCTATAAGACTATTAGAGATAAAAGAAAACTGTCAATGACAAAAATCTATCTATCCTGCACCCACTGAGTAAAGGCCTCCTCTCCGTCACGTTATTCATTGCGTTGCTGGGCCAACTTGATCCACTGTTTCCCGACGTTTTGGCGATGTCATCTGACCATCGGGCGGGTGGTCTGTCTCTCGGTTTACGCGCTTCCTTAGGCCACCATTCCGTCACCGCCTTGGTCCATCTGCCGTCGTCCCTCCTAGCCAAGAGTCCCGCCCATCCCCACTTTAACCTTGCTATCCACATACCCACATCTACGACCTTGGTACGTCGTCGTATCTCGACGTTGGGTATGTGGTTGAAAAAGGAGATTCCGAGCAAAGCGCGCTCCATTGCCCTTTGTGCTACTCGGATTTTATGCAAGTATTCCTTTGTAAGCGGCCATGTCTCGGATCCATATGTGAGTATAGGCAGGCGTCATTAGTTGACCACCGTGGTTTTCAGGCATTGGGGAATTGTGGACTTTAAGGCGCCAATACACCAAAGGCGGCCCAACCCAGCATTATCTGAAGTTTCGCAACGTTCTCGGCTAAAGGGATAATAAATAAAATAATACCTGGGACACTATTTACACACATTGATCTAGCCCCAAACTAGGATTCCCTGTATCTTGGGTACTAGACAACGATACACATACGTATACACATAAATATTATACTTAGATAGATAAACCACCATGACTGGGGGGTCCGCTTGGCTTTGTAGGTAGGGTCACTGCCGACTCGGTCATTCGGGTCGTAAAGGTAAAGGTAAATAAGGTCGTCTGCAAAGCAGCGATGTGATAACATTGGCCGTAGATATTAATACTTTTGTCCTCCCAGTCCAGTGTCTTTAGCAGATCTTCTAGCACACCGTAGATAGGTTTGGTGAGACCGTGTCACCTTGGCGCACACCTCGCCGAAACGGCAGGAATCAAGTGAGCGTTTGCATCCATACTTGGAGTGTTGCATTTCAGTAGAGCTCCCGGAGGATATCCACGTATCGCTTGTCAACATTAGACCGATGGAAAGAATGAAACATAGCCCAGTGCTCAAATGTCGACAAAAGTAAGGCATGTGGGCCGTTTATACTTCCGGCATGTCTCCATGAGTTGTCTGACTGCGTGAATGTGGTCCATGGTTGGTTGGTTGTTGCCCTAAAACCCTTGAACATTTATCTTATTTATTTGTCCAATAAAAAAACAGCCCATTGATGTCCCCACCGAGGGGCAAAGGCCTCTAGTAGGCCGGATAGTAAAAATATTGAGGCATATTCCACCACCCTGGCTATTTGTCCTATGCTAGAAATATGAGTTTTGACTTTTTGACCTTGATGGTGTTCTAGAACATGTAGCAGGGACTACTCTACCAAATGACATACCGTGAGTGGCCTTGCCGGTACTGGATACCGTAGTAGATGATTTATAAGCCCAAGTGAAAAATAATTTTATTTAAGTTGATATTTAAAGCCCTGGAAAGGTATGTATGACAATGACCCGAAAAACATTTAAACCTCTACGGAGTACTGGGATTTGCAGGAGGTCATACTCGACCAAATGTCATACCAAGAACTGCCTTGCCGGACCTAGATATAGATAGCAGCAAATTATTTATATGCATTAGTGGAAAATCAACTCAACCAAGTTATTATTACAAGGGTTCGGCCCCATTTTTTTTTGGACATATTTTATTTTATTCTTCTTTTTCTTCTGTTAGTATCGAATTCCTTATTCCTAATTACTATGAATATAGTAAAAATACGAATGAACTGAGTTTTCCGCCATTCTACATCGTGCAATATAAGTGCAATTTGGACACGTCAACCTCTATGGTACCTCCATTTTATTAACGTCACTTAGCTGCCAATGACCTCCTTAGCTTATCTTTGAAAATAAAAATGTTGATATGATATGATATTTAATGGGATTTCATACTTAATTACTGGAAACTATTTCGTTTTCCTGGACACTTCTAAAAATTTTCCAGGATGAGTAACTTTCGGATACTATTTCACAGATGTTATGGGAACATTTCATACTATTTTTGAGAAAAGATTTAATTAGTTGTTATTTTTTTACATACATTTTAATCTCAAGCGGTGGACGTCATTTGACTGAGATGATGATGATGAAGAATTGTTTATAAAATAGTAGTTATTTTAAGTAGGGAGTACTTAGTTTATGTTTGTGATGTTTTGAGCAAAGTAGGTATAGTTCGTGGGAGGCATCGCGGAGGCGTCTGCGCGATTAGGGCCAATTCTCATCCGGTTAGCAAATCTGTCACATTCGTCTTTAAGTCGCGTGACTAAATTCTAATTCAAATTGTCTAATGCCCGACAAAAACTGTATTCTGGCTCAAATGCGGCATTGGATTCTAACGAAATTTCAAGTCTAATGAAATTCGACTATAAAATTAACCTAAACGAGATTTTAAAATCCTAAATTGACATCCATATTTGAGAGTTCATATGTTGAAATAATGTTTACTTGTTATTATTTGATTAATTGTAATCAGCATAGCGGCTAATTTAAAATAATAATTTACTTGCGAAATTGGTGAAAGATACTTAAAAACAAATTTTAACGGGTGTAATGACATTGACAAGAAGGTATAAGTTTTCAATGTTTCAAGTATGTTACGTTTTAATTTTTTTATATCGAACTCCAGCGATAGCCATTTTCTCCAACATTTTTCCCACAAAAGCAACGACAAACTTGTCCAGGGATGATCTTGTTAAAAACAGCGGTTTGAGTAGTATAATTTATTCCTTGTCTTTGTTTTCTTACACATCAATCAAACCATATAACAGAACAGAGATACGTAGTGTTCCTACCAATATAAAGTCAAGAAACAAAAAAGCAACAAAACTTCTATGTTGTAAGTTACTACCAATTAAACTATCCAAAACATCATTTTTTATACGTCTTTTTGAAATTCGCTTGCAAAGTACCACGCTACTAGAGTCGAACAGAATTCGTTAGAGAATTTGCGTATACGTCTGTGTAAGAATACGTAAATTTTGATATCATACGACAAATGGCGAGTCATACGCATATTTTACGTCTACGCTTTCAATTCGCATGGGCGAGAATTGGCTCCCAGATAGTGAGTGAATACTCGTACGATGGTAAATTAGGTCTTGTTTTGTCGGTAAATGTATGAATATTAATTAATTTTTTTACTATTTTATCACACCTTATAGATAAATAACCGAAAAAAGCATATAAATATATATAAAAAATATACAATTTGGGCAGAAATTATTTCATAAGTCACCCTGTCACAGTTCACCTGTCAAATAAATAATACACAAATATGGTAGAAAAAAATATGCAGAATATTTTTATCATGGGTTTCTTTTCTCTTTAATAGTTTAGGAAAAAAATGACAAATCCGCAGATCGGGACACGATTAAAACTTACTTTTACATACAGGCACATACATTGCTTTTGGTCCATCACTAGCATATCCTGCGTCATGGGAACCAGAAACAGCGACGTCACATGTAAACATACAAGACTTGGTATTTTTTTTCTTCCCTACGGCCGGGTTTGAATCCTGAACCACTCGCTTGGGAATCACAGCCTTGACATTAACATCGCAGAGGTCGTTTTGGGGATAAATGGGGGGAAGGGAACGGGGGAGGGATAGACACCGGGCAGAATTGTGTTCAGCGGAGTCGAATTCGTCAAAAAAATCCCGGTGGCAAAAATTTTCAATAAATACCGTTAACTGTTGAAAGCAGAAGTAAATTGAGATGGTTTCGCCAGTCTACTAATATCATTCAACTTCGAGTTATCTACCTAACCTAACTTGATTAACCACGCAGACAGAAGTTTTGGTGAGTAACCAGATAATACTCTTTACTGTACACGAACTATGTTGTGGTAACTAATAAAATCTTTTATGACATGTTTCTTAAGCTTTACCCGTGGCCGTGCTTTTATGAATGACATTTTTTCGTTTGTAATTTGATATTGCTCCTTCTGTCTTATGTTTGGGTTTCGAATGACAAGCGGTTGCTTGAAATTTTGATTTAAGTATTCTCACATACACATTTGGACTTTTTTTATTTGAATTTAAGTGCAACGACCCGTAACTTTAAAAGGCACTAGGCTATAATATTAAACTTAAATTTTAGATTCCTATTGGAATTTATATCAACAAACGTATCGATTGCTATGCTAGGTGTTAGGCAGCCCGAAAGCAATCTCGATAGGTTGCCTAAATCTAAGTATTTATAGCGCCACGTTCGTAACTCGTTTAAAAAAAAACTAACGTTTAACCGTAGCAAGCGTTTTACTCTCACCTGAATCTTAGGCTTACAGTTTTATAATATGTGCTGTTTTTTTATAATATGATGTTTTTCATTATGATTTCATTTCTTTTGTTTTATAATATTTTGGGTTCGTAGCCACTCAATCTTTTCCTTGCAGGAAAACTTCCCATTCAAAAATATCTCAAGCGTTATCGGCACTCATACTAACTTATTACCGCGTTCGAAAAAATTCTAAAGTTTGTTCACACCGTTAAACTAATCATTTGAGCTGACAGAAGTGTTAAGTTTGCTTATTATGACAGTTAGTAGGTAAGTACTTACGATTTTCCCACTTTGTTCTATTTGTATGTTAGAACTTTTTTAATTAGAAAAAACTGGTATTTTTCACGCATGACGTCACCTTACCGCAACGCTCAACGCAGCATGATCATAGTCCCTATGTCTCGTGGAATAAGCCTGCTTTAATATCCAGAAGAGGTCTAACTTGGTCTAATGCCAACCAATGTACATACACCTCCGTGTTTCTCATGAACCGTAGCTTCTAAACTCCTCTTAAACAACTCAGGCAGTTCGTTTGTAGGTAGATTATAAAAAGTAATTTCTATGAAATGGATTTGCCTAATTTATTGTTAGAACGATGTTGGCTCAGTGCTCTCAAAAGTACTAACCGTGTACGCTATGTTAGAAAAATGCTTTGAGTAGAGAGATGAGAAGCCTCAACGACTTCCTCAAATCGAGCAATCTGATTTGAATGGTAATAGGGTGGTCCTTTTTTTAAGTCGAATCCAAATGGGTCTTGTGCGAATATTTTTCTATGGTCTTTTGAATAGGTCTGACTGTTTTTTGTCTCCTAAGGAGAATTATCCAACTTTTTCTAAAACAGCAATACATTTTGCTCCCATAATCATAATTAGGTACTGTACTCTGCTCCAAGATCAATAACATTTCGTCCCAAGCGAGCGCGCTGATAAATACGACTTTAAAAAAATACTCTCTTCTCAAGCTCTAGTATCAGATTGGTATTTACTTAACGGCAATTTATCGGAGCTATTAACCTTCTGACTGAGCGTTCTGTGTGATACATATTCAGTATCAAAAACAATATTTGCTGCTAGCCAGACCTTGGATTAAAAAACGCTATTGAAAAAATCGTTGTAACTTTAAGCATGTATTTTCTGGTTCTGATCATTATCATTATAGATTGTAAAACCTAACGAAGCGCTTTCGTCCATCAAGTTTGTTCTCTCTAATTTGACTAATTTAATTGTTTCCTTCCACTCAAATGGTCACGAACAAAGGAAGCAATACTGCCGATACCGTTTCTTTGACCTGAAGCGTCATGGCGTGAAATTGACAAATGTTGGTACAAATTATTGGCGTGAACGTAAAAGTGAGTACAACTGAATGGAATTCTTGGCTTTCTTTCGTCGTTCTCGAGATTGATTGGAGGCATGGAGCTGAGATAATAAATGGTTCCAGGAATCTTACATTCTTTCGAGCCCACGTGATGGTTTTTTTGTAAATAAAAACCTTATTGGAATCGATCGATTCCGACAAGATTTTACCCTGCGAATATGCCAGCGAGTACTCGTAGTTATTTTAGTGTCATTTGATTTAATTAACTATCTTTGCCGTCTTTTGCATTATCAGCATTTTATTTACTAACTGCAAATATTAAATGACTTGTAACAGCTTCAACACTGTTCTTCAACATCTGGGTTGTAGATTTTACTTGCATATCTTTTTAACCATCTAAAAATTGAAGACACTCGTATGATTCCAAATATCTCTAAATCTAAAGATGTTCAGAATCTACACAATCTTTATTTTATCTTTGATTAAAGTACTCCCGATTCTTGTAATTCGCTTTTTGCGTGCCTTCCCTGACCGCCATAACTTCATTGGCCATCATCAGAGATTTACTAAGTTGCAGTGGTAGATAATATCGATGAATGGCGTAATTAAAAAATCTCAAAAATCTGACTGCGGTATACACTAAAAAGCATAAAACAAGCAGATAAGTTGTAACATAATTATTGAGATTCGAGAAAAGTTTTTAAATTTAATTTAATTTGACATTGTACTTTAATAGTGTTTTAATTACGCCATTCATTTCTAGCTTTTTATTACGAAAATCCGAAAAATCTGTTAATGCTTAGTTTAAAACTAAGGTGTATTATCATAGCTTGTAAAAGATTAGTAAATATTTCCGTAATTGCCATTTAAAACCCTTTATTTTTATGTCACACACGAACATCTTGGTTTTTTGTAAAGTTTTTTTAGCCAACTTAAAAAAGCGGATTTTATGGTTATTACCAGTAACCCTCGCGCCATTAATATGAATCGAATGAGTCATTACTAATGCGTATCATTTACCAAAATCGGTGGAGCCGTTGAGTAGCTACGAGGGCAAGGATCAGACAAACATACAAACATATATACATACATATCAAACATATAACCCTCCTCTGTTCCGCTTCACTGATGTAGGGTAAAAAAAAACTGGAACTTGTGAAAACTGGAACCCTGCACATCAAAAGCGACACCTTTTGCTGTAATTTCATTGTTATTCGGTAGATCTCTGCCCCACTCTTACTGTAGGTAGCGTTAAGAATTAATCGGATACCGCTTACCACTATTATAAATTCGTGCATTTCTAACTCACTGAAAATTATAAATGACGCCCTGCTGTCAGTTTAAAAAATGATAATACGACACTCATTTGCAAACAAAAGAGTGATATTTAACGCATCTTCTTCTGCTCTCATCTCTGGCGGCCGTCCGTCATTATTGAAACGTTCCGATAGACCGAGGGTGATCGTTGGTGGCCGACAGACGGACGGACGGACCATTCCGAACATTTCACAAATTGCGAGACTTGGGGCCACGACGCTGTTGCTTCTAACCATGATAGCGCTTGTGCACTGCTGCTTCGGTATTTCCGCTTTTAAGCATGTTCTAAACCTCTATAAGACGCTAAAGACACATAAGCGGCGTTTCAATGATTCGCGGATAAGGGTCAGTGTTGATTTATTGAGTTTGCTTAAAAACTAGCATTCGCCACGTGCAACAATTGGTCTCCTCCAGGTGCAAGAAAACCGTATCTGGACTGTATAGACATCTAGATCATGTCATGAACCAGTTCTTGTTGCTCTACTGAAGTTTTTGCAGTATTTGCAGTGCTATTTATAGTTTTACGAGACAAAATTGCGTGAGTGTTGTGTGTGGTATAAGATTTGAGATGAACACTTTTCCTAATGTTTATATAGATTACATAAATACCCGAGGAACCACAATGATTGTGTAGCTAATGATGTTATGATATCCAGATATATATACAGTGTGTTACCAGCAGCTGGGCTTTTAATTAAGGACGTCAAAATAACGTGTGTCTGTAACGTAACCATAACATTAATTTAATTAATAAATGAAATTTCAGAGTTTGTTAACTTTCTAACAAAAATGTTATTGCCCGCAATGTAAAGCATTCAAGTTACTATCAACACGACAGTTGACAGATATACTTTAATTGCACCAGTTGTCGCGGTTTTTTACCCCCCGTACCACGACATGCCTTGTACCAAGTAATTCAACGACATGAGTTACGACTATAAGGCAATACGTCTACTACATTTAAGCTGCAAATTTAGAAAGTTTAATGGTGGAGTTAATTAACATAATTATGATTTACTAATACGTGCAAACGATTGTTCACGGAGCATGTTATTATCAGTTTTAATAAATGCCCACATGCCGGTAACAGACTGTATAGAATATGACCAAAATTCTGTGATAAAGTTGATTATTTCACTGATGCCAGTATTTGCCAGATTGTATTCAACAATATGGATGGACATCATATAAACAATAGACCAGGAGATATTGGAGAACCAAAATTAAATGAGACAAAGCAAGTGCAGCACTCCCATACCAACACACTCAGAGTAGCTTGACAAATGTATTTTAGAGAATAGACGGTAATAGAGTATTTCTACTGAACGTGCAGACTAAATCAAACTACTCTGGAGCTGGAGCTGGCAAATGTCCCTTCATTCATTCAACAGCACATGAATGTAGACAGTGAATATGTAGAGAGGAATGAAACTACTTAATATTTGTACGAGATATATTATTCAATGAAATCGGACTCTCGTTTATGGACTTCAGTCAATAAATTTTTGGCTAGACTTGGCTAGACTTGGATTTTAAGAGTTTAATAACATTCATAAAAGATTTGGTGCGAACTTTTCGGAGCTCTAATATATTACTTATTGATTTATTCATCCATATACGAGTCATTATTCAAAGGTTTGCCGTGAGTGCGACAAATAATTATTAGTTCTTTAAAAAACAACTGTTCTGGAAAACTCATAGCATGGTAGAGTGAATTATTCATAGGGGCTATGATTTTGTGACTCGGCCTTATACAACGGCTCTGTCCGCATGTTTGCCACAAATACGACTACCTAGCATTGAAGGCATATACTGATCACGGAGGACTAATACCTATTTCGAAAATACCTACTTCTGGAAACAAGTGTGAATATTCTGCCTACTCCACCTCACTCTCTGCTGACAGACGCAGACAGGTCTGAGCAAAAATAGTCCCTCGGCGCAATGCGACCGGACAATACGTTCATTATTGCGATGCAAACTGTGGCGTTGCATCACTACCGCACCGCTCCTAACTGATGAGTTGATCACATACGGATTCCCACGTGAACGCAGTTCTATGCAAGCTGACGTCTAGTCTGGTGGAAATTTTCAATTTGTGAAAATCGGAACGATCGCGTTTGTGTACTTTTTAGGTTAAATAAAAATAAAACATTAACATACAGGCACATACATTACTTCTAGCCCCACACTAGGATAACCTGTGTCGTGGGAACCGAAAAGAGCGATGTCACACACAAATGAACATCCAAATCCTGTTGTTTTTTTTCTTTACCCCCAGCCGGGGGTCGAACCCGGGACCTCTCGCATGGTAGGCAGACCCAACACCGCTGCACCACTGAGGCCGTCATATTCTTACATCTTTAACCTGTGATAACCTGTCTCGTGAGAATTAAGTTATTTAATCAAACGCCGTTTGGAAATCAATCAGTCTTGTTAAGACGAATCAAATGACCCCAAACTTGATAGCTTTACACAAGTGAGGATACCAGTTTTCCGTCTACCATCTTCCAGCTCCATCATTAGCCGATGGTGACGAGAAAATCGCCAAGAAATATGAATAGGCCTTTTCACGACGAATTGAATGAGCTTAAACCCGATGGGTTTACCAATAAACATTCCTGGGTTTTCCTCCCACCTTCGATCATCATCATCAGACCAGCTCGATGGTACCATATTATTGTATTGTTTTCTGAACTACATATTCATACAAAGTTTCGTAATGATAGAAGAACTAAAAGTAATCTAAATTTCCTTTCCTAGCTTTCTTACACGATGTTATTTACTTACAAGTGGATCTAATATAAGTTTGTTAATATTTTTTTGAATTTCAGACCACTTGTGTTTGTTATAGGACTAAACTTAGAACTATATAGATAATTTAACGATCTCATAAAAGTTCGGGATTCATTTTGAAAGTTAAAAACCACTTCTTGGTAATATGTGATTGCCACAATTACGACTAATGAGTTCTTTGGCGGTGCCCTTCTGGAGCGAGTACTCAGAAATTGACCGAGGGATATTTGTCATATGTGGACAACAAGGCAATGGAAACACTTTAAATTGCCTTGTAGTTCAAGAAATAAAATTAAGAACAGAGTGTGCAACCAAATTAGGCGCTATTTTTATTTAAATGCCACCGTATTGCCAAATCACGTTTCCATTAACACCCGAAGAATGCAGATACAGGTTTATTGAGTAACAATTATACACCTCCACCGAGCTCTTAATAAGAGTAAATCGACACTAAGATCGGCGCACGCGCGTACATAAATAGATTTGGAGAGCATTCAAAACTCTTTGGAATTACTGACACTATTTGTTTTCAGCGTGTCCGCTCGCCCATTCAGTAACTCAGCGCAACTCAACAGTTTGTTACTAAAGGAATTTCGACAGTTATTGGGCGCATATAAATTTTCCGTAGCGCATACATAGCGGGGCTATCTTTGAGGTTGATATGAGTTATGCCGGTTTGTTATTGGAAGTTTGGTGGCGGAAAAAGTCGGGGGATATCATCAAGTCTGTACTTTTCGTAACTGTACGAGAATGGCTTTGTATGTAACTTGTAAAACTAAAACAAAAATTTATTTTATCTCCAAAAGAAAATGTACAAAATTCAGTTCTGAGCGGGATTACGCCACGTGTGTCGGTAATCACAAAAGTTCCAAATTGCAACTTGTCTCATTGAGGCTATTTTAATAGCCTGTATTAATGAAAAGCAGGCTCATGCCTGCTATAAAATATAATTATGATATGTCATGGATATTAAAACCACACATACTTTCTTCAGATACATTTTACGGGAAGGCCAGTAACTTTCTGGCGATTAATGGATTAGTGTTAGAGTCATTCATATTAGACCGAATTTTGCGATATTTCTTCCTTTTTTCCTTTGGGTACCATTTGACGTCTAGTTTTGAAAGGTCCTCGTCAAAATGAAATAGCTAAAACCAATCTAAAACAATCCTACCATTTTTACCTCAATCCAAGCACGCATACGAAAGGTTTGTTAACAAACTTTGTCGGCAACAAAATGTTACGACTCAACAAAATGTAAAATTCTCCCATTTTCATAGAACAGCTTTGTGAAACTCGGTATTTAAACTCCACTCTCAGTATGAACACTCGGCTTGCTGATTCAGCTCATGAACATGGACAGAAAAAATATGGTCCTCCCACCCGGGAGTGTTAGTAGTGTAGATGACGTCACTCATTCGAGTGTATGAGACTTGTGTATGTGTGCGTAGTCAAACTACTTCCAACTCGTTGTGCTCAACTGATATTTTATTTATTAATTATTTTTCTTTGCCTATGTAGTGTCCCACTGCAGGGCAAAGGGAGGTCTTTGCTCTGCAGCGTTTGGTGAGGTGGCGAAGATATTTCATTATGACTCCAAAAAAAGCGAGTACTATTATATATTCCACCACGTTCATAATATCGTATAAATTCAAGTTAGCCAATTAGTGTCCTCACCGAGGTGCAAAAGCCTTTACCACCACGGAGGGGTGTCGGGCTAATGAACTGTCAGATGTTTTCAAGCTACCCTAGGGCCTCCGACCAGCTTTACGACTTCTGCCACCAAGTAGCGATAGTAGCCGGGACCTACAGCTTAACGTGTCATCCGAAACACGGAAGCGCCCGAAACTAATGCCACATAGAAACGGACACCCATCCAATACCCGTCTCAGCCAGATGTTGCTACCCGCACTATCGTTTCCGCTGTGCGAACACCGTTAGGTCACGAAAGCTTCAATTTATTTAATATTCAAAAATAAACTATTGAATCAGAAAATTCCCTATTTTGTGCGGTTGCAAAGTTGCTTTACTTACTGTTTTCTTACACTGTGTCTAAATATCGAGGCACGGAACCTATATTACACGCGCGCTGGATTTTTATACCGTCTACCAACACTTTATGAGTAGAACGTGGTTCCGCAGAATTACAGTCAGCGTAATCTACACCATTTCGGTAAATAGACCTTATGGCGCTGGAATTACGAACGGTTTGTACGAATGGCATGGCAGTACCAATCTGATTGGTGAAGCTGTGGGTGAGGATGCCTACGTCTCTGCGGGAGACAATGTATGGGACAGGTGAAATTGTTTCAGTTTTCATTTTCTACACAACGCCATATTTATTCGACTACCCGTCTTTACGAAAAGGTGAAAACAACGGTCGCTTGTTGGTTTAATCCATAGTTCACGTGTTATAGGGGTTCGATCCTAGGCGGGAATTAAAAAGACACTTTCCAGGATTATGGATTTTAACTAGGTGTGTCGTTGATGGCATAGGGTAAGGCCGCGACTGTCTATAGAAATTTATGTAAATGTATTTACAATAATAGTTTGATACGCAATACTGGACATGTGTGTACCGAGAATGCAATTATAAGTATAGTAAGGTGACCCCACTTTAACAACGCCTGGTCTAATACCGAAAACCAATTAAGAGTTACAGTCCAGACTGACATACATTACATACAAATTTAACCTTTTAATTTGACTGACACTAATACTGAGGCACCCATCCTCAAGAATCGCTCTAAACCTGCATCTAAAACAAGCCATTTACAAGTTAATTATGATGAAAAACGGCGCAACAAACTATGAAACAAAAGGCAATAAAGTTTCTGCTTAATCTGATTCATGTTATTGCACTCGTAACGCGGTTCTCCTTCGGGATTTATTACAAAAGAGCTGTTAAAGAACCCTTACCCTCAAAGTGTTCGACATCAGGAGGCGAAATCAGCGAAATGAGCCCTAAGAATGTTTAAACCGAAGGATGATTTATGGTCCAGCGCGAGGTAGTGAGCTTTCGCCTTTTATGCTTACGCGAAACATTGCTAGTTCGTGCAAAATGGGATTCTAGTTTCACACGCAACAAATGTACTCATTATCTGATGAACTTTACGGACGAAGCGGTTACTTTGTAGGGTACTAGAAATCTAGAGTTTTACAGGTAAACTATGGTTTAGATTGGTCAGTTTGGACTCATTTGCTTCAAATCAAAAACCTTGTCAAAAAAGTAAAAATTTAATAAAATTAATAAAAATATGTACACAACTGGTACTTCCCGTAAAATGTATTGGGAGATCCACACGTATTCTCTAGCACGAGACAATGCTCTGCGCGCTGCGTTCGCTTCCCCCAGATCCCAGTTCGATCGACATCGCGCAATGAATGGTTGCACTTCGTCGCTTCGTACAATTCCACTAGCTATCTGCACTTCGGTAGTGTTAACTGTTACTTGAATTATAAAATTTATTGCGCAATTTGCTATTACAACTTATCCTCCTTCGACTTTGGCTCGAGATCGGAGTTTGAACAGCTTTGGGAGAACTTCTAATAAGATTATCGCGATCCGCTAATACATGGCTAAGGAAAGGCGAAGAGCTGTATTTTGTTAATACAGGTATGACTAGATTATTATCAAGATTTATATGTTTAATCTATAGATACTAAACCAGTACGCTACGTCACTCAGCGTAAATTATAATAGTAGAAAGCTCCATGATAAAAACAACAACGCTTGAAGGCAAACGAAATTATAAGATCGGGAGCATATTTCGAAAAAACCTTTATTAAACTGAGCAGAACATGCACTTCGTGGAGGAATTATGCGGAATTACGCAAATTAGCTCAAATTATCGTCTCAGAATGACTGAAGTTTACGCTAGTCATCAGTAGCGGACGGGAGGAAAAGGTGGAGTCAGGAGATGAGCGAGAGATTTTAAATAAAGGAAGTCTAATGGCCTGTTTGAAAAGTTATGTTATATTATGGATAAACCTTATCTCTCAGATAGATAATACATTTTGTTCGTGCAAAACTGGATATCTATTATCTAGCAGATAGAGTTTATCTATGGCATAACTTGCGAAACTTATCGATATCATAACTTGTTCTATTCACTATCTGGTTGACGCCTTAAGAGCACATTTCGATTGCGATTGCGAACTGATTTTTTGATGGATTTGATAAATAAATTAAATCGCAAATCTTAATACCTTTCAGAGACAAAGATTCGAGTCTCAGGCCCGATATCTGCGCAGCGGGACCTGTCTGATGCGTAAGTTTGTTTGTCATTGACTAATCAGCCTAATGGGTGACTGATGGGATGATTGAATTACAGCTTATCTGTTCTCCTTATGGGGACAAGGTTGACACTGTTAGTGGCGATTAGAAGGATATTTTCCATCATGATAACATAAACATAAACAGCTACATACAGCCACATACATTACTTCTGGCCCCACACTAGGATACCCTGTGTCATAGGTACCAGAAACAGCGACGTCACACAAATATAAACATCCAAGACCTGGGGTTTTTTTTCTTCTTTTTACCCCCAGCCGGGGATCGAACCCGGGACCTCTCGCTTGGTAGGCAGAGCCACAACCGCTGCGCCACAGAGGTCTTCGATATATTATAATATGAGTTATAGGAAAGAGTTTCGTGTTTTTCGCTTGCTTCTTGCACAGGAGATGCAGGTTCGAAATCTGATCATTTACAATTAAATAATAAATTTATCTTAAGTACATTATCGGACGTTTAGTGTTTCGGATGACACCTTAGGATGTAGGTCCCGGCTACTATCGCTACTTGGTAGTAGTAATCGTAAAACCACTCCATCAACCAGCGCTCAGCCAGCGTAGTAGAGTATGGCTTATTTTTACTCGTATCCGGGTAAATTCCTGTGCCCCTCGGATGAGACATTAGACAACTGTATACAAATTATAAGTCTGCCAAACTGCCGACAAACTGCCCAGCAGTTTGGCAGACTTATAATTTGTATACTTAAGTGCTTTTTCTGAATAAACGTTATAATAATAATAATAACATTTTTTTATATGAGTTACATTTTAAATTAACCAGAAAGGAAATGGCTGGTTATCATCTGAAATCTATAGAAGTGCACACCAATGAAGTCTAACCGTAAACACTCTCCTTCACCTGGCCAGGTTTGTGGCCCCATCCCAATCGAATAGCCGTGGGCTTCCAGCTTCGCGTGACAGAAAACAAAATATTAATGTTAATGTTCAGGCAATTACCAAGATCACCTCCCTTCATGCCTATATTATCATCGTTTTACAAACACATTTTACTTATAACATAAATAATGAGTGTGATGTCAACATACAATCAGTAAACGCGAGGGCCCCAATCGATGCATTCAGTGTTTATTTTTTTACGAAGTACTTTGTGACTAGGTACTCGCGTGACAGAAAACAAATTATTAATGTTAATGTTCAGGCAATTAACAAGATCGCCTCCTCTCATGACTACTTATATTATCATCGTTTTACAAACACATTTTACTTATAACATAAATAATGAATGTGATGTCAACATACAATCAGTAAACGCGAGGGACCCAATCGATGCATTCAGTGTTTATTTTTTTACGAAGTACTTTGTGACTAGGTACTCGCGTGACAGAAAACAAATTATTAATGTTAATGTTCAGGCAATTAACAAGATCGCCTCCTCTCATGACTACTTATATTATCATCGTTTTACAAACACATTTTACTTATAACATAAATAATGAGTGTGATGTCAACATACAATCAGTAAACGCGAGGGCCCCAATCGATGCATTCAGTGTTTATTTTTTTACGAAGTACTTTGTGACTAGGTACTCGCGTGACAGAAAACAAAATATTAATGTCAATCTTCAGGCAATTACCAAGATCACCTCCCTTCATGGCTATATTATCATCGTTTTACAAACACATTTTACTTATAACATAAATAATGAGTGTGATGTCAACATACAATCAGTAAACGCGAGGGCCCCAATCGATGCATCTATATTATCATCGTTTTACAAACACATTTTACTTATAACATAAATAATGAATGTGATGTCAACATACAATTAGTAAACGCGAGGGACCCAATCGATGCATTCAGTGTTTATTTTTTTACGAAGTACTTTGTGACTAGGTACTCGCGTGACAGAAAACAAAATATTAATGTTAATGTTCAGGCAATTACCAAGATCACCTCCCTTCATGCCTATATTATCATCGTTTTACAAACACATTTTACTTATAACATAAATAATGAGTATATGTCGACATACAATCAGTAAACGCGAGGCCTTATTCGATGCATTCAGTGTTAACTTTTTTACGAAGTACTTTGTGACTCGATACATACACAAATATGTGACTTTAACAATGTTCCTACAAATTAACATTGTTAAAGAGAGGATCTAAAACAATTAAAAAGCTGATTAGATTTAACTTCATCTAAAAATGTCTTCAACAATACCTTTATGGACTTGTTTGTGTGGTCTCGTCACAAATCCATGATTTACTTTCGTGAAAACACTGTACACGTACATACTAACCTATATTTGGACGTCAAGCTATTCTTATCTCTTGTTTCGTATGGACTATTATTATACTGCGATCGTGTAGCTTACCTCGAGCACTTACAAAAGCAAGGGGATTATGAGCCCATCTCAATTTTTTAAAGAATAAAAGTCGTCGAAGATCACTGACAAATTTGTAACAGAACAATGAATCGGATATAAAAGTATCCTCTTTCATGACACGGGTGAGCGGATGGGTACGTTGGGTATGGGCTTGGTGAGGCGATAGATCGTATTGCAGATGTAAGGTGCCTCGATGATGATACAATATGTTTTTTTAACAGACAGTACAAAGATACAATGTGACCCCTCCTCCCACATTGTACTAGCCTGTGGAAAACTTACTTTATGCAGATGAATAATTATGATACTCTACAACTACAGGCTGCGCCAAGTTTATTTGGCTCTGAGCGAGCATTTACCTATCTTTCTCTGACAGCTCACTAACAGCTAGCTTGGCGCAAAATGTACCAACAACAACTCACTAGCTACGTACACTCAGGAATACTAACACACTACTTTATGTACCCTCAATTGTGAAAAGGATAGTACGAAGGACTAAGCAAAACTTAAATTATTTCGTCTTAATTGTGGTTATAATCCAGCCAATGGGGTAAAAAAAGAAGCTTTGCCCTCTAGAAGTAGGTGTAGAAAATGTTTTGATTTGTATTGCTTAGGTATGGGCGCGCATAACTCGAGTTGACTGGGTTAGCCGCCATCTTGCATTGAAGGGGCCAAAAATTACATGCAGGCTTTTATGAATGAACACAGCATGAGAGATAGAAGCAGAGAAGAGAAGTGTCCTAAGTTGGCCTTGTAAATGGAAACGGAATGCTATGTTTTTATTGCGGATGTTTTACTGGAAATAAAAAAGTAAGAAAATTTTATAAAGGAAGGAAATAACAAGGACATTATTAAGAACAAACGGTTTTCCATCTCTATCTTTTCCCAAGTACCTTCGTGTCTTCCCTCACTCCGTGAATAGCTGAATATCAGCAGACTTTCGCGAGACTATCTTGTAACTTGTTCTTAAAATTCGTCGCTGATCGCTCAGCTAATGTACTATAAACACGCGATTTTGATACTTAAAGCTTACCTTCTTTGTGGTGTTAAACGTATCCGCCGGTCTGTATCAAGTTACTTTTACCGAAGGCGTGGGCATTGACATGTCGGACTTGTTTTGTTTTGTCCTGCCCAGTCGAGCGTCGTCGTAAAGGCTGACTTTCTATGGACATTGGGGTGACGTTTTGCGGTTAAATTACGGTTAAGTTTATAGAGAACGCTTGTTCAATGTCGAGCATTGCGCTGTTGTACAGGGGAAATTGCTCTGTGATCTGAAAAATGTTTTGGCAATGTATTCGCATAGCGCGTTCCTAAGAAGGTTCAGAAGGTACCGACTGTATTGAAGCACCTGAGAGCGTTAGAAGTACAGATCTGCACGCGAGTTTACTTAGTAAGGTTTTCACTAGAATCGACGAATCTATATATATATAAATCTTAGGACCTAACATCGTCAAAATTGCCGCGTGTACGTTTGAACAGACCCTACATATTTTTACTTCAATTTTAAATTCTGTGCTAGGTACTGTATATTTTTTTTTCATCCACAGGAACGGAACAATTCTCCTTTAAACTCAAGTTGAACTAAAACGATATACAAAAAAAGCTGGTTACCAAACGAATCACATTATTTATTTGCAAATTAAAATGTATGTAAGTTTAATTTCCAATGCAACGCAACGCAGTGGAGTTGTCACTGCGATGAGGAATAATGAAACGTTTGGCTGCGTACGCATACGTCATGCTGCGACGACATGCGCCTTCGGGAGATGATTAAGACGTTATTGAGCCTGTCTTCACTCTTGGACCAAGGTTTGTGTCCATTATTGCACAGAAATCCTATGCGAATTGTGTTTTATTACAAACAATGCGCATGACAGGAAAGAAGTAGATAAAAGGTGCTGTTGCTTGAAAAAAATTTGGTTAGAGTTTTCTAAATTGCTAGATCACGATTTGGTCAGGTGAAATTGTTTCTGAAAATGTATAATATGAATACTAAGTAGTTACTAAGATGTTGGAACTCAAAAAACATTTTTATAAACACTCATCCCAATCGGTCCGACCGTAAACGTGGGTATAATTTCCACTCATCACGGGTATTGGTTCAAAGAGTGCCCACATGTCAGATCCAATTTGACATTGGATCCAAAGCTGGGTCCAACGTATGTCAGAGTTAATGCGAAGGATGCCCATTTAGCGGGTTGCCACTCATTGTTTCATAACCGAGAATAATGCTAACTGATAAATCGAAACATGCAAAGTCCCTTCTCGATGACTTATTTTATGGTTGTCGCTTTCGATGTTACGTTCAAGGGGCATTTCAATTAAAATATCAGTATGGAATGAGTGAGTGAGATCGTAAAATGGTTCTGGCTTTTTTGCTGCATCCATTATTTAATTGGTACTTTATGAGTGTCGTATTACTTGACTCGAATACTTCTTACGATTATTTTATATTTTTATAGAGATGTCGCAACCATATCATAGAATTGATCATTTCATGAATTGGCCACCCATTTCATGATTTGGCCGAGCATTTCATGAAATGGCCGACTATTTCATGAAATGGTCAGAAAGGTTTGAATTTGATGGAACATATCTTTTTAAAAGCATTTTTATTCAGTACTACCTAATGTTTTTCGTGATATACATGTCGTAACCATATCATAGAATTGATCATTTCATGAATTGGCTACCCATTTCATGATTTGGCCGAACATTTCATGAAACGGCCGACTATTTCATGAAATGGTCAGAAAGGTTTGAATTTGATGGAACATGTCTTTTTAAATGCATTTTTTTTCAGTACTACCTAATGTTTTTCGTGATTAACATGTCGAACTAACAATAATTCTATTCGGGGGCTTCGCTGCGTTCGTCCCCTTTAGTCTTCCCCTAAGTACCGCAAAGTTTTTCCCAAAAATATTTCTTCGTTCTATGAAATTCTTAATCGTTCTAATTCAACCATGGTGGCCATTTCATGACATGGTTTATTCTACAATATTGTTACGATATAGATACCATTAAAACTTAAAATGTGTTTTAATGGTGTATGGCTATGCTTTTTTAAAACATGAGCTCACCAGTCATAGTAAGTATGTACTTTTATTTTTCGTTTATAATCATATTACATTTAGTAGCGAAACGTTAAGCATTTGTGTTTGTATGTTATCATTACACTAATAACGATACTCGTCCATAGAAGACGTCTTAATTTCTTCAAAGTTGCTTACCGCATAATCTTGATAAAGCATAAAAACTATGTCATACGTTAAACAAATGGCCATGCGTGTCCCGTAGTCATCTTTTAGTTCTGCGGGCTATGTTTTATTTATGAGGCTCTAGGGGCAAAGAACTAGACATTACCGACAGTACTGTTGGTTGTAACAGAACGGTAAAAGCAGCATGCTGGCGCCACGGGTGATAGGTATAGTCCAACCTTACAGCCGTGTTGGTTTATGCGGGGGAAAAGAAAACTAACAGACTTGGAATAGGCAGGGTTTTTATATTTTATTGAAATAAAAGTCACTATACATACAATATTTCCAAATACAAATTCATTCGACCATGTTCCGTCAATAAATCATTTTTTCGGGGTTAAATGAATTATGATGTGTACCCGCCTTCACCCATCCTGCGTGAACTGTGGACAGTTTTTTTTGACAGTGCCAGTCTCTAAAGATGCCTAAACTAACCTATATCAAATGTATCATGACTCTTATCACTATGATCGTAAGACTGAAAATGAATCGAATATGCTAGAACAAATTGTCACACCAGTAAAGGTAAGCGAAGCTACGCACGGCACCTTGAATACATATTCGGATATTATGGTAAAGCTGTCGCAAAGTCATTCTACACGGTATGTATGTTTAATTTTATACGAGTTTTTGTTCAAATCACAGGCAACTGGATATAACATAACATAAAATTTGCATACAGGCACATACATTGCTTTTGGCCCCACACTTGGATACCCTGTGTCGTGGGAACCAGAAACAGCGACAGCACAAACATGCAAACATCCAAGACCTGGATTGTTCTTTTATTTCTCCCCAGCCGGGATTCAAACCCAGGACCTCTCGCTTGGGAAGCAGAGCCTCGACCTCAACACCACAGAGGTCGTCATAATGAGGTTGTTTTGAGGAATCGATTTTCAAAATCATAGTAAAATTACTAATTTCTACATAATTTAAAAGTTAAATCCCTACTCACTGAGATCATCACCCCCAGGCGCTGGCAGCAGCTGTCCTAAATCGTTTCAAAGTTTCCGTTGCAAAACAGAATTACTAAAAATACTACTTAGAACCCATTATGTAGGCCTAACAATATTACGACTCGGAATAAATTGCTGTAAATTACAGTAAAACATATTAATATTTGTAGAAATTGGTTTTTCATAATTATTTCTTGCACAAAGATACCTACTACTACTACTTTAACAGTTTTATATTAAACGAAAAAAGAATACAAAGGCAAGCCAAGGATTCTTTCAAAACTTCTATTTTATTCATAAAAATAGATGTTTTCCAGCAAAGCAAGGACAATCCTTCATAAACCTAATCGAAAATTCTGTTCAAGTAAAACGCACATCACGCCTCAACTGAGTGAGTAATTGATTAAAATACGAAGCCGCCTGCCAGTCATATCTACATATAAGTTAACGTGGAGTTCCAGACTCAACAAGAAACCTTAAATATACCTACCATCTTTCACTACATCAGCCCAAAGACAATCCCTCAAACGCTAAGACCAACTAAAACATATTCAATATGCGTGCTGCCTGCTTGCGTGGGAACAAAATATGAACCGCCTCGTGGAGCCAGCAGCGATTTGTCTGCTCTCCAACTGCAACTCTACGTTCCGTGAATGCAAACCAGCTTTTAATGATGTTGTATTTGTCATTCCTGAGAGGGGATACCTCTGACGACATTATTCTGCTCTGTTACGTGGAAGTTTTGAGAATCGTTATGATATAACTTGTTGTGATAGTTAGGGACCTGCGATTTGTATTGATGATACGCTTCGGTCTTAATCGGAGAGGAATTTATGATAAACCATCTTATTATCCACGACACAAACAATAAATATATAATCATCGTGATCATTAATATCTCAGATAAATGACAAGAGTACATGGTGTTAATTTAACTCAACACAGAACTTGCTGTTTATAATTTTATAATTATTTATTACCGCGTATTATTTAAAACTCATGGTGCAATATTTGTAAGCACAGAATGCTCATTCCATATAGAATAGAATTAGTAACCCTTCGTAATCCAGAGATGGCGTTGAGATTAACTATTTTATTTAAACGCCGTGGCTTCAGTCTTAATAATTCTAGATGGCGCTAGGCGCTAATCATAGAATTAAAAAATAAAAAACGTCCAGATTTGCGTACAGGTTGTTTTTTAGGGTTCCGTAACCAAATGGTGCCAAACAGGACCCTATTACTAAGCCTCCGCTGTCCGTCTGTCTGTCCGTCCGTCCGTCCATCACCGGGCTTTATCTGATCAACCGAAATAGGTAGAGAGCTGAAATTTTTACAGAATGTGCATTTCTGTTGCCGCAACAGCAAAAAATGATGAACTACACGCAATTTTGAATCTTAAAGGTGGTCCCCATACAAACGACTGTTTTTTTTAAATCACTGCCTGCCGATGCGAAATTTAAAGATTTAAAGATTAAAAGATTTATTTGCACACTGTGCCACACCCACAGTCCTTAGACAAATTCACATTTTACAAAAAGAAGAGTACTTACACAAACTGACAGAGAACATTTTACAAAAACAAGAGTACTTACACAGACTACAGAGAATACTTACATAAACATTAACACATTATAAACAATTATTTAAAAATATATTCACAGTTTTGAAAAATATATACAGGGGCATATGAAAAATATCCATTTCTGTGTGCTGAGCAACACAGGCATTGAGAAGAGTCAGTGCCTGGAGAGTGGATGCGTGACGAGCGTGCTGTGTACGAACAACACCCGTAGCGAAGAGCGGCCGCGATCGCAACATCGCGTACCGAGCCGGCGCGTAAAGGGCAACACTTTGTAGTGCGACCGGATTATCTACCTTGTTGTGAACGAGTAGATAGAAGTGGACCAACAGAGATAACTTCCGCCTCAGCTCTAGGGTGTCTACCCCCACCATTCCAGCTACAAATAAAGACGGGAATAAGTAGGGATAATACCCATATTTCAATTTATACAAAAGCCTAGCAAACTTGCGTTGGACTTTTTCCAGCATGAGTGTGTATTTAGCCTCATGCGGGTCCCAGATAATTGCATTATATTCTAATTTACTTCGGACAAAAGCATTATACAAGGAGGTTAACGTGGAAAGGTCCCTAAACCGCCTCATTGGTCTCATTACGAAACCGAGGGACTTATAGGCTCTGCTACAGGTCTCACGGATATGGTCATTAAAAGTAAGTTCAGAGTCAAGTAGTAGTCCTAAGTCCCGTATTTGAGTGACCCTCATAAATGATGATCCCGCTATGGCGTAGTCATGATGGATTGGCGACCGAGATCGAGTGAACGTCATAGTTTTTCATTTGGAGTTATTAAACGCCAAGTGGTTGCGTTCGCTCCACTCTACTACTCTATCGACATCGCTCTGCAGTAACCCAATATCTTCGTCACTGCCTATACTCAAGAACAGCTTCAGGTCATCCGCGAACATCAAACATTCAGCCGTCCTCACGACATCGTGAAGGTCGTTGATCGTTATCAGGAACTGAGTAGGACCCAGAGTACTATGCAGGCTCACACCCGAACAGGTTTCATAGGGTCCGAATCCTTACCGTTCAACCGAACATACTGGACTCTATGGGCGAAGTAGTTTGCAAATAGTTTTAGCAAATTTGGTGTGAAGCCTATATAAGAAAACTTTTTCAGAAGGACGTCGAATGCCTTTTTGAAGTCAAAGAACGTCACATAGCCTTATCAAGAGATGTAGTAGCATAATTCAAATTTAAGTGATTGGTTAGTGTTGAACGGTTTGGGCGGAAGCTGTGCTGGGCGTTCGAGATAAATCCACGAATTTGAAGGGTCATGTAATGGTTGATTATAGATTCAAAAACCTTTCCGAATACCGAGAGAACGGCTATAGGTCTGTAATTTTCAACTTCCGACCTGGATACATCCCTAAGCACAGGAGTGACTCGTGACGTTTTCCATCGCCTTGGGTAAACTGCAGACTTTATTGACAAATTGTAAAGAAACCTAAGCGGTAGTTCCAATGTTGATAGGCAGTCTTTGACTAAAAACGGCGGAATACCATCGGGTCCAGCAGAGGAGGGCGGTTTTAGTTGTCTCCCAGCACGTCGTATGTCAACTATAGAGATAGAGTCGATCGCTATTCGCGCCGAGCTATTGCCCGGTCCGGCTCTACGCTCCGCGATTTTTGCGTCAAGTATTGGTCTATCGGGCAAGAACACTGACTGGAAGTAAGAAGCGAAGGCCGCTTCTACTCCCGCCACAGTCTTGCCGCCACACTCATACTCGTCACAGGTCAGTCTAGTAGTCCGTTGGTCTCTGATAAAGGTCCAAAAAGTAGTCAGGCTTGTTATTCTCAGCTTGTCTTACGTATTCGCAGTAATGTATGTCTATTAGGTACTTGACTCGGCCTCTAAAGTAACGAAACAATTCCTTATTAAACTCCTTGCCCTCAGCTCTGTATCGTTTCAGATGGAAGTATTTGTTCTTAATGTTGCGTATAATGTTAGGCGTGAACCACTTTGGGTATACATACCGAGTCCTCACGCCTTTACGCTGTTTTCTTGGAACGCAATCTATACACGAAAATATCTTATCATACAAGAAATCAGTAGCTTGATCTATGTCATTGGATGCATACAGATCGCTCCAATCAAGAGAGGCAAGGGAGGAATATAACTTACTAAAGTCTGCTTTGCGGTAGTTCCACTGTGGTCTATCAGGTGGGTCAGGCGACTCCTCCATCGGTGGCGGCGGTGGTGCGCGCATCTCGGGACGCGGGAAACGCACGCTCATCTGCAGTGGTGGGTAGTACCCGTTCACAGGTTGCGTCAGCGGCTCCAACTCCCCAGAAATACCTCAGAACATCATGATTTAATATAACTTTGAGATGGCTCAGTCGGTTTCGTATCTGTTTCGCAATCTTGAAGTTCCGGGCTCGATTCCCAGAGAACACATATATTTTTTCTTTTTGTTTTGGTTTTATTATTTAGGATTAAGTGTTTTTTTTCTTCTTTTTATTTTGGTTTTATCACGATGATACGGAACCCTTCGTGTGCGAGTCCGACCCGTATTTGACCGGTTTTTAGTAAATCATATCATTATTTATAATCCATTAAATGAAACTAAAATTGTCAACGCCATACAGGTTTTTTCAAACATATTTAATGTCCTGTCTATGCAATATTGCAATAGTGCTACACCAAGCGAAACAGGCCTCGAACTAAAGATGCTTTGGTAGCATCTCTGATTACGCCGGTGAAATATTTTGTTCTACATGGCCTATCTGTATTAGTATAACATCAAAGTATCTGTGGCATTGGTACTGGTGGTATGCTGTCTAACTCAACCTATTTTTAAAAGAGATTTAAAAATCAATATGTGAGTTTTCTTCGACCTTTTTCTCCCACAGTGTTCCAATGTAGAGAAGGAGCAAAAAATACGTTTAAAGTTTATGTAAATATCTACAGCAGTATATATATATATATATTTTATTTAACTTTGAATGGAAAAATGTTTCAGTTTCAGTAACTATAACAAGAAAATTTTAAATGCATAAAGAACCTCACAATATAATTGTCTGCAGAAATAATGTAAACAAAACTGTAATCACACTCCAGCAGCGTATACTCCAACGAAACATAGCTAATATCCGAAATTGCAAGAACTACCGCGCCAGAACAAACAAATTCCGACCGTTCCCGTTGAAATTTCACGCCCTATTTTATCCGCACGAAATTCTAGTTCCACAATTGAAAACAGCGGAATACCACCAGGTTTTTGCTGTGGGCTGCTTTTATTACACTAGTTTCCACAAGTCCCAGTTTTACGTTGGATAAATGACGTTCATTCTTTATTGAATTTAACGCCCGCGCGGTGAGCGGTAGATGTGCTCGGCAGGGCGCCACTCCGCGGCTAAGTGATTTTATTTGTGTCCACATTCCTATGTGTATCAAATTACCAGAGCCTTGCAACCAGCTGCTTGATCGATATCGCGGACGTGCTTGCTAAAAGCACGAAATGCACTAAAATAATCTCACTCACTGTTTCTCCACTGTGTCCAGACGCCAGCTGGGAGAGACATTAGCGCAAACTTATAAGGCAGGCAGCAACAAGAAGCCATCAGTCCCGAGAGTTGAACCCGGTGGTCCCAGCAAGGAAAAAAAAGTATAATGTCGAGGTACTATCTATGAAGAGATCTCGCCAACCAACCCTCGAGCAGCCGACTGATGCGTTAAATGACGCGAATCAGGAAGCAATAAAACAGTTGCGGGTGGCATAATGTTAACATTTGACATTTTTATTTCCATTTCACGCGAAAAAATGCCAGTTATTTGCATAACACACTTACAACGTTATGTTTTGAATTTGTTAGCGCGTTTGCTCCTTTTTGTCCTGTATTCCGTGAGAGATTTATGTAACACCTCATTTCAAAAGTCGGTTTTGAGTATTGGAATTGAAAGGAAACCGATTGGAAAACCCAATAATGCTTTCACGACGAGATGCGGAGCATCCATTTATTCTAATGCGTCTTGCTTTTATTTATGCAAATCTAGAAGCGGTGGGGTGAACCTTATCTAGGGTGTCACTCTCAGCTGCGGAATCGATTTGGAAGTTTATTCAGGCTGACAACGCGTGAAGCAGTGGCTGGGCGGAATCTATTCCATTCCCGGTATAAGTCTACGGCTCAGAGCCGTGCACGCGTGAATGATACGAGGGACCAAGCCGCTCCAAGCGCAAGCCGCGATTTGTAACCTGTCGGAACGATTCTCTACACCTCACTTGGTAGGAGACCAAGTCAAAGGTCGTTGGGGTTGATGAAAATCGGAATACAAAGGCTAGTAAATGCATCTTTATAAATTGTATATATGTTACGCTATGACAGACGAGATTTGATTGCAATTGAGGTGGCGAAGGCTAGTAAATTCATCTTTATAAATTGTATGTATGTTACGCTATGACAGACGAGATTTGATTGAAATTGAGGTGGCGAGGTGTTTTTATCTTGAGAGCCGCACTCCACAGTTAAGACTACGCAATCTTAACATTCCTAAAATATATACTTCTTTAGATCCTTTATCCTTAACTGAATGGTATGGTATACCTACTGTCCTCATGCGGGGCATGCTTCGTAACTTCGCGTGATTCTCGCAGCATTTCTATAAAATTAGAACGGTTCAGAATAATCGCAAAAACTGACTGGTTCTCTTAGTATCTTTTGTGGTGTTGTACATATAAATAAGTCGTTGCGTAACACGATAGTGATCAAGATTTATGTGCGGTGTTCGGAAGCGGCGGCAAGTCGTATTGGATGTGACAGCCTCAGCTCTTCCCAGAAACGGTGCTCGGAAAATTCTATAATGCTTCAAGTAATCACTCCGCACAAAATAGATGTTTGTTTACGGCAGGTACATTTTCTTTGTTTCTCGTTTGTTTCGCTTTCAGGTCTAAGGTTAAGTTTATGAAAGCGCTTTCAATTTAACCATTTCCTTTGTGATTTCCATTTAATACCTCCAGTACCAATGATTGTGATTTCCATTTTAAACCTTCATTACAAATTGTTTGAAACTTGGGTTTAAGTGATTAAATATCCGACAAGAAAGAAGTAGAAGTAATTAATTACTTTCTAAAATCCCCGTTACGCCACATATCCTCGAGATCGTTTTGAGTTGTTTTCCCCCAAGAATAGCAATCGGATATCCCACACGATGTCTCTCCTTGCAACTCCTTCGTATAACACTGCCGCTAACAAACACTTTAGGTTAAGCAATCCGACTGTGGAGCGCATTTCCTTGCGCTATTAGAGATAGTCCCTCAATTTTCACTAATAGCGCATTGAACGCCAGAGATGAAAATCTCCATACGATATCGTCCACCGATGAGTCGCATGGCGTTAAAAGGGGTGCTCGTTTGATCCACCGGTGAGCCGCATGGCGTTCAAAGGGGTGCTGGTTAGGTCCACCGGTGAGCCGCATGGTGTTTAAAGGGGTGCTCCTTAGATCCACTGGTGAGCCGCATGGCGTTCAAAGGGGTGCTCATTTGATCCACCGGTGAGCCGCATGGCGTTCAAAGGGATGCTCGTTAGGTCCACCGGTGAGCCGCATGGCGTTCAAAGGGGTGCTTGTTAGGTCCACCGGTGAGCCACATGGCGTTGAAACGGGTGCTTGTTAGGTCCACGGGTGAGCCGCATGGCGTTCAAAGGGGTGCTCGTTAGGTCCACCGGTGAGCCACATGGCGTTCAAAGGGGTGCTTATTAGGTCCACGGGTGAGCCGCATGGCGTTCAGAGGGTGCTCGTTAGGTCCACCGGTGAGCCGCATGGCGTTCAAAGGGGTGCTCTTTAGGTCCACCGGTGAGCCACATGGCGTTGAAACGGGTGCTTGTTAGGTCCACGGGTGAGCCGCATAGCGTTCAAAGGGGTGCTCGTCAGGTCCACTAGTGAGCCACATGGCGTTCAAAGGGGTGCTCGTTAGGTCTACCGGTGATCCGCATGGCGTTCAAAGGGTTGCTCGTTAGGTCCACCAGTGATCCGCATGGCGTTCAAAGGGTTGCTCGTTAGGTCCACCGGTGAGCCACATGGCGTTTAAAGGGGTGCTCGTTAGATCCACCGGTGAGCCGCATGGCGTTCAAAGGGATGCTCGTTTGATCCACCGGTGAGCCGCATGGGGTGCTCGTTAGATCCACCGGTGAGCCGCATGGCGTTCAAAGGGGTGCTCGTTAGAGCCACCGGTGAGCCGCATGGCGTTCAAGGTGTTAAGAAAAGATTGAAAGATGTATAAGTCCTTTCTCGTATGTATAAGTAATTATATGTTTGTATATTTAAAATTTGTGCTTTTGTATTTTATACTATGCATATTTATTGATTATTTTGTTTCGTAAATAATTGGAGGTATATAGTTTTATTGCGCACTAAGACTCTCCTGTTGCACAAATTTTCCTATCCTATCAAGGTTTGCTCGCAGAAATCTCTCTTAGGAGATAAACTTGCCTTTCCTTATATAATGTTTACTTACCTTACCCTAATGCATTCTGTGCAATGAAGACAGTGAATGAAGTGAAGTATCAAACTATTTATATTGTGTAAATAGGATGACTTTTGATGACAACTTTTACATTTTACACGACCATTAACACAGGAAACCCGTTGTTATGTACACCTGTACCTATACATACACACTGAACTTGCCTAGGGTGGTGATTATGTAGAGCTGTCCGTTTAGTTACTATTTGCGAGTTAGAACCAGGGATGTTACTGACATCCTGTAATTGCATCCGCAATCACGGAATATCCGCCTCGGAACCTGGAGCTCTATTTTTGAATCACTCGCACCATGGCGAGCGCTCGCCAAGCGCAACGATTGGTTCATATCACTCGACGTAACTAAGCTCCACCAATAGTGTCGCTTGGAAAGCGCTCGCTTCCGAGGCGAGTGATTCGAAAATAGAGCTCCAGGTCGCGCTAAGATCCAGATGTGACGGCTTCTGGTTGACAGGTGCATGAGGTGTTTTCAGATTTTGTATGCATTTATAATGTAGTCATGTAATGAAACGGAATTATTTGATTAATTCCCCGGTGGTATATCTAGATTAGTCCAAGAATAATGTTGATATGAACCTCAATCTAAAAACAAGCAATTACTCGTGTTTACATAAACATTTGACGACCCGAATGGCGGCTTACGAAACCAAGGGTCCCGGGTTCGAGTCCCGGTGGGGGCAAATATCTGTTTGATGAGAACGGATGTTTGTACCCTAGTCAACGTTGTTTATCTATCTTAGTTTAATATTTATCTATATAAGTATGTGTTTCGTTGTCTAATACCCAAGATACAGGGAATCCTAGTTTGGGGCTAGATCAATGTGTGTAAATAGTGTCCAAGTTATTATTATTATTATTATTACATTTAGTAGTTAGAAGAAAATTTCAGATCACTTACTGTCTGTCAAGTACAGTGCCATTTTTAATGTCGATATTATATTTTTTTAAACTTTATTTGTCCCTTTTACGGAAGAGGCAAAGGTCTTTAGACTGAACAGCCTCGTCTTCAGTGTTAACATCATTGTTGTATTGTGATTCGAAAAGTCTTCAGTATTATCCATTTCAAAAGGCCGAAGCCGAGTCTTCAGTTTAGTCTTACTTGTTGTTGTTTAAGTAAGGCGAAACCCAGGTTTTATTTTGCCAAATCAAATCCGTGTAGCAAATTGATAATCCAGTAAGATAAAATCCATAGTCCAATAGAGTTTCATAATGCAGGTAAGTTCCATGTCCGACACTATAGCTACCAAAAAGGCACACGACAAAATGAAGGTTGAATATATCACCTTTTTTAGGGTTCCGTACCCAAAGGATAAAACGGGGCCCTATCACTAAGATTCCGCTGTCCGTCCGTCCGTCTGTCACCAGGCTGTATCTCATGAACCGTGATAGTTAGACAGTTGAAATGTTCACAGATGATGTATTTCTGTTGCTGCTATAACCAAAAATACTAAAAAATAGAATAAAATAATTGATTTATCTGTAAATATATATATGTATATCTGTAAAACAATATTTTGCTATGTAAAATCCAAACTATTTACTCCACACCAACCCTACCATTGTACGGTGGTACGAAACCTCTGGGCGCGAGTTCGACTCGCACTTAACCGGTTTTTTTAAAACTAATCACAATC
This sequence comes from Argyresthia goedartella, assembly GCA_949825045.1. NCBI lineage: Eukaryota > Metazoa > Arthropoda > Insecta > Lepidoptera > Argyresthiidae > Argyresthia > Argyresthia goedartella. The sequence continues at coordinate 18,357,685 of OX463829.1, read as the reverse complement.
AAAATCGCAAACAATACAATTCGTTGGTAACTGGATAATTCGACTTCTATGATAAAATATTCCATCTCTTTATTCATTTTCTAGTTCCTGAACATGTTTTTGGATTTTTTTTCCGTTAAATGTCACAATTTTCCCGTACTTTTCTACCTAGTTCTCGTGCTTGAGAAATGATAATTGATTTTTACCTTTTCATAATAGACGAAGAGGCGCCGATGCCATTTATAAATTAAATAAATAAATACGCCATTGCAAGTGCAAGCTTCAACGGGAGTCGAAACCATCAAACAGTTGTAAGGGACGTCACCCCTTTCGCGATTTCCTCTTTCACCTATTGCAATTAATCCTGACTTGGACACACACACATACGTCAGGAAAAAACGCCGAAATATTTTTCTCTCCAAAGAAGAATCTGACGAAATTGTAAAAATCAGAAGATTAATGTAAAAATATAAATTTTTAACAATCGTCTGAAAAGTATTTCGGATGCTTTTTCTGACCAAAGTGGAATCCGCTTTTTGGACAGAAAAATATCAGTCTTTTCCCATAAGTACATTCTGACTACTTTCCGTTACGACGAGGTCCGTAATAAAAAATTCCCATTTCGACCACCCCCCCAATTTGACCACTGCCCAGCAACCATCAATCATCAATTTGTTTATCTCAGCACATTTATTTAGCAACCAAAATAAAAGCTGTATTCGGCCATCTTGGCAGTACAGTACAATGTTACATGCGAATTGTACGCACGCGATCCGAGTAGGCAAGACAAGGGCCTAATTTCGGACCGGGCTTCTTTTGTTGTTCCCGTTATTACACGCTCCAAGGGTATGACTGGGTGGCCCTTCGCGATGGAATTATTAACAATTACTTGTTCAAACATTACTTTACAATTGCGCGAGTTGCAGAAACGAGACGGATGCAGCCCGCAGCTACGAAACTGGAATGACTTTATTTAAAGTTGTCTGAAGCGTGTTTTTCTTGTCTTGGTCCAATTTCTTTTATTGCCCGTTTCGTCTCATAGAAGAAGAAGATTGAGTTGTGCTTATTATGTAGGTATATATACTTTAGAAGCGTCTGCGGCCTAGCGGTATTCGCACATCGGAGACGATCGTGCTGGTAGCAACATCTTTCCGAGACGGGCACTGGATGGGTGTCCGTTATATGTGGCGATTTTTTCGGACGCTTCCATGTTACGGATGACACGTTAAGCTGTAGGTCCCGGCTACTATCGCTACTCGGTGGTAGTAGTCGTAATGCTGAATCAGAGGCCCTAATAGGGCAGCTTGATAACTTCTGACATAACCCCTCCATCAACCCGCACTGAGCCGGTGTGGTGAAGTATGGCTCAATCTTGCTCGTAGCCGGGTAAAGACCCGTGCCCCTCGGTGGGAACAATAATGGGCTACATTTTTTTTAATTTATATGCATTTTAGGCATATTTACTCAAAAACAAGCAAACATAACGTCACTCCTCCCCCGTACGGGGTAGAGGCAAATTTTTCATTATGCGCCCAAGTTTTCATTATGTACCTATGTAGTGATCACGAAACGCTATAGAAAAACACACCTCTAAGACACTCCATAAGCCTCTTAGATCCATAATGCAAGCAGAGCGACCAGACTTTGCATAGGCTATATTGAGAATGCTTCAACCATGAACCTAGACCTGCCGGGAATGACGGAAACCCTCGACCAACCAGCGTAAGAACTTAATTGAAAACAAATTATAAGCTAGTATACGAAGCTCTGAAAAATTAATAACTTAAATCAAAATACCAGCTAGTCTTCCGAAATGATAATTTTCTAAATAAAGATATTGTTGTAGTTATCATCATGAAATTTAATGCTATTAAAAAGGTAATTCATTGCACGTCATTAACGGCTGTAATATTATTCTGAGCACCTTTCACTACAATGCTACTTTATTTTTCACTTCTCTATACAAATACCGCCCAAAATATGTGCTAGGGCGCTCTTTAAGCTTACTTAATTTCCATTAGATCTTCTTGATGAATGAGCATGAAGAATATGAAATTAATCACATAACACATAACATAACATAGCGTCACGCCTTTTCCCATACGGGGTGGTAGAGGCACAATTGTGCCCACTTTTAGCCAGCTATTCAATACTCCACTCGTGTGACAGGGGGCTAGCCCATCGCCGCAGCTATGGAGTAATGAAGATTTCCTCACGATGTTTTCCATCACCGTTAAAACGTCCGTGTAGTGCACTTAAGATAAATTAATTATCTCATTGGTACATGGTCAGGAATCGAACCTGCATCTCCTGTGTGAGAAGCAAGCGGGAAACAATTGACCACGGAGATGATGAAATTCTAAAAATGAAAACTAAATTAAGTTAAACTATCTAATAAAACACAATTATCGTGATCGAACACATAACAATATCTTCGTATACCCTAACCCTTCCTCCTCCCACGTTAGCCGTAGAACACGACGGCGATTGGCTGAACTGAGCCCGGCTTTCTTTCTGTATCGGGTTTCAGCGAAGCACATACGTCACAAAGGTAATTCTATAACAGGACGGCTTGAATTGGAGCTCTTGTTTGAAATATTGCATTGCAAGGTGCATGTGCGCAGGAGATATGAAAATTTTATTCGCTATTGTTCACGGATTGGAGATTGGATTGTGGATTTTATGCCAAATCTATGAACCATTACGCTTGCAACGTTTCTGTTAGAAAAACATTTGGACATTATTTTACACAAATAATTTCACAGTACCGAAGGACTAAATAATTTTACAAGTACAAAGATTTTGGTACAGTAAAGAGCGAAGAGAAATTGAAGAATATGCACCAGAAACAATTTCAAAGGAAACCTTCGAGAAGCTTATAAAGCTGGGAATCGCAATCGGATGAAGTGGCGTTTATGAGGTGAATTACAAACCCCAATATCTGAACAAGAACAATAAAGTTTGCGCGAACACAGACAAAGTCGTATGATCAGAAAGTTCGTAGCCTTAGTGCCCGTCGACACTTGTTAGACTTTTTGATATGTGTTTACTTATATTGATTGAAAGTCTGTTAACAAAATTGAAGTAAATTTTCTTTGATATATCTTTTTTGATACCTCAAAGTAGGCGGCATGTACTATCTTCAATAAAAAAAGTTGTTTTTGATCACCCTTTTTTATTAGGTATGTATAGGAATACTACATGTAAAAGAGTATTCACATATCTTAATCCCGTGCTTTTTTGATCTGATTGATTGAAAGTAGCTCTCTTGTGTGTTATATTACCTTAAATTTCAGATATGCGACTTTACTGGAATCAAATTATCACTCGAATCAAATTATCCAGGGGCCCAACTCCGGTACACGATGGTAGCTCAATGACAATTACATGATGATTACGGTCAACTTTAAATAACCAATATCTGACGATTTTGTAATCCCGTTCCTTTTGTTGATTAAATAAATTATTATGCTTACTAATTGAATTAATAATCACCATAACTGCCTAAAAAATATTCTCCCAACGCCAAATGTTGGATATCTAAGGTTGACCGTAATCGTAATGGAATTAGGCCCGGCTTCGTTGGCAAGGTTTAGTGATTCAAAGAGTCACCTACGCGCGGACCGGTCACAATTGACAACGCAAGAGCCGCCACGGATCGTGAAGGAAAGAAAGAATACCCTCGTTATTTGCAGCCGGAGCGGGGCCATGAGCGCTATCACTGACTAGCGATCGGGGCGGGATCGATTCCCCGATTCGCCTCACGAAATTAAGGAAATCGCTCATGGGGATATTATTCTCCAAGTCACAGATAACATCTGTTCGGGATAAAAGAGATTTGCGCTGTACTTTTGCCTGAACTTTTTCGGCTGGTCAGACACCGAGTGGACTTTTCCGATGAATTCTCTCGTTTGTTTTTTGCAGTCTCTTTGTGTAGATCTGACACAATTTTTTTTTGTTTGATTGTTATTTTAATTGGTTCAGTTCTCTTTCGGATAACCCGTACGTAACATTGTATCAGTCACTTTAGTTGAGAGAAATATTCCGAGATAGAAAGTCACCGTTTATGCGTTTAGAACCTTTCTACGTTTACGATGCGTAAGAAACAATAAACTTAAGTACTCCGATGATTGTTTTGCGTTTCACAAGGATTCCTTTCCTTCATATTTACGATGTCGTAAAAATATTATTGAAAATGTGTCGTAAGAATATCTCTTTCAATAAAGAGGATCGTTAGATCGTCAATTTTGCTTTCATATTCCTTTTTGTCACGTAACAAACTGTTTTAGACGAAAGGACTGACAACATCATACACAGCCATCTTTCTTGACGAAGCACCGTTGGGTGGTCTCGCTAATTACGGCCGAACCGTCATCTCTTCACAGCTATAATTTCTCTCTGTGATCCCTATTACTGTTGCATAGCGTTCACATTGGCATGTTGTAGGTGTGTGGATAATTTTGTATGTTCTGTCAACTGAGACTGGTGACAAATATGAAGACGACGGTATAAGATAACACCTTCCATTTGATGGATGGCCGCTGAGGTCTGTAATAGAAAATAGTTTTTTGTTTAATGAACTCTGGACAATGGGTGAGCGCTGACGTTCATTACGGTAATCACAATGTTGAGATTAATGTTGGTAGAGAGCTATATGTTGATTGGGGATTCATTCCTTTACAAGTGTTTGTAAAGTATTGAATATCAAACAACTTTACAGTTTAACCTATCAGAAGTAAGTGTCACGTATGGAATCTATAATAAGTTATGGTCATGTTTCATTATGTCGGTTTATTACACAATTATATTAGAACCAAAGCCTGTCGTGATATTTTTAGTACTTACCTATCCGTTTTATGAAGTTAATAATGCAAATTAAAACCTTAACCTATTATTAGGACCATGACACATATTTCCACATATATTTTGAACAGTATTCTCACTATTAAAGCCCAAAACGAATTTAAATTCAACATGTTTTGCCCGCTAAAGAGTTAGACTCGCCAATGAATTTTACCTACCCTATAATCTAACTCACCAACCTGATCTAATCTATATCAGGTATATTACGGAAGTACTGGTTAAGCTAAGGCTACGGACCTTTTTCCCTCCTGCACGTCATGTCCCAGGAGGTCTACCACATTCTGTCGAACATCCTCCGTGAAGGCACATCTATTACTTTAGACTGATAAAATATTCAAGCAAATCGCATTGTCTAATCCGACCAGTCGTCTATTTTCACGTGAAACATTTGCCTCGCATTCTAACACTACAGTCGGTAATCCCGGCGGAGTTTACAGATTTTCATTTACATATAAATAATGCATAGGTAATTTGACGGAAATTACTCTAGGGAGCGAGCGAGCAACGAAGAACGTTATTAAGTCCATATTAATCAGTGTAGAGCGGTTAGTGGCTCTGAGATTTTTGTTGCTTTGTGCGAGAATTATGGTTATGATTTTGCTGTTTACTAAATAAGATTTTAAAGTCAGTGAATCTAGAATATTCATTCTTATTCACTGACTTCAAAATTATTCTTAAAATTAAAAGTTATTTTCCGATAAGTGCTCTAGCAGCTGTAGCAGACATGGGCGTAAGTGCGCATACATACATTTTGCGTGTAACTAAACGTATTTAAGAATATCTATTTAAGGCTCGATGTCTTTGTCCCGTTGGCGGTGGATCCTACGTCGGTGTCCCCAGGTCTTGAATGTTTATATCAGTGTGTCGCCGCTGTTTATAGTTCCCACGATACAGGATATCCTAGTGTGGGGCAAGAAGCAATGTATGTACTTATGTATGTATATAAATGTTTATGTTTATCAAGACGGCTCCGGTTTGGCCCCTTACAGTTATACTTGATTGCAATGTTTTCCAAACAACATAATTTTGATGCTGAAAGCATACATTTGATAGGAACTTATTTTCTGGTTTCTTGTTGACTGTGATGCTACTGTTTTTCTGGCTAAACTGGGACATACATAACTGTGCCTCTGCCACCCTGTGTCGAAAAATACTCTAATGTAATAATTTTGTTAACGATACATTACTTTTCAGACGTCCGCACCGGGATGTACCGAATATACACCGAACACTTGAGATTTAATTTGAATATGTATAGCATGAGAATATATATTTATACTCCAACAAAATGATATGACGATAAAATCTCGTCGTCCTGCTACAGAGCAAACCCGCCGCGCGACCGTCATGTTTCGCCGACAATTATTTTCATCTGTCAACATGGAGGACATTAGGGGCGCACTTTTCGTCGAACAGATACGAATCGTGACTTTAATTGTTTGTGGCGCTAACGTTACGTCTCTGAGCGGGTGTGCGCGCGGCTCGGCTTACATGGGGACAGGGCGAAAAGAAAATTATTAGCTGGCCAAATATTATCTTCATTTTTATATTTGGTGGTAGTAGGTAGCATATTATTCTTACTTATCTTGTTCTTGTTTATTTATTTTGTTAGATTGTTATTTTGAGACTTCTTATTGGCATTTATGGAAACGATGTTATAATATTGTCATTAGATTAGATAATTTTCATATCATTTGTATAATAAAAAGGCGAAAATTGAAAAAATTACATCCCCATAGAGTTTGATTGCTATCTCCTCTGACGGGCGTATTTCCGAAGCACTGTAAGAGTTAATAGAGGTTCTTTTTCCTGTGCGAGATGCAGCCATGAATCACCACTTGAAGGAGAAATTTCCTTTTTCAAATTCAAACCATAATCAGTTATGTACTCATTAGTTTAGTTGATCATATTTGATTATTTTTTTTCCATGTATATGAGACTTAAATAAGTGTTGTAACTTGTAAAAGTGCATTTTTTACCTACTTGCAATAAATGATTTGAATTTTGATTTTTTGAGTTTTATTAAATACATATGATGGAGTGAAAAAATTGGTTTTTAAGTCAAAACAATATTCAGATCGTTTCATAGTCTAGACATTAATTAAATATTAAATAGGAAACATCCACCCATTCGTGATACAAACTTTCGCCATTTATAATATTACCAGGATAAGTAGGATGACATAAATCATAATAAATAAACTATAAATGACACCATCAATGCCTACCCCTTTTTATCTGGCAAATGAAGACGAATATGTATGTTGTAAAAGTGACCAAATGCTCGTAAACTACATGTCACGGACGACTTTACATGTTATTAATTCGGATTACCAAAAGCAATTTCGTCTTGTCTGTAAACAAATGTTATTGTCTTGGGATTGAATCGGCCGATTATTTACACATGAGCGGCCATTTGTTAGTTAATGGCCCGTTGCTAATGGATCGTTTCCTTATAGATATTTTCGAAAATGTACAAATATCAAACTTATTTAATTACACACATACACTATTTCAGCCTCATATTATACTATAATACATTTAACAATTCTTTAGTTCACTTTAAAAACTAAAATTAAGCCATCTTAATAAATATGTCCGCGCTGGCCCAAATTCCAAACTTGACATTAGCATCCTCAAACGTGGCGCCTCGGTGGTGTGATGTAGGTCCTTCAAACACGATTCACTGACATGCAATTCCAGTCATCATGCTCAGCCCACATCAACCCACTGCTGGGCACAGGCCTCTTCTCTATAGCGCCAACCCCTGCGGTCCTGTGCCCTCCGCATCCATTGAGATCCTGTCGACGTTAGTATATCGTCGGACCATCGGGCGGGTCTGCCCACTGGCCTTGTTGCTCCCCTTGACCACCACTCCGTGACTGCTTTGGTCCACCGTCTGTCATCCCGTCTAGCTAAGTGTCCCGCCCATCTCCACCTTAGTCTTGTAATCCGCTTACCTACATCTTCGTCCTGCGTCTTCAAATTTAAATTCCAGTACATTCTTAAATTATCACAATTATCGGGTGCATATGAACTCTCCAGTTTTCTAATTTGAGCGAGTCGAGTTTCTCGTTTTCTCACACCGAGCCCGGCCCGGGTGGCCACCACTTGACAAGAGGAAATTGTCCCCGGGGATAAATAGAATTTTAGCTGAAAGTGGCCAGCATTAATATTGATTATGGCTGCACTCACATTTAAATGGCTTTGCTTGGGAAGTGGAAGTGGTGTGTGATGTGGCTTTGGCGATTTGTTGGTGGTCTTTAAGTTGAATTTATGTTCGGTATACAAATGTTTTTGGTTATACCCAGTTGTAGGTTGGTCAAAAACATGAATCGAGTGTCATAACCAAAACAGTGGGTTGTAAATAAGTATACTCTGTCGTTTCATCATTTGAAATTTACAAAGTATGCATATTTATTTCTGAATATGAGTAATTGGGCGTACATTTATTTTTTGCTACTTACTCATTTTTCCAAATGTCAGTCACGTTGGTATTCTTGCAAAAAAATGCACAAATTTATTCTTTTATTGGCATTAAGTTTTTTTTTCTCCGAAATGATCATATTCACCGCATACATGCAAAAAACACAATTTTACCAGCCGGTGAGCGGACGCAATTACGCGCATTTCGGGAACAAATTGGTCCACTTATTTATGGTTAATGAAATTCAGATTTTATAATAACGGCACGCGGTTTGTATACTCGTTTACGCGTTTGTTCTACATGCTGTTCATCAAAAATGTACGCGAAACTGGGTTGCGCCGGCCTTTTAAATATTTGCGGCTTGGTTAGTTAGTTTACTGCATTTTATGATTTCACAATATTGGTTTGTAAAATGTCATTACATCTGTTTCCTGTAATTACATTTATTACAGTGAATAGCTAATACCAATCAAGCACACTCTTTGAATATTGTATTTGACATCCTTAAACATGGAACTTGGACATTCGCGAATTATGGAAATCAATAATTATACTTAAAGCTAGTAGGTGAAAGCTCAAGGCCCACTCTCATCTCGACATGACATTATCCCGCTATAGGTTTTGAATTTTATAAAATTGAAATTTGATTCAAAATCGCTATGCCTTATAACCGGATTTAAGGGGCGATACCACGTCCGTGCAAAGGTCCCCGTTACTCCAGGCGGAAAGACCCGCAGTGTGAGAGGGACAGAATCGGGTAAAAATGTCATAACGTAGCGCTAAACCACAGAAAAATTGTTTAAAAATATACTAAGCTATTTTGTTAAAAGTTTTTTTAAGGAGAGTTTTCGAATACATAATATCTACATTTTGAACGCAGTTCCACAATGAAATTAGTTAGGATTTCAGAATTACAGGAAAAAATAAAACAATTTAGAGGTATTTACGTAATTAAATTCTACCGTGAAAATTTCATCCAATCGCGTTTTCATTTAGTGAGAATCTTAATCAAATACTCAATAAACTTTGACCCAAAAATCAAATCTGTAGATGACTTCTTGTTGGAGTAAATGGAATCGAAAAAAGCCCATTTTTTCATATCACCTTAAAGAAAGAAGAAAGACTCACGCCTTGATCGCAGAAAAGGATAAAATGAAATAAAATATCCTTAAATTTTCAGGCCACGGCAGTTCTTCACAAAAACTTACTGTCAATAATTCAATCAGCTAACCTGTCCATCCTCGAGCCCGCTTAAAATAAACAGCATTTTAAACTTCCAATTTAAAGCTTGACTGAGAGACAATAACGTCGTAAAACCGAGTTATTAGTTACTTTGAACGTCAACTCAAAAAAAATGGACAAAAAGATAATTATGACAAATTAACGGCCACAAGAGGCGAGTCGTGGGTACAGCTCGTAATTTCTGAGTCAAATTACTGGACTAACGATTTTGTACGAAATTCAAATTTTCTGGGACAATAGTCGAACTTAAAATTAGAGAAGTATGTTAATTCTCTCTTTGTCCTGCGCCGGCAGAGCGTAAGATTATAATTATTGGGATTTTTAATGAACACCTTGCTTTATTGAGAGCCGTCAGTTGTTGAGATAACTTTTCGAGTGCGGCATCTTTTTGGACATAATACATTATTATTTTTTATATTCTCAATGTTACTTTGCTACAAATTGTGGCAGCTATTAAATTAATACGCATTTCAAACCAAAATATCCCTTTCTTGTTATTTATTCTATTGTTCAGTTACGTATAAGCAGATTGCTGATAAGAATCTCAGTAACAATTAAGAAGTTCGTTCGCTGTTCGAAAAATATTTTGACAATTTAGACTTTGTGTTTCCATTTCATCCGTTCCTTCTTTGTCTTATGCATCTACCATTCCGTGTAGTAAAAGGCGGTAACATATTGTGTTTCAATACTTGGATAACAAAAATAACTTCAATGCGAAGTGCTGATTGCGTAATCTATCTACTCATTGACCGATGTGTATCGCTGCGAGCTTGAGGAAAATGGTTTCGGATGTCTGTTCTCATCTACAGGTCGCATTTCTCAACCGATTCTCATGAAATTTTGTGAGCAGATTCGATTCGATTTCGAGGTAATTATATATTTTTATATGTTAATTATATGTATATTTTAGATCGAAAACTCGCTCAAGGGCGGGTCGGACTCGCACACGAAAAGTTCCGTACCATCGTACAAGAAAACATAACCACTAAAAATCTTAAAATAAAAAGAGGTATTTTGTCCAAACGAAACCGATATCAAACCAATTGCGCCACCACAATCATGTGATAAGCCGCAAAATCTTCGTCATATCTGGATCATGTCATAACACCTTTCAAATATGATCTATAATTTTGCAGCTTGGCTATGGTTTGTTATGATTGAAAATACCCGTAACTTGTGTGGGGACCCCCTTTAATTTATAACATCTCTCGTACAGTTCATATTTTGTTGCTGCACCGGCAACAGAAAAACACATTCTGTGATAATTTCAACTCTCTACCTATTACCACAGAATACATAAGAGTTCCAAATTCAAATTCCAAATGTCTTTATTATTGTAGATATTTACATATACTTAGCAATCGTCATTTTTTGCCACTTCTCTACATTGGACCACTGCGGGAGAAGAATGGCGTTAGAAACTCCCACAGATTGATTTTTTAATCACTTTTAAAAATTGCTTGTGCATAACTAATACAAATAATATATATATAATAATAAGCAGGACTAAATAATTACAAAAATATTAACAGCAAGGTCTGTGTTGAGCCAGATTAACCTCATACAGTCCCGTCTTTTAAGCAATCTTGAACAATGTAATATCCCTTTTTCGACAAAGTCGCTTTAACATGGTGTTTAAATTGCTCAAATGGCAATTTCAAGATCTCCAGAGGTATCTTGTTGCAGAGGTAGAGAATGCATTGACCCTTGAAAGAATTGCTAACCTTCGCGAATCTAAACCGGGGCGCAAGTAGTCTGTGATTATTTCGTAGGTTATCGCTATGTTTGGAAAATATTGCAAGTGCATACATACATACATTATGTTTTCGAAAATAAATTGACTAGCTACAGTTAGTATGTCAATTTCTTTAAAAAGCTCTCTTAAGGAGTCTGTGCTTTTTAAATTATAAATTGCTCGAATAACTCTTTTCTGTAAAATAAAAATAGTTTGAATATCCGCTGCTTTCCCCCACAACAAGATAACTAAAATATACTATTATTATATATATATACTAGCTTAGATGTAGCCACATCCGTGTTTTGTCTGATGTTCCTAACAGCGTAAGCCACAAAACTTAATTTACCAACTAATTTATCTATGTGGGGTCCCCACTGCAATTTGCTATCAATGGTTATTCCAAGAAACTTCGTGTCATTTACTAATTCTAACGTGCTGCTGTCTGACGCCACACTGGTCTCAACTTGCCTGACATTTGGAAGTGAGAATTTGATATATTTGGTTTTACCAGCATTTAACAATAAATTATTAACTGTGAACCAATTCAAGGTTAAAGACAATACCCCATTAACATCATCAAAATCTTCTTTTTGTCTTTCAACTTTGAAAACCAGTGAAGTGTCATCAGCAAACAACACTATATCAGTCAATTTCTCCACCATGAAAGACTATTACCGTTCATGAGATACAGCCCGCTAATGGACGGATGGATGGACAGACGGACGGGCGGACAGCGGAGGCTTAACAATGGTAGTACGAAGGGTACCAAAAGGACCCTGGTTTGGCACCTATCGGGTACGGAACCTTAAAATGTGGAATACAGAGTTATTGGTGCGGCTGCATTCATACTCCATGTACATAACCAACTGCATTCATAAGTTTGTATGTTTTATGTAAAGAAAATGTAGTCGAAGTATAGGTTTTTAATGGATTTCATATAATTCGATCCAATAATAACCCGTAGAAAAATATATCGTAAGTACATGGAGTATGAAATTATCCGCACCAATTATTTTGTGAACTAAATTTTGCGATCTAAAATATAACCTATGAAAAATATCCAAAAAGGAATCGACAAAAATAATGCATATAATTATCGAACCTGCTCACAAAATCTCACGAGATTCGGTTGAGAAATGCGACCTATAGGGGAGAACAGCCGGAAATCCGGACCTAAGAAAGCATTTTGGCCCAAGCTGAAGGGAGACGCTTCTGCGCGCTACGCGCTTGCGCGGTTAAGTGTATTAAATTGAATTTCATGGAGTTCTAAAATTTTAATAATAATAATACCTTGTGTGGATTTTGAGCAATCTTCATATTTCCGATATTTTAACAAATGGGGTGTCATTAGATTTGTGGAGACCGTGAGATTGACCTGACCATAGATTGTACACTAGACACAAATTTGAGTTTACAAAGTTATTGGTACGGCTACTTTCATAGTCGATGTACTTAATCAAGTGCATTCATAAGTTTTTATGTTAGAAGTTCAGCTTTCCACCAATCAACATACTCGAGAGGTCTACAGCTCACGAAACTCCTTATTGACAAAGCAGTCTACTAGTCACATCTACTATCACCAAAAAAGAAAAGCCTTTACTGATAGCTAATTTCATTAAATAATTAAATAATCTGTTCAATATTTTGCGAAATCCCCGATACCCCACATATCTTCGCCAACGTTTTGACTTTCCTTTCCCCAGGGATAGCAATTGGAGATCTCACACGGTGTCTCTCCTTTCAACTCCTCTCGTTTAGGTTAAGGGCAATCCGACTGTGGAACGCACTTCCCTGCGCTATTAGGAAAAGTCCCTCAATTTTCACTTTTAAGAAATTTTGAAAGTGCATTTCTTTTTCCTTCCGTAAAAGGACCACTATCTATGTAGGTATATGTATGATTTATTATAGTTTATGTATGTTCATGCTATATTGTATTTTATGTAGTTGAAGTTTATATTTTTATTTTATATTTGGTATAGTTTATTATATTATGTATAGAGTTTTCATTTCGTTATTTCGAAAACAGATCCAAACTAGCTCAGCGTTTTTCAAATTAATTGCCATACTAAAATAACTTTGATCCATGACAATATAAAATTCAGCCTTATAAATTCTCCCACAGTGGTGCAATGTGAGAAGAGACAAAAAATCTGCAGTAATAAATAAATTTGAACTTTGAACTTTGAATTATAGTATTTATTCTATCAAGAGCCAAAATTCAAGTTTAAACATTTTTGGACTTACTTGAGCCACTACTTCACCAAGGACATACAGTGTACATACATAATGGTCTATTTTTACACAACAAATTCAAATTCCAAATTCCAAATGTCTTTATTACTGTAGATATTTACATATACTCAGCAATCGTCATTTTTTGCCACTTCTCTACATTGGAGCATTGTGGGAGAGAAGGGCGTAGAAAAAAAAAATAAAAAAATAAAAAAAAAAAAATTTACTAGAAAGTTATGTAACAGTCTAATATTATGCTTATGACCCACACACTAGGTATAACCTGTATCGTGGAGGTCTATAATGAAATTTCAATGTTGTGTTGTCCTGAGTTTGGGATAGCAACAGCAATAAAATAAAAAGTAATTATAATTAGGGAACTCTTACATACCAAGGTGACCAAACCCTCCCAGACCACTGAAATAGTAATATAAAATATACTACACACATAAACAATATATATCTATATATAATTAGGGATAAGGATAGATAAATAAGTAAATAAGCAATTCTGAATTTGTTTTAGATAGAGAAGTTTTAGACTAGAAGCGCTTCAGTGGAATCATAATCTAATGTCACTAGCCACTTCAAGAGCTTAACCCTTAACTCGCGTACAGTGGTAGTTTTGACTTCGTTGTGCTTGCATATTGTATTGTATAGGTGTGGCAAAGCGAAGAAACTGAACCTTTTCGCAAATGTCGTGTTCACTGTTGGCAGCTGCACCCTATAAATTCTTTTTTCCAAGAGACGGGGGAAATCCTCTGCATTAATTGAAATTCTGTGCTGGAGAAGTGATGCCCTGAGAATGTAAAGTTGGCGTACTGAAAGTACATTGCATTCGCTGAGGATTGATTTTGTGGGGTAGCGGAACGGTTTCCTCGTCATCACTTTTAGGATCGATCGCTGTGCTCGTTCCAGAGTTATGAGCGTGGTTTTGTGTGTGGCTCCCCATGCTGTGATGCAGTATACAAGCAAGGACTGACAGAAGTACAGGTAGACCAGCCTCAAAACTTCCGGATCAGCTCCCTGTCGCAAGTGCTTAAATATTGGGATTAGTTTGCGTACCCGGCTCGCCATACTAGAGACATGAGGTGCAAAAGTCAACTTCTCGTCCAGGATAACTCCCAGATACTTAATCTGCGCCACTCTAGATATGCCGGGACAGTCGCATGTATGAGAATCACTCGGGCAAGGGTGTAGCATAACAGTTTCGAATTCGGGGGGTGGTTGGGATGCCGCTGTCTTATGAAAACTGATAAATTTTGTTTTGCTGGTGTTTAATGTTAGTAGACTATTCTGAAGCCAGTTATTGACATCGCGCATGCAGGTCGTAGCCAGTTTGTGAGTCTGTTCCCATGACTCTCCGCAGCATATCAGAGCAGTGTCATCGGCGTAACAGAACACGTCCACTTCCTTTTTATGTCTGAACAAGTTGCAGATTTCATTGATGTAAATTAGGAAGAGGGTCGGGCCGAGGACGCTGCCCTGCGGCACACCAAATGGTATGCTGCTCCATGGGCTGATGTGTTGACCAACTTTGATACACTTGGTTCTGAGGTTTAAGTAGCTGGAGAACCATTCCAAGGCGATCCCTCTGATGCCAATGGCTTCCAGCCTACGTGACAATATGGTTGGTGAGACAGTGTCAAAAGCATTGGCCAGGTCCAGGAATATGCCGACACAAGCCTCGCCCCTATCCAGCTATGTGCTGACAACCTTGAGAAGGTCCGTGACTGCTCCCTCCGTAGACCTGCCTCGGTGAAACCCGTACTGTCCTTCAGCTAATAGTTGGCGTGATTCTAGATATGCTATAAGGCGTTTGTTGACAACCTTTTCCAGCAGCTTGGAGAGAGCGCTTAGTAGTGAAATTGGACGATAGTTGCAGGGTTCCTTTCTTTGACCGCCCTTGAAGATTGGTATTACCGCTGCTTTTTTCCAGCACTGTGGAAAGCGCCCAGCTGATATGCTACTATTAAATATGTGAGTCATTGGTACTAATATTTGTTTTGAGATGATTTTTAGTAGTTTGTTATGGATGTCATCAATCCCTGGTGAGCTTTCGGACTTGCTATTGAAGATAAGGGTTTCTACTTCGCTCTCGGTAGTTGGTTTAAGAAAAAATGAGTTTGAGGCAGGCATTTCGGTTTGATCAATCCTTTTAGAGAGTTCTGCTTCGTCTGAATTGAGCTTGTCCATGGTAGTGTTGGCTAACGACTGTCTAATGCTAGTAAAATATTGGTTGAAATGATTTAGTGAGTCCTCGACTGTGTCCTTGGTTTTAAGTATTTCGTTACAGGGTTCTTTTTGTTTATTTAGGTCACAAATGGTTTTGATAGTATGCCATAACTTTTGTGGGTTGTTTTTACTTTAAGCAAGGCTAGCGTTATTATGAATGTATTTTAAGCGTTTTAAGAGATCATTGCAGTAGTTGCGATACCTTTTATATGATATTTGAAGTATTATGTTATTGGGATCTTTATGAGTTCGCAAATGCAGCAAGTCCCTGTGTCTCATGCAACGTATAAGGCCTGGGGTGATCCATGGTTTAATAGCGTATTTGCGACGGCTTACTGTTAATGAGGTAGTGTGTGTTTTGATCGTGTTTGAGATTATGTTAGTAAATGTTTGGGCACTCAGTGAAGGATCGAGTTCATTTAAAACACCTGACCAGTTTAGATTGCTCAGCTCGTTTGCAACGGCTGAGAAATCAATTTTAGTGATTGGACGCTTTGGTGCTTGTTTTTTGACGAGTGAAAGACTTCCGATTGTAGCTCGGTGATCTGTTATGGTACTGTTATAGACAATGCCCTCGGTCTCTTGGTTTGAGCGTACGAAAATATGGTCCAGGCAATTGTTGTTTCTCGTGGGTTTAGTTATTAACGCTTTTAGACCCTTTTCTGATAATAGAGAATAGTAGTCTGGACTGTCGGTTTCGTCAAGCAAATTTATATTTATATCTCCTGCAAAAATCAGGTTTTGGGAGCCAGTGTTAGAAGACAACATAAGGTCCAAAGATTCTATGAAATTGCTGGTATCTATGAAAGACGGTGACCTATATGTTGCTAGAACTGTGAGTTGGTTTGGGAAGTCGACAATTAGATTATTAGAATCATCCATATCCGGTTCACTGACACTAACCTCCCAAATGTCTCTAACAAACACCACAACTCCACCGCATTTGTTTATAAACTTGTATGTTCTGTACGCCGTAAATCCTGTGAGTGTCCTTACTTGTGAAGCATCAGTGAGGTGACATTCAGAGAGCATTATCACGTCAAATGCAATATCGAGCCTTTCCAGAAGCACCAGAAATGAGTCGAAGTTCCTGTGCATACTGCGGATGTTAAAAGATAATAAGTAAAATGTTTCTTGTGACTTTAGGGTTTCTTTGCATTGTTCTGGCAGGTTGATTTCATGACATGGAATTTTTAATGTGTTGTCTATATCAATTTCTATGTCTAAGGGGGCCATTTAGCAAAGAGTGTATAATTTTCCTGAGAGTTTTGAGCGTCGTCGTTTAGGTTTACTTCTAGACAGTGTGTGGTGGATGTTAAAGCTTTTATATAAATAATATACTTATTTATGACATATTTAAGATACATGCTTTAATATATCTCAATATTATATGAATATTCAAGAAATGAGGAAGCTGATAAGTTATTCAAGGGTTTGGTCACAAACAAAACAGTAATAAAAATGCGGAGTGTCGGATGCAAATGTGGAATATGCTCATTCAATGAGCGGTGTATCGGAGAGATTGTTGAGGTCAGCGTATGATCGCACAGGGATAGCGGGACTACCGTTGCGCACTCGGACATAAATGGTTCCGTTCCTGGTCCAGCGATATTTATGAGTCGATGATGTTCTGTTTCTGGTGTCTCGAAATAACTTACGGTTTTATTTGGTGAGCCTTTCATTGAAGAAAACTTCCATAGGGGGGGGCGATAATTTCAAGGTCTTTAGAAGTTAAGCCCCGCTTTGTTTTCGATTCTTTCATTATTTCATCCCTCTTCGATCGCCTAATCAGCCTGATGACCAAAGAACGTGGGAGATTCTTTTTGTTGGGTTCCTCCGGTTCCTCGGCTTTTCCGGGCGAGTGGTGTCCTACTTCTTCGCTAGATGTGGAGGAAGTCTTTTTTGGGCCAACTCTTGCAGCCCAGTCGATGTCGGAGTCGCTGAGTTATACGCCGAGCTTTGCTCCTACAACTAGCGCGATATGGTGCGGGTTTTCACCTGGAAGTTCCGGTACTCCACACAGTTCGATCTCGTTGCTCAATGCCCGCTGGGCCTGCGAGGTAACTTGGTCTTTTAAGTGGCTGACCTCTTGTTTGAAAAGTATAATCTCTGGTTCGCGTTCTTCGAGTGCAGTGATTCTATTTTCTGCGGCATCCAAACGCCCTATGCAAGGGGAAATTGTGGCAGACACTGTGTCAAGGTGAGTCCGTAGCGCTGAGACATCCTCACGTAGCAAGCGAATCTCATCAAAGAGTTTTTGGAAGTCCATCTTTGCAGTTGAAGATTCAGAGAGGGGTGTCGCAACCAAGTCTTGATCTGGGGCCGGGAGGGTGGGATTTTTTTTCGTGGCATGAGAGCGATTCTGTAAAGCCGAAAGAGTGTCAAGCCCTTTAACAGGCGTGTTGGTATTGTCCGTTTTCGGCCTTTTAGATTTGCACTCTGGGCAGTTCCACTCTTTTTCTTTCGCCTCAGTATCGGATATTGATACACATAGATTATGGTATGTAAGCTCTCACGTTGAGACAGTACAGTGAGTCCTCTCTTCCTTTGTAGTGAATTCGCCGCATGCCTGGCAAAGGTTTTGGTTGCAATCGACACAGAGCCAAGAGGGCCGCTGCTCCTTCAGTTCGATAGGTGCTAAGCCAGAGCATTTATTATGGACAAGTGTATTGCAACCCTTTCGTGTGCAGATTAGTTTATCCTTAACTGTGACATTAGTATTGCATACCTTGCATTCCTTGATTTTGTTCATGTTAGTGCGAGTACTTGATTGAAAATGGAACAGTGTAGCGCGCAGCTGCGTAGCTGGCGTATCTCCCTTTGAATGTTGATGTCCTGTGTTCGATTCGAAGTGTGTAACTCTGCTACTCGTTCATAGATGGCGTTACTGAGAAGTGGGACTTGTCTTGCCTTGAGTGATTTTTGAATGCAGCCTTATATTTTGTACTGGTCACACTATGGCTAGTTATCAGTTTGACAGTGTCAGTCCGATGATTTTGTCGTAAGTCTACCCACAAGAGCTATGAATGTTCCAAGCTCTGACCTAACAATAGAATTCAAGGATACCATGAAAAAATAATGATTAAATCACTGGCAAGAAACTGTTATCCACAAAGGCAAATGGTATTACGAAATCAATAAACAAATATCCCTTCCTTGGTTCGTCAAAGGAACTGATTTTATATGCCGAAAATTCTATTCCGTTATCTGCCGGCTTAGATTTGGTCATGGACGCTTCAAAGCACATTTAAAAAGACTAAATATGATCTCTTCGGATGAGTGCGATCAATGCAACACAGCTTCTCCACAATCCCTTTACCACATTTTTTATGAATGTCAGACTTTTGCTCTACAGAGAATAATTTTGATTGACCAATTGTTGAATATTTTCAAAGAAGACCTGAACGTCCCGCGCTCGCTTCAGGATTTATTGCAAAACCCAGCAACCTTTAAACCGATATATAGATATGTGGAGTCCACAATTGGCGAAATTTGATTAAGACATGGCAATATTGCCTTTACCAGATACTTGGAACAATACCGGATATGACATATACCGGATTTTACATTGAAGACTTGGCCCAGTTGCCTTATGAATATGATATTGAAGACCTTGGCCCATTGGCCCTAAGCAAACACTATGATATAATGAAAACAACATAAGAAAAGGCTGTATGGTCTAGAAACCTTTGCCTGTCTGACAAGGCAAATGAACCAAAAAAAAAAACGATGATTTTGTGGGACAGTGGGAGTGCTCATAAAACACGTAAAACACTGTGGTTGTATTTCTATTGTTTTTAAGTCTGTGTCTTTGTGTGAGTGTGTTTTGAACCAACGGAAAGTGTTGTGCAGTACCTTGATCGCCTCTGCTGTCCAGGAATGCTTGATTTTCACCTGGATTTCTGGTGGTTTTTCACTGCCGGTATTAGTTCCTTCACCTCAACACGATAAATTGTTCCGAAAGTTCCGGGAAAATAACTTTTAGTAAAATAAGTATAGGAGAAATTCAAACAGAGTGCTACCTTGATGGGGCGGGCTGCCACAGATTGATTTTTAGATCTCTTTTAAATTGCTTTTGCTTAACTAGTACAAAATATATATAGGTACCTATATCATTATCATCATTAATAAGCAGGAATAAATAATTACAAAATTATTAATAGCAAGGTCTATGTAGAGCCAGATTAACCCCATACAGTCCCATCATTTGAGTAATCTTGAACATTGTAATATCCCTTTTTCGACAAAGTCGCTTTAAAATGGTTTTTAAATTGCTCAAATGGCAATTGGCAACGCGATAGTTACTTCGATTTCTGAAAAATGACTGACGTTTATAGGATCTTGAGAGTGAATAGAGATTTCGTTCGCGACCCTCTGAAGTACGTAAAGGATAATTCGCTTTGACAGGGTGAAGTAGCTACCCACATGATTTGTCACCGAAGTCCTGTTTTTTTTTTCAAAATTGTGCCTCATAAGGGTGAAAAGGGGGGAGAGCGGTCTAGTTATCAATTGAATTGTATCAAATTCTCACTTCCAAATGTCAGGCAAGTTGAGACCAGTTTAGTGTTAGACAACAGCACGTTAGAATTAGTAAAGGATACGAAGTTTCTTGGAATAACCATTGATAGCAAATTGCAGTGGGGACCCCACATAGATAAATTGGCTGGTAAATTAAGTTCTGCGGCTTACGCTGTTAGGAACATCAGACAAAGCACGGATGTGGCTACATCTAGGCTAGTATATTTTAGTTACTTTCATAGTGTGATGTCCTATGGTATCTTGTTGTGGGGGAAAGCAGCGGATATTCAAACTATTTTTATTTTACAGAAAAGAGCTATTCGAGCAATTTATAATTTAAAACGAACAGACTCCTTAAGAGAGCTTTTTAAAGAAATTGACATACTAACAGTAGCTAGTCAATTTATTTTCGAAAATATAATGTATGTACGCAAGAACCTTACAACATTTTCCAAACTTAGCGATAGCTGTAATGTTTACCTAAGAAATAATCACAGACTATGTTCGATTCAAAATCGATACTCGATCGATGGTTTTCGGAACGGCCATTTTGAATTTGACAGTTGCTGCCAACAGGGCAGTTTTTTGACAACTGACAGACGAAAAGCCCCCGCATGTGACGCGTATTGATTTTGGGCATTAAAATTAAATCCTAAGCCATCTGCAATTGTATTCGGGCTCCCCTCAGGATTGTCTTATAGCTGAGTGTATTGTGGTTCTCCGAACCAGATAAAGTTCGTATTTACCACACTGTGCGCGTCGAAGCTGGCCTGCCAGCCATACCTGGTTGGCTGAAGAACCTGTCTACCAAGAAGAGCCTAGGGTGCACCCAGGCCTTGCAGAGAGACAGGAGTTTGACGGGAACGAAGCACAGACCAGGTCAGATAGAATCTATTTACTTTAGCTCGGTGAATCGCCGACGTTCTTGCTTCTTGGCATCTGATCGCTACGCTACCTCGTAGCTATGGGCCCCTGCGAGGTCAACGGGTGCCGAGAGGCCTGGACATTTTGGTAGCAAGAGCGTGGTTTCCTGAGATTTGCAGCCGTCAAGGGCTCCAGGAACCCACGATTTGGGACTATCAATCTGTAGGTATAGGCGGTTATTAGCTAACTTGGTTTTGTTCCTGTATCCACATAGATTGGTTGTGTTGTAAGCTATAAGTCTATTGCTGGTAGTAGACAGACAGATATAACAGTTTTCCCTAAATGACCAGTTGTACTGAGATGTGACTCAGAATAGTAATTACATTACAGGTACATTGTAGGTGAATTGAAATTTGGATTGAAGTACCAGTTACCAGTTAGTCAATCTATTAGTGGTCTAGTAATGCTAATGAATGTTTGGACATTGTTTTCAGTTTATAGCAATTTATAACTTGAACTAATATTGACTATCTGTGTGTGTTATATGATATAGGGAAACTAAATTGTTGTTTACAGAATTTGTGTAGATATAAACTCGGTTTCTATTGTTTGGGGAAATCAGCATTGTTTAAGTTATAGATTAGGGTTCCCTCGTTTGGGTTGTAGACTGGAGGGTCCAATATAATTGAGTTATTGCAAATTGTGAGTAAGTATCGTTCCGATCATGTCGTTGTCTGAAATACAGAAGGGTGTTTCTAAGGAGCTCAGATGGTTTTCCTCCGCACACGGTCTGATAGACCGTTTAGATAGGCATGATGTGGTATTGGAGCGGTCTATGGACGTTAAGGAACGCTACAACAGGGTGCTCGAATTGTCCGCGCAGGCGGAAGCAGTTGATGGTTGCGCACCTGACAGGCTGTCACGGTTGCTAGGGGATGTCGACCAGTGTATGGAGATGGCAGCTGCTATCACGCAGAAGGCTGCGGACATACGTAGGCAGCGCGAGTCCAGCCGTGGTGGTGACATTGAAGCACCTCTGCCGCATCAGGGATCGGGGACCAGGTTACCCGTTATAACTATGCCTACCTTTGACGGAGTGTCCGGTGAATGGATGAGCTTCATCAATCTGTTCGACAGTTTGGTGCACATGCGATCGGACATTACCAAGTCTGTCAAAATGGCTCAGCTGGTGGCAGCATTGAGGGGTGAGCCCAGGGAGCTGGTCGCTCATTTGACAGTTACGGAGGGTAACTATGAAACGGCCAGGCAATTGCTGGTCAGACGTTACCACAACAAACGGAGGTTGGCCGATGCCCAACTGAACCGTTTGTTTAGCATCCCGGTTGTGAACAAGGTCGGGGCCATACAGACGGAGGTTTTGAACCCGTTGTTGTCCGTCACCAAGGCCCTAGAGAATCTTGGACTTCCGGTTGGTGAATGGTCCTACCTACTGCTGTACATTGTACTTTCCCGCCTACCCGCTGACGTGCAGACTCGTTTCGAACAGTCTCACGGGAGGTCGGCCGAGGACCTGCCCGCCTTCTCCGACTTGGTCGGATTTTTGGAAGAGGAGGCTCGACGGGCAGAGAATTTGGGGTTGACGGCCACCCATCCTTCGGAGCCACAGAGAGCTGCCGGGAGCGCTGTGAGTAGGGGCCCTCCGACGAGGAAGGACCGCACCAACCGGCAGTCGTATGGGACTGTGAGTGCATTGACCCCACATAGTGAGACCTGCCCATGTTGTAGGCAGATTGGCCATGCTGTGGCCGATTGCAATAAGTTCGGGGATCTTAGGGTTGAGGGACGGCGCCGGATGGCCAAGCAGCGGAGCTGGTGTTTCCTGTGCCTCGGGCCACACATGGCTAGGGACTGCACGCGCACAAAATTGTGCGGATATTGTGGTGGGGCCCACAACAATTTGTTGTGCATGAACCGGTCCGGCCAACAGCCACCACAGGGCCGTACCCAGGGTGACACGGCATGGGGCCCTGAGAATTCGTTTGCGACTCGGAGCGCAACTCAGGGGCCAATGTCCCCACGTGCACAGGGCGGTACTAGGGTGCAGGGCCGCACTCAGGGTCATCACATGGGGGGCCCTGAGTTTTCGGTTGCGACTCAGCATCCGACTCAGCGGGCAATGGGGCCACAAGCACGCAGCCACCCAGGGGTGCAGGGCCGCACTCAGGGTCATCACATGGGGGGCCCTGAGTTTTCGGTTGCGACTCAGCATCCGACTCAGCGGGACATTGGGTATGTTGAGCAGGCCGTAACGGGCGGGTGGCATGGGACACCTTCGAGCTATGCGGATGCGGTTCGGACGCCGCCTCAGTTGTCGCCCCGCTCGTCGCCTCGTCCTCGTCGGTCGCATGTGATGTCCCCCCCGCTCATGGAGCGGCCACGGTTGAATTCACGCCCACAACCCTTCGGGGGGCGTCGTAGGGTGGCAATGGAACCGGCGCGTGGGCCATTTGTACAATGGGACCCTCTGGCGTATAGCTGCCTACCTGATCGGTTACAGGCAGAGTGGGGCCCCGGGGGCCCTCGCTAGGAATTTACGGCCCAACAATTTGTTGCCCCCCAACCGGAGACGGTGGTGTTACCGATCGCCTCTGTGCTTGTTTGGGATTTGGCGGGCAACCCAACATACGTTCGCGCCCTATTAGATTCTGGAGCTCAGGGCTGCATTGTATCGAACGATTTAGCGAAATGGTTGGGCCTCAATATAAATAATGTATCGCTGCCGAGGAAATTGGTCCCTGCTGGGGATTACAGGGCAACCCTTCACGGGTTTTGTGATGCCTTTGAACGAGGGTTTGCGGCAGCGGTTTGTTTGCGAACCGCCACCTCCACCGGGGAGGTTGAAGTGCGTTTGGTTTTGGCAAAAAGCAAGGTAGCGCCTATTCGGACAAGGACGACGATTCCAAAACTGGAACTGTCCGGGGCTGCTCTTTTGACCAAACTTTTGAAGCACACTCTAACAGTGTTGCGTGGGTCAGTGGTTTTGGAGGATACGGTGTACGCATGGACGGACAGCCAGATTGTTTTGTGCTGGCTGAAGGCTTCGGTCCATACCTTAGAGGTTTTTGTTGCGAACCGTGTCTCCCAGATTGTGTCGTCTGAGGTCCCACTGACCTGGAGACATGTACCAGGAGAATTGAACCCGTCTGATTGTGCATCCAGGGGATGTCGGGCTCCTGAACTCGTTAGACACCATTTGTGGTGAGGACCACCCTGGCTTGCCAGGAGAGAATCGGACTGGCCCCACAGCCATGTAGTAGTATCTTCGGATCATGGCCCCAGAGCGGCCGTGCATGTTGCCCAGAAGGGGCAATACAAGGCGTACCTAGGTGTGTTTGTTTGTTTATCCACCAAGGCGGTACATCTCGAGCTCGTTGCTGATCTCTCGACAGAGGCTTTCATTGCTTGTTTGGATAGGTTTGTTTCTCGAAGGGGACTTCCAACTTTGATCCGCTCTGATAACGGCACTAACTACGTCGGTGCGGAACGATACTTACGAGAGATAGTCAACTTTTTGAATGTAAATAAAGTGGATATTGGAACGGCCCTCTCCCGTCGGGGTATACAGTGGACCTTCAGCCCACCGAGTTGCCCCCACTGGGGTGGGATTTTTGAGGCCGTAGTTAAGTCAGCGAAGACGCACTTAGGGCGTATAGTAGGTCAGACCGCGCTGACTTTTGAGGAGCTCGCGACATTGTTTTGTAAGATCGAGGCCGTTCTCAATTCGCGACCGTTGTGTCCGCTCAGCTCGGATCCAAATGACCTGGAGGCTCTGACCCCAGGCCATTTCTTGATAGGACAGCCACTTAACGCGTTGCCCGAGCACCCCTTCGAGGGAGTGAAATTGTATCGGTTGTCAAGGTATCAGATGTTGCAGCAGTTTACTCAGAATTCTGGAAGCGTTGGTCGCTCGAGTATCTGCATATCTTACAACAGCGCCTTAAGTGGACTGACAAAACCAGCCCCCCTAGTGTTGGTGACCTCGTGCTGGTTAAGGATGCTAACCTACCGCCACTACGTTGGCGCAGGGGGCGCATTGTTAACTTGTTCCCTGGCAAGGACGGGACCCCCCGGTCTGCAGAGGTTCTAGTAGGAGGCTCGGTACTAAAACGAGCGGTAGCAACGTTGTCTCGGCTGCCCGTAGATTAAGGGACAGGTGGGTGCCTGTCCGGGCGGGTGATTGTTCGATTCAAAATCGATACTCGATCGATGGTTTTCGGAACGGCCATTTTGAATTTGACAGTTGCTGCCAACAGGGCAGTTTTTTGACAACTGACAGACGAAAAGCCCCCGCATGTGACGCGTATTGATTTTGGGCATTAAAATTAAATCGTAAGCCATCTGCAATTGTATTCGGGCTCCCCTCAGGATTGTCTTATAGCTGAGTGTATTGTGGTTCTCCGAACCAGATAAAGTTCGTATTTACCACACTGTGCGCGTCGAAGCTGGCCTGCCAGCCATACCTGGTTGGCTGAAGAACCTGTCTACCAAGAAGAGCCTAGGGTGCACCCAGGCCTTGCAGAGAGACAGGAGTTTGACGGGAACGAAGCACAGACCAGGTCAGATAGAATCTATTTACTTTAGCTCGGTGAATCGCCGACGTTCTTGCTTCTTGGCATCTGATCGCTACGCTACCTCGTAGCTATGGGCCCCTGCGAGGTCATCGGGTGCCGAGAGGCCTGAACAGACTATGTGCGCCCCGTTTTAGACTCGCGAAGGTTAGCAATTCTTTCAAGGGTCAGTGCATTCTCTACTACATTAAGATACCTCTGGAGATTTTGAAATTGCCATTTGAGCAATTTAAAAAGCATGTTAAAGCGACTTTGTCGAAAAAGGGATATTACAATGTTCAAGATTACTTAAATGACAGGACTGTATGGGGTTAATTTGGCTCAACACAGACCTTGCTGTTAATAATTTTGTAATTATTTATTCCAGCTTATTAAATAAAAATAAATCATAATTGTATTACTTAAGCAGAACCTATTTTTAAAAGAGATCTAAAAATAAATCTGTGGGAGTTTCTACGCCCTTCTTCTCCCACAGTGGTCCAATGTAGAGAAGAGGCAAAAAATGACGTTTGCTAAGCATATGTAAATATCTACAGTAATAAAGTACTTTTGAGTTTGAGTTTGAGTTAGAATTTGTATGAAAATCAGAAACTTCTCGACCTATGAATCTGTAATTTGGCTGTTAGGAAGTTGAACTATGCAGGAGTTCAGCCAAAGATTTTGAAAAGTTTGCCTCTACAAGGGGCAAAAGGTTGGGGGGGGGGGGGTTTAGAGTTCATACGAAACTCAAAAATTACTTGACCTGTGAAGTTGCAAGTCAGATACTGCAATCTCCATAGGGAGTAAAATGACCCAAAAACTCGTCTGCTGACCTCACAAACATGGGGGGACCACGACAACAAGTTATCAAATACAACCCCAAGATTTTTGGCCTTTTCGCAGTATGTAATTATGTTACCATCATACTCTATAGGGTCGATGGGCATTTTCTAAACTAAGTTTTGACTTTTGCAAACCATTCCTCAAAACGATTGGTGTCCATGCTCTCGTGATAGTCGCCTGTCTTTGAACATGAAAATACTCACTGGCAATCCTTCACAAATTCCTCTTCATTCCCAACATGAACCACTTTCAATGCCTTTGCCAGTGGGATTTTTTAGCCTTTCTACAAATGGCTGGCGGCATGACGTGGCTGTTGTGTTAATCTACGTTGTTGATACAATGTGGCCTGTATTAATAAAACATATTTGTTAAACGTAACAAAAAAGTTATGCGTAATAGAAAAGGGTTGATCAATAAATCAATCAATCAGCCCACATCAACCCACTGCTGGGTATAGGCCTCCTCTCTACTACGCCATCCACTCCGGTCTGAGCCTCCCGCATCCACTGTCTGCCCGCTTTGGCAATTATGTCATTCGCTCATGGGGCCGTTGGTCTGCCCGCTGGAAAATTTGCGGTTCTGCGGAGCCACTCTGTTACCGCTTTGGTCCATCTTCCATCTTTTCTTCGTGCCAAGCGTCATATAGTCAAGTGTCAATTAAATATAAAAACAAACCAACATTATAAAATATTAAATACCTGCGTTCACCCACGTTTTGACAAGATAAAAAATGCGACCGTTTACATTTCGTTTTTTTTTTATTTGCTTGATATATTTGATCCGCTTCAAAACGATTTCAGGTCGATCTATGAGGTAAATTATTCGGTATCTTTTCATAAATATTTTTTTTAGGTTTTTTAAGCACACGCCATGGCATGGTCTTGCTGAAAGAGGGCAGTGTCAGGCATCTCGTCATCATAGCCTCTCCTCACGAAAGAAAGTGTGAACTTTTTGCCTGATGGCCGATTTTGTAATGTGATCTAGCTTTTCCCAAGTTGACAACTTTTTCTTCGTAGTAACCTTGGGTGTAACTGCTCGTGTTTCTCTGTATTCCTTTAGAAGTTTATATATTCAGGTCAAGCTTGCACCTGTTATTTCAGATGTTTTTCACCATTTCCGGATTCCAGCGATATTTGTCTTGAGGCAATGTGTTTTGCAGAAATTTAAAGACATCATAATTATGCTTTGCTCTCCATCGCTTAATGTTTAAGTTTTGCGTTTCTCAACGGGTAAATACAGAAGCAATGTATCTGCTGAAAAAAAGCTTGATGAAAAAAAAAAGATTGGACTCCAACCGGATCCCCAGATAGCGACTTTCAAAGAAATCGCTATTCATTGGCTAGACTTTAGAAAGACGGCCGTCGGCCGTATTCGGTTTCGGTCGGAAATAATTAGTTCTCAAGTTTAAATTTTTTTCGCCATTCGGGAACGTGGGGAGTATTAGGGTGGGGAAACGACATATTTGCCATTTTTTTAATGTTAGATGTCGTTAAATTTTTATTGACCTCGTGTCCATTGACCTTGACCTTGAACTTGACCTTTCGTATTTGTTTTACAGAAAATTCTCAGTTTTGCTACTTTTTTCGCTCAATGTCGTTAAAAAATAATTGACCTCGAGGTCATTGACCTTGACACCTTGACCTTGACGTTACGTGCATATTTCGCAAAAAATCAGCAAAAGCATCTGAAACGGCCGGCTTTCTAAATTTCTACCTAATCTTACGCGTCCAAGGTTTTTTTTTGTTGTCCGACTCTACCTTATAGTCGCTCCACATATTAAAAAATCAAAGTAAATATTATTGTACAAGATATTCAACAAAAACAAATTACTAAACTAATACACAACAAATTAAAAAGACCAAACAAAAAGAAGTCGCGAAGTAAGTCTAACTCAGGCGCTTGCGTGACATACACAGAAACTACAGAATGGATGGGGAAAATAAAATTGTGAACTGGTTCTGTACATCTAGCCACAAAGCGTTTGCAGACAAATTGAAGTAACTTATTTATATTTATTTTGGGGTCTAAAAATACAATTGTTTATCTATAACATATACATATAAGTAATTTACAGATTTAATTAATTACTATTATAAATTAAATCTTGAGATATATTTTTTTAATTAATTAACGACATTCTTATTAACAACAATTCGAACCTCGGTCTCTGTAACCATAACAAATAAAAAAAACATTTATAATGTTCTATGTACAAAAAAAATGCATATAGTGCAACTCACTTACATCTTTTACATTTGAACGGAATCGTGTTAATGTATTATGAAACGCCTCTCGCGTCGTATTTAGCGACAGTTTATATGACGAGCGATATATTACGTAGATGTGTGCGTGAAATGTGGTAGAAGTCGGGTCAATGTATTTTTGCCCGCAGTTATTGGAAACACACGCAATTTTGTATTCTAACAACATTTTCGCGAGAAATGATAGGATGACTGGGTCGGCGTCATGTATACATGCATTATTTTTCTTTTATTACAAACGCGATCTGAAGCTAAGAACTATTGGTTTACTTTGGATTCAAGTGATATAGTTGTGGAATATATTTATAATCAGAGTAAGGTAGTAAATAGCGTTTAATTATTAAAAATATTTTAGTTTAGCTAAAATTTTTGTTACATTCACGACTGGCAAAAAACGTCACATCCATTACGATATGTGATTTATTAGCAGAACACAAAATGTGACGTAATGGGGAAAATTACGCAAAACTAATAAAGGTAGAGGGAACTATGTATGTTTGTAACACAAAGAGTTTCATTCATCTGAGGTTTGTTACTTATAATAGCAACAAAGAGTTTCAGTTATCTGAGTTTCTATGGATATCTGACATTGAGCTTGATTTGACCTTATCAGTGTATCGTTCCTTGGGACCGGGTGGTTCGACAGACGAACTTCTTTTTTTTTGTCTTTCCTTTTCCGAAAAAACAGGACCTAGTGTTGCCGATCAGAGTGCAAGATATTCCTTTTTCCCAGGTGTTGAGGCAAAGGCTTCACAAAATATAACCTTATTACCTTCATAT
Source organism: Argyresthia goedartella (assembly GCA_949825045.1). NCBI lineage: Eukaryota > Metazoa > Arthropoda > Insecta > Lepidoptera > Argyresthiidae > Argyresthia > Argyresthia goedartella. The sequence continues at coordinate 18,328,135 of OX463829.1, read as the reverse complement.
TTTTTGGCATTTGGCACTATATTTAACCGTTGTCTCTATTTTTACAGCTGTCACTATTTTTGATAGGTACGACAATTTTAGACAGATGATATTATTATTATCAGGTTTCCCTATTTTTGACTATGTTTTTTGTCGATAGCGTTATCTATCGCGTATATAAGATTCGTTTAATAAAGGTTGATTCTTAAAAATATGCCAGATTTTATTTAAAAGATATCGTAATATTGTGACACATGTATGTCAAAATTTCAAAATTTGTGATTTCTGTCAAAAATATTGACAACTATAAAAAATCAAGAAAGCAGGATAATTAACTATGTGAAGTAATGCCCTGCCACCCCATCTGGGAAAAGACAAGTAATTGTGACTTGCTTGGCTATGCTACGCCTGTGCCACCTCATCTCAGAAAAGGCATGATACATTTTTTATACATACGCAAAGTATTAGGGCATGGCCTATGCAATGCGTGCCAAGTTAGAGATTATAAGAGAGGGAAAGTAACTTAAGGAAGCATTTTAATTCAAAATAAACAATGTGAGTAATTTGCAACACACTTGATATCAATTAGAAGACTGTTTACGTTTAAGACTAATTTAATAAAGGTTGTTTTACGAAAAATATGACATAATATTGTAATATATTGAATTTTAGTAAGCAATGGCTATCCATTGCTACTTACCATCCACAATTTCATAAAGCGTGTATCTTAATTACCTTTACCTATGTAAAAGTTTCTGAAACTAATTAAGATACACGCTTTCTGAAATAGTTTTTATCAAATTTATCGAATCTAGACGTAACTTTAAAAAAAAAAATTTAAACAATCACTTTATTTTTTGTAGAATCAATTCCGTTACTTGCCAAAAAATGCTTATGTAAAACGATGTAGTGTTGCACATAAGTGATCTATAGCTATCGCTACATAGTAGTGGTCGTAAAAACCCCTCCACCAACCCGCACTGAGCCAGCGTGCTGGAGTATGGCTTAAACTTGCTCGTATCCGGGTAACGGCCTGTGAACCTCGGTGGGGACATCAATATATGTGCTTTATTTATTATATGTGTGTAACCTCTCTATTTTAGAAGTTATTGCTCTATCCTTGATGTCCCTGTTGGTTGCTACAGGCTGCCCAACCAATACACAAGGTTTACCCTAGGTGGCCAAAGTTGGCCACCGGCGAGCCAAAGTTGGCCACCGGCGAGCCAAAGTTGGCTCGCTGGTAAGTACAATTGGTACTTGGGTCCAGTACTGGACAATGGAAAGGACAAATAGCAGATAAAGGACACTGCACAATTCTAGAAAAAGGAATTGATTGAATTGACCTTCAAAACGGACTGCGCAGCCTTACTAAGCTCACTAAAAAGACCGTTGAAAAAATCAAAACGTATACTAGAATGCCACAAGGCACTCAACAGGCTAGGTGAGGAAAACAAAGTCACGGTCCAGTGGGTAAAAGGTCACCAAGGTGACCAGGGCAACTGGGAGGCAGACAAGTTAGCAAAATTCGGGGCAGAAAGGCCAGCAATTGGCCCGCCACCATTCTCGCCTTTATCAGCGGAAGCTCTATGGAAAAAGGTCAGGGTAGCCACAGTACAGCAACAAAACCTATTATGGTCTAGCAGAGAAGACTGCAAAAACACAAAACTTTTTAGAGATAAGTATAACCATAAATTTACGAATTACTTAATGAGACTGCCATGCAGTAAAATAAAAATACTAACAAGCCTTATTACAGGCCATTGTACACTAAACAAACACTTGACAATTACAGGTGCAACGGACAGGCCCCTGTGCAGGGGTTGCATGGAAGTGGATGAAACAGTAGAGCAGATGCTACTGGTATGTCCATCCACAACAGAAACCAGGATGGCTATCCTAGGTGACACAACAAACACCCACGAGCTCCTAGAATACCCAGGCCTCCTTCTCCAGCTGGTGCAGGAGTTGGGATGGCTGAAGTAGATGTGCAGGCGAAGGGGACATGCACAAAGGCCCCGCTCAAGTGGGCCAGGTGCAGGCGCTACACCCCCTTTTAGAAGATAGTAGATAGAAGGTACTTGGGTGTTGGTCGGTTGGCGAGAGAGGAGGTGGAGGAGGAGCTTCTCAGAGAGGTGGTCTCCTATCAAGGAAATAATTGAACTCGGTGGGCAAAGGTGCGTGCGTGCGTGTGTGTGGGCGTGCGTGTGGGCCTGTGTGTGCCAACAGCCAAACATTCGAAAACATATTTTGTATGGAAAGTTCAGTCCCTTTCGCTAGATGGCGTTGGTAGCCATAGATCTAGCATCAGTCAATCCTTCGTCGTTGATTAATTAATTTACTACATCAACCTCTTTGTTGGTAGCGGAACTTATGTTTGACAGAGCATTGCATAAAGTTTTTACGCAAAGAGTTTCGTTAATCTGAGGTCTGATGCGAATTATGCTCAATAACGTGCCGATTATGTCGATATGGATTTCAAAAACCTATGAAGGTGCCTCTTAAATAATAAACGAATAGTTTTATGGCGGAGAACTATGAGAATACGAAAAACGCGTTGCGAAGCCGCGCCACGGGCAGCTAGTAAAACATAAAGAAGTACAAGGGAAAAGCGACAAAGTATGTCATGTTTACCTTTGTGTAGAAGCACTTGAGATCTAAGTCCAGGCCCCACCTTGTTCATATCTCCAAAAATTAATCATTTCATCTCTAACTAGAAAACCATCCCATGTAAAAAAATCATAATTCATAATTAAAATATTATACAAATAATTTACAAGTTATTTTACAAGTTACATTAAAAGAAAATGTATGTACAAAGGCGAGCTTATCTCTAAAAAGAGATTTATTCCAGCAAACTAAGACATTAAAGGAAAGATTATTATAAAAGGTAGGTAGGCAGTGTGCAATAACTAGTATAAATAAAATGCCAAAGAATAAATTAAATACTTATAAAATAAAGACAAGTAACTACTAAATAAGTACCAAAATAGTACAAACACTTTACATATAAATACATAGGTACAATAACTTTTACGAAAGAGATAGGTAGAGTGCTCTTTAATACGTTTCTTAAAAGAGAAAAGAGTGGGACTGTCTCTTATAGTGCAAAAAATTGTATTTGACTAATTTGTTTTTGTGTCAAATAAATATATTATTATGATTCGGATGACCGTCGTCACTAGCGCGACTAACCCCTCCTTCAACCCGCACTGAGCCAGCAGGGCCATACTCCATATGGCTCAATTTCACTCGAATCCGGGTAAAGGCCTGTGACCCTCGGTGGGGACATTAATGGGCTATATTTTTTAATTTATAATCTATACTTATAAAAATGAATCGCTGTACGTTAGTCTTACTAAATCTTCAAAATGGCCCGATCGGTTTGTATAAAATAATTCGTATTTGGTTTTAATCTCCTCAGTCCAGAGGAGGTTAAGATAATAATAAAAAAAACAAAAACGCAAAGAAACAGCTAAAAAATAGAAAAATATTTTTTATGGAAAGTTCAGCCTCTTTCGCTAGAAGGCGTTGATAGCCATAGACATCACTCAAACTCCTTCGTCGTTGATTAATTAATTTACCACATTCAACCTCTTTATTGGTAGCGGAACTTATTTTTCACAGTGTATAAAGTTTGTAAAGCAAAGAGTTTCGTTAATCTGAGGTTTGATGCGTATTATTCCCATCAACGGGCCGATAATATCGATATCTGTCGATATGGATATCAGAAACCTATGAAAGTGCCTCTAAAATGATAAATGAATAGTTTTAATGACGGGGAACTAAGAGAATACAAAAAACGCGTTGCGAAGCCGCGCCACGGACAGCTAGTATAATTTAATTATAACATAACATAGCGTCACGCCTTTTCCCATACGAGCTGGCAGAGGCACAACTGTTCCCATCGTTAAGCCAATTAAATACTACATTTTGCTTGTCAGAGGGCTAGCCCTACGCGCAGCCATGGATTTTGAAGGTGTTTCCGTTCTATTCATTCTTCTGTCAACAAAATCCCGTTTCTTCTTATTACCAAAACTTGACGCTTGCATCAACTAAGCTTAATTGCATCCAGTTGTGCTCACGACTGATCAGTACTCAATAGTTCGTGACAGGGGGCAAGCCATCGCCGCTGCTATAGAAGAGATGAATTTTCTATTTATTATCTACCAGTAATTCTATTTTATTTCTCTCTAGCTTAAGTAACACGTACATCGTCTCAACGAGTCCATATACGAACAACAATAAAAACACCAGCCATCCTCCATTTATCACTGCTGTAACAGGGTTCCGTAATTAAACCGTTTTGCGCAAGACCTGACCTCTACCTTGGGTCAGGTGTTAGACGTTAGACGTGTGAACCATGCTCTATAGCTGGCTCGTGAGATAGGAGTTAGGAGGGACATTTGTTTGCGGGAAGCGGCCAAGTGTGACGATGTCAGCTGAGTGTTGATTCCGCAGGTGTTTCCGTGTTTTAAATGGAGTGCATTAGAGATACAAGCAAAGTGTTTTAGTAGCATTGTTAACTTGCTTTTAATTGTTTTTTGAAGCCCTTTTGTCTTCATTGAGATTAAGTATACTTATGTACAAATGTTATCTTACAAACAAATGCCTCTTGTCTTGCATTTGACATTTGACGACCCGAATGGCCGAGTCGGCAGTGACCCTGCCTACGAAGCCAAGGGTCCCGGGTTCGAGTCCCGGTGGGGGCAAATACTTGTTTGATGAGAACAGATGTTTGTACCCTAGTCATGGTTGTTTATCTATCTATTTATAATATTTATCTATATAAGTATGTGTATCGTTGTCTAGTACCCAAGATACAGGGAATCCTAGTTTGGGGCTAGATCAATGTGTGTAAATAGTGTCCAAGGCATTATTATTATTGTTATTATTCAAATATGAATTCGAAAAAAGTTTAATATGCCTTCTTTTGAGTACTGCCTGTGCCAGGGTTCTTAGACTCTGAGCCAGCTGTCTCTTCTCTATCTCGCCCATGAATGCATCTATCTTGATCCCATGGGATGCTACCCCCTCCAAGCGGCATTCAGAGGCCAAAAAATAGGCGTTACGTATACATGATGACATAGGGCAGGGCGAGAGTTGTAAAATAACCGTTATACCCTAAAGCGCTTAGTGGAATGCGCGCTACTGTGCCTATCGTGCGGTTATATCGGTTAAATATGTATTTCAAGCTGAAACTAAGGCAGAAAGAAAATATCGTGACATCATGTTCTAAACCGAAGAAGAACCTCATGTAAGAAAAGGCGTTTTTTATGTTAATTATAAAATATCATAATTAAGTAGTTGTAGCTAATTTATTTTAATGAAAGTTACAAGTTTCTCTCTTTCATGATTGTAGTTATAGTATGTATATTATTACTAAATGTACATGTTTATGGTATTTTTACTCTCGTAAAAAACGCCGTGAAGGCGAAGTTTTCATTCCCTTACGCACTGTTAGAACCTCTTTTTCCCGTATTTTTTCTGTTTCTTGGGTCTCTATTTATAAAAGGACAAATCGACAAATAGATATATATCCCCTTAACATCCATCATCTCAAAGCTGCAGTATCTAAATTTATAAAACCTCTGTATTACCAGCGAACTGAAGAGATATTCAGTTTACAGAGGGCGGCGTGGGATTTGTATGGGCATTCCCCCCTCGTTCCCCCGCCCCGCCTTGTCACGCCTTGCTGCTTGCGGCGGCGTGCAGCACCGCACCACATCGTGTGGCTCGTATGAGATAGATTCCCGGTATTTATCGAAGTCGATCGACTCATTGGTAGGTGGGTACCCTAAACACACACTGGTTGCTTAGTGTTAGATCAATCAGTGGACACGATTTTCAATGTACCAATAGCTTTAGAGATTCAAAGTGTTTATTATTAGAAATAGTAATTACAAGTTTATAGCCCTGTGAACAAGATATTTGAAAGAGCTGGGACTGATACAGTGTGTGAATCATCATGGAGGCGGAAGGCTTTCTAAACGATTCGAAGAAGTCTCTCGCAGACTAAGAGAAGCGTTCTCAAGATGCACAGTTGTAAAACTACGTTTTCTCGTCTTGAACACCAAAACCGTTTCTCGATTTCAGCGAAAGTAGTCTTGTCTCGTTACATAATCAGTCACAGAGTAGCATGTTAAACTGTCGTTGATGCACAGTCCCGGCCGACCGTCTCGTCTACATCGGCCTTGTTTTTTGTGATCTGTACAGATTCCGTAATGTTCTCAGGATCGACCTGCAAATATTGTTAAGTGGAGCCTATTATCAAAGCTTTACTACTGTATTACTGCCTACGGATTATGTCTATTTGAGAAGTCGCAAAAACTCATATAGAGTGTTCAAAATGCTTGTGATAGGTTCTGCACGTGTGAACGCACGTTACTCCATGTTTAAATAGGGTTAACATTTTTTAAATTAAAGCCCGGCAGGAATCGTATTTCTCTATGCTATGTTTTAGGCTTTCCTGAAGAGGACACCCTCTTATCTTTATGAAAAACTCACCTGGCGCATGTCCCAGAGAGTTGATACTTTCTTATCAATGGCTTGACATAAAAGTGCTGCTTTTCGTGGCAGTTTCAAATACCGTGCAACCAAGTGCTGGAATAATATCCCGCTGCCCGTGCGACCACTATCTAATCAGGCTGGTTTCATAAGTGCACATAGAAAGTTTTTAATACAACAGCAAAAAGCTATGGAAACTGTACAATAATAATTTAAATGACAACCCGAATGGCCGAGTCGGCAGTGACCTTGCCTACGAAGTCAAGGGTTCCGGGTTCGAGTCCCGGTGGGGGCAAATATTTGTTTGATGAGAACGGATGTTTGTATCCTAGTCATGGTTGTTTATCTATATAAGTATAGTATTTATCTATATAAGTATGTATATCGTTGTCTAGTACCCAAGATACAGAGAATCCTAGTTTGGGGCTAGAGCAATGTGTGTAAATAATGTTCAAGTTATCCTAAATCCTAAAATATTCTATTTCAAAATAATCTTCAAAGATTTATATTTCAATGTTATTACAATCTGTTATGTTATACTCTAACTCTTCTTGTCTCGTCTTTTTTGGCTCTAGCAGAATACCTGAGTCACAGACTCGTCTGTGACTTAGCTAACTCAGGACGAATTCATCGTCCGGTACAACCACAACACCACATAGTTGCCCTTAATTTTGTTATGTGTCTTGATGTTCTTATTATAATTATTTCTCGGGGGAGCCTCACCCCTAGGGAACGCGTCCCCAGGTGGCGGATAGGGGGTGCTCCACAGGTTGACTTAGGACACCTGCAGGGCTGGAGGGAAATAAAATACCTCCCGCGGACCAACAGGCCCCTTGCCTAGGGTTACAGGTGAAGACCTCAACGGCAGTAGCGGCGAAAAAGGTGGACTTTGGTACGGCAATGCTGTCGAAAGAGGCGATGGATCTGGATACTTTTAGGCGGACCGGTCACAAACCGGAAGGGGGCGGAATCCTCCCGCATAGCGCCTGAAGACTGGCTCGGCGCCGAAGGCAGCCCGACTACTGATAAGCAACAGTGGCTTGGCGAAGTCGGCGAGTCAGCAAGGCGGCGTGTAATGCCGAGGGCGTCAGTAGAGGACTAGGCAACTGGCGGCCATACACTGCATCCAAATTCTCCTCCAATCGTATCGATTCTTCGTTCCATTGGTCCAAGGAGGACGAGGACGAGAGGGTGCATCTGTATATGCGCGCCCGTTTATGCACCTAAATATATCCTGCGCACTTGACTGTTTCGGCAAATATAACGGACACTGACTTACATCAAGCCCTGTGGCGACAATGAGAGGCAGAAAGGTTCGTTATCGATGTAAGCCGGGCTTTGGCTTATCTTGCACTCAGGCGGCTCAGAGAGAGTGGTCGCTTCTGCGTAGAACAAGGGATAACTTCGTAGATTCGGCAGCACTCTGTGCGACGGATCAGCCTTATTCAGGGGAACACTGCTTCCCACGCCCAGCCATGGAGGGGGCTAGAAAAGGTGCCCCAAACAAATGTTTATCCCAACCCAAAGGGGAGGTAGCAACCGCGGCTGCCTGTGCATCCCAGACTCGCGGTCGAAACAAGAATAATGTTACGAAAATCCAACCATTGACTTTTGCCGCTTGGAATGTACGAACTCTACTCGATCGTGAGACCAACCTATGCCCGGAGCGGAAAACTGCTATCGTTGCCCGAGAATTACGACGGTATAATATCGATATAGCCGCACTTAGTGAGACCCATTTAGCGGAAGAGGGCAAAATAGTAGAGCATGGAGGCGGCTATACATTCTTCTGGAAAGGAACCGCAGCATCAGAACCCCGTCGATCTGGTGTTGGTTTCGCAATTAAGAACGAGATAGTGCAAAGGTTTAATGAATGTACTGTTAACATCTCAGATCGTGTCATTTCATTGCGAATACACCTGGACAACGATAATCATCTGAACATCCTCAGCGTTTACTCCCCAACTTTGGATAAAGACGACGAAATGAAGGATAAATTCTACAAGGAACTTTCCGATGCTGTAGTGAATATCCCCCAAAGAGAGCAGGTGCTCATACTTGGCGACTTTAACGCACGCGTTGGACGAGATCATGAAGCGTGGCCCAAGGTGCTCGGAAGACATAACATAGACACCATGAATAGCAACGGAAATCTTCTGCTAAGTTTGTGTGCTCAGTATGAGTTGGCCATTACCAACACCTGCTTCAGATTGCCAGCTAAATACAAAACGACATGGATGCATCCAAGGTCTAAACACTGGCACCTGATTGACTATGCTCTGGTACGCCAAAAAGACCTATCTCAAGTGCAAATCACTCGAGTCATGAGAGGCGCTAACTGCTGGACTGACCACAGGTTGGTTGTTATCAAGATGAAATTGCGTCTTCATCCACCCTATCGCCGTGGAAAGACAACTAATGTCAGTGTGAACGTACAGAAACTTCAAAGCCAAGAGACAAGAGCCGCCTTTGGAATTGCTCTGAACAACAGGCTGGCTACACGTAACACTAGCGATCAAGATTTGGAAGAGGCCTGGAAGTATTTGAGCTCCGATCTTAAAGAAGCTGCTACCGAAACGCTGGGACTCCGGAAATATGTTCGCGAGGACTGGTTCGATGACAATAACCAGACTTTGGTAGAAGCTATAGAAAAACACCGTTAACTTTTGCGTACTCAAGAGCAGAGTGGCAACTTGAACCTACAAGACCAAATAAAAGTTAGCACCAGAGAACTGAGGAAACTTACACGAGAGACTAAGGACAAATGGTGGAAAGATAAAGCGCGCCATATACAACTGCTTGCTGACTGTAAACAACTTGGCGCATTTTACAGTGAAGTCCGGAACCTAATTGGCACTACCCAATATGTAAATGTGCCATTACGATCTCTCGATGGCTCGCAGAGATTAACGTCTAAGGACGAGGTTCTCCAACGGTGGGCTGAACACTTCAACAACCTACTCAATGTAGATCGTTCAGCAGATCTGGAACATATCCGGGGTACTATAAGCCTTGATGCAATGCCTGAGCTAGAAGAACCGCCAACCCTTACTGAAGTGATCGACGCTGTAAATCAGCAAAAGAATAATAAGGCGGTGGGCCTTGACAACATCCCGGCTGAACTACTTAAATATGGCACTGCAGAACTTCATAAAATGCTCTGGAAGCTGTTTGTACAAATGTGGAACGAGGAAAGGATCCCAGATGACTTCATCGCCTCGCGTATCTGCGCCCTATACAAGAACAAGGGTGACCGTTCCGACTGTAATGCTTACCGAGGAATATCTTTGCTATCTTCTGCAGGGAAAACATTTGCTCGTGTCCTGCTTAACCGCCTCATCCCTGTTTCTGAATCTAACTTACCAGAAACCCAGTTTGGCTTCCGCCCGGAGAGAGGCACGTGTGAAGCTATCTTTTCTGTACGCCAACTTCAGGAGAAAAGTCGAGAATAAGGACAACCTCTGTTTCTCTGCTTCATTGATCTAGAGAAGGCTTTTGACTGTGTACCACGTGAAGCTCTCTGGATTCTACTGGCAAAGCTGGGCTGCCCTGAAAAATTCGTACGGATTATACGACTACTGCACGATGATATGAAGTGTTGTGTCAGCTTTAATGGTGAGCAATCCGAGTTTTTCTCCGTTACCTGTGGAGTAAAGCAAGGTTGCGTACTGGCACCGACTTTGTTTGCTCTCTACTTTGCTGCAGTAGTAAGAGAATCAATTGACGAATCGACTTCTGGTATTCATATCCGCTTTAGAACAGACGGAAAGCTATTTAACCTCGCTCGACTAAAAGCGCGCACTAAGACATCCTGCGATACAATTAGAGAGATCATTTACGCCGACGATCTTTGCTTTGTGTCAGATTCTGTGGAGGGACTACAACAGTGGATCACAGCTTTCGACGAGGTATTTCGCAAATATGGGCTCAAAATCAGTGTTAGCAAGACGGAAATCATGGCGATGGACACTCAAAAAGTCGACAACTCGACCCTCGATATAAAGCTTGGCGCAGACTTACTGAAGCAGGTCGATAAGTTCAAATACCTAGGGAGCACTGTATCGTCGAAATACGATCTTGATCCAGAATTGAATGGAAGAATTAGCGCTAATGCTGCAGCTTTTGGGAGGTTGGAGCGCAAAGTCTTCCGATCACATGACATCAAGTTATCCACCAAAGTCTCCGTCTATATGGCCATAGTTCTTCCGAACCTTCTCTATTCCGCCGACACCTGGTGTCCATACCGTAAACATATCAGCGCTTTAGACAGATTCCATCTAAGATGTCTTCGAAACATTTTGAACGTCAAGTGGTCTGACCGTATCAGGAATACAGAGATATTACGACGTTCTAATGTTGGTGGGGTCGAAGCTTACTTGATGAGGCGTCAACTGCGATGGTGCGGCCACGTGCGACGGATGCCAGAGAAACGTCTTGCAAAACGTCTCTTATACTGTGAACTACAGAACGGAAAACGCAAACAAGGCGGTCAGTTCTTGAGGTTCAAAGACGTGCAGAAGCGACATATGAAGAGTTGCGGTATCGACCATTCCACGTGGGAGGAACTCACGGAAGACAAGGCAAAGTGGCGACATACGGTGCACACAAAGATCTTCGATTTCGAGGCCCAACGAAGAGCCACTCTTGATGCCAAGCGAGACAAACTACGAGGCATAATACCTGCCGCAATACAGTACACCCACCAAAATGGCGTGCTGACGTGTGGCCAGTGCAATCGCACTTTTTCCAATAAAATAGGCTACGCAAGCCATATAAGGGCACACGAACGACGCCTTCCCCAGCAGTTACAGTCGCCGTGACCGAACCCGGTCGGAGAACATCATCATCATCATCATCATCATTATAATTATAATAGTTTCAACATTTTTTTTTGTTCATTGATCTTTTGTTTGTATTATTTTGATGCATATATATTTTAAATTATGTGTTTATTACATATAATTATCTATCTCTTAACGCGTGATAGTCTCGTTGCTTGATAATAAACTTTGTATCAAACAAATCCAGTCAAGAACAGAACCGTTTTCAAGACAGGTTTTCGTAGGTTTACTGTTGCCTTGCTTAATATAACTTGCTTAATATAAGTAACTTCGGCTTAAAAATTCATAATTGTGAGATCCCTTTTTCCAGTAACTGCGATTGCCCCACAATAACTCGGGTACCTGCTGTCAAATATTTGGGTGTCATGATTGACCAAAGGCTATCGAGGCACGCCCATATAGATCTTTTGGTGGCTAGGACTAGGAAGATGATTTGGGTTTTTAAGGTCCTGCGCCATGTAGCAAATAAAGAACTGATATTTAAAATATATACAGCACTAGCACAGTCAATACTAACCTATTGCATTCCGGTTTGGGGCGGGACTTCCAAGACAAAATTTATAGAACTGGAAAGAGCACAACGAGCCTTACTAAAAACTATATTATTTAAGCCATATCGGTTCCCTACAGCATCTCTGTATGCCCTTTGTGATATGCTCTCAGTAAGACGTTTATATATCCTACGCATCATTCTTAGACTGCACAAGTCCCTATTATTTGATATAAATATTTATAAAAAGAAGAGAAATGGAAATGTTTCACAAATGGTTCGCACAAGGACTACTTTTGCCAGTTGCCAAATGGCAAAACAATCTGCACTTTTATATAATAAAATTAACAAAAAACTAGACATATACACTAAAACAAACTTTGAGTGTAAAAAGGTCTTAATCGAATGGCTTAAGAGTTTAAGCTACAATGAAACAGAACATTTAATAAAATTTCTTGTATAGTGTGCAAATGTTAATATAAGACTCTGAACACAAATACACACACACACACACACACACACACACACACACACACACACACACACACACACACACACACACACACCACTCACACACACACACACACATCTTCTATCCTTAATTCTACGAACTAAAATATTAAACTGCATGTTATATTTTAATACTAGGTTGTTTATTCGAATTACTAAATGTATATTTGTGGAAGAGCGGGCCCTCCTGACACAGGTATTTCTATACTTACTAGGAGGGTCCAGCCCCTGTATATTATTTGTAAATTTATTATGAATAAACAATTTTGAATTGAAAAAAAAAAAAAAAAAAAAAAAAAAAAAAAAAAAAAAAAAAAAAAAAAAAAAATGTTATAATATTGTCTAGCTTAATTGGTTTTGGCTTATTATTTTCCGGGCAGCTAAAATATAAAACAACAACTTTTACGAGGCATATTATTTAATAAAATGGTTGCGTATTAATATTTTGGTACCAATAAATTTAGATGAGCCTCAAAAATTCGCTACTATAATATAAAAAAATGGCTGTGAAATCAAAGGAACAAAAAAAATATAGAAGCAAATTAATTTCACAAAACCCAATTGATTGCAATAAAGGACACAAATTTTAAATGCATATTTCACATTTTCTGCCTAAATATTTTAAAAGAACTTTAATTTGGAATCGATAGACGACCTCTTTTTATAAATATACTCCTTAAAATATTTACTTGTCTTTAGTTAAAAGTTTCCTGCAACAGAATTAAATTCAACTAAAATTGAGACATTATGGGGCTCTGAATTAAATGCCAACCTATCAATTTTGGTATACACTTCTCTTTTTATAAGCTACTAGAATATGATTTCTTAGCTGCCTGGTTTATTACATTGCTTTTAAACGAAATTTCATAATTATCAAATCATCATCATCATCACCATGCTCAGCCCACATCAACCCACTGCCTCTTCACTATAGCGCCAACCCCTACGATCCTGTGCCATCATCAAATCATTAAATATAAATAATATCGCATAAATTTCAAAGTCAAAGGAAGCATACACATTAAACATAATACAATTATACAGCATAAACATTTTAAAACAGAACAATGATTTCACAAATTCAGCAATCTAGGTTTTTTCTTACATGTCAAAGTAACACGAAGACTGAAGGGAACTTCGCTTCACTCACCCCTATATTCTTTATATAGGCTAACCCGCCACTTCACCCAGCTATATGTCGTTTGGAGTTTAGAATTTTACGAATCAAAATTATTCAAAATCATATTATTTTAAACATCCATTATGAGACTCAATAGTAGTTTAACTGAAAATATACTAAAAGCAAATTATGCCAACCAAAACAGTATGCCAAAGTTTTGTTATAAGAAAAATCTATTATATTATTGAAAGTTATCACAAACTCAATAACAAAACAATAAAAAATAGAAAACACATTTTTTGCCAAGCAAAGGAAAACCGTTTTGGTATCTGGAAAGACGGTTTCGTCTGACGGCCGAGGACCCACTCCTACCTCAGACTACCTCAGTCAGTATCTTATCTCACCCCGACACCCGCAACGCGCGGCCTGGGTCGTTATTCAATAAAATGTCGTCTTATAGTGAAGGCGCACCCTTATTTCTGGGCATTAGTCGCAATATCTTTCACAGCCATCCGACTGGGGGACAGTCTGAGGTGACTTCTAAATTATGTTATGTCTTTATTTCTTCTGTCTGACATTTCAATCCGCTATCAGAGAGAATGTATTTATTTGACTCTTTTTGCATTCTAGTACACTTTTTCTCTGGGGGGCTCAAAGTTTCAATCTTGATGGGGCTGCAAAGTTTTAAATTCATATCTAGGTGTGGGGATAAAAATTCAATACAGATGGTTTCAGGTAAAAATGTTGTGCAATATGAAGAAGCCCAGGTTACAATAGACTAGAAAGCAATAAGATCGATCACAAATGATAGTAATAATCGTCTACAACAATTGCAGCCGCTGTCATTTCGTCCTCGCCATCATTCTTCCGCTGCCTTCTTTGATTGTAAAGAAATGAGAGTGGATTGAATTGAAAGGAATTACTGCAATGAGGACCCGCCTGCTGATTATGTGGTTTGAACGATTTGCAATTTGTAACAAATTACAATTACATAGTTTCACTACAGTCTATTATACATGATAAGAAGTTATGATTACTTTGGTCTAACTAACGCCTAAGCTACATCTTATTTCATGACATATATATTCTCGTTCATAAAATACGATCAGATTTACTGTACAGCGGGTATGGACCGAGTCACATAATCCAGCAGGCTAGCCGGGGTAATCCGAGTAATATCTAATAATGAGTCACATAATCCGCCGATCGGGACCCGCCGCTCATTGGCTCGGAATTTTCGATTAGATTCTGATTGATTGAAGCGACTTCTCCGCAAGAGACGTGCATTTTATGATCCGTTCTAGTTCTTTGATCGGTTTTGTTCGCACAGTATATGCGGGGAACCGAGTGATTTGGTATCTACCTATAACTTTACCGTCGTCGTAAACTCGGCATTCCCATGGTCCGCGGGATGTGGCGGGGCGTAGGCAGGCTACAAATGACGTTGCCACCAAGGCAATACATCTCAAGATTAGTAAAATCTTCGTGTTATAGTTAAAGAAATAATATGATAACAGATACTTATGTTTTATAATATGTTAATGTTAGGTAATAATTTGCTACTTATAAATATTAGACTTATAGACACTGTAATTCCTACATGTGTTTTATTTAATGTAGTTAAGGATTTACAGGAGATTAAAATTTATAATCACATTTCTTCATAAACACAAGGCTACAACCGCACGAGACTGACTTTAAACGTCTATTGTGTTAAACGTATGGATCGCGTTAGGAACACTATACTGCAATGTAAAACTGGCAAAACTGTGGGAGTACAAACCACCATATGGAACTGGGCTGGACATGTCGGTCGAATGCATCCGGACAAATGGGCGAAATCAGCCACTGAATCGACGGAAACTGGCGTAGGGGAAAGCCCAGAAGGAGATGAAGGGATGACCTGAATACATTCCTGCCAGGGTGGATTGATCAAGCTTTAGCTATAGATATGTGGGCTAGAACTTGTGAGGCCTATGCTCAGCAGAGGGACACCATGTAAGCTAACTAAAAAAAAGGTTTATTCATAGCACATCAAAGACGATAATGTCATGTCAAGAGCACCAAGTATATTTTAGAAGGAGAAGGCAACTCAGTTTGACTCGCATGATGACCGAAGAGATCTCTACAGAAAGCTCTACATCACATGGAACATTGTCCCATTTCATAATCAAGGTGGTCCAATGGTGGTCAAATAGATAAATATATATTTTTTGCCAAATTTCTTTCTTCCTCAACCTTTCCTTTACTAATTTAACAAAAATACACAGTTAAAAAAATACACTTTAACGAACCATATTTAGAGGTCGCCTCCAAGTGCGACTTTTATTATCTTCATAATATCCAGTGGGGGACATGAGAAGCTCATTGGAGTCCCTTTAATCCCTCGCGGGACCGGTCAAGCACAAGCTGACATATGCATAAAGACGCTTGACGAATGGGGTCTGAAAAATCAGCTGCGTGGGCCAGTTTTTGACACGACCGCAACAAACGTTACAGAGAGTGCATGTGCGATAATTGAAAAATCTTAAGGGACTTAAACGGCTGGATGGAAAAATGTTTATCCCTGTCAGTAGCCACCATCATATTTGATGTCTTTTTGGAAGACGGCAAGCAAATAACAGCAAAGAGCTTCTTGCTCATAGATCCTAGCCAGTGACCATACGATGCAAATTACAAACTCTCTCAGCAGAAAGCTACTAAAATGATGGTTATTAATGACTTCATAGAAAGGCCGTAAAACTTCAAACAAAACCTTGTGTCTAGTAAAATACCATTTCCGTACAATATACTTGATTTTTCGTATATAGCTTTTAATTTGTGACAAATTGAAAAAGTCGCACACGCTTGCAACTTCTATATGATTGTCCATTTACGGTATGGAAGGAGGATGGAGGCACCTCGAGGAGTAACAAATTTGTAACTTTCACTTTTCTGTACCTCATGGCATGGATTTCCCTTAATCTTTCCTGGTTACAAAATGGACTATTTATTGATTTAATAAGGCTTATGTTGAAACGATCACCAAAAACGCACCACCACCAAGCTTCTTTTTATGTTTTGTGTATTTAAGTTTATGTTTTGAGTATTTTTTGTTGTTCTTACATGTTCAACCTAACACGAAGGATAAAGGGAGCTTCGCTTCGCTCACCCCATTTATCCTTCAGCTAAGCTACCGCAGTATTTTGCCCTGTATTTTCTGCAACTTTTGGTGATCATTCCCATTTTGTGTAGCATTTACTCATTTTGGGTAGGAAAAAATATTAAGGTGGTCTTAAGGTCATTTAAATTGTTTACATTTGATTGTGGGCATAACTGTACCTCTGCCACCCTTAATGGGAAACGGCGTGACGCTATATTGTTGTTGTTCCAATTTCCATTAAAACCTAAAAGGGCTTGCCGGCGGACCATAGGGAGGTCGGATTGTGATACGAAGCCGGCAAGCCCTTTTCACGGCCAGAGGCATGTATCGGGGGGCACGGCAGTGCCTCCGCCAAGTCGAGCGCGAAGCAAACACTGCCGTACCATCCTTTACTGGAACCATTTCGCCGCATATTCAGGTCCTTATTTGAGAACCTCTGGATAAGAGCAGAACGCAGAAATTTTCGTCATCCAGTAAGCTATAATCACATACTTAAAATCCAAAAATTTAAGTCTGTAGGACATTTAATTCCAGTAGGTCAGTTAGTAGAAAGCAAAGTTTCGCATTTATGACACTCACTCACTCACTCATGATCATCCGAATAGAACTAGTACTTCCAATAAACTCAGAGAGCTGAAATTTGGTACAAAGTTAGGGTTTAAGGGCCACATAAAGGAAAAGTAGGATAATCGAAGATCTGGAGTACCTGGTGACCCTGATTAGAAAACACAAGAGCTTGGTTTTCTCTTGGTAAAGATTCGGTGTATACCGTTTTCATATCTCCCGGATATCTTCCGAAAATCTAATAAAATAAATCAATATGCCCACGTTTCTACAAAAAGAAGTGGAATCCCACCAAAAACATTCTGTAAAAAACTAGCCAAGTCTCGTTGGAGCTGCTTGTTTATCTCTAAAAAGTAATGAAATCTAGACAAAGTCGTGCCAAGTCTAAGGTTCCTTACTGCGATTTCTTTATTATTATAGTTAATGTTCTGTGACTTGGCCGTTGAACAATCTTTATACGTTAGTGGGCACAAGTCAATTTTGAACTGCGACGTATTTAATTACATTAAATTACAAGCTGCAAGTTTCCTGATAGGGACACGTTATGAAATATTAAAAAATGACTGCAGGCGCCTTCCGTGATTGTTTTATGCTTCTCGTTAAGGGTATACAAAGGAATTATATTTTAAGCAAATTAGTATGTAAAATAAAATTAACTTTGCCATGACTTATTTTTTATTGACATTGAGAGTAACAGATATAACGTAGGTAGTTACAACAGATATAACATTACGTGTTTACAAAATTGACTTGTACCCACTAACGTATAAAGAATGTTCAACGGCCAAGTCACACAACATTAACTATAATAATAAATAAATCGCAGTAAGGAACCTTAGACTTGGCACTACTTTGTCTAGATTTCATTACTTTTTAGAGATAAACAAGCAGCTCCAACGAGACTTGGCTAATTTTTACAGAATGTTTTTGGGATAGTGCTTTTCTCAAACAATATATGCAATGAAGTAACAAATACACCTCTCAAAAACAAATTCAAGTTTAAAAATACTACTTATCGTAGGTTCCGTGCACCCGTTGATTTATATTGCTTTGAGCATAAAATTAAAAAATACTACTACCCGGCCTAGGCCTGCAATTTGGTATGAAATTCCTTTATAGTTATCTCAAGTTGTGCAGCCCGAAACGTGACACATCCAAGCCTGTTATAACGCACGTAATGACGACATTTCATTGCATGTTTGAGAAAAAATATATACCGTAAACAGGCTGGAAGTCCCTCTGGTGGGAGCGGGATCAGCGTGACTTATTTTTTGTCTTGATCGCCTTGCCCTTAGGGGCACCACCGAAAGATTCGTCAATCCTTTGGGCATTCTCTAAACCTATTAGAGAAGTTATTTTTCTGAGTGTGGGAACTGTAAACTCGCCGTTAATTATTTTTAATGTTAATAATCCTGGCCCCCGGGGAATAGAAATGGATTCCCCAGTAATATACTTATGGTTGTATTTGTATTGCCAATAACTGTGGCCGATTTCTTAGCTTTTTAAAGTTACAATTTTACACGAAGAGGGGGTATATCTCAGAAGGTATATGGAAGAAATCTCTGTTGAGAGATAAGTTCGCCTTTGCCTTTTAATTTCGTGTGTACTGTATTGTTGTATTGTTCTGTGCAATAAAGAATTGTAAAATTGTATATTTATTGATTTGTGCGATGCTGGTATTAAAAATATGTGACCTATCATTTTCTCCCATTCTTTTGTAATTGTAACTTTGTAAAACTAATAAATCAGTCACTTTTACTAAGCTCCTGATAATGTAACCATTTATATAACATTTATATAACAAACAATATTCATTTTATAAAACTACCGACGTTAAAAAATAACTACTGATTCCTTTAGTCGACTTTTTTAACACACTTGAAAGAAATTGCACAGACATGATGTACATTATCGTGCATGGCCACAGTGCATCATGAATCGTAAACTTTGCCATATACTGCGCTGTCTCTACGTAAGCCGTAATGCAATTTGCTGTAATGTAATGTAGCCGGTCCGGACACCGGCCGTCGATACCGATGCGACTCGTCAATACTTTGTAGACTTCATTACTTTTCACTTAACATATTTCAGGAACTAACTAGATATGTAGAGGATAAGAGATATATGAAGCTTCTCTTGATGAGTTACATCATAGACACAGATTATTGAGTTTAGTTTTGAACTTTGTTAATAGTCGCTGAAACTTTGAGGTGGCAATTGTGCATTTGGGAAATTGTATCCTTTTAAGGGAAAAAAACTGGCCAGAAATGGTTTTAAAAATAATTCAACTTAAACAGTATCCTTATCATGTAATTCTGACAATTAAAATTTCAAAATTCGCTTTTGGTAAAACAACCAATCGGATCGCATAAATAAGCAAAATCTCAACAAAAGACAGCTCTTGTCAAATAATCGGTTATGTAATAATCGGTAATGGTTAAAATTCATATATGTTAGAATAACATTATTAGGCTACTACAAATACTTAGTTTGGCATCCACATCTAAAACTTAGATATCTGGCTGCACGAGAAACAAGACAAATAATACGCCGAAAGACCACTTTTTACATCTTGAAAAGCTACAAGAACAAAGCCTATCCTTCTCTGAGAAGGGCTCATAAATTTACGTATCACGTAAACTCCGAGTCTACGTTTGTTTAGCTCAGCCTCTCGAGGCTTGGCCGAATTCTAGTAGTACACCAGTAACGGCTTTCTTAATAATCTATTCCGACATATCTAGATATTGCATTTATGTATGAGTATTTAGGATCATTGTATATTTCTGATATCCATCGCATTGAAAAATTTACCAATCAGATGCCTTTTCATGTAATTCTGACATCTAGGAGTTTCAATCGCTTTTGCAAAATGGACGACGATCGAACGCGATTTATTGACATGAGCTGACTCTTAATGCGATGGGCCGATTTTTCAATTGTGATTTATATCAATAAAGGTATATTGGTCGAGTTTTCAATTTGCTAGCGATTGATATAAGATATACATAATAAGGATACATTAGCTCGATTCTCTATCGATCGATACCAACGTTCAAAATTAACATTTTGAAGCATTGGAGACGTCTTAAGAGCACATCCTCATTGCAACTGTTTTTTGAAGGATTTTAATGAACTAAATCGCAAGTTTGACAGATTTTTATTTCGAAATTGCATTCGAATTCCAAGTCGCAATACCTGTCAGTGATAGTAAATCTAGCTACAGTGTCAGCCTCCACTATCTAACAGTAGGAAAGGTCACGACTTTTCCTATTAGGGGTAGATGGAACACTGCTGCAGGGTACTGGAATGATAGATTTTTTAAGGAAATAAACAACTAGGTGAGACTGTTTATAGAATCCAAAGCGGAGCGAATAATTCTTGAGTAGAATCCCGAGCGAAGCGAGTTTAAAATAGTTGTTACTCTTAAGCTGGACACTCTACTTTTTATCCCCTCTGTGAGAAAATGAGTAAGTTAAGTTATGATAATGATATCAATATTACTAGAAAAGTTATGAGTAATAAAAGTATCTATTTAGATTCAACAGTTAACAATAACCTATTATAATCAGAAGTTATTAGCCCAAAACACATTTTTTCAAAATTATTTCGCTCTTGCATTTTCCATAGGGTTGTAAAAGATATATACCTAGGCTTGCAGCACATTTTTGTTTCTTTTACAATATGATCTGGACTGTTAGTTTTAATAACAATATCAGCTATCGAAGTTGTGCAAATAAAGCTGCATTTAGTGCGTTATTTACCTTTTCACGACTTTTTAAAAGTAAATCCGCGTTTCGATATCAAGCTTTTTATTGATTTGAATTTTGAAATAGGATGTTTTATGATGTGATTCACTCTGTGTTGATAACGCAAATAAAAATATTATATACTACTGAGTCATATTTATAGTTTGGTCCGCGTTTCGACATTGATATCTTTGATGATTTCTAGTACTTTTTTGGATTTGATTGTGAGGTGCCGAAATAAAAGATTATGTGTAGAAGATAAGAAAATAAAATATTAAATGTAAAGCAATAATAAGCAAAGAGGGTTTGCTTATTATTGCTTTACATTTTATATCTCAAGTTCGCTTAAGCCATTCATCATACTCAGTTTCTAAGTTTAAAGGTTTTTGTATTAAACGTTAAAAAGGCACGGGGAACTATAATTCATTCCACATTTTCAACCTCATGAAACATTCTGCGTACTCGCGCCTTATTAAGGGATATAAAACTTCTTAAGAAAATATGCGTTCCTAGTACTTTTTGTATAACATTTTGAGATATTTTGCTACAACAAGCAAGTTCACCTCTGCTTTAACTTCAAAATATCTCCGTGTTACTTCTTAAAACTTCATGGTCTCCTAGTACTTGTGCAAAAATATAATTGTTTTATTAATTTCTGATTCGTGAAAATATTAGCCACAATATTTTTAATATGAGAAAAGAGGTATCTAAGAGGTGAAGCCAGGCAAAAAGCTTGTTATATTTTCAACTGAACAAATGGGAAAAAACTGAATGTCAGTCATTCAGTCAACTGAATGTCCAATTGAACTAGTGGGAATAAAGGGGCCAATTACTCATGCCAGTATAAAATTAAAGGCATTGTTAGAAAGCTGAAGAGATACAGAACTAGTAATGTAAATAGTTAATTACCTGCTTGATGAACAACGCGCCGAGAGGGATTAAACATTCATGGTTAAAACCATGTAAAGTAAAAAAGTAAACCTCGATTTTTTTAGATCCTGACTAACTGACTAGGTCATTTGTTTTTTAAAAACTGAGAAAATTATACTTGAATCTTGCAGGAAATATCATTACGATCAATTTTATATGCAATTATCTTATACTTAAGTAGTAAAAATCACTTCAAACACAATTTCTTTCGCGAAAACTCGCTCAAAATATCCTACAACTAGTAGCCCTATGGGCAGTAGACCTCGCTAACAGGGGGGACTGTGAACCCATTTTTTAGGTAAGATTCAATCAAAATCAAGTAGTAAACTAGCTGCACCAATAACTTTGTAAACTCCATTTTGCGATTTTAAATACATAATTCATACATACATACATTCATAAATACTTAATAGAAATATTGACTTTTCACAAAAATAGTAATAGTCTATTTCACTCACTCTCATGGTCTGTATAGATCCTCTATACTAATCCGTTCGAGGAGTCCAAACTTGTGTAGTATATTGTGTAGTATATTTTTAGAACCGGCTCATGAAGCCTTTTAATTTGATACCCCACACGATAGGCCTAAAAAAAACATACAAAAAATTACTCACGTCATAACTCCCCCCCCAAGGGTAAAATCGAGAAAACCTCTCGACAAAGAAAAACTTTTAATTCAAGGAACACGTGTGCCAAGTTTTGTGAGGATCGCTTGAAAACTGTAGCCCCTAGACCGGAACTGAAAGACATAGAGACAGACGAAAGCAAAATCGGCCTTTTATCTTGTCGAAATGGAGCCTTTTGATCACTTCCTCGCTCGTGACATTCATATTTTTAAATAGTGTTGCCATGTATGGACGGAAAAAAAGGTTCTTTGAGTATACGTAGCATACTAAAAAAGATAATGAGTACAACTAAATATATATATTTACCTATTTATTTTACTATTTTATATTACCTAATTACTTTGTAAACTACATTTTGCAATTTAAAATCCAACCTATAGACTTTCCACTGTGACAACTGAGGCAAATCCGGCGACACCTCACTTATTAAAATCCGACAAGCCGTGTGGGCGTGCTAACGAAATGGTTATACAAACATACGTATACATATATATTCACATGCATACATACGCTTGAAAAACATTAGTCTCCGTCTTGTGCAGTAGGGTAAAACTAGTATAACTTAGGTTCGTACTGTGACAATAATACAGAATGACTGGACCAAGCGGCATGCACTGACATGGCATAGCGTATGCTTGGAATATTTTAAGCTGATACTATGATGATGCATAGGTATGCGTAGGTAGTATGATGCACATTATTTATGAAATCTATTTTCACTTCTCATAATAATGAAGTAAAGAGCGCACAGCAGAATCCTAGCCGAGGGACATAACAACAAACGGTCTGAAAAGAATCCCGAAATTCACAATTCATCTTTGTAATCCCGGCGGAGGAAACCGTCATGCCATGTTTGAGCAGGCCGCGGTAAACATTTGCTGCCTGTAAATATTGTACTCGGAGGCGGTATAAAAGATAGGGCAGCTTTTAAAATGAGGGCGATATTAATTATGGGCGGATTTTGCAATGCAAGTATTTATACGATCAACGATGCGGGATTGCGACTTTTACTAAATGGGATAGTATTTTAAAAAATGTGATAAAAATCGCAGTTTATTTTTTGCACACTTTGTTCAATTTTCTAAAAATTAAATAGGGTTACAAAAAACTTAAATTTATAATAGATAGGCAGGCCCTTGTGCCATTTATCTCTGAATATAAATTTCTATGAATGCTTCGGCTCGTAAATTCGTATTCTTATCTTTGCCCTTCTCCCAAAAACAACACTGAAAGGCGACCAAAATATTTTCCTAACAATAATTCCTTTTAGCGCTGCCAAAAACAAACACCTTCATTATTTTATTTTCCATGGAAAGCCGGAGATTGCGAACAACAAACTGAAAATCCAAAACGATCCGTACGTCTTGAGTCTACAAGCATTTTTAGGCCCGCAAAAAAAAAGCAAGCACTTTTGCATTCCGTAAATTTTCGTAATTGTAACTGTCATCTAAATCTGAAACACTTGATTTTTCTCAAGCGGATCCGTTGATAGCCATAATATGTTCCTTTCTTGCACATAATAACTTACACTCCGCACTAATAAAATGACCGCGGCGGAGTGGAGCGCTGTTTGAGGCGTGATATGGCCTCTGAGATTTCCGCAAACGACACGCGAGGTCACTCTAAGAGGAAGGAACCGGCTCAGGCTAATCCGCTGACTTTTATTTATTCACTGAATTAATCTCGGAGGGCGAAGGAAGGGGGGTGTCCCTTGTTTCCTGTCGCCATACTTAGCTGCCAGTGGACGCAGTGGGGTACGTCCATGGCCACTTTGCTGATTAATTTGTGGAAGGTGGTGTTTGAGTTTGGCGAGGACATTGACAATGATTTGGTCGGTCGAGGAAGTCGTTAAGATATGAATGTAGTCAGGCCTGAGTAAATGTCATCTGTTTATGAAGCAGGAATAATTACGGGTCAAAAAAGTCTGCGAATAGAACTTTCTAGTGACTCTTATGTGCAATGGGATAAGGTTATTTTTATCTGAACTCGAACACTTTTATTCCTGCTTGAGCCACTGGTGTTGTGAAATTCGCAATGAAATGATACCTAGCGTCACGCCTTTTCCCATACGGATTGGCAGAGGCACAATTGTGTCAAATTTTGGCCAGTCATTCAATACTCCCTTTTCCGTAAAGATTTTCATCCAATATCAATCAACTTATAACAAATATTCATAATTTCTTTATTGCACACAAATAAAATAAAGACATAAGACTTATATAAAAATAGACTTTCTTACACGCCAATAACTGTTGGCCTCGCTCGTGTTACTTTTCATGTAATTTTTATATCCAACAATTTTAAACTAAAGGCACTTTGCTCAAAGGTCTATTACACCCATTACACTACTTAAGGGGTATAAATGTTATGTTTCTGTGAAAAAATACTTCTATAAACTGTATTGGAGCGATTCAAAAGTGTAAGTGAAGTTTTACTCGTGCAGCGAAATTCCAGGGAAAGTACTAATCACTAATAGAAAAGCGATGGTTCATGAGATTGAATACGCTTAGACACGTTATTTTCTCTGAAGGTTCCATACAGTGGGAATGTATTTCTATACCTATGGTATAATACAGTCCACGAAGTGTGTGTTCCACATGTGCAATTGTGCACTATGCTCTAATCTGTTCATAGTTTTATGACGTATCATCAAAATATATGGCTAGGAGTACGTAAGTCAGTGAAAGGAAAACACTAGTTCTTTTTGTTAGTTGTAAACATTTAATTATCTGATCGCCACTCGCTCGCTCGCTAGTGAGACTTGAGACTTTCCCACTTGATAAATTTAATATAGAAACTAGGTTTAAAAGTAGTCGATATAGTCGGTTATATCATAATACTCAAGAATGCTATAATGAAAATTAAGGCTACATTCCTTATTTAAAAATATAATACTATATATAAAGTGTATTTTATTTAATTGTTCCAACCTTCAAACCCTTTGAACATCCCGAAAAAGAAAATAGGTCAAAAAGGTCGACATTTTATAGCAGACATGCAACGTTCAGTTTTCCCTGAATCTTGTGACAGAAACACATATATTCAGCCTAACTGCATTCAGCCGTTGATGTATTTATTATCACAGTAAGGAACATATTGACCACACACGGCACAACTTGCCTTTTGAAATAGTTCATCGTACGAAACACTATCATACATTAAGCGGTACAGATAGTTACAGAGGAATAAATTGTATCACTGAAGCGATCGATAGCACGTGATTTACTATATGTTACGGCTAAAGCTAACTTGTGTAAAACCAACTTAAGTTTAGCCGGTAGCCGGCTAAACTTAAGTTTAGTTTCACACCTAGCTTTAGCCGTAACATAAACGCTTAAACAAAATAATTTACAAGTATAAAGTCACCCCTTTTCACATACAGGGTTGCAAATGCACAGTGGATGGTGCTAAATAAATATAGGTAGTACTTTTTTTTTTTATTAAATTTTTGCTTATTTTAAGAAACTTATTTAAATATATCGAGCAAAAGATGTCTAAATACTTTTAAAGTAGCAACAACCAGTCGCAAGTAACTGACTTGCTTGATTGATGATTTTGAACGAAAAAATCAATGTCACTCCCATCAGCTCACATGTCACTACCGAATATTCATAACAACAACAATATTTCAGAAAACGAAGCAAAAGGTCAAAAGCAATTCTTTATTATAACGTTATTGAATTATTACATTGTTTTTTAGCGTTTACTGTGCCAAATAATATCAATTGCAAAACTATAGAAAACTCACGATGAATTCTGCCGAAATGTATCCTGCCTAAGTTTGCGGGTAGAAAACTCGCTTTAAAGTTAAGCTCGCCTTTGCTCATAAAATGTTTTGTTATCTTACCATTAAGATTTCCGTGCAATAAAGAATATGTAAAGTTTAAGGTTTAAGGTGAATAATTTTTCTCCCTAAGTGGAATCAATTTATTACACTAGGCATGATTGTTTCTTGATTTTGTAGGATTCACTAAGACTTTATTATATTTTTTTTATCACCTTGTAATTTATCTCCTCACTGAAATGAAATGAAATTTTTATTTACTTGATATATGGTACAATAAGTGGTAGTAAATATAATAAAGTACTCTACACATTTAATCAGTCCAGGTATGCAAAATTTGTACTTGAATCAATAAATTTTACATATGTCGTTTATCAAGATTATTTAAGTAATTTTACATTATTGTTGCCGCCTTATTATTGTGTCATTCCTTACAAATTAATTATTTTATGATTAAGGTTCTCATCTTCATTATAAAAACATTTTTTTAGTAGCCAACTTAGTAGTGTGGCCTTAAATTGTGTCAGTGGCAAAATTTTAAGTGACTGCGGGACCTTATTATATATTTTTATTAACATTCTGTACCAACTTCTCTTACAGAAACCCTATTTATCTCTCTTGCATTTCCCCATAGGATTAAGCCGTACCTTAATACAGACACCACATATTCGTGGATTGCCATCAGAGCTGTTTGCACGTTGGAGGTTCTTTGTAGCTTGTGTAGAGCGTATACATATTTATTTAATTTATTACACACTTTTTCAATATGTTGTAACCAATAACAGGGCTCATCTGCGACAATACCTAGGAAAGTGGTGGATATTGTATGGGTAATCGGAATGTTCATTGTACATTGATATTTTTAATGTCATTTTATTATTTCTAAATTGAGTGTATACAGATTTATTTTCATTCACCAGTAATTTATTTGCTTCAAGTCATCCTGTGACCTCATTAATACTAGTATTGACATCTAATTCAAACTTGGTGTCGTCGATGCATTTGATTGTCATTGAAATATCGTCTGCGAATAATACACATTTATTTTTAGTAATCTCTGGCAGGTCATTTATATATAATATGAAAAGTAACGGCGATAAGATACTACCCTGAGGAACGCCGTAGGTATTTGTCTCAGGAGGATACGTATGTATTTGTAATTCATTGTCATGTGAGAGTGTACATATTTCCTCCATTTATTGGCGGTCAGAAACATAGCTGCTTAGCCATTCCCATGCTAGACCTCTGATACCCAGCCTTTCACATTTGTCTAACAACAAAGAATATGGGATGTAGTCGAACGCCTTAGTCATATCAAAAAAATAACGGATACCGGCTTTCCCTTGTCTACATACTCTATGATTTCTGATATTAATTGGGAACCCGTTAGACTCTTAGTTTTTTTTTAAATATATATAAGCACATCACCGGGATAACACAAATCTACTGCAAATACCTTACATTTAGCAAAACTTTTAACTTTACCATACTTCATTATATGATTCCCAAGAAAATATACAATTGATCACATAGGTTTATTGGGATTTTAAAAATAATGCCTACGATACAAAAAGTATCATGATGCTACTCCAAAACTGGGTTCTTTTCATTCACTACAAAGTGTTTAGCAAAAAAATATAAAATAAACGAGTTGGACATTACATGAGATGATCTGTGGATCTATTTCACAAGAATCAAAAGGCTCGCGGCTTTCTGTGCCACACCACCCCATCCTGAAAATATGGGTACAGTCCTTGTTTTTGATTTCCACATTAATGTACAGTACCGGTGCCTTTTGTTTCGTGGAATGTTGAGGTAGGTTTGACCGTTTTTGTTTGAGAAATATAACTAATCGATACGTATTTATCAAACTGCTAACTCTAGCTCAGAATTAAACCTATCAAATTCAATTAGCAAGGTTATCACACTGTAAAGTCACATCGCTAAGCACTTTAAAAATAATATATCATGTTTGCAGGTGTAATGTTATCAGATTATATATAAGTCAATCTTTGAGATTTAAATAAAATAATACGACATTAAGTTATACACTGTCTTTTCAGAAGACGTGACACCGTTCTTTCTTATTCATTCCTCTAACCTTTATTAGGCTAACGGTTTAGAGATCACGGAGTTCCTCGACTATATAGGTAGAAATAACAAACAGACACAATAATTCTGTTGTAGATAGGTTGTTAGAATATGACTTGACGGCGGCGCGGCGTCCGCTATAGATCAATGTCGCTATTTTGACGATTTTCTTGTCTCCCTCTGGTAAAAGTTATACCGCCCATTATATCAATATTAGTTTACGTTTGGACTGACAATTGAGTTATTGAAAAATGAGATAACTATTAACATTTGACAGTTTTACAAGTGTTTCGTTGATCTGCGATTTTTGCAAACTACGCTGTAGAGGACAAATGAATGACATTCTGTTTATATCGAGTAATCCTGGAATGTTTTGATGGAACCAGAAATGTTTTTCTTAATTTGATGTCATTGGAAATCTTTTACATACCGATTTGGGGCACACACGCTACACTTCATGCTATAATAAACATTTCATCATTAAAACTCTTTCAGTGTCCGTGCTTCGTTGTTGCGATCACGATCAAATTGGCTCGTGTGAATTATAGGCACGGAAAGAAGTTATTTCTGAAAACAGAACTTTTATAGTTTCCAAGTTTTATCACTTTTATCGTGGGTGGCCGTAATTGTTGTTTCAATTAAAGCATCGTCTTTATTTGTTTCTTCTTATTCCTTTTAACGTGTTAACTGGAGTAGGTATCGTTTATTGATGCTATGTAAATCTCATAAATTTAGCTGTATATTACATTTACTCAAACATGATTGGAAATGTGAGCATTATTGTGACAATCTTCTTTAAGATAAATCGAACTTTTTGTACTGCATTGCTGTCCTGGTCACTACGAATATGTATAAAAAGTAGTTTTTAAAAAGGAACGATCTATTTTCTCGGCGCTATGGCAACCAAGCAGGTAACTTTATCAATGGTTTTATTTAAATTTCAAGAGGCTTCCAAATGCAAGGCTGTACAATGATGAAAATAAAACATATGAACATAATTTGTTTGGTTTTCTTCGCATTATTTGAGAAAGAAGAATTATACAAGCCTTGGTCACAACCATTCGTTGCAGGACTCACATATGTGGGCAACATCAAACGTTCGTCCTGCAATGACCTTGTTGCCGGCCGCTGCAGTTATATACTATATGTACATACATACTTACTAATATACATGACTCTTAGCAATATTTATTTTTACGTAAAAGGAACTATGGAGTATTGAATAATTGGTTGAGCGTAGGCATAACTGTTCCCCTGCCACCCTGTAAGGTAAAAGACGTAACACATTGTTGGTTAAAATTTTGTACAGGAGCATTTATCTAGCACACTTACATAAAACAAATGATGTAACACCCCAGCAAACCACGCGGGCCTACGGACCTCACGGCACGCCACAGCTGATGTAGTTTTTGAGTTCTTTACCAAACTGACTTCCTGTTTCAACATCTAAGTTGAAATTTTATATTATATTAGTGTGAGAAAAGTAAGAACCTATGTATGTTTTTTTGGTCTCGTCATGTTGTCCTCGACATTCCTGATTTATCGTGCTATGCATCGTCAGGCAGGGTTAGATTTCTAAAACCACACACTTTGGAATCAAATCAATGAGTATTTCGGTCGCTTGCAATACTTTACAACAGTATAGCCCGTAGGAACTGTTACTAGGGACCTAACTAAAGTTATGAATCTAAGCCATATTTATTTTAAACTTTCAAAGAAATCTTCACCAATTCAGAACCAACCAATCTGGTTCTACATTGCAATCCAACATGAATTTTCTCAACTCAAATAAGTATTTCCAGGCCCTATCCCGAAAGTCTCGCGAAGCTCAAATATATTGTTTTACTTAAGGGTACCATTTGCATATTAAAGCTCTTCCGAAACTGTCCAATTGAAGTTTTTGCATTCGTAACGAACCGC
The DNA here is from genome assembly GCA_949825045.1 of Argyresthia goedartella. NCBI lineage: Eukaryota > Metazoa > Arthropoda > Insecta > Lepidoptera > Argyresthiidae > Argyresthia > Argyresthia goedartella. The sequence goes on along the minus strand of OX463829.1, from coordinate 18,297,888 downwards.
TGGAATCAATAAGAATTAAATGAGCCATGATTAAGCTTTTAGACTGCGATTTGGAGAACTTATTGGAAGGAATGAATTAGGTTTACACAAAAGTTTACAATTGAGAGCGGGGACTGGGATTTGTCTGAATTCGTACCAGCCATTATCAATTAAGTTGTAGTAATAATTTATGGAGATATTAGGTACATTATTCTGTACCCCGATTTGATGAGAGGAGCATTATTTTTCACTTCTTCACTCCTTGCACACTCCAAGAATGTCAGATCAGTTAGACTACAAGTGCAACTCTATAGTTGCACTTGTAGTCTAACCTATGTTCACGCTCGACACTTCACACTGTATTCATATTTAATCCACTTGTATTCCTGATTTGAACTATGCAAATAAGTCTACCATATTAATATCTGAACAAAAAATTCAATGTTATATAATTTTGACCGCGATCAAATTTGACTTGTTGCTTCAATGCTCGCACAGCGTTTGCGGTGCGGCGGTGGGCGTTTGACCGAAATCTTTTATTTCATCAAAAGCCCAAAGCACACAACACAGTGTTTGGGCGCGCGTCTCCTAGACCCGTATTTACATATGAGACCGAGCTTGTGGTCTGCTTCCATTTCCGGTATTACCCTGCTGCACGTAATTACGAATGGGGATGGCATTATTCCTGCTTAGTTAGGTAACTGGCTCCTCTTTGTTTCTCTTAAAACGTAACCTGGAAAGGATCTGCAATCTTGTGATGAAATGAATGATTAGAGTGGCGTTTTGGTGCAGCTTTTTCCACAAATTAGTCGTTTGCTACCTTTAAGCTGAGATCAAATAGTTAACAGGGAAAATTGTACAAACGTTTCTAACTTTGATGTCAAATATGTAGGCGCATAGATCTAGACACGTCGACTCTGAAATTAGAATGTGCATTAATTTTACTTTTGTAGATTTAATTTTCCTCCTTCGAATTAGGGTAAAAGTAGATTGAATCGAAGAAGTAGAACCCATTATCCGTACTTTCGCTAGACGAGGGACACATCTCTCTCTTCGCACTAAATGAGCCCGAAGTTTGTTCATGCTAATCTCGTGACGTCACTCGAATCCTAATAGACAATCACCATACACTTAATTGTTTGTTAAGGCTTATCACAGACCAGATATCGAGATAGACGGCGAAAGTCTACCTACTTCGCGTGTTTTTAATAGGCGAAGTTCGCTCATCCCGGCTCAGTCGCTCTCTGGCTGTTCGAATGTAAGCCGTGTACTAATAAACATAAAAATGCCTCACTGTGCCGTTGTGAATTGCAACAACTCAAGCAATGTTGTTTCCAAAGAAAACGACGGCGTTACCTTTCATACGTAAGTAATTTTATTTCTGAAATTCGCCTAATTTATTTGATAATCAATTATTTTTAATTTCGAGTAGCGTCTCCCGTTTTTACTGAGATAGGTTGAACCATAGCGTATATTTCCCATGGACTTCATCCACTGCTGCTTCCACTTTACACAATTCATGGATATCTCTTTCGTAGCCCTCAATAAACAGTGAAGCAAACTATACTTTCGATAACCTTACAGTTGCATGGTACAGTCGACTTGCTCATTTTTCTGTCGATTTAATCAGATAGTATTGTACAATGCGACGATTCTTGCAAAATCGCTGGACGATTCGACTTTGTTGACGGAAGAATGATAATTCTGAGTTGCATTTTCATTGCAATCTATATTTTAGTAGTAGAATAACGTTGTTACGTTGTATATGTGAGATTGTTATGTATTAATTTTATGTTAATATATAAAAGAAGACTGAGTGACTGACTGACTGACTGACTGACTGACTGACTGACATATCAAAGCACAGCCCAACCCGCTGGGTATAGAGATTCCAAATTTCTAGTAGATTCTTTATGAGGTCTGGGGGTGCACTGAGACAAGATTTTCAAAAATGTACACCCTAAGGGGTTGAATGAAATGGGTGTCCGAAGTTTGTATGGGAAAATAAGATTAGATTAACTATTTTGTTAGAAGCTTTACAGATACTCCTCTCGATAAATGAAAATAAACGAATGAGTAGAAGACAGAGGAATGATTTAAAAAAAGATAAGTAGGTAGGTAGAACAAGACTGAACAAGTAAGTAGATAATACTGTAGTAAAACTGAGTGTATTTTGATACCCAGGGGAGAATAGAGATAGCTCCCAATCTCTCTTCTCTAATACTTTACGAAGTAGTGGGCCTAAGAGTTATTTCCCCTTGGTTATCAATACACCCCGTTTTACGTTACCTACATTATTCTAGTCAGCCCCCTTAATTAGTAACTTTAATCCAGTGTAGGAAGCAGGAATAATTACGCGTCGAAAAAGTATGCGAATCGAACTGTCAGTGTGACATAAGGTTCATGTTTTCTGAACTCGAAAACTCGATTGTATATAACTATGGGAAATCTGATACTATTCCACAGTTTAAGATCGATTCGAGTTACTGAATAAGGGGGCTGGACGGATTTACACATGAATAATAAAAGGTAAATAGGTACTACAGACAAATACATACTTTAACACTGTGTGATGTGATATCCGGGTGCGATGCTACGATACGATCTCCCGCTCGAAACACTGCCGGCTTACTGACAAAAAGGCAACGCGGTAGGTACGTGGTCGTGGTAGGTAGGGGATTCCCGCAGCAGCGCTCATTTTGAATCGATTTGGCGGCGCGCCTTTGACTCTGTTTCACGATTAACATGTCAACCCATCACTAAAAGGCGCTCGTGACGTCATAGTAGGTAGTGAAAAAGTTACACGGTTGGTTCTCATACATTCCACCGTGTTTGCTGCGTCTATCTCGATATCTGGTCTGTGAGGCTTATGCTAAACTGTTTATCACACAGATGGTTTATCAAATTGAGCTAAAAGCCGCATCCAAAAAAAAAAATTTTCATACCAAATTAACTAAATGTTCACCAAAAATTTTATACTTACCTAGATGGGGTTTCCTCGCTCTGCACCTCTTGCCTTCGGCTCTATACTGCGATTTTTAATTTGAGGCCAGAAATGTAAACAAACAACTGACATTTTTCAGTACAAAAAGTATAATATGAATGTCAAAGTCAACGGTTTTGTTCTAGAACATGACAGTTGTTTGTTTACAATTCTGGCCTCAATTAAAAATCGCAGTACATGGTATTAAAGAGTTGTGACATAACAAACTAAGTTTTATTTTCGGACATACCTAAAGAAACTAATACGGTTCTGTGAAACTACGTGGGGACACTCAGTCTGGTGAATATTTAACATATTTGGGAGTCAAAACTAATATTGGTGAACAATGTAGTTGTCGCCTTTGGATGATGTGAATGAGATAGCAGGAACAGACTGGCTCCTACTAGTTCTAAACATAGAGAAATTGGAATCAGTAATTGAATAAGGAGTCCTCCTTATAAGATTCATTTAATTGAGATTTGTTTTGTTAAAAATAACTCTTATTTTATTTTTATTCTTCATGTAACATGAAGAAGGAATCGTAATAATCAAATAATAATAATACTAATACCTTGGACACTATTTACACACATTGATCTAGCCCCAAACTAGGACTCCCTGTATCTTGATACGCATACTTATATAGATAAATATTTTAATTAACTTGGGTAATAGACAACGATACGCATACTTATATAGATAAATATTTTACTTATTAGATAGATAAACAACTACGACTAGGGTACAAACATCCGTTCACATCAAACATATATTTGCCCCCACTGGGACGCGTCTTTGTGCCCCACGGGCTTTTCAGAATTTCGAACTGCAGGAAAATCCATAGTGCTACAGCGCGATGCTGCGTTGAACCACACGGGGTTTTCCAGCGCTAACATTGACAATTCATCGTCAGAATAGCCTGTGGGGTACAACGCTGCGACCAATGCTTGCACTAGGCGTGAAAGAGAATGTGGATTAACGCACCAAGTGCGTGCGGTGCAAGGTCACAACTTCTCATCGGTGATTTGTGGTCATTTTGTTTTGATACAGTTATTGTTAGTATTGTAACAGAGATGTGCGAAACAATAAACTACCGGTTGTTATTCTCGGGTGAGGATTTTGTTCATTTGAGTTGATTGCAATAGTGGAGAACAAGTATTCTCGTGCGGTTTGCGGTGGAAACTGAAAGGCGAATGTTACGAAAAACATCTCAGGATTCGGTTCATCTTCGGACTGCGCAAATATGACCACGTATCTCAGCATCAGGGAGCAGGGAGCTGAAGTGGCTACCGATTATTCTTCGACGGGACTCTCATATCCTGTGTTTCCTTTATAATATTTTGTGGAACCCTCGTTACCCTAACTTCCTACGTGATCGCTTCGAATTTCTTTCTTCAAGCAGGCCTCGAAGAACTCATATGTCGTCCACGCTCAAAGCTCCAGATCGCTCCACTGCAGCCTACGAGCACGGGTTCAGAATCCGAGCCGTACGACTGTGGAATGAGCTTCCTTGCACTATCAGGGACAGTCGATCTCTAAATATATTCAAAAACCGGCTAAAGAAGCACTATCTCTCCCTTTCCAGTTAGATATATATATATATATATATATATATATATATATATATATATATATATATATATACATATATGTGTATGTATTAGTTTATTATACGGTTTATTCATATTTTTACGTTGTATTTAATTAATTGTGTATGCAGTCTATTTTTAGCAATTAGGGTTATCAGTAAAATATTGCTCGTAGTATATAGTAATCGTAGTATTTATAGAGTTTTATCTACGCGCAGGTCTTCCCCCGCTCAACCATCACCTCTCCTACCATCTTGGTTTGCTGGAATAAATCTCTTTTGAGAGATAAGCTCGCCTTTGTACATGTTTTTTTCTATTATAAGTTATCTGTATGTCTGTTTTGTGTAGTACAATAAAGAAATTACGAATTACGAAAAACAGTGTGATAAGTTAATCAAAATATCATCTGCCAATACCCACACGAACTGGATAACGAAGATACAATATTCAACCCAATGCGATACGTTTTCAGAAAAGAATATGTGTGTCAACATGCACATATCAACAACAACCTATAATTTAACTATTATTTGTGTGTTTCACTTGTTTTTGTATATATAGCTCTACCTATTTCTTATGTTTTAAAGGTAAACTGCGATAACTTGGCGCGTAAGCGACAGTAAAAATGTCTCTTACGAACAATCCCACAAGGTTTATTTTCGTAATTATCTATACCAAGATAGAGATTTGCAATTTTCACAGAATGTCCTATTTCGGTTGGCGCTATAGGTAGCGCCAAATAATGAACTAGGTTGGTATGTAGGTAACCGAGATTTTATAAATTTAGGGATTGGAGACTAATACAAAGCGACGTTTAGCCCCTACCAAATCACCATTATTCAAATACCTACCTACCGTACAACATAACATAGCGTCACGCCTTTCACGCCGTCACAATATGGATTCATATTGTGTGACAGGGGGCAGGCACATCGCCGCAGCTATCATCGCAAACGCTGCCAATCACAACGTCTAAAATATTTAAGATCTAGTTTCGAATCCAAGATTGGATCAAACATGATATTATTTTCCTTTAACATAACATCACATAACATAGCGTCACGCTTTTTCCCTACGGGGTGGCAGAGGCACAATTGTGCCCACTTTTAGCCAATTTATCGGTACTCCATTTTGCAAGACAAGAGGCTAGCCCATCGCCGCAGCAATGGGTTAATGAAGATTTTCCATTACCGTTAAATTATATAAAGATTGTCTGAGGATTTGAAATCGGCTGTAACTTGAACGAACTTAATCTATAAGACGAACAAATTTTAAATTACTAAAATTAGGAAATACATGAGCGCATCAAAGTTTGACATGACATGACAAAGTCTTCAACTTCAAAAAAAAATCTAGATTCTAGGCGTTTCCTAATCCGATTACTCTGAAATGATGCGAAGGTAACAAAGTGACAATCACTTAAATCTTGTCGATCTGTCTAAACCATTTGATTATTTCGTTTACTTTGAGACTCGATCAATTTACTAAAGGATTTTCTTACTTTAATTCTATTTAAAAATCAATCTTGTCACGGGGCGCCCGCTTCAATCAATCAGTCGTCTATTGAAATTTCAATAGCAATAAACCTTGACTGGGGCGAGTCTACGATTCTGGATTTACGTGACTAAATTACGAGAAGTATCGGAAATATCACTTTGAAAGATTTTTACGCCCTTTGAGCGGTAATCCAGACTTCTTTCGTGGCTTTTAGGATTGATCATTTTTGGTTTTTAGTTTTGAGTAAGTGAGTTTTACCGCGATTTGCCAAAGGAATATCCATTAGAATGTATATTATATTTAAGGCTAAATGTTTTTAAGTAGATTCTATATTTTATATATATTTAATAAGAAATGAAAGTTTAGTCGACAATTTAACTGCCTTGTTTTTACACTGTCATCTGATGTCATTTCTGATAACGGAGAGTCAGACAAAAGTCAGCAAAATAAATCAGATATTTGAATCAAAATAACGTAGCTCATTCCATAAATTAATCATCACTACGATACTCCTTCGTCGTTGAAGATAGAAGAACAGTGCGAGGAAATGAATAAGGACAAATATAATTGTAACAGATACATGAGTGCAACAGCTGGTACAAATGAGCCCAAAATCAAAACAACTGGACTAAAATAATAGTTGGATTCGTACGTAGTGTCGCGATCCAAAAATTGATACAGTGAATTCGGAGGCATATCGATTATAAAAGAAAAATACGTCGATTGGTTTATTTGATACTTATAGTGAAAACACTTTACCGTATGTCTTTTGACAGGTATCTGCTAGTGAGTTGACGTGCTTAAAATCATCGATTAAATTGAATGAATCGATACGGACTTGAAAAATCCGAGAATCGATTATATCTTATTTAGTTTTGTCGTGACGAATCAAAGTTTACGTTAAATAACCTATTGTTAGGATAGATGATATTGGTGTAGTCATCAGCTGGCGCGTGGGGCGCTCGTGCCTATAAATACGAGCGCAACTGGGGTGGAAGTCTCATTTGCTCGTCTACGCTCGGTGGCGCTGGTACAGGGTTCGGTGCTCAACGCGTTCGGCTGGTGAGATTGTTCCTCGTTATTCTGTCGCTAAATTGCTGTGTACATATTTGTGTTTTAATGAGCATTGCTGGCTTTTTGTTTTCTTTGTAAATAATTTTGAATCATAAATTGAGAAATAAAGGTTAGGTTTTGTTTGTAATTGTTTTTTTTTAATAAAATTCTACTTCTGGTTCTAATATCAGAAGTGGGATTGAAACACGTTTCCACTAGTGCTAGTTTTGTCATCCTACACGCTTGAAAGCATCTAACGTAACAAAAAGCCAGTAACTGTTCGAAATGTCGGACGACGACGAGTCACCCAGCAGATCGCGTCGACACCGACGGCATAGGCCACATTCTCGTCCGAAACGATCTCGACGTCACAGCCGTGATGATACGACTAGGAAAGCGTTAGATAAAATCTTATCGCCGTTGGATTCGTTGGAAGAAAATAGCAGTTCAACGGCTACCCGCCGCATTCCTTTACAAAGTCATGATTCACCGCAGCTACGTTCGGAAACGCCACCGAGGCGTGTTAGTGAATCGCCCAGCACTACTCAGGCATTAGTCGATGCTTTGAGCAACGTTATTCAACCCTTACGTTCTCAAAACTATTATGTGTCGAGTTTTGACCCAACATTACACGATTTTGACCTATGGTGTGAGGAGGTTAACCGTGCTAGATTAACTAACTGCTGGAATAACGCTGAGTGCTTGTCTCGCGTCGCAGGCTGTTTAAAAGGGGACGCGAAAACTTGGCTAAATGAGTGGGTCACAAATGATAGGTCGTGGTCCAACTTCAAGTCGGAATTTAAATCTTTGTGCCCGCGTAAACTCGATTACGCCAACTTACTGTTTGAGGCCATGAACACAACGTCAGTCAAGTACTCATCGTATGCGGAATATGCACGGCGAACAATGTTACGATTACGCATAGTTAAATGATTGACTAACGAACTTATGGTTTTGATCGTAATTCGCGGCATTACAGATCCTCAAGTGCGCGCAGCGGCCGCAAATGCTAATTTGACTAGTGAAAGCCTCGTATCCTTCCTTACCATCTATGTCAAGCCTGGCAAACAAGAACAAACAACGAAAACTGATTCTCGCCACCATCACAGAGAACAACGAAAACGTCATTTGACACAAACTCAAATAAGTTATTTTTCTTGTGGCCAGACGGGACATAAAAAGACAGACTGTCCTAAGAAACGAAAGACGTCCCAATCGGAATCGAATACCTGTACGTTTTGTAAAAAAGTTGGGCATACGGAAGATGTGTGTTTTGCTAAAAATAGGTCCGGACAAAACAACAAAAAGAATGTTAACCTTTGTAGCGAACGTGTGGGTAGTTGCTAAAACAGTGACATATCAACAGCGGTTGTTCAGGGTATCCCAGTAGACGTTCTTATTGATAGTGGCGCGTTGAATGTGTCTCTCATCTCATCGGACGTATTAAAACACTTCTCGTGCTGTCAAAAACAAATCCACTGTGTTTTGAAAGGTGTAAGCAACCATGAGATCGTCGCGCGTACATATGTGACTCTTACGGTGGAGTTGGATGACATATCGATTGAAGTAGATTGAGTGGTAGTTCCCGGTTCGTGCATGACGGTCCCTATAATCATAGGCACAGATGTCCTCAATAGAGACGGAGTTGTTTACGTGCGTACCAAAGATCGACAGCACGTGGCGCGTGCCAGTGAGCCATCAGTAAAGGTTTGTACTGTTGAGGCTGGTGTTCAGGGTGTAGTCAACACACCATTACAAGGTGATGAAAAGAAGTTGTTGTTGCGGGTTATGGATGAGTTTTCGGACTTCTTCATATCTGGAACGGCGGCTACTATAGTAAAGACGGGGAAAATGCACATCAGCCTTAGCAATGACATCCCTATAGCCTACCACCCGTACCGGTTGTCATATGATGAGAAATTGAAAGTTCGCGAGATTGTACGTGATCTCATGGACAAGAAAATAATTAGGGAGTCAGAGTCTGCCTATTCCAGCCCCATTATCCTTGTGAAGAAAAAAGATGGTTCGGACAGAATGTGCTTGGACTTTAGGGCACTAAACCGAGTTACGGTGAAAGATCGGTATCCCCTACCGCTCATCGATGACCATATTGATAGACTAGGGACCTGTAAATTCTTCACTAGCCTTGATATGGCGACGGGCTTCCATCAGATCTCAATTGATGAGGAATCCATTCACATTACTGGATTTGTGACGCCTGAAGGGCATTTTGAGTTCCTGAAAATGCCCTATGGGTTGTCAAACAGTCCGATCGTCTATCAACGGATCATCAATAATACTCTTCGGAAATTTATAGATTCTGGTAAGGCACTGGTTTATGTTGATGACGTGTTATTGTTGAGCTTAACGGTTGATGAGGGCATTGCATTATTGCGGGAGGTACTTCAGACTCTGACGGAAGCGGGGTTTTCAATAAATCTTCGCAAATGCTCGTTTTTGACTACCAAAGTTGAATATCTGGGTCGAGTCATTAGTCAAGGGTCAGACAGGCCGAGCCCCACGAAAGTGGAAGCTCTTGAGCGAGCTCCCATCCCAGGGAATATCAGGCAAGTTAGGCAATTTCTCGGGCTCGCAGGTTATTTTAGAAAATACATTGAGGGGTATGCGACAAAAACGGCTTGCATTTCTGGGTTGACTAAACAAGGAGTTAAGTTCGAATGGGGGACAGAACAAGAGAAAGTGCGGAGAGAGCTCATAAAAACACTGACTAGCAAACCGATATTGGCAATATTCGATCCAAAATTGCCTACAGAACTGCACACAGACGCAAGCAGTGCAGGTTACGGTGCAGTTCTGATGCAGACTCATGACGATAGTAGTAAGAGAGTAGTGGCGTATTACAGTAAAGTTACCCAGGGTGCAGAGAGTAGGTATCATTCTTACGAACTGGAGACGCTTGCAGTCGTCAAAGCTTTAGCACACTTTCGACATTACCTTATCGGTATACAATTCAAGATCATTACCGACTGCAATGCGCTTAAGTCTACAGAGCGTAAGAAAGATTTGCTCCCTCGTGTGGCTCGCTGGTGGATCTACTTACAGGATTTTACCTTCAGCATTGAATATCGTAAGTAAAGTAAAGTGGCCAGTTAAGTGACAGTCAAGAGGTTCCATATGATAATCAAAGACGACTTTATCACTGAGTTTTAACTATCTCATTACCAAGGTGTTTTTACGTAGCACAGTTGTTATTCTGATTTTCTTCAAAAACTAACATAAACTTTAAATTAGTTTATCAGTTAAATCTACTCCCAGTTGGGAACCAGAAACAGTGACGTTACACATATATAAACATCCAAGACTTGAGGTTTTTTTTCTGTATCCACAGCCCGGGATCGTACCCATACATTCTACCACTATTGGTGATACTAAGTTGCGGTTAAAATATAAAAGTAAATGAACATTAATATCAGCAATGACTCGGGTTAAATGTTGAAATAAGGCAAACAAAACAGTCAAAGGTAAAGATGGAATCAATATTTTTAAATATAATTGCTGAGACAAAGTATCGTTCGCACGTTTGGGCCAAACGAGTTTGTTCCCACTATATTGTTATTAACGCACGGCAATTGTATTCAATGGGTATTTTAAGAAACTAATTTGAATATTTAGGGTATTAACTTTTTAATATATTTTTTAAATAACTCCCCTCGCGACGTCACTTGCTCACAGTTTTGGAACGTATCTACTTGAGGCTGGTAGTTTCCGATTAGAAGACTAAAAACAACAATATCAATATTTGTTTGCGTTCCGACTGATATCTGCTTTATCGACTGACAGGAAAACTGTTGAAACTTAACAGTTATACAGAACAGCCAACTTAACGGCGAAGGGAATTTGAACAAACTATACCGAGGACAAATATTTTTTACGGATATTCCTGTTATATTTTTCTCAGTGGTTTTCTCAGGTTGTAAATATGTCCACTACTCTTAATATGTTTAGATTAAATTTATATTTAAGATGTTTTAAAATAAGGTTAATATTTGTACACCCAGTACTATGGTACCATCATTTGAAACACTGTATATAATATAAAACCTAGTTACAAACAATGATGAACAAATAAACATTTTTATGTTTGTCTTTGTCTTTGGTACCTTTTTTTTGCCTGGCCTATTTATGTGGTCTTTCAACAGAATCAAAGTAATTTAAAAAAATAAACGGAGGCACTACACACATTACACAACACACAACTCATACTTATAAAGTATCGTTTGTAACTTATACCTACGTAACGCTTTCACTGTTTGGAGACAACAGGCCCATGAGACTTAGTTACAAAAATGTTTTGTATAATTACAGAAGAGAAACGGCAAACATGGGAACGAACGATTAATGAGAAGGTAATAAATAATACATGAGTAAAAACATTTGCAAAAGTTATGAAATCAGGAAAATGAAACCTGTCTTAGGAATAAACTAGATTCAAAACCATAATTGCCGTGCTGCACAACAATGGATCCTCAACCGATCCATATCTCGATCGAGAGCCGACGCGGAGCATGCACGGAGCGCCCCGCGCCGCGCCGCGCGCCGTGTGGAGCACCCGATAACAATCGCGGCCGATATGCAGTTAATATTGTTACGTGATAAATAATACTCATCCGAGGCGAAACCCGATGGTACGACGATTCGACACGCCGCGGTATTATGAAGAATATCGGAATTTTGGAAGGTGGTTTTGGAAAAACTCAGAGGGCTGGTCTGTGGTTAATTAGTTATACATGTAGTATTAACTAGTAACTGTGACAGAAAAATTGTACAGTCCCGAGCGCAGCTTAAAAGGGCCGCTGCTTTAATCATATATTACAGATGTCATCGGCCTTATACTGTATACTGAATAGGTACCTTCTTGCATCTTAATTGATGAGTCTTGATGTGAAAATCCAAAAACTAAGCGGATCTTTACGTGGTCATAGTCACAATCAAATAAAGATCAATTTCCGGATTGAACCGGTTTGATTTCGACTTCGCGAATCCCTCGTACCGCATAAAGTAAATCTGCAGTCAACTCCACAGCTATACCGTCCTGCACTATTGTTTAGTTACTTAGACTCCATTCAAAGCTTAGCTCGTTTCCTTATCAGATAAGGATTGTTTATAAATCGGCTTGATATTTGTTCGCGTAGTTCCGTATAGTCTTGAGATAAATTACGAGGATTTGCCAGGATATTGTTATACAGTGTGATTCGTTACAGGATTATCTTACTTAGAATTGGTAACATCGAATTTGTATAATCGTTTATTGGGAATATTGGCGTGAGTTTAATATGCCATCAGTTGGAGAAGAGAGTGGAAGGGGAGCTGATATGGTGATCAATAATACCACATCAGCTTCGAGTCATTCTTTTTTTTTAATAAACACTACTTTATCAACTCAAATTTTCGGGAGCGCACTAAACATGTTATTTCCAAAGTTGCTAGCTGAAAATTGCTAATTTCTGACCCGGGCATGGTGTTATTTTTCGCCCGCTGCCGCTTGCGCCCATTATAGGTGATTCACGTTTATGCATCATAATAAAAACGCCATAAAACGCTTTTATTGGCCCTCCTCCATGCTCGAGTGGTATACTAAATTAAATTATTCACTGTTTATTAAATTTTTGTTGGCGCCCGAGTGCATGTTTTAAAACTGCCACTGTCGTTAACGTATTTAGTGAACGCCAAATGGAGCCTGCAAACTTATTTGGCCGTAAACTAGTGGATCTGTGATCAAATCATAAAACTGACTTTACCCGACAACAACTTACCTTCATTGTTGCGGAAATGGGGGAGAAGAATGGAGTTGTGAATAACTGACTAGGGCCGTCTTGCAGCAGACTTTTGACAACCGCTAAATGGAGTTACTATTAATAGGGCTCTGTCCTCTATCTGCCTACCAAGTTTCCAACCCCATGACTTAATATATAAGTCCAAAATCAATAAACAAATCTGCTAACTTACGCCTTTCATTGCCACTAGCTAGGAAGCGGAATAAGACTTTACCCGAGTATACTTTGAAAACTCTATATAAATTTGTATGGAGTTGTCAAAGTTTACTCGAGTTAACCCTTATTCCGTCTTCTATTTAGTCGCCCTTAAAGGGCAAGTAAATGCAAGTACACAATGCAAGTATAATGCGCGGCGTAAAATGTTTTTAAAACAGTCGTATTTACCTGCGCAGACGCCGCCATTGTGGCTCAACTTATATTGTACAACTTATATAAGTACATTGCATGTCAGCCAGGTTCCCACTCAACATGGCTGCGTTGCATGTATATTGCGTTTAAAATCCATTGAGCGGCTTTCATAAGTCTGCTGAAACCTGGGCCCGAATCTCGCGCTTTTGATAAACGGATACCGACACCTTATATCATGTGATTTCAATGGTGATATTGCGCGAGAATCAGGGCCCTGGGTGGAACTGTGCGTCTATCACATCATGTGGAAAAGGCACGCCTATTATAAGACTTGCTATGCCATATATGTTTTCTTGATTCAGTGATTTAAGAAAACAGTGAAGAGGCGTTCTCCTCATATATTTTTTCTGAGAACATAGGTCTACCCTACTCAATTCATGGACGACACCGTTAGCTTACCAAAGAACCACATAGAGTGTCGGGCTAATGAAATAACTTCAAATCTTAGGCAAGCAGCGGCCACTTAGTTACTATTCGTATTTACCTGGCAGTGGGAGCTACGGAATCCGTAATCAGTGTACACAATCAGGTTGCTCATAAGACCGCCGACAAACGAGCGGTTTTTGTGAAAAAAAGTACTTTAGTTCCAAATTTTATCATTAACCTTTTGCAATATGTGCAACTGAACAAATTATGTAATGCAATTTCATTCTATCAAAGAAGGAATTAATCTTGGTTCCATCGTGGTTTATTTTCGGATTATGTTTAAACGATCACACCAAAATTCCAAAATGTACTATCAACAAATTCGAAACGACCACCAAATTGTGTTTTGGTAAATGATCACGAAACTTCTTTTTATGTTTATGTACTTAAGTTTATGTTTTAAGTATTTTTTGTTGTTCTTACATGTTCAACCTAACACGAAGGATAAAAGGGGCTTTGCTTCGTTTACCCCTTTACCCTTCACCTAAGCTACCGCAGTATTTAGCCCTGATGTTTTCTACAACTTTTGGTGAACTACAACTACAACTCATTTTGGGTAGGAAAAAAAATTTTGGTTGTCATTATATTTGTTGCCTTTATTTTCTTAGGTAGGTGAATTCGTTATTCACAATGTTTTTATTCTACTGCACTGAAATTGTTATGAAATGTATATTACTCATATTTAAAGGCGAGGTTTTCCTCTATCAGCAGCTTTTCTGCTCAGTTCTATCACAAAACTTCCACGGCGAGCCGGGACCTCCAGCGGTAAGCAAGGCGCTGACATAAGACAGCTTGGGCAAGAAAACGCAGCGTTTCAACCGCTCGTCCATGACTCCTGCACCAACTCCCATGTTTTAATATTTAACAAGGGCCCTCGGATTATTTATTCACACTATAGGCAATGGAAACAGGCTCCAGAGACGTAGCCTAACCACGGCAGCTAACAAAATGTCTACAGCCATATAAATTGTTCTATGTTCTGGCGTAAACAAACTAACCAACAACGCACAGTTTATGGCTTATTGCCTCTCATCCGTTGGGTATTTTGTGACGCTGAGTCATATCTGTGGTGTCAATTCTACGAAAAGAAACACAATTTAGTTTTTATTAGTGAATTGCTTGAGCCTTGTAGTCTCTAATCTCGTACATTTGAAGAATTCGGTAGGTACCTATTTTGGAAAATTACCCCAATAAAAAGCAGTTAACGTGACAATAAATAATGTATGATTCACTCGATAATCGTTAGCATTAGTAACCCTATCGAAAGGCCACGTGTCTGTTAAATAATCTGGAACGGGAAGCAATAAAACTATTGTTTCCAAACATAAAATATCAATGTTTATAATATCGAATTGTGTGACAATGTCGTAATAAGAATTATGAGAATTGGATCTGCAGTAACGACCCGTTTGTGGACGCATTTCATTTGAATGTATCATTTGAATGATACCGTATTATTATTAAATGTTTATAATTAATACTATGGATGGAATATGAAAGTTATGTAAATAAAGAGGCCATAGCTCTTCTACCACTCGCCCTAATTATTTAAATCAACATTTATGTACAATCGTTACCTATTATCACAATTCCATAAAGATTAGTCTTAGTAACCATTCGTAATCCAGAGATGGCGCTGGGAGCGACGATTGTAATTTAAACGGTTTCAGCTAAATTACTTCTAGTTGGCGTTAGGTGCTTAAATAAGAATGGAAAAAATACAGACTTATTGTGAATTGTTTTTTTTTTGCCGTTTTTATACATTATCTATAAAAACGGCAAACAAAATCACGTTTGTTGTATGGGAGCCCCCCTTAAACATTAATTTTATTTTAATTTAATTATTTATTTTTAAAGTGAATAAATATTAATCAATATTCTGTGAATGTTTCAAGCGTCTAACTGTTGCCATTATCAATATCGAGCAAAAACGAGCAAAAAAATTACGTTTGATGTATGGGCACCCCCTTAAATATTTATTTTATTCTGATTTTTATTTTGTTATAGCGGCAACAGAAATACATCATCTGTGAAAATTTCAACTGTCTTACTATCACGGTTCATGTTATGAGATACCGCCTGGTGACAGACGGATGGACAACAAGGTCTAGTAATAGGGTTCCCGTTTTACCCTTTGGGTACGGAACCATAAAAAGAGTCGAAGATAAATCGGTAATTCTCTTGAAATATAATATCCTAGCGTCATTTCGTGATATTTGCATTATTGCAAAACTGCGATATAAGCCTCGAACTAAAATTACTTCCGTAACACCTTTGATTACGCCGGTTACACATTATGTTCTACGAGGTTTATCTGCATTAGTACATATAATATAAGTCTGTGCTATTATATATCTTGCTTAATTAACTATGTAATGTAGCTGCATTGCGGGTATGTACCCACGTTCCAATTTCAAAAACAAAAAATAACAATTGAACAGAGAATTAATGAGCGTCTCTGATTGGCTAATTCAAAACCATGGAAGTGCGCCTTTGCATAAGCCATCCAACCCTTCTGTGGTATCAAGTTGCGGTCACAGAGCCCTGTATCAATTGACAAAATGGCGGCTGGAACAAACAAAGCATATAATATGATACCAAGCATGATGGTCGACAAAAAAATTATAGCGAAAGGTGAAAGAAGATGTGGGGTTTCTTTAATGATGGCGAGGGGCGGGCACAAGTGAAACGTATGCATTTTTTATCTTTTCGTGTGTTTGATGTTGCATTTTTAACAGTTGCAACATTTTTAGCCTAACAGAATACCATAGCTCAACTGAAGTAAACAGATACTCGAACAAAATAGTCCAAATATACATTTTAATGGTGTAACCCTAAAGATGTATAAAGCAGTGAGTGTTTTTCGGCAGCTTGTTAGAAATAAAATGCTGTAGCCCATATTTAAAGTGCTTTAGTCTACAGAGCAATATGAAAAGGTAAATGGTATTCGAGGTTTCGTTGAAACTGGGGAAAATGCATACCCCTTTAAGGTAGGGACGGCTGAATAGTGAGGTTGGTTAGCTATTGGTACGAAAATCTGTATTCGAACATTGGTTGTTGGATTAATGGTAAAATATTGTAATAGACCATTGTACGGTAGATATAGATACGAGTTTACTACGCCTTTCCGAAACACGTTTCACTTTGTTATATTTCACCAATGACGACTCATCCACCTTACAGTAGAACTAGGCTACTGGCTTATTCGACTGTAGCAATTAACAATGTCGGAACTGAATTTTTCCGATTTATGCTTTTGCTCTAGAAGGTCTAAAATATCAATATCCACGACCTGGCAAAGTATCTTAATTATCATTTCTCGATTTTTCACAGAGGAAAAATGCCGGAAGTGTTCTGCCATTTCCCATTTTGTTAGGGGTAGATGCGCATGCCGAATATTAAAAAAATCTAATGGACTTTTTTATACGAAATGATGCAAAATTATGCATTTTATTTACGACCTGGTCTAAACGAATGCTAGACTTGGTACAGCAACCATTTACAACGCAAGAACTTCGAGCCAAATAAAAATAACCAACACTGGTATTCAATCATATTACGACCAAAAGAGCAAAAAAGGTTTTAAAGGGTTTAAAGGTAGCCTAAATAGAAAATAATTTCTATTTTTACCTATTTTTTTTAAATTTTCTCAGGGAAATTTTAGAAACCATACTAGACAGATAATATTTTAGTATGTGTCAGATCCCACAGTGTTCACGGATTGTTATTTTGTTTTTATGTCGGATGTACCAACCTACATATTTTTTTATTTAGTTGTGGTATTTGAAAAACTGTTGGGTATGATATTACCGACTTTATTACTTCTTCATCTTTCATAATTTGACTATTTATTTATTGCACAAAAATAATATACAGACAACTAGACTAACATAATACAATAAAATAGTGTACAAAAGATAGCTTATCTCTAATAAGAGATCTCTTCCATCAAACTAAATTAGTATGAGAATGTTTAAAGTATTCATGTACTGTGCCGGCTTATTTGGGAGTGTATAGATAAATTTTCGGAAATAATATTTTCCTTGTACTTACTTTATTTCCATTCGCGATTTTTCCCACGATTTATTTTTCAATACGATTTTTTACTAGTAGAATAATTTTCTACCCCCTTCAATTTCTTTTTGCCTGACATAATTTTCCTATGCATTTATTTTCTCAATCCTTATTTTTCATATACATATGTTTTACCGGTATAATAATTTTGCAGGTGTTAATTACCTCATACACTTAATGTTTTATTTAACTTACATCCGAGCCACAATCATCAATACAAAGTCTCGTTTATGGGGATACCTCGTCCGTGCGAAGGTACCTGTTACTCCAGGCGGAAAGACCTGCAGTGTGAGAGAGATGGAATCGGGGAAAAATTTAACGTTAACGCAAAAATCTAATCTGTACTTCATGGTGGAGTAAATGAATTCGAAAAATAATCCATTTTTTCATAACACCGTAACCCTGTAGGATGTCCTACTTCCGACATACTTCGTTGGTATTCTGACGGTTAATAATATAGTGTGTGCCTTTTTTCACCTTTCCTATTAGTTTTATCAGTTTTTAACCTAACAATCTCTAAGTATTTATAACTATTACACCACACCAAATTTAATGCATGGATTTGTTAAGGTACTAGGTAAATTGTATTTCTGTTCAACACATTAATCGGTCATACTGAAAAGTAGCCATTTTGCACTCACAACATTGTTAATGGTTTATATTTAAACGATCACCAAAAACGCACCTATTTTACTACCAATAAATTCGAAACCACCGCCAGAATTAGTAAACGAACACCAAATTGTGTTTGGATAAATGATCTCCAAACTTTTTTTATGTATTGTGTACTTAAGTGTATGTTTTAGGTATTTTTTTTGATCCTACATGTTCAACCTAACATGAAGGATAAAGGGGGTTTCAGTTCGCTCACCCCCTTTAACATTCACCTAAGCTACCGCAGTATTTTGCCCTGATATTTTCTGCAACTTTTGGTGATCATTTACCCACTTTGGGTAGCATTTACCCATTTTGGTTGGAAAAAATACTTTGGTGGTCGTTTAAATTATTTTCATTGTTCATTGCTGCAATCGTATTATCTAACAACATTTTGGAAGTGTAAACAATACCATCGAAAGGCCCTTTATCTCTAACGGTAGTACACCTAATATCCTAAGATCAATAATCCTAATTGCAGGGATCGACAGAATATAGTATGATTAATTTCTATACTGCTTTCCCGCGTGGTATTGTAGCCAGCTTATTTATATCTCGGTAACCAATATCATATTTTCTCGGAGCTTTTCTTATCCCACAGCTCGGAATTCAATTTGTCCGTGCAGTTCCAAGCATTGCTCCGTATTGTAGCTATATTTCCAGTTCTCAGAAGCCACAAGATACCAAAAATTACCTTGGTTATCAAAATGATTAAATTTTCGTCGTGTTGGTTACATCAAAAATTTTAATCAAAATTATTTATAAACTTAAACATAAACATTTACATACAGGCACATATATTGCTTGTGGCCCCACACTAGGATACCCTGTGTCGTGGTTACCAGAAACAGCGACGTCACACACATAAACATCCAAGACCTTGAGTTTTTTTCTTTACCCCCAACCGGGGATCGAACCCGGAACCTCTCGCATGCTAGGCGGTCCACAACCGCTGCGCCATAGAGGTCGTCAAGTATAGTTCACTACTTTTATAAGGAGTTGGTAATTATATTAAGTATTAGCAATAAAAAGATGTACATTTTCAATTAATATGTCAATAATTTTCAATTTTCCACCCTCTAGGCACGTTAGACCTAATGATTGATAGCTAAGGCAAATCTGTGCCTCTCTTTGTAAGGGAAAAACTTGATGCCATACGTAAAATGACCATGTATTGACCAACGAAATACATGAATACATACAAATCTTAACACAAACTCTAGCTTGCATTTAAAACAGCACGCTACCAAGTTATATAAATGACGTTTACTAATTATATGTAAATATTTAAAGTATTGAAGAAATTTTGACTTAACACTTACATTTAATGTTGTCAAATTTTAAGGGGCTGTTATAAACATAATTCTGAACAACTTTCACTATAAAACCTATTTGATCAGAGCAACTTAAATGTTTCACTTCTCCATACAAATCAGCTGATCGAATAAATAATAATCCATAAAAATATACGGAGAAGTGAAAAATATACCTACTTGCTGAGAAACCCCCTAAAATATTAATAATAATATGAATAATATACCTTTCTGTTACACCCTGAAGAATCTAAACAAAGTCGCAGAAGGGTGGAAACTAGTCTCTTGATGGCAATGACTCCTAGGGGCCCCACGGCTCCAACCAATCAGCTGCCAGGGCTCGAAACAATACTCTTTGTTTTAACAGCACTATGCACTGGATTAGTTCTCAAGTGGTGTTCCTAAACAATATAAGGTACGGCTACTTTATTTTCTACCCTAGCTAAGTTTCAGCGCCATTTTGGATTCATGATGGCTGCAGTATAGTTACATAGATGTGGAAGTTATAAAAAATAATTTGTGGATAACTTTTTGTTTACAACCTGAAGAATGCTGTTGCCACTGGAATAGTGCCCTTATGGAGACTTACTGAATGCACTCAATTAAATAATTTCAATCACAGCCGGCACAAGCGGTCAAAATAACGTTACTAGTAAGTATCATCATAGAGCTTGAAAACAAACTTACCTAAAACCAGGTACGATTTAATATTGATACGTATTCAAATATCAAATTCAGGTCACACATATGCTTGCCGACAAGCATCTAATGACACAGAGCTCCTTGAACATATTTTTCTAAGGGAAATTATAAGTGCAACATCAATATGTTTCTATAGCACCTGCAGCCTTGCATTTTTTGTATATAAGGCAACGAGTTAATGAAAAAGCTTCTATTAGATTAATTTATAATCTTAAACAGCCAGCGCCAATTCACAAATAACGATTTTAAACAGCGCTACTGACAAATATTTTAGCATCAAAATTGATAACTCAGCAGTAAATTTTCAACAAGTAAATTAATAAATCATACAATTTTTTAATGAAAAATACCATGTTTTTCCTGGTTTATCGACGATTTTATTCATTTATTTTTCTATTTGACACACCAACTTCACAGCAGAATATAGAAGGGTTGGAAACCCGGTAAAGGCAAATTTTTGTGTGATGAGCATGAATATTTGTTTCTTAGTCTTGGATGTTTTCTACGTAATTACATAACTATTTAAGTCTGTTAAATATATGGTCATCTAGGACTCATAACACAAGCCTTATTGAGCTTACTATTTCGATTTTTGTAAGATTGACCTCTAATATTTATTATTATTCTTAGATGTGAATTTTTCATTTCACTCTTGTTTTAAACAGGTTTTTTTTCTGACACACGGGCTAACGCCAAGTACTTCTAAACAAAATTAATGGTCTTAGTCCGTTCCCATGAATTTTCTTACAATTCTACAAATATTGAGTATTGTGGGTTTTTGAAGAAGTATTTGTATATGTGCCTGAGTATATTTAGAATTTTGAGACTCGTGTGTAAAGTGTATGGGATGACTCCTGTGGATGAAATGATTATTGGGATAGTTTTGACAGTTTGAACTTGCCACTGCGTTTTAATTTCAATGGCAAGGTCTGTGTATTTTCTGTTCTTTAATAAATCATCACACTCAACCTTACATAACGCCGTCGTACAAACTCAATTGGTGTAAATTTGAAAGGAGTAATAGCGTAGTACTATTAAGAATTATTTGGTAATAGCTAGGGCTCCTTTGTTGAGTTGAAAACATAAAACGCATTATAAATGCGCTAAGAGTATAGTAGTAGCCTAGCTGAGGATGTTCTTCCTGGTCAGTTACGCTTCCCTAAAGCGTCGGTACACGATGCCCTCTGGGCAGTAGTCCTTGGTGAGGAACATCTTCTCTAGTTCCGCCGGTATCCGAAGATTTAATTACAGGTAGATATATGGTCTATCTGACTCAAAAGGACTTATCTGTAGCGTCACCTCCTTGAAACTACAAGGCGGAACCTTGACTCTCTTCATACTTTCCAGGATGTGGCACAGCTTCATGGCCCAGTAAGTTTTGTATTATGGTTAAATTGATAATTTAGGAGGAAAACGTCCCTACAGCTACTACTTGGTGGTTTGGAAAGGGAGTGGAATGATATTTGGCATAGCTTTTTCTTCATTAATCACAAGTGCTAATGCGTAGCTTACATCGGATAAATATACCGTTGCATTTTTTAGTACCGATTGATAATATTTAACTGAATTTGGCTAAACATTCTGGAAATTCCGTGGAGGTTTTTAGCTGTAGGTGAGGCGAGGTAGCTGGAGGAGTTCAGATACGAATATCACTATTTTTTCACCTTATTTTAGGACGAATAGAATAGAAAATCTGAATCAGGGCACCCCACTTCCCGGGCTGTCCTTTCTTGGTAGTATTGTGGCTATACTCTAGAGTGTTTAAATGAGCCAAAGGCACAGACCGTGCGCTGCAATGCGTGGGCATCGCCGCATCCCCGAAGAAGCCGGAGCTAGGGCGATTTTGAAATATTCTGACTGATGATTAAAAACAAAGCTTCCAAAAGCTCACTTAAGGGCTAGAGAGAATTAGTGTTTGTACACTGCGGTCCAAAATGATGAAAATGTGATAACGGCTTAGCGCGAGCTTGGGACTTTACACAATGCAGACCACGGTACAAATTTTAAATGTCATAGACACAGGTCACAGACCACAATTGTTTCTAATCTGTGGTAGGCCGCCGCAAATTCAACGCCGCCATCTGGCAAACCGCTTTGATAACTGAGCTCTCAGAAAACCCGTAATTTCATGTTATCCACCAATTAAGCTCTCAAAAACCGAGGATTTTTGGGACGGGTCGCGATTTTGAACCTTATGCCATGGTAATAAAATTCAAAACCGGTAACGGAAAAGTGGCGTTAGCTAACGCCGGTGGTACTCAAGAGGTTAAGTGTCTATGAGTCAAACAGGCTTTGCAAACGTACATGACAAAACGTGCCTGAAAACTGTCAGCAGATTTACCGGGATTTATTCTTTCTAAAACGTTAACGTTTTTTAGCAAGCTACATCGGCGATATACACGACAGCGGCACGTTTTCGTCCCGTCTGAAATTTTAATTTAGCTGAAGTTTTGGGAACTAACAAAGCGGATGATTGATCACTATCGGTTTGATGAAAAAGGCTTTTAAAATATTTTTAGAATAGAATAGAATAGAATAATGATTTATTTGCGAGACAGGCACTTACACTAATATATAATACAAAATTTCTATAACAAGCTTCTTTGTCGCAAAACGGACCCTGACTCAGCATAATGCTGGCTGGGCTGCTTGCAACCAACGCTGGTCTTCCGTCAGAGCCGGTCGGTGATGCCACGGACAATCTAACCACTAAAACAGGATTGTAGTGAGTAAGGTACGTATAGAAGAGAAAGAGAAATAAAAAAAGTAAAAAGAAAACCGCTTAAAGATTATAAAAAACTAGGTACTTAATACTAGCAAGGAAATAATTAACTAATTAGAATACAAATGTTTTGTGCGCTCAATTCCAGTATAATTAAAAAATACCATGTGTGAAATAAATGATACCTACTAAATAATACTAAATAATACTCGTACGTGTTTATGAACCTCCTGATTTTTTTGCATTCAAATAAGAAACGTTTAAGTTTTATTCTAAAACTATGTAAATTTTGCAGGTTCCTTATCGGTATTCCAGCATTTCGATGCAGCGTAACGGAAACTACCTCTGAATGTGGCAGAGCTGTGCCGCCGCATCCAAAGCTGTGCCGAACACTGGCAGGAGCCGCAAGATCTGGAGTTCGACATCCATGTTAGCTTCTCGTAGAGGTACGAAGGTGCTTCATGCTAAAGTACACCGAACAAAAGGTACGCAACTTACGTCGGTGCTTCATTTTCAAAAATAGATATTTATTTACAAACGGTGTGACATGACCTCTGAATGGTATATCGAAACAGAAACGGGCACAGGCGTTCTGGACTCGCTGAACTAGTTTTTGTGTTCTGGCTAGTAGTCGAGGACCGAAGACCACATCACAGTAGTTCAGCTTCGATAGCACAAGCGACTCTACGAGCCGGATACGCAGATCTTCTTTTTAGATGACATTGTTGCTGCTAAAAATCATTACCTCATGCACACTATGCCCTAATAATAAAGTAGAATAGTCAAAAGTGCTATTTATATTATGTAGAGAGAGCTACAAATCATACAACCTGCCCGGACATAATACGATTTCTGATCCAGCTAGATTATTCACAGACCTTAAATTATGCCCACACGATATTGGATTGGCATCCTCTTTCCTCGGCTCACTTTTGCGTGACCACCACAAATAGGAAAAACGCGGGAAACTCTATCGTCGAGGCAGGAGGACCAAATGAAATAAAACAACTGTTGCCAGTCGTCTCTTCCCCATATTGACGTTGAGTTGGCATGTTCAAGTAATAATGTTTGAGTGGGGTCAAGTTAGGAAAGGGTATGGCGTCGAAAACGAACGATTTTTCCTGACCATTCGCTCGGTACGGACGTTTTCAATGAGTTGAATGGTGTGGATGATTGTGCAGAAAGGAAGTATAGTCGACCATAGATTTGTCATCACTCAAGAAACTCCTTCGTCATGCGGTCGACAATACGTTATATATACCTCCATAAACAATTATAGTACCACATATTTTACTTCTGAATCACTCGGAAATATTAATGGTAACAAAATTTTTGCCACCAAAATTTGTCACTAAACTGCGATATCCTTAATATTATATCTGTTCTTAAGAAATACATTGGTCATCAAAATCAAAAAGGTCACAAAATATGGATCACTAAATAATTTTGTACGTGTTTCATAGATAATAGTCTGTTTTTTTTTCTTGTCTCTGAATTCTCAAAAAAGTAGATCGGTACGAAGGATTCCGTACCACCGCACAATAGTGTGCTAGTTTTTTGCATTGGGGGATTCGTTATTTTTCCTGTGCATAGCAATAGTACATTGTTGCCCAGGTATAGAAAGTAAGCAATAGATGGACGAGTTAGTTCGCCGGCCGAGCCGCAGGTGAGGCCGGCGAAGATGCGAGTCCATCTATTGCACTTTCTACCGAGGCATTTACTATGTGCTTTTCACGCCTAATGTAAGGAAATAAAACAGGGAAACGTTTTCAAACACTCAAAGAACTGAACGTTGAAAACGGCACATTCACACAGCTAATGTCGTGGTTAATAATCACTCTGCATCACTCCGTTTCTGAACGAGTTACTAATGTAAAAAATAATCGACCAATAGCAGAGTAGAAAGTAAAAAAGGCCGCTAAACACTACATTTTACTTTGCAAATCTACATTGTTTGACTGTTTTTGAATTGTACTACTAAGAACTTCTTTCTACTCTCATTTCAATCCATCTTTGGCCATATTTCCGAGCAGTGGCGTGCAAAATGTATTAGTGCGGCTACATTCATACTTCATATATGTAACCAGGTCCATTTTTATGTTTGTAGTTGTAAAAGAAAGTGTTGCCCCCTTATTTAAACCATCCATTTCTGTATATTTTTCCTGCAATATATAAAAGTATATATTATGTTTATTTTAATAAAAAAAGACCCTTTCAACTAGCCCTTTCATTTGACTTACCAATCATAGAATACAATTTGTTCGTTTTTCGTTTTTCGGATGAAAAAATTTTCACCGTGGAAGAGAGCTACAACAAACAAAATGATAAGATGTACGCACACAGCAGTGAAGAAGCGTTGGGAGTCTCTTATTAGGGCTTAACTGAGGTACATTTTTGTGAGAAAGGCGTAAAAACGAATGCAGTTGTGTATCAAAATACAGTCCTCAAGAACCTTGTGGAACCTGTTTCTCATACCATGTTTAATAACAGGCACTGGGTATTCCAACAAGATTCTGCGCCAGCTCATAGAGCGAAAAGCACACAAGACTGGCTGGCGGCGCGTGAAATCGACTTCATCCGGCACGAAGACTGGCCCTCCTCGAGTCCAGATTTGAGTCCGTTAGATAACAAGATATGGCAACACTTGGAGGAAAAGGCCTGCTCAAAGCCTCATCCTGATTCGGAGTCACTCAAGGCATCCTTGATTAAGGCAGCCGCCGATATTGACATGGACCTCGTTCGTGCTGCGATAGCCGACTGACCGCGCAGAATAAAGGCCTGTATTCAAAATCGCGGGGGTCATTTTGAATAAACTTTATTACCATAAGAATCTATGTTTTATTAAGTTCATTTTGCTATATAAATGTTTACATAAATAATAAACATGTCTAAATTATTTCATATTGCACATGTGACAGAACTTATGACCTGACTATGTACATTAATGGGTTTACAATCAATTTAAAAAAAACTAGATAATTTAATTCCTATACATAATATAAACTAAAATAAGACAAAGTGAAGAATTTGAACACATCAAAGAGAGCTCATGATATGTGTGTAGATAAACTAGTGTATGTAACTGCACATAATTAGACATTATGTATCAGTCACATAAACTACTATTATCTACACAAGTATCATAAACCCTCTTTACTGCATCCAAAAACCGCACGTTACGATCAGCATAATGTTAAACTACTTTGTTAAAACTCATTTCTTATCTGAATATTGAACATTATGACCATAATGTGTACATTTTCTACATATATGACATTCAAATTTCGTGCCGCCCCTACTTTGTCTGTGAAGTTTGTACTACAGAACAAGCTAAACAACTCAATGCCACAATGCCGGTCAAACATGCGGTCCCTGTACACATCAAAGAGAGCTTATGATATGTGTGTAGATTTACTAGTGTATGTAACTGTAAATAATTAGGCATTATGCATCAGTCACATAAACTACTATTGTGTACCAAACATAATCGGTTCAGAATTCGGTCGTTTAATATTACTTTTAAATCCATGAGACAGACACACGAGTGAAATTATAGTGGTTCCGTTTTTCCTTTTTAAGGTACTGTTATAACCCTATTTTCCATGAAATAACATCTTAACCAGCAGATCACCATGTAACGTATTTTTCCGTGGTATTCTACTGTATAGTCAGCCCTTTTGGTAGCCTGCCATTTACTTTAATAATATTTTTCAGTTAGAGTTCGCGAGCAGTGGTCGCCTCCGCTTTTAAGAAGTCATAAGTCTAGTGTGTATGTAATTTCTCAAAAAGACTAGTTAGGTGATTAGTAGTTTTTATTTAAAAAGACAGACACCACAGGCCTCCTTACAGTACGAAACCTTAAAAATCCTCTATTGGTGGCCAATGTGTAATTGTCTGGTGATA
The DNA here is from genome assembly GCA_949825045.1 of Argyresthia goedartella. Classification (NCBI taxonomy): domain Eukaryota; kingdom Metazoa; phylum Arthropoda; class Insecta; order Lepidoptera; family Argyresthiidae; genus Argyresthia; species Argyresthia goedartella. The sequence continues at coordinate 18,270,790 of OX463829.1, read as the reverse complement.
CACGTTATATGTGGCGGATTACTATTGAATATATTATTTTACGAAGCATCCGTGGCCTAGCGGCATTCTAACATTGGAAACGATTGCGCGGGTAGCAACATCTGGCCGAGACGGGTGCTGGATATAATATGTCCGTTTCTATATAGCATTTGTTTCAGGCGCTTCCGTGTTGCGGATGACACGTTAACTGTAGGTCCCGGCTACTATTGCTATTCGATGGTAGTAAGATAAGATAAGATATGATAAGATATTTTATTCATAACTTTCATTACATGTCAATTTAGTTTACAGTATAATTGCATTTGGAGTTAACAAAAATACATCAAACTCAAACTCAAACTCAAAACGTTTATTCTGTAAATAGGCCACAAGGGCACTTTCACATGTCATTTCATTTCATTTTTTACAGAACATATATTGTCAATAATCAAATTCAATTCACATAATAAATTACGAAGTCAATAAAATAATGTCAATTAAATAATGTCAATACAATTCTATTTTATTTTTAATTCATATATTTTGGTTACTTTCATTGTTAATAAAAAATAAAGTTTAAAAAAAAAATAAAAAATACAATTTGATTTTTATAGAAAGTCACAGTTAATAATAATTAGTAATAGTAATAAAATTACAAGTAAGAACCACAAAATAATGTCAATAGAATATAATTATACGCTAGGCGTAAGAAGTTCATTATAATGGTAGAACGATTGCTCGAGAAGCCAGCGTTTCAGTCTGAATTTAAAGATTTGCGTGCTGGGAGCGGAAGTGATGTCGTCCGGCAGAGACGGTTATAGACTGATGGGCCCGCGATGTGAGTGAGCCTGGCGGCTTTTTCCAGCGTGCGGTGTAGTAGGGCAGCTTAAAAACATCTGGCAGTCGTGTTGGTCACTAGTCCCCACCCCTCCATCAACCCGCAATGAGCCCGCGTGGTGGACTATGGCTCAATCTAACTCGTAGTCTGGTAGGGCATGTGCCCCTCGGTGGGGAAATCTAATGGGCACATTCATTAATTAAATTTAAGACAATTATTAAAAGATGGGATTTGTTACATTGTCGACTACATATGTACAGTCATACCGTTACGTTAATTTTGACAAAGCAATGGTAGCACTGTGCCAACTGACTTTTATTTTGGACTCTATTACGCCGTCCTAGAAAGGCTCAAATGAGTGGGAAAATGGAACAGCGCAGCTATTTTTCCCAAAAAACCTGTACAACGGGTTTTTGGTCAGCAGCATAGTTTTAGCCCGATTAACGATAATCACCACTTTCCGACGAAACCCCAAACAATATATTATCAGCGCACACGAGTGTGCAACAATTTTAATATCATTACGAAAATAACAATATTTTGGTTCGCATATTGCAACTGTTGCCTGCCGGCTGTGGAACCTGCATTCGGCAATCATTATTTACCACACATTTGCTAATTTGCCCGAATTTGCTTAATGCGCTGCAGTTTGCACGCAAATCCTGCACCAGAATAAAGAACTTTGATAGTACGTAAAGAGTACAAACAAATATATCTGTACAATCCAGGCGAGCAAGGCCCCGGTCTTTTATCTTTGGACTTTACTGCGTGATAATAAGGTTTATAAGGAGAATAGGAGATGATGCGGCTATATTTAAGGAATAGCTTCTAAGCGCTACTTCTTTTAGTACATTTAGTACATGATTAACTAGATACTAAAAGTCGTAGCGCGTGGTAGTGTTAGCTTTCTTCCAGCAAGATATTTATTCCAGCAAACCTTGGTTTGACAGTACAAGTACATCAAGCGTGGGAAGAACTATGCATACAAATGGAAACAAACTACGTATAATATATCCTTGTATTGTATTATAAATTTAAAACCCAAACTACTAATAGAAGTTTATCTACACACGTATCATAAACCCTCTTTACTGCGTACAAAAACCGTACGTTACGATCAGCATAATGTTAAACTACTTGGTAAAAACTCATTTCTTATCTGAAAAATTACACATTATGACCATAATGTGTAATTTTTCTACGCATTAAAACTCTGCCCTCCATTATGTAGTGACTGCTGACCGGCATTGTGGCTTGTTGTTTAGCTTGTTCTGTAGCACCAACTTCGGGCGTCGGCGTTCGAAATTTGAATGTCAGTACCAACTTTACAGACAAACTAGGGGCGGCACGAGGCGGGCGTCGGCGTTCGAAATTTGAATGTCATAATGTGTAGAAAAATTACACATTATGGTCATAATGTGTAATTTTTCAGATAAGAAATGAGTTTTTACCAAGTAGTTTAACATTATGCTGATCGTAACGTACGGTTTTTGTACGCAGTAAAGAGGCTTTTTATGATACGTGTGTAGATAAATGTATAAATATGGAAAAATATCAACGATCATATATTATTTATCTTTATGAGATATTTTATCGGCAATCTTTGCAACAAAGCATCACCTAAACGTGAACAGCCATCTTTTAAAACTTCACATTTGGCTGGTTGCATAACTGCAAAGCAGGCTTCAAGTCTTCAAAGTCTTTTATGAACTTTATAAAAAAAGCCTTAAGAAATCACGAGCATCATACTGCGGAATTCTACATCTCGTCCGAAAGTCGAGCACTTTGTTGCTTGCTGATTTAAAAATAACAATGGGTTGGCATAAAGCCAGTGAGTAAAAAACTTCGAAACACCTGACACACAAAAATGAAAAGTTTTTTGCGATTCAGGTAATAATTTCGGGCGAAATTTGTAATAGCCTAGGAGAATAAAATGCAAATATCGTCACGCATCAGTTTTGCTCACGCGTTTTCTTCAATGTATGTTATTTGTTTAAAATTATATTCATGACATGCAAAGGCAATTAAACAGGATGGAACAGAAAGGTGTAGTCATATTTTAAGGGGTCGTTGGGGACATCAGTCTGAACAACTTTCGCTCGCAGAATCGATTTAACCAGAACGACTTTATTTTTCACTTTTATATGCAAACCGTTCGGCCCAAAATGTATAGAGGTATCATTAACAAATGTATCATGCTTTTGTGGTGAACCATTTTCCTCAGGCTCCATACAAAACCTTATTCCGTATTCTACAGACATGACCTGCCTTAAAAAGAAAGTATCAAAAAGCAAACACCGCTGAGATGAATATCTCTATATATGAGGTAGAATAAATTTGTCGTCATTCCCTGTGTTTGATCAACAGATTAAAAAATCTCGCGAACGTAGCTAGACCCTGAAGAACTGGTGCGTTTTAATAAGAGAGTCTTTCTCTGGAGATATGTGGTTTGAATTCTAAGCAGATGAAGTCGAATAATGCTCTGTTTTCGTCAAGGATAAGAACGCAGCATTAGCGTGTTCACTTCTCATAAACACATCTTCTCTTTCTTTTGCAGCATTTGAATACTACTTAATGGCATACAATATTCGTCTAACAAACGCACGTAAGTATGTATTACCCCTATCAATTTCACAATATCATCTTTAATTCCCAGTCTAATACGGCACTCGATAGTAAACCACATGAAAGGGTACAAATTAGCACAACTGAGCACGCTCGTTGGATAATAAAGGCACTACCACTATGTAGTTCGGGGGAGCACCTTAGGGGCCAATTTGCCTTGGCTCATAATAATTATGAGCAACCCGCAAATGCTGGTAGGGACCGCAATATGCAAATGAATATAGCCTTTAGCGTGATTGATGGAGGCGGTTGACCTGCGGGTTTTATTAATATTTAAAGATGATAGTAGCCTCTGTTCGTGTTGGCACTCTTTTGATATCTTGGGCCTTTCCTTATATGTATGTATTACTAGCAGGTGCCCGCGGCTTCGCTCACGTAAAGTCGTGTATAAAAAGCTTTCTCCCCCCCCCCCCCTTAGACGACGAAATTCGCCAAACTCCTTCTCAGTGCTACCCTACGCTATTTAAAGTACCCTAGGCCAGGTAACTAGAGATGGCACGTTCACGGTACACCACTAATGAAATTTCCACAGGATTCCGTATTTGGACCTTTACTATTTATTATATACATAAATGACATCCCAAAAGCAATAAATGATCCAATGTTTTTGTATCCTGATGACAGCTCGGTGACATTTATCGGTAATAATTTAATTAAGTTAGATTTGATATATGAAAATTACATTAACTATAACTTGACATGTGTAATTGAATGGCTGGCATAAAACAATCTCTTAGTTAATCTGGGAAATACTAAATTAATTAAATATAAACTAGGACATGGTCAGGAATACGCATTGAATGTTAAATACTGTATGAGCAAATTGAAGCTCCAGGAACAACAAAGTTCTTAGGTCTACATATTGATTCCAACATGTCGTGGAAGACACACATTGAACAGTTGCAAAAAAAGCTAAATCAATATGAATAGGCATTGCACATGTTTACAAAAATTATGAACACTGATGCTGTACTTACTTGTTTCGTATCATGGTTTTGTAGTCTTCCGTGCGCTACAGTATAATGCAACGGGTACTGAGACTATTTTTCAAGCTCAGAACAAATGTGTGAAGGCTATGTGCAAGCTGACCCAACTGACAGTTGTAAACCCTACTTCAAGAGTCTTAACATTATTATGATGCCGTCTGTTTATATATACGAAACCTTGGTTTTTGTCAAAAGTAATATGCACCTATTTCAAAATGTAAAAGGCAGGCGTCACCACAAGAAGCTCAAAATGGAGTGTCACAAATCTGTTTATTATAATAAAAGTACATTTTGCATGGCCATTAGAATATATAATAAACTCCCGCAATCTGTAAAAGAAATACAAATTGTACATATATTTAAAGAGAAAATACAAGGTCTTCTAACAAATAAAGTTTTTTGCAGTGTTGATGAATACCTCCGTGATGTTTTATAAAACTGACAAAAATTTATAATTTACCAGATACCTCTAAGTTATGATATAAGTTATAATTCTAATTCATAATGTTAATATTCATATGCCCTCCCATGGCAGAACATAGAGACCTATCACACAATGTCATTGATTAAGATCGGCATATTACCTATGTTCCTGAATAAATTATTCTTTATCTTTATTGTAACCTCGAAATAGGTAAACAATCACAATAACGATAATGCGTCGATTGAGACGTGACAGGAATTCATATAAGATCACTCTATGTTTATGAACGTAGAAAAATAACTGACTCCTTCATACTCATACGTTTGACCACGCGTGAGAGATACAGACAGACTATTCTTGATGCCCCTGCAGTGCAACGTCACGCCGCGCGTTTATTCACAGACGCTACATAAGCGCAACGTGTAAATGTGTTGAACGTGCCAGCTTTAGTTAATCGACCTTTACAAAGTTTCATGTCTCTACCAGCGGATCATGCTGTGCGTTGATATCAGTCAGGACTTTTAATCTGAAGCTACTTAAATGTACACAAACAGAATAAGTTGTCTCTAAATTTTGCCATTATCGAGAAGAGCCTAACAATAACAGGCAATAATCGTTATACAAAAAAGAGACAACGTGACAAAAGTAAATTACTCATCATTAATATCGAGATGATCTGTCTCTGACACAAAGCGTTTATCCATCTCAAAGATTAAATTATGTATAAGCAGAAGAGGCAGATTTATTATCGGTGTTAAATTACCTTTTACAAAGATTAACTAAGACGCCTTGCTCCATTTGACGATTAAGCTTTTGTTAAATAGACTCCGGAATAACAACAAAGGGTGACAAGCAATTATTTTGTATTAGATGCTTAGCTGTTGACGAGAGATTTAACACGCGAGATGATATTCTGAGACGTGAGTTGAGATTAGGGATATAATAATGCTGATATTAAAACGCAGTCAGGCCGGGGCCTCACGAGAATGCCTTAACAGCATAGAATCTATCTTGACTCGGCCAAATCTCCAGTTCGGCAATGGTCCGATTTCGGTCAAGTCTCCTTTTTCCTTTTCATTTAACTCTCCTTTCACTTCCTACGTTAATCTTCCAAAATTTCCTGCGTTCCCCCCTATATTCTAAAGCCTTGACGTTTGTATAACACATACAAGATGATTTATTTTCTGAGTCTAGAAAATTTACTATTAATAAAAATAAAAATAAATCAAAATAGTTTTTGTATTGTACATAAATATCTAAAATTTCCACTTTAGTGCGAGTTGACGACAACAAAAATAGGTTTTATCGAACAGGGTCAACTCGCACGCGAGATGACGACTAACTCACATATTTCCCATGTAACCTCAATTATTGCAAGAGAGTTTCTACGCCTAACAAAGTAGATGACATGTGCTAACAGTACAATCTTGAACATTTTTGAAGAACATATCTTTATCCATTCATTCATTATTTAAGAGCTACGCTTTTGTCGGCGGGGTTCCTTTCATGCACTTCTACACATCGCCTTCTCCTTGAAGTCCTGATACGATACTACATTTATCTTCTCCTTCACTTGGTCCATTTAGGTTCTCCGTGGTCTACCTCTCTTCCTTTTTCCCTCTATTTGACTTTCCAATATAGTTTGGAGGAAGATGTCGTGCCGTTTTAGGTGTCCCAGGATCTTCCCTCTTCTATTCTCAATAGTTTTCAACAAACATCTTTTTCTCCAACCAAATGCAACACCTCCTCGTTGCTTTTCCTTTCCATCCAACTGATTCATTCCATCCTTCTCCAACACCACATCTCGCACGCTTCCAATCTTTCTCGGTCTCGTTGTTTCATGGTCCAGGTTGCGCTGCTATATAACGCCATGCTCCAGATGTAAACCTTAATTAAACGCTTACGAATATTCCTTGATCTATATCCACGGTAGGTATATTTGATACTTGATTTATAGTGTGACATTTCACACGATGTCGTTTTTTGCACATACCCGTATCCTAACAATGTAACAATCCAATTAAATCCTTCCATTGTCGAATAATTGCTGCTGTACATGAACCAATCAAATGTGGACGGGACGCAACAAAACAGAATCCATTGGAGAGTTCCCGTGAAAATTGTTGCCAAGCGTGAAATTGCCAAAAAACCTTAAATCCATCACGAATCAAATGTCACTTTGATACTGCGATGCTAACTGAAGAGAGGACTGAATTGCAGCCATCCCGGGAATACTGGAATAATCAACAGTTTCTGTCCGCTGAAAGGTGGGCGCGAAAGGTTTTTATTTTTATTTCAGAAAGCATTTGACCTACAAACAGAATATTGGATTTATTGCTATGTAAATTGAGCGTTAAAAGCTCACTTACATGCATACTAAATTAAAAAGCGTGCATTGGTTGAAATGTTGTGACAAACATAACTATATAACAATGAATTGCTAAAGGTTGGTAACGGCGAAACTGGCAAGCGGCTGGACCGATTCTGATAAACTATTTTTGAAGTAAAACTTCTTTACACACGCTTGACTTGGGGAGTAAGCTGGCGAATGCGTGACGAGAACGTTACGAAAAGTGTGATCGGGCGAGGCGAACGAGAGGTGCGCGCGCACATTTTCTTTCTCTCTTCTTCTCATAGCCAGACAGTGCAGGAGATGTATTTTTGAAGCATTAGAGCTAAAGAAGTTTTACTTCTGTTGTGTGGTCTAAAGCACACTCTTTTTTTTAACTATTTGTCTTTGGAAGGTTCTTACGGAGTGAATATTATTTAAACGAGTCGAAAAATCGAAAGCCTTTAATTCAGTGCATGCGCCTGTTCTTTTGGGAGAACTACGTCTGTCGGGTCAGCTATTAACATACATATAAATAAACGACTGTAGACATTGTCGTTGCTGATATACCTATAGGTAAGAAGAAAGTGAAACTCGAAACAATAGTGTTCAGGATCCCATTAAAATTCTAATTTATGATTACTAAATATCTCATAAATACTCGTCATAGTTACTCGTGTCATAAAAATAGGCTGAATGATAGTTTTGTATGAGGCACTACTAAACAGCTCCCTAATTGTTAATAGCCCTACTACACTTTACATTATCAATGGAAACTCGTTAAGCACAGGAAATTGTTCATGATGTGCCCATTAATATTTCCGCAAAAACTTCCAACAACACAGACGAAATCAGCCACTATGGCTGGGATGTAAAGTTGTGAATGCTCTGGATGTTATAATCGATAGTATCATAATAGAGATGTATGTCGAAACTAGTCGAAACGCATCCCTGTGCATTCTTGTTTTCTGTAAGCTACACCGCTGCAGTACGATATTGGTGCTTGCGGCGCTTGAGAGAAGATCGGTCCATAGTCCAATAAGGGAAGGTTACCTAGACTAGGAAGCGCTGCGCACCCCATAGATAAACTCTGGAGATTTTAATACTCTCACCACTGGGGTGCAAGGTAAGCTAACGTTTACATGCGTATTTGCAATTTGTGGTATCAGTACGTGTTTGTTGTGTGGCTTGGCCTTTGTATGCTGGCCACATCCCTTGCAAATATTTAGAATTTAGCCCATAAATGTTTGTCGTAGTTCTGTTTGTTTCATAGAGTAGTCTAAATCATTACATTTTGAAATATTCGAGCTAAGCAACACAGTTGGGCGCTACTGTAAATTACAGAGCTAGCTAATTGAGGGATTCCAAATCCTTTGAACTAACTACACTAAATCATATATTTAGGTCCATATTCTACTACTAGTGTAGTGCGTTTGGTTTAAGCTGAAAATGCGTTTGTTTGAGTCACGTGTGGATGATGTGTGTGAGTAAGAGGTCCGCGGCTTGGAGCGCAGAGCTCTTCTCTCACACGAATCGCTGACACGTGTCATTCACACACCAAGTTCTCCAGCCTAGCCACTCAGCAGCAGCTGTGCATGGCTGTGTGGCCAAGCCATCTACAGGTGATTGATTATTTTTCATAAGTTTTGAACTTTATTACCAATTATATAGTTCACAATTACGGGCCATTTTTTGTCTACCCACAGACGAGTGGTTAAAGCAAAAGAAGAAAGATATAACAACAATTAATAAATTAACAACTAACACAAATTTTTATTCCATTCCCTGAAAAGCTCAAGACCTGTTTTTTTTTTAATATGACATCACAAAACGTTTGCGGTGCAACGTAATGTGGGACGGCAAAAAAGCACACAGACATGTAAACCTAATCTAAAATTAAAATCTATTTCACTACCCCGTTTTCCGCAACGACTGGCGCGGGCGAGGTCAGTCTGAGTTTCTATCTCAACTTATATTTTTAATACCGCCAAAAAGGGGGCGAGACTTTGATTCACCACATGAAACAGACTACGAATTTCAAATTGTTCCTGCATTCCCGAAACGCTAGCCTTTGAATCATTCGAACCGTGCTGCTACTCTGTGAATATCAATGTTCATATTTTTATTTCCTAAATCCCAGCGGCCTGCTGTTTGTAACTTTCTACTTACGTGGAGTGAAATCTGTAGCTGTATCTAAATCACAATATTCCGCGTAGTAACTTTGTATCTAAACTACCTATTTACTCCCTGATGTCGCTTCTTTAAAGACGTTGTCGTCTTTAAAGTTCGTCGCTAGTTAAACCCAGTACGATTCTTGTTATCAGCTGTCAAAACAACTAACTAAGGCACTAAACTGATAACCTTGGATGCGACAGCTCTTCCGCGGTAGCCATAAATTCAATTTTAAAATTCACTTGTTGAAGGCTTGTATTTAAACGATTACCAAAAAAATCGAAAATTTACTACAAATAAATTCGAAATGACTGCCAAAATGGATGGATGTCCACCAAATTGTGTTTGGATAAATGATCACCAAACTAATTTTTATGTTTTGTGTACTTAAGTTTATGTTTTAAGCATTTTTTGTTGTTCAACCTAACACGAAGGATAAAGGGGGCTTCGCTTCGCTCACCCCCTTTACCTTTCACCTGAGCTACCGCAGTATTTTGACCTGATATTTTCTGCAACTTTTGGTGGACATTTAGCCATTTTGGGTAGGAAAAAAATATTTTGGTGGTCATTATATGTGTTGCCCTTGTTTAATTAGGTTAGTTGAATCGCCAGCATCGGTCCCAGTAAGGAGGTATAAGTGAATGCATTTTTTGGCGAGATTAGGGATATCATTCGTCATCAACAACTACTTAAGTCGGGTTGAAGTAACACATCATTCATTTTAGCAACATCATTATCATCATCCCAGCCCACATCGAGCCAAGTTGGGTATAAGCCTGGTTTGATTTTCCACTAGGGCTGGACTCAGGCAAGGGGCCCATGAGCTAGAATGAAAGAAGATACATTGCGCTGGAAACATAACCTAAAACAATGCCTTAAATTGACTGATTTGAGATTGCTCTGATAGTACTCCTTTCCAAAGTCCTTGAATCAATAGTCCACTCCCAGCTGTCCTCGTACCTTTCCTCCATGGATTTACTGAACCCTTTTCAGTCTGGTTTTAGGCCAACGCATAGCACCACCACCGCACTGCCGACACTATCCAACTGGCAATGGATAAGAAGCAGCTCACAGTTCTGACTCTCCTTGACTTTAGCAGCACCTTCAACTGCGTCGACTTCGATATACGTGTTGAAATCTTCGTCGTGATATGCACATTCTCTCCTTCCTCTTCAATATTTTTAGAGATCCGCGCTATCCCGCATATCTACGTGAACATTTTGAGTTTCTTTTCTCTGGGGATAGACTTCAGAGATCTCACACGGTGTCACTTTTGTCAATTCCTCAGCACAACACTGTTGCTTACGAGCACTCGTTTAGGTTAAGGGCGATACGTTTGTGGAATGCACTTCCCTGCGCTATTAGGGATTGCACATCCTTGTTATCTTTTAAGAAAAAATTGAAACAGCATCTCCTCTCTTCCGCATAGTGGGTATCTTATAGTAATTAGGTGTATCTATGTATTTATTGTATTCATTTTTTTTATAGCATATTTACGTATAGTGATTTATCGGATAGTATATTGACTGTATTTCTTTCTTTTAACTCCTAATTGTACACTAGGACTACCTCTCTATAAATATTTTTTCCTTTCCTCACAGGTTAGCTGTAAGAAATTTCTTTTTAGAAATAAGCTCACCTTTGCATATTGTTCATTATATTTTTTCCATTGTTTTTACTGTGCAATAAAAAAATATTATTATTACTCCACCGACACCGCAACACTCGAGTTGCCCAGCTGTTCAGGGCGCGTGCGCGTAGATGAAGAACTCGACGAGGATGTCGTATACCCAACCACCGCTCTTGATGAGGCCCAGAAAAGGTCACGCATCTTTTCACTTATTACTAACATGACGTGGACGATCACCAGTAGAACACAAAGCACACGCAGATTATTCAAAACACTCGTGATTTGAACCTGTCTAAAGTGGAATTTTTAATTTGAGGCCAGAAATGTAAACAATGAACTGTAATTTTCCAGTACAAAATATATAATATGAATGTCAAAATCAATGGTTTTGTTCTATAAAATGACAGTTGTTTGTTAACATTTCTGGCCTCAAATTAAAAATAGTACTGTAGCAGCGGCCAAACACACCGGCGCACGAGGTTATACTAAATAATCGATACAATTCGAACAACTTATTCAATAATCGAAGAAAAACACTCACGGTAAAAAAGCTACACGGCGTCACCTCGTGACCTGCAATTCTCGACGTTTGGAAGAAAATTGCTACAATATTATGAAAATTTCAATCACTAATGTACCTAAAACAATCCGGCCATCTTCGAGGGAAATTTGACGTTCAAAGGTTACGTCTGACACTGGTCACAGACCAAAAAAAGGGTGTATTACACCGTCTACGGCAGATCACCGGATCCATAACGTAATTGCGCCTAAATGCATTTCGAATCCAACAGGCCTTGTCTCTATTATACTATATTGGCTACATGTTTTGACGATCCGAATGGCCTAGTCGGCAGTGGCAGGGTCACGAAGCCAAGGGTCCCGGGTTCGAGTCCCGGTGGGGGCAAATATTTGTTTGATGAGAACTGATGTTTGTACCCTAGTCATGGTTGTTTATCTATCTAAGTATAATATTTTTATCTATATAAGAACGTGTATCGTTGTCTAGAACCCAAGATACTGGGAATCCTAGTTTGAGGCTAGATCAATGTTTGTAAATAGTGTCCACGGTATTATTATATTATTATTATTATGTACCCGTTTAAGTAGTAGGCACATATGCATACCATTAAACGTCTACAGTTATATCAATACCCTGCTCAACGGCTTTCAGCATTCCTGCAAGGAAAAATCATTATCAAGACTTACACAATTCACTGCATCAAGACTAGTAAGAAGACACTTACCCAGTAATTAGAAACGTTGTTGGAGACAAACAAATAGACTACCAGTTAAGGCTTCATCCTAAGAGCAACTGCGAGTTGACCCGAGTTTAATTATACTGTACTGAGTGAACAAGTTTGGAAGACAATCAGAAACTTGGCCGCGGGTCCGTTCGCAATAAAAATACATTTTTATGTCCGACTTTGTGCGACATGAAACTTTCCGGAACGTCTGTTCTGTGAGCTCAGTGTCTCCCCTTTTTATTTCTTTCGGAAATAATTATTGATATTTTTTGGGTCCTGTATCGCAGCAAAGTGGCAATGACCCAGACGAGCTAAGTTGGCACCTGCTCGAATGACATTAGTGGAAAAAACAGTGTGTACAGTACATATTACCAAATAGAAATTCGAATAGGTAAATAATCGCGCTTTCATAGGTTTCGAACTTCATCATTTCGAACAGGATCATTTTTTTATGGCCGCCTTATAACGCCCGGCTATAAAATGCAAATAGTCTGAGATTATGAGACTGACTGACAGACAATGCACAATTTTTAGTAATACGTTTTACTGTACTGTGAAGACTGTACTTTGCACAAATGTAATTCGACATAGGTGCCAACTTAGCTCGCCCGAGTAATATGTATGTTGTATGTATGTATGTTTGTTCCTGTCTTCCATAATTACTACTTAATAGCTCAACCAATGTTAATAATGATACGTAATTAGATTCGTCTTGATAGCGCAAGCGTCACTTGTACATAAAAAATCATAAAATTAAATGTCCGATTTTATGCCCTTTACATGAGTGTTTTAAGGCCTAATTATATACAGTTGCGTACAATACTTTATCTACACGCATATCATTAGTGCTCTAAAATGCGGTAGCGGTGTGGCGATGAGTTGTGCTTTCTGCGAAACTGCCTTTCGCTGAAAGACTAATTCGATTAACCAAATTTTCGGCAAACTACCTCATCTATACATTATGGTGTCGGTCAAGTGTTTACTATTTCTAAAGATCTTTTGCTGAAAGGCTAATTCAATTAAACAAATTTTCAGCAAACTACCTCATCTATACATAATGGTGTCGGTCAAGTGTTTACTATTTCTAAAGATCTGCCGCTGAAAGGCTTCTATTAACCATTCAAATTCTATTAACCAAATTTTCGACGAACCGCCTCATCTATACATAATGGTATCGGTGAAGTGTTTTCTATGTCTAAAGATCTTTCGGCGAACCGTGCTGTCGGTATAAAAATGTATCGGCTAAGCAATTTTTCGTTCCACCGATAGTCGATGAACAATGATTTCTATTTAAAATGATATCGAACAAGTGTAATTCGGGATTACGTATGGGACTCTTTGTTTTACTTTAACGCATCGATTAATCGAGTAAACTTTGTTTGCCTGTGAATTGCCATATCCGCATCGATGTGTCATGATGATGCAGGTCTTTGCCCTATGATTTCTGAGTCGATTTTAGAGCATTACGTACGTACGTAGATAGAATTAATTTAAATGCAGACGGGATCAATATTATTATTTTTTTCGTTTATTATCGATTCTACAGAGTGTCTTGTATATTTAACTTAGGTTTACTACTTAATCCACAAGGTTTTGTATTTAGTAAACAATTAATTCTACATTAGTATGTAGGTAGTTACATAAAAGTTTTAAGCGTGAAGTCGTTCGCTAGCTAAAAGGCAAAATAACAGTTCGTGTAGAATTATGGTAGTAATGATATAAGGTGTGATTTTAATTTATGGTTGATATTTTGTGGTTGATTGACGATTTAAGTTCGGGACAGAGACTGTTAAGAAGACGAGGAACGAGATATTAAATTCGGCATTTTCCGTAGTAGTTAGTAGCTCCTACCGTACCCAGTTTTTTCTTCGTGGAGCTTCTGGTGCCAATTTTGTCTTCTAGCGGTATTTGGACGGATAAGTTAAAGAATTGTTCTTTTAATAGTGCGATCTCTACTTTGGTATGTATTGGAAGTGATTTACAGTGTTAAAATAGTTACAGCTCATCATTTGGAGTCTGATTTTTGGAGGCACTATTATTTTTAGTAGGTATTTTAATTTGTAGTTGCAGTATACAGTCGAGGTATGATTTATGAGTGAGTCATAGCTGCTGAGTCCATAGGAGATTACAGAATCTGCCAGAGCATTGTACAGCATCAGTCTGATGTTAAAAGGTAGGCGATTTTTATGATGTAAATATTCGCTGTATGCACTGGTTCTATGTGATAACTCCAATTGAACTTAAGGTCCATCACCAGTCCTAGGTAGATATGCGATTTGACGACTTCGATGCTGGGACAGTTGCAAGTTTTAGTTACACTTTGATCATGCATACAATTATGGGTATGCGACATAAGTTGCCGTTCAAGTTTTCATTTTAAGTATGGTGATTTGATGTGCATGAGTTTTGTTTTATCGCAGTTAAGAACTAGGCCAGAGTCATGACACCATTCCTTGAGCTTGTCAAAGTCAGCTTGAAGTTTTCAGATTGCGGAGTACACATCATCACTGACGATGATTATGCAGGTATCATCAGCGAACTGATATGCTGAGCACATGTCAAGGCAGTCGCACATGTCATTTACATAGGTCAGAAAATGCAAGTGCCCGAGCACCGAGCCCTGGGCCGTTCCTACTGAAGCTGGCCTGTGGTCACTGAGACTATCGTCTATTTTGACACACGAAGATCTGTTTTGGAGAGAGCTTTCTCACCAAATCTAATACAGTGGCTTCCGTCTGCATTTAATTTAATTAGATATTACACTGTACTAAGTTATTATAATTTAATCATGTTTTGTGTTTTTAGTGTACCGTCATTCATTTGCTATGAGTTTGTTCTGAGATATTGTTATCGCCGCGTGAGTCAAGGCAAATGCTTTTACAAATACTTGTTCAACTATTTGTAAGCTGAAGAAGAGCGAATAAAGCCTATGACCATGTGTTGTCCACAGCTACAATTCAGAACAAAACCTAGCAAAGCGGGCGCCGCCACAAAGGCGTTCCAAGTCTACATCGGTTGACCACCAAATGCGGATAAGGGCGTCGGTCGGTATACTCTACAGATAATCCAATTACGCCGCGAGCAAGCCGCCTGCCGGCCAATTAGACACCCGAAGTGTTTGCGAGGCACTATCAGGCCTGTAAGAATGGTCTATTACTATGGATATTGCTGCCCTTGTTACCTCGTTGGTGTAATTCTCGGTGTTGTATTGCCTTTGGGACTGAGAAGATTCGGATCTGTTGGTTTTTATGTGTAGGTAAAAACTTTTTTGCATGGAGCTACGAAGTACCTTTTGTTTGCGGTAAAAACTGTCATGAAAGTTATATCGAAAATAGTGCAGCACTGGAATCACATTTTAGAAACGACAAAATCTTGAATGTTTATTGTACTGAGAGACTAATCCTAGAGACCTGTAATATGAAATAGCCAACCATGGTTGAATGAGAACATCATTGAACGAAGAAATATTTTAGGGCAAAACACTGCGGTAGCTAGGTGAAGACTAAAGGGGCCGAGTGCAGCGAAGCCCCCGAATAGTCTTCGCGTTAGTTCGACAGGTATAACACTAAAAATAACCCGTAGTACTGAATACAAATGCTTTAAAAAAGACAAGTTTTCGTGAAATTCAATTCCTTTTCTGATCATTTCATGAAATAATTGACTATATCATGAAATGGTTGGCAATTAAAATGATAAACAATAAATGAATGGTTGACTATTCCATGAAATAATCAAATTCTAAGATATAGCTATGACATACGACGACCCGAATGGCTGAGTCGGCAGTGACCCTGCCTACGAAGCCAAGGGTCCCGGGTTCGAGTCCCGGTAGGGGCAAATATTTGTTTGATGAGAACGGATGTTTATACCCTAGTCTTGTTTGTTTATCTATCTAAGTAAAATATTTATCTACATAAAGTATTTGTATCGTTGTCAGTACCCAAGATACAGGGAAGCCTAGTTTGGGGCTAGATCAATGTGTGTAAATAGTGTCCAAGGTAAACAGCTCTTCGCATCGTGGAGCGCTGGTGTTTAGAATATGACCTGGCGGTTAACCCAACAAAAACGATAATGGTCATGTTCACTAACAATAGGGCTCTTGGTAGGTATACCCTACCTAAGCTCTTTGGAACGGAACTCCAGCTAGCAACTGAGGTGAAGTACCTGGGCATAACCTTGGACAGCAAGCTCAACTGGAGTAGCCACATCGACAACAAACTAAAGAAGGCGAGTATTGCTTTCTGGCAGTGTCGGAGAATGGTGGGGAAAAAGTGGGGACTTTCTCCCAACATCATTCTTTGGCTGTACGTAACGGTGATCCGTCCTCTTGTCTGCTACGGAGCTGTGGTGTGGTGGACCAGGACCAAACTAACCACAATGGTAAGCAAACTCCAAAGCTTCCAAAGGCTGGCCTGCATGGCTATCACAGGTAGTATGAGAACTACTCCAACAGCAGCAATGGAGGCCATGCTGTGTCTTCCGCCACTCCAGCTATATATTAAGCAGGAGGCCGCGTCATCTGCGGTGAGACTCAACACCTTAGGACTTTGGAGGAAAAACAGGACCTCACACACCGCCATCCTAGGGGAAGTTTACAAAAAATTTCCCATCTCTATGGCTTGCAGTGACAGAATTCCTAAACAATTTGTTTTTGACAAAAAATACAATATACAGTTACATGAAGACCATCGGGTTGAGGGGCTCGACGTTAAAGAGCTCAGAATTTTTACCGATGGTTCAAAAACTGAAGCAGGCACTGGTTCAGGCACCTTCTCGGAGGACCTAAACATCAAGATGGCCATTCCACTGGGTGCCCATAATACTGTCTTTCAAGCTGAATGCATGGGCATCATCTCGGCCGCTAATGCCATAGCATCGAGAAAGGTAAGAGATTCCTCCATTCGAATCCTCTCGGATAGCATGGCCGTCCTACAAGCCCTAAATAGTAACACTATTAACTCAGGGCTAATCTACGAGTGTCACAAACGACTAATGGAGGTATGTCAACACAACCGCGTAATCCTTCAATGGATAAAAGGACACAGCGGATCAAGAGGTAACGATGCAGCGGATGAGTTGGCGCGTAAAGGATCTAGCTTGACAGCGTATGGTCCCGAACCTATCATCCCTCTTCCCTTCAAGATGGTACGCTCATTTCTGAGAGAGTCGACGAGGAATGATCATGCCACTCTTTGGACAAACCATGAGGAGTGCAGGCAGGCTAAGCTGGCCTTGCCGTCCCCTAGCGCTAGGCTGGCTAAGACCTTGCTTCGACTTAGTAGGCCGCGCATGCGACTGGTAACTGCAGCACTTACTGGCCATGGTTTCTTTAACAAACATCTATATGTCCTAGGTGTTACCGACAGCCCCCTTTGCAGAGCCTGCTTGGAGGCAGAAGAAACGGCTGCTCACGTCCTCATGGTGTGCACAGGAGTAGCGGACTACAGGGCTAAACACCTCGGTCAATCGAGGGACCTTCCAGGGATAGTCGGTAACGTAAAGGGCCTACTGGCGTTCCTGGAGGAGTTGGGTTGGCTCGAATGATGTCGCATTCCCACCCACACGCAAAATAGGCGCTTTCGTCGTCGAGTTGCGGAAACCAGCCCGTCTTACAATTGACATAGTGTCCAAGGTATTATTATTATTATTATATCCACGATTCGTTTAATTTGTTGTTAGTACCCCTGAGAGTCATTTATCCCTACTTTGCAACCTAGAAAACCAATTGCTTTTCAAAATTCTAGCATTTGCTGCAGTTTTCTTCGGGAATGCTACCTTTAGTTATCGTAATTAGCGTATATTTATTCTACTGCTGTGAAGTTAACTTAATTTTCTATAAATTGAGTCCAACCAGGAGCTCACTATGTCCATTGTTTGCAGAGATACAGCCAGTCAAAGATGAGCAATTTTTTGGGAAGCATAACTTATCTCAAGCATCATTTCTTGCATTTGCAAGCCACCATTCTGAGCAGGGTCTGAAGAGCGAGCACTATGCGACGGGAATAACCTTGTTCGCTAGTGGCCCATCCTCAGCCCCAAGGATTTTTTTGACCCACAACCATTATTGCACCTGTTGGTAGGTCCTTCAAAATTATATTTTGCAGCCTCTATGGCAGAGGGGAGGCAGGCAAGGTTGTCAATGGCCGTTGCAGCCAATTTTAACATTAGGGTGGTTAGCATTTAGGAATCCTATATTAAGGTTTGAAGATCCTCCGTAGAGGTTCATCAAGATCTTTTCGCCATCATTTCCTACTTCTTCCTGGTTGGAATTTGGATCAAAGAAAATGCTGGTGAGGTCTATCCAGCGGGGGTTTCCTTTGACAGAAAACTTTAGAGATGGTTTCCAATGATAGCATGCAGGAATAAAACCATTATCCCTCGTAGATCCAATATTTCTCCACCAGTGAAGGATTTTTCTGTAAAAAATAAAAATAATATATTGTCAAGCTTTTCTCACGGAGTGGCAGAGGCACAAGTGTTCCCACGTTTAGTCAGTCAGTTATGAAATACTCCATTTTGGGTGACAAGGGGCTAGCCCATCGGCGCAGCTTTGGAGATTGGAGGATTGGTTGAATTTTTTGGGTAACTTATAAAATGTATAGTCCTGACTGATTGACTCACTGACTTACTGACTGACTGATATATTAACGTACAGCCTAAGCCGCTAGTGCTAGAAACATGACACGTTGTACAGGGCTGCCTTATACAGCGTAGGATAGCAATAGGAAGAGATTTGGTGAAATTCATCCCACTAAGGGTGGGAAATAGGGGATTACAGTTTGTATGAAAATCAAAAACTAACGACACTTGACATTTTGCAGTTAGCTAGCTAGTACATAGGTATGAGACGTCAACTAAGCAAGTGATTCGATGAACTTTATATGGATACAAAAATTTACTTGACCTTTGACGGTATTATTCTGGCAGGAAGGTAGTTCACAATTTTGCAGTTTTTCAAGCACCAAGGGAGTTTCAAAACCCACAAGGTTTTCAAGGTTGTAAACTTGGGTATAAATTACTCTCAGGTATACTAAAGACATGTTCAAAAAACGGTCAAGCGCGAAAAAGATTCATTTCAATACCACATACAAACGATAAGAGCACCTGTTGTCATACACGGATTTTAAACAGCTGAATTATTAAACGAATTGTAATTCGAATTTGAATTTATAGGTAGCCGCACCAATAAATTTATAAACACTATTTTGTTATCTTACACATAGGAAAATTAAAGATACCTACCTAATCCCCATGCAAGAAACTTAAATACCATTGTGCGGTGGTACGGAACCCCTGTGAGCGAGTTCGACTCGCACTTGACCGTTCTTTGCGTATTTTTGTTTAACCAAGCAGTCCAGGTTTATAAAAAAAAAAAAAACGCAACAGCCTTTTTATTTGACATGTCACACGACACATTATAAAAATATATTGTTTTAATTTCTGATTTGGCACCCAAAATTCGATCGTTTTATATTACTATTTTACACACCTAGGAAAGATACACGAGTGATCCTATAATGGTACCGTTGGTTTGCGATGTTTGCCTTTTTTGTGTTGATATAAACTATACTATATATTCTGAAGAAGATTCCAATACATCGCGAGTAGTATAGAATTGTGCACATTACCAAACTACTTCAGCAGACACTGTCTTGTCTTTGTAGGATATCTTAAGTGCAGAGTATCGTCTCGGTGCACGCTTCGTACCCGAAAACATAGGGGCTAAGGGTACAAACCTATCGGGTACGGGCTTACTAACCGCAGTATAGGTGTTAAATAGCCGAAGGCACAAACTGCTTCTCAAGTAAAGAACAACCCTCTGGGCAGCAAAAATCATTAGACTGAAACACACACATTTATATATTTATTCAGTTATCAACTACGTGCGCCATTACAGTAAGCCAAAGAGAAGCGAACAATAAAAACTATACAAATTAGAACAATTTATCATCAGTTATAAATATCACTTGAACCACAAAATTAAATAATGAGAGGACAGCTCAATCATTCATCCATCTCGCAGAACCTGCCACACTCTCGAGCAATATATCTTCATGCTTCACCAAACAGATCATTCAGTGGAGCTGCCGCCAACGGCGCGTTGAGGCTGTGCCGCGCCCGGAGTAGCGGAAACAGTCGGCGCGCCACCATGCGGTGCGAGCCGCCTGCTAGCAGCTGGTGCCTGCGCGAGCATTACTAGTTGTCAGGGACGTATAACGCGCATACACACACTGACAAGCAATGTGCAATCACAGTCGTCTCGCAATAATTGACAAACAGCCATAAGCTATTCGGTGATACGTCTCACCTCTAGTGAGTTAAGTCTAGCAAAATAAATGAATAAAGCAGATGGATAAAGGTAAGAGTATTATCCGAATTTCCTCTTGTACAGATATCGTAGGAAAATGTTATATACCTCCTCAAGCATAAGGACGTATTAGCTTTTGTGTAGATTCCTAACAACTGCTAACAAGAGCTGGATCCTAATTTAGTTCTTACAAGGGTCGCATAAAGAAGATGGAACATACCCAGATTATTTAATCCCTTACTATTCCGTATCACAAACCCTAATCTTTTGAAGAGTTTCTTGGCCAAAGTGCTCAAGTGCTCGTGGAATGTAAGTTTAGGGTCGAGCGTAACACCGAGGTCCTTCATCAAATACACTCGGATCACCAGTTTCAGATCGTCCACACATACACATATAGTGTCATGCCTTTTTCCATAAGGAGTAGCAGAGGCACAATTGTGCCTCTGCTACTCCTTATGGAAAAAGGCTGTTTAATTTATGTCATGTATTTTTAGAGCCGAATAGATTTACACTTACCAGCCAAACTTGCTTAGATAACGTTTTTTGTGACTGTGCATTCACAAGTAAAAGTGTAATTAACTGCTTACCTCCGATCACAGTGGTCAAACAGTTTCATTCCCAATTGCTATTAAGGATAAGACTGGTCCATCATTTTATAGGCCTATTACATCCCATAGACTAGAGACATATACGAAAAACTTAGATATAAATTTGCCAGTACCGGATTTTAATGAACAGCCAAACAAAATCTACTCAAACTTCTACAAAATTATTCGGACAGAATTCAATAAAGTTTTCAAATTAAAGAAAGTCAGTGACTACAGTACAACTGTAAATCTAAATTTGATGACTGGGCAACGTTTGGAATTCGTAAAAGTAGAGTTATCTTGTATGACCTTTATGATCAAAAAACCTTTAACTTTGATCGAAAATTTCATGACTATGTTAAAAAATATTCCAAAACTTTCAAGTTGGTTTGTAGAACTGCCAAAACTTTACACATAAATAGAAAAATTCAAAATTCAAATAATAGAATGAAAACAGTTTGGCAAATAATAAACCGCGAAACTGGCAAAGTTATACCAAGGGACAATTATTTCTGCCTAAAGATAGGTGATGATGTTGTTAAATCCAACGCTGATGTTGCTCGAGCTTTTAAAACATTCTTCACCAATGTACCCGTACTCACAACAGACCGTCTAAATTCATCTCCATATGAAGCAGAGACTTTATTAAAAAATAACACTTGCGTCAGTAATGTATATTTAAAATTTCGTCATGTATATCCCCAGGACATTGTCAAAACGTTTAAATTACTTAACTTAAAAAATACGGAAGACCTGTGGGGTATATAAGTCAAAGTCATTGGTTCAGTAATTCTAGTTATAACCCCACACTTAGCTTATATATTCAATAAATGTGTTGACGATGGGGCTTTTCCAGACCTCATGAAACACAGTAAACTGATACCTCTGTTCAAGACGGGAGATAAGGGCGATCCTTCAAATTTCAGACCAATATCTGTTCTTCCAACACTAAGTAAAATATTTGAAAAGATTATACTCAATCACCACATAGATAAATTAGCTGGTAAATTAAGTTCTGCGGCTTACGCTGTTAGGAACATCAGATAAAGCACGGGTGTGGCTACATCTAGACTAGTATATTTTAGATACTTTCATAGTGTCTTGTCCTATGGTATCTTGTTGTGGGGGAAAGCAGCGGATATTCAAACTATTTTTATTTTACAGAAAAGAGCTATTCGAGCAATTTATAATTTAAAACGAACAGACTCCTTAAGAGAGCTTTTTAAAGAAATTGACATAATAACAGCAGCTAGTCAATTTATTTTCGTAAATATAATGTATGTACGCAAGAACCTTACAACATTTTCCAAACTTAGCGATAGCTGTAATGTTAACCTAAGAAATAATCACAGCCTATGTGCGCCCCGTTTTAGACTCGCGAAGGTTAGCAATTCTTTCAAGGGTCAGTGCATTCTCTACTACAATAAGATACCTCTGGAGATTTTGAAATTGCTATTTGAGCAATTTAAAAAGCATGTTAAAGCGACTTTGGCGAAAAAGGGATATCACGATGTTCAAGATTACTTAAATGACAGGACTGTATGGGGTTAATCTGGCTCAACACAGACCTTGCTGTTAATGATTTTGTAATTATTTATTCCTGCTTATTAATCATAACAATTAAATTTTCCATATTTGTATTAGTTAAGCACAACCTATTTTTAAAAGAGATCCAAAAATCAATCTGTGGGAGTTTCTACGCCCTGCTTCTCCCACAGTGGTCCAATGTAGAGAAGAGGCAAAAAATGACGTTTGCTAAGTATATGTAAATATCTACAGTAATAAAGTGCTTTGACTTTGACTTTGCCCACGTAACCAACCAGACAGTAACACAATCAATAGTGAAAGTAAAAATTTCCTTACTTAGCAAATGTAATTTTTTGCCTATTCTCTACATTGGACCACTGTGGGATAGGAAGGGCAAAGAAAATCTAACAGGTTGATTTTTAGATCAGTTTGAAAAATTGGTCGTATACAAAATCTGCAGAGGTAAGATACCTCTAGTTGTATTAGAGAATGCACTGACTCTTGAAAGAATTACTAACTTTCGCGAGTCTAAACCGTCTAATAGTCAACTAGTCTGTGATTATTTCTAAGGTGAACTTTACAACTATCGCTGAATTTGGAAAATGTTGTCAGGTTCTTGGTCATATTTTATATTTTCAAAGATATATTGACGAACTTCAGTTATTATGTCAATATGTTTAAAAGGTTCCCTTTAGAAGACTGTGTATTTTAAATTATTTATTGCTCGAAGAACTATTTTCTGTAATATAATAACAGTGGGATAATTGCTGCCATCGAGTGGCACGGTGCTTAACATGCGGGCACCAATACTTCGCTGTATGGCCATACTAATGTGCTGGGTAGATAGGTACCTACTATCTACCTACCTACCTAGGTGCCAGCTCTCAGATCACCCAACGATTCGACGAGTCATCGGGCCCCCACGGCCCGAGGGCCTCTATGCCAAAAGTAAAAAATATATAGCCCATCCTCGGGCGAAGTATTTGCGCTGTTCGAGACCCTCCACAGTGTCCGCTGCTGGGCCGGCCCTTGAAGAGTTATCTGGTAAGTGGGATGGCGCTAGCGTGACAACACGTGTTGCGTCCCACACCAGCGACTTCCCAAGCTGCCATGGAATGAGTATCATACCACACACAAACAAACAAACAGCCACCGCTGTAATGGCAGCGTGGTGTCCTTGTTTTGATTTGTTAAGTTAGATTAATTGTGACGCTTCTAATATTACCATTTTCAGTAATATCCTCAGCTATTTCCCGCTATTCCAATACTACTATACTCTCAATCTTAACCACAAGATGCGACACAGCGCTGATTCTGCCGAGTCTGTCTACGCTACACATTATACTAGTTACAGTTACTCTGCTTTCTATTACAACTATACTGATATACAACATGGCATCACGCTTTTTCTTATATTGGGTGGCAGAGGCACAGTTGTGCCCACGTTTATATAGTATTTTAATACTCTTTTTTGTGTGACAGGTGGCTAGCTCATCGCCGCAGCTCTTGAGATTTAAAGGTTTCCTCGCGATATTTCCCCTTTACTGTTAATGTCCGTATAGCTTACTTTAGTCATCTATAAAAAAATCCCTACACTTGACTTGATGACACAGCTACTTTATAGGCTTATGATCGTTTTTAGGGGTATTTAGGTTCCCACTGCAGGGAAAATGTTTCCCGAGTATGCCATGATATGAATAAAGTCCTTTTCTCAGGTTCTACCGGCCATCCTGCTAGAACCATGTCCAGCCAAGGCGGTTAGTATCTAAACTACAAAATAAATAATTCAGTAATTGTTTCAAGTTACGCCTATTCTCATTCGAGGTGGTAGAGGTTACCAGTGGAGCTAAGCTTTGTCATTATATTAAATAACACTAAACTTCAACATCGTTTATTTTAAAATGAAATCACCGGGGTATCGTACCTAGCAGAGCTCATCCACTGTCTGCTCTGCACAGTTCACTGCACCCATCTTCTTCGAAGATAACACTTGAATGCAAATATATCGAATATAGTAACAGTATAGAGCTACAAGGCAAAAATAGCTAACCTTGAAAAAAAGTTGGATATATGGATATGGATGTTGGATAACGTTTTGCGCTTATAGCATGACTACTTACTTAATGCGTTTGACGCATACGATCCGATCCATATCCCAAATCTGTATAACTTCATTTTACGCCGTTTACAAATAGGTCTTCATATATCTGCCTAGAGGTATACAATTATACAACTCTTTTAGCATTCTACCGAAAAAAAATTGCCTGTATCGATAAACCCATTCTGGCTTTACAAAACCTAAATTTTACAAGGGTCGTATAGGGCAAACAATTGAAATATCTATTCGATTTTATCACTAGTTACGATTATAAGGCCCCTTACATGATAAAATAATCATAGAGTATAATATTCGGCATCATTTTTAGGGTTTCCTACCTTAAAAGAAAAAAAGGAACCCTTCCAGTTCATTGCCCGTCTGTCCGTATGTCTGTATGTCTGTCAAGACCCTTTTTCTCAGGAGTGCGGGAAGGTATCAAGTTGAAATGAGTATCAATTATTAAAGCCTGTGGTCCCTTGAAGTTGTGAAAAGGTTTGACTTATAGGTACACGTAATGAAAAGAAACAGCCGTTTATGTCTGAATTTTTCTGAAATTTGCAAGGGAATCAAAACCTATAGGGTACTTCCCGTTGACCTAGGATCATGAAATTTGGCAAGAAGCAATGTGTCTTAGCACAAGCAAAGGAAATAACCCAAAAACCGTAAATTGATAGTTCCATTACAAAAAAAAATATACGTGATTACTGCGGAACCCTCGGTGCGCTAGTCCGACTCGTGCTTGGGCGGTTTTTTTATTAGCTCAAAAACTGTGGAAATGTGACACGTTCCTCATACGTGACTGACATTAAGGAGAAATGTTATTTAACTTCTCAAAAACCGAGGGTGGTTGGGACGGGTCGCGATTCTGAACCCTTTGCTATGAATTTAAAATATATAACGGAAAAGTGGCGTTATCTAACGCCGAAGGTTTAAGTAACATTTCAATTTCACACGCCACCTTCGGCTGAAGGATGTAAATAATAGAGTCACGTACTAATCCTCCTATCGCCACTAAGCAGATATTCCCGGCTGAATGGCGTGCGCTAATGAAGTTTACTACAACAGGCAAAACGTGCACAGAACCGATAAACTGCGACGTACTCGTGAGACAATTGTTGGGTATATGAAAGTGCGCGGATCTCTATTAATCTAAGGCTCGGATGCACAAACGATAACTCAGAGTTTAACGGACGCTCAGAGTCATACTGTCAGTGGCTCTCAACAACAAAACGTTATACGGCCTTTTGACTTTTTAGCACCCTTACCTCTGTGCCCGAACTAAAGACCCGCCTTCTGTAGGCCTATGAGATGCAATCTATAGTGTTTTTTAAGGGATGATTTATTATCAGGTTCCTCATAGGCGGTGGTATAGTGTTCCAGCATTTCGTGGCCATATAGCGAAAGCTACCATGAAATACCGCAGTTCTGGGGTGTGGAACGGATAAAGGCTACAAGTTCTGCTTCTGCTCTCCTGTCGCCACTTGATTTTAGCATGCAGATAATCCGGAGCCCCAGATTTCAGTACACCAAATAACAAGGTCGCTAGGTGCAAATTGAGACGGCCTTCTATTTTAAGAATATCGCCTTTGTTCAGATAGGGCGTTACATGAGACCGTAGTGGTATAGGGTAGCAAATGTGGGCACAGGCATTTTGGACACGTTGCAGAAGACGTAAAGATTTATTATAAAGTCATGAACCATAGACTGTTAGGCAATAATTGAGTGTTGACAGAATTAATGTCTCGCATATAATAACACGCATTTCCACACTCAGAAACTCTCGAACGCGGTATATTACCTTCAACCTGTAGAAACAGTTGCACACGAGTTCCGCTACGTGTTTTTCAAAACTCATACCGCCATCCATAGTCACACCCAGATTACGAGCCTCCGTTACACGTTCGATAGGCATTCCGTCGATCAACAAAACTGGATTTAAAAGTAACGTCTTTTGGATTTGAACTCCAGACCCTAAAATCATACATTTTGATTTCAGAGCATTCATTACAAGTGAGTTTCTCGACGACCATCTGGAAATATTATCAAGATCAAAATGTATCTTATCTATGGTCGTTTCAAATGTTTCGATATTCAGTGCATGATAGAGCTGCAGGTCATCAGCGTATATGAAAGCTGTATATGAAATTTGCAATTGGAAATTGATTTTACGATATCAGCGCTTTAGATAATAAAAGTAGAGGTCCCAATATAGATCCCTGAGGTACTCCTTTGTTCACCGGAGTGCAGTCAGAAGAAGTATCCGAGCCATCAGATCTACGAAGTACCACGCCTTGGTGCCTATTTTGAAGGTAGCTATCGAACCATTTGCCAGATTCTATGTCAAACCCGTAGTACGCGAGTTTCGAGAGTAGGAGTGAGGTCGAGAGTAGTAGTGAGGTTTACTCCACTGCATAGGAAGTTGTCTGTTGCACCTGAAAGTTTCAAGTGTTTAATTAGTGTGCAATGGCCTGTTATAAGGGCTGTTAGTATTTTATTTTACTGTGTGGCAATCTCATTAGGTAGTTAGTAAATTTGTGGTTGTAGTCCGTGGCGTAGCGGTATTCGCACATCGGAAGCGATCGTGCCGGTGGCAATATTGGCCGACACGGGCACTGGATGGGTGTCCGTTCTATGTGGCGTTTGTTTCGGACCCTTCCGTGTTTCGGATGGCACGTCAAGCACAAAATCCCAAGCCTCTGGGTGGGGACATTAATGGGCTACATTTTTCCTTTTTTTAAGAACAGTTTGGTGATTTTCTTCTCTGCTAGAACATAATTCATTTATTTGTAGTACTGTCGCTGCTTTGAGGGTCAAAGTTTGTCTCTGTGTTTAGTTATCATGTATTTAACGGAGTGACATCTCTTTTATTCTTTAGGGTTCCGTACCCGAAGGGTGCCAAACGGGACCCTATTACTAAACCTCCGCTGTCGGTCCGTCCGTCTGTCCGTCTGTCTGCCCGGGCTCTGCAGGATCAACAGAAATAGGTAGAGAGCTGAGATTTTCACAGAGGGTGTATTTCTATTGCCGCTATAACAAAAAATAAGAAAACATACGTGTTTTTAAGAATTAAAGGATTATTTGTATGGCCATTTTCTTAGCCATTTGCATTATTTGTTTATCAGTGAACCTGGACTCAACCGATGTTATTGGAAAGGATTTTTGATTGCATGTATTGAGTACTGCGCTTAGTTATTTGTCATTATCAGATTTATAATTATTCTTTTGAATTATAATAAATAATATTATGTTTTTTATCATATTTGATTTTATTTATGTAAATACGTCACTGAATTTCTATCTACTTCCGGTTTCAATGAGCAAAGAGCTTGTTAACCTAAGTACATAGGTCAATTCTTACATGCTACATACAAAAAACTCTTTTTCAGTGTTTCAAAGTACGACCTTAAATGTAGTCCTACCTAGTATATAATTAAAATTTAAAAATACGTTTTACGTTTATCCGTGTACAATGGTATGGAACCCTTCGTGTACGGGACCGACGTCCTACTCGCACTTGACTTAGTACTTCCGCTGAAAATGGCTAGAATGCCTCCTGTACAGGGGTTGCATGGAGGTGGATGAAACAGTAGGGCACATGCTACTGGCATGTCCATCCACAACAGAAACCAGGATGGACACAACAAACACCACGAGCTCCTAGAACACCCAGTCCTCCTACTCCAGCTGGTGCAGGAGTTGGGATGGCTGAAGTAGATGTGCAGGGACATGCACAAAGGCCCCGCTCAAGTGGGCCAGGTGCAGGCGCTACACCCCCTTTTAGAAGATAGAAGATAGATGGCTAGAATTCTTGCCTCTTCATTTGTCAGTTTGTCTGCCTCACAGTTTCCCTGGTCCCCTTGGTGCCCTTATACCAATCGGACTGTGATTTTGTTATTCCCATATAGCTTGTTGAACTCTTCGTGGCATTCTATTTAGGACGAGTTTATATTCTTAACGGTCTCTTTAGTGCGCTTAGTAGGGCGGCGCAGTCAATTTTAAAGGTGACTTTAATTCCTTCACCAATATGTTTTGTATGCTTTGCCCCGTGGAGGAGGCTCAGTGTTTCCACTTGAAGTACCTTTATGTTTTCTCCAAAGCTCAGGAAATGCCTGAAGTTTAACTCCGGTGAAAAAAATCCTATGCCTTTATTTCGGCTGTTTCTTGAACCGTCACTATACAGGTTATTGATTTGGTAAGTTACTCCTGATTCAAGGACCAACTAATCCAGTTAGAATTTGTTAGCGTCATAATTGTTGTCAGGTCAACGTCCGCCCTCCGTGATCCCATCGAACCAATCGTCCAGCCTATCTTCTTCTTTGTCCCGTTCTTCGCTTGCCTTCATCTCCGACTTTCGTAACCTTATTCCGAATGTGAATACTCTGTCTTGCTGTGGTTGTTTTCACTGAAGAACATTTTGGTTTTTGCTTCAGTGTCAGGTATAACCACTCCTGAAACTGGCGTAACTTTACAAAACAACACCCTAAATATTGTTATGCTTAGTTTATGATTACAATGTATTGTTATTTCCTTCTTATCAGCTGGTAGTAGTGTGGGAGCCAAAGTAGGGCATGTACCGTAAATATTGTGCTAATGTTGTGTCTTTCCATGCAAATACTCAGAATATAAACAGGCTCATTGTAATTACTAGTACAAAAAAACGGTAAGTACGAGTCGAACACGCGCAGGAAGGGTTTCGTACCACCGTACTATGGTAGGCATGGTCTGGACTGAATAGTTTGGATTGTACATAGCAAAATGTTGTTTACAAAGTTATTAGCGCGGCTACTTTCACACTCCATGTACGTAATCAGGTGCATTCATAAGTTTGTATGTGGTATTGAAGGAATTGTTGTATGGGAGCCACCTTAAATATTTATTTAATTCTGTCTTTTAGTATTTGTTGTTATATCGGCAACAGAAATACAACATCTGTGAAAATTTCAACTGTCAGACGGACGGAGGCTTATTAATAGGATCCCGTTTGGCACCCTCCGGGTACGAAACCCTAGAAAGAACAATAAATATATTTGTACTACTACTGCGCTCCTCACTCCGTTATCGCCTAGTCTTATATGTTGACTTAAAAGTAACTGCATTATATAAACCCCTTATTGTTATATTTTGAATAGAAAGTCGATTAAATAATTAGTTGCCAAATAAAATGGAATAATGATCGTTACCTACTCATAAATTCTCTCCCCACTCCATGAATTTGAATTAATTACTATGTTCCATTACATCCCCGTTTAATAAGCCTACAAGCGCCGAATTATTTCCAGTAAAAAACAGGCCGGAATCTATTCACGCCCTCAAAATGCTTGCAGGAAATCGTTATTAATTGAATTTCCAATGGGCACCCCTATTAAATTAGTCCATAAATCTCTCCCCCCATTCGCTGCATTCACGACTCTGTAAACTAATCGGTAAATTAAGCTATAATGTAATTTTAGTATCCGGTGAAAAATAAATGCACGGAAATTAAAATTTTCTGTGGTGCTTTTCACTGGGAAGAAGCGGATATTCTTATTGTACGTATATTAATAAAAAAATCGAATCGCTGGACGGATCGCACACGAAGGGTCCCGTTTGTATGGGGTCACCCTTCAATTTTGTAAAACGCCTGTGGTTCATTATTTGTTCAATTTGATGTCTGTACCACGTATCTCTGTATCACGTTTCATGAGATACAGACTGCCCGCAGACGGACAGACAGACGGAATGACGGACGGACGGACAGCGGAGGCTAGGTCCTGTTTAGTACCCTTCGGGAACAGAACTGTTGGTCAGCCTTTGAAATTTTGCAGAGTTATGAAATTTATGGGATTAAAGCAGCTTGATCAAATGTTTTTTAAGTTTCCGTACCTGAAGGTTGCCAAACGGGACCCTGTTACTAAGCCTCCGCCGTCTGTCCGTCCATCTGTCCGTCCAGTGACGGTTAGACAGTTGAAATTTGCACAGATGATGTATTTTGGTTGCCGCTATAACAACAAATACTAAAAAAAAAAAATTTTTTTTTTTAAAACCCACGACGGTTAAAACGTAGTTGAAAAAGGATAAAATAATTTTGAAACCCCCGACTCAAAGAATTAATGCTATGAACTTAATAAAAAAACCAAGAAAATCGGTCGGGGGCTGCTAACTCTATTTATGTCTATAATCAACCATATGAAAAACTTAATGGATAAGTTAGAACAATTTAAAAAGCTGTTCGCTTGATTCTCGCGGTCCCCCGACGCTTGGATAAAAATTAGATTTTTTTGTTAAACCTTAAAGATAAATAGATATCTTTATTATTTATTACGTTTTTTTCTAATTTAATGATAAATAATTTAGAATCTGTGTAATTTCAAAATTGAATTTTCTTGCTGCTATTAAATGCACTAGTTTGGCATGTTTATAGTAACTTGATTATTTGTTGGACCCGAGGCTACACGTCAAAAACAGCTGTGCTGTATTTTAACTAAATTAATTTGTTTTAATTCGTCTATTTCTGAATATAGTGTTGATTTAAGTGTTTGTTAAGTCAACTAAAGTGTGCCGGTGCTAAATGTGGTCAGAATTGTAATTGTGATAAAATAATCTATCACGGACCGAAAGACAAAGGAAATTTCAAACTGCCAACGGAAAAACCCCGGGGGAGTATTGTTTTTCATATTTGCTTATTCATATTTTACAAGTATATGACTTGAACTTAACTATATACTTATACACTACATACTGCTCAACTCTCACTATTGTGAGAAACGTCCATCCTCACACCGCAGCGTCTTTGTTTTGTCTCTTAGCACTTGACAATCTGTGGAAGTACTTTTGACGATAAAACTAGCTGTTCACTCATATTTATTACACGATACACACAAGAGCACTGATAGGTTAGACCTTGGCAATTAGTGTGAATATAGTGTAAGCTTGTAGGTAATTCTAGAGACATATTAGGTACTCACTTCACAGCTGATCAGCACAACACTTGCAAAACGACTAAAATTGTTAGATAATAAGTATAACTTTCATTAGTTCAGGACATTTATACTGTTAACCTATATTTACTTGTAATAGTTTAATTGAAACTTGTTGACTTTGACGTAGAATAGCTATATAGGGAATTAGGAACTATCATATCAGTACTACAGCTACTAACTGCAAGTCTTTATTCCTTCTGTTTTATTTTAATTTTGTTCGGAGCACCCATTCTTTTTTATTTTATTTCCAGCCTTGGCATCCAACATTACTACGCGGAAAATGCATGCAGAGCAGCGTATTTCTAAACTCCAGCAACAACTAACTGACGCAGAGGAGTTAAACCAAAGGCTATTGGAAGAGCGCAATGAAAATGACTTTGAGATAAAAAGCTTGAAAGCCAAGAACTCACAGCTTAGAGATAGTGTGTCTAATTTGCGAGAAACACACGAGGAGTCGCAAAATGAGATGCAAAGATTGGAAAAACTAGTGGAATCTTTTGACACCCTGCGCACTGACCTTGCTTCTGCTTGTGACCGCAGTAAATTCCTCCAATACCAACTCAATGAGGCAAACTTGAAGTTGACTGATATGTGCAATCCAACTATCCAACAAGAACTTGAAGTAGCCAACTCAAAAACTCAAAACTCAAAACGTTTATTCTGTAAATAGGCCACAAGGGCACTTTCACATGTCATTTCATTTCATTTTTTACAGAACATTTGGTATTATTATCATATTATCAGAAAAAAAAAAAAGTACTTAATTATTGTTTCTGAGAGATGTAAAGAGTCTCATGTCATAATAAAATAATTAAAATATAAATAACAGAGATGTATAGTCTCTTTAGTCGATAATACAATGATAATAGGAGATGTAAATGGTCCCCACAGTCAAGAGTTGTATAATTAAATTAATCTTTGGAGGTGTAAAAGGCCTCCAAGTGTCCAGTAAAAGAAACTCTGGCAGTGAGGATGCTCACAATTAATTAGAACAATTCAGTCCCAAGCATTTTTATCGTCTATGTACTCTTTAATACTGTAGTAAGCTTTAGAAATAAGCCTTTGCTTGATGTATTTCTTGAACTTATTAATTGATAGATCTGTCAAAGTGCTTGGGAGTTTATTGTAAAATCTTACACAATTACCCTTGAACGAGTTTTTTATTTTATGGAGCCGAGTAGTGGGCACTGCAAGTTTGTCCTTGTTTCTAGTATTAAAGTTATGTATATCACAGTTTCTTCGAAAGTTAACAATGTTCTTATGGACATACATAATATTCTCGTAAATATATTGACTATGGACTGTCAATATATTTACTTCTTTAAACTTATTTCTAAGAGAATCTCTATTATTCATTTTATAAATCGCACGAACAGCCCGCTTTTGCAGCACAAAAATAGTATTTATGTCAGCAGCACTGCCCCAGAGCAGAATACCGTAGGACATAATACTATGAAAATAACTAAAATAAACTAATCTGGCTGTTTTTAAATCTGTCAAGTGACGGATTTTCCTGCATGCAAAAGCTGCAGAGCTCAGTCTGTTCGATAGCTTATCAATATGTGGACCCCATTGGAGTTTGGAATCCAACGTTATACCTAGAAACACTGTGCTGGTTACCAATTCCAATTCCTCATTTTTAATTGTTATACATGTCTGATTATTTTTAACGTTAGTAGTAAGAAACTTAACACATTTAGTCTTTTTCTCATTTAATAGCAAATTATTAACATTAAACCAATTTACCACTCTTGATATGGTATTGTTCACGTGATCATCAGTAGCGTGTTGGTTTCGCTTTGTTTTAAAAATAAGTGAGGTGTCATCAGCAAACAGTACCATATCATGACAGTCCCTTCCTAGATAGGGTAAGTCGTTTATATAGATGAGGAATAGGAAGGGTCCCAATATTGAGCCCTGTGGCACGCCCAAAGAAACCAATGATCCTGGTGATCGTTCTCCGTTTACGTCTACCCTTTGTATTCTTCCGTTCAGATAAGATTTTAACAAATTCAATGACGTGTCTCTAACTCCATAATGATGTAATTTCCTGATCAATGTTTCATGACAAACGCAATCAAAAGCCTTAGATAAGTCACAAAAAATGCCTAGGGCATCTTGTGACTCTTCCCAGGCATCAAAAATACTTTCAATGAACTGAATTCCGGCATCTGTTGTTGAACGACCGCGAGTGAATCCAAACTGTTTGTTATGCATTAGCTTATTTGATTCAAAATGATGTAATAGCTGTGATAAGATTAATTTCTCAAAAATTTTACTAAAAGTTGGTAGTATTGATATAGGTCTGAAATTGGTGGGGTCTTGAGTACTACCTGCTTTGAAGAGGGGAATTATCTTACTTTGTTTCATTAAATCAGGAAATTCACCGCAGTCTATACAATTGTTGAAAATGACCGCTAGGTCAGGTGCAATTAATTCGATCAGGGATTTAACGACGTGAACAGAGAGTCCCCAAAGATCATTCGTTTTCTTAACATTTATCAATTTAAATGCCTTTACGACATCTGAACTTGTGACGTGCTTAAAATTCAAGTATGAAGCACACTCTGAGACATTATCTTTTAATATTGCAACAGCAGACAAAGGTGACGAATTTAAATACTTAGTCGTGGAAGCCGGTGCATTAGTAAAAAACGATTCAAATTCAGTTGCAACTTCTAAGCTAGAACTCGTAAGCTGTCCATTGATTTTTAGTTCGTAATCGTGACTCGCTTTTTTACTACGACCGGCCTCCTCATTAATTATTTTCCAAGTCGTTTTTATAACATCGGAACTATTCTTAATTTTACTACTCAGAAAATTACGTTTAGCTGTATGACAGTCTAATTTAAATTGTTTGGAGAACTGTTTGACTTGTTCTTTAAATTCGTCACTCATGTTGAACCGTCGTTCCTCATACAATGCATACAATGCTTGCCTGCGTTTATGCAACTCTGCAGTAGCCCACGTACTAAAGTCGTTTGAACCACTAACCACAACCGATTTTGAAGTGAATATCGCGCTGTACTGTTTCATAAAGGTTTCAAAGAATAAGTTATACATTATATTAGGAGACTGTTCAGCAGCCAAAAACGGTAGTTCCTGGGCTAAAGAGTATCTCATTCTTTCTAACCGGTCAGCAGTTATTGGCACAAACGAAATTTTCTTTTTAATGACAGGTTCTCTAATAGAATCAAATTGAAATAATTGACCTAAATGATCTGAATCCAATTCACTGATAACACTTTTACTGATTGGAATAACATCAGTAAAAATGTTGTCAATGCATGTAGCACTAGTAGCAGTCACTCTTGTTGGCTCCATAAATAAATGGCTAAGCCTAAATGATGAGAAAAGATTTATTAATCTAACGCTGAGAGTAGTTCTTTCTAACAGATTAACATTAAAGTCACCACATATAATTAATCGTTTCGTACTGTGTGATGAAATAGTTAGGACGGATTCCATTATTTTCTCGAACATTTCAAAGTCGCTCAAGGGTGGCCTATGGACACATATAACGATGAACTGTTCTAATTCCACAGCTGCAAGTTCTATAGTTCGTTCAACAGATAAGGAAACAATGTCCTTACGTTCCTTGAATTTCATTTGATTGTTTAGTATGATTAATGCCCCACCATGTATTGAATTAAGTCTGGTGAACGAACTACCAACCTGGTGATCTTTAAAGCTAAACATAATTTCATTAATAGTTAACCAGTGCTCTGTTATGCACAAAATGTCAATTTTATTACAATTTAAAAATAACTCTATTTGTAGATCTTTGCCTCTAATACATTGAATATTCTGATGAACCAGGCTTATATACTTAGCATGTGAGCTTCCCTTATTTTTAGGGTTTTCTAATATACTAGAACATATGTTGCCAGAGCCTGGGTCCTCTGTTGTCCTATGAACTAATTTAAATGCATCCTGTTATTCTGGTCTGATACCAGATTCATATTAGGCTGCTCAGTAAAAGCAGAGTTAGAAGCCAAATTTTTGGCTGTAATGTCATATAAATATAATAGTGACATAGCTATTTGTCGTTTACAATAATTTGAAAGGTAAAATCTACCTTTAGTCATAGTAAAATAATTACTAACATAATTGTTAGTGTCAATAATATCAAACTTATTATTATATGTACATAAATTGTACATAGTTATATTCATATTATGTCTATATACATTTTCATTTTGTGTCAATTGGTTGCAGTAGGGAAATGTGAACAATATAATTTTTTTCACACTAAGACCATTCAATGTTTCATAAAATTTTATTAAATTATTTTTGTTCACATCTCCCCTATTGCCCATGAAAATTATCAGTGTGGCACTGGCTGTGATAGTGCTGTCATTCAAAATTTGATTTATAATATTATCTACAGTGCTAAAAGGTGAGCAATTACTAATAACACTATGTCCCTTAGAGTATGAGTGGAGTGCTGAGCCCATGCCACTTCCAATCTCATCACAGTACATTATAATATCAGGTGTTGTGGTCATATCAGACTTGGCAGAACTATTATCAGTAACACCTTGTGTTGGTAAACTGTCACACAAGCCCGGAGAGTTGCCCGCTGTCAAACAACCACCTTTCTGCTCACAGCGACAAGTATGGTTGTTGGTCAGCGACTCAAACCGCTCACAATTATGGTTCATTTCTTGAATTAAATCATCCATAGCCAATGAGTATTCATTTATAACTTTCTCAGAGTTCAAATATGCACTGTTTAGTGATCTCAATGAATCCTCCAAGCTTTGGATTTTCAAATGTAAGTTTTGTGTGTCAGTTTCATACATCAACTTAGTACTTTCTAATTCTAATACACACATATTCAAATCATGTAATAAGTTTACATTTTTCTTGCTTACTTTTAAGTTTTTAGTACACAATTTATTATGTTTTATTAATTTCTGAGTTTTCCGTATATACCTATTTATTTTACCTAGTTTGTTATTGCTGCAACCTAATAACCTTGATGTGGGCAATGTGTCATTAGTTAAATCAATGACATCATCAAGGCTTCCAGTTGCAACAGTAACCAGCTGCGGGCTGATCCCTACGACTTCACTGTAGAGGCTCTGGGTCTGCAACGCTGCGGTGTTTTCCTTCTCCTCCTGGAGTGCATGTATTTGTTCATGGGCATCGAACAATGCTTTCTCCAGGGAATCAATCGATTTCAGGGCTTGCTCGTACTCTGCACTACATACAGTGAAGCTATCTACGGTGACCTGCAACTTGTCCCGCTCAACAATTACATCACTACATTCTTGTTCTAATACACATAATTGTTTCTTTAGCTTATCTCTACTTTCAAGTACTGATAATAGCTCTTTCTCATTTTCCTCCCTTTCACAGAGTAATTCGGTGACCATTTCCTTTGATTTTTTTAATTCTAGTAAGGTAACTTTGAGCTTGTCATTTTCCTGCTGTCGGGAGGCGACAGCAGCAGCTCTGCGGGTCATCATGGTTACAGTTGAGATAAGAATCAAGGAATTGCACACCAAAACAATGCGAAATTACTTACGTGGAATAGTAACGTTTTTCAGCGTTTGCACATCACTAATTGCTATGAAATATATTTTAAACGTTGTTATATATAATAATTTAACAATAAGGTAACAAAAAGCGCCGAAAGTGTACGGAAATAACAAATACTTTTAAATTTATAACCTGCAACGGTCACAAATTTAACATGTTTCGAGACACACTGCAAACAATAGAAATACTTAACATTACACTATAATCCTAAAATAACACTAAATTGGGCTCAGAATTACACTAAATCATATTAAAATATAAATTTTTCTAGGGACGTAGTGAAATCAGCTGTTTGCCGTTTGACAGCCAGTGTTACCCTTCAACCTAAGCACTATTGTCCAAGCCATGCGGAAAAGCAGCAGAAAAATTAAAAAATATTTTAAATTAAATAAATTCATGAAGAAAACTAGAGGTAATATAAAACTACTGAAATTAGCCTTGAAACGGCTATCAAACAGAATATTAAGAATCTCCTTGATGCAAGAGCTCCGGGGAAAAAATGTAGGTTTACAGTCGGACCTTCAACATGCCCGAGTAGAAATCCAGCATCTACATGAGCTGCTAGCAAATACACTACAATGTTATGCCAAAGAACAAAGTGAGTTAGCAGAACTCAGAGCCGCGACGTCTGAGTTAGTAAAGCTACAACGCCAGAATGCGGAATGGTGGGCATTCTAATTGAGAATGAGGAGAATGAGACTAGCAAGGACGACGAGCCCACATCACTAACTTTGGTCTCAACCCCCCTCAACGAGAGTGTTGCAGCGTCCACCGCTGCCCCAACCAAAAAACAGCGTCGCCGTCGTCGACGAGGAGGCACCTCGCAGCTCAACAGCGCGAGCACCGCGCCGCTCGCTGTCCCTGCTGAGGCGTGTGTCATGCCGCAAGCTGCCCCGAGGGCCGCGCCGTTCGCCGTTTCGTACGTTGCGACGCTCGCTGCCACGAATGCCGCGCCAACCGCCGCCACGTGCATCAAACCGCACTCCAACACGTGTGTCCCGCCACTCACCTCCACTCGTGTACCGCCAGCTACCAAAATATGTGCTCAGAGAAAAACTCTGTTGTTCTCCGACAAAGTAGGTGCAGGATTTGGGCCTCTATTACATAACCGGCTTAACCAAAAAGTAACGAACATTTGCTGTCCAAATAGTTCATTTGTAGATCTAGTGAAGATGATTAGTCGCGGTATCTATGATGAGTACAGCACTATTGTAATTATGGTAGGAAATCATTCAAATATTAGTCGGAATGATTTGAATAAAAGTGTTGAAACACTTCTAGACTTACATAGTAGGATGAAATGCAAATTTATACTATGCAATTTTCCATATGCCTGTAATTTGACAGAACTACAGAACAAATCTGTGCATAGAATGAATATTCATTTATTTAATTTAACATGTCATCACAGCGATGCTATTTTATATTTCGACATGAATAAATTTATTCATAACTTTACTCTGACACAGGATACATTGTACCTTTAATGTTCGTATGCCTGCTGTATTAATTAAACACTTTAATTGTAATAAAGTCAGTTTTTTATTTTATACTTAGTCACAATACAGATATGCACAGATGTTATGTTGGCAGAATGACACGACCGTCTAGTCTAGCTCTTACATGGGACTGATATCTTTACAAAACTGCTGACGCTGTCAAACATTGTGTCCCTAATAAATATAGAAAATTAGTAGCTACATTGTTAGCTTATAATATATCGACGCAGCTATAGTTGGTTTAACCAAGTTCAACTTGACATCAGCTTATGTTAAGAGTAATATGACATGCACCCCTATTGGGATTTCACCTGTTAATTATACTTTGCATGCAACATTGGAATCCGTTCCAAGTAATTTAAATTAGTTCATAAGACAATAGAGGAAATCTATAGCATACAAGAGCCACTAAATATGTCAAAATGTAAGCCCCAGTTAAATATTGCCCACCAAAACATCCAAGGGCTACGTGGCAAAGAACTTGTATTAGAATTATTTCTAAAAAATTCTGACATTGATATTATTTGTGTTACAGAACACTGGTTGAAGGAAAATATGATGTCTTTTAACATAAATAATTACAAAATTGTCAGTTGTTACAATAGAAAGACTGCTGATAGAGGTGGTTCTTTAATCTTAGTGAAAAATAATATTAAGGTGAAACAACTAAAAGATATTCTTGCACTTACGGTTGAAAGACAAATAGAGGTATCCTGTGTTGAGTTAGATAGCCATATTATTGTTTGTGTCTACAGGCCACCGAGGAATGAAAAAGGCCATGGCAATTTCGAAATATTTGAGAAAATTATGGAGGAAGCCCTCATTAAACTGTAATAACAGAAAAAAGTTAACTATTTGTGGCGATCTTAATGTAGATCTACTTGTAGATACAACACTGAAGCGACGATTAATAACTCTGTTCCAATCATTTAATTTATGTCATGTTTTTCTAGAGCCGACTAGAATTACACATACCAGCCAAACTTGCTTAGATAACGTTTTTTGTGACTGTGGTGCATTCACAAGTAAAAGAGTAATTAACTGCTTACCTTCCGATCACAGTGGTCAAACAGTTTCATTCCCAATTGCTATTAAGGATAAGACTAGTCCATCATTTTATAGGCCTATTACATCCCATAGACTAGAGACCTATACGAAAAACTTAGATATAAATTTGCCAGTACCGGATTTTAATGAACAGAACCCAAACAAAATCTACTCAGACTTCTTCAGCATTATTCAGACATAATTCAATAAAGTTTTCAAATTAAAGAAAGTCAGTGACTACAGTACAACTGTAAATCTAAATTTGATGACTGGGCAACGTTTGGAATTCGTAAAAGTAGAGTTATCTTGTATGACCTTTATGATCAAAAAACCTATAACTTTGATCGAAAATTTCATGACTATGTTAAAAAATATTCCAAAACTTTCAAGTTGGTTTGTAGAACTGCAAAAACTTTACACATTAACAGAAAAATTCAAAATTCAAATAATAGAATGAAAACAGTTTGGCAAATAATAAACCGCGAAACTGGCAAAGTTATACCAAGGGACAATGATTTCTGCCTAAAGATAGGTGATGATGTTGTTAAATCCAACGCTGATGTTGCTCGAGCTTCTGAAACATTCTTCACCAATGTACCCGTACTCACAACAGACCG
Organism: Argyresthia goedartella; assembly: GCA_949825045.1. Classification (NCBI taxonomy): domain Eukaryota; kingdom Metazoa; phylum Arthropoda; class Insecta; order Lepidoptera; family Argyresthiidae; genus Argyresthia; species Argyresthia goedartella. The sequence continues at coordinate 18,230,374 of OX463829.1, read as the reverse complement.
TCTAAATTCATCTCCATATGAAGCAGAGACTTTATTAAAAAATAACACTAGCGTCAGTAATGTATATTTAAAATTTCAACATGTATATCCCCAGGACATTGTCAAAACGTTTAAATTACTTAACTTAAAAAATACGGAAGACCTGTGGGATATATAAGTCAAAGTCATTGGTTCAGTAATTCTAGTTATAGCCCCACACTTAGCTTATATATTCAATAATTGTGTTGACGATGGGGCTTTTCCAGACCTCATGAAACACAGTAAACTGATACCTCTGTTCAAGACGAGAGATAAGGGCGATCCTTCAAATTTCAGACCAATATCTGTTCTTCCAACACTAAGTAAAATATTTGAAAAGATGATACTCAATCAAATGCTCTCACACTACAACCGTACAAAACAACTCCACGCTAAACAATATGGTTTCACTAGGGGTAAATCGACTACGGATGCAGGTATTACTCTTATATCTCATATTTATTCTGCATGGGAGGCCGCACAGGATGCTATCGGAGTTTTTTGCGACCTGTCGAAGGCGTTTGATTGTGTTGATCATAATACGCTATTAATTAAATTAAATCATTACGGAGTTAGAAATAAAGCGTTGGATCTACTAAGATCATACCTAAGCAATAGAATTCAAAAGGCAGAAGTTAACGGCGTAAAATATGATGGATCGGTTGTTAAAATTGGCGTTCCACAAGGTTCCATATAAGGTCTTTTCTTGTTCCTGGTATATATTAACGATCTGCCTTTCATGGTGGAGAAATTAACTGACATAGTATTATTTGCTGATGATACTTCAATGGTCTTCAAAATTGAAAGACAAAAAGCAGATTTTGATGATGTTAATGGTGTATTGTCTTTAACCTTGAATTGGTTCACAGTTAATAATTTATTGTTAAACGCTGGTAAAACCAAGTGTATCAAATTCTCACTTCCAAATGTCAGGCAAGTTGATACCAGTTTAGCGTTAGACAACAGCACGTTAGAATTAGAAAATGATATGAAGTTTCTTGCAATAACCATTGATAGCAAATTGTAGTGGGGACCCCACATAGATAAGTTGGCTGGTAAATTAAGTTCTGCGGCTTACGCTGTTAGGAACATCAGACAAAGCACGGATGTGACTACATCTAGGCTAGTATATTTTAGTTACTTTCATAGTGTGATGTCCTATGGTATCTTGTTGTGGGGGGAAAGCAGCGGATATTCAAACTATTTTTATTTTACAGAAAAGAGCTATTCGAGCAATTTATAATTTAAAACGAACAGACTCCTTAAGAGAGCTTTTTAAAGAAATTGACATACTAACAGTAGCTAGTCAATTTATTTTCGAAAATATAATGTGTGTACGCAAGAACCTTACAACATTTTCCAAACTTAGCGATAGCTGTAATGTTAACCTAAGAAATAATCACAGACTATGTGCGCCCCGTTTTAGACTCGCGAAGTTTAGCAATTCTTTCAAGGGTCAGTGCATTCTCTACTACAATAAGATAGCTCTGGAGATTTTGAAATTGCCAGTTGAGCAATTTAAAAAGCATGTTAAAGCGACTTTGTCGAAAAAGGGATATTTCAATATTCAAGATTACTTAAATGACAGGACTGTATGGGGTTAATCTGGCTCAACACAGAACTTGCTGTTAATAATTTTGTAATTATTTATTCCTGCTTATTAATCATAACAATTAAATTTTTCATATTTGTATTAGTTAAGCACAACCTATTTTTAAAAGAGATCTAAAAATCAATCTGTGGGAGTTTCGACGCCCTGCTTCTCCCACAGTGGTCCAATGTAGAGAAGAGGCAAAAAATGACGTTTGCTAAGTATATGTAAATATCTACAGTAATAAAGTACTTTGACTTTGACTTAGACTTTGACTTTGTTTATATTTAAAATAGGGGGTTTCAAAATTATTTTATCCTTTTTCTACTACGTTTTAACCGTCGTGGGTTTTTCCAATTTTTTTTATTTTGTTTTTTTATTTCAAACTTTTTAGAGAGCAAGTATAGGTATTATGTAAATTGTACTTCATATTAATATGAATAATACGTGCTATAGTTTCGGTTTTAAAAAAATATTGTTAAATTTGGTTGTATTTTTAATAGCTTTTGTTGTGTTTAATAGTTGTAGCATTATTTCTTGAATGTTTATTTTCATTTCAAATAAGTAAGTAGGTTAGGTTAGGTTAATTGGAATATCCCTTCACATTACATCGTTAGCTTAATTCACGAGTATTGATTTTTGGTTCTGATTTTTAGTTTAAAGTTTTTCGTATATCGTCTTGAATTTATTAGGTTAAGAGCACAAGTGAGGCCTCACTGTAATGTTACCAATAAAGTTCTGTCGAGTTTCTTTAATATTTAGAGCTTATATGAACTATATCACTGCAGTGCCCCCTACAAGAAAGTTCTATCGAGTTTCTTTAATATTTAGTAGCTAATATAAACAATATCACTGCAGTGCCCCCTAGTGAGTTCCTACCGTAACACCTATTTATGAACCCTCTCTAATCAACCACAAACCCATTACAAAACAAAATGAAAACTGCATCAGAATCAAACGAATAGTTTTAGTTTTGCACAAACAAATGTTTACCGCAGCGCCCTCTGGTGAGTTGTCATTGTAACACCTATCTAAGAACATGCACCAATCAAACTCGTACTCATCACTGAAAAACGGCTACAAAATCGGACTCGTAGTTGTGATTTTGCACAAATAAATATTTACTGCAGCGCCCCCTGGTGAGTTGTCACCGTAACATTTATCCAAGAACATGCACCAATCAAACCCAAACCCATCACTGAAAACCGTATCAAAATCAGACTTCAAGTTTTTGAAAAAAATGGCAACATTAGTTGGAACAAACATTCTCTCATAAAATCAATATTTAAGGGGGCTCCCACCCAACAATTTTATTTTTTTCTCGTATTTGCTTGAAATTGATAACGGCAACAGGTAGACGCTTGAAATATTCACAGAATATTAAGTTATATAATCACTTAAAAATACATAGTCGGTCCTTAAGTTCTGTCACAAGGTTTTTGATAGATAAAACTCAGCAATAAACTTTTTCTTATTCGTATTATACATGATTAAAAAGCTTATTTTATACGAATCAAATTGCAATACAATACATTTTGTACGATTATAGCAATATGACAAAAAACCTTATAACTTGAGACAATCGCGAACCCAATACACGCCGCAACTGACAAAAATACCACTTACCACAAATTTAATAAAAAAACAGTGTTCCAGATAACCAACAAGCTTTTTTTTATTTATTCTGAAACCTCGATTTTTCATATTCACATTTTACACTACGTAAAATGTGAATATGAAAATTAGTTTTACCCAGACTTAGTTATCTTATGCTTCAAAATGAGGTAACGGGTTCAGAGAGGGTTCTGACTAAAATCTCACGTAAGTTTGAAAGGTTTTAAGAGTCATGGAAAAAAGATAAAGTCAATCACGTCCGTATTTTTGATTGGTTAAAAAAGTGCAAAATCTCTGAAGAAACTAGCATTTGTGTAATATGGCTTTAAGCATTTAAATCCAATAATCGTTCTAATTTATCAGTATTTAATGAGCTATCAAACCACATATAGTATTAAATAAAAATAAACTTGGTATTATTTATTAAGGGGCAAAATATTTGTGACAGAACTTATGGACCGACTAGGTAAATATATTAATAAAAATAAAACAAATATTCAAGGGCAAAAATTTCGAAACTACCTAGGTCAGCTTACTTTTCGTGATGTACACGACAGCACTAAACCCAATGAAGCATTTAATTGTTTCCATGATGCTTTCACGCTTCTGTACTCACTATGTTTCCCGTTAAATAGAATCAAAGTGAATATAATAACTAAGAAAACAAAATGGATATCAAAAGGCATAAAACGATGTTGCAAAAGGAAAAGAAAACTACTGTGGGACTATAGATTGAATCCAAGCTCTACCAACAAACAACTATTTAAGCAGTACTCCAAACGCCTAAAGAGAGTGATAGTTTCGACACAAAAGGCGCAAAATGACTACTACATCAAAACATCGTCAAACAAAAGCCAAGCGGTTTGGAAAATTATAAACAACACAAAAAATCACATACCCAAAGAGAGTATTAATTGCATAAAAGTCAATGGAGATTTGTTAACAAACCCCACAGAAATAGCCCAAGCTTTTAATAATAATTTTATTGACCAAGTTAAACCTCTTTGTGACATTACTGCTAATAATACTAATAATAATAATCCAGCTTTGACATATAATCAATCAATGATGATGGTTTATGTCACCGTCAACCCCAGCTGACGTTTATCGACTAACACTATCGTTGAAGAACACGAATAGTACAGGAAGCGATGAAGTTTTGACAAAAGTTATAAAATATGTTGCTGATATTATCTGCCCGATGTTATCATAATAAATATCTGCATCGAACATGGTATTTTTCCGGATCGTTTGAAAACTTTTATCGTGAGACCACTCTTTAAAAAAGATAATAAGGAACATATTAATTGTTACAGACCAGTGGCTCTTATCCCCATATTTTCCAAAATAATTGAAACAGCAATATATGAAAAATTATACAAATATTTAGAACTTAATAATATACTTGCGGATGAACAGAAGGGATTTAGAAAAAATAAGAACATTAATATGGCTGTCTTCGATTTTTTACACACGATAATGAAAAACGTAGATAACGGCAAAAGAGTGTCATCGATATTTATGGACCTCACAAAGGCATTTGACTACGTCGATCATAAAATCTTAGCTCAAAAATTAAATAGTTACGGAATAAGAGGGAATATTCTTAGTCTACTAGAATCATACTTGAGTAACCGGTCACAATTGACACAAATAAACAAAATCTGCCCTAGAACAAAAACAGATCAAGTGTATTCTTCTGACGTAAAGGAAATTAAGTATGGTGTTCCACAGGGATCCGTATTAGGACCTTTACTGTTTATTATATATATAAATGACATCCCAAAAGCTATAAATCATCCAATAGTTTTATTTGCTGACGACAGCACAGTGACATTTATCGGTAATAATTTATTTAACTTAGACATATATGAAAATGACATTAATAATAATTTAACACATATAATTGAATGGCTGACAAAAAACAATCTTTTAATAAATCTGGGAAAAACTAAACTAATGAAAGATAGGCTAGGGCACGGACAGCAATATGCATTGAATATTAAATACTTGAATGAGCAAATTGAATGTACAGAGACAACAAAATTCTTAGGTCTCCATATTGATTCCAACATGTCGTGGAAGACACACATCGAACACTTGCAAAAGAAGCTAAATCAATATGCGTATGCGTTACGCTTACAAAAACTGTGAACACTGATGTTGTACTTGTCTCGTATCATGGTTTTGTAGAGTTTTCCGTGCGCTACGGTATAATCTTCTGGGGAAATGCGACGGGTAGAGAGATTATTTTTAAAGCGCAGAAGAAATGTTTGAGGGCTATGTGCAAGCTCGTCCAAACTGACAGTTGTAAACCCTACTTCAAGAGTCTCAACATTCTTACGATGCCGTCTATTTACATATACGAAACCTTGGTTTTTGTCAAAAGTAATATGCATCTTTTTCAAAATATCAAAAGCAGGCGTCACCATATGACGCTCAAAATGGAGTGCCACAAGTCAGCCTATCTTAATAAAAGTATATTTTGCGTGGCTATTAGATAATATAACAAACTCCCACAGTCTGTAAAAGAAATACAAAATATACATCCATTTAAAAAGAAAATAAAGGGTCTTCTAACAAACAAGGTTTATTACAGTGTCGATGAATACCTCAGTGATGTTTTATAAAGATGGCGACAATGTATTATTTGCCAGATGCCTAATATAGTCATATATATGTAGGTAATTAAAAATTCTACGCTAATTTTTATTGTTTATAATGTAATTAATACTTATAATGTAAATAATATTCATATGCCCTCCCATGGCAGAGCATAGAGACCCATCACTCAATGTCATTGATTAAGATCTACATATTACCTATGTTCCTGAATAAATGATTCTTTATCTTTATCTTTATCTTTAGAGGGCTCCCATACAACAAACGTGATTTTTTTGCCGTTTTAATAAATAATGGAACGGAACCCTTCGTTCGCGAGTCCGACTCGCACTTGACCGGTTTTTCTTGAGAATCTGTAGCATAGGGCTTTCTTTCTGCAACCGCGCATTTTGCAATCATGTCTGTCTCGCGATAAAATCGCTACTAAATCTTAACTTTGTAGTATCTTCCTCGTAATGTGTTAACGCGTAACTCGTTTGAGAGCGGCTTATTTTTATTTTTAGCACTCACCCATGACTGACAGGAAACGTTGAATATTGACACTGCGAGCCTCCCAACACAATGTGATACGAAAAAAAACGTCTAAAAATTTCATTAAGCTGCGACAACAAGGACACCAGTCCTTTATCCTATATGTTGACTGAGATTGATTGTCAGTCGGTATGCGTTTAAACGAGTCGCTATACGAAATAAAAGGAAATGTGGGGTACTACAACTTTTCACTTGCTGTTACGCGAAATGACACTGTATTTTGAAACCAAAAGGGTTGAATTGTTTAAAATGTTGCTTGAGCGTGCCGTGTCTATTAGATACTCAGCTGCTTGGTTCTTGCCGACATCCGTCAGGATTCGTTTTATTGAACTCTACATCGGGCATATTAACTTTGGGTGACGTGAAAGTGATGGGAAAGGCGTATTTTCCTATGTATACTTGTGTTCCCTAGTCAGGAAGTTCAATGTGAAATTAAGTCTTCAAGTTCGGTATGTGCTTCTACTTAGAGTTTTGTATGTGCTTAAAAGGTTTTTAATGACGTGGTAAATTAGGTTACATATGATAGGATAGTAGTTAGTAGTCCGCACTCGAAAATCGATCTCCGTCAAATACAACGGAACATGAACCGTCGATGTTATTGTAAATTTCTGAGACCATCATTCAATTTCAATTGCTAATTTCATGACAACATCATCCACGTCCCGCGAACACTATGCAAATCGATAAGAGAACTTCTAAACTTCTCCCTCCGCGAAGTAGAATTCTCAATTCCAAGAATCTGACTGAAGCGGAATTCATAGAATCTGACTTTAGGGATTGCCTAATTGGTGTGAAGTTTCTACGGCTAGTAGAATAGTATGTTAGAAAATAGGCATGTGTTAAAGAAGTAAGTGATTCTAGTTGAACTATTCTAGAAGAAATCGAAAGGTATAACGTGGCAACTTAAAGAAAACTCCATTATAACTGTACCATATATCTAATATCCGCACGATTTTCAATTGACTATTTACAATGTGTACTTGAACAACACAACGTATATTTAGTCTCCTGCCATTTCTATTGGGTTTAATTCACATACACGTACATGTACTATATGAATGTACGTACAGCATTATTGGCATGATATCTTCAGCGCAATACGGTTCAGGATCCAGAAGGGACTACTGCCTCTTTCCGCTCATATTTATTTGAAATGATATCATTATGCTCTTAGCTTTCTTGTAAGATAACAAGCATTGTTGAAAGTCTCTTGAGCTTCCGACCCTTTCCAACTTTGACAAGTCACCCGTGAAGATTGCTTAGATCCCCAGAGGCTGGCCCTTAAGTTGAAACAGCCTTATCTTCGAGATAGGATTAATTGCGGAAATACCGTACAGTAGACTCTGGCCAAGTTATATCTAGGCCAATATACCAGCCACTTGACGAGATTCGGGATTTTTCGATAAACCTTAGGAGTGATTTCATGTGAAAAGAGATTTCTCCTTCAGTAAATTAAAATCCTCCTTTAAATTGGCTGTATTGTTCTGCGGACACAAGAAGTAAATGCAGGAATCCCACCACCCTCCATGTTTCCCTTGGATCTCAGATAAACGAAACCTACTCTGTGCCTGGGATAGTGCCAAGCCAACAAGCAATAAATCCGAGCAGGTCAAGACATGTTTGCATACAAAAATTAAATACAAGGTAAATTTTGCAAATGAATGTTTATTAACCATGGGGTTAACATGTAACGGTGAAAATCAATATCAATATCAATGTATCTTTGATTCTATGAAATCCTTACTATTTTAACAACTGAGGTGTAGCAATAGATTTGTAGAGACGGTGAAAATGAAATAGGCCATCAGCCAGATTAATGCGTCAAACATATTCCATTGTTATGGTATTACCAGCCTTTTTAATTTATGTACACCCTGGGTGAAATATCCATAGGTACCTTGACCTTGCCAGGTTCACGAAAGATTTATTTTTATTTTTATATATTTAGCGTGGATAGTTAGTTAGTTATACTGCTGAGCAAAGGCCTCCCCTATCTTAGTCCACTCCTCCCTGTCCTGGCTCCGAAGAGTACCTATTTGGCCGAATACAGTTAATTCTATAAAACACGTGACATTGGCTAACCTAACCTAAGTTGTGAGACCGCCATTAATTTTTAATTGAGTTGAATTTCAAACTGGTATGAGGGTGGGGAGGAATAGTGAAACCCTGAGTGCAAGTTAGTGAAGTTTCATTTTAGGATAGCTTTCCCTGCCACAGAATTAAAATTAAAAGCGAATAAAACAGACATAATTCAGGGTCTTCTTACAATAAACTGAGAACGCTGATAGCAGAATTTATAGTCTGTTATATCTATTGTGTCTCGGAGTTATGTTGAGTCACGATGAAGTTCCTAATTAATGAAAAGGGACCTTGTCTGGGCGGTGATAAAAGCGTCGCTACTAAACTTGTCCTGGCGGGGTTGATTTTAAAATACAATTAATTGTTCTACATCGCATGAGCTCAAAATGAATGTTTCCCGAATGCTGAGCTAAAAATAGCACCTTCGCCGCTTGATTTTGGATTCTCAGGCGAAAACATTATATCCCTGACTCGTTCGAAAAGGCTTTGACCGAACCTCGCTGCGACCCTTGCCTTCGTCTCGTACCATAAACTTCTCGGTTCATAAATATAAGCCTTTGCGAACTCGTGGGAAATGAACTATTTCCAAGCAGCTAAATCGTTGGGAAGTACCACTTTTTCAAACTAGTCAATTTAAGTTTAAAGATTTATTTTTATTTTTAACTCCATCGTCAGCCGGTCGCAAAGAGTTTTTATTATTTCAGTAAAGCTGGAATAAAAGCTCGACGCCTTCATAGTGTGGCCAGCAGTGCAGTCATTGCGGACCAAGGCTTGTATAGTACTTTACTCAAATAATGCGAGTAATTAAATAAAACCAGCTTATTATACCTTGCAATCATTTATTTAATAAAACTGACAATTTGCCTATGTACAGTTACTAAAATTTAAGACTACAATTGTTTTGGCACACAACAAAATATTGGAAAGAAAATTGAGTGGCAAGAAGATCTCCTGCACTTTTTTTTCTGTCACACATAACCAAATTCTGAATAAAGCCTTTTTGCACTACCTTTTTTACGATTTTTGAAACAAAGCTCGACAATCATGGATATTCACAGGAAATTGCCAGTCGCTAAAACACGACAGTAATGGATTTTCATTGGAAATTGCCGGCACCTTTTCTGGCTCCTCCAGGTAGCGCGGCAATGTCGACTTTGCTCAAAGAAGGTTGTCCTCGCACACTGCGAAGAAAAACGTTGTATGATACAAGTGCGTATAATGATTTCCGACTCGTATCGACTTATTAACTTGTTCGCTTTGCTCACTCGTGAACATAAATGCCACTCGTCGGAAATCACCAACTTTTCGCACTTGTAGCATAAATAGTACATTATTAAAGAGGCTGGAAAGTGAGCAATAGATGGAGGAGTGAATTTGAGAGACGAGGCCATCTCATCATCAGAGACATTACATAGTGCTTTTCACGACTACTAAAATGAGTTGTCCAGTTTTATTTTTTTTAAATAAATTAGGTTTGGAACTCCGCCTAGCGGAGTCCGCCTTCTAACGCAATTGAGAACACAGGTCAGGCATGCTTTTACCAACGCGACAGCATGACGCGCACTATGTCGATAAAAAAGTAATACGGCATGAAGCGCCATATGTTGACATGTGACAGAAACGTAACAAACAAGCCAACATTGTTTCTTTCTGGTTTGTTCAAATAGGCTAAAAATGTTTTATCACACCTTTCATTCGGAAAAGTAAGTTTTGCTCCACGACGAGAGGGAGCAAAATGCTACTTTTCTGTTCAAGCTACCTTTTTTAATTTATTTATTGACATGTAGCATTTACGCAATGTGCCAATAGAACACAGATCTTAATGAAATAATCTATTGTAATTTCATCGTAATCGATTAAAAACGAACATGTTTCATATAACGTTGTTGAAGTTAGCATCGAAAGTTTTGATTTCAGTAAAACATAAAATTTATTGTCACAATAAATTATATGTTTTACTGAAATCAAAACTATCGATGACTGTTAATGTGATGTAATGAATATTGATATCCGATAGCATTGTAAGTTTCGATTCGATTTTTTCACATTGGTAAAAGTAGCACTGGAATATTTTAACTGTGGTGACCTTTCCCTAGTCCTTCACAATACGCCATTGTAAAAAAAAGTTTTGTTTACGTTGTTTGATTACTGTAAAAGTGGTGAAAGTATAATTCAAAGTAAAGTTATTGATTTGTTTTTAGAACATTTAATTGAAATTTTCCTCATAGTCGGTGTGAAAAGAAGTGTATGTGTCACTTAGAAGCAAAATTATTTTCATCATGGGCGTTAACGCTTGAATCCTTCGTTACGCTCAGGATTATAACTTATAATCCCACGCTACGCTCAGGATTATATCGTAGAATCCTTCCCTTCACTCTGGATTCAATGTACCACCCTCGCCGTAAATACATCATTTTTCTCCCTTGTGACATATGAAATAATTTAGACATGTTTATTATTTATGTAAACATTTATATAGCAAAATGAACTTAATAAAACATAGATATTTATGGTAATAAAGTTTATTCAAAATGACCCCCGCGATTTTGAATACAGGCCTTTATTCTGCGCGGCCAGTCGTCTATCGCAGCACGAACGAGGTCCATGTCAATATCGGCGGCTGCCTTAATCAAGGATGCCTTGAGTGACTTCAAATCAGGGTAAGGCTTTGAGCAGGCCTTTTCCTCCAAGTGTTGCCATATCTTGTAATCTAACGGACTCAAATCTGGACTGGAGGAGGGCCAGTCTTCGTGCCGGATGAAGTCGATTTCACGCGCCGCCAGCCAGTCTTGTGTGCTTTTCGCTCTATGAGCTGGCGCAGAATCTTGTTGGAATACCCAGTGCCTGTTATTAAACATGGTATGAGAAACAGGTTCCACAAGGTTCTTGAGGACTGTATTTTGATACACAACTGCATTCGTTTTTACGCCTTTCTCACAAAAATGTACCTCAGTTAAGCCCCAATAAGAGACTCCCAACGCTTTTTCACTGCTGTGTGCGTACACCTTATCATTTTGTTTGTTGTAGCTCTCTTCCACGGTGAACATTTTTTCATCCGAAAAAAGAATTTCCCTATGCTTTTTTCCCGCGTACCGCTTCAACAAAGCGCGGCATCTCTTCAGTCTCAGGTCTATTAAACGAGCGTCCAAACGATGTCCTGTTTTTCTTCGATATGCCCTAAGCCCTAAGTCTTCATTTAACACCCTTTTCACCGTGGTCCTGCTTAACCCCATCTGAAGGGCCAACAGTTTCTGCTTACGTATGGGATTTCTTTGAATTCGCGCCTTCACAGCTTTTATCACTGCTGGAGTCCTAACAGAGCGAGGGCGACCACTTCTTGACCTGTCATCTACACTAGAGTCTTCATTGTATCGTTTTATGGTACGATAAACTAATCTTTTGGTTATATTCAAAATTTTCAGTAAGTTGAAAATCTGAAATGGCGCGTAACCGCAACGATGCAACGCAATAACTGCGACACGGTCTTCTTTAAGTGTCCACTCCATATTTAAAAATGAGGAAAATTCTAAAAAGTACACATTTTTATTTTCATGAAAAATTCGAAATTCGAATTCAACTTTTTTGTGGCCAGCGTTCTAAATTCAAAAGTTTTTATTATGTGACAGAACTTATGACCTGACTATGTACTATTGTTGTACTGGTTAACTATTCATTGTTTTGTGTCCCCAATACTGACCGCTATCGCCACATTTCCGAGCAGTGGATTGAAATAGCGGTATTGGAATATTAAGCAGTAAAGATTTATAAGTATACTTCAAATTCATTATATTCTTTATCTACACACGTATCCTAAACCCTCTTTTCTGCGTTCAAAAACCGCACGTTACGATCAGCATTATGTGAAACACATAATGGTCATTATGTGTAGTTTTTCTACCTAAAATGACATTCAAATTTCGAACGCCGACGCCCACCCGCGTGCCGTCCCTAGTTTGTCTGTGAAGTTGGTACTGACATTCAAATTTCGAACGCCGACGCCCGTCTGCGTGAAGTTGGTACTAAAGAACAAGCTAAACAATTGCAGAACCACAATGCCGGTCAAACATGCGGTTCCTGAATACATCAAAGAGAGCTTATGATATGTGTGTAGATAAACTAGTGTATGTAACTCTCTCTCTCACTCTCGAGTTTTAATGCCCTCCATTATGCAGCAGTCACATAAACTACTATTATTGCACAGAAAATATGAAGGTACCGACAGTTACAAGAAATGTAATAAGCAAAGGCGAGCTTATCTCTAAGAGAGATTTTTCCAGCAAACCAAGGCATGACAGGAGAGTTTATGAAACAGGACAGCCTTAGTACGCAATAAAATGTCACCGTAAGATAGTCAAAACCGTTAGTTGATCAACTATCGACAGATAGTAAACCAGACCGACAGGGTTTACAGTTTACGTTTCTTTTGTTCTTACATGTCAACCTAACACTAAGACTATTCGGGGGCGTCGCTGCGCTCGCCCCCTCTAGTCTTCACCTAAGCTACCGCAGTGTTTGCCGAGGTATTTCGTTTGCAATTCAAGTTTAAACCAGTTTATTATTTAACGGTTTTAACCGTTAGTTTATCAACTAACGGTTTTGACAATCTTACGGTGACCTATATCCACGTACGAAAATCTCATTCAAATTATAAATAAATACTACCTAATAAATAAAATATATACCTCAACTATATGAAATACAATAGATAGCATGCACATATATGGATGAGGCCTGATATATAATATATCATACACATGTATAATATATATCATGCCTCTTCCAATACACTATGTTGGCGCAGTAGCAGCCACATAGTGAGTCACAGAAATAGGACTACCCTAGTCATATGTTAGAAGATTGTTAGGAAAATTATTCCGAATCGCTTTCACCATGAAACCGATTCGAGCTGAGCAATCTTATTTTTAGCCCGGGAAGTCAGCTGACTTGTATGGATAACTAAAAAACAAAGTTGCTCTGATCCGATCTGAAGTTGATAGAAGAAGTTGTTCAGAATGATGTCCCTAAAAACGCCATAAAATATGCTTTCTCCTTTGTTTTGCAAAGAATTCAATATTCCATTGCTCGGCAGGGGGCTAGCCCATCGTCGAAGTTTAATGGACATTTTTAGCGTGGTACCTATTTGTTGTCGATAGTTACCAAAAATGTACACGATAAAATGAAAGTTGAATATTATCACCTTTTTACTAATATTTTATTTACCACAATCAAAAGTCATCATCATCATTTGATAGCGGTTATTATTTTTCTAGTTTCTGAACATGTTTTTAGAAATAATTTTTTCGTTCAATATCACAATTTTCCATTACTTTTCTAGATAGTTCTCTTGCTTGAGAATGGATTATTGGAGTTTACCTTTTCATATATGTACTTAGCGATATAATTGTACTTAGCGAATGTTGGTTATCGTGTGTAAATAATCTACCTACTTTAGATGGATATTTAAATTACAGAACTTCACATAACTTTAACCAAAATGATGGCGTCGTTGTCTACTTAAATAGTGCTTTGAATTTTTGTGTAGAGGAATATAATTTAGAAGAAGCAAACTGTCTACTGGTTAAATCTAAATTGGATTTTGTAATAATCCCTATTTATAGACCCCCCTCATTTGAAAATATAGATAAATTCCTAAGCTCTCTACAGATACTATTGAAGAATCTGGTGTTCTTCAAGAGTATCTTCTTGGTGGGAGATATAAATATAAATATTGCGGAATTACAAAGTGATGCAACTGAATACTTGAATATGCTAATCTACATGTGTTCAGGCTTCTTAGCACCTAATGACCTCGTAGGGGCCCATCAGCTACGAGGTAGCGTAACGATCAGTTGCCAAGAAGTGTGAACGTCGGCGGTTCACCGAGCTGAAGTTAATTGGGGTCGATCTAACCTGGTCTGTGCTTCGGTCCCGTCAACCTCCTGTCTCTCTGCAAGGCCCGGGTGCACCCTAGGCTCTTCTTGGTAGACAGGTTCTTCAGCCAACCAGGTACGACTGGCGGGCCAGCTTCAATGAGCACAGTGTTCCAACACAGGTTATGTTACGTGGTAAAAACAATCGGGCACGAAAATGCGAACTTTATCTGGTTCGAGAAACAATAACACACTCAGCTATATTAACAATCCTGAGGGAAACCCGAATACATTCCAGATGGCCTGCGATTTAATTTCAATACCCTAACCAAAACGCGTTTACATTGCGAGGGCTTTCGTCTCTTAGTTGTCAAAAAACTGCCAGGTTGGCAGCTAACGTCAAATTCAAAATGGCCGTTCAGAAACCATCGATCGAATATCGATTTGGAATCGAACAATCACCCGCCCGGACAGGCACCCACCTGTCCCCTAATCTACGGGCAGCCGAGACAACGTTGCTACCGCTCGTTTTAGAACCGAGCCTCCTACTAGAACCTCTGCAGACCGGGGGGTCCCGTCCTTGCCAGGGAACAAGTTAACAATGCGCCCCCTGCGCCAACGTAGTGGCGGTAGGTTAGCATCCTTAACCAGAACGAGGTCACCAACACTAGGGGGGCTAGTTTTGTCAGTCCACTTAAGGCGCTATTGTAAGATATGCAGATACTCGAGCGACCAACGCTTCCAGAAATTCTGAGTAAACTGCTGCAACATCTGATACCTTGACAACCGATACAATTGAACCGAACAACCGATACAATTGAACCGAACAAACCTATCTGAGCCGATTAAATCGGCTCAGATAGGTTTTGACAAAATCAATGATTGGCTTAGAAATAATCTGCTGACGCTAAATTCTGACAAAACCAAATATCTAGCATTTAGTATACGTAATACAAAAGTGTCATTTGAGTCTAGGGATATAAAAGTGCATATGGATTGTCAGTCTAACTCGCAGCACCTACAAAATGTGACAAACTATTGCGACTGCTCAAAACTTGAAAGGGTTTCACACATCAAATATCTAGGTATTATTATAGATGATCACCTCTCTTTTAAGCTACACATTAAACTGCAAACCCAACGCATTCGTAGACTGATCGCATTGTTTAAAAACATAAGACATATAGCTAGCACGCCTATAATAAAGATGTTGTATATCTTCCTGTGCCAGTCTTTACTGACATACTGTATAACTACATGGGGTGGAGCGAGTAAATCTATATTACTGCCACTAGAAAGGGCCCAAAGAGCTGTGCTGAAGGTGAGCTACTCCCTACCATACCTCTATCCAACGACACAACTATACCAAGATTGTCAGGCGCTCACCGTTAGGCAGCTTTTCATTTCCCAAGCCATTTCCCAAAAGCATAAGGAGCTGAATTTAATGACTAAATTAAATCTAGATGGAATCCGTCGTAAGGATTTGGTTTTTGAAACTGTAAGGTTAAAAACATTTTTTGCTAATAGGTTTATGTGCTTTCTTGGTCCCCATTTATACAATAAAATAAGTAAAGCATTAGAAATGTATACGAAAAATAGGTATGAATTAAAACATGCACTTAGAAGTGGCTGATGTTACTTGACTACGATCAAACCGAAGAACTTTTGAACGTGGTCGGGTAACATCAACATTACTTTATATAACACCTAAACCACAAATAAGCAAACACACATAGACCCTCACACACCACACATAAATACACACACACATCATATATACACTCACACACTCCCTAAACACACACAAATACACCCTCGCACTTACATACATACACGCTCACACACACACACACACATACACACACGCACACACACACGCTTACATATGCACATGTGCACACATCTAGATGCAACGATACATCCACACTACTCACTTATACCAATGTATTCCAGAAGTATAATTTATAGTTATAACTTTTTCTTTTTGATGATCCTTTAGTCTCTTTTTATTAGTTTATTGTTGTTATTTAAGAGTAATTATCTTGGTTACTAACAGTTATGTGTATGTACACCAATTCAATATTTTGTCAACAATAGTACAGAAGCTGTTGCCTATCTTACAGGTCTTAAGCCTAGTTTAGGTAACAGTAACAAACATATAATGTAAAACCTAAATTGATAAATAAATTATTCTTATTCTTATTCTTATTCTTAATTTCACTCCCTCGAAGGGGTGCTCGGGCAACGCGTTAAGTGGCTGTCCTATCAAGAAATGGCCTGGGGTCAGAGCCTCCAGGTCATTTGGATCCGAGCTCAGCGGACACAACGGTCGCGAATTGAGAACGGCCTCGATCTTACAAAACAATGTCGCGAGCTCCTCAAAAGTCAGCGCGGTCTGACCTACTATACGCCCCAAGTGCGTCTTAGCTGACTTAACTACGGCCTCAAAAATCCCACCCCACTGGGGGCAAATCGGTGGGCTGAAGGTCCACTGTATACCCCGACGGGAGAGGGCCGTTCCAATATCCACTTTATTTACATTCAAAAAGTTGACTATCTCTCGTAAGTATCGTTCCGCACCAATGTAGTTAGTGCCGTTATCAGAGCGGATCAAAGTTGGAAGTCCCCTTCGAGAAACAAACCTATCCAAACAAGCAATGAAAGCCTCTGTCGAGAGATCAGCAACGAGCTCGAGATGTACCGCCTTGGTGGATAAACAAACAAACACACATAGGTACGCCTTGTATTGCCTAGCGGTACGCAATCGTGAACTCTTCACCATAAACGGTCCTGCAAAATCCGTACCAACACCTGAAAACGGTCTGACCTCATTCACACGATCAGGGGGCAAGTCCCCCATGAGAGGTTGCATCGTGGCAGCCTTAAGTCGATAACAAGGCATGCACCGAAACACGATGTTCCGTATGACACGGCGGGCAGATAAGATCCAAAACTCCCGCTGGAGCGTGGCCAACAACGCGTTACAGCCGGCATGCGCGTTTTTAATATGACGATCAGTCACCAGCAATTCAACTAACTGTCCCCCCTTGGGGAGCAGAAGTGGGTGACGAGCCGAATATGACAGATTCGCATTGCGCAATCTTCCTCCTACCCGAAGTAACCCGGTCGAATCAACAAAGGGGTTGAGACGCGCGACGGCTCCCTTCAATTTCGAACGTCCACTTCGTATAATCTCCAATTCTGCCCCAAACTTCGAGGACTGTACCAACCGGACCAAATTCAATAGCGACTCGTTTCGCTCTGCCGGAGTCAGAATAGGGTTCAACGTTCGCTGATCGCGAGGAGTACGACAATTTCGAGCGAATCTCCTAATCTAAGTGGACACGTTTATCAACTTGTCAAGTGAGCTATACCGGTCCAGCAGAAACCCGGCGTCAGGGTCCTCAGCCTTCTGGGTAACATGCACGGCCGCTCTGGGGCCATGATCCGAAGATACTACTACATGGCTGTGGGGCCAGTCCGATTCTCTCTTGGCAAGCCAGGGTGGTCCCCACCACAAATGGTGTCTAACGAGTTCAGGAGCCCGACATCCCCTGGATGCACAATCAGACGGGTTCAATTCTCCTGGTACATGTCTCCAGGTCAGTGGGACCTCAGACGACACAATCTGGTAGACACGGTTCGCAACAAAAACCTCTAAGTTATGGACCGAAGCCTTCAGCCAGCACAAAACAATCTGGCTGTCCGTCCAAGCGTACACCGTATCCTCCAAAACCACTGACCCACGCAACACTGTTAGAGTGTGATTCAAAAGTTTGGTCAAAAGAGCAGCCCCGGACAGTTCCAGTTTTGGAATCGTCATCCTTGTCCGAATAGGCGCTACCTTGCTTTTTGCCAAAACCAAACGCACGTCGACCTCCCCGGTGGAGGTGACGGCTCGCAAATAAACCGCTGCCGCAAAACCTCGTTCAGAGGCATCACAAAACCCGTGAAGGGTTGCCCTGTAATCCCCAGCAGGGACCAATTTCCTCGGCAGCGATACATTATTTATGTCCGATAGCGAGGTGAACATTCGCGTCCAATCAGTCAACAAATCACCTGAGAGGTGGGTGTCCCAGGTCAACTGAGCCGCCCATAGCCTTTGCATAAAACATTTGAGAGCAAAGGTGACTGGAGAAATCCATCCATTCGGGTCGAACGTTCTCGCAATCGTTGACAGTACTGACCGCTTCATTCAGGCCTTCGGTGTTTCTAAAACCACCCGATAGGTAAACTCATCATGGACGGGCCGGTACTGAATTCCAAGTACTGACAACATGTTAGGGTTGTCAGGATTCTCAAAAACGTGCGGGTCTTGTTGAAACTCATCTGGGAGACCAGCCATCAACTCAGGGGAGTTGGACATCCACTTACGTAGTTCATAGCCGCCTCGTTCCAGCAATTGAATGAGCTCGTCACGTCGGTCCAGAGCTTCCTCTACACTGGCTGCCCCTGTGCAGACGTCATCGACGTACAAATCTTGCTCCAGGATAGCGGCGGCTCTAGGATAGCTCACACGGTCACGCGACGCCAACTCCCGCAGGGTACGCATCGCCAGATACGGGCTAGACCGTAACCCATACGTGTTCGTGTTTAACTCATAGACCTTGACTGGCTCGGCCGTGGACTCACGCCAAAGTATCAACTGATACCTTCTGTCAGCCGGATGAATTACCGTTTGCCTAAACATCATCCGAATGTCTGCGACAAATACAATCTGGTGCCTCCGAAAGCTCGTGAGAATATCCGAAATATCACGACTCAACTTGGGTCCCGAATGTAGACACTGATTCAGGGACATCCCGTTCGAGGTAGGTGCTGACCCATCAAAAACAACTCGAATCTTGCCGGTAGGGGTTCGTAGGACGGCATGGTGTGGAAGGAAACAATGATCCTCAGATCTCCAGTCCACACCCGATACCGACATGTGTCCTAACGACTCATACTCCCTCATGAAATCAACATATTTTTGTTTAAATACGGCGTCCCTTGTCATCCTACGCTCCATCGACATCAATCTCGTCTCAGCCATCTTCCTAGATTCTCCTAGTGGCGGTCGATCGGCCCTGAAAGGCAGTCGAGTTACAAAACGACCGGAACGAAGGCGACCAGTACTATTCTGGTAAAACAACTCGCACTCTTCTTCGTCTGCGTCGACTCGACGAACGGTGGGAGGTTCCTCTATCTCCCAGAAACGTTGGATAACGTCTGACAACGCTGAGCCAATAAGTATGCCATCTGACTCGGCAGGCCTAACCATTGGCAATGCCGGACCCATGATCACGTGACCAAACTTAGTATCCACAGCAATCAACCCGTCCGGCCCAACCATTTTGCTAAATCATTCGATACAATGCAGCCCTGAGCTCCAGAATCTAATAGGGCGCGAACGTATGTTGGGTTGCCCGCCAAATCCCAAACAAGCACAGAGGCGATCGGTAACACCACCGTCTCCGGTTGGGAGGCAACAAATGGTTGGGCCGCAAATTCCTAGCGAGGACCCCCGGGGCCCCACTGTGCCTGTAACCGATCAGGTATGCAGCTATACGCCAGAGGGTCCCATTGTACAAATGGCCCACGCGCCGGTTCCATTGCCACCCTACGATTCCCCGTAAAGGGGGGTGGGCGTGAATTCAACCGGGGCCGCTCCATGAGCGGGGGGGACATCACATGTGACCGACGAGGACGAGGCGACGAGCGGGGCGACAACTGAGGCGGCGTCCGAACCGCACCCGCATAGCTCGAAGGTGTCCCATGCCACCCGCCCGTTACGGCCTGCTCAACACACCCAATGTCCCGCTGGGTCGGATGCTGAGTCGCAACCGAAAACTCAGGGCCCCCCATGTAATGGTCCTGAGTGCGGCCCTGCACCCTAGTACTGCCCTGTGCACGTGGGGACGTTGGCCCCTGAGTTGCGCTCCGAGTCGCAAACGAATCCTCAGGGCCCCATGCCGTGTCACCCTGGGTACGGCCCTGTGGAGGCTGTTGGCCGGACCGGTTCATGCACAACAGATTGTTGTGGGGCCCACCACAATATCCACACATTTGTGTGCGCGTGCAGTCCCTAGCCATGTGTGGCCCGAGGCACAGGAAACACCAGCTCCGCTGCTTGGCCATCCGGCGCCGTCCCTGAACCCTAAGTTCCCCGAACTTATTGCAATTGGCCACAGCATGGCCAATCTGCCTACAACATGGGCAGGTCTCACCATGTGGGGTCAATTCACTCACAGTCCCATACGACTGCCGGTTGGTGCGGTCCTTCCTCGTCGGAGGGCCCCTACTCACAGCGCTCCCGGCAGCTCTCTGTGGCTCCGAAGGATGGGTGACCGTCAACCCCAAATTCTCTGCCCGTCGAGCCTCCTCTTCCAAGAATCCGACCAAGTCGGAGAAGGCGGGCAGGTCCTCGGCCGACCTCTCGTGAGACTGTTCGAAACGAGTCTGCACGTCAGCGGGTAGGCGGGAAAGTACAATGTACAACAGTAGGTACGACCATTCACCATCCGGAAGTCCAAGATTCTCTAGAGCCTTGGTGACGGACAACAATGGGTTCAAAACCTCCGTCTGTATGGCCCCGACCTTGTTCACAACCGGGATACTAAACAAACGGTTCAGTTGGGCATCGGCCAACCTCTGTTTGTTATGGTAACGTCTGACCAACAATTGCCTGGCCGTTTCATAGTTACCCTCCGTAACTGTCAACTGAGCGACCAGCTCCCTAGGCTCACCCCTCAATGCCGCCACCAGCTGAGCCATCTTGACAGACTTGGTAATGTCCGATCGCATGTGCACCAAACTGTCGAACAGATTGATGAAGCTCATCCATTCACCGGACACGCCGTCAAAAGTAGGCATAGTTATGGCTGGTAACCTTGACCCCGATCCCTGAAGCGGCAGAGGTGCTTCAATGTCACCACCATGGCTGGACTCGCGCTGTCTACGTATGTCCGCAGCCTTCTGCGTGATAGCAGCTGCCATCTCCCTACATTGGTCGACATCCCCTATCAACCGTGACAGCCTGTCAGGTGCGCAACCATCAACTGATTCCGCCTGCGCGGACAATTCGAGCACCCTATTGTAACGTTCCTTAACGTCCATAGACCGCTCCAATACCACATCATGCCTATCTAAACGGTCTATCAGACCGTGTGCGGAGGAAAACCATCTGAGTTCCTTAGAAACACCCTTCTGGATTTCAGATAACGACATGATCGGAACGATACTTACTCACAATTTGCAGTAACTCAATTTTATTGGACCCTCCAGTCTACAACCCAAACTAGGGAACCCTAAACCACAACTTAAACAATGTTGTTTTCCTTAAACAATAGGAACCGAGTTTTATATCTATATAAATTCTGTAAATACAATTTAGTTTCCCTTTATCATTATAACACACACAGATAGTCAATATTAGTTCAAGTTATAAATTGCTATAAACTGAAAACCAAAACATTCATTCAATAGCATTACTAGACCACTAATAGATTGACTAACTGGTAATTCAATGCAATTTTCAATTCAATATCTGTCTATCTACTACCAGCAATAGACCTATAGCTTACAATACTACCAATCTATGTGGATATAGGAACAACAACCAAGTTACCTAATAACCGCCTATACCTACAGATTGATAGTCCCAAATCGTGCCTTCCTGGAGCCCTTGACGGCTGCAAATCTCAGGAAACCACGCTCTGCTACCAAAGTGTTCAGGCTTCTCAGCACCTAATGACCTCGTAGGGGCCCATCAGCTACGAGGTAGCGTAACGATCAGTTGCCAAGAAGTGTGAACGTCGGCGGTTCACCGAGCTGAAGTTAATTGGGGTCGATCTAACCTGGTCTGTGCCTCGGTCCCGTCAACCTCCTGTCTCTCTGCAAGGCCCGGGTGCACCCTAGGCTCTTCTTGGTAGACAGGTTCTTCAGCCAACCAGGTATGACTGGCGGGCCAGCTTCAATGAGCACAGTGTTCCAACACAGGTTATGTTACGTGGTAAAAACAATCAGGCACGAAAATGCGAACTTTATCTGGTTCGAGAAACAATAACACACTCAGCTATATTAACAATCCTGAGGGAAACCCGAATACATTCCAGATGGCCTGCGATTTAATTTCAATACCCTAACCAAAACGCGTTTACATTGCGAGGGCTTTCGTCTCTTAGTTGTCAAAAAACTGCCAGGTTGGCAGCTAACGTCAAATTCAAAATGGCCGTTCAGAAACCATCGATCGAATATCGATTTGGAATCGAACAACATGGGTCTAACACCAACATACTATACGCCAACGCGTGGAAAAAGCTGCCTAGACCACGCAATCATTAAACAAAACAAACAACAATAACATTTAAGTTGCAAACAGCCATAACAGATCATGAATCCGTTCTACTTTGTCTACATACTAGGGGCTACAACTTCTTTAATAAAACCAAAACATTCACTAAACTAAACTTTGAAAACCTTGTGAATGACTACAAACAAATGGATTTTAATAAAATACTAACGATAAGCGACATAAACTATGCCACAAATATGTTTTTATAGTTTCTGAACACTATTATTTTAAAAAATACTATCACCATTAAGTTACCTAGAAACAAAATAACATTTAAACCGTGGATTACTGTTGGTTTGCTAAGGTGTATCAAAGACCGAGACAGAATGCACACTAAGCTTAAAAAAGACGCTAACAACTGTATACTTATTACTACATACAAGCGGTACCGAAACGATTTAAAAGAGATTACTAGAAAAGCAAAACTTGCCTATGAACAAAAAGAATTAACTAATGCAAAAGGAAATAATAAAATGTTAAGGAACACAATCAAAACTATTACAAATCTAAATAAAAATAAAAACCCTCCTCAGGAACTGTTAGGAATACACGACACAGGAGAAAAATCTGTCGATGCTGTTAACAATTTCTTCGCTGGTGTTGGCATAAAACTAGCAAACCAAATTCACCCAAATGTTCCAGCATTACAAACCGAAAAAAAATCCACAGCAAGTGACTCACTGGCTTCAATACAGACTGATAGCAAAGAATTAGAAAAAATAATTATGAGGCTCAAATCAAGTTTTTCTGCAGGACATGATGGTATCTCATCCCAAGTCCTGAAGACTGTGAAGGACTACATAGTACCTACTTTAACTAATATTTACAATCGATGTATGGAAAGTGGAGATTTTCCTAAAACTTTTAAAAAAGCTATTGTACTTCCTATACACAAAGGCGGAAAGAGAGATTGTATAAATAATTATAGACCTATCTCTATTCTTCCAACCCTTTCTAAAATAAATGAAAAAATATTTAAACAAAGATTACTTAGATATCTTGAAACACAAAATCTTTTATCTGAAAACCAATATGGTTTTAGAAATGGAAGGTCGACAAATGATGCGATCTTTGACTATACAACCTATTTAACTAAAATGTTGGATAGTAAAAAGAAATGTTTCACTATATTTCTCGACTTAGCAAAGGCTTTTGATACAGTCTGTTTTCCAAAGCTTTATGATAAGCTCGAAAAAATGGGTAAAATGTGATCAACTAAACCTTATAAAAAATACATGTCTGGTCGTACTCAGTGTGTAAAGATAAATGACTTTGTTAGTGCAGAATGTCCAATAACTTACGGAGTGCCACAGGGCAGTGTTCTTGGCCCATCCCTATTCCTCTGTTACATAAATGATTTATGTAATATGAAACTAGAAAACCGATAGAATGCCGATGATACAACCCTAACATTTGTAGCAGATACTTGGGAGGAAGTCCACATATTAGCCCAAAAAGGTTTTGATAAAGTGTGCCACTGGTTAGCTGCAAATTCATTAACTTTAAATGCAGATAAAACAAAATATATACAATTTTCGTTGAAAAATATCACCAATAAGGACATTTATAAGGAATACAAGATATATGCTCACTCATGTTTCTCTAAAGATTGTACATGCCCTGTTATAGCTCAAACAAATAGTATTAAATATTTAGGTGTCATAATTGACAGAAACCTAAATTTCGTTGAACATATAAAGTACTTAACAATCAAGGTCAGAAAATTGACATATGTTTTTAAGCATCTACGCCACATTGCTGATAAAAAGCTTCTTAAAAATATATATACTTCCCTATGTGAGTCTGTGCTCTCTTACTGTATATCATCGTGGGGGGGGAGCAAGTAAGACACACATGATTCAGCTAGAGAGAGCACAGAGATTAATTTTAAAAATCATTTTCGAAAAGCCACGACTGTTTCCTACAGAAACACTTTACAAAGATACTAAAATCTTAACAGTTCGACAACTGTTTGAATTAAAGTCACTGCTACGACAACATACAACCCTTGTTTACCAAAAGGAACATATCAGGGCTAACACCCGAAGAGATCACATGGTGTGTCAACCAATCTCCACAAGAACAGCTCTAGCACAGAGATTCTCTCCCTGTGTATCAACCAGACTGTACAATAAAGCAAACAAGCTGCTCAATATATATAACAACTCCAAATTTGAATGTAAAAAGGTACTTACAGGTTGGCTGCTATCCCTCAATTATGAGGAAACGGAGAAGCTTATGTTATAATAATGAAATGTTTATATCGTCCGTCACCTATTTTATTTCTATTTTCTACTTTTCACCAAAATATAGCAGTGTATTATAGATACTCATACATAAATATATACCCTCTAACATAAAAACAGACATGCATGCACCCACACACACATACACACACACACACACACACACACACACACACACACACACACACACACACACACACATGCACACATGTTATCACTACACGCACAATTTCTCACGCGCACTCATATCCGCAAATATCAAAACGTAAATGTAAAAATGTATATTTAATATCTTCTAAATATACACAGTCAGGTCATAAGTTCTGTCACACAATAAAAACTTTTGAATTTAGAACGCTGGCCTCAAAAAAGTTTATTGAGTTGGAATTTCGAATTTTTCATGAAAATAAAAATGTGTACTTTTTAGAATTTTCCTCATTTTTAAATATGGAGTGGACACTTAAAGAAGACCGTGTCGCAGTTATTGCGTTGCATCGTTGCGGTAACGCGCCAATTCAGATTTTCGACTTACTGAAAAATTTGAATATAACCAAAAGATTCGTTTATCGTACCATAAACCGATACAATGAAGACTCTAGTGTAGATGACAGGTCAAGAAGTGGTCGCCCTCGCTCTGTTAGGACTCCAGCAGTGATAAAAGCTATGAAGGCGCGAATTCAAAGAAATCCCATACGTAAGCAGAAACTGTTGGACCTTCAGATGGGGTTAAGCAGGACCACGGTGAAAAGGGTGTTAAATAAAGACTTAGGGCTTAAGGCATATCGAAGAAAAACAGGACATCGTTTGGACGCTCGTTTAATGGACCTGAGACTGAAGAGATGCCGCGCTTTGTTGAAGCGGTACGCGGGAAAAAATATCGGGAAATTCTTTTTTCGGATGAAAAAATTTTCATTGTGGAAGAGAGCTACAACAAACAAAATGATAAGGTGTACGCACACAGCAGTGAAGAAGCGAGCAACCGTATTCCGCGTGTCCAACGAGGTCATTTTCCATCCTCGCTCATGGTTTGGTTGGGAGTCTCTTATTGGGGCTTAAATGAGGTACATTTTTGTGAGAAAGGCGTAAAAACGAATGCAGTGTGTATCAAAATACAGTCCTCAAGAACCTTGTGGAACCTGTTTCTCATACCATGTTTAATAACAGGCACTGGGTATTCCAACAAGATTCTGCGCCAGCTCATAGAGCGAAAAGCACACAAGACTGGCTGGCGGCGCGTGAAATCGACTTCATCCGGCACGAAGACTGGCCCTCCTCCAGTCCAGATTTGAGTCCGTTAGATTACAAGATATGGCAACACTTGGAGGAAAAGGCCTGCTCAAAGCCTCATCCTGATTTGGAGTCACTCAAGGCATCCTTGATTAAGGCAGCCGCCGATATTGACATGGACCTCGTTCGTGCTGCGATAGACGACTGGCCGCGCAGAATAAAGGCCTGTATTCAAAATCGCGGGGGTCATTTTGAATAAACTTTATAACCATAAGAATCTATGTTTTATTAAGTTCATTTTGCTTTATAAATGTTTACATAAATAATAAACATGTCTAAATTATTTCACATTGCACATGTGACAGAACTTATGACCTGACTATGTATGTACCTTCCCACACTTTGTATATTCACGTTCACCAAAACGTAGTTGCAAATATGTACACATTGTTAAAAAAAAAAAACTCTGTATCTTGAGAGGTGGAGGCCAGGGGATCCATGGCACGGGGTTTTACCTATTTTGGACTCCTGTCTCCCACTGCATCTTAGACTGCATGATTACTTATATTAAATATGTATTGTGTTCTTGGGAGAAAATAAATAAATTTTTCATTTTTTTTTTCATTCATTCATATATATATAAGCGAAGAGACATCCGATGCCATTTTAAAACACAAATGCAAGTGCAAGCTTCAACTCGAGCAAGATCGAAATTGATAAACAGGGTCGATGCGGACTTGCGCAGTACTATGACAAAGGTGACGCAGAGCCTTTGCGCATGTGCGGGAGGTGTGCGGGTCTTCACCCGTGCCGCGCTTTCCCCTCTGGCCATCAATCCTGACTTGGTTGAGACATATGTTGGAAGCACTGCCATCCGGGTAGTGAAAGGACAGCCCGTTTCATAAAGGGCCTCTATGTAGGGCTTAGTACTTCATTATTGCCGTCCAAACTACGGGATCAAGGGCTCATGTCAACAACGCTGTGACCGTTACGAAATATGATGTGATATGGGCTAGTATTAATGTTGTGAATTATTGATGCTTGTCATTCCATCAGCCTTTTGTAAGGCCTTTATTCGCATTGAATAGATTGGAGTTAACAGAGAAGACGATCGTATCTGTCAGTTAGTTTATCGTTATCGTTAGTTTATCAACTATCGATAGATAGTAAACTGTAGCGTACTGCCTACTATATGACGCGTAAGTTGATAAACTAACGGTTAAAACCTTTAAATATTAAACTGGTTTAAACTTGTATTGCAAACGAAATACCAGGGCAAACACTGCTTTAACTTAGGTGAAGACCAGAGGGGGCGAGCACAGCGAAGCCCCAGAATAGTCTTCAAATTAAGTTGACATGTAAGAACAAAAGAGGCGTTAATTCTAAACCCTGTCGGTCTGGTTTACTTTCTCTCGATAGTTGATCAACTAACGCGTTACTTTATCAACGAACGCTTATGACTATCTTACGGTAAAATATCCAAAGAATTAAGCAATTACTTTGGTATAATATGTGAGATAAACACATACTTTTTAATTAGAGACTATTAAAAATAACGTCCCATTAAAGAAGAACTTGCTTTGCCTTAATGGTTATATTGCAAAGCAAAGAGAATCGTTTCGGAATCAAAATGATTTACTTTCTGGAAGAGTGTTGCAAAAAATTAATTCACCATGCTCGCCTGCTTCCGCAGACTGTGATACATCATTAGTTCATCGTCCCTCCCTAATTTTCATCGTTTAGCAAAATACATTTCGTCGGCGCGCGGGAACGAAGAAATTTGCATGGCTGATTGCTGGCCGCTGCTCAATCAAGAGTATTTAACGAAATTAACTAATTGAGTGAACCATCGTCGTGGGCCAACTTGGGGATAAATTGAGAGAACTAACAACGGAAAACCGTGAGGTTTGATGAGGCGCGCTTGATGGTTGACGGCTCCCGAGCGTAAAGAAGAGAAGCGGGAGAAAACCGCTTTTATTATGCTTATTTACAAGGTTCTCCGTTTAATTTTTGTTGTGGTTATAATATGAATACCTAGTAAACTTTTATTTTTAATTAAATTAATGATTGAACTTAAAAACCTATATTATATATATATATATATATATATATATATATATATATATATATATATATATATATATTATACCCTTTAGTAAGACTCCAGATTTCGCTATCAATACGGTATTTGATTTCTAGTCAAAAAATATACTTTTTAAGAACTGTCAAAACGGTAATTTTGTTAACGACTTCTATGTAATACCAGCATGTGACGTCAAATAGTCAAATGCTGTCTTTTTAACACAACTATAAAATACAATTACTGGAAATATACAATTCTAAAATTATCAAACGTTTTGGTTAAAATAGGTTCAGCTTGAGACGCTTTTCTAGATTTGTTGGACTACCTTGTCAAATACCGTAATATTCCTCCTTGGTTTTCTAATGTGCTCTAACTTATTTCGCTTTCATTATATTCTTCTTAGCGTTAAGTACATTAAAACCACCACATTCGGCACGTAGTAGACTAGTAGCCTGTATGTAATGTTGATTAAGACACTGGCATGCAAACGAAACAGCCACACAGACTAAAAGAGATGGACTATAATTCAAACACCAATCCCACAATAAGTAGGAAAAATCAGTCCAAGGTTTCATAAGCGATATTCTAAGAATAGGTATCATATTAAGCAATTTTAATTAATTTTACACTGTTTTAAAATTAATATCAATCACATAGGTAATGTAATACTTGTTGTGTAGGTATGTTGCACTTTTCACTCAATTTTTGGTACGTAAGTAACGTTACTATTTTTATTATATTTTCTGTATAATTCTCGGTCAAGGTCAGAGATGATCAAGATCGCTGAATGTGTTTTCTCACTAGAAGCTCATTTTCGCTACCACTTAACTTACCAGTAGTTGTCCCACTAGGGATTTTTTCGATTTTAAGCTATTGTGTATTTATCCGTTGTTTGTCCTGTAACGTATACCTGCTGTAACCCTTAAATGAATACATAAAATGTTGTAATTTTGCCTCCCCATATGGTAAAAGCACCATATAACCAGGGCCTGACAGATATCATTCTCGAAACTGAACTGGCGTCGAACTTTCAAAGTAAAACAAACTTTATTACTAAGAACCCATGACGTGTTTTCGCCGAACCTTTTTTCAATCTTTGACTTCATTATTATAAATGAAATGGAATAATTTATTTGCGTTGATGTGGAACAGTCATAGGTCTTATCATTGAGTATTATAATAATAGAGCGGCACATTCAGCCAATTTGTGGCATGCAAATAGTATTTGTATGTACAACGACATACGTTCTCTAATATTATAATCGGTAGGACCGTTAGGTTAGTATACTTACCTTAAATCTTATTGAATTAATTAATAATTATTCATATCATAATGAAACAACACAATACACATTAAATTCAATAAAACCATGATAATATTATTACATAAATTTGTTGACTTTTTGTGTCGTTTTGTAAAACTCCGTTAAGTTATAAAAACAATTATTAACAAGCCATTTTCTTAACTTTGACTTAAAAATAGGTAAAGGTAAATATTGTAGATCTGCGGGTAGACAATTAAATATCTTTACCGCCATGGCATAACAGTTCCTTTTTAACAGTTCTGTTTTGGCTCGAGGAACCACTAGGTGGTTTGGGAATCGGGTATTGAATGTACATGAGATGGATTTTTTTGTGAACAAATTAATATTAAGTCTTACAAAAGTATTAATTTCAAATATGTAAATACCAGTCAGTGTAAGAATATTTAATTTTTTAAACAGTGGCCTACAAGACTCATATGGGTGCGCGCCACACAAAGTTCGTATGCAGCGTTTCTGTATGATGAACAGACGTTGTATATCCACTGAATTACCCCAGACAACGATTCCATAGCGTAATATGGATGCAACATATCCGTGGTAAGCTAATAGGGCTGACTCCCTTCCTGTTACCTTTGTAAGGCGGTAAAGTGCAAAATTAAAACTATTTATTTTTTTGCACAATTTGTCAAATTGAGTTTCCACGATAATTATGAGTCTATTGTTATACCTAGAAAAACTGTGTCATTTGATTCGTTGATAGATTGATTTTGATATGTCAAGGATAAATTTAAATCCGGTTTTATTTGATTGTAAAATAGTATATAGGATGTTTTCTCGACATTCACACATAAATTATTCATTACTAACCAATTGATAATGTCTTAAATTGTATTATTTATGTCATTATTAAATTCATTGTTATTTGTACATTTTATTATAATAGAAATATCATCTGCAAATAGGGTGCAACGGTGTTTTGTAACTTTCGGTATAAAATTAATGTATAATAGAAATAACAATGGGCCAAGCACACTTCCCTGTGGAACTCCAAATCTATTGTGACGTAGTTCTGATTTGTTTTCTGTTAGTTCTAGTTGTTCGTTAAGTTTTTTTATTATGACGTATTGTTTCCGTTTATTACTAAGGTAGGTTTTAATCCAATTGTATGCTGGTCCCCGGATACCGTATCTTTCACATTTTCCTAAGAGGATATTGTGACTGACGAAATCAAAGGCCTTTGACATGTCGAAAAATATAGTTACTGTGGGTGTTTTATTATCAATAGATTCGGCCAACATTTTTATAAAGTTAAAGCACGCCAGAGTAGTTGATTTTCCCTTTTGGAATCTGTTTTGCTCCTGTTTTATTACATTGAAATTTGATGAAAATGTCGTTATTCTACATGCTCAGATTTTCTCAAAAAAAAATGATAGTATAGGAACTAGAGTAACTGGTCTGTATTTACTCATATCGGTTTTGTCTCCTTTTTTGTGCAATGGCTTTACCACCGAGATTTTTAATTCTTCAGGGAATATTCCTTCCGTGAGTGACCGATTGGCTAAATGTATCAAAACCGTTGATAATTCTTTGCAACAATATTTTAAAATATTGGTTGCGATTTTATTGTAGCCCGTAGCATTTGTATTATTTAGCTGTTTGATGGTTTTTATAGTTTCGTCTATAGTACACGGCTTTAAGAAGATGCTGGAATTTGATTGAGGTACTTTATGTACTGCGTTACTGTCAGGTTGGTTGCTTAATTGATTTTTAGTCAAGTCGATAAAATAGTCGTTGAAACCCTGGGCCATTTTCAAAGCATCCTCTGTTTCTATATTATTTATATTTAAAGATTTAATTTCAATATCCATGTTTTCAGATTCATTTTCAGTTTTAATTAACTGCCATGAGGCCTTACACTTATTTTTAGCATTTTTTATATACTTGTTATTTTGTGTTTTATGTGAATATTCTATGCATTTTCGTAGTCTTTTACTATATCTTAAGTAATTACCTTTATTTGCTTCTGTTTTCTGTTTGTAGTATTGATATCTGAGTTTTCTTTTTGTTTGACATGACTGCCTTATACCTTTAGTGAGCCATTTAGGACTCATATTATTATCTCGTCTGATCTTTATTTTGTTTATCGGGAAGCATAAACTGTACAGCAAGGTAATCATGCCGTGGAATAGCTTGAACGCTAGTTAGAAATGTGTAGCATTTAGGACTTCGCTCCAGGATAGGCTATCTAAATGACCTTTAAACTTTATCATATTTTCCTCTCCATAATCTGTCGTGTAAAGATATTTACCTAACCAGAACCTAACAGAAAACAACCAGGATAATATTTAGAACCTGTTTTTTAAGAAGCAAAACAGTATTAACTGGTTCCTCACATCTAATCTTTACTTCGTATTCGAGCTCGGCCTTGTTAAGGAATTCGTACTTAAAAACCCTTTCCATTGTTATAGTTAAGTGTAGAGTCAAGTGTTATAGAAGTGAAGTGAAGTGAAGTGAAGTGAAGTAATGTAAGTTTAATGTAGGCCTAAATATAATCCAGATGATTTGAAAAACTAGATGAAGTTTTGTTTTAGAATTTGGAAAAGTAAGTCAAAATAACCCTTTCCATTGTTATAGTTAAGTGTAGAGTCAAGTGTTATAGAAGTGAAGTGAAGTGAAGTGAAGTAATGTAAGTTAAATGTAGGCCTAAATATAATCCAGATGAGTTGAAAAACTAGATGAAGTTTTGTTTTAGAATTTGGAAAATGTGAAAAGGATGAATAGATAAAGATTTAAGAGTGAAAGAGAAAGCAAATCAAAGGGAAAGAGACAAAGCGCAGAAAAGGTGAAGAGTGGAGAAGAACTTTTACGTTGGGCGCCAAAATGTCGTGTAAAGATATTTACCTAACCAGAACCTAACAGAAAACAACCAGGATAAAATTTAGAAATTACAATTTATTAGGGTTATATACAATGAATTAATTAAAAAAAATGAAAGGATGATGAGGATGAATGAGGTGAGACAGGTTTTATAAAATACAGAGGTCTGGATAAAAAGAAGGAAGTGGAGAACACGGAGAGTAGGAGACCGATGAAGCAGTAGGCGTCTGGTGGACCGGTCAGTGAAGGCACTGGTGGGCGATGTAAGAGTTGCTGTCGGAGAGTGTGGCCGGCGGCCTATCGATCATCAGACCTCGACGAGCAGCAGGAGTAGGGGCCCTGGTAACGTGTCGGCCTGAAGTCACTGCTGAGCAGGTGTAGCCGAGAACGGGCAGGTGAAGTGGAGACTTCAACGAAGCGCTGACCAGGGTGCAGGTGTAGGCGAGAACGGGCAGGTGAAGTGAAGACTCAACGAAGCGCTGACCAGGGTTGAGGCTCGCAGGATCAGAAGGCGTTGCAGTAGCGGCTCGCAGGATCCCGGGGCAGTGCGACCCCGGGATAAGGCCTTTAGGTGATTCTTCTTGTTTGAGAACTGAAGTGAGACTCTCGAATTTCAGAAATGTTCCGCCCTTTTTGGAGATTTCTAAAAATTATTTAAATTAAAAGCAATTTTTGTGAGTGGCCAAGAGAGAAAAAGTATTTTATGATGATGAATGTAAGAGATGGTATTAGATATACCATCTCTTACATTCATCATCTTCATTCAGGTAAGAGTGGAGTTCACATTCTATGACTACCACTCTAAAAGTGTGTTTTCAAAAGGACATTCAGGCTTACTTAAGGAGTTGTCATCCGCTCCTGCGTGGAAAAATAAATAAATAAGTAGAGGTAAAGAGAAACAAATTAATCCTAAGGTAGCTTTAGTCGCTACGACTTAAGACAAGATTAAGAACGGCCAGAGCGGTAGAGCTCGAAGCCAGAGATCAGCCACATCGTCAACGAGATGTGTCTGAAATAAAGATTAAAAAAATAGGTGAAGACGAAAATTCGAGGTCCTAAAGTAAGATGTGTTGAAGAACACTGGATTAAAGGAATCAATAAAAATAATAAGGTGAAAATGATGGTGATATTTATATATATATACAAATTAACAGTTAATAGAAGTTAAGAAAATTTAAGATATAATGTCTTTAATGTGCCACTTGCCTCTAACTCCGTTAGGGTCTTCTAGAATGTATACTAATGGTGAAAGTTTGGTTATTATTTTACATTTAATGAATTTAGGGGCAAGTTTAGCATTAAAGTATGCGTCAGCATTGCTTAAAACATGGTTTTTACGCCAAACAGTATCTCCCACATTAAATTCTTTAAAAGACCGGCGAAGATCATAGCGAGCGCTATTTTTAGCGTGAGCTATGTGAAGTTTAGTTTGAACTCTGTGAAAGATAGATGAGAGGAGACCAGCATTAGACGCGTAAATATCACGAGGCATAAATATCAATTCCTCGAGATTCTGAGTTGGAGTATAGAAGGAACCACAAGGTATTGTTTCCCTACCAAAGACTAAAAAGTTTGGAGTAAAGCCAGTAGCAACGTTTGTAGCGCTGTTCATTGCGAACTGAATCTTAGTAAGATGGTTTTCCCAGGATCTATGATCGTCTCCTACTAGGGATGCTAGAGCTGTAATAATCGTACTATTAAGTTTCTCTGTAGGATTAACCTGAGGACAATATAAAGCTGTGTGAAAAATACAAGGAACGTTATAAGAATTTAAGAATGAGTGGAATTCTCGCGACTGAAATTGAACAGCGTTGTCCATTATAATAGTTTGGGGAATGCCATGAACTAGAAACACTGAATTTTCTAAGACATTAATGATATTAGCTGAAGTAGCACGTTTAAGGGGAAAAATCATAGTATATTTAGTAAAATTGCAGTTAATTACTGGTAATTAACTGCAAAGAATATACTGATTTCTTCTCCGGGTCATAGGCAATAGACCCATAAGATCCAAGGATATAGTTTGAAAAGGTCTGGAGCAAAGTTTACGTTTACCCATAAGACCATAGGGAGAATGATTAGGGTGTTTGTAGGTTAAGCAGGTTTCACAAGTCGAGATTAAATTGGCAATGTCCTTAAACATACCAGGCCAATAGTATTTTAAAGATATTTTCTTGAATGTTTTGAAGATACCAAGGTGGAGTTCTGAAGGGGAACCATGGCTAACTTCAATAAGTGCATGTCTATCTTGCGGCAGTGGAACTTCTTTCCAAATAAAGTCGTCGTTTAGACGATCGGGAGAATGGATGCAGCGGTAAAGTTTGTTATCCCTGATAGTGTAGTTGGGATATGCGTCTGGGTTGTTGGAGCATCCGAGAAAAATCTTGTTGTAGTGCTCAAGTTCACGATCAGGTGGTTCTTCAATCGCAATAGGATGTACGCCTTGAGGTGAAGTTTCTCGTGTATCAGGACGTTCTTTATTCTTATGTCTTGATAATAAATCAGGAACAACGTTATCCTTTCCTTTTTTATGTTTCAGGACAAAATTAAAACATGATAAGCGTAGAGTCCAGCGAGCAAGTCTTCCAGATGGATTCGATAAGTTCTGAAACCATTTAAGTGCAGCGTGGTCAGTATATATTGTAAATTCTTTACCATTGTCTAGGTAACATCTCCAATGTTTTAGCGCAGTTATTACAGCTAATGTTTCTCTTTCAGTAGTTGAGTAGTTTTGTTGATTTTTGTTTAGTGCTTTACTCATGTAAGCAATCACGACTTCTTTGTCATCTTGATGTTGAGTAAGCATTGCTCCTATGCCATAATTTGATGCATCACAATGTACAGAGAAGGGTAGTTCGAAGTTAGGGCAAGCAAGGACAGGAGCAGTTACCAAAGCTTCTTTAAGTTTCTGGAAAGCAGCTGCAGCCTTGGAATTCCATAAAAATTTAGGAGCGTTCTTCCCGGAACAGGTTAGTTGGTTGAGTGGAGAGGCAATAGTGCTGAAGTTTTGAATGAATCTTCTTTTCTGCAAGTAGGTACAGGATATTCTAGAATAGCCTTTATTTTATCTGGATCAGCACGTAGACCAAACTCGTCCACTAGAAAACCAAGGTATTTAAGTTCTTTCCTGAAGAATTGACTCTTTTCAAAGTTAATAGTCAGATTAGCATATGAAAGTTTTTCAAGAACTTTCATGAGAAGCGATATGTGCTCATCAAAAGTCTCGCTAATAATAACGATGTCATCCAGATAGCAAAATACCTTGTTCTCAAATTCAGGAGTATCCATTAAACTTTGTTGAGTTGCAGGTGAGTTAGTGAGACCAAAAGGCATTACTTTGAATCTGAACATACCTCTTCCAGGAACATAAAATGCTGTCTTATCTCTATCAGCAGGATTCAATGGAATCTCCCAAAATGCTTTCGCAATGTCGATGCTTGATAAGTGTTTGGCATTTCTCAGGTTGTCCAAAATTTCGCTAATTAGAGGCAGACTATAAGCATCACGACGTGTAAATGAGTTAAACTTCCTGCTATCTACGCAGAAACGCCATTCCCCATTCTTTTTTGGAGTGATGAGGACTGGGGATAACCAAGGACTTTCGCATTGTTCAATGACGTTCCATCCCAGCATCTTGTCAACTTCATTAATTAAAGCCTTTTGTTTTTCAGGAGACAGTCTGTAACATCTTTGTTTGATCGGAAGAGAATCACCAGTGTCAATCTTGTGGGTGATTAAGTGTGTGTTTCCCAGAACACCTTTTTCTTCAAAATAGATTGTCTTGAAGCGTTGGATGATGTCATTAGCGATGTTCTTTTGATTAGGAGTTAAATGCTCATAAGGTAAAACTTTAATATCTTTAGTGTCGATAGCAAAGCATTTAGTATCTGTAAAGTTAAGAGAAGTTAAAACACTAGGTAGAAGATTAAATTTTCTCCAAAAGTCAATACCTAGTATTAGAGAAGGAAATATTTCAGGGAAAACATAAGCTTTAATCAAGTAAGTTTCGTTATTAAAATGGACAGGTAAGTCAAAATAACCCAAGGAATTTTTGATTATTAGCAGTAGAGACAGTAATAAGATCTGACTTGAAAAGTTTGCAGCCCAGTTTAAGAATTTCCAAATGAGAATTATTACCCAGAATAGTTACTGAGCTGCCAGAATCTAGTAAACCAGATAAAGTTAAGTCATAAATTTTGACATTAACGATTGGACGATTAAGATCTTGTTCTTTGGAGTAGAGTGTAGAAGAGATTTTGTAGCGAGCAAAGAAGTTTTGAATTGTTTTGATCCAATTAGTCCACTCATCCTTATCAAAGTTTGAGTTACTCTTCAAGTCAGCAGTTAGTTTTTTGTACTAGTATTAGGTTTGGGAGAACAAGTAGGGCACTCTGCAGTTTTAAAACCCTTAAGACCACATTTGAAACAAATCACGAATCGTGGTTGAGTGCAACTGTTCAAAGTATGACCTAGTTTACGACAGCGAACGCAAAAAGAACTTTCTTGGGGAGCTGCAGTTTGAGAGAGACTATTAACTTGTCTAGAAGGGTATTTGTAGGTTGGAGTGAATTTATTCATGAAGGGAGGAGAAGGTCGTGAGTTATTAGAAGAGTTTGGAGAGTCAACTGAACTTGAAGTGGAATGCTTGTAGTTGAATTCAGAAACATGAGGACTTTGTTGCAAATTTGGTTCTTTAAATTGTTTGTCTCTGTCTAGGAACTTTTCGTAGTTTTGGCAAGTGGCCAGAAGGGAATCGATAGAGTCAATGTCCTTTAGAGCTACGAAGACTGAATAACATGGGCGAATATTTCTCAAAATAATCTCCAATTGTTCTGTTTCAGAAAGTCTTTTTGAAAGGCGAGCGAACATTCTAGTCATGATGGAAATATAGATTACGATAGGTTCATCACGACCTTGAGTACGATTCCTAATCGCTTCTAGAAGTTTATGATCATAATCAAAACCACCAAAGTCTTTGATTAGTAAAGAAGAAAGTTCGTTCCAAGTTAAGTTTGGATTCTGATTATATTTAAATCTGAACCAATGAAGGGCATTGTCGGTGAAAATTTCGAACGCCTGAGAAATTAACAAGTCCCTGGACAAGCCACGAGCTTTTGAAGAAAGGATCTTGGACAGCTTTTACCATTGAAGGTGTGTCTTTTCAGATCTTTAAAGACGTTAGTTGGAGGGAAAGATTGAGGTGGTGGTGGAGGATACGGGGTATGGGTCTGGACAGAAGTTTGAGAAACAAGAGGGGGTTCCATGACAGTCGGGTCAGCAGGAAGGTCCAGTGATGGAGGGTCATTTGCAGTTGAAGGTGGAGTCAAGGATTTGAATTGTTTAGAAATAGCATCAAATTTCATCTTCAAAGTATCGAAACTAGCTTTAGAGTCTGGATATAAGTCCGTATCTGTTCGCTCCAATCTGTAAAAAACATGATTAATAAAAGTTTCTAATAATCGTAAATATTTGGTTTCACCTTGTAAAAATTTTTCAATTTTACAATCCAGGTAAGTCAGAGTAGAACCAATTTTAGACAAGTCATCCTCAATCGGAACTGGAGAAGTCAGAATATCTTCAGGGTGAGAATTCGCAACTAAACGCAAAACCTGTTTTTTAAGAAGCAAAACAGTAGTAGCTGGTTCCTCACATCTAATCTTTACTTCGTATTCGAGCTCGGCCTTGTTAAGGAATTCGTACTTAAAAACCCTTTCCATTGTTATAGTTAAGTGTAGAGTCAAGTGTTATAGAAGTGAAGTGAAGTGAAGTGAAGTGAAGTAATGTAAGTTTAATGTAGGCCTAAATATAATCCAGATGATTTGAAAAACTAGATGAAGTTTTGTTTTAGAATTTAGAAAAGTAAGTCAAAATAACCCTTTCCATTGTTATAGTTAAGTGTAGAGTCAAGTGTTATAGAAGTGAAGTGAAGTGAAGTGAAGTAATGTAAGTTAAATGTAGGCCTAAATATAATCCAGATGAGTTGAAAAACTAGATGAAGTTTTGTTTTAGAATTTGGAAAATGTGAAAAGGATGAATAGATAAAGATTTAAGAGTGAAAGAGAAAGCAAATCAAAGGGAAAGAGACCAAGCGCAGAAAAGGTGAAGAGTGGAGAAGAACTTTTACGTTGGGCGCCAAAATGTCGTGTAAAGATATTTACCTAACCAGAACCTAACAGAAAACAACCAGGATAAAATTTAGAAATGACAATTTATTAGGGTTATATACAATGAATTAATAAAAAAAATTAAAGGAAGATGAGGATGAATGAGGTGAGACAGGTTTTATAAAATACAGAGGTCTGGATAAAAAGAAGGAAGCGGAGAACACGGAGAGTAGGAGACCGATGAAGCAGTAGGCGTCTGGTGGACCGGTCAGTGAAGGCACTGGTGGGCGATGTAAGAGTTGCTGTCGGAGAGTGTGGCCGGCGGCCTATCGATCATCAGACCTCGACGAGCAGCAGGAGTAGGGGCCCTGGTAACGTGTCGGCCTGAAGTCACTGCTGAGCAGGTGTAGCCGAGAACTGGCAGGTGAAGTGGAGACTTCAACGAAGCGCTGACCAGGGTGCAGGTGTAGGCGAGAACGGGCAGGTGAAGTGAAGACTCAACGAAGCGCTGACCAGGGTTGAGGCTCGCAGGATCAGAAGGCGTTGCAGTAGCGGCTCGCAGGATCCCGGGGCAGTGCGACCCCGGGATAAGGCCTTTAGGTGATTCTTCTTGTTTGAGAAAAGTGAGACTCTCGAATTTCAGAAATGTTCCGCTCTTATACCCTTTTTGGAGAGTTCTAAAAATTATTTAAATTAAAAGCAATTTTTGTGAGTGGCCAAGAGAGAAAAAATATTTTTGTAAAAGTATTGAAGCAAACATATCAGACCGCTAACGAGTTTGAATGGACATTGCCATGACAACCAGATAAACAACGACATAGCAATATGTCAGATTTTGGTTTCAGGCTCGAAATAGAGAAAATAACAAGGTCACATAGCCAAAACTACATAACAGCGAAAGATAAAAGGGTAGCGTACCAGCGCGCACGAAGCCCGAGATTGCAGAGTTTCGGAGAAAGCCAAATACAAGGTCACCAAAGGTAAACCCCTTCGCTATCGATTTAGAAGTGCTGATAGTGTGAAAATACAAAGCGAAAATGATTTGTTAATGTGTTCTTATGGTTTAAAACGTTACAGGGTCCTATGAAAATAAATGTGAAAAAATATACAGCTATACAGCTCAGCAAGTATCCAGCTGAAGAAACTGGAAAATTGTATGTAAGTAACATAACACTACAAATCTCTTTTTGTAGTATACCAGTAGCCGACTTATTTGAGCTTATTTGTCACAGGGACAGACAGAAATTGTGTGGTGTCGGTGGTCCGACAGTCCTAACCTTTGTGTTTCGCCGTGAGCCTCGAAAATATTACTTACTATGTGATCAATACACGAATTAAGCCTTGTTGGCGTATTGATATGAAGAACCATATTGTAGGCTTCTACGACACCTTTCAGTTCTCTTGACCAACGATAATCTTTTAGTGTATTTATGTTTAGATCCCCTGCTATTATTATTTTTGTGATGTTAAGTTTATGCCGTAGCCTGTGTAGTAGTGATTCCAGTTTATCTAGGAAGTGCTTATTAAATTGTTCCTTTGGTATTTTGTATACACAAATCAATATGGTTTTATATGCCGGAATCTCCACTCCACAGCATTCAACCGAAAACGGTTCTGTTAGTTCTTTTGTAATTCTTAGTTCTTTCATTTCAATGTGCTTTTTCGCAAATATACATACTTCTCCTCTCGATTTTTCCGGACGACAGTAACTAGCGGCAAGCTTGAAGTTTTTAATTTGTAAGTTTGTTTCATTCCCTGACTTGACATGAGTTTTTGAAAGACAATACAATGAAGTCAATATCTTTATTATTTTTATAAAGTTCGTTTACTGTAATTGTGATTATGTCTTTCTTACTCATGAACCCTTGTATGTTTTGGTGCACTAGGTGTAGTTTGTCACCGGACGAGAA
Source organism: Argyresthia goedartella (assembly GCA_949825045.1). Classification (NCBI taxonomy): domain Eukaryota; kingdom Metazoa; phylum Arthropoda; class Insecta; order Lepidoptera; family Argyresthiidae; genus Argyresthia; species Argyresthia goedartella. Next base: position 18,190,005 of record OX463829.1, on the reverse strand, counting down.
AAAAACTATTTTTGACCTGAAGTATATTTTTCCGTATGTCTTTGTGGAGTCATTTGTTCGCTTGGTTCGCCCTTGAAAACCTTTGCAGTAGTCCAATTACTCTCCTAGAATAAATAGGGTGTAACAGAAAGGTGTAGTTTTATTTTAAGGGGTTGCTGAGAACATCATTCTGAACAAATTTCACTATGAAACCGATTCGATCAAAGCAACTTTTTCAAACAGTTTTTCACTTCTCTATACGTTTCGGTCCGATCGCCCAAGCTGATTTGAATAAAGAAGTGAAACAAATTTGCTCTGAAGACACCTTAAAATATGATTATGTCTTTCCGTTACCAAATAACAGTGCATTTTTAAAAAAAACGGTCAAGTGCGAGTCTAAATCGCGCACGAAGGGTTCCGTACCACCGTTCAATGGAAGCGATGGCGTGGAGTGAATAGTTTGAATTTTACACAGCAAAATATTGTTTACAAAGTTATTGGTGCGGTTACTTTCACACTCCATGTACGTAACCAGGTGCATCCATAAGTTTATATGTGGTATTGAAAGAATTGTTGTATGGGAGCCCCCTTAAATATTTCTTTTATCCCGTTTTTTAGTATTTGTTGTTATAGCGGCAACAGAAATAAATTTCAACTCTCTAGCTAGCTAGGTTCTTGAGATACAGCCTGGTGACAGACGTACGGACGGACGGACGGACGGACGGACGGACAGCGAAGTTTTAGTAATAGGGTTCCGTTCTTACCCGTTGGGTACGGAACCCTAAAAAAGGATAAAAAAATGTTTTTTTATGTAGATAAGTAGACATGTTCCGCTTATGTAGGAATATTTTTTTTTACCAATGGCCATCGTGGCTCTAACGCGTGGCCATTGCAATATTTTCTCTTTTAATTACTTTTTCATGTGGCTGTGTATCATCGATTTTGTTTTTGGTTTATTCGCATAAACCCTAGATTTCACAAAACCCCAACGAATGAAGTCGCACGGCATTAAATAGCTTTTACTTTGGTGGCCAGTTAACATCACAATTTCGTTTGCGAACGGTCTCAGCGTAACTTTCCACATTTTGTTATTAATTTTTACAACGATAACACGTTTTTATATTATTTACCACTATTTTAATAGTAGGAACAATTATAGGTGACAGATGTACAATACATAAACATAAACATTTATATGCTTCCACATACAGTGCTTCTGGCCCCACACTAGAATACCCTGTGTCGTGGGAACCAGAAAAAGCGATGTCAGACTTATAAAAACATCCAAGGCCTGGGGTTTTTATTCTTCGTCTCCAGACGGGATTCGAACCTGGGACCTCTCGCTTGGGAGGAAGAGCCTCGAACGGAACGCCACAAGCAAAAAATGCACTCATTTATTGGGATAACCATTATTTCGTCATATTTTTAAAGGCACGCTTTTCCATCCATTTCTAAACCAAACACAATATGCTGGCGAAACGAGAAAACGACGGTCGTGCCGGAGTCGTTGTGGCCGAATGTGGTTTGTAATTGCAGTTATGTTATTTTGTGGTGGGGAACATACGGGCTATGGCTTTCTATTGTTACGCCCGCATGTTGGACTACCCGAGACTGATTTCGCACCGACTACGACACCACTAGTAACGCTCCAAATATCTTCAGCAATATTGTGCCCGATTCATTCACACCAGCGCCGTACTATTCATGTTTCCCTTCACCGTAGAGCCACAGGTTTGTGAGGTAGGTAGTTTTGTGTGCCACCCCATCTGTTAATAGGCATTATTTGATATCGTGCAAACAATCTTAGGCCTTATCCACCTCTTCTGAAAAAGCACCACTTTATGACTTGCCCTCTGAGGGTCGTCCAACCAGCAATCTAAATCTTGCGGGTTGGATTAGTCGAACTTCCAGGAAAATAAGTCCTGGGGGTTCGATCACGTCCCACGCAGACATTCCATTAGGTCCCCTTAGAGGTATTTATGGTACTACGACCCCTGTATTCTGATTGTAGTAGCTGCAAAGCTCTATTAGCATCATAAGTCCGAATATGGGTATTATAAAAGACTTAGGATAATCGGGTTGATAACTAGTCTCCTACCAATAAATTTCAACCCCTTTTAAACTAGAAATTAAACGTTTGCTGCAATATAAGTTTACAATGACATGCAGTACCTATATATTTTGCTTAAGTCCTGTGTCGTCTAAAAATACTCAAACTACATCGACAAGTCAAAGGACGTCGTCAGTGAAAGTCGATCACCTCTTGGTCACTATGAAAGGAAATAAATAAAAAACACCACCATCAAGTGGTTTCCTGTACAACTCAAAATTATACGAACGCGCGCTAAGAATGATCGTCAAAGCAAACTTAGTGAATAGGAATAATGGAGGACACTCGACTCAACTCTCGTAACCGGGTAAGTACTGCTTATTCCTGTTTTTATATTTCATTATTGGCCCTCTCATCTCATATTGCACTCCATCGGATGCATGAAAGCCGCTATAAAGGATTGGAAACGTGAGAGGGGCATTTCAACGGAGTAATTGCAAGTGCACCTTTTTTAATTCAATTCTCGTCGGCAAAGCCAAAGCTGGAATGCGCTCATTGATATCGCAATAACGTAATGAGTTTTTTTATTTTCTCTGGATTGGGGCTGTTTTAGCCGATTGTTTTAATTGGACAACAGCCAATCGCGTGTTTTACAGCCGCAGAAAAGGTTGGTGTTATACCCAGTGAGAAGAAACATCAATGAATTCGTGCCAAAATCTTCATTTGTTAATCTGGTTTGGTTTTTCACTCTTTATTCATGACTTTTACGAAACACGTAAAGTCGGTGGGGTTTTATGGAAGAGCTGTAGAATGTTGAACTTCTTTTTATTTTACGCCGTTATATCTAATTTGATATTTTTGGTGATTTGTTTATTTTTTTATACATAATACCTACTAATTGTGTTTTTCATAGACTTTCGGTAAACTGGGCGCAGTATTTTATCTTCACCGTCATCTATCTAACAAGCAGTGCAATATGTCTTCTCAAAATATAATCTAGTAAGTACCTAGTCTTATTACATTCTGAAGGATTTTTCTCGGAGATAGCGAAGGAGATGAGCAATTATGCGGCCGTGGTTGCTCGAGTTAAACGCTTAATGAAATTTATAGTATACTCCGGGAATACGAGGCTAGGTAGAGATGACTCTGTAAAAAAAGTTGTTTCTTGGATTACATTTGTCCAAAATTAACTGCCGAATTGACCTACATTAAAATCTGAGAAAAATAGTACAAAAGTAATACTAATTATAATAATACACTAGTTAGTGGTGGCGATGATTGCACTTTCCCTAACAGTTCTCCGGCCCAGGCTGTGTAAACAGATTAAATAATTATAATATCAATAATAATTATAAACTTTTTATTTCAGGTAAAACAACTCATATCGATAAATACATTAAAGACAGAGAAATATAATGTTAAATTTTACAGTATTTTACTGTAATAACTTAGCCAGAGAGATTATTCCTGGTTGGTTTCGCTTCTCTGCGGCGTTGGTATGTGATGGAACATCTTCTTGAGTTCCGCCGGCACCCGAAGTTTGAATGTCAGGAAATCCTTAAGTCTATCTGACTCAAAAGGACTTATATGCAGCGTCACCTTCTTGAGACTGCAAGGCGGAACCTTGTCTCTCTTTACCCTTTCTAGGATGTGACGCTTAATGTCCTCGCTGGTCATGTTCATGTCGAGCCAGGAAAAGTAGATCAGCACCGTGGGAGCCGTAGCACTCACCGGCGGGGGCGGTGCCACGCTGGTTGCGGGTGCGTCTGTAGCGGCGATTCCTGCTTATGACTAGGATAAAGCCAACACCATTAACGGTCGCGTTGGGCTTATAAATTAATTCCAAATTACTATGATCCAGGCATCTCCAATGTTTTCCCTGTATCAAGCAGGATCTTTCATCTCATCAGGCGCCTCCTGAATTCAGAGGCACGGAAAATTATCCCGAAATACAATTAAAGTGTAATACGATTTATTTTAATTTTAATCCGCATACTCTGGGGCCTGGATCTGGTATAATCTTCCATGGAACATCTCCCTGCTAATAGCGGCATTTATATTCATTAGGTTAGGCAAGTTGGAACCAGTAAGTTACATTACTTTAGGTGTCTTACTACAAGGAAATAAACACAGATATGAAAACTGACATCTTTTGTTAAAGCTTTTTACTAAACTAAAGGTGAAATAAGATATTTATAACTGGAGAGGAATCGTCTCAAATGAAAAAATAATATAATGTAAGAAGGTATAATACGCGCTATATCTCCCTAAAAATTGTTCCTAGTTTTGCATAAGGAAATAACAAATGAGTCATCATGCCAAAACAACAACAGCTTTCCTTTCACATTAAACTTTTGCGAGAATATCTCTCAAAGAAGCGTTATTCACATTTGAACACATTCTTCTCCTTTGACACCTGACTAGACTAAGCACAGACGCAGAGAATAAACTTTACTGCACACTGTAGAAAAGTTCCCGAACTTTACACCTTGTTACGAGTTTTCACGGAGAAACCTTTGTGTTTTCACGGAGAATAAGAAGCAATTTACTGTTTTTATATTTTCACGTTTATAGAACGTTACGTACGACCTACGTGGTCTAGTGGTTTCAGGCCCGCTTCTCACGCAGGAGATGCTTGCTGGTTCGAATTCGGTGCCGACCATGTACCAATGACATTAGTAATTTATCGTTATCATAAGAACGTTAGACGGACGTTCTAATGGTGATGGAAATTATCGTGAGGAAACTTCCAATCTCCAAATCTGCGGCGATGGGCTAGCCCCCTGTCACGCTAAGGGAGTATTGAATTACTGGCTTAACATGAGCACAACAGGCATATCGCCATTTTATGTTATGTACAGAGTGTAAAGCGATTTTCGAATCTTTGGGTTAAATTCTCTTAAAGAAATTTTGGTACCTACATCGTTCTGGGTAATCTCATGACTGAATTTACTGATGGATGTTCTAGATTATTCGTAGTAACTATGTAATAGTATCCGCAGTAACTTTATTACTAATTAAATAAACAAACAAACTAATTGAATTACTCTTTTCCCCACATAGGGTGGCTGAGGCACATTTTTCTATTCATATTCTTTATTGCACAGAAAACATTGATAAACAGACAGTTACAATAAATTTTATAGGCAAAGGCGAGCTTATCTCTAAAAAGAGATTTCTTCCAGCAAACCTAGGTGTGCAAACGCGATAATTAAATCACATTTGCTGTGATTTTAATTATCGCGTTACGATAAAGCTGTCAATATGACGTCGTCTTAATATATAGATACTCTCAAATAATAGATATTAATTGAAGCGAACATGTCCTGTAAATTTCCATTTGTCTCCATCGTAAAGTGATTTGATCCACGGAATTAGTCGCCTGACTGATTCAATTCTTATAAATGACAAATCGATTCATAAATTAATCGAGCACCCCCCGGTTCATGGCCATCCATCATAGATAAATTAGTTTCTACAACTAGACTGTGCGACGCAAATTAAACACAATGTGGATGGTGGCACTGGAAACAGTTCAGATATTGCATAGATGATTAATTGTATTCTGGGCTTCTCTAAAATTGACGGAATAGTAGAGAAAGTAAAAACAGAGGTCGCTTCTCTGCTGACCATGTATGTATCTGTCACCGTAAGATAGTCAAAACCGTTAGTTCGTAAACTAACGCGTTTGTTGCGTTAGTAACGCTCTATAGAGATTGAAGTTTTCCTCACCGTTAGGTCGCCCATATAATGTACTTGAGAAAAATTACTTGTCTCATTGACTTGTCACCGTAAGACAGTCATTACCGTTAGTTGATAAACTAACGCGTTAGTTGGTCAACTATCGACAGATAGTAAACTCTAGCGTAATGCTTGCGTACTATATGACGCTTTAGTTGATAAACTAACGGTTAAAACCTTAAATAGTAAACTGGTTTAAACTTGAATTGCAAACGAAATAGCAGGTCAAACACTGCGGTAGCTTAGGTGAAGACTAGAGCGAAGCCCCGAATAGTCTTCGTGTTAGGTTGACATTTAAGAACAAAAGAAACGTAAATTCTAAACCGACAGGGTTTTGACTATCCTACGGTGACATATCAATGAGGTAAGGAAAACTTCAATCTCCATAGTTGCAGCGACGGCCTAGGCCCATGTCGCACAAAATTAAGTATTGAATAAACTGGCTAAACGTGAGCACAATTGTGCCACTGCCATCTCTCATGGGAAAAGGCGTGACGCTATAAATTGTTATGTTATATAAAACCGAAATAATAAATTGCCATGAAAGTCTTATTTAAAACGGAGAAACTGATAAAGATAAATAAAGTTCTCTACAGATCATTGTTCCTTTGCTTATTCGAGAGCTGTGTATAACTTTAATTGATTATATACACTAAACAGACATGTGTATAAACTTCAAATTAGACATTATCAAAACTTCTACAATTCACCTAATTCTAGTGCAGTGCAAGAAAAGAGTTCGGCTAGTCCATCAATGCATATTGGCTCGTCTACCACTTGTTAGTGTCTCGTGTGGTCTCAATAACCACCCCTACGCTAAATGGCATAACGCCATCAGTTCTGCGCACTCTTCAAGGCTTGTGGATTCCTAACAACAGCCATAAAATTCACTTTTGAAATAATTGTCCAACAAGTGGAAAAAATCTTATTTAGTTATTTTCCAGCACAACTTTTAAATTTTGGACGAGCCTAGGTTTTTCGAGGTCCAATATATATTCGGCACTTGCTAAGAACTATGGCATGCCGCCTAAGTCAAAGCACTTTATTACTGTAGATATTTACATATACTTAGCAAACGTCATTTTTTGCCACTTCTCTACATTGGACCACTGTGGGAGAGGAAGGGCGTAGAAACTCCCACAGATTGATTTTTAGATCTCTTTTAAAAATAAGTGTGCTTAACTATTACAAATATGAAAAAAAATATTATTATGGTTACTAAGCAGGAATAAATAATTACAAAATTATGAACAGCAAGGTTTGTGTTGAGATAGATTAACCCCATACAGTCCTGTCATTTAAGTAAACTTGAACATTGTAATATCCCTTTGTCGACAAAGTCGCTTTAGCATGCTTTTTAAATTGCTCAAATGGCAATTTCAAAATCTCCAGAGGTATCTTATTATAGTAGAGAATGCACTGACCCTTGAAAGAATTGCTAACCTTCGCGAATCTAAATCGGGGAGCACATAGTCTGTGATTATTTCTCAGGTTAACATTACAGCTATCGCTAAGTTTGGAAAATGTTGTAAGGTTCTTGTGTACATACATTATATTTTCGAAAATAAATTGACCAGCTACAATTAGTATGTCAATTTCTTTAAATTTAAATTTGTTTTAAATTATAAATTGCTCGAATAGCTCTTTTCTGTAAAATAAAAATAGTTTGAATATCCGCTGCTTTCCCCCACAACAAGATACCATAGGACATGACACTATGAAAGTAACTAAAATATACAAGCCTAGATGTAGCCACATCCGTGCTTTGTCTGATGTTCCTAATAGCGTAAGCCGCAGAACTTAATTTACCAGCTAATTTATCTACGTGGGGTCCCCACTGCAATTTGCTATCAATGGTTATTCCAAGAAACTTCGCATCATTTACTAATTCTAACGTGCTGTTGTCTAAGATTAAACTGGTCTCAACTTGCCTGACATTTGGAAGTGAGAATTTGATACACTTGGTTTTACCAGCGTTTAACAATAAATTAATAACTGTGAACCAATTCTAGGTTAAAGACAATACACCATTAACATCATCAAAATCCCCTTTTTTTCTTTCAATTTTGAAGACCATTGAAGTATCATCAGCAAACAACACTATGTCAGTTAATTTCTCTATCATGAAAGGCAGATCGTTAATATATACCAGGAATAAGAAAGGGCCTAATGTGGAACGCCAATTTTTATACCTGATCCATCAAATTTAACGCCGTCAACTTCTGCCTTTTGAATTATATTGCTTAGGTACGATCTAAGTAGATCCAACGCTTTATTTCTAACTCCGTAATGATTTAATTAAATTAATAGCGTATTATGATCAACAGAATCAAACGCCTTCGACAGGTCGCAAAAAACTCCGATAGCACCCTGTGTGGCCTCCCATGCAGAATAAATATGAGATATAAGGGTAATACCTGCAATATAAAACGAATCATTTCTTTGCAGTTCAGTGTTCAGACCTGAACCTGATCTAAACTCGGTGCCGACATGCAACCACACATATTCTGGACACCAAAGGTCATGGAAACTTCAGTTTTCATTTATTAGGAGTCTTTAGATAATGACTCACTTTTATTTCGATTTAGTTCATATCCAACGGACACCGAAAATTTGGAGTTTTCGCTCCATATGCTTGACGACACCTCTGTTGATCACGAACCGATTTTGGCCTCCTTTCTTAGTAAGACAGTCAGTAACGGGTTGCCTCTAACTATATAAAATCCACATTACAGTCTCGTGAGGACACTATCGACTGAAACACCTCCAGGATCAGGTCCTGGCATGCACTGGGAGTACTACTCCTCGGGGCGATGATTTTTATGTTCTATTTAATTCAAAACCTTGTCTTCCGTGTTATTTTTAGTACGGATTATGGCCGATTTTTAATTCAAGACCTTGTCTTCCGTGTTATTTTTAGTACGGTGATGGCCGATTATCTTATAACAGATGCTTAATTAGATTCTGTGAACTATGAGTGCCTCCGAAATGTAGGAAGAAAGCGGTCAGTGTGCCAACAGGTTTCAAGGAGTTGCTTAAGGAATTTCATTAGGATGACATTGTTTGAAGTTCAATTTTCTTCAGTCATTGGGCGGTCCTGAAATTGTTTGTAACTACCCACTGAAGTGGCTATTCACGTTCATTTTCACCTCATTCTCACGTATGCCTTATTCTTTAGTGCAACTTCGATACTATGTAGGTATGCAAAGGAAGGGAATATAATTGAATACAATTATGAATTTATGGTCTAAGAAAGTGAAGGCCGCTGCCCAGTTGTAGGACACAAATAAGCTACATAAAAAATGAAATTAATCGCCTTCTGTAAAGGTATAACCATAGGATAGAGAATCAGTAACTGCTGTTCTAAATTTAGTAAGTATATCATGGAAAAACAGTAAAAATTCAAAGGTTCTCTCATAGCGACTCAAGACCGTGAAATTTGTTAACTGCAAACAAATCAAAACTCTGAACTGGAGTGAGATAAAATGTGAATTGCCCCCCACGGCATCGGATGCTTTGACTCGTGGCCTGTGAACGAAGGAGATTCTTGCTAAATGAAACAAATATCGGGCGTATAATATTGGAAACTCTTTGGTAGTTTAACGAAAGGTTTGGCCTTTTAAGGTAGACGATAAAGTTAGAGTACTTCAACAGTGGTGGCGCAAAAGTACTGGCAGTATAGAAATTATTAAATATTTTTATGAGATATCCCATGTCATTCTGATATCGAAAATTGTATTGTAAACAAATGTAAAATTCACGAAAAATAAACATGGAAAAAATAAACTGCTGTTCGATACTTGTTTAAAAACGTATGGGATTTGACGTTTGCTTTGAGGTTAATCGCTGTTTAATATTTTTTGTGGTAACAGAGAAGCCGTTTTACTCCCCAAGAACGTGAAATAATCGTGTGAATATTTTTAGGGAATAATTCATAAGTGATAAAACACAACGTGAATTTCGTCGACGATTTCTCCACCGTCCATCACCGGTTAGCAAGATCACCCGATTTGACCTGTCCTGAATTCTTTCTTTGGGGTTATTTGAAATCTCTAGTGTATGTAAACAAGCCACAGATCCTCGCAGCCCAAAAAGAAAACATTCATGAAGAAAAAAGGAACATATCTCGACGAATACAATGACGACTTCTGTGGCGCAGCGGATGTGGCTCTGCCTACCATGCGAGAGGTCCCAGGTTGGTTCCCAGGGGGTAAAAAAAAACAGGTCTTGAATGTTTATATGTGTGTGACTTCGCCGTTTCTAGTTTCTACGACACAGGGTATCCTGGTGTGGGGCCACAAGCAACGTATGTGCCTGTATGTAGATGTTAATGTTTATATCGCCGGAAGTGTTGCGGCAGATTATGGAAAATGTCATAAATGGCTCAAATGTGCATCAACAGACTCTGGAGGTCACCATTTAAGCGACATCATCTTCAAATCCTAGTGCGACGAAATTTGATGCCACAAATATACATACATATATAATATATACATGTATATTTACTATTTACTGTGCCCTTTGGTGGGGAGATTAATGGGCTACATAATAACACATGTAGGTCATTAATCTCCCCACCAAGGGGCACAGCCCTTTACCCGGATACGAGTAAGATTAAGCCATACCCCACCACGCAGGCTCAGTGCGGGTTGATGGAGGGGTTTTACGACCACTAGCACATAGCGATAGTAGCCGGGACTTACCTCTGAACGTGTCAACGTTTGTTCCCTCTATACCAGATTCCCAAAATACCAGATTACCAACACTGAACATCCGGTAATGTACTTAAGATAAATTAATTATCTCATTGGTATACGGTCAGGATTCGAACCTTTATCTCCAGTGTGAGATGCAAGCTTGAAACCCATTAGACCATGGAGCTCTGTATAAATAAATAATAAACCAGTCAAGTGCGAGCAGAACGTCGGACCCACACACGAAGGGTTCCATAGGTACCATTGTGCACGGGAAAACGTAAAACGACAGTCTTTTATACGAGTATCTAATCTAATCTAACTAATACTAATATTATAAATGTGAAACTAGCGATGTTAGGATGTTTGGATGTTTGTGTGTTTGTGCCTCAATCACGCTAAAACGGCTGAACGTATTTGAATGACATTTAGCACAGAGGTAGTTTATGAGCTAGATTAACATATAGGATACTTTTTATCCGACTGCACCAGAAGGAGGGTAACGTTAGCTCGGTTAATAATAATTCTTAGGAGCACGCAGATGATGTTGCGGGGCATCAGCTAGTACATTTATAATTTTTAATAATAAAATATAAAATAGTAGGACTGCATTCAAGGCCATACATCGAAACATTGAAAAAGAGTTTTGTGTATGAAGAATGTAAGTATTGAACTATCTACTCAGGTAAACGATACTCTTTGCTCATTGAAACCGGAAGTGGATATAAATTGAGTAACGTATTTATAGAAATAAAATAAAATATTATGAATAACTTAATTTTATTTATTATAATTCGAATGAACTATAAATAATTAATTATAATTAAAAAAAATAAAATTAATCATATAATGACAAATAACTAAGCATAAAACTTAATATCTGCATTTAAATATCTTTTCTGATAAGATCGGGAGAGTCCAATTTTCACCAATAAACAAATAAAACAAAATGGCTAAGAAAATGGCCATACGATATGTTTCATAATTTTTTGTTATAGCGGCAAGATAAATACACCCTCTGTGAAAATTTCAGCTCTCTACCTATTTCGGTTGATCTGATAGAGCCCGTTGACGGACGGACGGACAGACAGACGGACGGCGAAGGCTTAGTAATAGGGTCCCGTTTGGCACCCTTCGGGTGCGGAACCCTAGGAACTAGTACGGTATTTGACAAAGTACTATTCGGGTGAGCTAAGTTGGCACCTGGCTCGAGTGACGTTTGTGCAAAGTACAGTGTATACCTCTTGGTGTTTGTTTCGTCGGTATATCTAACATCGCCGTCGAAAGGTCTACAATCATATTGATATGGTGTAGTTTGCATTAAGTACAATGAAAGGTGGCGATGTAGTTGAAAGACTGAAAGGTAGTAATCAGCAGCATTTAGCAACATTGAAAGGTATTTTACTTGGAGACTATACCTACGTAGGGTACGTGTTTCTTTGAACGTATTACGCGGTATACGCGCTAAAAGATAAACTCTTAGGGGCCTTACCACAAAAAAAAAAACTACTGTTCAACACTTTTTTTAAATCAAAAACGTATGGGATTTGACGTTTGTTTTGAGGTTAAACGCTACTTAATATTTTATGTGGTACCACGGTCAGCGTGTGTATTGAAAAGTGAAGTATATAGTCTTATTAACAAAAAGTGGCCAAGTGCGAGTCGGACTCGCCCATGAAGGGTTCCGTTCCAGCAATTAATTATGTGACTGGATATTTGTGTTTTAACTTTGTGTTTCTTAGTATTTGTATAAATGACAAAATTATATTTGCGGTTTTTAATAAATGTTTTATATCTTTAAAACTGCTTTTTTATTTTGTTCAAACTAAACTTTTTGATGTTTTTTTTTATTTTCACTCTCTTACTTTAATAGTTAGATGGGGGGGGACATTTTTCAACTTTGGAAGGGTTTTCTTTAACGATTTACTTTGAGAAAAAATGGGTACATAAACCTCAACGTCATTTTTAAAGACCTAAATATCAAGGTTTTATGAGAAAAAAATTTTTGGTTTCAGTCCCATATATGGAAGGTAATTTTAATTTTTCAATTTTATTTATTTTAATTATTTTAATTTTTCAATTTTTGTATAAAAATCGTAAAGCGTTTCAGAATACATCTACAAGCCCAGTTTGAACTGTGTAGTCCTGATAGTTTATGCATAAAGTTGCTGTGACATACGGACGGACGGACAGACAGACTTGACGAAACTATAAGGGTTCCTTGTTTCTCTACGGAACTCTTAAAATAGGGTTCTGATTATGATATGTTTCAAAACAAAGATGTTTAACAATTTTAAACGAAGTCCCTTTTTCTTAATGGGTTTTTTACAGCCGTCAACAAAAAAGCAGTTTAAGTTTAAACAAGTAAGACATTTGAACCATTGTCCCTTTCATGCTGGTAACTCTATATAGCAAGTCGGTAATTAACAGACTCAGTCTGCACCAGTCCTAATTAGGAAACTTCACATTTGTACGTAGCTGTCTTTGTATTAGAGACTCTGTTTAAGGTATAGGAGTACTATATACCTGCAAGGATAGGAGAAATTAATGCAGAGAGTAACAGGAAGGTGTAGTAATATTTTAGGGGCTTGTTAGGAACATCATCCTCACCAATTTTCACTGGGAAACCAATTACTTCGAAGCAACTTTCTTGTTCAGGATGATGTCCCTAACTATCCCTTAAAATATGACTGCTCCTTTGTTGTACACCCTGTAGCTAAGAACATGTATGTTTCTTTTGCAAAGTAAAAACTGCCGAAGTTTTTTATACCAATAAAATTTCATTAGCTGAGCTTAATTTTTCAACGACTTAAAAAAGTTTTTAATTCGGCGGATTTTTAAGGTTGTGTTGATAAAGTAATTTTTTCAGTAACTCATGTATTTATTTTTGAGAAGCATCTTATTAAGAAATGGAATTGATGATGAAGACCACAGATGGCCATCGGAACTGCTCAATAATAGGTATGGTTGCGATATCATTACTTTTTTACGGATGCTAAGTATGTAATTATGATCGCCATAATGCATATGGTGAAGTATTATTGGTGAATTATACATTTACATGTTAGCTTAAATAAATATAACAATTCATAAATGAATAATTACACCATAGTAAGTCTATTCACAAGTCACAGATTACTATTCATAATTATAATATTCAGTATGGTCGGTACCACCTATATCATATTTATTGGTATTACGTGAGTCACGTCCGAAGGAAGTCATTTATGGAGTACTTGGCTTCATTTAACAGCTGACTTAAGAATATAGTATCGCTAGCTGCGGATTAAATGTCTAATGAGAGACGGCTTGTGGGTGATAAGGCGGCGCTGGATGCTAGTATAGTGTTCACACTTTTCTGGCGCAAGCCAGAAAAGTGTGAACCAGTAGCGAAAGATCTCGGTGTTTGGATGAGTTGCACTTTTCGGTTTGTGGTCACATATTTATTTGCACAATTCACATAATTTGGCAAATGTAAGGTCAAGTTTTAGTTTCACGGGTCGTAGGGCATTTGCGATTTCGATTTTTATGGATTCGCCGTTAGTTGTCGGCATGATAAACCGATTTATTATATTATCAATGTAGACAGCACGTTCGATGTGCGTTTAGCGGACCGCGTGCGACACGATTTGAAGTGGAGATGGTAGAACTCCTCAATAATGTATCAATTTTAATCATAACATAACACTACATTTTCAGGCATATACAGCGCTTCTGGCCCCACACTAGGATATCCTGCGTCCTGGAAACCAGGCACAGCGACGTCACAAACATGTAAACATCCAAGACCTGATTTTTTTTCTCTCGCCAACAGGGATTCGATCCCGAGACTTCTCACTTGGTAAGTACAGCCTCGACCGCAATTCTCCGAGATTGTCAAGAACCTGATCAACGGAACTTGGAGTAATCGAGGGAACTCTTCAAATAATAAATGCATACCTATAGCGATTTGGGTATTTTGTATCTTGTATATTTGGAAGCTACAGTACTTGGGAAGCATGGTGAAGTGGAACTAATGATGAAGACAACAGATTACCACCTGAACTACTCTATAACAGGAGTTTAAAGGGTTGGATAAGATTACTTAAATTACTGAAGGTAGCTAATCAAATAGGGTTTAAATGAAGTCGTCTTTTTCTTAACATTATCTTTTTGTTTAAAATGTGGTGTAGTGTTGAACTTACCTAAACTTTACTTTTGCTTATCCATAGGTAGGTTTCTTAGTAGCTATGGAGAAGTGAAAAGGTTTTCCGAATAATGACCAATTTTTTATAATAGTGTTGTGTTACATCACACGGTATTCTCGTATACTGCGGACTAAAAATTTAGAATGGCGTAACATCAAAGGCATATTTAATTAAACTTGGCTTCTTAGCCAAGATAATATGACGTTTCAATAGTACAGAATTTACATACGAATAGTCGGGTCACCTTTGGGCACTAAAGGATTAGGTGCTAATATTGTCTGTTATGTTAATGGCGTATGAGGATTAAGGTTATCTGTAATGTGATGGCTTGGTATGGTTGAGATATTGATATTATGATAAGTGCTGGTGACTAGTTAATTTCCACCATAATATTAATAAGATTAGGTTGTTGAAGCAGTTTGACTACAACTTTAACTTGATGATGCTTAGTTAACTTGTCCTTTGCTAATCCAGATATTATAATAAAGACATTGGCTGCATTCGCTTTAAATATCGTAAGAGACTTCTTACGTCATCAGGAACTTAGATTTCTTTAAGACGTTGACCTACTTAAATGGTTCTTCGATTTCACAGCTGATCAGTTGTTTTGAGATTTATTCATCATCATTTCATATTCATCATCAGCCTTTCAGGGAACCCTTCGTTAAGTATAGACCTCTAACGTAAACGCAATTCTGAATCCTGTGCGACCTTTGAGATAAGAATTGGTTATTGCCATCACAGAACTTGCAGGAAAATAAACCTAGATTTAAACAATTCACAACAAGGCAAAACTCCCGTAACAAAACGACAGCATTCTGCTTTTCACAGTGCTCTTACCTATTTGCGATGCATAATTCACGCCCAGGCAGAACGGTGGAAGCAAGTACTAGGGACAGGGAGACATTCTAATCATAACATTACAATAATGGAGGCGTTCTACTGGAGATATTGCGAGCTGAGTTTGGATAAAATAAGGAAATCTTATTGGAAATGAGGTTACAATTGACAAATGTTTTAGTGCATTTTACATTGGCTAGTATTTAATCGCACAACAAAAATACTGATTTGCTCAGCAAAAACACTTTTATGTTTTAAATATTTTATGTGTACTCAAGTTTATGTTTTAAGTATTTTTTGTTGTTCTTGCATGTTCAACCTAACACGAAGGATGAAGGGGAATATTTCCCTTTTACATTTGGTATAAATCGTGCCCAAGCAAGTCTTAGAATAACTTCATTCGTGATTCATTGATATTTTTTGGCGTATTTTTCTTACACCTTTTCAGCAGCCGTAAACTGAGAGTGAATAATTTCCAATTGACATATTATAGTATATTATACATATGGCAACCTTACTAATAGCAAGTCATTATAGCTCTTGGCTTCATCCAAGGAATATTTAATTACAACATTATTTACAGCAAGTTCTGTGTTGAGCCAGAATAACCCCATACAGTCCCGTCATTTAAGTAATCTTGAACATTGTAATGTCCCTTTTACGACAAAGTCGCTTTAACATGGTTTGTAAATTGCCCAAAAGGTAATTTCAAGATCTCCAGAGGTATCTTATTGTAGTAGAGAATGCAATTGAAAGAATTGCTGACACTCGCAAGTCTAAACCGGGGCGCAACTAGTCTTTGATTATTTCTTCGGATAACATCACAGCTATCGCTAAGCTTGGAAAATGTTGTAAGGTTCGTGCGTACATACATTCTATTTTTAAAAATAAATTGACTAGCTACAGTTAGTATGTCAATTTCTTTATGCTCCTTCACCGTCGGTTATACTATAACCCTATAATAAAGATGCATAAGATTTGTTAATGAACATACCTTGTTAAGTTATACCTTGGTGCGGACAGCGACCGAACCGGGTTGAGGTTGTATTTGAATTTACGATTCCACGAAATGCTGGTGTCAAAAGCAATGGTCGCTTTCAGGATAGAATATTGAGAATTTGAAGGTTTTATGTTAACTTTCAAACGGAAGAAATTTGTAAAATTGCTAACAAATAGGTAAAATAATTTCGTTTTTTTTTTCATAGTTTAAGTCAGCATGTACATCATATAACGAAAGATATAAATGTCACAACTGAGGGGCACAGGCCTCTCGAATTAGACGATCGTAATGTATAATATTTAAATAGAACTCTACAAAACCCGAATTAAATTGGCAACCAAATGAGCACATGCTTATTACTCAGTAGAGACTTTTAAAAAGCTCTCGCCCGACCGTCCACTAGAAGATTTCAAAAGGCAACTTTTTGCCTCTAAAATGTTTTATTCACTGACCGCTGCTGACGACTGAATGAATGAAATACTCGTACTTATCCGCTAAATGCTTTGGTCCAAGTGACTGGGGTTTAGTCATTGATGAATTATTATGTACAATTAACCATATGTGGGTTTTATATCCCACTGAGAGCCTACAGTCAATTCAATTTCTAAATTAATTGCGGTTAAATTCGCCAATGTCACGTGTTTTCGAGAAACTGGAAATTTTCGTGTTGATTTGTTGCTTTTTAGCACTACCCGAGGGGACGTGAAGGGCTGTAGGTTCCAAGTATCTCCTTCGGACGTGAGCAACTGCCTCCCCTATCTATAGTCTATGTTTGACAAGTAGAATAAAATGTCACATTTCATAGTGATGGAAATAACTGACTGAATGAAATTCATTCAGAATTTTATTTTTGTTGAATCAGTTTTATTTAATTTCACAAGCTGTATTAAAATAAGTTATCAAATGTTTCAATTCAAAATAAAAACTATTTCATTTATTTCAAAAAAAAATATTTCAACCAGTAATTTGGCAATATTGGATGTTACTGAATTTTAACAAGCACGGTGTCGTCAGGAAACATTAAACAAAACACACGCACACATATTATAATATCCATTAACTGCTGAAAAAATATTCTGAAAATTCGAAACACCTTTGCTCCCGCGTATTTCATTCACTCGTTCTTTCATTCAATCAATTGCTTGTCTCAACCAACGAATTGAATGAAATGTCAAACGAACTGTCTCATTTAGCTAATTTGTGTTCAGATTTTCGTCGTAAGTAGAATTTTGGGAAATTATGTTATTTCTTAGCAGAATTAAGACCTGTTAAAGTGAAATCTAGTGTATTTGTGTTTAAACTAGTGTCGACATCTGAATGTGGTAATCTGCATCAAGTGATTCTTTCGGAATATCGTGATATGTTATCGAGATATCTCTGTTTACTCAAAAGCTCATGTTTAAAACAAAATAAACACACGGCATATCTGCAGGTACTGTTATGTCAAGGAAATACTTTCTTGGCGGGTTTTTGTATAAGTGTCCTGTAAGGAGGCAGTTGCTAAAGTCCGAAGGAAATTTTTGGTCCCTACCGCCCTTCACGTCCTCCCGGATATTGCCTTAGCACAACAAACAAATTGCTCTCAATAGAGAACCTGACCACATTGTGATCTTTCCAGTACACTTGACACTGGCAAAATTAACCTCAAAAGCGGTTAGCACGCCAAATTAAAAGAAGAAGAAGAAGATGTATCCTCTACCTTTATTTACCACATTCATATGCGTCAAAGTAAAAAAGGGGAATAAACTTCACGCTTTTTTAAAAATTAACGGGTGTCCGTGTTATTTCGCGTTGTTACTGTACGATGATACGAAACCCGTCGTGTGCAGATCCGACACACACTTGACCAGATTTAGTCTTTATCGACTCTTGTCACTCGTGCATGCAACTTCCAGTCCCTTCCCATGTAATAGTGCATTATGATACAATTGTGCAAAGTTGCTCATTGCATACGAGGCGGTATTATTCGCGCGAGCAGTTAGCGAACGCGAAAAGGTAGCCGAGTTTCTAATGACACGCGTTTCATACTGCGTTTTAAAACACACTGTCGAGAAAAAAATAAATACTTTTGATAATATGTATTCCGCACGCCGCGCTTGCGTTGCGCGCGCCTATAAAATTAATATTTTTAATACGCAAATTAAGGTCAATATGTAGGGAAAAAATATATTTTGATAAAATAATGATAATCATTTGATACATTGATTTACTTAAACTATGAAATAATATTAAACCTAAAAATATTTTTTTACGCAAAAATATTAATTATTTCTAGGCATAAAAACTTGAAGTCTGTAACAGAAAGTTTAATAACAGAAATGTTATAAGGGCTTGTTAGGGACATCATTCTGAACAACTTTGAAACTGATTTGATCAGGACAACTACATTTTTCACTTTGCCAGCTTACCGGCCCAAAATGTGAAAAATAAAGTTGCTGTTATCAAATCAGTTTTTATGGTAAAAGTTGTTCAGAAAGATTTCCCTAAAATATGACTTACACACCTTTCAGTGACACGCTGCTTAAAGTACAAAGCACATAGTAAATATTGTACAGTGATAAGCATTATAAACGCTTTTAGCTTATAACTTGCTTCACTCCACTAAGCTGCCGAAGTAGCCTCGGTCAGGCCCTCGTGTCAAGCATGGCATTATAGCCCGTCTCCCTGGGCTCGCCAACACAAAAAGACTTAAATAAAAAAAAAAGACTTGCAATGCACCTTTTTATGTGCATTCACTTTTTGGTTCTACTTTTATTTATTTTAATAATGAACAAAAATCACACAGCCATTCTTACTAATAATCTGAATTATAAACTATGAATAAAGCCAATTACGGATTTCACTATGTATACAGTTTACATTGATACTATTAAGTGACGGTTAAACAGTTAGTTGAACTAAAAGAACAACTTATAAAAAAAACATGGTTGTGTGTGGGAGGGGTACAGGAGTTGTGTTTGTGTGTTTGTGAGGGTGAGTGTGTTTGTGTTTGTGTTTGTGTGTGTGTGTGTGTGTGTGTGTGTGTGTTTTTGATTTGTGGTGAGCTAATACTAAATGGATAAAGGACTATAGAGCTAAAAACGCAACATAGGCAGTTAACGTATAGGGAGGGTTAACATGGGGCAGATTCCAGTGGTAACCTATAATGGGGCTATCTTAGCTTTCACCAGCAGTGCTAGTCTAACTTGCTGTTTAAATACAGCTGTTGAGGTACAGAATGGATCCATGAATCCGAAAAACTTTTAATAAATGTTCTGGGAAGCCAATGACAGGTGCAATTGGATGTATAATTGGTGCGATTGTGGGGGCTCAAAGAACAACTTCGTGTGTCGAGTACGTTTAGCCGGAACAGCGTGAGATAAAATCTCTGTTACCAGTCTGGGAAAGTCTAGTGCGCCGGTGCATATACGTCGGGTAAAAGTGACAGGTCAGCCAAAACACGCCTATCGCTCAGTCTTAATAAGTTGTAGCGGCCACATGTGGCGGGATACTCAGTTCGAGTGTTGTTAGTGCGGTAGTCTAAGAATTTCAGGAACTTTACCTGCTTTTTTTCAATTTAATTTTCGTGTGTAACATAATGTGGGTTCCAAATTGGACAGGAGTATTCTTAAACACTTCGTCCATAAGGAAAAATATATAATAAAATATACGGATTGTACGAAATCCGTAAATTCCTTGCAAAAGACGAATCCTAAGTTTTGGTACGCTTTTTTAATGATGTGTTCAAAGAGACCTAAGAATGTTAACTTTGAGTCGAGACTAACACCTACGTCTCTCACAGTTACACTTTTATTTATAGCTGTAGTGTCGAGCCTATAGTTAGAAGCAATTGGACTGGTCTTACTTGTAATAGTTACGGGCACGCATTAAGACGTGTTGACGCCAATTCTGTTTTTGTCATAGTAGGCAGTCTAAATCTTCTTGTAGAAGACTTGAGTAATATCTTATATAAATTTGGTATATATTTTCTCATCCTCAGCATATAAAATAAATTTTGCGTGTTTGAAGCACTCTTTAATGTCGTACAGGCATGCTGCGTAAAGTAGGGGTCCCAACAGAGAGCCTTGAGGGACACCAGGGGGTACGCTTAAATAATCTGATCGAAATCCACCTACAACCACGGCCAGTCGGCCGTTAGATACGTTGCAATCGCGCCATCGCAACAAGTCTCCGCGAATGCCCAATGCGTGAAATTTACAAAGCAGGATGACATGAGCATTATGTAAGTATATGTATGATATTTTGTAGTTTATATATGTGTATGCTATCTAGTGTATTTTATATAGTTGAGATATATATTTTTTTTTATTAGGTATATTTTATTTAAATTTCAAAAGTAATTTTCGTACGTATGTATACAGTTTTATTGCGCACTAGGACTGCCTTTTTTCATAAACACTCCTGTCTTGCCTAGGTTTGCTGGAAGAAATCTCTTTTTAGAGATAAGCTCGCCTTTGCCTATAAAATGTATTGTATTGTATATGTAACTGTCTGTTTATCTATGTTTTCTGTGCAATAAAGAATATGAATATGAATATGAACGTGGTCCCCTATGACGAAGGCTTTTTCAAAATTCGGTGATTCTCCACGTCCAATTTGGAATTATTTTTATGTACCTTCACAATGTATGCTTCTTTCCATTTTTAAGGCGATGTAACTTCACGGACAAATCTGTTAAATATAATACTAAGGGTTTCGTCATTTTTTACATCTCTTAATCAAGATTGGTGGTATACCGTCGTTCGCAGCACCTTTATTTGGATCGAGATTTTCAATCAATTGGATTACGGAGTTTTCAGAGATTGTGATAGTACTAATGGAGCTTGCAAAACTTCTCGATTGTCTAGATACAAATCTGGTGGCTCCCTTAACATCTTTTTAAAAAAACGGTCAAGTGCGAGTCTAAATCGCGCACGAAGGGTTCCGTACCACCGTTCAATGGAAGCGATGGTGTGGAGTGATTAGTTTGGATTTTACACAGCAAAATATTTTTTACAAAGTTATTGGTGTGGTTACTTTCACACTCCATGTACGTAACCAGGTGCATCCATAAGTTTGTATGTGGTATTGTTGTATGGGAGCCCCCTTAAATATTTATTTTATCCTGTTTTTTAGTATTTGTTGTTATAGCGGCAACAGAAATACATAATCTGTGAAAATTTCAACTCTCTAGCTAGCTAGGTTCTTGAGATACAGCCTGGTGACAGACGGACGGACGGACAGCGAAGTCTTAGTAATAGGGTCCCGTTTGGAACCCTTCGGGTACGGAACCCTAAAAAACACACTAAAGCCATCGCATATTTCTTTCCCTCCTATATTTTTTTTACCCCCTAATACCAAGGAAATAGGATACCCAGATTCAGTTTTCCTTTTAGAGTTTATATATGTCCATATGTCCTTGGGGTCGTTCTACATTTATTCTTTATGATTCTGTTAGTCTCTTGCAAGGTGAGTTTTAAGCAAATAAGTTCAATATACACACATCAACACTGTCTAGGGATATTAGATTTTTGTTTGCATTTCTTAGTTTTTCAGAAAAACTACTCAGAATTAGGAAAAAGTTTATATGTGGAATTAAACCTCCTTGTTCCATTTTCAAACTGACATTGAAAAAAAAACAAAAACTTATGAAAATAAAAGAAAGCGCGTGAACACGCATTTGATTCAGTTTACAGTGCTAGTTTTGTGTTGAGATTTATTTAGAAAAACATTAATTAACTAACTCTATCAATTGTTTTGGTGATTTTTACTGTTTGTGTCATCTTGTTGGTGCCATGCAACGTCGACATCTGACGAGAGACGAGATGATAAGAGCGGTAGGAATGTTGGAAGCTGGCGCTATCCAAAACGTTGTTGCGGAGACCCTAGGCACCAGCCAGAATGTGATATCAAGGCTCTGGTCACGTTATCGTGATACTGGGGAAGTGGCGGAACGGCATGCTGGCAGAATTCGGGTGACCACCCCTAGAGAGGACCGTTTTCTCCAAAATACCGCCAGGAGAGAACCTACTCTGACGGCCATGGAAATGGTACAGAGGCTCCAACAGGAGCATCAGCTGTTGGTTAGCGACCAAACTGTCAGAAGAAGGCTACATGAAGCTAATCTTCATTCTCGCAGGGCAATTCGTGTTCCTGCTTTGCGACGAGGCAATCGCGGAAGACGACAATTGTGGGCCCAAGAACACGTGTTATGGGATAATTAACAATGGTCGACAGTGCTCTTAACGGATGAGTCTCGGTTTGGATTTCATCCAGATTCGCGAAGAACACGAGTTTGGAGAGTTCCAGGCAGGGAAAGCCGGCTCCAGCATCCACAAGAGGTTCATTCGTACCAAGCAGGAACAATCATGGTATGGGCAGGAATTCGTATAGGCGCGCGAACCGACCTCGTTTTTGTAAGAGGCAACGTGAATGCTCAGAAATACCGTGATGAGGTGGTGGAACCTGTTGTTATTCCGCATAGGGTGCAAATCGGCCAGCAATTCGTACTCATGCATGATAATGCTCGTTCACACACTGCGAGGCTGGTATCAGCCGCACTTCAAGAAAACGACGTCACGGTAATGAGATGGCCTGCGCAGTCGCCCGATATGAATCCCATCGAAATTGCGTGGGACATGTTGCAGCGAAGGGCTATGCATGCACTCCCTCCAAATCTGGCCACAGAAGAGCAACTTTTCTTGCACCTGCAACGAACCTGGGAACGCATACCACAGCAATACATCGACACCTTAATTCACAGTATGAATAATCGATGCCAAACTCTTATTAACGTGAGGGGTGGCAACACTGATTGTTCAGGCTTCTCGGCACCTAATGACCTCGTAGGGGCCCATCAGCTACGAGGTAGCGTAGCGATCAGTTGCCAAGAAGTGTGAACGTCGGCGATTCACCGAGCTAAAATGATTGGATTCGATCTAACCTGGTCTGTGCTTCGGTCCCGTCAACCTCCTGTCTCTCTGCAAGGCCCGGGTGCACCCTAGGCTCTTCTTGGTAGACAGGTTCTTCAGCCAACCTCCTGTGTGACTGGCGGGCCAGCCTCGATCAGCACAGTGTTCCAACACAGGTTATGTTACGTGGTAAAAAACCAATCGGCCACGTAAATGCGAACTTTATCTGGTTCGGGGAACCACAACACACTCAGCTATATAGACAATCCTGAGGGAACCTCGAATACATTCCAGATGGACTGCGATTTAATTTCAATACCTTATCCAAACGCGTTACATTGCGAGGGCTTTCGTCTGTCCGTTGTCAAAAACTGCAAGGTTGGCAGCAACGTCAAATTCAAAATGGCCGTTCCGAAACCATCGATCGAATATCGATTTGGAATCGAACAATCACCCGCCCGGACAGGCACCCACCTGTCCCCTAATCTACGGGCAGCCGAGACAACGTTGCTACCGCTCGTTTTAGAACCGAGCCTCCTACTAGAACCTCCGCAGACCGGGGGGTCCCGTCCTTGCCAGGGAACAAGTTAACAATGCGCCCCCTGCGCCAACGTAGTGGCGGTAGGTTAGCATCCTTAACCAGAACGAGGTCACCAACACTAGGGGGGCTGGTTTTGTCAGTCCACTTAAGGCGCTGTTGTAAGATATGCAGATACTCGAGCGACCAACGCTTCCAGAAATTCTGAGTAAACTGCTGCAACATCTGATACCTTGACAACCGATACAATTTCACTCCCTCGAAGGGGTGCTCGGGCAACGCGTTAAGTGGCTGTCCTATCAAGAAATGGCCTGGGGTCAGAGCCTCCAAGTCATTTGGATCCGAGCTGAGCGGACACAACGGTCGCGAATTGAGAACGGCCTCGATCTTACAAAACAATGTCGCGAGCTCCTCAAAAGTCAGCGCGGTCTGACCTACTATACGCCCCAAGTGCGTCTTAGCTGACATAACTACGGCCTCAAAAATCCCAACCCAGTGGGGGCAACTCGGTGGGCTGAAGGTCCACTGTATACCCCGACGGGAGAGGGCCGTTCCAACATCCACTTTATTTACATTCAAAAAGTTGTCTATCTCTCGTAAGCATCGTTCCGCACCGATGTAGTTAGTGCCGTTATCAGAGCGGATCAAAGTTGGAAGTCCCCTTCGAGAAACAAACCTATCCAAACAAGCAATGAAAGCCTCTGTCGAGAGATCAGCAACGAGCTCGAGATGTACCGCCTTGGTGGATAAACAAACAAACACACATAGGTACGCCTTGTATTGCTTAGCGGTACGCAATCGTGAACTCTTCACCATAAACGGTCCGGCAAAATCCGTACCAACACCTGAAAACGGTCTGACCTCATTCACACGATCAGGGGGCAAGTCCCCCATGAGAGGTTGCATCGTGGCAGCCTTAAGTCGATAACAAGGCATGCACCGAAACACGATGTTCCGTATGATACGGCGGGCAGATAAGATCCAAAACTCCCGCTGGAGCGTGGCCAACAACGCGTTACAGCCGGCATGCGCGTTTTTAATATGACGATCAGTCACCAGCAATTCAACTAACTGTCCCCCCTTGGGGAGCAGAAGTGGGTGACGAGCCGAATACGACAGATTCGCATTGCGCAATCTTCCTCCTACCCGAAGTAACCCGGTCGAATCAACAAAGGGGTTGAGACGCGCGACGGCTCCCTTCAATTTCGAACGTCCACTTCGTATAATCTTCAATTCTGCCCCAAACTTCGAGGACTGTACCAACCGGACCAAATTCAGTAGCGACTCGTTTCGCTCTGCCGGAGTCAGAATAGGGTTCAACGTTCGCTGATCGCGAGGAGTACGACAATGTCGAGCGAATCTCCTAATCCAAGTGGACACGTTTATCAACTCGAATCACACTCCATCTCATGTCATTTGGGGAAATAGAGACGCTGCACAAATAGATATGTACTATAACGTATGTCATAGCCGTTTAAGAGATATAGACTTTCCTCCAGAGCTGAGACACTGCGATGATGGAATATGTACAAATACTGATCACAAAATAATTATAGATAATTTGTATAAACGCATAGTTAACGCATTGAGCGAGGCTGCTATCGGCAGTTACATAGTCAAAAATGTTAATAATAAGAAGTGAGAATACATTGTGGGCTGGAACAAACATGTAGCGGGGCTCCATAGGGAGGCTCGACTTGGGTTTCAATCATGGGTACTCTCGGGAAAACCCGCCAATGGTTCAGTTTATGACAATATGAAAGAGACCAAAAGATTATTTAAAAATAAATTGAAATGGTGCCAGGATAACAATGAGCGTATCAAAATGGACATACTTGCTACTAGTCACGAAGCTAAGGACTTCAAAAATTTTTGGAAACAGACAAACAAGCTGAGCCCCCGGTCGAGTCTGCCTCTGGGCGTGGCGGGTCTGTCTGAAAATATCGACATTGCCAATATGTTTAAAGAATATTTTAATGTAGTGCCTGCAGTTATGCCAACCGCAGGCACTGTAGTGTCAGATGCTCATACCCGGCGGGCAGTTTCAAGCCAATACACTCGCTTCACTATTAAAGAAGTAGATAGGGCGATACGTGGAATGAAACGAGGGAAGTCGCCGGGACACGACGGGTTGAGCGTTGAGCACTTGAAATATGCTGGTGCACATCTGCCTAGGGTTCTTAAGATTTTTATCAACGCCAGTATTGGACACTCCTATCTGCCTGAGGAGCTAATGAGAACTATTGTTGTACCTATCATTAAAAATAAAACAGGTGATGCTAGTGACAAAGGTAACTATAGACCTATATCACTGGCCACTATAACGGCAAAGGTGCTGGACAGTTTGCTTGACAAGCAACTTGATAAACATCTAATCTTGCACGATGCCCAGTTTGGTTTTAGGAGTGGGCTGTCTACTGAAAGTGCCATCATGTGCCTGAAGCAAACTGTCCGGTACTACACAGACAGAAAAACGCCAGTGTATGCCTGCTTTTTAGACTTGTCCAAGGCGTTTGATTTAGTTAACTATAACACGTTTTGGAAAAAGTTGGCGACTGAAACTGGCCTACCTGATGAGTACATTGATTTGTTCAAATATTGGTATGGCAATCAACGCAACGCTGTCAGGTGGGCCGGTTCATTATGTCAAGAATACAGGTTGAGCTGTGGAGTGAGACAGGGGGGGCTGACGTCTCCTAAGCTGTTCAACCTGTTCATGAACAAATTGATCGGGGAGCTCAGCGACACCAAGGTCGGATGTTCAGTCGGCGGCGTCATGGTGAACAACATAAGCTATGCTGACGACATGGTGCTGCTGAGCCCCTCGATTCGAGCCCTCAGGCGGCTACTGGACGTCTGTGGGTCATACGCCGAGTCGCATGGCCTAAGGTACAATGCCAAAAAAAGCGAAATGCTTGTTTTCAAGGCCGGCACTAAAAAACCATCTTTTGTGCCTCCTGTCAAATTATGTGGCATCGCCCTGAATAGAGTCGCAAAATTTAAGTACCTAGGGCATGTGGTCACGGAGACACTCACAGATGATCTGGACATGGAGAGAGAGCGCAGGGCGTTGTCGGTTCGCTGTAACATGCTGGCCCGCAGGTTTGCACGGTGCACTAAAGAAGTGAAACTTACACTTTTCAGAGCTTACTGTCAAACCTTCTACACCTGCAGTCTGTGGGTTCGCTATACGCGGAGGGCCTACAGCGCTCTGCGTGTCCAATACAATAACGCGCTGAGGATTGTGTTGGGGCTGCCGCGATAATGCAGCGCCTCATCGATGTTCATGGAGGCAAGAGTGGATGACTTTTTTGCCATCTTGCGTAAGAGAGCAGCCTCTATGATGAGTCGTGTTCGCGGCAGCTCGAACGGGATCATCAGTGCGTTAGGGGATAGGGTCGATAGTCCCTTGCTGAAACACTGGATAGATATGCACCTATACAAAAATAAAAAATAGTTTAGGTTACCTGTGTGTTAATGTACAAAATATTTTGTCTTTTTATAATTTACTATGGATGTGTACCTATCTGACAATAAATAAATAATAATAATAATTATCAACTTGTCAAGTGAGCTATACCGGTCCAGCAGAAACCCGGCGTCAGGGTCCTCAGCCTTCTGGGTAACATGCACGGCCGCTCTGGGGCCATGATCCGAAGATACTACTACATGGCTGTGGGGCCAGTCCGATTCTCTCCTGGCAAGCCAGGGTGGTCCCCACCACAAATGCTGTCTAACGAGTTCAGGAGCCCGACATCCCCTGGATGCACAATCAGACGGGTTCAATTCTCCTGGTACATGTCTCCAGGTCAGTGGGACCTCAGACGACACAATCTGGGAGACACGGTTCGCAACAAAAACCTCTAAGTTATGGACCAAAGCCTTCAGCCAGCACAAAACAATCTGGCTGTCCGTCCACGCGTACACCGTATCCTCCAAAACCACTGACCCACGCAACACTGTTAGAGTGTGATTCAAAAGTTTGGTCAAAAGAGCAGCCCCGGACAGTTCCAGTTTTGGAATCGTCATCCTTGTCCGAATAGGCGCTACCTTGCTTTTTGCCAAAACCAAACGCACGTCGACCTCCCCGGTGGAGGTGACGGTTCGCAAATAAACCGCTGCCGCAAACCCTCGTTCAGAGGCATCACAAAACCCGTGAAGGGTTGCCCTGTAATCCCCAGCAGGGACCAATTTCCTCGGCAGCGATACATTATTTATGTCCGATAGCGAGGTGAACATTCGCGTCCAATCAGTCAACAAATCACCTGAGAGGTGGGTGTCCCAGGTCAACTGAGCCGCCCATAGCCTTTGCATAAAACATTTGAGAGCAAAGGTGACTGGAGAAATCCATCCATTCGGGTCGAACGTTCTCGCAATCGTTGACAGTACTGACCGCTTCGTCCAGGCCTTCGGTGTTTCTAAAACCACCCGATAGGTAAACTCATCATGGACGGGCCGGTACTGAATTCCAAGCACTGACAACATGTTAGGGTTGTCAGGATTCTCAAAAACGTGCGGGTCTTGTTGAAACTCATCTGGGAGACCAGCCATCAACTCAGGGGAGTTGGACATCCACTTGCGTAGTTCATAGCCGCCTCGTTCCAGCAATTGAATGAGCTCGTCACGTCGGTCCAGAGCTTCCTCTACACTGGCTGCCCCTGTGCAGACGTCATCGACGTACAAATCTTGCTCCAGGATAGCGGCGGCTCTAGGATAGCTCACACGGTCACGCGACGCCAACTCCCACAGGGTACGCATCGCCAAATACGGGCTAGACCGTAACCCATACGTGTTCGTGTTCAACTCATAGACCTTGACTGGCTCGGCCGTGGACTCACGCCAAAGTATCAACTGATACCTTCTGTCAGCCGGATGAATTACCGTTTGCCTAAACATCATCCGAATGTCTGCGACAAATACAATCTGGTGCCTCCGAAAGCTCGTGAGAATATCCGAAATATCACGGCTCAACTTGGGTCCCGAATGTAGACACTGATTCAGGGACATCCCGTTCGAGGTAGGTGCTGACCCATCAAAAACAACTCGAATCTTGCCGGTAGGGGTTCGTAGGACGGCATGGTGTGGAAGGAAACAATGATCCTCAGATCTCCAGTCCACACCCGATACCGACATGTGTCCTAACGACTCATACTCCCTCATGAAATCAACATATTTTTGTTTAAATACGGCGTCCCTTGACATCCTACGCTCCATCGACATCAATCTCGTCTCAGCCATCTTCCTAGATTCTCCTAGTGGCGGTCGATCGGCCCTGAAAGGCAGTCGAGTTACAAAACGACCAGAACGAAGGCGACCAGTACTATTCTGGTAAAACAACTCGCACTCTTCTTCGTCTGCGTCGACTCGACGAACGGTGGGAGGTTCCTCTATCTCCCAGAAACGTTGGATAGCGTCTGACAACGCTGAGCCAATAAGTATGCCATCTGACTCGGCAGGCCTAACCATTGGCAATGCCGGACCCATGATCACGTGACCAAACTTAGTATCCACAGCAATCAACCCGTCCGGCTGAAGAACTCGCCGATCCGACAACAGAAACCTACCCAGAACGTCTGCTCCCAGTAGCAGGTCGACCGGGGCTGGAGTGTCAAAATCGGGATCCGCCAACTTGAGTCCTGATGTCAGGAATCGAACGGCCGGATTCAACTTCACCAAGGGGTGTCTGCCCATGACATGCGTCATTACTAAAGATTGCACGGATGTTTTTGTCAAAATGTCATAACGTGGAGAGAACGTGATCACCGATTGACCAACTACATTCGTAACCGTAACATTCCCCACGCCCCGTATTGATTTATTATACCTATTTACCTTGAGGCCTAACCATTTTGCTAAATCGTTCGATACAATGCAGCCCTGAGCTCCAGAATCTAATAGGGCGCGAACGTATGTTGGGTTGCCCGCCAAATCCCAAACAAGCACAGAGGCGATCGGTAACACCACCGTCTCCGGTTGGGGGGCAACCAATGGTTGGGCCGCAAATTCCTAGCGAGGACCCCCGGGGCCCCACTGTGCCTGTAACCGATCAGGTATGCAGCTATACGCCAGAGGGTCCCATTGTACAAATGGCCCACGCGCCGGTTCCATTCCCAACCTACGATTCCCCTTAAAGGGGGGTGGGCGTGAATTCAATCGTGGCCGCTCCATGAGCGGGGGGGACATCACATGTGACCGACGAGGACGAGGCGACGAGCGGGGCGACAACTGAGGCGGCGTCCGAACCGCACCCGCATAGCTCGAAGGTGTCCCATGCCACCCGCCCGTTACGGCCTGCTCAACACACCCAATGTCCCGCTGAGTCGGATGCTGAGTCGCAACCGAAAACTCAGGGCCCCCCATGTGATGACCCTGAGTGCGGCCCTGCACCCTAGTACTGCCCTGTGCAAGTGGGGACGTTGGCCCCTGAGTTGCGCTCCGAGTCGCAAACGAATTCTCAGGGCCCCATGCCGTGTCACCCTGGGTACGGCCCTGTGGACGTGGGGACGTTGGCCCCTGAGTTGCGCTCCGAGTCGCAAACGAATTCTCAGGGCCCCATGCCGTGTCACCCTGGGTACGGCCCTGTGGTGGCTGTTGGCCGGACCGGTTCATGCACAACAGATTGTTGTGGGCCCCACCACAATATCCGCACATTTTTGTGCGCGTGCAGTCCCTGGCCATGTGTGGCCCGAGGCACAGGAAACACCAGCTCCGCTGCTTGGCCATCCGGCGCCGTCCCTGAACCCTAAGTTCCCCGAACTTATTGCAATTGGCCACAGCATGGCCAATCTGCCTACAACATGGGCAGGTCTCACTATGTGGGGTCAATGCACTCACAGTCCCATACGACTGCCGGTTGGTGCGGTCCTTCCTCGTCGGAGGGCCCCTACTCACAGCGCTCCCGGCAGCTCTCTGTGGCTCCGAAGGATGGGTGACCGTCAACCCCAAATTCTCTGCCCGTCGAGCCTCCTCTTCCAAGAATCCGACCAAGTCGGAGAAGGCGGGCAGGTCCTCGGCCGACCTCCCGTGAGACTGTTCGAAACGAGTCTGCACGTCAGCGGGTAGGCGGGAAAGTACAATGTACAGCAGTAGGTACGACCATTCACCAACCGGAAGTCCAAGATTCTCTAGAGCCTTGGTGACGGACAACAACGGGTTCAAAACCTCCGTCTGTATGGCCCCGACCTTGTTCACAACCGGGATACTAAACAAACGGTTCAGTTGGGCATCGGCCAACCTTCGTTTGTTATGGTAACGTCTGACCAACAATTGTCTGGCCGTTTCATAGTTACCCTCCGTAACTGTCAAATGAGCGACCAGCTCCCTAGGCTCACCCCTCAATGCTGCCACCAGCTGAGCCATCTTGACAGACTTGGTAATGTCCGATCGCATGTGCACCAAACTGTCGAACAGATTGATGAAGCTCATTCATTCACCGGACACTCCGTCAAAAGTAGGCATAGTTATGGCCGGTAACCTGGACCCTGAACCCTGAAGCGGCAGAGGTGCTTCAATGTCACCACCATGGCTGGACTCGCGCTGTCTACGTAGGTCCGCAGCCTTCTGCGTGATAGCAGCTGCCATCTCCATACATTGGTCGACATCCCCTAGCAACCGTGACAGCCTGTCAGGTGCGCAACCATCAACTGATTCCGCCTGCGCGGACAATTCGAGCACCCTATTGTAACGTTCCTTAACGTCCATAGACCGCTCCAATACCACATCATGCCTATCTAAACGGTCTATCAGACCGTGTGCGGAGGAAAACCATCTGAGTTCCTTAGAAACACCCTTCTGGATTTCAGATAACGACATGATCGGAACGATACTTACTCACAATTTGCAGTAACTCAATTTTATTGGACCCTCCAGTCTATAACCCAAACGAGGGAACCCTAAACTATAACTTAAACAATGTTGATTTCCTTAAACAATAGGAACCGAGTTTTATATCTATATAAATTCTGTAAATAACAATTTAGTTTCCCTTTATCACTACAACACACACAGATAGTCAATATTAGTTCAAGTTATAAATTGCTATAACTGTAAACAATGTAATAGCCTGCTATCAATAGATGTAACTACCTATGTTAACCAAAACATTCATTAGCATTACTAGACCACTAATAGATTGACTAACTGGTACTTCAATGCAAATTTCAACTCAATATCTGTCTGTCTACTACCAGCAATAGACCTATAGCTTACAATACTACCAATCTATGTGGATATAGGAACACAACCAAGTTATCTAATAACCGCCTATACCTACAGATTGATAGTCTCAAATCGTGTCTTCCTGGAGCCCTTGACGGCTGCAAATCTCAGGAAGCCACGCTCTAGCTACCAAAGTGTTCAGGCTTCTCGGCACCTAATGACCTCGTAGGGGCCCATCAGCTACGAGGTAGCGTAGCGATCAGTTGCCAAGAAGTGTGAACGTCGGCGATTCACCGAGCTAAAATGATTGGGTTCGATCTAACCTGGTCTGTGCTTCGGTCCCGTCAACCTCCTGTCTCTCTGCAAGGCCCGGGTGCACCCTAGGCTCTTCTTGGTAGACAGGTTCTTCAGCCAACCTCCTGTGTGACTGGCGGGCCAGCCTCGATCAGCACAGTGTTCCAACACAGGTTATGTTACGTGGTAAAAAACCAATCGGCCACGTAAATGCGAACTTTATCTGGTTCGGGGAACCACAACACACTCAGCTATATAGACAATCCTGAGGGAACCTCGAATACATTCCAGATGGACTGCGATTTAATTTCAATACCCTATCCAAACGCGTTACATTGCGAGGGCTTTCGTCTGTCCGTTGTCAAAAACTGCAAGGTTGGCAGCAACGTCAAATTCAAAATGGCCGTTCCGAAACCATCGATCGAATATCGATTTGGAATCGAACACTGATTATTAAGAGTTAAAATGTCTCACTTTAAGTTGTTTTTTTTAAATAAAATCATCCATTTTATTCATTAATTTCATTCGTAGACTTAGCACCATTTTTAGTCTCTTTGTTATTTTATTTAAAAAAAATATTTGAAGATCTAAAATGATTTTTATTCATATAATTAAGTTGGGCATTAACTGAGGTTTAATTCCATATATACTTCTCTGAACAAAATATTTATAGTTTATCAAAAAATTTAAGAAATACAAAATATCCCTAGATAGTGTTGATGTGTGTACATCTAGCTATCAAAAATCAGATATTATAAAGGGTAAAACAAAAACTAAACTGGTCCCAACTTGCCCGACATTTAGAAGTGAGAATTTGATACACTTGGTTTTACCAGCGTTTAACAATAAATTATTAACATCATTAAAATCATCACAATCTTCTTTTTATCTTTTAATTTTCAAGCCAAGTAAAGTATCATCAGCAAACAACACTATGTCAGTCAATTTCAGTCGACCACCATAAAAGCCAGATCTTCAATATATACCAGGAATAAGAAAGGGGCAAATACGGTATCTCATGGGACGCCAATTTTTACGCCTGATCCATCAGATTTAGCGCTGTTGACGCCTTTTGAATGATATAATATTGCTTAATTACGATCTCAGTAGATTTAACGCTTTATTACTAAGTCCGTAATGATATAATTTAATAAGTAGCGAATGAATAACACAATGAAATAAATATCTTCGACAGAACGCAAAAAACGCCGACAGCATCGAATAACTCTAATTGTACGAATTCCTAAAGTTGTCCAGTTATTGAATTAAGACTTACCGTTGTTGTCACTGACTTTTTTAATTTAAAACTTATTGAATTCTGTTTGAATAATGTTGAATACGTCTGCATAGATTTAGTTTGGGTGTCTATTCACTAAAATCGGGTATTGGTAAAGTTATATCTAAGTTTTTCGTATACGTCTCTAGCCTATGGGATGTAATAGGCCTATAAAATGATGGTTCGGTCTTATCCTTTCTAACTATTAGGAGTGAAACTATTTGAATGCTGTGATCGGGTGGTAAGCAGTTGTTAATATTTCACAAAAAACGCCATTTAAGAGAGTTAGGCTGGTAAGTGTAATTCTTGCCGGCTCTGGAAATATATAACATAAATGAAATGATTTGAATAAAGTGATTATCCTTGTTTCATTGTTGTATCTTGAAGCAAATATACATGAATAAATACCTTTTTTCAGTTATTACATAGTTGAGCGAGGGCTTCCTCCATAATTTTATCAAATATTTCGAAATTTCAATGACCTTTTTCGTCCCTTGGAGTTCTGTAGACACAAACAATAATCTGACTATCTAACCCTATACAGGATAGCTTTATTTGTCTTTCTACAGTAAGTGCAAGAATATCTTTCCGTTGTTTCCCCTTAATATTATTTTTAACTAAGATTAAAGAAGTCTATCTACCAGCAGTCTTTGTATTATAAAAGACTGAGAATTTCGTAGTTATTTATGTTATAAGACATAATATATATAAACACGCGGCATCGTGTGAAAGTCAAGTTCAAAGA
Source organism: Argyresthia goedartella (assembly GCA_949825045.1). NCBI lineage: Eukaryota > Metazoa > Arthropoda > Insecta > Lepidoptera > Argyresthiidae > Argyresthia > Argyresthia goedartella. The sequence continues at coordinate 18,155,614 of OX463829.1, read as the reverse complement.
AGAGAACTGGTGACCGAGCGGCCGTGTGCTAACACGAAACATTTCGAACCACTTTTGACACCTACTTAACTTAAAATCCATTCAACATAAACATTTGAAATTTGGTTCAATCTAAATGAATGACAAGTTCTGTACCTATGAAAAGCCTGAAATTCTAACGTAACATAAGAGATGACCTTACTTGAGACAACTTAACACAAAATGAAGTTAAAGATTTGACTTGGCTAGTTCTTACATACTACTGTCTTATATTTGACTCATGATGTACTTGTCAGTGTTATCCGCTAGACTGTCACGAGGACACATTTTGACCGATGCAAAATACCCCAGTCTGTCACGCGGACACATTTTGACCGATGCGTAAAAGGCGGTAAATAAGGACCGTTATTTAATCAAAGCGTTTGTCTATCTTGCTCACACTTCCACTAAACGTGGCCGAAAGAAGGAGAAAGGCATAACAACTATTTTTCCGCTTCTTACGACATTGTAAATTGGTGTGATCAACGTATCTTCCCTTCTAAAATAAAATTTTCCGGTAAAAAGTAGCCAAATTAAAACTTTAACTTCAATTTGTGGTAAGTTATCAACTTTGTGTAACGTTAGAATTTCAGAATTTTTACATTTATCGTTGGTGGAATTTTCCTTGCAGCAGTCTTTTGTAATAAAAAAAACATCGGCATCAGAATTATTTAAAAAAAATCTAATACAAGTTCTTTGCCAGGTGGCCCTGCATATTTTGATGAGTAATATTTAAGAGGTGCCTTTGTCGTCATTGGCAAAAATTTCCTTTAACCAGTGTTCTGTTATATGAAAAACATCCGTGTCAAAATTGTTAAAAAAATATTCTAATACAAGTTCTTTGCCAGGTAACCCTGCATGTTTGTCCCTCGGTCGGAATTGGCAAAAATATGACAAAAAAGTATCTTTTGTACCTAGTTTTGCCCATTCCAATATTAATATTACTATTACTACAAAATCCTACACAAGGAACCACTGTCATACCAGTTATGACAGAATCATATATGATAAATTAAATGCAAAATACCTAGCAAGTTCTCTTTTAGAATAGTTAGCAAGATAAAGACTATCTTTAGTCTGCCTAAAGTCATAAATAAATATATTTATATCAAGATAAACCTAATTGCCATATTGACTTAATATACTGCACAGACGTCGATTAAGTCTATTTATGTAGATATTGTAGATGTTGCGTCCTTTTGCAGACATGATGACAGACAGATGGGACAAGGTAATGCACAAGTAACAATATTTTTACACTAAGTTTGTTCAGCGAATCTAAACAGTTAGGTAGGTCTACTTGATTAACCTCCACCAAAATAATGGTTCTGCATTTGTTAAACTACCATTCATAATGCATTGTACCAGTTGTGTGTATGGCACCGCGCATTCAGATGTCAACGACACGTTGAATCCAACACTCGTCCAGGATCATCGCACCTAAGCCTAGCCTTATCTTATCAGAGAAAATGTATGTTATGTGTTTTTCATCTTCCAGTTTTAGTGCAGGAGATACATTTTCGCTGCAGTCCACGGCAGAGCTATTCAATGTAGTTGTTGGAATAGACTAAAAACTATATATTTCTCGATATTTTTCTGAAATATATAAGTGAAACCTATATGATGATTCCTTTTTAATTTCTGGATCATTTTGGACATGGGGAGCCCCAATGATAGTAATTTTTGTCTTTATTTAAAATATTTTTAAACTAAGTATTTCAAAATTATAAAAACAAATCCTCATAACAAGCACTTTCATTTGTCATGTCACACGATACAGTTTGAAAAACATTTATTTTATTTTCTGATTTGCCGTCCAAAACCTATGACTGTATGAACAGTATAAACATTTAACTAATTGTATTACTTAATTATATTCAATGATGAAATGGCATATAATAAATACTTACTTACTTACTAGCGCCCCCTAAATTTAAAATAAATTTACTTACGTAACACGTTGGTGTTTGGGTAGCATACATACATGTATATTGTATATACCAAATTTCAAATGAAACGGTCCAGATTTCAGCCGTTTAATATAACTTTTACACAGAGATGGACGGGCGGACGGACTCACTAGTGATCCTATAATTTGTTCCTTTTTCCTTTGTAAGTTACGGAACCCTCGAAACAAAAACATATATAGCATCACGCCTTTTTTTTTAATATGTAAAGCCAAACCAAGAATATAAAAACATCGCCTATGAAACTACGTTCGTCCCGAATGCTTTGTTAATTTATAACGATAAAGAAAAAAAGCTTATTTACATGATGCCATGAATAAAATTTATTTAAAGAAATGGGTGTTGAATAATTTATTACCCAATCTAAATGAACCCACCTGTATAGTCATGGACAATGCTAGATATCATTCTAGCTAAATCAACAAACCTCCAAGCTCGGTTAATAGAAAAAATGAAATTGCAGAATGGCTTACTTATGTTGGTGTAGAAAATATCACGTTCCTGCAGCTTGTACAAAACTGTTTTGAGGATATTACTGGTTATACATGAAATAATTGCTGTGAGCATACAAAAATATAGAAGAGACTTGTAATTGATAGAGAAATTGAACAACTTATTATAAATGTTGGCGGCAGTGATAGTGAACCATCCAGTCCTACAACTGAAAATAAGTCTGATATGTCCAGAATTGAACCAATACAATCTGATCATGAAGATCATAAAATGTCATATGAATCTGTTGAATATTTAGATTCTGAATTTGAAGACTAATGAAAAAAATTAATACATAATCATAATGGTTTTATTTTCTTTATTTTAACCCGACTACAGGCAGTTACTTTATAATAACAAAAAAGAATGGTAGTTAATGTGACTTCCATAATGAGAGGCTTTAATATACGAGTGTTTCATAATAACAACACAAGTATTTTAATGCCTAATTATGTACAGATACATAAACTTCGTTATCATTACGCATCATAAGCTCTTTATGACTGTTACTTTATAGTTATATTCAAAATGTAACTTCTAATAAGTTCGATTTTAATATAAGTACGGGAATTAGCAAAGCAGCCAATTTGCATGGGTATACTATACTTAGTATACATACAGCCCTTGTAAATACAAGGGCTGTATGTATACATATAAAAACCTGGTCTGTGGGCGCTAAATAACTTTATATATAGCAATACTAAGTATAGTTTGCCCATGCAAATTGCCGAACTTATTTTAAATTCGAACTTTTTAGAAGTTACATTAGATACATACAACAACCATAATGCATGTATGTATGTTGTATGTTTGGGTCAAATCTTTCGGGTTAAGTTTTACCCACTTCCCGATATCCGATTAAGCTGAAATTTTGCGTTAGATGCATATTTAAATCGGATGACTATACAATATACATACGATGAATAACACGGAGCTGATCTGATAATGATGGTGCTGGAAGGTGGCCATGGGAAATCTGTAACAAAACAACGCAACCAGCAGCCTTATGGCGTAATTCTCTGAAGTTCATAGCGTGTGTCTATGGTCCATCTCATGCTCATACAATTTCATCGATTGCGGGGTATCACCGAAGGCTTCTAGGTTTCATTCAATGAGCTTGGGTTTGGCCTCCATTATGATGCTACTTGCGTGATACCAATATGACAGATGAAGCTGGTGCAAGGAGTCAAACGTAAAAGTCTATATGAAGTTCATAGCTCAGACGACTTACGCCATAAGGCTGCAGGTGATCATGAGAACTCGGTAACAAAACGACGCAATCCTATCGAGTTTGAGCTCATTTGATTTGTCTTGATAAGTACTCTGCTCATTAGTTTTTTTTTAAACTGACGTCTTCAGAGTTACCTTAATCCCTCAGAGCATTGTGGTGGCACGCAATACCAATTTTCTTAATTATCATCCGATTTCATTATGTTATATCTCTAAAAATTGCATTTCATAGCCCCATAAGTTTTCCTCTCATAAATACTTCTAGTTTATGTTTGAATCTTACTTTACTCATCGCCCCGCATGATATAACTCCATCACGATACTGCTGGACGAAGGATGTTCCCAATTATATTATGCTGGGCTTACACAGTACACAAAAACCTAGTATGCATAATGGGTAGCACTGTCAACCACACCGTTATCTATTTAGGCTCAAAGCTCTTCGTTGCGTAAGTACGTTGGCTTAAGTAGAGTCAAATCACTAGAAGGTCTCCCTATTGAAGAACCAGACTGATCTTAATTAACGGGAAAACCACCAGTCCACAATAACGCTTTATAAAATGAACTGGCTAAGAAACATTTGATACAATAAATAACACAGCGATAACAAAAAAAAAGCTTTTATTTAAATGCTCTAAATAAAAGCTTTTAAAAAAATCTTTAAATCGTGAAATTAACCAGAATTAATTGATGGGTTTGATTCAATTTAAAGTTTATGTTCTTCTGTTTGGAGCATTTAAATAAAAGCTTTTTTTTTTTTTTACTTTTAATTTATTCCATACGGCGTGGCAGAGGCACAACTGTGACCACGTTTAACCAGGTATTCAATACTCCATTTTGCGTAACAGAAGGCTAGCCCATCACCGCAGTTACAAAGATTAACGGTTGATGATTGATCTGAGATTTTTTTTAAATAAGCGCTATTCTGATAACACAGATATTGTACGGCTCGCATGTCATTTAGGGAATAGCTTTTTTCATAAAATCCTCCCTTTCAACCGTAAAAAATGTGTTGATTTTTGTTCTTATTCCCATTCGAGTGTGTGTGCTAAATATTAAACTGCCTGAAGCCCATGTGGAGAGTAGCAGAGTTTATGATGAATAAAGGATAAAATATTCAACAACGCTTCTCGTATGTAACGGCAGGCATCACACATGAATGAATTCTTTTAAAAGTTTTACAGATTTTTGTGAAATTAAAAAGAAAAGGAATGTTATTTCAAAGCAGCGTCTGGTATTTGTCCGTCCCGTATCTGACTGTATTTAGACTTCATGTCCATAAAAAATTTTAGAATGATGGACCTAATCACCCCTTTAATTAAAGACATCAGAGCTTATTCAATCCTTTATTTCACTTTTGACATTTCCTTATTGCGTACATATTTGCTTTGCTTTGAACCTGTCAAAAGTAAAGTGTTTTACTCTAAAGACTTTAATTTCAATCAAAATAGAGCTAGCCAAATAATACGTCGAATCCAACAAAAGACCTAAATAGTAGAGTGTTCAAACCTGCGAGAGTCCTACAATGAACCCTAACTAACAAACGTGCTCTTAGAAAGAAAACGACACACTTACGACTCGACGCACTTAGTAAAATAGTAAAAGAGGGTGCGCGTCCAACCAATGGCGGCAGGGAACTCACATCCCCTAGGAATCCTTGGCACATTACATGCCCAGGTTTTACCTACGTTTTGCCTACTACTTGTACTAAGTGCTTGAAGGCTTCTAAGTGCCTGCATATGGGAGAATACAGGTACCCATGTGAAGAATGAAGAAGAAAATTTTGACGACCATGTGGTGTAGCTGTCGAGGGTGTGCTTCCCAAGCGAGAGGTTCCGGGTTCGGATCCCGGCTGGGGATAAAGAAAGAAAAATCCCCAGGTCTTGGATGTTTACATGTTTGTGTTGACGCTGTTTCCGGTTCCCACGACACAGGGTATCCAGTGAGGGGCCATGAGAAACAATGTATGTGATTGTAAGTGTAAGTGGTTGTGAGGCTTTTGATTATCTACCACTAATGATGAGTAGTATTTGAAACCACGCATCATCTACAAGTAAGGGTAGTATTTAATCGCACATCAAATATGTCCTATTGGCACAGCAAAAATGTTCACCAAAAAAACATTTTATGTTTTAAATATTTTATATGTACTCACATTTTATGATTCTTTTGCTCTTACATGTTCAACCTTACACGAAGGGTAAAGGGGGCTCCGCTTCACTCACCCCCTTTACCCTTCACCCACCCTGACCCGCCACTTCGCCCTGATATTTGATGTGCAAATCAGTATTTTTGATGTGCGGTTTAATATTTCCCACTACCGACAGTTTTCCGAAAGGTTCTGCAAATGAAGACGCTGCCAAGACCTACACTATTTGCATAGTAATTTCCAATGTATTCAAAGTTGCTAAATCCCTCGCAGTTTCTCACCAAATTAAGGATTCAGGAGCAGGAACAAGTAACGCAAGACTCCGGTCCCTTCCGCTCGGGTTTCCAAGGAGGAAAGCGTGTGGTGAAGAACTCAATGTCGTATACAAAGTAGGTATTATTAGTTAATTCTTGGTACAGTTCTTACAATTCACAAGTGCTCGAGGGCCTTTCCTGTTAGACCATCGTCCTAGTACAAAAAGTTAAGGTATTCATAATTTCTTAATTGCGCACAAATAATTGGAAAAACGCGAGCTTATCTCTAATAAGAGATCTCTTCCATAAAATCAACTTCCGATGAGAAAGGTTGATTGTTGATCAGGGGTAGACCTATATGTAAAATACAATAATAAACTCAATATGAGAAGGCCTACATATATAAATTATAAATCCTCAACATAAATACCAAAATATAATATAGATTTTATTATATATAAATAATGTTTTCCTGAGTACGTATTTAAGTAGGTGATATTTGTTTGTATTTGTATGTTCATAATTAGTTGATAATTCATAATTCTTTATTGCACAAAGATAAATAAAAAGTTACTTTGTGGAAAACATATGTACAAAGGCAAGCTTATTTCTAAAAAGAGATTTCTTCCAGCAAACCAAGGCATTATAGGAAAGTTTACCATGAAGGGGTAGGTAGTGCACAATATCTAATAACTTATCTATAATAAATAATAAATTAATTAATTAAATATCTATAAAATATGTAAAATTAAATACCTATATACCAAACTACTAAATAAGTACCAATATATACATATACCTGTATATAAAGTAATAATATACATACTATAACTATACTATCATGAAAGAGAGAGGAAGTGCTCTTTTACACGGTTTTTGAAAGAGAAAAGAGTGGGACTGTTTCTTAACTTGCAAGGAAGTGCGTTCCACCGTCGGAGCGCCTGCAACTTGAAGGCGTATGTAGCCAAATTAATTTCTCTCTGCGATGAATCGCAATGAATTACTGGTTAAAATTTTCTGATAAATGCCTTATTGTTTTTCAACCATGTATACTTCTAACCAGAAGTAATGCCCACGAGCGCTCATGTTTTGCAAGACCTATAAAGGTATACGCGATCCTTGCCTTAGGATTACCTGGCCGAAATAGGCTTTGCATAATTGTGTGCGTGTCTAACTGATTTCGTAGATTGGTGGAAGATCCACCGGAAACTTACCCTAGACCTGAAAGTGGAGAAACGGATAGGTATATTAATCAGCATTCCTGAAAATCAACATCTTTCTCGCCAGCGTCTTACGAAAATCACGACTGAAATGCAATCTTCAAATAGACTTCATGTTCAAAAACTGCGAACTCCCAGCGTAGGCCTCAAGCTGTTACTTCACAAGATCACAAGCTTCAATACCAAAGGATAGAGGATAGCGGAGTTAAAAAAAACAAGTATCTTGATGCTTGAGCCGAGACAGACAACCCTCCAGACAATGGGGCCCTCTTTAATGCTTGGTATCATGTACAGGGTTAAGCTACCCAATCTGATGGAGGTATTAAGCGATAAGCATCCTTGTTTTGTTGTGGTTAGGTCTGTAGTTTGAGTGATTTTTGTGGATATTAGTGTGTTGATGTACTTTGTCTTCTTCGCTTTGCTAATTAGAAAAAAAAAACATAGCTACATTCTAGGTGGTACGAGGACAGTTGTTTTAAATAAGCTGGTATGCAAAAGTATATATGGAGAATGCATTTCTCATATTCCTTATCCACCAGACACCATTATGAAATCTGAAAACTTCATCTTCTGATAACAGGATAAAAAGATATATTTAATATATTCCAACTTATAATTTTTTTCTGTCTACTCTATAAGATTCCATGAAAAAAAACCTTTAACAAGCCCTTCCATGAAAAAAAACCTTTATTCTCCCAAAATTCAGTTAAGCGAATATGGGCGCCTTTATTCGTGAACCAAATTAGCTATTAAAACAACACTATCACCCAATAGAACACAATACATAATTAAAGCTTTAGAAGCGTTGTTATTGTTCCGATCCCAGCAACTAATTGAATTTCGTGAGTTTATTATGACAAGCTGGTTACCATTCGCTACTCTGATTTAAACTAAACAACTGATTGTGTTTTATAATGAATTACTGAAATATGAATTAATCTAATTAGCTAAACATCGGTGCAACTGTGCCTCTGCCACCCCGTATGGGAAAATCACGATGCCTTAAGTTGTAGTTAAGTCATGCTTAAGTCTCAAAGTACACCTTATTTTATTATTAGAAAACCAGATTCTAAACTAATTTAGAAGTGTTACCTGCTAATTCTTAATTAAGTAGATAGATGATAACAAATTGTCTTATTTTGTGGGGTTCTAGGACGTAATATTGGAGTAAATGTTAGCAGGGATATGTGATTCTGTAGCATGCATATAACGATTCGCATATTTCGAAAACAGATCTGAGTACTATGTAGTCTAGCTCACAAATAGGCCGGGCGCCAGGCAAGTACATTCTCTCTCGTTGTATATGAATAATGAGATGGGGATAGTTAGTGGGCGGCATTCGTTCGATTAGCTTTTTTTTAAACATTAATGCCTAGATCCTGTCTCAAGAATGACATTCAAAGGTTCTTTGACAAACCACTGACGACGGTTTGTTGTATTGTAAATTATAGACCCACTCACAGTGCATGGCTCATTTTTTAAGTTAAATCCAAAAGCCATTACTTATTTGCCGATAGGGGCAATTCCTGACGCTGACCTCAGGGAGACGAAAATTAAAAGGCTTGGAGTACGCGCAATTACTATCTTACGTTATTTTTACAAATACTTAGATTATATATAAATTGTTTTGTTATCTTATCACGTACCTATATTAGGTACGTGGTATGATAAATCCTTTATCTATGATGGCTTTCCGAAGATAAAACTCAAATAATACGTGTGTACGTGAGGAACAATATCAGCCGGCACAACTTAAGAGCAATACCAAGAGTAAGTAGCACAGACTACTGCTCAAATGTAAATCAGAGTACTCATTAGCGAGCCGTAACTGTAACCGTTGCACGAACAGTAACAAGAAATCATAGAGTATGCGTACAGCCGCGGGACAGCCGCGAGCGTGCTCGGGACAAGCAGATGAGGGATGCTTCTCAACACACTACACCCTAGAATCTCGTTACTGTATCTGCTCGGTTACAGTTACAGATAGCTAATGAGACCAAGCTTGATGCACTTTCTGAGTGTCCGTCAAACATTAAGTTGTCGACCATGCATCCGGGCCTTAATTCTGCCTTTACACGACACAAGAATATATTCCATAAGGTCTTAGATTTCAATTTCCACAGGCTTGCTCCACAATCTCCAGATTAAGCCTAACAACGTTGGCTAATTCTTACGTAAAGCCTTCTAAGATTTCAATTCATTCCAGGATATTAAGTCCAACGAGGTTTTCCCCCGCAACGTTGGGAGAACGTTACTTTTTATGTCGTCTTGTCTACCCTCAACGTTTGAATGATCAGTACATGTAGTATACCGATATCATGATATTTATTGGTACCTATTATACAGAAATACCGGTGGATTCAAAGTCATTATTAATGAACTTATCAAAGTCAAAGTTCTTTATTACTGTAGATATTAACATATACTTAGCAAACGTAATTTTTTGGCTCTTCTCTACATTGGACCACTGTGGGAGAAGTTGAGCGTAGAAACTCCCACAGATTGATTTTTAGATTTCTTTTAAAAATTGGTTGTGCTTAACTAAGACAAATATTGCAATATTGATTATTATGATTAATAAGCACGAATAAATAATTACAAAATTCCTAACAGCAAGGTCTGTGTATAGCTTACATACAATTCCGTCATTAAAATAATCTTGAACATTGTAATATCCCTTTTTTAAAAAGTCGCTTTAACATGCTTTTTAAATTGCTCAAATCTTGTTGTAGTAGAGAATACACTGAACCTTGAAAGAATTGCCAACCTTCGCGAGTCTAAACCAGAGCGCACCTAGTCTGTGATTATTTCTTAGGTAAACATAACAGCTATCGCTAAGTTTGGGAAATGATGTAAGGTACATTATATTTTCGAAAATAAATTGTCTAGCTACAGTTAGTATGTCAATTTTTTTTAAATGCTCCCATAAGGAGTCTGTTTGTTTTAAATCATAAAATGCTCAAATAGTTTTTTTCTGTAAAATAAAAATAGTTAGAATATCCGCTGCTATCCCCCACAACAAGATACCATAGGACATGACACTTTCCCTGTTTTGTCTGATGTTACTAGATATATACTAGAGCGTAATCTACTGAAGTTAATCTACCAGCTAATATATCTATGTGGGGTCCCCACTGCAATGATACATTATTTGTTATATCACCTCAACTCGACTCAAATCACTAAAAATCATAGTTATTTTAATGTAGCAAACTCCCGTCATGAAGATAAAGTGTATGCCTACAGAATTAAAACATAATTATTGTCTTTGTATTTTGTTAGAATCGCTGCTAGATTATATCACTCGCCACTGAAGCATAGGCCTTAAAGAGCACAGACTGAAAGTCTTAGCCTGAGTCTGAGTGTAGCCCAGGTCCAAAAAGCGCAGGGCAGAGCAGATTTTGTAATGCATGAACGTACTGATTGCTGCGTACGCCTGTGTCTGTCCGGCGTTGCGTCTTGTTGTAGTGCTAGCACAGAAATCTGAGCGACGGTTGCAGTTCGTACTAGTCTTTTCTTGTTAGCGTTGCAATAGAGGTGATCGACTCCTGTCTACCCCTGTACGCTCATGATCGAGGTAGCGATACTTACTTATTGCATGCAACGTTCGAAATGATTGTCGCTTAGCGTATGGTGGCGTTCGCCAACTGTCACCATGGTCACAGAATACTTAATAGTACTACCGACCGTTACCATGGATGATTCGGTTCGCAGTCGGGTCAATGACCGCTATTGCAACACTTCCCCGTAAAGACTGCTCGTACACGAATGTGTCTGTATAGCTGATCCTATGTCTGCTCCGCCTCCCTTGCCCTACAAAATCTGTACTGTGCTGTGCTGAGTCACCTGAGTATCAGCATATGCTAAGCTTTATGGTGGCATGCACAGGCTTATGCTAAAAAGAAAGAATCACCTAACTGGCGCTGTCATTTCTCGAGCAAGAGACAGTAACAACATGACTATCCCCCGATTTCTGAATTCAGAATTTCACTAATTAAATACTTAAGTATAATTCTGTCTCTGCAGATGTCTCAAAAAATAACGTGACATAATGATACTTAAGTATTTGATTAGTGAAATTCTCAATTCAGAAATCGGAGGTTTGAGTATCCATCACACTTTGAGTTGTCAGTTGCGTATACAGGCCCGAGGCTAAGCCTTTGAGTTTTACATTCGGCCAGTGTCCCCTGAAACAATTTTCAGTTTCATCCGATCCCGAGATGGAAACGAGTCACAGGCCGGAGCCTGAGGTACGAGCATGTACCCGGCTGAATATTTCATCTGCAAATGTGGGAGTGCGAGCGGTGTGGTAGGAAGATGGTTACAAGTTGACTATTGACTGACACGTGTAGGTTTAGTTACTCACATCTTTCCTTATTTTTGAAGTCGGGTATAGACTACAGACATTCACTATCGATACTTGTCCATAAAAGGCGTGGCGCTATGTTGATTTATTTGTATTTCCAATGTAAGCACAGAACCTTAGTGATTTCTCGGATTTCTTGAAATGGAACTGTGATGGCTCTTGAGAAAAAATCCTGATATCAAAATGTGTAGACGACTGTAAAAGGCCTTTAAACTTCTTAATTGACCGAGCGAGCGAAGCGAGGGAAACGTCTCTGTTTCAGGATTGGGCAAAAATGCTTTCGTATGTCCGGACGTGTGTCTGGATGTTATGCTCTACAGACTATAGTAAGTTTGGTCAATTTTATTTCCGCTTCTTATATTATTTCGGTTGTGCCTGTCAACATTTTCAGTTAAGCTGTTTATGTTCTTCCTGACGTACATGATATTTTCATAAATTTATTGAAACGGCTAATTTCTGTGAACAGTTCTTTCAGTGAGTCTGTGGGAACTGTTCAAAAAGAAAATGACTTTGGTTATAAATTGCTTAATATCCCTTTTTTGTAAAACAAAAATTGAGTCAATATCAGGAGCTCGGCCTTATTGCAAAATTTCATAGGACATAATGCTGTGGAAATAACTAAAGTAAATAAGTCTCGCCGTAGCTACATCCGTCAGCTGTCTGATTTGTCTCACAGTATATGCAGCTGAATACGTAACCAGGTATTTATAAGTTTGTATATGTTATTAAAAGAAAGTCTCTCTCGCGAGGTCTACAGTTCTCAGAGCCACTAGTTAAGTTTTTATCTCAAGTCACCTCACTTATCCAGAACCTTCAATCTACAGCAAAATCGACGCAATTTATGTCAAATTGACTCTTAGGTTTAATTTTTCATAACTTTACGTAAACACAACTAAAGATAGTATAACCAGCCAGCCAGCATTAATTTTCGAGGTGGACCGTCACCAGTATAAATCCCCACCGTTCACCCAGGTGGTCTCAGGAGGTGGACGTTGGGTAAGAAGGGGTTATAAGGGAGCAAGAAAGAAGTATAGGAATATCTCATTACACGTAGTCGCTGCCAGTAACCTACCTCCCAACAACGGAGAGCCCATTCGCGAACTTAGCTTGAACTAGGGCCAACTTAAAGTTCTTGGCGCTGAGGAATGGTCCCATTATGCTTGTGACTGATTTGTTATTTATTGGCGAACCGTGAGTACGTAAAATACTGCTCGGGTGAATACCGTATGTTACGATTTCGTGAAGAAATGAGTCATCTGACGGAAAGTAATCTTAGGCACATAAAACCACTCTTAGCTCTGAGAGCTATCTCAAGTGCGTGATAATTCCAGTTTTGATAGCTGAGACAACTCTCAGAGCGGTTTATATGGTGTAAGCACGGATATGTTAGCATCGACCATCAACCAACATCATTGCCAATCACCACTCTTGACACAAACCATTTACATTTTCCATTATGATCGCAATCTGGATAGCATTGACAGGTATCGGTATCAATGCTTAAGTTAAACAAGAAGGCTGCTGCTTCTTTTTTAAAAAAAAACCTCAGGGAATTAGGTTACCTTTAAGATAAGCATAGTTTCTTTTTTTGGTGTGGGTAGTCCTACAAGGCAACAATAAATTTTACACTCCATAATTAATTAAATTTATTTAATAACTTACAATAATTTAATGAGTATTCAGCAATAATATTACTGGCCTGGACCCTTCACTGCACATTCCCAATTGAAGAACACTACAATTTGACCAGTCAACAACCACATAACCTCAAAATCACAAGCATGGACCAGTATTCGGGGATTTCCAAAGGTATGGAAGATTTAATTTCCACATTCTCGGACCGGATGGACAAATATGACAGGGATCTACAGCTAGCTGCAACCTCTACCAGCCCCCAGGACATAAGTGGACTCGCGCAACAGTTTTCGGACTTCAAGTCCCTGATCTGGAAAGCTCTCGGAGTTCTGAAGTCGCAGATTGAGCATCTGGGTTTGGGGCTTGACAGGGACGAGCAGATGATGCGGCGTAAGATCCTGCTCGTTCACGGCGTGGCTGAAGAACCGGAGGAGCAGCCTGTTGCCGTTCTGACTGCAGTGTTGGCTAACCGCCTGAAGTCTTCAGATGATTGTCTCGGTGCAATCAAAGTGGTTCATCGCTTGGGTGCCAAAGGAGCGAAGACTAGGCCCCTCCTTGTGCGTTTTACATCCCACGAGGCACGCAGCGAGGTGTGGGATTCTAAGAAGGCCCTAAAATGTACGGGCATCACGTTGACTGAGTTCCTGACGAAGTCACGTCACGATGTCTTTATGGCGGCTCGCCAACACTTTGGCGTCAGCAACTCCTGGACAACCGATGGCCGTATTTTCGTGCAGCTGCCAAACAAGACTCGTCGGAAGGTCGAGTGCTGGGCGGAGTTGCGGCCGCTTATGGACAAATTTCCCAGCAAAGAGCCCCCTCAGTCAGCCGTTAAGGGGAAGAAGCCTGCTGTGGACATGTCGGCGGCCTCCACCAGGGGCGTTGTCACCAGAAGAGGAGCGTCTCAGGCTCGGGCAGCCAAATAGTGCAGTGAGGTTATGCAAGCGGTAGATGTCACATGCTCAGTTAAATCGCGGTCTCCATTCGACGCCCCCGTATAATTATGCTGTTTCTCATGTTTTGTGAGGTAGAATGCCTTTTTAACTTATTATTTTTACTTTTCTGTTTCGCTAAATCCTCAGAACATCTTTACTTGTCAATGTCAATCTGCCTGCTGTCATATCACGCGACCGGTGTTGTCTATTTTTTTTTTTTTATACGTTCCGATTTCTGCATCGCTGCGCAGTAGCGGTAACTCTCGCACGTGTTTTGTTTTGTCTTGTTTATAGTCTAACGATAAAATGTGTTGTTTTTGTGTTATTTTTTTTTTTGGTTACTGTTATTATTGTGTGTTTATCTAGATTCCTTTCAGCATTCCTGTGTAGTTAGGGTCTGGGTCAGTATTTATTTATTTATTTATTAAGTAGTGTAGTTAACTACTCAGTTATTGAGTAGGCAACTTTTATCCATATTTTTTTTTTGTACTACTGTACCCCAGCATAATTATTTATATTGTATTTATATATTTAAGTAGGTATATTCTTATTTTACATGGATAGTTTATGTAATATTGATAATAGTTTCTTCTCTTGTTCTTCAACCGACGACTACATTATTGCGGAGAGTGATAACTCCCTTGTGGAGGAAACACTATCCGCCAAACTGACTTCTGTCTTTGCTGGACTCGATAATAATTTTAACATTGTTCACATCAACGCTCAGAGTATCCACACGAGTTACCCGGACCTACTCGAGGCTTTCAGTAGTAAACATGTGGATGGTATACTTGTATCAGAATCATTTCTTAAACCGACATTACCTTCCACTATGTACTCGCTGCCTGGGTTCCAGCTCTACCGGAACGACAGAGTTGGCAAAGCTGATGGCGGGGTGGCTATTTACCTTCGCTCGGATATCCCTTGCAGAGTTGTTAGTGCTTCACCGAGTGAGTACTCCGAATCCGCAGAACATCTCTTCCTTGAAATTTGTCTTCGCCATAATAAAGTTCTACTCGGTGTTCTCTACAGTCCCTCACTTCACATCGATTATTTCGACTCATTTGAGTCTTTGCTCAGTGAGCTAACTCCTCTTTATAATGATACCCTCATTCTCGGCGATTTCAATACATGCCTTCTCAAAAACGATTCCCGCTCTGCCAAACTTCAGTCCATTATAAACTCTTTCAATTTACATATTCTTCCTCTCAACGCTACTCATTTCCAACCACATTGTACTCCCTCTCTCCTTGATCTCATGATAGTTTCTAATTTGGAAAAGGTTGCTACACAAGGACAGTTTAACTCTCCTTTCTCCTATCATGACCTGATTTACCTCTCTTATAAGTGCAAAACCCCCAAGAGCAGAGCAAAATTTATCCACACTCGTTGCTTCAAGGGCATTAATTCTGAATCCTTTAAATCTGATGCCGCGTCGATCGACTGGTCCCCCGTCATCTCCAGTGAGTCCGTTGATGACAAGATCCACCATTTCAATACAATCATTCTGGGACTGTTCGACAAGCATGCACCGGTCAAGAAGGTCAAGGTAAAACACCTTCCAGCTCCATGGCTCACTGATGCTATTAGGCGACTGATGACTAAACGCAACAAAGCCAAATGCCTCTACAAAAGGGAGCCTACAGCCGAAAATTATTCCATCTTCAAATGCCTTCGAAACCGGTGCAATCGCATGTGTCGTGACGCCAAGCGTCGCCACATCTTTCAGAGCATTGAGAGTTACACTCCGGGTCAAGTATGGAAATTCCTCAAAACGCTTGGTATCGGCAAGTCTCAGGATGAATTGATTGGTAATGTTGATCTCAGTGGTCTCAACAAATTCTTCGCGGCCCCCCCTGTCGTCATGAATCCATTTGTAAAGGATTCCACGCTTTGTCACTTGCGCACGAAGTCAGTTCCTACCTCCACTCCTTTTGACTTTAGACTTGTCGGAATCGATGCGGTTAAAAAGGCTGTGCTCGCTATTTCCTCTAAAGCTATAGGATTTGATAATATTTGTTCCAAAATGATCAGCATTGTACTTGACGAGCTCCTTCCTGCTATAACTCACATTATAAACCACTCACTCTCCAGTTTCTCCTTCCCTAATGTGTGGAAAAAAGCTTTAGTTATCCCTTTACCCAAAACATCTAATCCCTCCTCCTTTAAAGAGTTTCGTCCAATTTCCATCCTGCCAATCCTCTCCAAAGTCCTTGAATCCATAGTCCATGCTCAGCTCTCCTCCTACCTTTCCTCTAACAAGTTGCTGAACAAATTTCAGTCCGGATTTAGGTCGGGTCACAGTACCGTAACGGCCTTACTCAAAGTCACTGATGACATTCAGCACGCGATGGATGAGAAACAGCTCTCTGTGATAGCACTTTTGGACTTTAGCAGCGCCTTTAACTGCGTCGATTTTGACATTCTCGTTGAGATACTGAAGTCCCTGAACGTGTCCTCTGACTCTGCTAGCTGGTTTGATTCGTACCTGAGAGGGCGACAGCAGCGTATCAAGTCGGAGGAGACTTCAACAGAGTGGTGTGACCTCTTTGCGGGAGTGCCCCAAGGTGGTATACTGTCTCCCCTTCTTTTCTCTATCTTCATTAATTCCATCTCGGATGAACTCTCCTCGTCTTATCATCTTTATGCCGACGATCTCCAGGTTTACCGACATTTTTCTCTTAATGATATGGCCTCAGCCGTAGAACTGTTAAATGTAGATCTTGATAAAATCAGGGACTGGGCCAATTCTTATGGGCTACTAGTGAACCCTAGTAAGTCTCAGGCTATGATTATTGGTTCCAGGTACTCCCATAACTCATTACAGCATTTGTCCATTGCTCCTGTAACATATGACGGAACCATAATCTCATATAGCACGAAGGCCAAAAATCTAGGAGTTTTCTTCGATAACCAACTGACCTGGTCAGTCCATGTCGGCGAGGTAAGTCGGCGAGTCTTTGCCAGTTTCCACTCTCTCAGGCGTCTTCAAAACTTCCTGCCTCGTCGGACAAAGATCACGCTCGCTCAGTCTCTCCTCCTCCCCCTGATCGATTACGCAGATGTCTGCTGGGCTAGCGTGACTGAAGAGCAACTGAACAAACTCGAGCGACTTCAAAACCTCGGGATTCGGTTTGTTTTTGGTCTGCGCAAGTTTGACCACGTCTCAGAGTATCGCAGGGAGCTGAAATGGCTCCCGATTCGTCTTCGCCGGGATTCCCAGATCCTCATTTGCCTCTTCAACATTTTATATAATCCTCGCTATCCTGGCTTCTTACGAGATCGTTTCGAATTTCTGTCCCCGGATAGGCCACGGAGATCGCACACTCGGTCGCTACTTACAACTCCGCAACACAATACTGCCGCCTATGAACATGGGTTCCGACTTCGCGCCATCCAACTCTGGAACAAACTCCCCAACGCTATTAGAGACAGTCCGTCTCTCAACATATTTAAAAGTCGGTTGAAAGAACACTATCTTTCTGTACCTTATTAAATCTAAGTAATTTTATTTAGGTTTTTTTTTTTACATATTTATATACATAATTCTGGTATTTATGTACATATTGCTAAGTAGTTTATTGTGTTTAATTATTTTGTTTTATGTTGTGCACTTAGGTCTACCTGTTGTCAATTATTTCCTTTCCATCCTAGGTTTGCTGGAAGAAATCTCTTTATAGAGATAAGCTCGCCTTTGTCATGTCTTCTCCATTTTCCACTGTAAAATCTGTTATTTTGTGCAATAAAGTATATTGAAGTATATTGAAGTTTCTTGCTCACTAGCACTATCCACCTCAAGGTACAGACAGTACATATGTCGCAGTTAGTTGGTTAAATCAGCCACTTAACTAACTCTCTAGACCGTTAATTAAATACCGACGTTAAACCAAGTCACTAAAATTCCGTCAGACAATTGAATGAATGAAACGTTTAACGAGTTGTCTAATCGTTCTTAGGCAACAAGACATATACAATATAAATATTTTTAAGTTTTTGTTTTAAGTGTTTTTTATTGTTCTTACATGTTCAATCTAACACGAAGGATAAAGGAGGCTTCGCTTCGCTCACCCCCTTTACCCTTCACCTAAGCTACTGCAATGTTTTGCCCTGATATAAGCTGTGCAAATCAGCTGTTGCCGTGACACCATCTTGTTTTCCAACACGCCGACTTTCGGTAAGACAGATTGTTAAACGTTTTCGACGATGCTTTATTTAAATCAAAATGTGTAACTTAGTTAAACGTCGGCATTTAATTAACGGTCTAGACAGTTAGTTAAGTGTCTGATTCAACCAACTAACTGCGACACATATACTGCGGACGTGGGCACTTCTTGCGGACAGATGACAGCAACTACTCACTTTTTCGATACGTACAAATGTTCGTGAAAGCCTACCCCATAGATGAGAAGGGTTGTCGTAAATCTACATCTGGCGAAGATCCATCGGCTGAAATGTCAACTGCATTTTAGGGTGTGGTGATAAACCGGGAACCCTTTGTTCTGTTTGCGACAGACACCGAATCTGTTTGACGACCGTATAATTTCAAATATCCAATGAAAATGACGTAGCAAATTATTGTACTTACGTGAATACATGCAGTAGATTTCAAAAAGTATCAAACTTAATCACACTTACAACGGCAATTGTAACGATATCGTGAAATATTTGTACAGTAAGTTACAAAAGTGGATATTTATTTGATTACATCACATTTTTTCTTTCTGAACACGTACATTTCAATATATGTATACTTGTTTTCTGTTTTTCTCAATAAAATTGCCGATCGAATTTCAATTTCAATTCGTGACGTAAATATCAGAATACAGAACTTATTGAAACTTCCGCTCGTAATTTTTATACTTTCACAAAGCACACACAGCGTAACGAATATTATATTTTTGATTGAAATAAAATTCCTTGATGAATTTATTGAATATTCACGGTAAATTCGAGTATGCGTTGATTACATATGTTCAAGAATTAGCTCTGCCACAGCAGATCATAAAATCGTTATAAAACATAACATATCTTCACGCCTTTTCCCATACGGGGTGGCAGAAGCATAATTTTGCCCACTGTTAGGCAGTTAGTCAATTCGCGTGACAGGGTTTAGCCCATCGCCGCAGCTATAGAATAATGAATGTTTCCCCACGATGATGTCTCGGCAACCTCTGGGGCGCAGGGGTTGTGGCACTGTCTACCATGCGAGAGGTCCCGGGTTCGATCCCCGGCTGGGGGTAAAAAAAAACCAAGGCCTTGGATGTTTATATGATTGTGAAGTCGCTGTTTCTGGATCCCACAACACAGGGTATCCTAGTGTGGGGCTAGCAGCAATCTATGTGCCTGTATGTAAATGTTTGATTATGTTATCCTTTATTGTTAGAACGTCCGTATAACGTACTTAAGATAAATTTCTTATCTTATTGGTATGTATATTTATTCGTATATATTTATTGCACATAAAACGACATAAGATATAATAAACAGAAAGGACATCTACAAAGGAATGCTTATCTCTAAATAGAGATCTCTTCCAGCAAACCCAAGGTTGATAAGAATAATTTAATATACAGGATAGACCTATGTGCTCTGATAAGATACATAAATATATTACTGAACTATTGAACTATGTGTATGTGGTCAGCACCGGGATTCGTACCTTCACCTCCTACGTGAGAAGCATGATGCGTGAAAGCCACTAGATCAGGGAGCTTTTTTTAATTTATTATAGAATCGTTATTCCACCATTTTATATCAAATAAGATTTTAATATAATAGCTTCAAAATGCCTTATGAAAGCGCAACTAAACTTTTTTGTTAGCCACGTCCGGTCATCCTAACGGAAATTTGTCCCACTCTAGGTATTCACTAACTTTAATCAACCCAAAGTGGGAAAGTGACAATTAAAAAAAACAATTCGACACAAATTGCGTCGATTTGGCTGTGTAGTTAATGGATAAGGGGGCGTTTAGCCATCTCCGTCTAAAGTATACGTACCTACATACTTCATATAAAGTACGTATTCTCAGAAGCGTGCAGAGGAAAACCTGGATTAGATTAGCACGGACTGAATAAGTAATAAGAATAAGGCACAAAAATGAGGAGGCTTATATCCAGTAGTGGGCTGAAAAAAGCTGTCAGAGATGAGGTATCCTCAATTTTACAATTTACAATACGTGATGAAGCCTAAAAGTGTACAAAAAACCCTCCAAAGTGAGTCCTGAACAAAAAAGCTATAGTCGGAAATTGCCACATTATTTATTATTATGTGTGTATACGAGATCTAATAAAGGTATTTTTAGGGTTCCGTACCCGAAGGAACGGGACCCAGTTACTAAGCCTCCGCTGTCCGTCTGTTTGTCTGTTCGTCTGTCCATTTGTTCGTCCGTCAGAGAGCTGTATCTCATGAATATAGAGAGTTGAAATTTTCACAGAATGTGTATTTTAATTAACAACACCATATTTTATAAATTAAAGGTTTCCATCTCAGAGACTCGTTTTAACACCCCCCGCGATATAACAAACCATATCATGATTCAAATATAGTCGTAAATTTCCCGGCTTGTCCACATGATTGTGGTGGAATAATTGATTTGATATCGGTTGCGCAATCTTTAAGTTCTGGGTTCGAATCCACGTTCGGACATAAGATTATTTTATGTTTTGTTTATGTTTTATTACTTTTAATGCTTTGGTTTTCTTGTATGATGCTACGGAACCATTCATGTGCTAATCCGACCTGCACTTGACCGATTTTATTTTAAGATGCTGAGAGAAGAAACCTATGCCCGGCAGTCGATGTGGACTGAGATGAAAAAAATAGTTGTATGTTTAAACATTCATACAACTACATATTTTACAAAGTTTAACTAAGTTATCGAGTTGTTTAACTAAGTAGACATACCTAATCACTCCTCCTAAGAAACAGTGAAAGGTCAACGCTCGCTTATATTACCAGCAGAGTTCAGCGATGCGATTGGCTGCTAGAATGATATTTTAAAATCCACTCTTCGCAAGTAAAACCAACAAGTCAACGAAATGGGATGAATTTTTCACGTGCGCTCGACCGAATTTCCAAACATTCGCTGTGGTTTACTTTACAAAATACGTGCAACATACAGCCGACGAGAACTGACGACTGAGTTCTAAGCACCTAAGCAAAAAGAAAATGAACGTAGTCTATCAACAAAACTTAAATAAATACCTGCTTAAGTTAACCTCAGCATACAGACCTAAACCAATAATGGAACCTAAATCTGAAAGCCTAAACCATTATCTAAGACCTATTACAACATATCAAATGTTCGCATTCCAGCGAAATGACTCCCATAGGCTCTAATGTCGCACCTCATTTAAAATCCTACAATGCTGCTTATCCTCCTAAAATACTGGCATAGTGATCTTATTACTCGTTAAGACGGCCATAAATCGTCCTTTTATCGCGATTTCTAATCCAGCACGGCGGTTTCCCTGACAAACGCCGCACTTCGTTAGTAGAGTGGTTTTCAATGAGGTTTAGAGTTACGCGTCTTGGAATGGTCTTGGCGGAATATTTTGGTTTCGACTTAGAGTATAACTCACTTGTATTGCACCCGAATGGATATACCTTGATCGCATCTACAAGTAAATAATATAATCAACAAATAGTATCAGAAAAATAAATAGGATAACAGAATAGATTGTATGTTGAGGTCACTAAATAGATACCTCCCTAAGTGCTATAGTGACTTTATCATTTGCACGTATCATCCGATTTTCAATCTCTAGACCCCGGTGGGATACACACAAACAATGTCTCAAAAAGGGACTCCTAATGAAATAACCTCTATTACTTTGTATAGTTCAAAGTTCAAATTTGTTTATTACTATAGATATTTACATGTACTTAGCAAACGTCATTTTTTGCCTCTTTTCCACATTGGACTACTGTGGGAGAGGAAAGGTGAATAAACTCCCACAGATTGATTTTTAGATCCCTTTTAAAAATTGTTTGTGTTTTATTAATACAAATATTACAATATTAATTATTATAATTAATAAGCTAGAATAAATAATCACAGAATTATTTCTGCGTTGTTGTTGCGTGCAAGTTCTTTGTTAAGTTATATTTACCCCATACAGTCCCGCCATTTCAATAATCTTGAACGATATAATATATCTTTCTTGACAAAGTCGCTATTACATGGTTTTTAAATTAATCAAATGGCAACTTCAAAAGAGAATGAACTTATATTTTAGATATACTTAGACTTATATATTAAAGAGCGATTCTTAACAGAGTTAAATTAATTCTTGGTAAATGTTGTAAGGTTCTTGCGTACATATTTTCGAAAAAAAAATACTATCTACAGTTAGTATTCCGTTATATTTCAAAAGCTCCTTTAAGGTCTGTGCGTTTCAAATTATGCATTGCTCGAATAGCTCTTTTCTGTAAAATAAAAAGAGTTTGAATATCCGCTGCTTTCCCCCACAACAAGATACCATAGGACATGACACTATGAAAGTAACTAAAATATACTAGCCTAGATGTAGCCACATCCGTGTTTTGTCAAAAAGCGTAAGCCGCAGAACTTAATCTACCAGCTAATTTATCTATGTGGGGTCCCCACTGCAATCAATGGTTATTCCAAGAAATTTCGTATCATTTACTAATTCAAACGACCGACGGAAGTTGAGACCAGTTTAATGTTAGACCCCGCCAGGTCTTACATTAAACTGGTCTCAACTTCCCTTATATTGGAAGTGAAATTTGATCCCAACGTTTAGCAATAAATTATTAACTGTGAACCAATTCAAGGTGACAAGCACCATTGACATCATCAAAATCTTCTTTTTGTCTTCCAATTATTCTCTTAATTATGCTCTCCAATAAAGGCCAAACTATCACAATTTCTATAAGCACTTTGTATTCTCAAAAGAAAAACCGGGAAAGAGTGTGCCCTGTCAGCTCATTATGCATACGCTCATTCGTGGTTAGATTACGGGATAATGCTTTGGGGTAACAGCGTCTATGCCAACGACTTATTTATAATGCAAAATAAATGTGTCAGAATCATAGCTAATATTCAAAACCTAGACAGGAGCAAACCCCACTTCCAAAAAGATAACATCTTGACTCTGTTACCGTCCCTGGACATATTTGAAATGGCGAACTACGTAAAAAACATCCCGAACAATATCAGCACTGCACAGATGCTAGATGGAAAACATATTTTATATTACCGAAACCTAAACTAGAAATTTACAAACAAGTCCATAATAAAAAATAACAAACGATTACCTCATTCAGCCTTCGACTAAAATGACTGTTAATAAGCAAAAACTACTACTACTACTACTTTAAGCAAATTTATGACTGTTTAAGAAAACTAGTTAAATATAATTCATTCAGTCCTAACAATATAAGTAGAGTTTAGAATTTAATTTTATGGTTAATTTTGAAATGTTTTATTCAGACTTTAGCAAACATTATAATAACCTTTCAGGGTGCATGTACGCTACTTGTATTTATACCTCTACCTATAACTCCCACGTACGTGTTTACACCTCTACGTGTTACTCCCATTTACGTGTTTACTTCTCTACCTGTAACCCCCATGTACGTGTTTACAAATAAATATATCAATATAAATGTGTCATCGCATCAATCACCGTGTCACCAATCAAATAAACATGTCACCGTAAGATTGTCATAACCCTAAGTTTATAAATCTTACGTTTTTTTTTCTCGTTTGTTTACTAACTATCGATAAATTGTAGACTGTACCGTACCTAATGCTTACGATATGACGCGTTAGATTGTAATAAAACCGTTAAATTGTGAACTCGTTTAAACTTGAATTGCAAACGAAATACCAGAGCGAACACTGCGGCAGCTTCGGTGAAGACTAGAGGGGGCGAGCGAAGCGAAAAATCGTCTTCGTGTTAAGTTGACATGTAAAAATAAATAAGCGTCAATTCTTAACCCTCTCGGTCTTTTTTACGATTTGTTGTACGCGTTAGTTTATAAACTAACGGTTTGGACAATCTTACGGTGACATATATAAGGATCCTTTCAGCTCGTTACGTTTACTTACTCGGTGCTTAAATATGTAGGTTCGCGACCCACCCGCCAGGTGTTGGTTATCGAGACACGGTCGAGCCCAGCCTCCGCCGAGCTTGTGAAGCGCGAACTATTCCTCTGTTTTACGACCTTAGCCTGCTACTGAAGTTTGCATTATCGCCGGTTCGGGGCGGCAGTATTGTGAGAGAGTTAGTACTGTGAATGTCCTACGATAAATTTGCAATCTTTACTCGTACAGTTAAAACAGAATTTCCCGGGTTGGGGTGCATATTAATTAAATACAGGATGGCCAACTTGGAGGTATACAACTTTTTTTTGCCGCCATTTTGTTTTGGCGTCAAATATGACAGTTGTTTCATGAAAATAACTTTGTGTAGATACGGCAAATTTGTTATGGAGCGTTTTACGACTGAGCAACGTGTCTTAATTATTGAAACATTCCCTACTCAACCCAATCGTGTATTGCGGACACGCTAAGAAAATTGCGGCAAATTTTTGGTAGATATTACTTACCTTCGCGACTAACAATAGCTCGTTTACTGAATAAATTTGAGCAGTACGGCAAAGCAGTTCCTTGAAGCAGGCCAATGAACCTTCAGCAATACTATATTTAACAAGAAATACTTAATAATTTTTATATTTCATAGAATAAAATTACAAAACTAAAGTGTATACCTGTTATTTGGCCTCGCTGTATTTAGGCCGACCCATCTAATCAGTTTCGTACTGTACCATTTTAGTGGCCTACACGGATGACGGGCTCTTAAATGTAATCACTATTTCATTCGCACTCTATTTTTACGAAGGTCTTGATATCGAATCTTCAAAGAAGAGGTTTCAACACGATTACGTTCTTGGAGTATTGAATAACTGGATAAACGTAAACAAACAAAACAATATAACTAAACGAATCTGAATCTAAACGTGGGCACAATTGTGGTGTTGCCATCCCTTATGGGAAAAGGCGTGACGCTACGTCATATTTATATTTACGTTCTTGGGTCATGCTAACAGGTTTGTGACATCACTAGTTAATATAATATCTAACTTCATATATTGTTATTATTCACATATTTTCCGGTGCGCATATGCGGTGGCAGACCCACACTTGTGAGAGTTTCTTATTCTTTGAATTCTATCCATATAGTGTGGGCTGTGTCTATATTGTGAGTTGTGTCTACCTTGTACGAAATTACTGTGAATCGTAAAATAAGCACGTCGTAAATTTTACAATCCATAAGCATAACTTACTATTAGACCGGCTGGCAACGTGCAATTACCTATATAAGTATTTATGTACCTATATGTCGCTCGCCCCGCTGCATGTTCAATACAAGTTCCCGCAATACCTACTGAACTAAAAGTGCAGCCACTGAAAGCTCGCTGCACTCAAATCAATGTACGATTTTCTTTCAATTTTGTTGGCAGAATACAGAGTAATACAGAATAAGCAGGCAGGATATTATAATAAAACACATTATCATCCAAGGGAGGACAAGTAGCTCGGTTCTGCATCTCTTGACTTACCCCGATTTCTTTTAAATTCTAATCATAATCCCTTTAAACAACAGCTCGTGTGAAAAAATCGCATTCCGTAGCCTTATTGTGTATTTCTGACATCAATCGCAACACCAGTCAAAATGGACGTGTAAAAAAAACAATGTTACCAAAGTGAGAAAACCATTTCGTGATAATTTTGTTCCTAACTTAATTCCGTTATTCCCATGAAAAATATTATAGGATTACTGAAATATCCGTAAAAAACATAATGTTCTTACATCATTTGTCCTCTATGGCGTAGTTACTTCAAACTCCGTTCGCCATAAAGTTGGCCATTCTGTAAAACTGTAAAGTATAAACAGTTTCCCTGACATTTGATTACGCAGTTGTCAGTCGGAACGCAAACAAATATTGATGATATAGTTTTTTATGGCAGCCTCATGGTACAACCGTTCCAAAACTGTAAACAAGTGATGTCACGAGGGGTGTCAGTTTTAAAATTATAAAATAATAAGACATCCATTACCCGAAATATTAAAATCGTTTCTTAAAAATGGCCGAAAATTTCACATAATAAAATAAAAAGCAGTACGTATTTTAATAGCATGACCCATTAATAAAACGGCAAATGTGATATGATGTGATGACGTAGATTTCTAATGTGAATGGCGGGCGACTGATAGCAAAAATACATAATAAGACTACTGATTGGTCAAATGAAAATTTGAAGTTTGCGAATATCCTTCAAAACATTAATTTGAAGGATAAGGATAACGATATGCTATCCAGCTGTTCTAGAGTACGGGATCCCCAACTTCGAGGATGAACAATTTTAAAATTCAATCAACCCTCAAACAGACTCACTGACTTGAATCCGCACATGGGTCATACGGATCGATGTTCCCAACATTTTAGACGATTTGTTTTGGGTTTGCCCAAATTTTAAAATAAATCTCCATTAACGGAGCTGGGCCCAAGCCGCCTTTCCAATCACACACGGCCTCACATCGTTGGCCCATAGTGTGATGAGCCACTCTATATTAAAACCAGGTATGAACTGGCAATCACAGCCAGTCATTAGTTCAGCAGAGCACGCTCGTCTAATAGCAACCAGAGCGCTAGCTGCACGCAATCCCCTCAAGACATATCAGCGCCGTGCTTGACGTACCACCCTTAATAGCGCCATATGCCTTGGACTGCGGCTCGGCTGAAGGACGAAAGAAACCATTTGCTGCTGCTGCGGTGCTAGGGATGACTAGGCCACCACAGCCTATCTTGCGAACGCATCACTGGCCGGTGCTTCTGTCATGCTAGTCTTAAATACATCATTCGTAGGGCCCTTGCCAGTTGTGGCGTACCAGCAATCATCGAGCCCAATGGCCTGGCGCGCGACGATAAGAAGAGACCAGACATAATGACGCTCATTCCCTGGCAGAGCGGGAGGCCGCTGGTGTGGGACGTGGCCTGCCTAGATACGCTGACACCGGGTCATCTACTAGTAACCTCAGGCACTTCGGTGTCAGTTGCAAAGGGGCTCAAACGGCGCAAATAGGTCACACTCGGCAACGAGTATTTCTTTATGCCGTTCGTCTTCGAGACCCTCGGCCCGTAGGGCCCTGACGCTCGATGTGCATTTACAAGCGGTTCGTTGAAGCGTCAGGGGATCGAAGAGCTGGCACCTTCCTCGCTAAACGCATAAGTATTGCGATACAGCGAGGCAACGGTACCAGCGTTCTGGGCACACTCCGCCCAGCAGCATTCTGGGCGAAATTTTTAACTGTTGGTTTTAGTATACATAGTCAGGTCATAAGTTCTGTCACATGTGCAATATGAAATAATTTAGACATGTTTATTATTTATGTAAACATTTATATAGCAAAATTAATTTAATAAAACATAGATTCTTATGGTAATAAAGTTTATTCAATTTTGAATACAGGCCTTTATTCTGCGTGGCCAGTCGTCTATCGCAGCACGAACGAGGTCCATGTCAATATCGGCGGCTGCCTTAATCAAGGATGCCTTGAGTGACTCCAAATCAGGATGAGGCTTTGAGCAGGCCTTTTCCTCCAAGTATTGCCATATCTTGTAATCTAACGGACTCAAATCTGGACTGGAGGAGGGCCAGTCTTCGTACCGGATGAAGTCGATTTCACGCGCCGCCAGCCAGTCTTGTGTGCTTTTCGCTCTATGAGCTGGCGCAGAATCTTGTTGGAATACCCAGTGCCTGTTATTAAACATGGTATGAGAAACAGGTTCCACAAGGTTCTTGAGGACTGTATTTTGATACACAACTGCATTAATTTTTACGCCTTTCTCACAAAAATG
This sequence comes from Argyresthia goedartella, assembly GCA_949825045.1. Lineage (NCBI taxonomy): Eukaryota > Metazoa > Arthropoda > Insecta > Lepidoptera > Argyresthiidae > Argyresthia > Argyresthia goedartella. The sequence continues at coordinate 18,127,457 of OX463829.1, read as the reverse complement.
TACCTCAATTAAGCCCCAATAAGAGACTCCCAACCAAACCATGAGCGAGGATGGAAAATGACCTCGTTGGACACGCGGAATACGGTTGCTCGCTTCTTCACTGCTGTGTGCGTACACCTTATCATTTTATTTGTTGTAGCTCTCTTCCACGGTGAAAATTTTTTCATCCGAAAAAAGAATTTCCCGATGCTTTTTTCCCGCGTACCGCTTCAACAAAGCGCGGCATCTCTTCAGTCTCAGGTCCATTAAACGAGCGTCCAAACGATGTCCTGTTTTTCTTCGATATGCCCTAAGCCCTAAGTCTTCATTTAACACCCTTTTCACCGTGGTCCTGCTTAACCCCATCTGAAGGGCCAACAGTTTCTGCTTACGTATGGGATTTCTTTGAATTCGCGCCTTCACAGCTTTTATCACTGCTGGAGTCCTAACAGAGCGAGGGCGACCACTTCTTGACCTGTCATCTACACTAGAGTCTTCATTGTATCGTTTTATGGTACGATAAAAGAATCTTTTGGTTATATTCAAATTTTTCAGTTAGTCGAAAATCTGAATTGGCGCGTAACCGCAACGATGTAACGCAATAACTGCGACACGGTCTTCTTTAAGTGTCCACTCCATATTTAAAAATGAGGAAAATTCTAAAAAGTACACATTTTTATTTTCATGAATAATTCGAAATTCTAATTCAATAAACTTTTTTGTGGCCAGCGTTCTAAATTCAAAAGTTTTTATTGTGTGACAGAACTTATGACCAGACTGTGTATATTTATATTCACTAAACTGTATACATGAATAATTTATAGGTATCGGGAGAAATGTCAGAAATTCCTTATGCTACTAACTTTCTTTCAAACTGACGTCTCAATTTTGTGTAGATTTATTTAGTGCATATGTCGTAGTTGGTTGGTTAAATCAGACACTTAACTAACTCTCTAGACCGTTAATTAGTCACTAGCATTTTGTTTTGAATAAAGCATCGTCGAAAAAATTCAACAATCTGTCTTACCAAAAGCCAGCGTATTGGAAAACAAGATAGCGTCACGGCAACAGTGATTTGCACCGCTTAAATCAGGGAAAAACATTGCGGTAGCTTAGGTGAAGGGTAAAGGGGGTGAGCGAAGCGGAGCTCCCTTTATCCTTCGTGTTAGGTTGAACAACAAAAAATACTTAAAACATAAACTTAAGTACAAATAAAATAATAATAATGTATATGACTTGTTGTCTAGGAACGTTTAGACAACTCGTTAAACGTTTCGTTCACTCACTTGTCTGACGAAATCTTAGTGACTTGGTTAAACGTTGGCATTTCATTAACGGTCTAAAGAGTTAATTAAGTGTCTGATTTAACCAACTAACTGCGATATATACAGCGATACGTTTTACTTGTGACAGCTCCAAACCTGTATAATTGCTCTCCTTTTTGCCATGCGCAATGAAAAATATTCCATGAATGCAATAAGAAAATGTCAAAAGTAAAATAAATTTTGGACAGAGTGTAATATGGGGCAGACAGATGATACTTTTAAGGGGTGTTGTTTGTAAATAACTTTCTTTGCATGGAACCAATTCCCTGTAATTATCTAATGACTCTCCCATCTGAATTAATCCAATGAAGCGATTAATCGATCGGTTCCAGGAGCGTCACAAGTTAACTAATAAAAAATAGAGTTAGAGAAATATAAACCTATTGAACCGGACAAGAGCCTTCGTATTTCAAGCTCTTAGTTTAGTTCGATGGATAGTTTATTTTGATGCCTTAAGAATTGCACAAACTCTACCTGAATATCACTGCAGTGTGATATAATTGAAAACTGTTAATACGGGGTGGCCCGTAAATAATGCTGGTGGCGCGATGCCCTGACGTTTTAATGTTTTATGCGGAGCGCTACTATGTGTTAATGGTGCACGATGAGCCCTAGACATAAATTTCTGGGGTTTTATCCCGTTTTATGCCGGTTTGCAGCGCAATTTGTTCACGGCTGAATGCATCATGAATTGCACGGAGGGTTGATTTTTGCACTGTGTTGTTATTGGGTCGTATATAATGTATCTAGGTAATAACTGTAGGTAAACGTCTCTTCGTATATATAATTTTATACACAGTCAGGCACAGACTTGAATAGTAGGGACAGGGCACGGAGCGCTTGAAAGTGTCGCTACAAAAACAGTACAAAATCGGGAAAATTGGACTGTTTGCAATCAGTCGCGCTTGGGCGGTGACAGCCGATTGACATATCGGCAGCAAAAACAAAAATGGTGACCTGCGACGTAAAAAAGTGTAAATCATACCCAAATCGCAAAACACAAAAACAGGGAGTGTCGTATCACAAGTAAGTATTATATTTTCAATTACTATTGGCTTTAAATTTATTATCTATAAAATATTGTTCTCGAAAAAATCCTCAAACGAAAATCAACCATTCGACTGACGTAACTTTGTAGCGACGCGCGACGCACAGTGAAACTGCCTGCTTCCTATATTTGAAAAACGATCCGATTTGGTTATTTTTCTATTCGTAATGTCAAGATTACTATTCGTAATGTCATTAGATTACTATTCGTAATGTCATTTGGTTACCCCCCCCCTATTTCAGTCAGTTAGAGTTTGAATTTCACTGTTTTCGTTTTAATTTACAAATGTAATTAATTACGTTTCGTCGTATTTACGTTGAAATACAAGGTACACTATCCGCGGTTTCCCATACTGGGTGACAGAGTCAATGTGCTCACTTTTAGTCTGAAAATGTGCTCACTTTTAGCCAGTTATGATGACAGGGGGTTAGTTGGGTATAGCCCAGCTATGGAGTGATGAAACAACACATAACATAACAAAGCGTCACGCCTTTTCCCATACGAGGTGGTAGAGGCACAACTGTGCCCACTTTCAGCCAGTGTTTCAATACTTTTAATCGGAACGTGACCGACCGTGACGCCGTTACAATTTTTCGTACTGTCTTGGTTCCGACGAATTCCGACAAGGGCGCTATTTTTCTTAGCCTCAAAATGGTAAGAAATTTAGTACGGGAAGGCCTATCCTTAGTATTTATATCGATGCAGTCAGGTCATAAGTTCTGTCACACAATAAAAACTTTTGAATTTAGAACGCTGGCCACAAAAAAGTTTATTAAATTCGAATTTCGAATTTTTCATGAAAATAAAAATGTGTACTTTTAGAATTTTCCTCATTTTTAAATATGGAGTGGACACTTAAAGAAGACCGTGTCGCAGTTATTGCGTTGCATCGTTGCGGTTACGCGCCAATTCAGATTTTCGACTTACTATAAAATTTGAATATAAACAAAAGATTCGTTTATCGTACCATAAAACGATACAATGAAGACTCTAGTGTAGATGACAGGTCAAGAAGTGGTCGCCCTCGCTCTGTTAGGACTCCAGCAGTGATAAAAGCTGTGAAGGCGCGAATTCAAAGAAATCCCATACGTAAGCAGAAACTGTGTAGTGTCCCAAGCAGCACGGAAGTGTCGTCAACGTCCATAAACCAGCCTATTTAGGACTTAGAGTTCTATATGAAACGTATAAGAGTGTCAGAAAAAGTTTTTAGTCGTATAAAAGTGTTTTGTCGGCTATTATACAGCTCTAGCTGTATAAAAAGATTATAAAGGAATTTTCGAGGGTTTAAGGTGCAATAACTGAATATTCGAACTCTACTATAAAACTTTAAGTGTTGTGTGACACCTTAAAGCTACTTTTATCATTAAAGCTGTACATGGGCTGTATTTTGCATGTAATCACTTACTTATTACAGCTCATAGTGTTATAATAGTATCGATAGACACTTGTTACTGTACAAGGGTATAAGACAACTCCGTTCTAGAACTAATTCTTATGGAGTTATTCTACACTCTTGTAATTACAGTAGCTTTATTAACTTCTATTAGGGAGAGTATTATAAAACTAAAACAATAAATTACAGCTATAATACAGCTTTATGCTGTATTACTGACAGGTGATCAATTTGCTTGGAATCGTGTGAATATAGACAGTCGGGTTAAAAGTTAATTATGTGGAAGAAAAGGAAAAGAATTGGTGCAGTGAAGAGAAAGATTGCAAGGGCAATCGCAAATAACAATGATGAAACATCGTTTATTGAGTAAGTAAACGATGTACGGACAAACCAAAGTCAAGCGTTGCCATCGACATCCAGTGAAGGTTCCGTAGGAAAAATTGTAGACAAAGATGAACAGAATAGTGATGTCGAATGTTCCGGACCTAATGACGACGTTTCTTCGTGCAGCAGCGCAAGTAGCTCAAGTGATGATGACGATGAGTTTTCAAAAAATATATTGTTTCGTCAGCGAATAAAAGAATGGGCTATAGAAAAAAATATATCTCAAGTAGCACTTAATGATTTAAGTACAATTATAAATAGCAGATTTCCAGAGATATTACCACGCGACGCTAGAACAATTTTACGTACCGTAAAAGAGATACGTATCGAAACTATAGAGCAGGGTGAATACTGGCATAATAGCCTCACTGATTCTCTAAAGAAATCATTAGAGAAATGGATTGATGTTCCAACCAAAGTGACTTTAAATTCCAATTTTGACGGTCTGCCCATATTCAAAAGTTCTAATAAAGAGTTTTGGCCAATTTTGTGTTCTATACATGAAAAATCCGATATTCAACCGTTTGTAATTGGAATCTACTTTGGTGTTGGAAAACCAAAACAAATAGACCAATATTTAGATCATTTCGTAAAGGAAATGGAACATTTAATACAAGACGGAATATATTTTGAACAAGTCAAAAGGAAAATATCCATTGAAATAAGATGTATTATATGTGATTCACCTGTGAGAGCTTACATTAAAGGTAAGTAAAACCTAATTAAAAAAAATATACGCATATTACTTACCTATGTAATTTGATGTAATAGCGTCCTGCTCCTTGATTAATGGTTTTAACATCCTTAAGTGACCAAAACTACCGATAGTTACATCTGAAATATTATGTGTTGCTGTATCAAACTGCAGAGTTAGCTTTGCACGACTCTATAGTTTATTATTTATTATGATTATGTCCGTTGTAATTACTGTTGTGTAAATTGATTAAATAAAAATAACGTTTTTTTTTCTTTCAGGTGTATGCAATTTTAACGGAAAGCATGGTTGCTTAAAATGTGTAACAGTAGGAGAGTATTCACATGTTTCACACACAGTGACTTTTCCTGAAACTAATTGCCGCCCTAGAACAGACCAAGAATTTCGTGAAAAAAAGTATGGAGCTCATCATAAAAAAGATTCTCCTTTTCTGCGGCTACCTGTTGATATGATACAAGACTTCCCGGTAGCAGATTCTCTACACCTAGTTGATTTAGGAATAATGAAGCGATTACTTATTGGTTGGCGCAGTGGCAATTTTGGAAAGTACATAACCAAATGGCGTACTACAGATACCGAAACAGTTTTAAGTTTTTTAATCAGATCTAAATTGCCATCAGAAATTCACAGGGCAGTGAGAGGACTAGACTGTATTAGTCATTGGAAAGCATCTGAATATAGATCTTTCTTGCTTTACTTAAGCATTGTCATACTTCCAGACGTATTATCACAGGATGCATTTTTACATTTTCTAACGTTTTTTTGTGGTATAACAATATGTTCCAGTAAAAACTATAGGCACTTACTTCCTTTGGCAAAAGAACTTCTCCAGTATTTTGTTGAACAATATAAAGACTTTTACGGAAAAGATTATGTAACTAGTAATGTTCATAATATAGTCCATGTAGCAGATGAAGTACAACGGTTTGGCCCACTACATACATTTAGCGCTTATCCTTTTGAAAACAAGCTGTATTTAATTAAAAGAATGCTTAGGCACGGCAATAAACCTCTTGCTCAAGTTGCAAAAAGATTAAGTGAAGATTCAGCATCCATGAAAACTACCAGTAGCAGCAGCAGAGAAAATCAACAACTCACAAATCGTGAACCTTTTGTATCTACTAATAGCAGGAAATTAACTGTGCTACATTTAAAAGATTGTATAATATCATCAAAATCACATGATAAATATTTTTTATGTACCAATAATGAAGTCATGGAAACAAAAACAATTACTGTTGTTGGCAGTGAAATAGAAATATATGGCTATAAAATTACAGACTTGACAGAACTTTTTGAAAAACCGGTGAAATCATCATACTTGAATATAGTCAAAGCAAACTTACAATCTAACATGCGAACAGAAATATTTGTTTATCCCAAAGATATAAAGACTAAACTAGTATGTATTGAACACAAAAATGAATTGTACTTCATACCCCTTTTACATACAGTTTAAGTTTATGAGAGAAACAAAAATTCACAAGATCGAGTTAATGTATTTTATTTGTTACCTACTAATTAATGATATTATTAATTATTACAGAACTTTTTGTAGGTTTAGAAGACAAGCACAGCTTAATATAATAACTTACCAATTGACCTGCTAAAGCATTGAAGTCTGTAGCTTTTTTAGGTATAGGTATTTCTGCCCGTGTTTCTTCGGCCTCAGTGTCACTGTTTTCCACCATGACATCTAATTCTGTGAGTGCTTCTTCGTATGATCCTATTGACGGTCTTTTCACGGTGCATTTTGAATAAGACCAATTACTTGCGGGTCTCGAGTTTCTATCCTTCACTAGTTTGGCATCTATTCGTTTTCTTGGCCATCTCAATACATTTTTTGATTCCCACGCACTTGGTATAATGCAAAGTTGTTTCTGTCCTTTATCTATCGTCTCTATTATTTTAAATGGCATTGTTATCTGAAAAAAATATTAAAACTCATTATGATACACTCTAACGCAATATTTTTTTGTTCACATAAACCCATATAAAATAAAACTGAAGTTTTTGCTAACCACTTCCAAGTAACGTAAGAAAGACTACCTACGATGACACACCGAAGGAGAAAAATAAAGGAAATGCCTTCTTTGCCTTCGTATAATAAATTGCTTGGCAAGTTAAAATATTGATTAACCGCTAAAGGTTTTTAATTTCTTCTAAGCATCTCTTAAGAGAATTACAAGGCTATGCATGATGAACCAATAAACAGCCTAACGAGTAAAAATATTCTATTAAAAAGCTGATTAAAAGCCAAAGGCTGTATAAAAGACTCTACTTATAACGTAGTACAGCTAGTTAGACTATAATGGTGTTCAAATATCGTTAAGGCTGTTTAACAAATTGTCGCCATTTTCGAATGTATGAAAATATATTTAAAAAGATAATATAATAAATACTTGACAATATTAGGTAATAACTCAAGTCGTTTCATAATTACCAACTCAAATAATTATGATTTTGCCCTCATATCTATTACTTAAAATATATTGTATTATTTTAACCTCAAAATCAAATACTACTTCCCGCTAATTAATATTTAGTTTTACTGTTTCTTAATTATTATGCTAGGGCGTGAAAATTATGCCATAAATCTCACATAGGTATACAATAAATATAAATCTGCAAGTCAATACTGACGCAGAATGATGTATAGTTCACCATATAAACTAATCTATAATAATATTTACTTGGTACTATTTACAAATGGTTTCCATATTACATATAAACTATAACATCAATGTTTATCTTACTTACCTTATGATCAGCAGCTCGGAGTTCCTGGCGCAACCTCGTTTTAAAACTAAAACTGAGTGTTGGTTTATTTTTACACCCAATATAGGCTCTTATAAATATAATGGTTTATTTTTATACCAATAACAGCTTATGGTTTCTTTTTACACCGAAAAACAGCTGATATACAGCTAATGGTTTCCTTTTATACCGAATAACAGCTCTAATACAGCTCTAATACAGCTTTTGCACTATTTTACAGCACATGTAACGCCTAAGGCTGTATAATTTGTGGCCCTTTTGCCCTTATAAGGGCTGTATATAAGCATTCTTACCCTTTATACAGCCTAAATGTAAGCTTCAATACAGCTCTTAGTTTAAAAAAAAACTAATATACAGCTTCTTTACAGCTTAAATGCTGCTTGGGGTTATGCTATTTACATGCTATTCTTGCTTCCTTTCCCTTAGCTCCAGCTCCACAATCAGTCCTTTTTGTTTGTCCTTCAGGGTACCTTGCTCTATTACGCTGGATACTTGGTGAGCTGTGCGGCTTATTATTGGTCATCACTTTTATTTCCATAGGACCCTGTAATGTTTTAAACCATAAGAATACATTAACAAATCGTTTTCGCTCTGCATTTTCATGCTATCAGCACTTTTAAATCGATGGCGATGGGGTTTACCTTTGGTGACCTTGTTTTTGGCTTTCTCCGAAACTCTACAATCTCGGGCTTCGTGCGCGCTGGTGCGCTACTTTTTTTCCTTTCGTTGTTATGTAATTTATTGTGGGTTTTCGTATTGGTTACCGTATTACGAGCCTGAAATGAAACTTTGACATCTGTTGATGCCTTTGTTTATCTGGTTGTCATGGCAATTCAAACTCGTTAGCGGTCTGATATGTTTACTTTAATACTTTTACAAAAATACTCTTTCTCTCTTGGCCACTTACAAAAACTACGTTTAATTTAAATAATTTTCAGAACTCTCCAAAAAGGGTATAAAGCGGAACATTTCTGAAATTCGACAGTCTCACGTCAGCTTCTGAACTGGAAGTACCAGTTAAAGGCCTTATCCCAGGGTCGCTCAACCCCGGGATCCTGCGAGCCTTCAAACTCCCTCAAAACTTTCAAATCAATCTTCAAACAACGGGATTCTGCGAGCCGTGCCTACGCCGCTACCGTTCCTACAACGACGATTTCTACAACGGGATCCAGCGAGCCGTAGCTCCAAGTACGCCGCTACCGTTCCTACAACGACGATTTCAACAACATCTACAACTACAAATACGCCCGCAATCTGGTCATCACCCCACTGGTCTACTTCTCTTCGTGTTCTCCGCTTCCTTCTTTCTATCCAGACATCTGTATTTTATAAAACCTGTTTCACCTCATTCATCTTCATCTTCTTTTCATTTTTTTTAAATTAATTCATTGTAAATAACCAATAAACTGTCACTCTAAAATTTTATTCTGGTTGTTTTCTGTTAGGTTCTGGTTAGGTTCGTATCCTCACACGACAACTGTTGGCCCTTCAGATGGGATTAAGCAAGACCACGGTGAAAAGGGTGTTAAATGAAGACTTAGGGCTAAGGGCATATCGAAAAAAAACAGGACATCGTATGGACGCTCGTTTAATGGACGTGAGACTGAAGAGATGCCGCGCTTTGTTGAAGCGGTACGCGGGAAAAAAGCATCGGGAAATTGTTTTTTCGGATGAAAAAATTTTCACCGTGGAAGAGAGCTACAACAAACAAAATAATAAGGTGTACGCACACAGCAGTGAAGAAGCGAGCAACCGTATTCCGCGTGTCCAACGAGGTCATTTTCCATCCTCGCTCATGGCTGGGTTGGGAGTCTCTTATTGGGGCTTGACTGAGGTACATTTTTGTGGGAAAGGCGTAAAAACGAATGCAGTTGTGTATCAAAATACAGTCCTCAAGAACCTTGTGGAACCTGTTTCTCATACCATGTTTAATAACAGGCACTGGGTATTCCAACAAGATTCTGCGCCAGCTCATAGAGCGAAAAGCACACAAGACTGGCTGGCGGAGCGTGAAATCGACTTCATCCGGCACGAAGACTGGCCCTCCTCCAGTCCAGATTTGAGTCCGTTAGATTACAAGATTTGGCAACACTTGGAGGAAAAGGCCTGCTCAAAGCCTCATCCTGATTTGGAGTCACTCAAGGCATCCTTGATTAAGGCAGCCGCCGATATTGACATGGACCTCGTTCGTGCTGAGATAGACGACTGGCCGCGCAGAATAAAGGCCTGTATTCAAAATCGCGTGGGTCATTTTGAATAAACTTTATTACCATAAGAATCTATGTTTTATTAAGTTCATTTTGCTATATAAATGTTTACATTAATAATAAACATGTCTAAATTATTTCATATTGCACATGTGACAGAACTTATGACCTGACTATGTATATACGTCTTATTGAGCTGTATATCTCAAAATGGAAGTCTCTACTACTCGTACAAAACTGTTTTTATTTTAATATTTACATATTTTACTGAAGCGTCTGTCGCCTAGCGGTATTCGCACATCGGAAACAATCGTGCGGGTAGCAACATCTGGCCGAGATAGGCACTGGATGGGTATCCGTTCTATGTGGCATTTGTTTTGGACGACACGTTAAGCTGTAGGTCCCGGCTACTATCACTACTCGGTGGTAGATCGTAACTTATCGATCGTGGCCTTAATAACTTCTTGCAGCTTGATAACTACTGACAGCGGGGTTGGCCATAAGCCCGACACCCCTTCATCAAACCGCACTGAGCCAGCGTGGTGTAGTATGGCTCAATCTTACTCGTATCCGGGTAAAGGCTCGTGACCCTCGGTGGGGACATTAATGGGCTACATTACGTAGTCCCCTGCTCATCATCAACCATTTAAGCACTGCGACAATAACTTTCATAAATACTTTTCCTTGCTCATCGAGGATTTGCACCATAAATGTACTTCAAATAAGCACTTACGACCGCACCAATAACAATTAGCTCAAACAGCGCAGTAACTGTAAAACGTCACGGACAGAAACATAAAATCCTAGTATGTTTTCTCGGAACGACGTGTAAGGGTGGTTTGAGTGTCGATTTTACGATAAATAGCACCATTTGTCCATCGCCATTACAGCTTGATGACATTCCAAATAGCTCTTGAAGCGTTAGAGGCAGTGTCTTTGCGCTTTGGAACGGCTAAACTGCAGTTGCTGGCAGTAGTTCGGTTGTATTTGTAGGTATTTTTGAGTGGAAACACACTTGCGATAAAAATGGTCAACATTTTATTCAGTTAAATACGTAACTGAAACATGTTACTAAAAAAATGTAGTAACACGCTACGTAGTATAACCTAAAAAAACGTGAAATTCTATACATGTTTGTCTTTAAACAAGTGTTGAACAGGAGTCAATTTTTTTGTGGTTAGACCCAAAAGGTTTTACTTTTTTAAGTACAGCAATAAGATCATGACATTCGGCGATTTAGCACCGTTTCAACCTCGAACAAAATTATAGGCCTCATTATTCCTGGCTTCGATCATCACGGTAAACTAAGTGTATTAAACCTACCTAGATTTTCAAAGTGGTGAAAGTTAAGATATTTCGTGAATGCTAACGTCAAATGTCATTTTAAGGTGAAGTTTATTATTCGCCGCTTGAGGGGATTTTTTGTTAGAAGTTGATTGAACTTACTCGTACTTACTTGGGAATAAGATTGTGAGCCTTAAAACAATACGATGCATTGATGCCACTTTATATCTGTTTTTTATTATGGTTCAAGAAAAGGCTCGAATAATAGCAGTGGCTCGCTTACACTCGCAGTAGATACCTAACCAAAAGGGCTCGATTAGGGCATGCTGTTCAAATATTCTTACAACAACCTTCTTTAAAAAGTACGCAGTCATGTACATTAACAATTTACTTAACAAACAGAAACTAAGTAACAGAAAGTTTTAAAATGTCTATTTACTTAGACGTAATTCAATTACTGGAAAGCTTTTGTTCCAAATGAAAAGGAAACTTTGATCGCTTTGATAGGACTTTGAAGCGAGACGCGGTCTCTTCATAGAAATTTGATGAATTTATATTGTATTTCGGGTTCTTACATAGTTAATTCGCAACAATCACTTTTGATGGTATTGTTTTACTTGCCCGATTTATGTTTGTTACGGCCGGATTCACGAACTGTTCCTCAATTTAATTGCGACTCTTTGATGGTATTTCAGTGGTAGGTTTTAATTTAGACACGAGAAATGTTTACTTAAAAAAGTAAGTCAGGTGTTGGAATCAAAACACGGCTTAGTATTAGATGTTGAATCTAAAAATGTTATTTTCAGGAGTTCAGGGCTCTGATTTGATCAATATTTGCCTCTCGGCTTAATCATAATATTGATTACTCCAAAAAAATCCGTAAAATTAGTGAAAGCTACTTTTCAAGTAAGTGATGATGTGGTCCGCCCGATTTCAGTCACGGCGAACGCTTCAACTTGTCGCTCGTGGGCTCGCATGTGACTTATGCACCCCAACTTCCTTGTGAAGGTCCTCACACACCGCAGGCATATGAGCACGCCTTTAATGTAGTTGTAAGAATATGCGTAGGTGGTAGGGCTTTTACGTCGTCGGGTTTGGCGTCAATCTCAGCGCGCGGAGAATCCTAAGTCACGGACTTTGGTATGAAACAAAGCCCTCAACTCCGGTCTTTTGGAGGCTTGTTTCTCTCACTGAGAAGACTCGATGCCGCAAGTATTGTAATATATTGCGTAGTAAAACCCAGAATTGCTGTTTCCTCCTAACGTTTACTTTCTTGTTTATACTAACATCACTCTGAGTTGAAGGGACTGAAACAATCGCTCAGCGCTTATTTTCATTTGGACCTTTCCCCTTTTGTACCCTCGTCTGCTCTTGATACATTGTTGAAGATAAAATGAAATAACCCAAGTCCTCTGTCTCTAACTCTATCAGTTATTTATTATGGAAAAAAATGATTTCGAAAAAAAAACAAGGTATTTTTTTATTGAGAGAATATATGTTTCTGCTGTAAACAGTACACAAAATTAAGAACAGATTAAAACGAGGAAAATCATGACATGTAAATAAAATAAACAAGGAATGAGGAATGAGAATCCTTCTTCGAATTTTTTCATCAGTCTCTTTAAGAATATCCTTGATACGATATTAAGAAAGATGAATAAAAACTCCTGTGAGCGGCACGTATGGTCTATTAAATTATCACTAGTTTTAATACCCGTGTACTCGTATTGAGGGTACATTAAATATTCGTTATAAGGAAGATGTTCACAAGAAATCCAAGTCAATCCTTTAGAATCTCCCGCTCCTACAGCTTTGAATCTTGAGCCTAGGATACAGCCGTCCAATTCAAATCCCCTCATAGATCCTATTATGTACAGTAAGGTATCACAGAAGCCACCGCCGAGTCTACAAATACTGGAATAATTCCTTCGAAGGAAGGTGGGGCATCTCTATCGCAATACGCTTTCTTGCTTTTTGGGTACACTAGTGAGAGTAGAGATAGATTTTGACCGATAAAATTTCGCGACTTAAACAATATTGCTTATACAAGGTGTGTTAAAGAACCTCTCAGGGCGGCGGCGGTCCCAACTACGGGCCGATTGGATAGTTAGTACTTCTGGATCACCACCGTGAGAGTTCTTCGGCTCACCTTTAGCGGATGACCTACTAGATAGGGCGTCCAAACCTTTTTAGCGTAAAGTTGGGGTCATTTGATCATCTTCCTGAAAGTTTTAGGTTGCGGAACACACTCGTTTTTAAGATATGATTTTTTGAAAATCTGAAAATACTTTGTAAAATCATGTAACGAAACGCAAATAATATGTTTAAATCTGGTCTGTGGTCAAAATACATAACCTACATTTCGCTGTACGCATATTTGAAAAGATAAGAATTCTCTAAAAAAAGGAGAAAATGTGGAATAGTTTTTTGTAATACCTATTTTAATAAAAACGTTCATTTAACTTGCAATTTATGTTTGTTTATTTATTTTACGTCAATCAAAGTTAATTTAGTATTTTTTTCGTAAAATATCACTTTTGATAAATAAAAAAGTTTTAATTTTTGTTTAAAATGAAACGCATTTTGTTGGGGCATTGTCCGCGTTGTTGGTTTGGCGGCCAACCAAAATGGCCGCGTTCATGAAGCCATTCCGTTTTCTAGAAGTTTTGCGAATGTTTTTCTTGTTCGCTCGATATTTACAAGCAAAAACAACTGCCTAGAGTAGGTTATTGTGGCTACTTTTCAATCAGGTTATAGGTTAGGTTAGAACGTTGAAGAAGCTAAACTGGAGCGGAGCGGAGCGAAGCGTATGCAAAAACGACTGGCTAGAGTAGGTTATTGTGGCTATGTTTCATGTAAATTTTGATGATAGCATTATGGAGCATTTGTGGAGGAGAAAGGTGTCGAGGCAGAAAAGTGACCCTTTCGAAGAAAGCAAATAGGCATTTCTGCGGGGGGGGGGGAGTAGTAGCCCCCCCCCCCCCCTCAAGGTCATGGTCAGTCTAAATTTTGTTTTATTTTCACAACATAACCACCATAAAGTCCATCCGGTGACGACCTCCTTCTCAGCAAGATATCGGGCACGCGCCTCGGTATAAAGTCTAGTTCTTCGCTAAAGTCTTCGCCGACCGTAAGTGACACTGTTCGACAAAATTCTAAAAGCACGGACCTCCCGGCGAGGTTTGAACGCACGTGCGACACTTAGGATCTGTTCCTTAGTCTAACTAGTGTGGTTCCCTGTGGAACTCAAGTCACACTCGTAGAATCGGGCCAGCGCGGCGCCTCCCTGCGATACGGTCCACCACGCGCGACAATTCGATCTGGCCAAAATATATCACCGAAAGCACTGACGACTACGCGGAGCCACAACATTGGCCACCAAACACGCGTTTTGGGAATGGATTACCACAATACTACCTGATTTCCATTACAAATCTCCAAATTCACTCGACATTTTGCGGGACATCCCGATCGAGACGACTATGCGATGGCAATCCAAGATAACATCAAAACGTCATTTTTGACTTAACGAGAGAAAAAAGGTGCGTTCCGAATTGCACTAACGCGTTCGTATGTACGACTGCGTTTGGTTCCGAACAAGGTGAAAGAGAAAGGTGTAGTCATATTTTAGGTGGCTGTCATAGGCACAAGATTCTGAGCAACTTTCAACTTATTGTCTTTTTAATTTGCCCCCATACAAATCAGCTGACAGCCCGGTCCAAAAAGTAAGGAGATGTGAAAATTAAAAGTTGCTCTGATCAAATCTGTTGCATAGTAATAGTTTCTCAGAATCAAGTGCCTAGGAATCCCCTAAAATATGATAACTTCACTACATCTTTCTGTTACACGCAGTATCCATTACTCTATAACTCGGTAAACGTCAGCTCATCTTTGCCCCAGTCGGCTGTAATACTTTTACACCAATATCATCTTTGTATCATGACAGATACTCCCACTCCCAGAAGTGACAGTATCAACATTGATAATGGTCGGATTTATATGGTAAAGGTGCATATCTATTTCGGACATTATATATACCTAGTCGGTCCATAAGTTCTGTCACAAATATTTTGCCGCATAGTAAATAATACCAAGTTTTATTTTATTTAATACCAATATGGTTTGATAGCTCATTAAATACTGAAAAATTAGAACGATTATTGGATTTAAATGCTTAAAGCCATATTACACAAATGCTAGTTTCTTCAGAGATTTTGCACTTTTTTACGCAATCAAAAATACGGACGTGACCCACTTTATCTTTTTTCCATGACTCTTAAAACCTTTCAAACTTACGTGAGATTTTAGTCAGAACCCTCCCTGAACCCGTTACCTTCATTTTGAAGCATAAGATAACTAAGTCTGGGTAAAACTAATTTTCATATTCACATTTACGTAGTGTACTTGTTGCCCACAAGATCATTTTTATACGTTTTTCTGAAAACGTAAAAAGTACGTAAAGTTCTCTTTGGGAGCTGTTGGAACTGAAAGCTAACAGAAAATCAAATGCTAGTTGTTAAGCATGGTCTAAAATCGAGGTTTCAGAATAAATAAAAAAAAGCTTGTTGGTTAACTGGAACACTGTTTTTTTATTAAATTTGTGGTAAGTGGTATTTTTGTCAGTTGCGGCGTGTTTTGGGTTGGCGATTGTCTCAAGTTATAAGGTTTTTTGTCATATTGCCATAATCGTACAAAATGTATTGTATTGCAATTTGATTCGTATAAAATAAGCTTTTAAATCATGTATAATACGAATAAGAAAAGGTTTATTGCTGAGTATTATCTATCAAAAACCTTGTGACAGAACTTAAGGACCGACTAGGTATATTGGCCGATAGTTCCGTAATTCGTACTTAAGTTTCTGCAACGTTGACGCTCACAGTGTTCACAAAGCTGTCATCTAACTTTTTCATACGTTGGGATATCCCTCGCCAATAAAAATATTTACTGGTGTTCAAAGGGGTAGTTTATTTCTAGGTTAATCAATAAAAATATAAAGGGTCCCTTCTTTGGTGGCCGGGCTTAACTTGATATGTTACTAACTAACTAAGCTTAGACAACACTCTTCGTAACAGTCTCAGCGGAACACCCAGCAGGCCGTTGACCGGCGCGGCGGTATCTTTTAACCACTACGGGATCGGGACGCCAATTGGTTTTTGTTTCCTGGAATTCAGGGTAAAACAACAAGAAATTATAATTCAAGCCAAAGATTATTTTATTGGCCACGTGATCACGTTATATCTAACGTGATCATTTTATAACTAAGCAACGGGAAAATGAGATAGCCTCTCATAAACTAATTCGTCTTTTTTACACCGCCAGCTAATTATTCTATAGAAAGCGTCAGGTAAAGATCAACTATTATTTTTACTTGTCCTTTTTATTTATACATTACACCTAATTTACTAAGTCAGCCACGAATTTTACATCTTATCACCATTTTACCGTTTTACAGCTTCAAAACAAGATCCTCAAAAAAAAACAGGCTTCTATAGACAGTATCATTAATTATAACTTAACATGTAAAATAACATATCATATTCTTTTATCGTGAAAATAGCTACTGCAAGATTTGGCGCGAGTGTGCGAGGCGACAGCGACCGGCCCTTTGCACAAATCAGAGAGCGCCAATCGATTCATGTATCGACGAGTTAGTCACGTGTATTTGTTTATTGTCGTTCGTGCGTTCCTACTGCAATTGTTTTATCTGTAAATCAAATAAATTATGCCATTAAGGTTATATGGTCTTTGGCTAGAGTAGGTTAATGTGGTTGAATTTCAATTGGGTTAAAGGTTATGTTAGAACTTAAAAGAAGCAAAACCGGAGTGTAGCGTAGCGCAGCAGAGCGAAGCGTATGCAAATAAAAGACATTTAATGATATGAATAGTATTCGCTGCAGTTGAGTTGAGTTGAGTGGATTACTGGTTGCTGTGGTTGTCCAGACTTTTATCGCAAGTACATCTGCAAGCATGTGATGATGGTATTTCAATACACAAATTGATTTTTCAGATATAGTCTTTTATTTTGTCTCCCTTCAATAGTTTCTAGGTAGTATTCGTCACACCACACTTTTCAACGTACTTACCTCTAGTTCGCTCAAACTACGCTGTTAACTCTATCAGTCGCCGCCTGGCACGCACTTACAACAAAATATTTTCTGAGCTGGACATCTTCTGCCAATCGCCGGGATTATTTAAAAGACTCGTTATTTTAAAATTATTTAAAAGACTCATGACGAAAATAGTAGCTACAGCTGTCATTTAATTTAATTAGAAAAATTAAGTTAGATCAAAAAGTGCTTATATCTCTATTTTCTATACACCTAAATTCCAAATTCCAAATTATGTATTGCAACATTGAGGTTTTACAGTTCTTAAAGTAAGGAGGTCCCGACAATGAACCCTGTAAGGGCACTGCAATTTCTTACAAACTAACTTATATCTTACCCAGAGTTTCATAGAAACGTAACTGATACGATAAAATTATACAGAATTTTTATTTATAACAAGGAAATGAGATCAAAAATTACGTATGACTTTCATAAATTATATCTTTAATACTATTTATTGTTATATCTTTATGTGTGTGTGTGTATGTGAGGGGTAGGGTGTATGTGTGCATGTGTTTGCGGGTAGGGGTGTGTGTGTGTAAGGGTGTTTGAGGGAGGGTGTGTGTGAATGTGTATTGTATGACTGTTTGTATTTTAGTAAGTTTAATGTGGGAAGTGTATTTCATTTAAATATTCTTCAACAGTATATAGGTAGTATGCTTTTTGTAATAGGAGAGTTTTGAGACCTACACACACATACACACTTGCACAAGAACACACACTCACTAACACACATTTTTACACTAAAAAGACAACCTCCCCAAACCTGTTGCATGTTACAAATTTAGATGCCAAAAAAGTAACCACCATGATGAGTTGTATTCTTCCATAGAAGTTAACTAGTAGCTAAGATAGTATAGTACTAGTAGATAGATAGTGGTTGATTTAGTAATTTAGAAGGAAATATAGATTTTTAGAGGCGAATAATGCTACTAAAAAGAAATCTTTTTAAATTATTATATTATATTAAACTAATTCCCAAATCATTAAAACATCTGGTGTATTTCTCAAAGATCATGGGCGATAGACTGATACGATAAACATTCCCAAGAATATTAACTAAAGCCTAAAAGCAACAGATAAGATTGATTTAAATCTCGTTGAAATATGAACACATGAATTTATACGATAATAATATCCAATTGGCTTAATATTATAATTAATTACACAACAAGCTTCCCAGCCTAGAGAGAAATATGTAAAGACTATATTATATAGACTAGTACGGATGATAAAATTAACATCCCGTTTATTGCTTTGATAAGCAATTCATGAAAATGACAGATGAAAAACTATGGCACGAAGGAAAAGCTTAGAAAATTCCCTCCCGCAGCTAATAGTATCCCGCAATAATATCCATATATATATTTAATCCAAATTGGGACCATTGTTTGCACATCTGTGCAAGCATTCAAATTTGCACCAATCCGCCTGAAATGTTTCGCTTCTCATTCTGCTGAGTTGAGACAGTGCAATAAATTAGACAAATCCGATTTTCGCAAGCTGAGGGGGTGAAGAAGACTGTTTCACATTTTCAAGACAGATAACGTTTGTTTGAAAGACAATAGATATCCTTTTAGAAGCTGAATTGTTGCGAGGAACAATAAATTGGCCTGATAAGACATTGTTATTGCGTCTTTTCGAATAACGGTGTGAAACGGAAAGGTGTAGTCAAATTTTGTAGGGGATTCATCGGGGGCATATTAAGTATGAAATCGATTTTATATCGAGAAAATATTATAACATATGTTAACGAAACTGGCGTAATTTACTTAAATAAATATATATATATATATATATATATATAAACGTATCGTTTTTGATTAAGTGAATTCGTGGAATTGACATAGATAAGTAGGTAGCTTTTCGGATACGCAATCACAAAATCTCATTTGCTCAAGAGGCTCTCCATCGAAGGCTTATTTTACCTATGCCTATAAGAGAAGGGAAAATAGCGGTAAAAATAAAACACCGAAACGCGAAAGAAATGCGGGCGGGACACGTCTCTAGGTAAACTTTGGATGAAAACGGTCTTTTGTGACAGAAAAATCAGGGGAATTGTGTTTGTTTATCATTATAGACTTATTACCTTATGGTTTGTACATTTAGGTCAAATATAACGAAGAGAAGCCATTTCCAAGCTAAACAAGAAACAGTGGTATTGTTGAGGAATCTCCTTGTAGGTCTCTATTTCCGATGTAGATTTGAATGACTTGCAACTTTGACGGTCAGATAAACCGCCGGCCACTGAAACGTTCCCACCGCAGGCCGGTTCATTTCGATGTCACGTACTACTCAGAAGAGAAGTTTTATTACTTCCCAGAGCTGTAATTGTTATGGAGAGCGCCGGCTTTCTTCTTCCACAACTTTCCGCCCCTCGAGTTACGCTGCATACTCAAACTGAACCTCAAATCATTTATGGTCAATTCTGGGGCCCTAGGACGGATCAGTCACAATGACACGGTGACGACGACGGTAAATTTTAGGTATTCATTATGGGATTAGCAATTACCATAATTTCTACTTTCCGTAAAAATGAAAATCCAAACGACAAAAAATTAATAGGTACCTTAAGTTTTAAACGCCATCGTCGCATCATTTGGTCGAATGAATAAACAAAAGTATCATCTGTCATTGGAAGCTAATGCTTAATTTTTGACGTTCGCTCATATCAATAGTAAATATTTTCCTTCATATATAGCGATTTTAATTAGCATTTTACAACGCAGGTACCTCATTGCCAAATACGGGCAATTGAGCCTGTACGAATAGTTGATTTTGAGAATTGTAGTTGAGTAATATATGAATATAGATATAAAAGTACATAAATATATTTTATATGTACTTTTAAATCAGGCAGAGGAATTTGATATCGTTTTGTGAAAACATTCATAAACTCGTAGCACTGAAAGTTTTTTCCATCTTTGTAAGTCTAAAATAACATGCCTGTAAATTCAATACCCCCAGGCACACAGCATAGCTTAGGGCTTCAGTCAAAATAGGTCAGTACTATTCCTGAAAAACCTTTCTTACACTAACAACCTTATGAAACACATAATTTGGCCGATATTCTGAAAAGTTAATAGCTTAGTAACGTCGTTGTTGGATGGTTATTACCCGTTTTATTGTATAAGTCACGCGTTGTGTTGACTTGGGTATGATTGAGCAATTTGCTCCGACTAGTACCCAACTTCATGTTGATAAGTACTCACTTAATTTCGATAAGGTGTGTTGATTAAGACATTGCTACAGGATTATAGTTGCTGTAATAGGTGGCCAGGTGCTTAGTTGGTATTGTCACGCTATGGGCTGTTATTTTTGATTGCAAGTTGGTTCTTAGGTTTGGTTTAGTACAACTTTACTTTCCTTAGGACCGAAGAGTTTTAATTATTTTAACTACGTGTTTAGTGAATAAATAATCCTAATAATTTACCTACAATCACGCCTCCTTAAGGAAAGCCGCTCAGAAGATCTTTTAGGATCAACCCTTTGCTACAACATTTTGTAGAGACAGCAGCTATGGCAGCTCTCTAATATCCGATATCCGCTACTAACATAGAAATCTAAGTAGCTCTGGTACACTTACGTACTTTACGTTTTACTTCACGTAATTGATATGTAAGAACGAGTATGCAACTCGGTCGAAAAGCCACCGTCCACTCGAGACGTAGATCGTATCTCGACTCCTGTGCGCCAGGATATGACAACTTTACTTTTTGCGAAGCGCCAAAAGACGAGACTCTTGAAGGAGCGAGCAAGCTGTGCACAAAAAGGAGGATGCATAACGAGGCCTCCTTTTTGCGACACGTGCTAGCCGGTTGATGACGAGGCAAAACTTTTTTGGTTAAAAAAGTTGTGATGCCGGCTGGATTTGTGAATGCGCGCGGATTTTATGGAGAACAATACTTGTCTGAGTCACGGGTCTGTGATATCTGTTGCATCGGTGTCACAATCGCAATAAAGGACGACCTCTGTGGCGCAGCGGTTTTGCCTCTGCCTGCGAGAGGTCCCGTGTTCGATCCCCGGCTGGAAATAGTGCAAAAAAATCTTGGATGTTTATATATATGTGATGTCGCTGTTTCTGGTTCCCACGGTACAGGATATCTTAGTGTGGGGTTGAAGGCAATATATGTGCCTGTATGTAAAAGTTTATGTTTATGTTTATTTGGACGGCACCCGGCACACCGCAGGCGGGACATGGGTGGGGCGGGGCGGTCAGTAGAGTTTCTTGTATTTGACACCCGCCCCGCTAGCGACCCGCCGCCTCCGGTGGGGTGCCGAAGCCATAACAGCTCGAAGAAGTACCTATGTTTTATCTACCCACGTATCATACACCCTCTTTACTGCGTCCAAAAACTACACGTTACGACCAGCATAATGATAAACTTCTTGGTAAAAACTCATTTCTTATCTGAATATTGATAAATTATGACCATAACGTACAAAAATTTGTCAAATTATGACATTCAAATTTCGAACGCCGTCGCCCACCTGCGTGCCGCCCCTAGTTTGTCTGTGAAGTTGGTACTATCGAACAAGCTAAACAACTGCAAAGCAATGATCAATGCCACAATGCCGGTCGAATATGCGGTTCCTGAACACATCAAAGAGAGCTTATGATATGTGTGTAAATAAACTAGTGTATGTAACTGAACATAATTAGGCATTAAAACTCTCGAGTGATATTATTATGAAACTCGCCTTCGGCTCGTTTCATAAACCCACCCTCGAGTATTAATGCCCTTCATTATGTAGCTGTCACATAATAGTAGATTTTACAACAAGTGCACAAAACGAACCATTTTTATCCGAGACTTTTAGCAATGTCGAGGATAAAAATGGTTTTGTGGACGAGTTATAAACTCTGCTTTTCACTTCGATTGCGAGAAAATAAAACAGTAACATAACGTATTAACATTTCTTTAATTAAAATTCAAAGTAAAATTACTACAATTTTGAATGGTGAATGAAATGGGTTTTCCCGGCATATTGACGGTATTCTTTTGAATTTGAGAAGATGACATGACAGTAGATGGTATATTAAGAGTTGATTGTTCTGGATATGGTTCTTTTTTCTGATCTGTGGATGGCTCAGACGGCAACAAGGAATCTCGGGATGTAGAAGGGGTTGGCTCATTTGGAATTAGATGAATGTCTTGTGTTACACGGTCGGTAATCCTGCTTTTGTTTTCTATTGATTGTTCTATATATCCCTCAGCCACCTGATCCGACTTCCACCCACCATGCCTTTTTAGCATTGTCAAGTTAGCTCCCGAATCTGCTAGGAGGGTGGCCGAGGTCCGGCGGAAGCAATAGCCCGTGTAATTCTCGGGATTTTCCAATTCAAGAAAAGTTGCAATTTGTTTCGGAAATCCTGCAAATTTATTGCGTCCTATTACTTGCTTAGTGCACTTCCCATTTTGATAATTGAGGAAGAGTTTATTTGTCGGCACATTTGAAGGCCGAAGAGCTTGGTATTTTTTAACTATATCAAGGTACTCTCCTTTGACAACAAATGACCGCTCTCGTTTGGTCTTCGTGTCGGGTAAGTTAATTGCTTGTAAAAGGGTGTCCGTCTTGACGTCATCCATGGTAATATTAGCAAGTTCAATGCCGCGACATGCTCCGCTTTTACCAAATATTAGTGCTACCTAAAACAAAATATAACTGTAAGTTGGTACACTCTTTGAGAACACGAGGAGTAAAAAAATATGTAAATAATAGGGTTTACGTACTTTTGTGGCCAAATATTTGTCATCGGGAGCGGTATTTAAAAAGGTTTCCACATTGTTCGCAATAAGGACCTTGGACTTCTTGCATTTATGTCCACTACTAAGCCTCTTCAACAAAGCTGTAAGCTTCGTGTAGGACTGTACATTGACATTATGTTTCATTTGCAGTGTTGCTTTCAGCATGGAATATACACTCCACAGTGTTGAAGGCTGCAGTTTTTTCGATAACTCATCAAAGTAACTTAAAAGAACACTTTCAGCGAATGTATTCACTTGTTTTTCTTTCCGCCAGCTTAGAAATTTGTCATAAGTTTTCATATATATTTGCCGAGATTTTGGCGGCAATATTTCTTGCACCACTTTTTGTGCGTTTATTTCCATTAAAGTATTAAGAGTAAGTTCTAAATCTTCTTCTTCACTTGACATTTTTAAAACTTAGCCAATTCAACAATAATTTGAGAAAATTCAATACGAAAAGTTCACGGCTTCTTTCCCGCTACTTTACTTTTTTTAATTTTCCTGCATAATTTTCGGGCAAAGAAAAAAAATATACAGCCTATTCTTAAATTATTTTGGAATAATGTTTTTTTTTTGTGGTAAACACGTTTTGATATTTAGTTTCTTTTTCGTATTATCTTATTATAAATCAAAAATGCAAATAGGGATGGAAATATTATAAATTAGCAAGTTTTATCCATGTACAATTAAATGTTTTTGGCTGTAAGGCTAAATGGTCACTGCCTTAGTGTAGACACATTTAAAAAGCTACTTTTATACACAAGAGCATAAAATTCAACTTTATGTCGCCTAGATCCTGCATAAAGTAGTACTTTTTCGAGCATGAGAAGTGAAAACTACTTTTTTATACAACTTAAATAATCTCTTACGGCGTCGCGATTTTGAACCTCGTGCCATGGTAATAAAGTTCAAAACCTATGACGGAAAAATGGCATCGTATAATGCCTGTGGTCGTTGTTCTTATTCTTTCTAATTTTTATTAACGGTGTTTAATATTTATGCTTCGGAACGCACCTCGGTTTTTGTTGCGCGGATCGACCACGAGTGATCGGGACATCACTAGGTAGCTGTCACTTGCATAGAAAAAAAATGACTAGCTAGCTGTCACTTTTGCACATGGTAAATTTGTCGGCGCCAGCATCGGGAGGCTTGGCTGAATGTTAATTATAATAATATCGTAACAATCGTCGGGAAATAAGTAGATTTCACGTCTTCGGAGTGAGTGCTTCGTGCTGTGAAGGTTGAAGTGGTTCGGTCACCAATTCGTCGCTTTCGGATAGCGACCCATGTAGTCGGCAGCATCACGACCGCACCAGTATCAGCTACGAGACGAGTAAGATTCGACTCCCATCAACCCCCACCCTTGTGTTCCTCATCCCGTACTCCTGCCTCGAATTGAGCTTTCGAATGCCGGTCCACGGAGTCAAGGTCAGTACTGCTTTGTGACATTCCACAGAAAAACAACCCTACCAAGATTCCACCCCCTGTCGGTTGAGGCGTGGGATATAACATTTTGGTAGCAGAGGCAAGGTTTCCTAGTAGGAAATCGATTCACGGACGATTGTAGGGTTGTTTTTTGTGTCGCGTTGTAGTGGGAAAGGGTACCTCAGATTGGTCGGCAATCATTGTTGTGAGTGAGTCTTGTGGTCGGTATACCACAATTTAGGTTCATTTTCGGTTAGTGAACGTATAATTGACGATTTAGTTAACGATTATTATAAATTTGTAGTCGGAAACCACTGTTGTGGGCATAAGGATTGAACAGTCATTCTGCGAAGTAACTAGATTGTATTACTTGCGGTAGAACGTCGGGTTCTATAGTACTGTAGTGTTATTTCGGTTTACAGAGTAGGGTCAGGCTATTTAAGGGGTATTAAGCTGATTTTGCTGACCTCAGTAGAAGTGCAGGTCATATCGGAAAGGCCACTTCTAGAAGGTTCACGGCTACCTACATTATATTAAAAATAGCTTTTTTTTATAATAAAATTTTGTGTGTTATTTTTTATTGTTCTTTATGGTGGCATTCTCTAATTGATTTAGAGTGTATAGTTATAAGGTGTATATCCACAGGGCGACCATATTAAATATTTTTAGGATTTGATTGTTCCAGTAGTTGCCTCAGTTTTAACAACTTAGTATTAATTTCTGTGCCCAGCGCTGACAGGCAAGTGCTGGTCTCTGGCTATACTTAGTTCGGTAGTGAAGTATAGGACCAGAATCCATTCAATCGGTCAACATGGCACCTTCACCCTTGACGGTAATGCGGCATGGTGTCCGGGAGGAAATGAGATGGCTCGCTCATACTCATAAGTATGTGGAGCGACCGGACATGGATGATGTCCTGCTCAAGCGTGTGGAGGACGCAATGACACGCGTCGGGAAGGTGTGTCGGCTGGCTGCGGAGGCTGAAGCTCTTGGGCTTACTGATGAAGCTTCGGTGGCTACGGTGAAACAGCTCTGCGCGGATGCTGACCAAGCGATGGAATGCTTGGGTGACATCGAGCGTCGCGCGGAGAAAATTAAGCGGTCGCGAAGGAATGACCGTGGGGAGGGTAACGGAGACCCACCCCCGAAGGATGTTGTTGGACGGCTGCCACACCTGGAGATTCCGGCCTTCAGTGGGGCAATTGATGAGTGGCCAGCCTTCATCAATTTGTTTGATAGGTTGGTCCACGGTCGGGGCGACCTGGACAACGCCTGCAAGTTGGCCAACTATTGATGGCTCTGCGGGGTGAACCGAAGGAGTTGGTCGGTCACCTAACGGTCACGGCGGGAAATTATGGGATAGCAAGGTCCATATTGTTGGAACGCTACCAACACAAACGGCGGTTGGTTGATGCGCAGCTGGGGAAGCTGTTTAGCATCCCTAGAGTAACCCGGGATGTTGACATCCGAGTACAGGTGCTCAACCCTGTGCTGGTGGCCACTAAGGCACTTCAGAACCTTGTTCTTCCGGTAGACCAATGGTCATACATTGTTTTATATATGGTTTTGTCACGATTGCCTGCAGCTGTTCAAAGTCGGTTTGAACAGCTGCATGGGGGCAATAGCATGGAACTGCCCACACTCATCCAATTGACAGATTTTTTGGAGGGTGAATGTAGGCGATGTGATACACTGGACACGGAGGCCAGTGTGCAGCGCTAACCCGCGTGGATGCGGGAGGGGCCGCGCCCCCCGCCCCCACGGGGGGGTGGGAGGTCGAAACAATTTGGCGTTTTGAATGCCGCGCCGTCTGGTGACGGCTGTGTGCACTGCGACAGTGCCGGTCATGACGTGACCAGTTGCGCCAAATTTAAGGCGCTCGGGGTACCTGCCCGCAGAAAGATAGTCTTCCGTCACCGATTGTGTTTCGGTTGTTTGGGGCCGCACACGCTGAGCGAGTGCTCGCGTGCGTTGCCCTGTGAGTGCTGTGGTGGCAAGCACCACATAGTGTTGTGCCTGAATCGGTCAGGCCCTTCGGACGGTCACCAGGGCCGGACTCAGGTTGGTCGGCCACAGGGCCCAACCAGGGCCGGACCCAGTCCCCCTCTGGGCAACGGGAGTCACCAACGGGGTGACTGGGGTACCCGCGGACGGGACCCCCCCCGAGGGGAAGGGGGCAGCGCGGGGGGTAACATGCGGGATAGCCGGGGTTCGGTCGCCACTGTCCACGGTCAGCAAGGACTTCGGGCCGCTGGCTCACCGCGTGTTATGGGCGGGTGTCAGATGGCACCTATGAGTAGCGCGAAGGCTGGGAGTCCGCCACCTTCTGCGCCACCCTGCCCGTCGCTCTGGAAGGCGAACAGTCGGATGTCGCCCCCATTCCTGGAGCGCCCCAGGTTGGATCCGCTCTCCCCCATTCATCCACGGTGTGCACCGGGCACACCGTACACCGTCCGGTATGATCGGATACCGGGACAGCGAGGGGCCTATTATACGGGTTGGTACCCCTTGATGCACATACGGTCTGATATGCCGGTTACATATCAGCAGCCGAGTTACTCCGAGGCCGACGGAGGACTCAGCGGGTTCGGATCCGAAATCGATTTTATATCGAGAAAATATTATAACATATGTTAACGAAACTGGCGTAATTTACTTAAATAAATATATATATATATATATATATATATAAACGTATCGTTTTTGATTAAGTGAATTCGTGGAATTGACATAGATAAGTAGGTAGCTTTTCGGATACGCAATCACAAAATCTCATTTGCTCAAGAGGCTCTCCATCGAAGGCTTATTTTACCTATGCCTATAAGAGAAGGGAAAATAGCGGTAAAAATAAAACACCGAAACGCGAAAGAAATGCGGGCGGGACACGTCTCTAGGTAAACTTTGGATGAAAACGGTCTTTTGTGACAGAAAAATCAGGGGAATTGTGTTTGTTTATCATTATAGACTTATTACCTTATGGTTTGTACATTTAGGTCAAATATAACGAAGAGAAGCCATTTCCAAGCTAAACAAGAAACAGTGGTATTGTTGAGGAATCTCCTTGTAGGTCTCTATTTCCGATGTAGATTTGAATGACTTACAACTTTGACGGTCAGATAAACCGCCGGCCACTGAAACGTTCCCACCGCAGGCCGGTTCATTTCGATGTCACGTACTACTCAGAAGAGAAGTTTTATTACTTCCCAGAGCTGTAATTGTTATGGAGAGCGCCGGCTTTCTTCTTCCACAACTTTCCGCCCCTCGAGTTACGCTGCATACTCAAACTGAACCTCAAATCATTTATGGTCAATTCTGGGGCCCTAGGACGGATCAGTCACAATGACACGGTGACGACGACGGTAAATTTTAGGTATTCATTATGGGATTAGCAATTACCATAATTTCTACTTTCCGTAAAAAGGAAAATCCAAACGACAAAAAATTAATAGGTACCTTAAGTTTTAAACGCCATCGTCGCATCATTTGGTCGAATGAATAAACAAAAGTATCATCTGTCATTGGAAGCTAATGCTTAATTTTTGACGTTCGCTCATATCAATAGTAAATATTTTCCTTCATATATAGCGATTTTAATTAGCATTTTACAACGCAGGTACCTCATTGCCAAATACGGGCAATTGAGCCTGTACGAATAGTTGATTTTGAGAATTGTAGTTGAGTAATATATGAATATAGATATAAAAGTACATAAATATATTTTATATGTACTTTTAAATCAGGCAGAGGAATTTGATATCGTTTTGTGAAAACATTCATAAACTCGTAGCACTGAAAGTTTTTTCCATCTTTGTAAGTCTAAAATAACATGCCTGTAAATTCAATACCCCCAGGCACACAGCATAGCTTAGGGCTTCAGTCAAAATAGGTCAGTACTATTCCTGAAAAACCTTTCTTACACTAACAACCTTATGAAACACATAATTTGGCCGATATTCTGAAAAGTTAATAGCTTAGTAACGTCGTTGTTGGATGGTTATTACCCGTTTTATTGTATAAGTCACGCGTTGTGTTGACTTGGGTATGATTGAGCAATTTGCTCCGACTAGTACCCAACTTCATGTTGATAAGTACTCACTTAATTTCGATAAGGTGTGTTGATTAAGACATTGCTACAGGATTATAGTTGCTGTAATAGGTGGCCAGGTGCTTAGTTGGTATTGTCACGCTATGGGCTGTTATTTTTGATTGCAAGTTGGTTCTTAGGTTTGGTTTAGTACAACTTTACTTTCCTTAGGACCGAAGAGTTTTAATTATTTTAACTACGTGTTTAGTGAATAAATAATCCTAATAATTTACCTACAATCACGCCTCCTTAAGGAAAGCCGCTCAGAAGATCTTTTAGGATCAACCCTTTGCTACAACATTTTGTAGAGACAGCAGCTATGGCAGCTCTCTAATATCCGATATCCGCTACTAACATAGAAATCTAAGTAGCTCTGGTACACTTACGTACTTTACGTTTTACTTCACGTAATTGATATGTAAGAACGAGTATGCAACTCGGTCGAAAAGCCACCGTCCACTCGAGACGTAGATCGTATCTCGACTCCTGTGCGCCAGGATATGACAACTTTACTTTTTGCGAAGCGCCAAAAGACGAGACTCTTGAAGGAGCGAGCAAGCTGTGCACAAAAAGGAGGATGCATAACGAGGCCTCCTTTTTGCGACACGTGCTAGCCGGTTGATGACGAGGCAAAACTTTTTTGGTTAAAAAAGTTGTGATGCCGGCTGGATTTGTGAATGCGCGCGGATTTTATGGAGAACAATACTTGTCTGAGTCACGGGTCTGTGATATCTGTTGCATCGGTGTCACAATCGCAATAAAGGACGACCTCTGTGGCGCAGCGGTTTTGCCTCTGCCTGCGAGAGGTCCCGTGTTCGATCCCCGGCTGGAAATAGTGCAAAAAAATCTTGGATGTTTATATATATGTGATGTCGCTGTTTCTGGTTCCCACGGTACAGGATATCTTAGTGTGGGGTTGAAGGCAATATATGTGCCTGTATGTAAAAGTTTATGTTTATGTTTATTTGGACGGCACCCGGCACACCGCAGGCGGGACATGGGTGGGGCGGGGCGGTCAGTAGAGTTTCTTGTATTTGACACCCGCCCCGCTAGCGACCCGCCGCCTCCGGTGGGGTGCCGAAGCCATAACAGCTCGAAGAAGTACCTATGTTTTATCTACCCACGTATCATACACCCTCTTTACTGCGTCCAAAAACTACACGTTACGACCAGCATAATGATAAACTTCTTGGTAAAAACTCATTTCTTATCTGAATATTGATAAATTATGACCATAACGTACAAAAATTTGTCAAATTATGACATTCAAATTTCGAACGCCGTCGCCCACCTGCGTGCCGCCCCTAGTTTGTCTGTGAAGTTGGTACTATCGAACAAGCTAAACAACTGCAAAGCAATGATCAATGCCACAATGCCGGTCGAATATGCGGTTCCTGAACACATCAAAGAGAGCTTATGATATGTGTGTAAATAAACTAGTGTATGTAACTGAACATAATTAGGCATTAAAACTCTCGAGTGATATTATTATGAAACTCGCCTTCGGCTCGTTTCATAAACCCACCCTCGAGTATTAATGCCCTTCATTATGTAGCTGTCACATAATAGTAGATTTTACAACAAGTGCACAAAACGAACCATTTTTATCCGAGACTTTTAGCAATGTCGAGGATAAAAATGGTTTTGTGGACGAGTTATAAACTCTGCTTTTCACTTCGATTGCGAGAAAATAAAACAGTAACATAACGTATTAACATTTCTTTAATTAAAATTCAAAGTAAAATTACTACAATTTTGAATGGTGAATGAAATGGGTTTTCCCGGCATATTGACGGTATTCTTTTGAATTTGAGAAGATGACATGACAGTAGATGGTATATTAAGAGTTGATTGTTCTGGATATGGTTCTTTTTTCTGATCTGTGGATGGCTCAGACGGCAACAAGGAATCTCGGGATGTAGAAGGGGTTGGCTCATTTGGAATTAGATGAATGTCTTGTGTTACACGGTCGGTAATCCTGCTTTTGTTTTCTATTGATTGTTCTATATATCCCTCAGCCACCTGATCCGACTTCCACCCACCATGCCTTTTTAGCATTGTCAAGTTAGCTCCCGAATCTGCTAGGAGGGTGGCCGAGGTCCGGCGGAAGCAATGGCCCGTGTAATTCTCGGGATTTTCCAATTCAAGAAAAGTTGCAATTTGTTTCGGAAATCCTGCAAATTTATTGCGTCCTATTACTTGCTTAGTGCACTTCCCATTTTGATAATTGAGGAAGAGTTTATTTGTCGGCACATTTGAAGGCCGAAGAGCTTGGTATTTTTTAACTATATCAAGGTACTCTCCTTTGACAACAAATGACCGCTCTCGTTTGGTCTTCGTGTCGGGTAAGTTAATTGCTTGTAAAAGGGTGTCCGTCTTGACGTCATCCATGGTAATATTAGCAAGTTCAATGCCGCGACATGCTCCGCTTTTACCAAATATTAGTGCTACCTAAAACAAAATATAACTGTAAGTTGGTACACTCTTTGAGAACACGAGGAGTAAAAAAATATGTAAATAATAGGGTTTACGTACTTTTGTGGCCAAATATTTGTCATCGGGAGCGGTATTTAAAAAGGTTTCCACATTGTTCGCAATAAGGACCTTGGACTTCTTGCATTTATGTCCACTACTAAGCCTCTTCAACAAAGCTGTAAGCTTCGTGTAGGACTGTACATTGACATTATGTTTCATTTGCAGTGTTGCTTTCAGCATGGAATATACACTCCACAGTGTTGAAGGCTGCAGTTTTTTCGATAACTCATCAAAGTAACTTAAAAGAACACTTTCAGCGAATGTATTCACTTGTTTTTCTTTCCGCCAGCTTAGAAATTTGTCATAAGTTTTCATATATATTTGCCGAGATTTTGGCGGCAATATTTCTTGCACCACTTTTTGTGCGTTTATTTCCATTAAAGTATTAAGAGTAAGTTCTAAATCTTCTTCTTCACTTGACATTTTTAAAACTTAGCCAATTCAACAATAATTTGAGAAAATTCAATACGAAAAGTTCACGGCTTCTTTCCCGCTACTTTACTTTTTTTAATTTTCCTGCATAATTTTCGGGCAAAGAAAAAAAATATACAGCCTATTCTTAAATTATTTTGGAATAATGTTTTTTTTTTGTGGTAAACACGTTTTGATATTTAGTTTCTTTTTCGTATTATCTTATTATAAATCAAAAATGCAAATAGGGATGGAAATATTATAAATTAGCAAGTTTTATCCATGTACAATTAAATGTTTTTGGCTGTAAGGCTAAATGGTCACTGCCTTAGTGTAGACACATTTAAAAAGCTACTTTTATACACAAGAGCATAAAATTCAACTTTATGTCGCCTAGATCCTGCATAAAGTAGTACTTTTTCGAGCATGAGAAGTGAAAACTACTTTTTTATACAACTTAAATAATCTCTTACGGCGTCGCGATTTTGAACCTCGTGCCATGGTAATAAAGTTCAAAACCTATGACGGAAAAATGGCATCGTATAATGCCTGTGGTCGTTGTTCTTATTCTTTCTAATTTTTATTAACGGTGTTTAATATTTATGCTTCGGAACGCACCTCGGTTTTTGTTGCGCGGATCGACCACGAGTGATCGGGACATCACTAGGTAGCTGTCACTTGCATAGAAAAAAAATGACTAGCTAGCTGTCACTTTTGCACATGGTAAATTTGTCGGCGCCAGCATCGGGAGGCTTGGCTGAATGTTAATTATAATAATATCGTAACAATCGTCGGGAAATAAGTAGATTTCACGTCTTCGGAGTGAGTGCTTCGTGCTGTGAAGGTTGAAGTGGTTCGGTCACCAATTCGTCGCTTTCGGATAGCGACCCATGTAGTCGGCAGCATCACGACCGCACCAGTATCAGCTACGAGACGAGTAAGATTCGACTCCCATCAACCCCCACCCTTGTGTTCCTCATCCCGTACTCCTGCCTCGAATTGAGCTTTCGAATGCCGGTCCACGGAGTCAAGGTCAGTACTGCTTTGTGACATTCCACAGAAAAACAACCCTACCAAGATTCCACCCCCTGTCGGTTGAGGCGTGGGATATAACATTTTGGTAGCAGAGGCAAGGTTTCCTAGTAGGAAATCGATTCACGGACGATTGTAGGGTTGTTTTTTGTGTCGCGTTGTAGTGGGAAAGGGTACCTCAGATTGGTCGGCAATCATTGTTGTGAGTGAGTCTTGTGGTCGGTATACCACAATTTAGGTTCATTTTCGGTTAGTGAACGTATAATTGACGATTTAGTTAACGATTATTATAAATTTGTAGTCGGAAACCACTGTTGTGGGCATAAGGATTGAACAGTCATTCTGCGAAGTAACTAGATTGTATTACTTGCGGTAGAACGTCGGGTTCTATAGTACTGTAGTGTTATTTCGGTTTACAGAGTAGGGTCAGGCTATTTAAGGGGTATTAAGCTGATTTTGCTGACCTCAGTAGAAGTGCAGGTCATATCGGAAAGGCCACTTCTAGAAGGTTCACGGCTACCTACATTATATTAAAAATAGCTTTTTTTTATAATAAAATTTTGTGTGTTATTTTTTATTGTTCTTTATGGTGGCATTCTCTAATTGATTTAGAGTGTATAGTTATAAGGTGTATATCCACAGGGCGACCATATTAAATATTTTTAGGATTTGATTGTTCCAGTAGTTGCCTCAGTTTTAACAACTTAGTATTAATTTCTGTGCCCAGCGCTGACAGGCAAGTGCTGGTCTCTGGCTATACTTAGTTCGGTAGTGAAGTATAGGACCAGAATCCATTCAATCGGTCAACATGGCACCTTCACCCTTGACGGTAATGCGGCATGGTGTCCGGGAGGAAATGAGATGGCTCGCTCATACTCATAAGTATGTGGAGCGACCGGACATGGATGATGTCCTGCTCAAGCGTGTGGAGGACGCAATGACACGCGTCGGGAAGGTGTGTCGGCTGGCTGCGGAGGCTGAAGCTCTTGGGCTTACTGATGAAGCTTCGGTGGCTACGGTGAAACAGCTCTGCGCGGATGCTGACCAAGCGATGGAATGCTTGGGTGACATCGAGCGTCGCGCGGAGAAAATTAAGCGGTCGCGAAGGAATGACCGTGGGGAGGGTAACGGAGACCCACCCCCGAAGGATGTTGTTGGACGGCTGCCACACCTGGAGATTCCGGCCTTCAGTGGGGCAATTGATGAGTGGCCAGCCTTCATCAATTTGTTTGATAGGTTGGTCCACGGTCGGGGCGACCTGGACAACGCCTGCAAGTTGGCCAACTATTGATGGCTCTGCGGGGTGAACCGAAGGAGTTGGTCGGTCACCTAACGGTCACGGCGGGAAATTATGGGATAGCAAGGTCCATATTGTTGGAACGCTACCAACACAAACGGCGGTTGGTTGATGCGCAGCTGGGGAAGCTGTTTAGCATCCCTAGAGTAACCCGGGATGTTGACATCCGAGTACAGGTGCTCAACCCTGTGCTGGTGGCCACTAAGGCACTTCAGAACCTTGTTCTTCCGGTAGACCAATGGTCATACATTGTTTTATATATGGTTTTGTCACGATTGCCTGCAGCTGTTCAAAGTCGGTTTGAACAGCTGCATGGGGGCAATAGCATGGAACTGCCCACACTCATCCAATTGACAGATTTTTTGGAGGGTGAATGTAGGCGATGTGATACACTGGACACGGAGGCCAGTGTGCAGCGCTAACCCGCGTGGATGCGGGAGGGGCCGCGCCCCCCGCCCCCCCGGGGGGGTGGGAGGTCGAAACAATTTGGCGTTTTGAATGCCGCGCCGTCTGGTGACGGCTGTGTGCACTGCGACAGTGCCGGTCATGACGTGACCAGTTGCGCCAAATTTAAGGCGCTCGGGGTACCTGCCCGCAGAAAGATAGTCTTCCGTCACCGATTGTGTTTCGGTTGTTTGGGGCCGCACACGCTGAGCGAGTGCTCGCGTGCGTTGCCCTGTGAGTGCTGTGGTGGCAAGCACCACATAGTGTTGTGCCTGAATCGGTCAGGCCCTTCGGACGGTCACCAGGGCCGGACTCAGGTTGGTCGGCCACAGGGCCCAACCAGGGCCGGACCCAGTCCCCCTCTGGGCAACGGGAGTCACCAACGGGGTGACTGGGGTACCCGCGGACGGGACCCCCCCCGAGGGGAAGGGGGCAGCGCGGGGGGTAACATGCGGGATAGCCGGGGTTCGGTCGCCACTGTCCACGGTCAGCAAGGACTTCGGGCCGCTGGCTCACCGCGTGTTATGGGCGGGTGTCAGATGGCACCTATGAGTAGCGCGAAGGCTGGGAGTCCGCCACCTTCTGCGCCACCCTGCCCGTCGCTCTGGAAGGCGAACAGTCGGATGTCGCCCCCATTCCTGGAGCGCCCCAGGTTGGATCCGCTCTCCCCCATTCATCCACGGTGTGCACCGGGCACACCGTACACCGTCCGGTATGATCGGATACCGGGACAGCGAGGGGCCTATTATACGGGTTGGTACCCCTTGATGCACATACGGTCTGATATGCCGGTTACATATCAGCAGCCGAGTTACTCCGAGGCCGACGGAGGACTCAGCGGGTTCGGATCCCGCGGAGGTTCTCGCTAGGGACACGCCGCCCACTTACAGGGTGCCGCCACTCCACAGACGGTCATGCTCCCCACCGCCTCTGTGATAGCGTGGAGTTCGGACGGCAAATCATGTGTGGCACGAGCACTATTGGATTCGGGGGCCCAGGGGTGCTTAGTCTCGTGCAACCTTGTAAGACGGTTGGGCATTTCGGTAAGGGAGTATCCACATTCCATTCGGGGAATTGGGAACACGGAAGTCGGTTCCGTTAAGGGAGTATGTCGGATTACTCTCTCGTCACGGGTGGATTCATCGGTGAATCTGACGGTCACGGCATAAGTCATGCCTAATGTGATGGGCTCACACCCTCACGTACGGTTGTCGCCCTCGGTGCGACAGTTGGTCGCTGGGTTGTCACTGGCTGACCCGGAGTTTGATATTCCGGGCCCAGTAGACATTTTATTGGGTGTTGATGCCTTGGGATACCTGTTAGTGCCAGGTGTCCACGTGTTGCAGGCGACTGGTCTGGTTTCGGTCAACACCAGACTGGGCCATGCGGAAAAGGGTCCGGTCATGCCGGCTGCCCCACGCCTAGCGACTAGTAGTCCCTTATTCGGTTCTGTACTATCGGAGGTGATACAGAAGTTTTGGGAGGTGGAGGAACCACCTACGGTCCGCCGGTTGGACCCGGTTGAAGAAGAGTGTGAACAGTTTTATCGGAACAATACTGGTCGCCTTCGGTCAGGTCGATTTATCACACGTCTTCCATTCCGGAGTGATCGCCCACCGCTGGGCATTTCACACCATGCAGCCGAGACGCGGCTTCTGGCGATGGAACGACGCATGAAGCGTGACGGGATTTTCCGGCAGAAGTACGTCGACTTCATGCGGGAATACGAGTCGCTCGGCCACATGTCGGTTTCGGGTATCGACTGGAAGCGTGAAGACCACTACTTCCTGCCTCATCACGCGGTCTTGAGGACCCCGGAGGGCAAAATACGGGTAGTGTTCGATGGATCGGCATCAACATCTAACGGCATGAACCTGAACCAGTGTTTGCATTCAGGGCCGAAGTTGAACCATGACATCGCGGATGTTATCACACGGTTCCGTCGACACAATGTTGTGTTTGTAGCTGACATGCGGATGATGTTTAGGCAGACGGTCATTCACCCTGACGATAGACGGTATCAGCTGATACTGTGGCGAGAGAGCCCAGATCAGCCCATCAAGGTGTACGAGCTGAACACCAACACGTACGGGCTACGGTCTAGTCTTTATTTGGCGATTCGCACTCTGCGGGAGTTAGCGGATCGAGAACGGTTAAATTTCCCTGGAGGAGCAGCGATCCTGGAGCAGAATCTCTACGTGGACGATATCTGTACCGGTGCAGATTCCGTAGAGGAGGCGCTCGCTCGACGGGATGAGCTAGTTGAGCTCTTACGGGGTGGAGGATACGAGCTCCGGAAATGGATGTCGAACTCTCCAGAGTTACTGTCTGGTCTTCCGGATGACTACCAGCAGGATCCCCACATTTTCGAAAATCTGGAAAATCCGAATATGTTGTCAGTATTAGGCGTCCAGTACCAGCCGGTGTCAAACATGTTAGGATCGATTTGGACTCTCCGAAGGTCTGGACGAAACGGAACGTCCTTTCAACGGTGGCTAGGACATTTGATCCAAACGGGTGGATCACCCCGGTAACATTTCAGCTCAAGTGTTTTATGCAGCAATTGTGGTCTGCTGAGCTGAAATGGGACGACCCGATCGGCGGGTCATTGAGCTCAGAGTGGGAATCGTTCTTTTCGACCCTCCCTGGCATCAATCGGATTTCACTGCCACGGAGGTTGGTCATACCGCCACCCTGCATGGGTTTTGCGATGCCTCGGAGAAGGGCTACGGCGCTGCGGTGTATCTGCGTACGGTCGACTCCTCGGGGGAGGTTGATGTGCGGTTGGTCATGGCCAAGAGCAAGGTTGCGCCGTTGCGCACTCGCCTGACCATTCCCAAATTAGAGCTTTCAGGAGCGGCTCTCCTGACTCGTCTGGTCAACCACATGATGACGGTTCTTCGGGGGTCAATAGCGTTAGAAGATACGGTCTACGCTTAGACGGACAGCCAGATCGTGTTATGCTGGCTGAAGGCTTCGGTTCACAAGCTGGAGATTTTTGTGGCGAATCGGGTTTCGCAGATTTTGAATTCGGAGGTTCCCTTAATCTAGAGACAGTTTCCAGGGGAAATGAACCCAGCAGACTGTGCGTCTCGTGGGTGTCACGCTCCGGAGTTGGTTGGACATCCCTTGTGGTGGGGTCCAAAATGGTTGACTCAAGCCGAATCGGATTGGCCAATGAGTCCACGCGTTACCTCGGCGAACGGCGCCTTGACAGTCGGTGTCTGTACGACGCAACCAGAGCCGGAAGAGGAGTTCAGCCTGCTGGAACGGTACAGCTCGCTCGACAAGCTGGTCCGCTGACCTGAAGCTGACCGCCTGGATCTTCCGATTTGCGCGGAATTGTCGCAATTCTGAGGCGCAACGGGTGCGGACACAGGTCCTGACACCACGGGAACGGAACCATGCATTGTTCGCATTGGTACGGAACGTGCAGACGGTGCACTTTAAGTCCGAACTAGACATTCTGAGACGCGGACGCGTCCAACTGAAGGGAGCTGTGGCTCGGCTCAACCCTTTTATTGACCCTCAAGGATTGCTGAGGGTAGGAGGTCGGCTGCGGAATGCCAACCTGCCTTATGCGGCTCGCCACCCGTTGTACTCCCTAGGAAAGGGAAGTTGGTCGAACTGTTGATACAGGATCGACACATTCGGAATGGGCATGTCGGATGCCACGCCTTGATGGCGTTTCTCCAGCGTGAGTTCAGGATTATATCGGGAAGACGCTTAGTGCGGAGCGTCGTATTTCGGTGCCTGCCTTGTTATCGGGCCAAGAAGGCTACGATGCAGCCCCAGATGGGCGATTTGCCGTCGGATAGGGTTAACGAAATCCGGCCCTTTGCGGGTGTCGGAACGGATTTCGCGGGACCATTAATGGTCAAGTCTTCACAGCTACGGAACGCCAGATTAGTGAATGCATACCTGTGCGTCTTCGTGTGCTTGGCCACGAAGGCAGTCCACTTGGAGGTGGTCAGTGACCTCACTACGGAGGCATTTATCGCATGTCTGGATCGGTTCGTCTCACGAAGGGGCCTTCCGTCATTAATCCGTTCGGACAACGGCACAAATTTTGTCGGAGCCAGGCGATATCTGCAGGAGGTCACTCAATTCCTGAACGGTAACCAGTACGCCATCGGTACGGCTTGCTCCCGACGAGGGATTGAATGGGTTTTCAGTCCGCCGGGATGTCCTCATTGGGGAGGAATTTTTGAGGCTGTGGTTAAATCGGCTAAGTCGCACCTGATGAGGATCATCGGTGAGACCTCTCTACGCTTTGAAGAGCTTGAGACGCTGTTCTGTAAAATTGAAATGACACTGAACTCGCGTCCGTAGTGTCCGCTCAGTTCGGATCCAAATGATTTGGAAGCGTTGACGCCGGGTCACTTCCTGATAGGTCAGCCCCTTAACGCCCTGCCAGAATACCCATTCGGTGATGTTAAGTTAAGTCGGTTAACTAGGTGGCAGATGTTGCAGCAGATGGCTCAAGATTTTTGGAAACGGTGGTCCCTTGAGTTCTTGCACATCTCGCAGCAGCGCCTTAAGTGGACTGACCGGACGAGCCCCCCTCAAGTCGGTGATTTGGTGCTGATTAAGGATGCGAACCTGCCATCATTGAGATGGAGACGAGGACGCATCGTCAATTTGTACACGGGTCGGGATGGCACGCATCGATCAGCAGAAGTCAAGGTGGGGGACTCGGTCCTCAAGAGAGCGGTCGCAACACTTTCTCGCCTTCCTATTGATTAGGGACAGGTTCGGGCCTGTCCGGGCGGGTGACTGTTTAATATTTATGCTTCGGAACGCACCTCGGTTTTTGTTGCGCGGATCGACCGCGAGTGATCGGGACATCACTAGCTAGCTGTCACTTGCATAGAAAAAAAATGACTAGCTAGCTGTCACTTTTGCACATGGTAAATTTGTCGGCGCCAGCATCGGGAGGCTTGGCTGAATGTTAATTATAATAATATCGTAACAATCGTCGGGAAATAAGTAGATTTCACGTCATCGGAGTGAGTGCTTCGTGCTGTGAAGTTTGAAGTGGTTCGGTCACCAATTCGTCGTGTTCGGATAGCGACCCATGTAGTCGGCAGCATCACGACCGCACCAGTATCAGCTACGAGACGAGTAAGATTCGACTCCCATCAACCCCCACCCTTGTGTTCCTCATCCCGTACTCCTGCCTCGAATTGAGCTTTCGAATGCCGGTCCACGGAGTCAAGGTCAGTACTGCTTTGTGACATTCCACAGAAAAACAACCCTACCAAGATTCCACCCCCTGTCGGTTGAGGCGTGGGATATAACAAACGGCGTTCTAACTTATTTTATGTGTGTGTACTTCGAAGATTTGTCGAGAATCTGGAAATTAACACCTCGAGACTTATGAGTCTCGAGTGCTATGGCACTACCCAGGAGGACCTGAAGGTCTGTAGAAAGCAAGTATTTCCTCCAGACTTGAGCAACTGCCTCTCAAACAACCCTATGACCAACACAGTAAATATGTGACAAAAACATAAACTAAATGTTATTTCCCGGATACAATTTATTAATGTTCTTTCATTGATCCCCACATTCAGAGCACTATTAGCAGTAATAGCCCTTGACCGAAATCAACAACAACAAAAAAGCCTTGTTATCAACTAGAGCACTTCAGGTCACAACCGGCGCGGGCGACTGGAATACTTTAATTAACAGGTCAAATGAACATGGCGGGTTTCAGAGTTAGTCACATTTAGTAATTTCTAGGAGAAGAGCTCCGTGGTCTTATGGGTTTCACGCTTGCTTCTTATACAGGAGATGCAGGTTCGATTCCTGACCATGTACCAATGAGATAATTTATTTATATTTAGTATATCATACGGACGTTCTAACGGTGATGGAAAAACATCGTGAGGAAACCTTCATTACTCCATAGCTGCGGCGATGGGCTAGCCCCCTGTCACCTGTTGAATAACTGGCTCAAAGTGGGCACAAGTGCCTCTGCCACCCCGTATGGGAAAAGGCGTGACGCTATGTTACGTTATGTTAGTTATTTCACAGGAAGAGTGTGTTATCATAAAACTACAGTTTAGGACTGCTATGGTGACACCAATCATATTACCGTCTGGGCCTACGTATAGCCAGTAATTCCATTTTGGACATTATGAAGGCTTAGTTACCTACATTTATTTATTTATTTATTTATTAACATAATTTATCTATGCCTTGACAGCCGAGGCCAAATCGACATAAATTACAGATATATACCAATAAAATAAAATATTTACAATGCAAATTAAAATTCACAATATGTCATCAATCATAAATCAATTAAATCAATTAATAAAAAACCAAATTCAATGTTATAATTTGACATTACTGTCATTCCATCATCTCGCAGAACCTGCCACACATTCGCACAATGTCCCTCCATGCATCACCAAACAGATCGTTCAGTGGTGCTACCGCCAACAGAGCATTCAGGCTGTCCCGCGACCGGACAAGCGGAGACTGCCGGCGCGCCACCGTGCGGTGCGAGCCGCCCGCTAACAGCTGGTGCCTGCGCCCGCGTACGTAATTGTCAGGCACAAATAACGCGCATACCGCACTGACAAGCGTCGCGCAGTCACTGTCGCCTCGCAACAATCGACACACTGTAACGGCCCCAGGCTAAGGTCTGAGCCGCCACTAACAGTGGCTATGATCGTCTATTCTATCTATCCCAAAATGAGAGGACCCGATTCGGCTGTAAGTTTTGTAAGTAAGAATGATAAGTCTGAATTTCTCGTTCGTCGAGAAATCCGTTAGCCGCACAATAGTCGAACGAAGCTTGGCTCAGAAATTACAGTTTCTAGTTAGACAGAGAAAGCATATATGTCCGCGAGCCGGTAATTCGCATCAGTCAGCGGTGTATTGCGCCAAAACGATCGTTGTTATATTTTATGTGATGGCACCATCTGGTTTTTGTATATATGAGCGCTTTGGAACATCTTTTGTTTTAGTTTTAGTTTTAGTGATCGATCACAGTTATAGTATAGATATCCGTCGTAGTTTTACGACGTGAGTACTCAATTATATTTCATGTGCTCGCTAGTAGCGGCTTGTGGTGGTTCCAATTATATATTTGATTCACGGCAATAACGATCCGAAAAGACCGGTTTACACAATTGCGATTTGAGTTCCGAAATGGGTTCTGAACTAGCGGTTACCTCAAAAGGTCCGTAACGTTTTGAAACCTTCAACTCTGCGCAATTTGAGCTGGATGTTATCGAAACGCAAGCATTATTGTTTTAGGATATCTAACCCACACCATAGCGAAGTGCATAATTCGATAAATACCGAACTATGAATTCCACTAGCCGCAGCACGTCCTGGGCTGAGCCAAATCATATATACCGACTCAACTTACACATTA
Organism: Argyresthia goedartella; assembly: GCA_949825045.1. Taxonomy (NCBI): domain Eukaryota; kingdom Metazoa; phylum Arthropoda; class Insecta; order Lepidoptera; family Argyresthiidae; genus Argyresthia; species Argyresthia goedartella. Next base: position 18,085,866 of record OX463829.1, on the reverse strand, counting down.
GATATCCAGCGAAATTTACATTTAATTTAAAAATGCAACTTGAATCCAATCTGACCCAAGGCAATGCAAAACACCTACCCGGACCTAAACAATGAACTTTAGACTGTAAATTGATCTCTTCGCGCGTCCCCGATAACACTCAAATGTCAAAATATCAACAGGATATGTTATTTGTGTTGACACCGGTTTAACTTTGTTCTGAATTTGTTATTTCCATCCGCGGAACCTCATCGATCAAACAGTCTCCCTATGCCCTGACAACCTAGGTTTAGCCGCAACTAAACTCCTGTCTAGCCTAGTCTAAAAACCTAGTGTTATACCACGTCCATTATCGACACCACTCGAAAATGGTTGAGTTTGATTTGAATGTGCTTGAATGTTTAACGACTGTGTGTGTGGGAATTTCAAAGCTCGCTAGTCGAAGGAATGAGGAGAGGATTAGCCCGCGAATATCCTAAGAGCCAATCCAGGAACCCTATGGTGAAGGAATAAGGAATTTAGGGTCGCTCCAAGCCCAGACTCAGACTCAGATAAATTGACTTAAAAGATCTTTCCTAACGACCCAAGGATAGTTTTGGAATTAGGGGTAGGTTGATATAAAGGTTAGGAACCGAGGTATATCTCGGCGCTTCAGACACTCACGAAAACCCACTGAAACTCCGCAATCACGAATTCGTATAGTTCTGACGCGTAACACGGCAGACAAAACTGTTTTTTACTCGTGAAAGACGTCTGTCACAGTAGCTAGACGCTGAGACTGAATGCTCTCCCCTCCCAGACTCTGGTATTTATACGCCTCACATGCGTCCTTTGCAAATACGCTCTGCCCAAGCGAAGCTTCTTATCACTAACTACACAGGGTCCAATTTCAACCATGCCATGCAGATCCGCCGTTCTACAAATTGTGTGTACGCATATTCACTATGATCAACCGTAGGTTATCACTCAAATCATTTGGTACTGCCGATACACAGAATCTGTTGATCGCTGACCAATAAAAGCTTGTTGCGATTAATTAAGCATTACCCGACCACTAGGTGCGCGTAGCAAAAGACCACTAGAATGATATTCAATCCAGAGGTGTCAGACCCTCCATCTCATACCTCAATCGCAATTGTATATTTGCAATCTACATAATAGCTTTCTCCGTTCCGTAATAACCTTTCATTATTTAGTTATTCATAATTTTATTCAACGCGCAGCCAAATCGGCTCTCATCTCTACACATCTCGCAGGAATGCCACAAAAAAAAACTTGGCCTGAAAACTTCCACGAATCAACCCACGCATCGGCTCTGTTTTTTTTTGCTAACTTTGCCAGTGAGCTACACAAAACCCCCAAACGTTATCTGAACCGATTCTCGTATTCAAAACAGCGCGGCGTTGGGCTAGCTCTCTATCACGCAGAATGAAGTATCTAATGTACCGACTCTCGTGTACCATTACAGCCCCCTCCCAGACCTTGAGACACTGTTTATCTCAGTTAACATGGCGCAAGGATCTCATTACCACTATGCTACCCATACTTTGTACATATCTACTCTATATGTTCGGACATCTCAAATCATGTACACCGACCGATGAATCTGTCAATTATGTATATAATATTTACACAACTCGATTGAGTTCTCTCCTGTCTTATCTTATTTATCTATCTTACTATACAACCTCGCTTACCCGCAATTTATCCTAATTCGTATTACTATATATATAAAATTGTTTTTTTTTTTTCCTTTTTTTTTTGTTTTTGTTTCCAAACCATGCAAGATCCTTAAACCTACAAAGTAGTTATTCAAATTTACAGCTTACAGCTTAATTATATAACCTTTATACACTATCTTATTTATCTACGCCCTTATTCGTCCTCACATAATACCTGGCTATATTTATAGTATTGAAGTTACCCAATATCTCATTTGAACCCGGATCTACTAACGTATAACAGTTAGGATATACCACTGCCGAAATAACATAAGGCCCTTTATACAACAACGAAAATTTCCGCATGATTTTATGTTCTTTATTTGAACGCACAAAGGTCTTAAGTTTCACATAATCACCTATACGATAGACTTCTAACTTTCGCCGTTTGTCCGCCTGTCGCTTACGTCGTTCACTAGAACTTTTAGAGTTTTCTATCGCTACATTCCGCACCTGTTCCGAATCTCGCACACTATGGCCTAATAACCATTCATCGCCTAATTCCTTGTCAATAGTTAACGGTTCCCGCCTACCAAACGCTAACTCATTAGGCGCAAAGCCTGTGCTTGTGTGTTCGATATTATTATAGCAATTCTGAATGTCCGGTAACACGTCTACCCAACTACGATTACTTCCGCCGCAATAAGTTCTAATCAGCCGACCTAGCTCGCGATTCACTCTTTCTACGCTATTAGAATTTGGACAATACACCGACGTATGAGTGACCCGAATCCCCAGCTGTTTGAGTCCAAATTCCCAAACTTTCGATATGAACTGTGGTCCTGAGTCCGTAATTATAGTTTCGATAGGTACTTCCCTATGAAATCTCTTTGTACAAGCGAGCACGCTCCTACCTGTCGCTTTTCGCATTGGATATAATTTTATTACTTTACTGTACACGTCTTGAATCACATATATATATTGATATCCGAATTTACCTACGGGCAATGGCCCATAAAGGTCCGAGAAAACTTTCTCACCCAACCTTTCCGCCAACACCGGTGTACAAGGACCAACGGTATTGTTAGTACTTGGTTTGACCTTTTGACATATGTCACAACTTCTTATCACCGCGCTAATCACCCTACTCATATGAAGAAAATAATATCTGTCCTTCATCAGTGCTAATATTTTATATCTGCCGTAGTGACCTATTTCTTCATGTATGTGTAAAATTAGTTCCTCCTGTAGTGATTTCGGAATTACTAGCAACTGTACGTTCCGCTTCGGAACGTGAAAATATAACGTATCACCTACTAGCTTATAATTTTCAAAACCTCTTGTCCCCGTATCTACTACATTACGTCTGATACAACCGCTAATTCGATTTAACCGCTCATCTTCGCTTTGTAATCTCGCAATGTCCCGTAAACTCGAAATAACACTTGCGGTATTCGATGCCTGAAACCAGAATATCCCCGGCTGAACATTTGTACTGTCAATCATGCCTCCAGGTCCCGCTATCTGCCTGCTTAGCGTGTCGGCAATTTGATTATCAGTCCCTCGCACAAATTCTATGTCGTAATCGAATTGCTCTAAAAACATAATCCACCTCGTTACGCGTGCACCCAATAAAGTCCACGACTTAATGAACGTCAAACTTTTATGATCAGTTCTAATAATAACTTTTTCTCCCCGCAAGTATATCTCAAATCGCTTTAAAGTGTATATAACTGCATACATTTCCTGTTCACTGATCGACCATCTAGTCTGGGCACCCTTGAATGCCTGCGAACAGAACCCTATAATTAGTTCCTGGCCCGATTCATCTAATTGATAAACATAGCCCCCAATTCCTATAGCGCTGGCGTCACATTGAACATAATATGTTTTTCCCGCCAATGGCTGACTCAAAATTATACTTTCTGAGAATTGGTTTTTTATCTCGTCAAAAGCACTTTGCATCTGCGCACTCCAGACGAACTTGACTCCAGACCGCAATAAATTGTACAAGGGCTGTGGTTAATGTTCCAAAATTTTTTATAAACCTCCGAAAGTAATTTATGAACCCCAAAAACGCCCTCAATTGCCTGACAGTTCTGGGTGACGGATATAATTTAAGTGTTTCAATATTGTCCGGGTCCATCTGCAAACCTTGTGTAGACAAAATATGCCCCAATAACTTGACCTTTTTTTGTGCAAACTCGCATTTTTTTAGTTTGCATGTGAAGCCCGCGTCTTTCAATTTACTCAGAACCGTGTCCACTTGAGACAAATGCTGTTCGAAGTCACCCTCAGTTAAAATTGCCAAATCGTCAACAAAATTTAAACAATATGACCTAACCTCTGGCCCTAGAATTAAGTCCATCGCCCTCGAAAATGACCCCACACTGGTTTTCAACCCCTGAGGTAAAACGTTGTAAACATAACTTCTGCCTTGATATACAAAACCCGTGTATCGTTTAGATTCGTCTGATAATGGTATAGAAAAATACGCATCTTTGATATCAATAACTCCTATGTAATTTATCCGGCGCCCGGATTGCAATATCTCACTCATTAAAGGTGTGGTTTCAACCTCCCCGACCATTCCCATGTTCAATTGTCGTGCATCTAGAAGAATACGGACCTCTCCTGTTTTCTTTAATGTACAAGTCAATGGACTGCTGAAATCCGTAGATTGCCTGCTAATAATACCTATCAATTCCATCTCTTCCAAACGTTTTGTTACTTTATCGCGATATGCGAACGGTATGGGATAGCTTCGTTTTACGAAAGGCGTTTCATCTCTCATTTTTATCTCATGTATATATTTATTTGTCCGACCTATCCTATCGCTAAACAACTCTGCATGTTTATTTAACACCGGCAATAACCTTGTTTTGTGTTCAACAGGTATTGATGAATTATTCACATATTCCTCTATCATATTTCTACTGGTATCTTGGTTCTGTACTTCCATTGTACAACAGCAAAAATCCTGATTAGGGCCAGTACCTAATGGTATTTCACACATCCGCCCGGCGCTTCGTATAATTAGCCTCTTATTACCCTCACACGTTAAACTGGCTCGCGTCTGTTGTATAAAATCAAACCCCAAAATTAAATCTTTAGGCACCCTTGTTAATACTAGCATTGGAGTATCGATAACGCATTCACCTATTGTTAATGGTAACGTTACTAATTTATCAACCTTTTCCTTACTGACTCCAAACGCACCTGTGATTCTCAAACTTGGAATCGGTATTTCCGTCGGTTTTCCCAATTGACTGCATACTTCTTCGTACACTCTCCGACTTATTACACTGATTTCGCTCCCCGAATCAATCAAACTCCTTACAACAATATTCCCAATACGCACATCTATCTCAGGTAATGTCAAAGTACTACATAACTCGCGCCCACACTCAGTCGAATCGTCGTCTCTGAATATCGTATGTAAACGTCTGTCATTTCGATCTCTACAATTCGATCTAGATTTTTCCTCTAAACACACGGCATATCCGTGCGCTTTATGCGCTAATAATTGAATAAATTCATTCACACCCACGTTCAAATCCAAATTACACAAATCATACAGTCTATGCTTTTTCCCAATTCGATCGGCTGTCCACCCGAACCGTAATAAATATCTGAGCGCGAACGACCCGCGCGAGTCCACTAGTTTTTTGAATTCTGACTTATCGCATTATTCCTGTCACTTGAACTTTGCCCTGCCTCTGTATCTCCTGAACCCCTCTGAAACCCTATTGCCTTGAAGCTAGGCTGCGGCTGCCTGCCTCTACGGCGAAAATAACCGCGACCACGCGTCCCAAATTCGTTTCGCCCCTTCGTTACCGCGTTATAATTATTACTACGACTTATCGCGTTATAACGTAACGTATTTACCCGCATAGCTCGATATTGCCCACGCATGTAGCTATCCCGCCTCACGTTATTCGTATTCATAGGTTCCGAACCATGTATCGCACTTAATTCCCCATCGACATTCCGTTCTAAATGCCGAAGGAATTCGACCGCATCCCGTATGGTCATAGTCTCCTTCCTAGCAAAAAACGCTACCTGAATATCACGCGGCAACTGTCTGAAAATCGTGTTGATTTTCTCCGTATCAGTAAACGGTATCGTAAGCTCATATATGCTATTCAATTGAGAGGCAAAGAACTCTTCCATACTTTGTCCTTTCTTAGAATCAAACTTCGCAGTTAGGAATCTTTGCTTAATTAATTCCTGTTCATTATCACCCCAGAATACCTCTCTGAAATCTTTTTCAAAATCCGAATAGGTTCGCCATGAGTCTCTGTATATGCTCATTCGAACTTTCGCAATTCCTACCAAACTATCCGTTGCCCATATCAAAGCCCTAGAACTATCTCCCGAGACTTTAATATAAGCTTTTAAATCTCTTAAGAAAATCATCGGATTTTCCGAACTTCGCCCATCGAATGTCGGCAACTTCTGTGTCATTTTCACAATGCACGATTGACGTTTTTCTACCGATTGTTCAAACGTCTCTAGTTCCTGTCTATCAGTATGTCTGTCCGAAGTCCTACTAGCATTGCTCGTGCTGGAACCCCTTTCCAAACTGTCTAATCTATTCACTATTTCAGATAACAATTGCGTCACCTGCCCTGACGCCATTTCACTTGTGGGCGAAAGTGAATTTTGTGCTACCCGACTATCGTTTTTTCTACGCCGGCCGGCCATCCTGAACACTAAACCGCCGTAGCTCGTCTGAAAACAAAGCCCCTTTTTTGCTTATTTCTTATTTACAAACTGAACTTTAAAATCGTTTCTACGTTGTGTTATTTTTAAAAGTAACGCGTTAGACCTTGATTCTTTTAGAATATCTAGGTATCAGACTATCTAGGATATCCTTCGGTCTCGGCACCAAAAATCTGTAACGGCCCCAGGCTAAGGTCTGAGCCGCCACTAACAGTGGCTATGATCGTCTATTCTATCTATCCCAAAATGAGAGGACCCGATTCGGCTGTAAGTTTTGTAAGTAAGAATGATAAGTCTGAATTTCTCGTTCGTCGAGAAATCCGTTAGCCGCACAATAGTCGAACGAAGCTTGGCTCAGAAATTACAGTTTCTAGTTAGACAGAGAAAGCATATATGTCCGCGAGCCGGTAATTCGCATCAGTCAGCGGTGTATTGCGCCAAAACGATCGTTGTTATATTTTATGTGATGGCACCATCTGGTTTTTGTATATATGAGCGCTTTGGAACATCTTTTGTTTTAGTTTTAGTTTTAGTGATCGATCACAGTTATAGTATAGATATCCGTCGTAGTTTTACGACGTGAGTACTCAATTATATTTCATGTGCTCGCTAGTAGCGGCTTGTGGTGGTTCCAATTATATATTTGATTCACGGCAATAACGATCCGAAAAGACCGGTTTACACAATTGCGATTTGAGTTCCGAAATGGGTTCTGAACTAGCGGTTACCTCAAAAGGTCCGTAACGTTTTGAAACCTTCAACTCTGCGCAATTTGAGCTGGATGTTATCGAAACGCAAGCATTATTGTTTTAGGATATCTAACCCACACCATAGCGAAGTGCATAATTCGATAAATACCGAACTATGAATTCCACTAGCCGCAGCACGTCCTGGGCTGAGCCAAATCATATATACCGACTCAACTTACACATTAGATATCCAGCGAAATTTACATTTAATTTAAAAATGCAACTTGAATCCAATCTGACCCAAGGCAATGCAAAACACCTACCCGGACCTAAACAATGAACTTTAGACTGTAAATTGATCTCTTCGCGCGTCCCCGATAACACTCAAATGTCAAAATATCAACAGGATATGTTATTTGTGTTGACACCGGTTTAACTTTGTTCTGAATTTGTTATTTCCATCCGCGGAACCTCATCGATCAAACAGTCTCCCTATGCCCTGACAACCTAGGTTTAGCCGCAACTAAACTCCTGTCTAGCCTAGTCTAAAAACCTAGTGTTATACCACGTCCATTATCGACACCACTCGAAAATGGTTGAGTTTGATTTGAATGTGCTTGAATGTTTAACGACTGTGTGTGTGGGAATTTCAAAGCTCGCTAGTCGAAGGAATGAGGAGAGGATTAGCCCGCGAATATCCTAAGAGCCAATCCAGGAACCCTATGGTGAAGGAATAAGGAATTTAGGGTCGCTCCAAGCCCAGACTCAGACTCAGATAAATTGACTTAAAAGATCTTTCCTAACGACCCAAGGATAGTTTTGGAATTAGGGGTAGGTTGATATAAAGGTTAGGAACCGAGGTATATCTCGGCGCTTCAGACACTCACGAAAACCCACTGAAACTCCGCAATCACGAATTCGTATAGTTCTGACGCGTAACACGGCAGACAAAACTGTTTTTTACTCGTGAAAGACGTCTGTCACAGTAGCTAGACGCTGAGACTGAATGCTCTCCCCTCCCAGACTCTGGTATTTATACGCCTCACATGCGTCCTTTGCAAATACGCTCTGCCCAAGCGAAGCTTCTTATCACTAACTACACAGGGTCCAATTTCAACCATGCCATGCAGATCCGCCGTTCTACAAATTGTGTGTACGCATATTCACTATGATCAACCGTAGGTTATCACTCAAATCATTTGGTACTGCCGATACACAGAATCTGTTGATCGCTGACCAATAAAAGCTTGTTGCGATTAATTAAGCATTACCCGACCACTAGGTGCGCGTAGCAAAAGACCACTAGAATGATATTCAATCCAGAGGTGTCAGACCCTCCATCTCATACCTCAATCGCAATTGTATATTTGCAATCTACATAATAGCTTTCTCCGTTCCGTAATAACCTTTCATTATTTAGTTATTCATAATTTTATTCAACGCGCAGCCAAATCGGCTCTCATCTCTACACATCTCGCAGGAATGCCACAAAAAAAAACTTGGCCTGAAAACTTCCACGAATCAACCCACGCATCGGCTCTGTTTTTTTTTTGCTAACTTTGCCAGTGAGCTACACAAAACCCCCAAACGTTATCTGAACCGATTCTCGTATTCAAAACAGCGCGGCGTTGGGCTAGCTCTCTATCACGCAGAATGAAGTATCTAATGTACCGACTCTCGTGTACCATTACAACACAGTCAGAAGTTGTTCAGTGTTACGTCTCACCTCTAGTGAGTTATATCCAAGCATACCCAATATAAAAGCGGTTGGATAGAGATAAGGGTAGTACCCAAATTTCCTCTTATATAGGTATCGTAAAAAAGCTTTTTGTACCTTCTCGAGCATAAGGACGTATGAGCTTTCGTGTGGATTCCAAACAACCGAGCTAGATTCCAGTTTGGTTCTCACTAGGGCAGTGTAAAGAAGCTGTACCACACCCAGATTACGGAATCCCTTACTATTCCGAATCACAAACCCCAATCTTTTAAAGCATTCCTTGGCTAAAGTGCTCATGTGCTAATGAAATGTAAGTTTAGGGTCAAACGTAACACCGAGATCGTTTATCGAATACACTCGAGTCAAGGACTCCGCGCCGAGTGTATACGTCACGCTAATAGGCCGAGGAGAGCGCGTGAAAGACATAATGCAAATTTTTTCACTATTGAATAGGAGTTTGTTGCTCACACTCCATCTATAGACCGCATCTAGATCTTCCTGTAGTAGCCTACAGTCATTTTCTGACATTATGGGAAGTACTAGTTTGAGGTCGTCCGCGTACAGTAGGCATTAAGAATATTTTAGCACAGATTCTAGGTCATTTATCATGATGATAAATAACAACGGACCAAGAATAGAGCCTTGGCTAACACCCGACCGCGTGTGGTACGGCTGGGACTCAAAGCAGCCATGTCGCATAAACTGTTTGCGGTTTTTCAAGTAGTCAGCAAAGAAGACCAACAGCCTTGGGGCAAATCCTATGGCGCACAATTTCTTCATTAGGGCATCGTTATCAACTCTATCGAACGCCTTACGGAAGTCCAGATAGGCGACGTCCACCTGACATCCCCGATCCATGCTCTCTGAGACCAAATCGACTAACGTCAGTAAGTTGGTGGTTACTGAGAGACGACTCCTAAATCCGTGTTGCGAGTCGCACAAATATGGCGCTATCTGTGGATAGATTTTACCGTATATGACTGACTCGAACAATTTTGCCAATGAACTCAGGATCGCAATCGGTCGATATTGATTTACAGAGGCAGTATCACTAGTCTTGGGTACAGGACTGACTCGAGAGAGCTTCCAGCTGGTGGGGTACTTCCCTTGCTCAAAAGCTAGGTTGAAGATACAACCTAAAGGCAGTACCAGCTGATCACTATAGGCCTTTAAGAAGTAACGAGGGACGTTGTCCGGTCCAATTGCGCTCCTTGGCCTTAGTTGCCTCAGTCCTTTCTCTATATCCCTACGGGAAACATGTGTAATTTGGACGTAGTTTGCAGTACGCGAGTCATCGGATCTGTTTACCAGATCCGGTGCCAGCGCCGGCTTGTCACTGAGGAAAACGTCGGAGAAGTAGTCTGCAAATGCGGCTGCTGCTTCTTCTCCGGCACACTCTTGCCCCTGATGAATGACCCGAGGTTCGAAACCACCCTTCGATCTGAGGCCGCTCACATGTTTCCAAAACGCGCGTGGGTTGTATCTGATATTACCCTCTAAACTCACCATGTGGTTCATGTAAGCTGTAGCTATGCGGCACTTAATACTGGCTCTCAGCTCACTGAATGCGGCGTAGTCAGCTGGTCTCTTACACGACTTCCACTTACAATGTAATTTAGCCTTGGCGGCCAGGTCGTGTATTATATCCCCAGTATACCACACTGAGTAGCGTCTAGTAGGTACACATTTCCTGGTTTTTTTCGGCACTGTCGCATTGAAAATATCGTATATGGTGTCGTAAAAACGACCAACTGCCGTGTCCACATCCGGAGCTTCAGCAATATCGTCCCAAGTGACGCTAGACATGTGTTCGTACAGGACTGTGTGGTTGCCCTTGGCAAAATTCCAGTCATTGTGACCGTCAATGTTGCTGGGATCCAAGCGGCCGGATTGCTGGACTGCGCCTTGCATTGACGACAGTGGCACAATGATGTCGAGAGGCGGGTGGTAGGCGTCAGCGTGTGGCACCAGGCTGCCTGACACGGAGGTGCGCACGGTTACACCACGGACGCTCTCCGGCAGTAATACCACATCAAGCACGCCCCCGTGAGCATTCATCACATCATTCGTCTCATACATACAACAAACACTCAGAAAATAGTAATAATAATTAACAATAGACACTGATGCACTATTCATGTTGAGGTCACCGAGAATAATAAGGTTTCCATTTAAGGTTGACCTATGTCCTTCCGTTTTGGTGAACCAGCTTAGATATTGGGCATCTTTTTCCGCCTGTGAGATTGGTTTCCCGTTCTTCTTTTTACTGGGGTCCACATAGACCACACAGACTGTGAAGTGGACACCATCCAATGTGAAATTGGCCCAAAGATCTTCGCCATGATCTGTTTCGAGGTCCCGGCATCGGCGTAGTGTGATGCCGGGGCGGGCCGCGAGCAGCACGCCTCCGCACGCGGTGGGGCGATCCCATAGTTTCCAGTTGTCAAATAAAAAATAAGATTTAGTAAGGTCTGCCATTTTCCTGTACCCACTTAATTTTACGGTCTCATTTTTCCTGGAAAAATAAGTAGGCTGCCTATACTAAGCTTGATGATAATTGTGTTTACTGTTCTACATGGCAGCCCACTTATTTTTTAGTTGAATACATCTAAATAAAACAGGTCAAGTGCGAGTAGGACGTCGGACCCCCACACGAAGGGTTCCATACCATTGTACACGGAAAAACGTGAAACGACAGTCTTTTGTACGACTACTAAAAATACTAGGTAGGACTATATTCAAAGCCATACATCGAAACATTTGAAAAGGGTTTTGTGAAAGTAGTAAATAAGTATTGAACTATGTACTCAGGTTAACTGAACTCTTTGCTCATTGAAACCGGAAGTGGATAGAAATTGGGTTTCTTATTTGCGGAAATATATTCATATTCATATTGTTTATTGCACAGAAATAAATAGTAAGGTAACAAAACATTTTATGAGCAAAGGCGAGCTTATCTCTAAAGAGAGATTTCTACCAGCAAACCTAGGTAGGACAGGAAAATTTGTGCAACAGGAGAGTCCTAGTGCGCAATAAAACTGTACACATCTAATTGTTTACAGCTAAAACATAATAATGTAATAAATGATATATAATAAAATACAAAAGCAAAAAAATAAATATATATCAAACATATACTACTTATATATACATATATAAAAATACCTATCACGAAATAGAAAGGAAATGCTCTTTCAAAGTTGTCATAAAAGTGAAAATTGAGGGACTATCTCTAATAGCGCAGGGAAGTGCGTTCCACAGTCGGATCGCCGTTAACCTAAACGAGTGTTTGTAAGTGGCAGTGTTATGCCGAGGAGTAGAGAGAAGAGACATCGTGTGGGATCTCCGGTTGCTATGCCTAGAGGAAATAAACTCGAAACGTTCTCGAAGATATGAGGGGTAGCGGGGATTTCGCAAAATGTTGAACAGATAGGAGAGAACGTGCATATCACGACGAAGGCGGATCGGAAGCCACCCCAACTCCTTGCGATACTGTGAGACATGGTCATACTTGCGCAGCCCGAAGAAAAACCGAATCCCAAGGTTTTGAAGTCGTTCGAGTTTGTTCAGTTGTTCTTCATTCGCACCGATCCAGCAAACATCTGCATAGTCGATTTAAGGTAGTAGGAGGGACTGGGCAAGGGTGATTTTAGTCTGCTGTGGCAGGAAGTGCTGCAATCTCCGTAGGGAGTGAAATGACGCAAAGACTCGTCTGCTGACCTCACAAACATGGGGCGACCAGGACAACAATTTATCAAATACAACCCCAAGATTCTTGGCCTTCTCGCTGTATGAAATTATGTTACCATCATACACTATAAGGTCGACGGGCATTTTCTGAACTAGGTTATGAGAGTGACGAGTACCCAAAATCATGGCCTGCGATTTGCCCGGGTTGACAAGCAGACCATAAGAGGTAGCCCATTTCCTGATGTTATCGAGATCAGCATTCAACGCCTCTACTGTCAGATTCACATCACACTGAGAGAAGTGCCGATATATTTGAAGGTCATCTGCATACAGATGATAAGAAGAGGTAAGAACGTCAGAGATGGAGTTAATGAATACCGAGAAGAGGAGAGGTGAAAGGATGCCTCCCTGCGATACACCTGCGGAGAGATCACACCAGTCCGTTGAGATCTCCTCAGACTTAATGCGTTGCTGGCGGTCTCTCAGGTAGGAGTCAAACCAGCGAGCAGAGTGCGAGGAGACATTAAGTGACTTTAAAATTTCAACTAGTATATCGAAATCGACGCAGTTAAAGGCGCTACTGAAATCAAGCAGTGTAAGGACCGTAAGCTGCTTTTGATCCATAGCTAATTGAATGTCGTCAGTGACTTTGAGCAGTGCTGTGGTAGTGCTGTGACCCGGCCTGAAACCTGATTGGTGGGGATTCAGTAACATTTTTGAGGAAAGGTAGGAGGAGAGTTGGGAGTGGACAATTGATTCCAGGATTTTGGAGAGGATAGGCAGAATAGAAATGGGACGGAAATATTTAAAGAAGGCGGGATTAGAAGTTTTGGGGAGCGGAATCACAAGTGCCAATTTCCACTAGCCATTGGTCAAGCGACACATTAATTATGTGGGTGATGAGAGGTAACAGTACATCAATGATAGTTGTTATTTTCTGAGAACATATCTTGTCCTCACCTATGGCCTTCGACGAGATTGCTACTATTGCCCTCCTTACTGCGCCGATTCCGACAGGGATGAAATTAAATGCTGAGGTGAGAGATGTTGCCTTGGACCGTAGGTTACGAAGGGTTGCATCCTTGACAAGGGGGTCCATCGCGACAGGGGGAGTTGCAAACAAACCATTGAGACCCCGGAGATCGACATCTCCGGCTGCCAATTCCTGTGACTTACCAACACCAAGGGTCTTCAGGAACTTCCAGACCTGTGCTGGAGTATAGCTCTCGATACATTCGTAGATATAATATAATCAAGAATGATAAAAAACTTAATGTTATTTATTATAATTCGAATGAGAAATTGTTCATCGTATAGTGAATAATAACTAACACAAAACTCAATACCTGCTATAAAAAATCTTTTCCGATAACATCGGAAGAGTCCAGTGTTCACCGAAAAATAAATAAAGCAAAATGGCTAAGAAAATGGCCATACCAATTATTTCTTGTATGTATAAAAACATTCGTTTCGTTTCATTATTTGTTGTTATAGCGGCAATAGAAATACACCCTCTGTGAAAATTTCAACTCTCTACATATACCGTTGATCCGGTAGAGACCGGTGACAGACGGACGGACGGAATGCGGAGGATTAGTAATAGGGTCCCGTTTGGCACCCTTCGGGTGCGGAACCCTCAAAAGGCAGCAAATATAAATAATGAAAATTAAATACCTTTACAGAGTACTTTTTAAGTAACCTGAGAGGAAAACTAAGTCGGTTTAATAAGGCTTAGTAAAATACTTTTAGTGCCGACTGAACAAACAGACGTTTCTTTACTAAAATTGGAAAAATCGCAAAATGTGTCATGTTATATTTTTTCGACTTTAGACCTATTCGTCGAAAGCGTAGGGCGTAAAATGCAAAAGGAAGAGTTCCTGTAATCCATTTGATTTATCTTGTAGCGCTATAACACAAAAACATTAATTTTAGATAAAGCATTTTGAGTGGGTTGGACAAAAGAGGGATTTAAATTTTCAAGTTCAAGAAATCAATTGAAATATCAATTTTGATATTTATACTAAATCATTATTTGCACACAGACACACAGACAGACGAACAGCTTGTTGTCGTTTGCCGTTTGGGCTGGGGGTAAAGACAAAAAAAAACGTTCTTGGATATTTATATGTGTGTGACGTCGCTGTTTCTAGTTCCCACTTCACAGGGAATCCTAGTGTGGGGCCAGAAGCAATGTTAATTATTATTTTATCTAATTGTTCTTTCGCCGATGCCGGCATAACTTTTCCAATTACCGGTTACCTTCAATCCTACCTGCACTGAAAACATTCAGTACCAGGGAGTACAAGCTCATACAAAACATCGCGCGTACTAAATGTGAAACGCAAAAATAAATCAGTTTTATATATACAGGTTGGCCCAACTTTAGTGGTTCAAAAATTGTTTTTACTTACAGTAGTGCAGACAATCATCTGTCATTTTTGTCTAAGAAATTATTTTAAGCAAAATATTTTTAAGCAAAGGTGACCTTTAATTGTCTGGACTGAAGTATTTCAAGTAAAAATAATAAATATTTTGGAAACACTGAAGTTTAGCCAGCCTCTTTTACCTAGGTATATGTTCACTAATAATAACATAGCAGTCAATGTTTAATCAGAGTAGTGATTCAGTTTGCAGTAACGACCAATGAATAAATGGAAATATGGAAAAAACAACAATCTAAAAGTCCTTGAGGTAGTACAAGCTTTACTAAATGTATACGGGTGAGTACTGCGATAGTGTGCCGACTGCTGCTGCGAATCGAATCATACATGGTAACCACGGTAACGATCGGTAACCATGGTAAAGATCGGTGACCGCCACCATGATAAGCTAAACCTAATAAGTTCGTATCGCCAACCCAAGCACAAGCATACAGTGGTAGACAGGAGTCGATGCCCGCTATTGTCAGGCTAATACAAAAATATAATAAAGGAAGAGCCATCAATCCATGAAATCACGACTGAGTAGGTAACATTATTAGGCTGACTTGGGAGAAATCCCGAAAACGTCAAGCAAACCTTTTCAGTCGCAAGATATCACCTTAAGAAACCTACGTCGCGCTTCTGAATGGCTCTCGATCCACTGATTCCTGTCTTTTAATAATCGATTATGGCCCTTTGGTATTGAGGCGCAAAGCATGGGATTACCATATCAAAAGAACGCGTGATCCCATGTTCGACGCCAATTTGGTGAAACAGCTCCACTAGAGGCGCAGAGTCGCGGATTTCTCGGTTGATTCACTCAGGGAAGTATGTCGCAGCCACTTGGTTAAATGAGCCACTTCTTTAAAAGCCCGGGCCGTTCATTAAGGCCTAGTTCTGGCTGTTGATGTGAGGGAAGCCGCATTCGCCCGTCGTCTTCTCGCGGGGTAACGGAACTGGCGGAGTAGCGGGCGGCGCTTCATAACCGCTTATGTGTATTTCCTTTTGTAGGATCTGAACGAAAGCATTGGACGTGGGAAAGAGTCAAGAAAGTCGTCAAAAATGTAAAGAATGCTAAGGTGTCCATGAGTAAACAGGGAAATAAAATTATTGGATTCAGTACCCCTAACGGGCACTTCTCTCATCTGATATATTAAAATATTTTATAGATTAATATGTTAATTACGCGTAAAGTCATGATGTCTTATCTGTTCCGACAGAACGGGACTTCCGCAAAGGAGACACTCTTTAGCCTATGCACTTACCAATCTCTTGAAGGACGCATTGAAGACAATTTACTGGAGGGAAAGAGGTCTCAATATCAATGGCGTGTATTTGTCGCACCTGAAGTTTGCCAATGGTCTGGTCTTGGTGGCTGAGAACGTTGCTGATCTCCAGAATATACTCGCAGAACTGCGACAGAATCATCCCTGAGGGTCGGCCATAAGATGAACATGTCCAAGACGACGATTATGACGGACACTGCCACAAGCGACGGTTTTAACATTGCTGTTGATAATTGTCTCATAGAAGTGGTTGAGGAGTATTTACATATCTCCGACATTGTTTATTTTTTGGCCGACAGTCCCAGGTAAAGCAGATCGCCAGACGAGTCTACTCCGAGATGTCCTGACGTCGAACATCTCACAATGCGTGAAAACCATGGTACTTAACCTAGGTGTGCTGCCCACTCTTACTTATGGTGCTGAAGGTTGGACGCTCACAAAGGGTAATTGTTCACTGTTCACAAATTATCAGTAGCACAGAGAGCCATGGAGCGTGCCATGTTAGGTATTAGGCTGTCTGGCCGCATCCGGAATACCGAAATCAGATGCCGAATCATGGTGACTGACGTCGATAAACGGGTAACACGGCTCAGTTGGATGTGGGCTGGACACTTGGCATGACGAGAAGACGGCAGATGTACCAGATCGGTAATCGAGTGGTGGCCAAGAGCAACCAAAGATCAGTCTGCAGACCACCTGCCAGATGGTCCGATGACATAGAGAGGATAGCAGAAATGCATTGGACCCGTGTTTTGCGGGACCCAGTCGAGTGACTTGTATATGAGGAAGCCTTTACTCATCAGTGGATTACCTGATAGATTGATGATGATGATGATGAATGGAAAATGAGCATGACTACTTTTAATATAAATTGTTCAATCATCGGAGTGAAACGCACATGTTACATCTACTGCTATTCTGTGACCACTCTTAGTAAGCAAAACGCGTAAGGAGTTTTATTATAGGATCGGAGTTGAGCTCTTCGGTATTTTCTTAGACCTTTGCTGGTTTCACGTCGGTTAGATCAATGTGCTGTTGTAAAATGGTCTTGCGATCACTTTTTTACAGTTCCGTAACCGTCTGTACAAGCACAGAGTTGAAATTTGCACAGAATGTGTTTTTCTTTTTTCAATAAAATAAATTTTCCAGTTCTTCTTATCTCAGACCTCAAACTAATTTCGCCACTGATAACGGAATCGGTGGCGAAATCGGTTTGAGGTCGTAACCCATAATCTGTTATTTTTAGTTTATAAAAAACTACCAAATGACTCAGTAGTTTTGCACGGAAAGTTTACGGGCGTTTTGAAAATTGGTGATAACATATATATTGTGATGTTCTCTTTCCGAATATCTGTACCATGTATTTATGTCAAGCGCGTCTATTTTAGCTAAAATGGCACTTAAAAACAGTTTTTTGGCAATATGTATTTTTTGCAGCTGTGGAATTAGAACAGTTCATCGTTATATGTGTCTATAGGCCACCCTTGAGCGACTTTGAAATGTTCGAGAAAATAATGGAATCCGTCCTAACTATTTCATCACACAGTACGAAACGATTAATTATATGTGGTGACTTTAATGTTAATCTGTTAGAAAGAACTACTCTCAGCGTTAGATTAATAAATCTTTTCTCATCATTTAGGCTTAGCCATTTATTTATGGAGCCAACAAGAGTGACTGCTACTAGTGCTACATGCATTGACAACATTTTTACTGATGTTATTCCAATCATTAAAAGTGTTATCAGTGAATTGGATTCAGATCATTTAGGTCAATTATTTCAATTTGATTCTATTAGAGAACCTGTCATTAAAAAGAAAATTTCGTTTGTGCCAGTAACTGCTGACCGGTTAGAAAGAATGAGATACTCTTTAGCCCAGGAACTACCGTTTTTGGCTGCTGAACAGTCTCCTAATATAATGTATAACTTATTCTTTGAAACCTTTATGAAACAGTACAGCGCGATATTCACTTCAAAATCGGTTGTGGTTAGTGGTTCAAACGACTTTAGTACGTGGGCTACTGCAGAGTTGCATAAACGCAGGCAAGCATTGTATGCATTGTATGAGGAACGACGGTTCAACATGAGTGACGAATTTAAAGAACAAGTCAAACAGTTCTCCAAACAATTTAAATTAGACTGTCATACAGCTAAACGTTATTTTCTGAGTAGTAAAATTAAGAATAGTTCCGATGTTATAAAAATGACTTGGAAAATAATTAATGAGGAGGCCGGTCGTAGTAAAAAAGCGAGTCACGATTACGAACTAAAAATCAATGGACAGCTTACGAGTTCTAGCTTAGAAGTTGCAACTGAATTTGAATCGTTTTTTACTAATGCACCGGCTTCCACGACTAAGTATTTGAATTCGTCACCTTTGTCTGCTGTTGCAATATTAAAAGATAATGTCTCAGAGTGTGCTTCATACTTGAATTTTAAGCACGTCACAAGTTCAGATGTCGTAAAGGCATTTAAATTGATAAATGTTAAGAAAACGAATGATCTTTGGGGACTCTCTGTTCACGTCGTTAAATCCCTGATCGAATTAATTGCACCTGACCTAGCGGTCATTTTCAACAATTGTATAGACTGCGGTGAATTTCCTGATTTAATGAAACAAAGTAAGATAATTCCCCTCTTCAAAGCAGGTAGTACTCAAGACCCCACCAATTTCAGACCTATATCAATACTACCAACTTTTAGTAAAATTTTTGAGAAATTAATCTTATCACAGCTATTACATCATTTTGAATCAAATAAGCTAATGCATAACAAACAGTTTGGATTCACTCGCGGTCGTTCAACAACAGATGCCGGAATTCAGTTCATTGAAAGTATTTTTGATGCCTGGGAAGAGTCACAAGATGCCCTAGGCATTTTTTGTGACTTATCTAAGGCTTTTGATTGCGTTTGTCATGAAACATTGATCAGGAAATTACATCATTATGGAGTTAGAGACACGTCATTGAATTTGTTAAAATCTTATCTGAACGGAAGAATACAAAGGGTAGACGTAAACGGAGAACGATCACTAGGATCATTGGTTTCTTTGGGCGTGCCACAGGGCTCAATATTGGGACCCTTCCTATTCCTCATCTATATAAACGACTTACCCTATCTAGGAAGGGACTGTCATGATATGGTACTGTTTGCTGATGACACCTCACTTATTTTTAAAACAAAGCGAAACCAACACGCTACTGATGATCACGTGAACAATACCATATCAAGAGTGGTAAATTGGTTTAATGTTAATAATTTGCTATTAAATGAGAAAAAGACTAAATGTGTTAAGTTTCTTACTACTAACGTTAAAAATAATCAGACATGTATAACAATTAAAAATGAGGAATTGGAATTGGTAACCAGCACAGTGTTTCTAGGTATAACGTTGGATTCCAAACTCCAATGGGGTCCACATATTGATAAGCTATCGAACAGACTGAGCTCTGCAGCTTTTGCATGCAGGAAAATCCGTCACTTGACAGATTTAAAAACAGCCAGATTAGTTTATTTTAGTTATTTTCATAGTATTATGTCCTACGGTATTCTGCTCTGGGGCAGTGCTGCTGACATAAATACTATTTTTGTGCTGCAAAAGCGGGCTGTTCGTGCGATTTACAAAATGAATAATAGAGATTCTCTTGGAAATAAGTTTAAAGAAGTAAATATATTGACAGTCCATAGTCAATATATTTACGAGAATATTATGTATGTCCATAAGAACATTGTTAACTTTCGAAGAAACTGTGATATACATAACTTTAATACTAGTGTTCGATTCAGAATCGATTCTCGATCTATGGTTCCGGAACGGCCATTTTGAATTTGACGTTGCGGCCATCTTTGCAGTTTTTTTGACAACTGACTGACGAAAAGCCCTCGCGATGTGGCGCGTATTGGTATAGGGTATTGAATTAAATCGTAAGCCATCTGGAATTGTATTCGGGCTCCCCTCAGGATTGTCTTATAGCTGAGTGTATTGTGGTTCTCCGAACCAGATGAAGTTTGTATTTAAGTAAATTGTGCGGTCGAAGCTGGCCTGCCAGCCATACCTGGTTGGCTGAAGAACCTGTCTACCAAGAAGAGCCTAGGGTGCACCCAGGCCTTGCAGAGAGACAGGAGTTTGACGGGAACGAAGCACAGACCAGGTCAGATAGAATCTATTTATTTAGCTCGGTGAACCGCCGACGTTCTTGCTTCTTGGCATCTGATCGTTACGTTACCTCGTAGCTATGGGCCCCTGCGAGGTCATCGGGTGCCGAGAGGCTTGAACATTTTGGTAGCAAGAGCGTGGTTTCCTGAGATTTGCAGCCGTCAAGGCTCCAGGAACCCACGATTTGGGACTATCAATCAGTAGGTATAGGCGGTTATTAGCTAACTTGGTTTTGTTCCTGTATCCACATAGATTGGTAGTATTATAAGTTATAAGTCTACTGCTGGTAGTAGACAGACAGACATAACAGTTTTCCCTAAATGACCAGTTGTACTGAGATGTGACTCAGAATAGTAATTACATTACAGGTACATTGTAGGTGAATTGAAATTTGCATTGAAGTCATATCATGTTTGCAGTTTGAAGTTTGCATAGTCAATCTATTAGTGGTCTAGTAATGCTAATGAATGTTTGGACATTGTTTTCAGTTTATAGCAATTTGTAACTTGAACTAATATTGACTATCTGTGTGTGTTATATGATATAGGGAAACTAAATTGTTGTTTACAGAATTTGTGTAGATATAAAACTCGGTTTCTATTGTTTGGGGAAATCAGCATTGTTTAAGTTATAGATTAGGGTTCCCTCGTTTGTGTTGTAGACTGGAGGGTCCAATATAATTGAGTTACTGCAAATTGTGAGTAAGTATCGTTCCGATCATGTCGTTGTCTGAAATACAGAAGGGTGTTTCTAAGGAGCTCAGATGGTTTTCCTCCGCACACGGTCTGATAGACCGTTTAGATAGGCATGATGTGGTGTTGGAGCGGTCTATGGACGTTAAGGAACGCTACAACAGGGTGCTCGAATTGTCCGCGCAGGCGGAAGCAGTTGATGGTTGCGCATCTGACAGGCTGTCACGGCTGCTAGGGGATGTCGACCAGTGTATGGAGATGGCAGCTGCTATCACGCAGAAGGCTGCGGACATACGTAGGCAGCGCGAGTCCAGCCATGGTGGTGAAATTGAAGCACCTCTGCCGCTTCAGGGTTCAGGGTCCAGGTTACCGGCCATAACTATGCCTACTTTTGACGGAGTGTCCGGTGAATGGATGAGCTTCATCAATCTGTTCGACAGTTTGGTGCACATGCGATCGGACATTACCAAGTCGGTCAAAATGGCTCAGCTGGTGGCAGCATTGAGGGGTGAGCCTAGGGAGCTGGTCGCTCATTTGACAGTTACGGAGGGTAACTATGAGACGGCCAGGCAATTGTTGCTAAGACGTTACCACAACAAACGGAGGTTGGCCGATGCCCAACTGAACCGTTTGTTTAGCATCCCGGTTGTGAACAAGGTCGGGGCCATACAGACGGAGGTTTTGAACCCGTTGTTGTCCGTCACCAAGGCCCTAGAGAATCTTGGACTTCCGGTTGGTGAATGGTCCTACCTATTGCTGTACATTGTACTTTCCCGACTACCCGCTGACGTGCAGACTCGTTTCGAACAGTCTCACGGGAGGTCGGCCGAGGACCTGCCCGCCTTCTCCGACTTGGTCGGATTTTTGGAAGAGGAGGCTCGACGGGCAGAGAACTTGGGGTTGACGGTCACCCATCCTTCGGAGCCACAGAGAGCTGCCGGGAGCGCTGTGAGTAGGGGCCCTCCGACGAGGAAGGACCGCACCAACCGGCAGTCGTATGGGACTGTGAGTGCATTGACCCCACCCAGGGGTGCAGGTGAGACCTGCCCATGTTGTAGGCAGATTGGCCATGCTGTGGCCGATTGCAATAAGTTCGGGGAACTTAGGGTTGAGGGACGGCGCCGGATGGCCAAGCAGCGGAGCTGGTGCTTCCTGTGCCTCGGGCCACACATGGCTAGGGACTGCACGCGCACAAAATTGTGCGGATACTGTGGTGGGGCCCACCACAATTTGTTGTGCATGAACCGGTCCGGCCAACAGCCACCACAGGGCCGTACCCAGGGTGACACGGCATGGGGCCCTGAGAATTCGTTTGCGTCTCGGAGCGCAACTCA
Source organism: Argyresthia goedartella (assembly GCA_949825045.1). NCBI lineage: Eukaryota > Metazoa > Arthropoda > Insecta > Lepidoptera > Argyresthiidae > Argyresthia > Argyresthia goedartella. Next base: position 18,063,516 of record OX463829.1, on the reverse strand, counting down.
GGGGCCAATGTCCCCACGTGCACAGGGCGGTACTAGGGTGCAGGGCCGCACTCGGGGTCATCACATGGGGGGCCCTGAGTTTTCGGTTGCGACTCAGCATCCGACTCAGCGGGCAATGGGGCCACAAGCACGCAGCCACCCAGGGGTGCAGGGCCGCACTCAGGGTCATCACATGGGGGGCCCTGAGTTTTCGGTTGCGACTCAGCATCCGACTCAGCGGGACATTGGGTATGTTGAGCAGGCCGTAACGGGCGGGTGGCATGGGACACCTTCGAGCTATGCGGATGCGGCTCGGACGCCGCCTCAGTTGTCGCCCCGCTCGTCGCCGCGTCCTCGTCGGTCGCATGTGATGTCCCCCCCGCTCATGGAGCGGCCACGGTTGAATTCACGCCCACAACCCTTCGGGGGGCGTCGTAGGGTGGCAATGGAACCGGCGCGTGGGCCATTTGTACAGTGGGACCCGCTGGCGTATAGCTGCCTACCTGATCGGTTACAGGCACAGTGGGGCCCCGGGGGTCCTCGCTAGGAATTTGCGGCCCAACCATTGGTTGCCCCCCAACCGGAGACGGTGGTGTTACCGATCGCCTCTGTGCTTGTTTGGGATTTGGCGGGCAACCCAACATACGTTCGCGCCCTATTAGATTCTGGAGCTCAGGGCTGCATTGTATCGAACGATTTAGCAAAATGGTTGGGCCTCAAGGTAAATAGGTATAATAATTCAATACGGGGCGTGGGGAATGTTACGGTTACGAATGTAGTTGGTCAATCGGTGATCACGTTCTCTCCACGTTATGACATTTTGACAAAAACATCCGTGCAAGCTTTAGTAATGACGCATGTCATGGGCAAACACCCCTTGGTGAAGTTGAATCCGGCCGTTCGACTCCTGACGTCAGGACTCAAGTTGGCGGATCCCGATTTTGACACTCCAGCCCCGGTCGATCTGCTACTGGGAGCAGACGTTTTGGGCAGGTTTCTGTTGTCGGATCGGCGAGTTCTTCAGCCGGACGGGTTGATTGCTGTGGATACTAAGTTTGGTCACGTGATCATGGGTCCGGCATTGCCAATGGTTAGGCCTGCCGAGTCAGATGGCATACTTATTGGCTCAGCGTTGTCAGACGCTATCCAACGGTTCTGGGAGATAGAGGAACCTCCCACCGCTCGTCGAGTCGACGCAGACGAAGAAGAGTGCGAGTTGTTTTACCAGAATAGTACTGGTCGCCTTCGTTCTGGTCGTTTTGTAACTCGACTGCCTTTCAGGGCCGATCGACCGCCACTAGGAGAATCTAGGAAGATGGCTGAGACGAGATTGATGTCGATGGAGCGTAGGATGTCAAGGGACGCCGTATTTAAACAAAAATACGTCGATTTCATGAGGGAGTATGAGTCGTTAGGACACATGTCGGTATCGGGTGTGGACTGGAGATCTGAGGATCATTGTTTCCTTCCACACCATGCCGTCCTACGAACCCCTACCGGCAAGATTCGAGTTGTTTTTGATGGGTCAGCACCTACCTCGAACGGGATGTCCCTGAATCAGTGTCTACATTCGGGACCCAAGTTGAGTCGTGATATTTCGGATATTCTCACGAGCTTTCGGAGGCACCAGGTTGTATTTGTCGCAGACATTCGGATGATGTTTAGGCAAACGGTAATTCATCCGGCTGACAGAAGGTATCAGTTGATACTTTGGCGTGAGTCCACGGCCGAGCCAGTCAAGGTCTATGAGTTGAACACGAACACGTATGGGTTACGGTCTAGCCCGTATTTGGCGATGCGTACCCTGCGGGAGTTGGCGTCGCGTGACCGTGTGAGCTATCCTAGAGCCGCTGCTATCCTGGAGCAAGATTTGTACGTCGATGACGTCTGCACAGGGGCAGCCAGTGTAGAGGAAGCTCTGGACCGACGTGACGAGCTCGTTCAATTGCTGGAACGAGGCGGCTATGAACTACGCAAGTGGATGTCCAACTCCCCTGAGTTGATGGCTGGTCTCCCAGATGAGTTTCAACAAGACCCGCACGTTTTTGAGAATCCTGACAACCCTAACATGTTGTCAGTGCTTGGAATTCAGTACCGGCCCGTCCATGATGAGTTTACCTATCGGGTGGTTTTAGAAACACCGAAGGCCTGGACGAAGCGGTCAGTACTATCAACGATTGCGAGAACGTTCGACCCGAATGGATGGATTTCTCCAGTCACCTTTGCTCTCAAATGTTTTATGCAAAGGCTATGGGCGGCTCAGTTGACCTGGGACACCCACCTCTCAGGTGATTTGTTGACTGATTGGACGCAAATGTTCACTTCGCTATCGGACATAAATAATGTATCGCTGCCGAGGAAATTGGTCCCTGCTGGGGATTACAGGGCAACCCTTCACGGGTTTTGTGATGCCTCTGAACGAGGGTTTGCGGCAGCGGTTTATTTGCGAACCGTCACCTCCACCGGGGAGGTCGACGTGCGTTTGGTTTTGGCAAAAAGCAAGGTAGCGCCTATTCGGACAAGGATGACGATTCCAAAACTGGAACTGTCCGGGGCTGCTCTTTTGACCAAACTTTTGAATCACACTCTAACAGTGTTGCGTGGGTCAGTGGTTTTGGAGGATACGGTGTACGCGTGGACGGACAGCCAGATTGTTTTGTGCTGGCTGAAGGCTTCGGTCCATAACTTAGAGGTTTTTGTCGCGAACCGTGTCTCCCAGATTGTGTCGTCTGAGGTCCCACTGACTTGGAGACATGTACCAGGAGAATTGAACCCGTCTGATTGTGCATCCAGGGGATGTCGGGCTCCTGAACTCGTTAGACACCATTTGTGGTGGGGACCACCCTGGCTTGCCAGGAGAGAATCGGACTGGCCCCACAGCCATGTAGTAGTATCTTCGGATCATGGCCCCAGAGCGGCCGTGCATGTTACCCAGAAGGCTGAGGTCCCTGACGCCGGGTTTCTGCTGGACCGGTATAGCTCACTTGACAAGTTGATAAACGTGTCCACTTGGATTAGGAGATTCGCTCGAAATTGTCGTACTCCTCGCGATCAGCGAACGTTGAACCCTATTCTGACTCCGGCAGAGCGAAACGAGTCGCTACTGAATTTGGTCCGGTTGGTACAGTCCTCGAAGTTTGGGGCAGAATTGAAGATTATACGAAGTGGACGTTCGAAATTGAAGGGAGCCGTCGCGCGTCTCAACCCCTTTGTTGATTCGACCGGGTTACTTCGGGTAGGAGGAAGATTGCGCAATGCGAATCTGTCGTATTCGGCTCGTCACCCACTTCTGCTCCCCAAGGGGGGACAGTTAGTTGAATTGCTGGTGACTGATCGTCATATTAAAAACGCGCATGCCGGCTGTAACGCGTTGTTGGCCACGCTCCAGCGGGAGTTTTGGATCTTATCTGCCCGCCGTGTCATACGGAACATTGTGTTTCGGTGCATGCCTTGTTATCGACTTAAGGCTGCCACGATGCAACCTCTCATGGGGGACTTGCCCCCTGATCGTGTGAATGAGGTCAGACCGTTTTCAGGTGTTGGTACGGATTTTGCAGGACCGTTTATGGTGAAGAGTTCACGATTGCGTAACGCTAAGCAATACAAGGCGTACCTGTGTGTGTTTGTTTGTTTATCCACCAAGGCGGTACATCTCGAGCTCGTTGCTGATCTCTCGACAGAGGCTTTCATTGCTTGTTTGGATAGGTTTGTTTCTCGAAGGGGACTTCCAACTTTGATCCGCTCTGATAACGGCACTAACTACGTCGGTGCGGAACGATACTTACGAGAGATAGTCAACTTTTTGAATGTAAATAAAGTGGATATTGGAACGGCCCTCTCCCGTCGGGGTATACAGTGGACCTTCAGCCCACCGAGTTGCCCCCACTGGGGTGGGATTTTTGAGGCCGTAGTTAAGTCAGCGAAGACGCACTTAGGGCGTATAGTAGGTCAGACCGCGCTGACTTTTGAGGAGCTCGCGACATTGTTTTGTAAGATCGAGGCCGTTCTCAATTCGCGACCGTTGTGTCCGCTCAGCTCGGATCCAAATGACCTGGAGGCTCTGACCCCAGGCCATTTCTTGATAGGACAGCCACTTAACGCGTTGCCCGAGCACCCCTTCGAGGGAGTGAAATTGTATCGGTTGTCAAGGTATCAGATGTTGCAGCAGTTTACTCAGAATTTCTGGAAGCGTTGGTCGCTCGAGTATCTGCATATCTTACAACAGCGCCTTAAGTGGACTGACAAAACCAGCCCCCCTAGTGTTGGTGACCTCGTGCTGGTTAAGGATGCTAACACTGCGTTGGCGCAGGGGGCGCATTGTTAACTTGTTCCCTGGCAGGGACGGGACCCCCCGGTCTGCAGAGGTTCTAGTAGGAGGCTCGGTACTAAAACGAGCGGTAGCAACGTTGTCTCGGCTGCCCGTAGATTAAGGGACAGGTGGGTGCCTGTCCGGGCGGGTGATTGTTCGATTCAGAATCGATTCTCGATCTATGGTTCCGGAACGGCCATTTTGAATTTGACGTTGCGGCCATCTTTGCAGTTTTTTTGACAACTGACTGACGAAAAGCCCTCGCGATGTGGCGCGTATTGGTATAGGGTATTGAATTAAATCGTAAGCCATCTGGAATTGTATTCGGGCTCCCCTCAGGATTGTCTTATAGCTGAGTGTATTGTGGTTCTCCGAACCAGATGAAGTTTGTATTTAAGTAAATTGTGCGGTCGAAGCTGGCCTGCCAGCCATACCTGGTTGGCTGAAGAACCTGTCTACCAAGAAGAGCCTAGGGTGCACCCAGGCCTTGCAGAGAGACAGGAGTTTGACGGGAACGAAGCACAGACCAGGTCAGATAGAATCTATTTATTTAGCTCGGTGAACCGCCGACGTTCTTGCTTCTTGGCATCTGATCGTTACGTTACCTCGTAGCTATGGGCCCCTGCGAGGTCATCGGGTGCCGAGAGGCTTGAACAACTAGAAACAAGGACAAACTTGCAGTGCCCACTACTCGGCTCCATAAAATAAAAAACTCGTTCAAGGGTAATTGTGTAAGATTTTACAATAAACTCCCAAGCACTTTGACAGATCTATCAATTAATAAGTTCAAGAAATACATCAAGCAAAGGCTTATTTCTAAAGCTTACTACAGTATTAAAGAGTACATAGACGATAAAAATGCTTGGGACTGAATTGTTCTAATTAATTGTGAGCATCCTCACTGCCAGAGTTTCTTTTACTGGACACTTGGAGGCCTTTTACACCTCCAAAGATTAATTTAATTATACAACTCTTGACTGTGGGGACCATTTACATCTCCTATTATCATTGTATTATTGACTAAAGAGACTATACATCTCTGTTATTTATGTTTTAATTATTTTATTATGACATTTGAGACTCTTTACATCTCTCAGAAACAATAATTAAGTACTTTTTTTTTTCTGATAATATGATAATAATACCAAATGTTCTGTAAAAAATGAAATGAAATGACATGTGAAAGTGCCCTTGTGGCCTATTTACAGAATAAACGTTTTGAGTTTGAGTTTGAGTTTGAGTTTGACTCATTTTACGATATATTAGTTTTCAAATAAAATAAAGTTAAGAAAAATTCCTGTAGTTCTTGCCTATTTTTTTTGTAAAGTCAAGAGATAAATTATTATATGGTGGCGCGGGCGGCCAACTTACGAGGTGGCAAAGTAGAAAATCCGGAAAGAGCATATCAAAATCCATAAGATCAGCAAAAAATCGTTTTACTTCGCCTTCTATCGGTCGCCCCAAATGACTGGGTCCTTAAGTTTTCTTGTACGATGGTAAATAACCCTTCCTGTACGAGTCCGATCCACAGTTGACCGATGAATCAAGTGATTTGACAGATATTTTCGTAGAAATTTCAAATCAGGGCCCTTATTTTTATAAGCCGTGAGGATATTTACCTATTCGTACGTTTTTTTTAAATAAGTAACGCGACAAATTAGCGATATATTGGTGACGTCATCAAACAGTATTCACTAACTCAGACATTGTGGAAGTGGTCCCCGACCACTTTGCATATTTCTGGATCGCGACTCTCGACGCATTTATTGAGATTACGATAAACAAACCTCTGTTTGATATTCCACTGTGGCGGTGGCTGTGGCGCAGCGGTTGTGGCTCTGCCTTCCATGCGAGACGTCCCGGGTTCGATCCCCGGCTGGGGGAAAAGAAAAAAAAACAGGTCTTGGATGTTTATATGTGTATGCCGTTGCTGTTTCTGGTTCCCAAGACACAGGGTATCCTAGTGTGGGGCCTGAAGCAATGTATGTGCTTGTTTGTAAATGTTATGTTATGTTATATTATACATAGTCAGGTCATAAGTTCTGTCACATGTGCAATATGAAATAATTTAGACATGTTTATTATTTATGTAAACATTTATATAGCAAAATGAACTTAATAAAACATAGATTCTTATGGTAATAAAGTTTATTCAAAATGACCCCCGCGATTTTGAATACAGGCCTTTATTCTGCGCGGCCAGTCGTCTATCGCAGCACGAACGAGGTCCATGTCAATATCGGCGGCTGCCTTAATCAAGGATGCCTTGAGTGACTCCAAATCAGGATGAGGCTTTGAGCACGCCTTTTCCTCCAAGTGTTGCCATATCTTGTAATCTAACGGACTCAAATCTGGACTAGAGGAGGGCCAGTCTTTGTGCCGGATGAAGTCGATTTCACGCGCCGCCAGCCAGTCTTGTGTGCTTTTCTCTCTATGAGCTGGCGCAGAATCTTGTTGGAATACCCAGTGCCTGTTATTAAACATGGTATGAGAAACAGGTTCCACAAGGTTCTTGAGGACTGTATTTTGATACACAACTGCATTCGTTTTTACGCCTTTCTCACAAAAATGTATCTCAGTTAAGCCCCAATAAGAGACTCCCAACCAAACCATGAGCGAGGATGGAAAATGACCTCGTTGGACACGCGGAATACGGTTGCTCGCTTCTTCACTGCTGTGTGCGTACACCTTATCATTTTGTTTGTTGTAGCTCTCTTCCACGGTGAAAATTTTTTCATCCGAAAAAAGAATTTCCCGATGCTTTTTTCCCGCGTACCGCTTCAACAAAGCGCGGCATCTCTTCAGTCTCAGGTCCATTAAACGAGCGTCCAAACGATGTCCTGTTTTTCTTTGATATGCCCTAAGCCCTAAGTCTTCATTTAACACCCTTTTCACCGTGGTCCTGCTTAACCCCATCTGAAGGGCCAACAGTTTCTGCTTACGTATGGGATTTCTTTGAATTCGTGCCTTCACAGCTTTTATCACTGCTGGAGTCCTGACAGAGCGAGGGCGACCACTTCTTGACCTGTCATCTACACTAGAGTCTTCATTGTATCGTTTTATTTTTATATAAACGAATCTTTTGGTTATATTCAAATTTTTCAGTAAGTCGAAAATCTGAATTGGCGCGTAACCGCAACGATGCAACGCAATAACTGCGACACGGTCTTCTTTAAGTGTCCACTCCATATTTAAAAATGAGGAAAATTCTAAAAAGTACACATTTTTATTTTCATGAAAAATTCGAAATTCGAATTCGATAAACTTTTTTTTGGCCAGCGTTCTAAATTCAAAAGTTTTTATTGTGTGACAGAACTTATGACCTGACTGTGTATTTCCAAAGTTGTCGACATTTGATTTAATAGCTACGTTCAAACACACACAAAGTAAAGAAAATATTTATCTAATAATAAGACTACCTTCATATCTCCAGGAATGCAAAATCGGTTATTTAATATCCGAGTAATTATGTACCTCTTCCAGCCCGTATGGGAAAAGGCGTTTTTATTTTTTTACTTTAATATTACAACGCAATAACGTTATTGAATAATGCTTAAGAGGCCAGTGAATAATGAAATTTCCATACAAACTTAATACCATTATAATTTTAAATTCGAGAATATTTCAACGTATAAGTATATACTGTTATTCGTATTAATACAGTATTTAGCTGTTCCAACATTTTCCAAAAAATATTTATCTACTTCAAAATATATGTTATAAAATTTCATAAATTTTTAGGACGTATACGACGTATTTCCCACCTGTTAATTTTGTATCTAAAAGGAGGAGGTTGTTATTTCGTCGGGATCTTTCCTGGTTTTTTTCATGTTTATCTCGATTTCTTCAAGACGGATGGACCGGACTTATTTGGAAAATCCATTTTTTTTTGTTTGAAAGGGTTTACCTTCCGCTTATCTCACAATCGGATCCTGGAGAAATTCTTCAGATATTATAGGCAGACCAACAGCGATGACTAATTGACGATGCACTTTGCGGGTTTTTGATTTTATTTCGGTTATATTTACAGATTTAATAAATAAAATTATTCGACCAACAGCCATTTTTACATTTTTCATAGTAAATTGTGCAATTACTCTCGGGAAGCAACATTTTGTGAAGTGGAACTGATGATTTAGACCACAGATGGCCACCGGAACTGCTGAATACCTAGGTATCCCACAGGTTGAGATAAGGTTACTTAAATACGAATGCTAACCGCTAGACTGTCACGCGGACACATTTTGACCGATGAAAAATACCCCAGTCTGTCACGCGGACACATTTTGACCGATGCGTAAAAGGCGGTAAATAAGGACCGTTATTTAATCAAAGCGTTTGTCTATCTTGCTCAAACTTCCACTAAACGTAAGTTATGTTTGCTTGTCTTTATTGTTAAGGTGATGAAGGAGGTGATGGTGACGTACCAGGAGAACTTCAAGAGCTCTGCAAACACGCAATAAAAGTCTCTTAGCGATTTTAGTTTTTTCACCTCGGTGATTTTGATCTAAACACACATTGATTGATACATCTCAATACTTAGAAGAGAGGCGTGTTTCAGGGTTCTCAATTAGCCCGAAGGTGAAATTTTGTTTAAACACTGTATTTCTTAGAGTTCCAAATTGTAGCCAAATGTTTAAAAAAAAACGGCCAAGTGCGAGTAGGACTCGCGCACGCGGCACTGTGTAGCGGGTTGCTCCCGTCCCTCAAATGTGGCGAGGGGGGTCATGGCTGGTGCACAAGTCATACTCATGAACGGGTGCTGCTTGGGGGTACTGGTCCAGTCTGGTTTCTCATAAGTAATGTTCATTACAGCTTGTCTTTGTTCTTATTTATTTATTTTGTTAGATTGTTATTTTGAGACATCTTATTGGCACTTATGGATACCACGTTATGATATTGTCATTAGATTAGATAATTTTTGTATCTTACATTGTGAAAAAAAAATGACGAAAATTGAAAAAATTACATAGAGTACTCGTAGAGTTTCTTGGTGCTACCTTCTCTGATGGGCGTATTTCCGAAGCACTGGTACAGTTCACGGAGTTTCTTTTTGATTTGCGAGATTCAGCCATGAATCACCACTTGAAGGAGAAATTTCCTTTTTCAAACTCAAATCAGTTATATACTCATTAGTTTAGTTGATCATATTTGTTTTTTTTTTTTCATGTTTACGGTGTTTGACTTTTAAAAGTGCATTATTTTGCCTACTTGCAATAAATTATTTGATTTATTATTATTATTCTTATTTGAAGGCTTCTGTACCACCGTACAATGGTAGGGATGGTGTGGAGTGAATAGTTTGGATTTTACATAGAAAAATGTTGTTTACAATGTTATTGGAGCAGCTACTTTCACACTCCATGTACGTCACCAGGTGCATTCATAAGTTTGTATGTGGTATCGAAAGAATTGTTAGATGGGAGCCCCCTTAAATATTTATTTTATTCTATTGCTTAGTATTTGTTGTTATAGCGGCAACAAAAATACATTATCTGTGAAAATGTCAACTGTCTAACTATCACGGTTTATGAGATACAGCCTGGTGACTGACGGACAGACAGACAGACAAACAGACGGACAGCGGAGTCTTAGTAATAGGGTCCCGTTTTTAACCTTTGGGTGCGGAACCCTATAGAACAACATCATTCATGATGTAATTATAATAGAAACACATGGCACCTTATAGTGTCAAGTTGCATAATGTCACAAAGAAATTTAAAAAATAATCAAGTTTCATTCATCATTTTCGGTATTCACGGAACACAAGCAAATTTCACTTTATTTTTGTACAGCTCTCTCTCAGCTATCCGTCTCTGTCCGCAAGGGGGGGAGGGCGGCGGGGCGGGGCGCACAGCTTAAGCACTTTTAAGACTTGTTACCTATAGAGCAAATTAGATATCGCTTCATACATTATTTTTATTTAATCAATTTTTCACACAAATTATAAGATTTACATCAAAAAGATGATGATCAGATACTCATAATATGCTTGAAGAACGGCAGACATCAGAAGTTTATAACAATATTCCAAAATGTATCAGAGAAATAGAATCATTTAATTTATTTAGATTAAAGCTTAAAGAACATTTGCTTAATAAAGCCTACTATAGCGTACAAGATTTCCTCAATGGTGACTGAAAGATTGTTTAATGGGTGGTAGCGTATGTTTATTAAGGATCTATGTAATTTGCAGTATTTGAATAATCAAACGGACATGTAATATAATGTATTGTTATGTAATTTAAATTTAATCTAAATATAATTTAATTTAAATTAATATTTGTACGCCTTTAAGGTAGAGTGTGGCAAGAACAATATTTATTTAACAACCCTGTAACCCACATTCACAAATAAAATATCTTTATCTTTATCTTTATCTTTATCATCATCTTTGCAAGTCGGCCTTAAGATGACCATTTCCAAAACTAAAATTATAATGAGTAACTCTTCAGTACCGATGTTATTGTAGTTAGGAGTAATCGATGTCAGTATCATTATTTTTATCTTGGACAGTGTTTGTCGTTTGGCTGAGGATCTCAAGAAAAGGAATTTGCCAGATGGATTCAGTTGGGTTGGGCCGCTTTAGGGAAGCTGAAAGATCCCGCAAAACCTAAAGACCCTAGTTTATAATAATTTTGTCGTGCCCACGCTGACATATAGTGCCGAAACATGGACCCTGACAAAGGCGAATATGCACAAAATAAAAGTCGCACAGAGGCCATTGAGCGTTTCATGTCAGGCATCAGACTTCTAGATCATATTCGCAGACCAGCCAGGTAGACGGACGACATCAACTCCAAAGCCGGTAAGCAGTGGATGCGGGAGGCACAGGACCGGAGTGGATGGTGTAGTAGAGAAGAGACGTATACCCAGTAGTGGGTAGGTGTGGGCTGATCGATTGATTGATTGACAACAAAAAGTTCTATGAGAACATATGGTGGCCTTAATTAGGACTATCGATTACCTTATATAAATTAATGATATGTAACAAGAAAACGTAAGAGGGTCGGTCTTGGGCCATCGAACCGCGCTTGACCATCATGTAGACTTTGACGTTTTAATGCCATGGATCGGTTTCATCTGTCAAATTCGTATCACTCTAGTAGCATCGTATTGGAGGCAAAACCCAAGTCCATTGAATGAACTAAATTGGTATGATTTGACGTAAATCGGTATCATGTTATGTTTCAAGCGAAACCCAAGTCAATATCCAAATGTCAACTAAAGACGGGACTACTTCGACATCGGCTTTCCATCATTGTGGCCGTTTTAGCCACTTTGTTGCTAGATCTAGCGGATTTTCAACGAAATTGTTTTAGCTAAAAATAATCAATGTTTACCACGAAAACGAATCTAGCTACTTCTAGCTACTTTTGCAAATTTTTAGATTATTACCGTTGAAACCGTCAACGGAGTAAGTAATTTAAAAAAAATCTGATGTTATCGCCTTTTACTGAGTAAGGGTTTCCCCAATGAATGATTATATTTTCTATGTAATTCAGATTTTATCGAATGAAAATGTACGTTATTACTATTTACTTTGAGCCTAGTTTGTTTTGTACAAAGTCAATACTACTCCTGTCATAATATACCGAAACAATATCATTGTTTATGACAATAATATGATATTATCAATAGTAATAGAGAACTAAATTACGCAAAGAATAGTAAGATATTTAGCCACTACTTTCGAAAGTGTATTTTTTTTTGACAAAACTGGCCACTTTTTTATATTATGAAGCCACAAACTAGATTTTCCTAACGGCAACACTGCTTCTCATAAATCGGACACTGAATTGCTTGAATAAATCTGATAAAGGTTCTTTTTTTTGTGATTTTGGTACGTTTAAGCAATAATAGCACGCAAGCAAGGTTAGCTAGTGATTATTGGGAATATTGTTTAACATTAATAGTAAAAAACTAAAGGTTATAGGAACCAAAGGTTCGGTTAGGTTAGGGTTATTGTGTTTTTAAGATTGTAGTTTTTGAGATGGCGCGGGCTGTCTTTCTGGCTGCAGCAGACGAGGAACGACTCAGGCATCTTCATAACGACGAACGGATGCCGCTGAAGGCTGAATTTGTTGGACTTTTCCGCCTCACAAAGAAAGCTTTCGGAATGATTTCAGAGGAAATTTATACCTCTGTTGCCGCACTAGCGCTGTGTGGCTAGACATAAAAGTAAGAAAATATATTTACGAAATAAGTCAGTAATGAATATATGTGAAACTAATAAATCATTTTCGCACTTCGAATTCTCGCCACAGGGTGCTACCAGAAGAATGTTGGGGCAGCTCTTCTCGGTCTGGCAGTCTACAGTATCGGACTGTCTTCGAGATGTCATATATGCTTTTTTATCACACCTGCTCTGAAAATACATACTATTTATACCAATTAGAGGGAAGAAACGCCTTTATCCCGCCCTTCAAATCCTTTCATCCCAAGGTATGGAAGTTTGTATGAAAATCCTTCCGACCCAAGGGTGGGAAGTATGTATGAAATTCCATTACATACCCGGTTTTTTTTTTATTATTTGTCAGCAGTCATACTGCAAAGAGACTTTAACTGTCTACTAATTAAATTTCAAGTAAATTGTTACTGGCCACATACAGTTTTTTTTTACCAGTTACCAACCTCCTTGGTGCATACAGAAAATTAAAAACGAAATTATTTTTGTATATAAAACGCGCGGAATCACGGAAGAAGTGGCTGCATGATTATGATCTTAGCCTACTCCAGAAACGGGCGAATAAAAAAAGGAAAAGCCGCGCATTTTCGCAAAAACTTCGATTGATTTAGCATTTATCTTTGTGTTTTTTGTAAAATATGGATACTTCGAGCGACAGTGATGATGTTATCCCTAACACACCGCCAGAACTATTAGAGACGGCCCAAGAAGTTGTTGATAATCTGTTTCCGGAAAAATCTAAATGCAGATACAACAGTACTTATGAAAATTTTATACGTTGGCAAAAGGAAAAGAAAACGACTTCATTTTCTGAAAATGTATTGCTCTCGTATTTTAGTGAGAAAGCAAAACAATATAAGCCGAGCACGTTATGGGCTATGCATTCTATGCTAAGAACCACGATTTTAACAAAAAATAACATCAACATAAAGGAGTACCCGAAACTGACCGCATTCCTTAAAAGGAAATCTGAAGGATTTCGCAGTAAAAAGTCAAGAGTGCTGACTGCAACAGAAATTGATAATTTCTTACAAAACGCCCCTGATGACCAATACTTGGGACTGAAGGTAAGTCCTGGCTTTTACCTGTTGATGATTTCCTTTTGCATTCACGTAGAACATACATACTTACCTAATTCTTGTCTATAATTTTACAGGTCGTCTTGATTTTAGGCGTAAATGGTGCCTGTCGTTGCCAAGAACTGACCAACATATCTACAGATGACCTCGAAATTCATGGAAATGTTATTCTAGTGAAGATACCAGACACTAAAACAAAAATTCAGAGATCTTTTGTCATTGGTGACAATTTTTATACCATCGTAAGGAAATATAGAGAACTACGACCTGATAATTTGAGTACCAAGCGCTTTCTTTTGCAGTACAGAAATAACCAATGCGTAAGACAAGTTAAGGGCAAAAATAAAATTAGTCAAATCCCGAAAATAATCGCTACGTTTTTAAATTTGCCTAAACCAGAAGAATACATCGGACACTGCTTCCGCAGACTTCTGCCACATTACTAGCTGACTCGGGAGCTGATTTAACCACGATCAAGCGGCACGGTGGATGGAAATCGAGCACAGTCGCCGAAGGCTATATCGAGAACTCAATCTTCTTCTTTTCGAGTCGACGGTCATCTCAGATACGGGCTGCCCAAAAGGCCGCAACCGCAATAGCTCGCTCGGTAGCCTTATACAGCTCCTCGTCCGTGCAGGTTGTCGGGCACGCAGGGCACCCAGTCATGTGCGCAATCGTCTGTCTCGGGTATCCACAGACGCACGCCGTGTCTAGTTCCGAGATGATGCCCCACCTCGCCAGGTTAGCTCTGGACCTCCCCACTCCAGCTCTGCGACGGTTGAGAGATTTCCAGATCGGCCAGCGGAGCTTGTATCCTTCAGCTAGTTTCTCTTTCACGCAGTTGCTCGGGTCTGTAGGGTTCAGTCGTGACTGCCACTTGGCAAGGCGTGTAGTTTGAGCTGGTTGACTTAGCGGCTGCACTGAGTGCAGGAAGCTTTTTCTGGAACGCAGCCTGGGCCTGGCTGGTACATGGTTGAACAGGGGATGCCATCTGTCATGTGTCTGCTTTGACCTTTCAACCGAGCTAGAGACAGATCTCCGAACCTCCGGGGGGGCTATTCCTGCTAGCTGGTACAGCTTGTCGGTTAGTTTGGGTTTCAGACAGCCCGTTATTAATCGACATGACTCGTTCATTGCCACGTCGACCAGCTTTGCGTGCGTTGAACGTTCCCACACAGGGCAGGCGTACTCAGCCGCAGAGTAGCACAGCGCCAGAGCTGTGGTGCGCAGGACGGTTGGCTTTGCTCCCCAGGATGTCGTGGTCAGCCTCTTGAGCAGGTTGTTGCGTGTGCAAACTTTTTGTTGGGTCTTCGTGCAATGCTGCTTCATTGTCAGGCTTCTGTCTAGGGTTACGCCGAGGTACTTAGGGAAACTGTTGTGGGACAGTTTTACGTCTCTCCATGTGATGTTAAGTTCCCTTTTAGCATCCCTATTGCGGAGATGGTATGCACAGACCTCGGTTTTGGCTGGGTTTGGCTTCAGACCGTTAGCAGCATAGTATTCGCCAAGCTTGTTCAGGGAAGAGGAGATTATTCCCTCCACGCTCTCGAAGGTGTCCGATTAAGCCGCGAGTGCTAGGTCGTCAGCGTATATGAAGCTTCTGGTATCCTGTGTCCTAGGCTGGTCATTTGTATATATGTTGAACAGACTTGGCGCCAGGACACTACCCTGTGGCAATCCATTACGCTGATTTCTCCAACGGCTCTTCTGGGTTTGCAGGTTAACTTGAAACCGGCGGTTACTGAGGAGCTGTCCTACGATCTGGCAGAAGTCATAATCGCCCGTGATCTCATACAGCTTTTTAATCATTACGCTGGTGTTGGTGGTGGTGTTGGTGGAGAACTCAATAGGAAATAAAAAACGGATCAACGAACAAATAACAGAATCAATAGCTTTCACTAATAATCCAGCTTCATCATCGCTTCAGCCTCAGCCGAGTACAAGCGCGACACTAATGCCCTTACCAGTGGTTCCTCGTAGCTCATCACCGCAGCCTTCTTCAAGCCTTCAACTAACAACTCAAGATGTAAACATGTCTCAAAATATCAAGATACCCGGACAAAATGTAACATCTTATAATAGCTGCACTTTTAATAATTGTACTTTTAACCAAATATGTTTAATATTTATGCTTCGGAACGCACCTCCTCTTGTTGCGCGACTCGGAACGGAAACAGAATCGCAGCTGTCACTCGTATCGGAAACGAGATGTAAAATTGGAGGTTAATCTTTCTCTTGGTCTGTCTCATCGGTGAGAATAACATGGCGGCTCGGGCCCCGTGATGGTATTTCGGTGTACCAATTATCATACAGGCATCGGGCCTGGTCAGAGTGTAAATCTACCTTATAGCGTCGGGCTATTGATTGTAATTAGATTCGCGTTAGCGGTCAAGTGATCCCTGTTGATTGGACATCGTCGCATCGGTAGCGGCGACTCCACGGTCACGGCAGGCAGCACGCCGGCGATAGCGTCGGCAGCAACGATAGGTTTCGATTCACTCCATATCCTATCCCAAACTGTGCCCTTTTCCCGTATTCCCGTCTCGAATCGAGCTTTCGATTTCCTGCCTACGGAGACAAGGTCAGTAACCAATTTCATCACTTCTTTTCTCTCACGTGGCAAAGGCACAACCCCTCAGGATTCCACGCCGTTCGGTGAGGCGTGGAATTAATCATTTTGGTAGCAGAAGCGCGGTTTCCTAGTGGGAAATCATCGATTCACGGTAGGGTTGCCTTTGTCACATTGTAGTTGGGAGAAAAGAATATCCCAGATTGGCTCAAGTCGGCAATGAGTCTGTGGTCGGTATACCACGATTAAAGTTCATTTTCGGTAAGTGAAAGTATAAGTGCCAATTTAGTTAACAGTTGTTATAAATTGTAGTCGGAAACTACTGTGTAATAAAGGATTGAACAGTCATTCTGCGAAGCCTAGATTGTATTACTTGCGGTAGAACGTCGGGTTCTATAGTCCTACAGTGTTATTTCGGTTTACACAGCAGGGTCGGGTTATTTAAGGGGTATTAAGCTGATTTTGCTGACCTCAAAGGAAGTGTGGTTCCTATCGGAGGGGCCACTACTAGAAAAATAGTTTTTTTTTATTATAACCTTTTGTGTGTTATTTGTATTGTACCACATGGTGGCATTCTCTAATTGATTTAGAGTGTATATTATAAGGTGTATGTCCACAGGGCGACCATATTAAATATTGTTTATGATTTAATTGTTTAGTGGTTGCCTTGGGTTTTACAACTTAGTTTTAATTTCTGTGCCCAGCGCTGACGGGAAAGTGCTGGTATCTGGCTGTGCTTAGTTCGGCAGTGAAGCATAGGACCAGGAACAATTAAATCGGTAACCATGGCACCTTCGCCCTTGACGGTACTGCGATATGGTGTCCGTGAGGAGATGAGATGGCTCGCCCATACTCACAAGTATGTGGAGCGACCCGACATGGACGATGTCCTGCTCAAGCGTGTGGAGGACGCAATGACACGCGTCGGGAAGGTGTGTCGGCTGGCTGCCGAGGCTGAAGCCCTCGGGCTTACGGATGAGGCCTCGGTGGCTGCAGTGAGGCAGCTCTGCGCGGATGCTGACCAAGCGATGGAGTGCTTGGGCGACATCGAGCGTCGCGCCGAGAAAATTAAGCGGTCGCGTCGGGATGACCGCGGGGAGGGTAGCGGAGACCCCCCCCCCCCCCTAAGGGTGTGGTTGGACGGCTTCCACACCTGGAGATTCCGGCCTCCGGTGGGGCAATTGATGAGTGGCCGGCATTCATCAATTTGTTCGATAGCCTGGTCCACGGTCGGGACGACCTGGACAGCGCCTACAAGTTGGCCCAGCTATTGATGGCACTGCGGGGTGAACCAAAGGAGTTGGTCGGTCACCTAACGGTTACGGCGGGCAATTATGAGATTGCCCGGGTCATATTGTTTGACCGCTACCAACACAAAAGGCGGTTGGTTGATGCGCAGCTGGGGAAGCTGTTCAGCATCCCAAGAGTAACCCGGGATGTTGACATCCGGGTACAGGTGCTCAACCCTGTGCTGGTGGCCACTAAGGTCCTTCAGAACCTTGGTCTGCCGGTAGACCAATGGTCATATATTGTGTTATATATGGTTTTGTCTCGGTTGCCTGCAGCTGTTCAAAGTCGTTTTGAACAGCTGCATGGGGGCAGTAGCTCGGAACTGCCCACGCTCGTCCAATTAACGGAGTTTTTGGAGGGTGAATGCAGGCGATGCGACACCATGGATTCGGAGGCCAGTGTGCAGCGCCAACCCGCGGGGATGCGGGAGGGGCCGCGCCCCCCACCCCCACGGGGGGGTGGTCGGTCAAAACAATTTGGCGTTTTGAGTGCCGCGCCGTCGGGTGACGGCTGTGTGCACTGCGACAGTGCCGGTCATGAGGTGACCAGTTGCGCCAACTTTAAGGCGCTCGGTGTGGCTGCCCGCAGGAAGGTGGTCTTCCGCCACCGATTGTGTTTCGGTTGTTTGGGGCCGCACCCGCTGAGCGAGTGCTCACGGGCGTCCCCCTGTGAGGGCTGCGGTGGCAGGCATCACGTCGTGTTGTGCCTGAACCGGTCAGGCCCATCGGACGGTCACCAGGGCCGGACTCAGGTTGGTCGGTCACAGGGCCCAACCAGGGCCGGACCCAGTCCCCCTCCGGGCAACGGGAGTCACCAACGGGGTGACTGGGGTACCCGCGGACGGGACCGAGGGGAAGGGGGCAGCGCGGGGGGTAACAGGCGGGACAGCCGGGGTTCGGTCGCCGCTGTCCAGGGTCAGCGAGGACTGCGGGCCGCTGGCTCACCGCGTGTTACGGGCGGGTGTCAGATGGCACCTATGAGTGGCGCGAAGGCTGGGTGCCCACCACCTTCTGCGCCACCCTGCCCGTCGCTCTGGGAGGCGAACAGGGAGGCGAACAGTCGGATGTCGCCCCCATTCCTAGAGCGCCCCAGGTTGGATCCGCTCTCCCCCCTCCATCCACGGTGGCCACCGGGCACACCGTTCACAGTCCGGTATGGTCGGGTACCGGGACAGCGAGGGGCCTATTATGCGGGTTGGGACCCCCTAATGTACATGCGGTCTGATATGCCACCGGTGGCATATCAGCAGCCGAGTTACCAGGCCGACGGAGGTCTGAGCGGGTTCGGATCCCGCGGAGGTTCCCGCTAGGGACACGCCGCCCACTTACAGGGTGCCGCCACTCCTCAGACGGTCATGCTCCCCACCGCCTCGGTGATAGCGTGGAGTTCGGACGGCAAATCTTGTGTAGCACGAGCACTATTGGACTCGGGGGCCCAGGGGTGCTTAGTCTCGTGCAACCTTGTAAGACGGTTGGGCATTACGGTAATGGAGTATCCACATTCCATTCGGGGAATTGGGAACACGGAAGTCGGTTCCGTTAAGGGAGTATGTCGGATTACTCTCTCGTCACGGGTGGATTCATCGGTGAATCTGACGGTCACGGCATTAGTCATGCCTAAGGTGATGGGCCCACACCCTCACGTACGGTTGTCGCCCTCGGTGCGACAGTTGGTCGCTGGGTTGTCACTGGCTGACCCGGAGTTCGATATTCCGGGCCCAGTAGACATTTTATTGGGTGTCGATGCCTTGGGATACCTGTTACTGCCAGGTGTCCACGTGTTGCTGGCGACTGGTCTGGTTTCGGTGAACACCAGACTGGGCCATGCGGTAATGGGTCCGGTCATGCCGGCTGCCCCACGCCTAGCGACTCGTAGTCCCTTATTCGGTTCTGTACTCTCGGAGGTGATACAGAAGTTTTGGGAGGTGGAGGAACCACCTACGGTCCGCCGGTTGGACCCGGTTGAAGAAGAGTGTGAACAGTTTTATCGGAACAATACTGGTCGCCTTCGGTCAGGTCGATTGTGTCACGCTCCGGAGTTAGTTGGACATCCCTTGTGGTGGGGTCCAAAATGGTTGACTCAAGCCGAATCGGATTGGCCAATGAGTCCACGCGTTACCACGGCGAACGGCGCCTTGACAGTCGGTGTCTGTACGACGCAACCAGAGCCGGAAGAGGAGTTCAGCCTGCTGGAACGGTACAGCTCGCTCGACAAGCTGGTCAATGTGACCGCCTGGATCTGCCGATTTGCGCGGAATTGTCGGAATTCTGAGGCGCAACGAGTGCGGACACAGGTCCTGACACCACGGGAACGGAACCATGCGTTGTTCGCATTGGTACGGAACGTGCAGACGGTGCACTTTAAGTCCGAATTGGACATTCTGAGACGCGGACGCGTCCAACTGAAGGGAGCTGTGGCTCGGCTCAACCCGTTTATTGACCCTCAAGGATTGCTGAGGGTAGGAGGTCGGCTGCGGAATGCCAACCTGCCTTATGCGGCTCGCCACCCGTTGTTACTCCCTAGGAAAGGAAAGTTGGTCGAACTGTTGATACAGGATCCACACATTCGGAATGGGCATGTCGGATGCCACGCCTTGATGGCGTTTCTCCAGCGCGAGTTCTGGATTCTATCGGGAAGACGCTTAGTGCGTAGCGTCGTATTTCGGTGCCTGCCTTGTTATCGGGCCAAGGCGGCTACGATGCAGCCCCAGATGGGCGATTTGCCCTCGGATAGGGTTAACGAAATCCGGCCCTTTGCGGGTGTCGGAACGGATTTCGCAGGCCCATTCATGGTCAAGTCTTCACAGCTACGGAACGCCAGATTAGTGAAGGCATACCTGTGCGTCTTCGTGTGCTTGGCCACGAAGGCAGTCCACTTGGAGGTGGTCAGTGACCTCACTACAGAGGCATTTATCGCTTGTCTAGATCGGTTCGTCTCGCGAAGGGGCCTCCCGACATTAATCCGTTCGGACAATGGCACAAATTTTGTCGGAGCCAGGCGATATCTGCAGGAGTTCACTCAATTCCTGAACGGTAATCAGGATGCCATCGGTACGGCTTGCTCCCGACGAGGGATTGAATGGGTTTTCAGTCCGCCGGGATGTCCTCATTGGGGAGGAATATTTGAGGCTGCGGTTAAATCGGCTAAGTCGCACCTGACGAGGGTCATCGGTGAGACCTCTCTACGCTTTGAAGAGCTTGCGAAGCTGTTCTGTAAAATTGAAATGACACTGAACTCGCGTCCGTTGTGCCCGCTCAGTTCGGATCCAAATGATTTGGAAGCGTTGACGCCGGGTCACTTTCTGATAGGTCAGCCCCTTAACGCCCTGCCAGAATACCCATTCGGTGATGTTAAGTTAAGTCGGTTAACTAGGTGGCAGATGTTGCAGCAGATGGCTCAAGATATTTGGAAACGGTGGTCCCTTGAGTACTTGCACATCTTGCAGCAGCGCCTTAAGTGGACTGACCGGACGAGCCCCCCTCAAGTCGGTGATTTGGTGCTGATTAAGGATGCGAACCTGCCATCATTGAGATGGAGACGAGGACGGATCGTCAATTTGTACACGGGTCGGGATGGCACGCCTCGATCAGCAGAAGTCAAGGTGGGGGACTCGGTCCTCAAGAGAGCGGTCGCAACACTTTCTCGCCTTCCTATTGATTAGGGACAGGTTCGGGCCTGTCCGGGCGGGTGACTGTTTAATATTTATGCTTCGGAACGCACCTCCTCTTGTTGCGCGTCTCGGAACGGAAACAGAATCGCAGCTGTCACTCGTATCGGAAACAAGATGTAAAATTGGAGGTTAATCTTTCTCTTGGTCTGTCTCATCGGTGAGAATAACATGGCGGCTCGGGCCCCGTGATGGTATTTCGGTGTACCAATTATCATACAGGCATCGGGCCTGGTCTGAGTGTAAATCTACCTCATAGCGTCGGGCTATTGATTGTAATTAGATTCGCGTCAGCGGTCAAGTGATCCCTGTTGATTGGACATCTTCGCATCGGTAGCGGCGATTCCACGGTCACGGCAGGCAGCACGCCGGCGACAGCGTCGGCAGCAACGATAGGTTTCGATTCACTCCATATCCTATCCCAAACTGTGCCCTTTTCCCGTATTCCCGTCTCGAATCGAGCTTTCGATTTCCTGCCTACGGAGACAAGGTCAGTAACCAATTTCATCACTTCTTTTCTCTCACGTGGCAAAGGCACAACCCCTCAGGATTCCACGCCGTTCGGTGAGGCGTGGAATTAATCAAAATATAAACATTTCTATGCATTTATGTCTATAATTTTCCTCGTAGGTGTAATAAAAAGCACTATACATACCTCAGGATAAAGTACAGTTCCATACCTCAAATGGTTTGCGCCCCTCGCAAGCTCGTGGCGCAAAATGCCATAATCTCAGTATGGAACTGTCACTTTCTTCCCTCTGAAGTAATGTACTATTAACCACCCCTCTATTCTAGGGAAATCCATAAAGTTTCCCATGAACCAGAGTGAATGAGACATTCAGAATGAGACATTCATTCTTTAGGTGTCAAAACCAACTAACTTAGGCTCTAAACAGACAACCTTGAATTCGATAGCTCTTGTAGCCGGTAGCCATAGATTCCATTTTCAAATACACTTTTTTAATTAGTTTATTTGTGTCGCATCCAGCATCGGTCCCATAGTCAAGTCAATTTTTTTTTATTCTAATTAAGATTTTTGCAAACCATTTTTCGACGTCAAAGCTATTATGGATGGCGCGTTCACTACCAGTGTACGCACGCTGTGGAGAAGAACGTCCAGAAGAAACTCCACAAGAATCAAATCTTTTGTACTTTTCTTTTAAATATATAAAGAATCATACATGTCATAATTACAGTCTATTCCACTGATTTGGAACAACTGTTGACCAGACATTTTTATCATCTAAGTAATCATTTATCGTATAGTAGGCCTTAGAACATAACATATTAATAATTTTAGTTTTAAAATGGGAGTCGGACAGATTTACAATATCATCTGGTATTTTATTATAGAAGCGAATACAGTTTCCCATGAATGAATTGTTTATCTTACACAGTCTAAATTTGGTGTGCGCTATTTTATTTTCATTTCAAGTATTTAAAAGAAGGTATCAGAAATTGTAGCAAATAGTAATTTGCTACAATTTCTGTTACCTTGAAAAATTGTAGTAAGAATTGTTATTATTTTTTTATCTTAACTCACATAAAACATTATATTGCACATTAGCATGTAGTTTTATTGGGTTGGTGTTTTGATCACGGACACCTGATTTTAATTACTAGAGTTATTTAGGAGGATAGTTGACATAATTGTCGGAAACTTGTTTTGGATTTATAATACCTAAAAGAAAATATTATTTTGTGTGCCTGAGATTGAACGTGGAATAAAGTAGACCTAGTATAGTAAACTTGGCTGTTTTGACACACGACTTGAACACAGATTTCAACAATAGCTGAGTTAGTGAATACTGTTTGATGACGTCACCAATGAATCGAGGATTTGTGGCGTTACGGATTTTCGAAAACGAAGGAATAGTATAATACTCTTACTAGTTATAGGATCAAGGGACCAAGCTCAGTTTTAGTATTTACTAGATAAAAATATGATGTTTTCAACCTCGGGTTTCATCTAAGCAACAAGGGTTTGGGCATTTACGAAATGTTGCAAAATCGTCTATAAGTTTTATGAAGCTGGTAACGAGCCGAATACGAATTTCAGCGTCTTCAGTAGTTAGAGGCAGGTTTGCGAGAGGCCCAGGGCCAAGATAATAACAACCGTTGTTAGCAAGACGAGCGCGGCCTCGTCTAGATATACAGGATGCTGGCAGCCAACTCGGATTTTGATGAAAGTTTTTTTTTTACATAATGCCCAACCGCGTTAGCCCCTCACTACGGAACCTGAAGCAACGAGGTTACAAATACTTGTCTTAACTGTAGTGTTAAATGTTTATTTTATACCTATTTGCTTGTTTTGGCTACAATCGTATCTTCAGAAAAATACCATAAAACATCGAATCTGTATTCGATGTTTTATGGTATTTTTCTGGTTCTGGTTCACGGTGTGAAATATAAAGATATGATTTTTGTGTATCAAATTATCTATTATCATTTGCGACCGATTTTTTTTGTCAAGAATAAATACCTACTTAGTAAATAGCAAGTAAATAGATGTAAAATAACAATGTTAAATAGGTTGCTTGTAGGTCTAGCAATATTATTAATAATAATACCTTTGACACTATTGACACACATTGATCTAGCCCCAAACTAGGATTCCCTGTATCTTGGTTACTAGACAACGATACACTTACTTATATAGATAAATATTATACGACAACGATAAACAACCATGACTAGGGTACAAACATCCGTTCTCATCAAACAAATATTTGCCCCCACCGGGACTCAAACCCGGGACCCTTGGCTCATAGACAAATATCTTTGTAGAGTGTAGTTACTCGGAAACCACTCTGTATAGTATGGGCTTGGTACCTACGCTTTGACCCACCGCCACCCGCCCTTGCTCAAGAATTCCTTTTCTATTAAAATTCTTCACCCAACTCTGCAGGATAAGTTTTATCTCAAAAATATATTTTCGGAACGTACGCGAGATTGTACAGCTTTTGGACAGATTAAAAGTTGTTGTTTTACGATGTTCTTTTGGTACCAGTGAAGATATGTTGCTGCATGTCTCTATTTCTCTGCTTAAAATTCCGAGTTAAAACTCGGAATCTCATCACAATGACGAGCAACGTAATGTTTCGTCGACAAATTATTGTTTCCGATTAGCCAATAAGTTTCTTCGTTCTACATAGACTTCTGTGTTGACTTATAAGTACATAATCATTAAGGTCGATGATGACAGTTAAACGGCCTTTCACAAAATTTTGTAGCGAGATGTTAGTTAGATACCTGCATACAGTCATGTCGAATTGTTCGAAAGGTTTGACGTTTATTTCTTTCCCCAAAATTCCGATGATAAGATGAAGTTTGCTATTCATAGCTATAGAAGACAATAGTATAGTTGGCTAGGGGTTGAGCCGAATTTCAAATAATATCGAGCGAAGAAGAACCCTCCCTCTCAGGTAATCGTCTGACAAATGTCTAAGATATTTTACCAACTTCATTTCGGGAATACCGCTGGGTAGTGATGGGATTACGCCATTTTCTCTCTCTTAAAGATATGTAGAGAGAAATATGGAAATATGAGAAGTGTTTTCTTGATGAAGCAGATAAATGTCCTGCAAGGTTCATGATCTTGGAAAGTTCATTAAACAAATATGAAGTTTCATGTGTGTTAGCATATAATGTACAATTTTGATTCATATAGCGTGTAACCAAAATGTGTAGTCATATTTATGGGGTTGTTACGGACATCATTAAAAACTTCCTTTATGAAAACGATTCGATCAGAGCAATTTAAATTTTCACGTTTCCATACATTTTGGTGCGAGCGGTCAGCTGATTTGTATGGAGAAGTGAAAATTAATGTTGCTATGATCAAACCGGTTTGATAGTGAAAGTTGTTTGGAATTATGTCCCTAACAACCCCTACAATATAACTACACTTTTCGGTTATGTGAGCGAGAATGAAGAGAGAATAATAATAAGATTTTTTTCAAAAGAATACTTATTACTTTATACGAAAACGAGTTTCAAACATCTGCACAGTGAGCAAGAGACAGAGACATACAGCGACACCAAGCGTCAAATCTTAGTACTAAAATCATAGGCACAGATAAACACACCATTCAGCCTATATTTAAATTTACTATCTTATATTTAAATACTCCCACGAAATTTTCTATACCTAACAAAAGAAAATACCTAAATTAAAAAAAACACCTTTTCAAAATTTGACGAAACAGGCATTATGACATCTCTTATATGTTCAAAATTTATGGAAGGTAGAGAGAGGTTTTCTAAAAATATCTGCTCGTTGTTCAGATCTTTACACATATTTAAAATTTATCAATTTTTGTTGTACCTTATCGCTAATGAAATTATACTTGACATCAATATATTTTGTTTTCTAATAATAAACAGGACTGTTTATCGGTTTAATAGTAATATAATTATTTATATCCATTTCTTTGAAAAATGGCCTTTACCGTAACAGATTCTTTGCAGCTTCACAGCCAGCCATAAATTCAGCCTCGGCTGTTGATAAGGCAATACAAGATTGTTTTTGACTTGCCCAAGATATGTCAACTTCCTTGTATCTAGATCCCCAGCAAAATCTTAATCTCTCTAATCAACTCTTCATGGCTTCAATATTGAATACATAAATCTTTTGTTAATTATTCTTTTGAGTTGATAAACATGATCCAAACTTGGATTGTTATATACCTACTTATCAGATAAACACCATATGAGATATCTGGCCTGGTTGCAGTAGACAAAAATAATAAAGATGCTATAGCTTCTCTTTAAGGAAAATTAGTCTGTTCATTTTCAATATTTTTGACAATTTGAACAGTTACATAAATTGGTGTCCTACTAGGATTTGTATTACTTATATTAAACCAATTTATCAACTGCTCAATACAGTGTTTCTGTTGTACATAAATAGCTTTATCAGATTTTATTATTTCTAAACCAACAAACCGGGTCCACTTTAATTATTTAACATTAAAACCTTGTCTCAAATAACTTATAATCTGATCTAATACGGTATTTGATTTTGACAATATTAAAGCATCATCTACATATAATATGAGTAAAACTTTAATGCCTTGGAAGTTACCTACAAACATACAATGATCTGCTTGTGACTGAATAATGGTTTTATTCAGACTAAAGTTTGTTTAACTTCAGTAGAAAGTTGGTAAATTTCTTATTCCAACAACGAGATGCTTGTTTTAAACAATAAAGGATTTGTTCAGTTTACTTATTTTATTCTTAGGTGCTTTCACACCATCTGGGATTTCCATAAAGATGTCTTCTTCTAAGTTACCATATATAAAAGCAGTTTTAACATCTACCTGTCTAATGATCAAATTGTATTCAGCACAGATGGATAGTAATATTCTAATTGATTAATATATTGTAGTAGGTGAAAATATTTCAGTAAAATCCACTCCTTTAATTTGTGTAAAACCACGAGCACAAAGTCTGGCTTTGTTCTGTTCATATGATCATCACCACTTTTTACATTGAAGACCTATTTTGAGGTTATTGTTCTCTAGTTCTTTCCATCAACAAAACTCCAGCAGTTGTTAGCATTATGTTCTTCTAATTATTCCTTAATTGCATATAACCACAACTGGCATTCCTCGTTGTCGATAGCTTCTTCATAGGTTATAGGAACACTTAACTCCATCAGATTTGCCTCCAATTGGTCTCTCCGCGGTCTCAAAGTTATATTTGATCTATCAATGTTGGTAAGATCAATTTCCTATGAAGGTTCATAAATAATGTCATTCTCATCACTAAGAACAAAATAGATATCAGAATAAGCACTGTGATCAGAGCTATCTCCACAAACTTCCTCTTCTGTTTGATCAATGATGATATTTACCTCCTCGACTACTTGATCTACATCAACAATGATACCATTATCATCTTCATCACAAATGAAAATCTGTGCTTCACATATTTTAAATTCAGGACTTTTCGGTTTATTGAAACTCACATTTCTTGATACTGTTATTCTCTTTGTGTTTGGCTCATACATTTTATAATTATTATTATCATTATTATCATTACCAACTAACTTCATCTAACGACTTTTACTATCAAGCTTTTTTCTCAGCTGATACGGTACATGGACGTATCCCTCACATCCAAACACTCTAACATGATCCAAACTGGGTTTAAAACCACTCCACAGTTCCATGTATATAACATTGAGTGTCTAGCTAGAGGATGTACGGTTCAATGTATAAACAGCGCAATTCACAGCTTCTGCTTCACAGCTTTTTATATTTTTGATGGCCATGACATATTTTACAAGATTAATATTACTTAAGATTTATTTTTGCTACTCTACATACTCTGCATACAGTTTCAATAATGTATTAACACCAACATGACATGTAATACTAACCTATTACTAATAAACGTCTTATACCTTATGTCATCTCCGATTTCTGCTCATAGATAGACTCGAGTTTCGTCATTACCTCATGTGTTGTTTTGCAATTCTCAATGTCTACTTGTTTCAGGTCCATAGCTGAGGTTATGATAAACATAGCCATCCCGTCGACTTTGTTCTACTAAGTAGCGTTATCATTCGGTTTTAGCTTGTTATTATTCAATATTTTTGCACGCAGGGCGCGCTTCACTTGAAATTTCCACTGTTTGAAGTTCGTTCCACAAAACTTTTTAAGGTTTAATGCCTTTTCGAATTCCATTTTTAGTTTAGAATTTGCACACCTTGGAATTTCGTAGCGACTTTACTGTTTTCTTTGCTCTTTGTATATTATTCACTCGCGTGGGCCCATAACCTAAGCGATTTATTACGAGGAAAAAATAACAAGATTTCTATGAAACGAATACTTATTACTTTATTCGAAAACGTGTTTCAAACATTTGCACAGTGAGCAAAAGCAGAGACTTACAGCAACACAAAGCGACAAATCTTAGTACTAATATCATAGGCACATACGGACACATAATTCAGCCTATATTTAAATTTAATTCAATAATATCGATCCTGGAATATGTAGCAACCAAACACATAGTTCTATTTTTTTAAAGTCAGTATGTGGTTAAGGGTGACTTACTGTTATAGGTAGGTATTGTTGGTAATAATACATAGGTACATTGGTTTCATGCATGGACAATTTTTTGTAGTAAATTATTGTAATTCTTTCATTCTTCCATCATTCACCTTTTTTGCAATCAGTACACTATGCGAAACTATTCACCTCTTCTTTCCTGAATACACCTGTATGTATTCAGGAAAGAAGAGGTGAATAATTCTGTTCTGTATGTTCCATCTGAAAAAGATTTTACTTCATCCTAATCATGATCATCTTACACAACCCACATTAACCCACTGTTCTTGTTATCATCCTAATACTGCACAAACAAAAATTACTCGTTCTAAGAGGAAAAGTAACGAACTAAATAATCTCCTCCGAGGACGTGAACATGACAGGAATTCGCAAGACAATAAAGTCTGCGACAAACCCGCGGACATCACTATTCGAGAAGACGTGGTCTTGAATTTTTATCAAAAACCCCATCTTCTTACCGCTTCCCGACAATAAGGTGCAAAATTAGGAGAAGAATTAGAGTCCCTCGACACAGGGCGTGAGCAGAATCCGCGATGCAATTGGGGTGCAAAGCAATAGAGTAAATTTTACCACCCCAGCCAAGATAAAATGCAGTATTATATCCTATTGATTTATGCCCTGCGCGCCGTTTTTAATTTAGCTGTGCTACCCATTACTCTTCGTTGGGCATTGAAAACTGGAAAATGTTTGTTTGCTATTGCAAAAGGAAAAATTACGTCAGATTTTATTGGGACTGCAGGGTACGTGTTTGTGCATGACATACAGTTCACTGCACGTGAAAACATTCCACACCCACTCTCGCCCACTCTTACTCCGGAAAACAAGGGCAGTACGTAATAATAAAATATGTACAGTACCTACACAATGTGCCTTAAGTTCCTCGATTCTTCTGCCATCCACGCATCAATATTTTTTTGCAACGGTGACAAATATACTGTAGAGGAATTGGTATCTCTCGACGTTCTTTGGTCGCCCTCCAGACTAATAAAAATATTAGGTGACGGGTGCAACCAAAGGCTACTTAGATGTGACTTATTGCTTATATCCAGGAAGCTCGAATGCCAGGTCCATAGGACACATTATTTATCCTGCTCCAGCCTTGTTATTGCCAAGTGCGATCCACATCACATACTCTTTATATGAAAGGAAACGGAAAAGCTTATGAAAACAACATGGGTCTCTCCCGGTAGCGTATTCCGGAGATCTTATGGGATACAGATAGGGAATCTCTGTATAGGCTGTTATCGTGTTACCACAAAAAATATTAAACAGCGTTTAATCTCAAAACCAACGTCAAATCCCATAAATTTTCTTTTTAAACAAGTGTTGAACAGGATTTTATTTTGCTGTGGTAAGGCGCTTAATATCTACGCAAGACAGCCATAGCGTTAAAAACTATTATCTAATTAATTGCTTTGCTATAGCAAACTTACCTGGCGTTAAAACTCATAGTCCTGGAGTGCTACTAAAAAATGCCACAAGTGATCTATATTAGACAGAAAAAAAACATGCAGGACAGAACAGTTGCATTGTTTTATGTGTCGTTATCATAGAAAGCTTGTTGGCAACGCGGTCTCTGTGTGAGCCACATAAGTCTTCTGAGCCCCAAAAGGCTTTCTAAAAAGGCCCCATGTTTACACACAAATGTTTGTGCTGGCCCAGATGTTATGCGGAATAATCTGCGCTTATTACGAATTCTGAGCATACTCGTGGTCGGAACGAGCTGGATTTTGTTAGTTGGGGACATTATTAGCTGTACTTACCCGTGTTGTGGGCTTGCTCTAAATAGCATTAAAGCTAATTGCACCACACTTCACAATAAATACTGTGTTTTGGCTATCTTCGAGTTTCTATGTGAGTAATTTGAAGTTGCGCCCGCGCGGCTTGACACTTATGACAATTCGATTTGTTGTCGTCATTTACTGGTGCAGGTGAAATAGTTATTCTTAGCATCTGTAGCTATAGCTAACCCTTTATTAGCGCTATAGTTATTCGTAACTTAAATTGACAGCATTTTTCATAACGGCATTTGGTAGACATTTTATCGGCTTGGTTAAAGATGTTTTTCATGACAAAATAATGTTTTTCATACTCGGCAATTTTGTATGTCATATTTCCTAAGCGTCTATAAAAACCACCTATTAAAGAAAATCTATTTTTAAAATAAATATTGTCTAGTAGTAAGAAAGCCATTACTACCCAGAAAGTAAATTGACTTTTCCTGTTATTTTCTTTTAGTCCTTTTTTAATCATCCAGTCCAGTCCAATCAAATCCACACTACATGATCATCAAGTTGCCACTATAGTCCATCGTTGTAAGGGGCAACTGAATTATGATAACGTAGTATGGATTGGACAGGCCTGGACCATGATGTCATGGAAAGTCGTGAATTTTGTATATTTTTTCCAGTAAGTAATGTGCCACAGGTCAGGAAATGTAACTAAACTATTTAATCACATGATTCGTCGGGTACGTTGAAAATAAACATAGTAGGTATTAACATATATTTTCATCAATATATTTATAAAAACCTTACAATTAAATAGGACGATACCCAGGTTAACATTCGAGTGGATATGTAGACGTTACAAATTCACATGGGAGGCCGCACAGGATGCTTTCGGCGTTTTTTGTCATCTGTCGAAGACATTTGATTGTGTTGATCATGAATATAGCATTGAATCTACTAAGATCATACTTAAGCAATAGAATTCAAAAGCCAGTCAACGGCGTTAACACTGTTAGATGGGGGTGTAAAACTCAGCTTTCCACAAGGTACCATATTAGGCCCTTTCTGATTCCTGGTTTACATTAACAATCTGCCTTTTTTGGTGGAGAAATTGACCGAAATAGTATTGTTTGCAGATGATACTTCACTGATCTCTCAGTATTCCGCTGGCTCTCGCAGCAGACACACGCGTTTATTAGAGTGCTAGTATTATCCACAACAACGTATTAGTGTGTCAACTCACACAAGCACCGCGGCTATAGTGATGGGGATACCAGAGTATCATTATCGGGCATCGAGTATCGATAGCGATTAGGTTATCGTTATGGAAAAATATTTGATCACAAGAACCTCATCTACCGAAAGCCTTTCGGCAAAAAGAACGCGAGATGATACCCACTCAAATACCTGGAATAAACCGAAGCGTATAGCCCACAGGCGCATGCCGACCGCCAACCAGAATATCCCGCTCAGCAACCGCTACAAAAATCTTGCAGATGACGTCGAGGACGACAGCTCAGTTGATACCCCAGCACCACCGACAACCACCAAGAGGGCCAGATCCAATAAGGTTCCTCCTATATTTATTGAACTCAAGGAAGATTGGACCCATCAATCTGTAGTGTCAATGATATCAACACATGCTAAACGCTTCCACTTGCAATACAGAGGGAATGGCAAAGTAGCAATTATTTGCTACACTAACGAAGATCACCAGCTTATAAAAGTTGGACTTACGAAAGAAAATGTTTCTTTTCATACCTATACGCGGAAGGAAGAGAAAATGGCTAAGGTGGTTATCCACGGACTACCTGCTACGATAATAGACAGTGTTGGAGAAGAATTAAATTCACTCGGATTCCCAAATGCTGTCGTTACCAAACTGAAGCGAGCCTCTGGAGAGGAATCTTTGTTTCCACCGATACTAATCCAATTACCACCTGGGACGGACATCGTCAAGTTTCGACAAGTGAAGTATTTGTGTAACTGCTCAATTCAAATGCAGAAGTATAAATCCAACAATACATCCGGCACTCAGTGCTATCGTTGCCAAAGATTTGGTCATGCATCAAGAAACTGCAACCTACCGGAGAGATGTGTTAAATGCATTGAACCTCACGCGACTAAAGATTGCCCTAAGAAGGACCGCACAACCACAGCCCTATGTTGCAATTGTAATGAGCCCCACCCAGCAAATTATCGTCAGTGCAAAGAACGACTAAAGTATGTCCAACAAATAGACACCAAGAAAGCTCTCCAACATAAGACTGCAAGAAAATCTGTAATTCGCCCGGAAGATGGAAGATCTTGGGCTGATATCACCAGTGGCAAGAAACCAGTAAAGTACATAAAACCATCTGCCAAAACAAACGTGCGCATAGATACTCACCATCGACCAGATCAACAAGAACCAGAGGATCCTGTCATATCGGAAATGCTACAAATCTTATCCATCATCAAGCTCGTTAAACGGGAATTCTCATCCTGCGAAACCATGCTAGATAAAGTCACACTTATTGTTTCTCATTTGGGTAAATATGTCTAATAATTGTAAGTTACGCATTATTCACTGGAATGCCGATGGCGTCCGTACCAAGATAGGTGAATTGCTTGACTTGTCAACACACGTGCTAAATGCTGATTTGATTGCTATTTCGGAAACTAGACTGGCTGTTTCTGCTTCCCTTAATACCCCGGGATATGTTTGTTATCGCAAAGATAAGCATACTAATGGCCGCGGACAAGGCGTTGCGTTACTAGTAAAGCGCGATATTATTCATTCAACATTGACACTTCCAGTTACAAAAAGTATAGAAGCAGTAGGCATATCCATAAACATATCTGGTTTACACTACATAGTTTTATCCATTTATCAGTCCCCAAACCTCCCATTACTCCCACTAGATTTGGATTTGCTTTTAAGCTTGGGTCCTCGAGTGATTCTGGCGGGGGACTTTAACGCAAGGCACCCCAACTGGTGCATAAGTGGTTCAAACAGCAACGGGAAGACACTTTTCAAGCAGATGTTAAAGAAAAACTTTATAATACATGCTCCCTTAAAACCAACTTTGGTCCATTATCGTCCAGAAAACCAGCACACAAAACCCGATTTGATAATCGCCCATAACGTACCCAACATCAGTGATGTGGAAACCATAACCGCGTTATCTTCTAATCATCTCCCTGTATTCTTTACGCTGGATGGAGCCTACACTCAAACTAATCGCACTTTCTATAAGTATGCCGATGCCGATTGGATTGCGTTTCGAAAATTTATAAATCAAAATATTTCCCTCTCTTGCAAAACTTTTAACTCCATAGAAGCTGTTGATAATGCTGTTACTAATCTCTCAGAAGTCTTAGTATCCGCTAGGGATAAACATGTACCTGTGTCTACGTCTGTTAGCAAGCCTAGAAAACTTCCTCGCTTCATCCAGCAATTAATTAAAAAGAAAAATCGTCTTCGTAGTCAGGAGGTGCGCAATATCAACATCGCTACCAGAAAAGAGTTGAGGCAGAACATTAATATTTTCCAAACAAGAATAAAAAATGCGATCATAACATTTTATGATGCTGAGTGGAGCAGGAAACTCTCAAACGTGGATAACCCTAGTGCAGATCTTTGGAGGGTAGTAAAATCTCTTAAAATAAAACCATCTACCATGCCTCCCTTGACCAAACAAGATGGCTCCATAACAGGCAACGCGCAGGAACAGTGTAACGAACTGGCTGAAGCTTTTTATAAAAACATGTGCCTCACGCTAGATTGGTCTACTTCGGGAAATAAAGTAGTGAATGATGTTTCTACTTCGATAAACAGATTATATGATCATACCATACGTACATTACAAAATCCTGTTTCTCCTAAAGAAATCTGGAAGCACATTCGGCTATTAAAGGCTCGTAAATCTCCTGGAGTTGATACCATTCATAATGCACTCTTAAAAAATATTCCGCAGAGATGTGTTGTTCTTCTCACTAAAATCTTTAATGGCTGCTTAGTACTCGGATACTTTCCAGAATTCTGGAAAACTGGTAAGGTGATTGCACTGAAAAAACCTGGCAAAGATGACACTATACCATCAAATTACAGACCTATCAGCTTGTTACCAACTCTCGGCAAGCTACTGGAGCGCTCCATCAGAGACCGTCTCAATAAATGCATCAACCATAAGCTTAAAGACGAACAGTTTGGATTCCGAAGTGGTCACTCAACTATCCAGCAATTAGCCAGAGTGTGTGAGCATATTATACATAACATAAACACCAACAACTCTACAGGAATGTTTCTCCTAGATATTGAGAAAGCCTTTGATACTGTCTGGCATGATGGGCTCTTACACAAACTTTTAGACATCGGCGTACATCTAGATCTTGCGAAAATTGTTCAGGCATATCTCCATAATCGGCATTTCAGGGTACATATAGGTGACCACACATCTGATTTGTATCCCATCCCTGCAGGGGTTCCACAAGGGTCCATCCTCGGTCCTACACTCTTTTTAATATATCTAAACGATATGCCTAAACAGACCCGCACGCACTTAGCCTGCTTCGCGGACGATACAGCATCCTACACGACGGCTAGCGATGTTGATCTAATCATTGATCGACTTCAACTATCTATAGAACTGTTGTCAGAGTATTTCCGTAAATGGAAGCTTAAACTAAATTCTTCTAAGACGGAGGCGATCATGTTTACTCGAAAACGAAAACAACCCAACAACAAACTGGTTATAGATGGCCACCATATACCGTGGCAGAAATCTGTCAAATATCTTGGAGTCCACATTGACGAGAGGATTAACTGGTCTCAGCATATTAATAAGCTCTATCTTAAAGGCACTCAAGCTTTAAACGCACTTAGTCCTGTCCTCAACAGAAAAAGCAATTTAAGTCCTACGACAAAACTCCGTATATATTGTACTCTGGTTCGACCCTGCATTACGTACGCTTCACCAGTTTGGAGCAGTACTTGTGAGTCAAACTACAGAAAGCTTCAAACTATTCAAAACAAAGCCCTTAAAATTTCCTATAACACTCCTTTCTATATAAATTTAAAGTCCCTTCATTCTAGAATATTACTTCCAAATATAAAAGATTTCATACTTAAACAAACTAAAACATTGTACTTAAACAAAACTCCAAATCACTCAAATAATTTGATTTCCAGTATAGGACGTTCTCGATGGCGGGATTTAAAGTACATCGATACTTATAAGCGATACCGCCTCCCCCATCACTATATTCTTGGCTGCGACGAGCGGTGCTAGCCATGCGTCGTCGGTCAGCATTGTCCGAACTAGTTCTCGCTCATCGTACGTGGTGCGTGTGTGCGTGTGCCGAACAGTGTACTGCACACCTTGCTGTCGCTGGGTGGACCGGCTCGCGCGCCGGCCGACCCAGCAACAGAGGGTATCTATGCTAAATAATTTCTATTACTTTGTCCAATTCGCCAGCTTATTGCAAAACAACACCGACATATTTACCCAGTTAGGTATAACAACGTCGTGCCTTGTTTATTGTAACCCTTAATTATTGTGTCTCATGTCCTTGCTACTTGTATTGTAGTGTAGGTGTACCTATCAAGTTAGGTATTGATGTCCAAAAAAATGTAACACATACAAGTGTGCATACTTTAGAAAAGCAGAAAATCAATATACTGTTTAATTAGTTATTAAGGTCTAGATAAGTAATGTATAATTTATAAGTTTTCCTAAAGGCTTTTATCCTGCAAAACGGCTAAAATTATGTTTGTATACCCTCGACAGTGTTAAGGATGTGTACCTATTTGTAATCTTACATTAATAAAGAACTTTGAAAATCAAAAAATCAATCACTTCACTGATCTTCAAAACTGAAAGCCAAAAAGAATATTTGACGATGTTAATAATGTCTTAACTACTAAAAATCGAGGGTAGTCGGGACGGATCGCGATTTTGAACCATTCCATGGTAATAAAATTTAAAACCTTTAACGGAAAAGTGGTGTTAGCTAACGCCGGTGGTAACTGAGGGGTTAAGCATATAATTAGTTCGCAGTCAATAATTTATTGAATATCGGTGTAAAACAATGTAACCATTTCTCACTTTCAAATATCAGGAAAATTGAGACCAGTTTAGTTTAGAAAGCAACACGTTTAACTTAGTAAACGATACGAATTTTCTTGGAATAACCCTTGATAACAAATTGCAGTGGGAACTCCACATAGATAATTTAGCTGGTACATTAAGTACTGTGGCTTACGCTGTTAGGAACATCAGACAAAAGACGGATGTGGCTACAGCTAGCCTAGTCTGTTTTAGTTAATTTCATAGTGTCATGTCTTAAGGTGTCTTGTTGTGGGGGAAAGCAGCGGATATTAAAACTATTTTTATACTAAAGAAAACAAGTATTGGAGCAAATTTTAATTTAACACGCAAAGACTCCCTAAGGGAACTTTTTAAAGAAATTGACATACAAAAGGTTGCTAATCACTTTGTTTCTAAAATATGATATGTGTATGAAAGAACCTTACAACATATTACAGCTATCGCAAAATTTTGAAAATGTTGTAAGGTTCTTTCTTTCTTCAACAACCTCCCCCACCCACCAACCCACCCTTTATACCTAAATTCTCATCATGTATAGTACGCCCATTTTAATAAACTCGACAAACGGCCGGACAAAGCCCCACAGTCTAACTTTGGCGCTCTATAACGCTGATAGTCTCCTTAAACAGAGAGAGGAGGTCACCGATCTTCTCAATAGACATAAAATAGATATCCTCGCGTCGCATAAAAACAGAGTTCCTATTCGGTAGGAAATATGAAATCACAGCCAAGGGCTTGGAAACACCAACAATACCAAATCACAAAAGCATAACATTATACAGTGATGGCTCAAAGAAAAGCAAGAACACAGGCGGAGGTCTTTTCTCGCCGGAGCTTGACATTAAACTTTCCCTAAGCTTCGGAAAGGAGACGACAGTGTTTCAAGCTGAAACACTGAGTCTCCTACACGGGGCATTGCACTTGATAAATGATGCAGAGGGGAATGACATAACCTTTAAAACGGACTGCGCAGCCCTACTAAGCTCACTAAAAAGACCGTTGACAAAATCAATACTCATACTAGAATGCCACAAGGCACTCAACAGGCTAGGTGAGAAAAACAAGGTCAAAGTCCAGTGGGTAAAAGGTCACCAGGGTGACCAAGGCAACTGGGAGGCAGACAAGCTAGCAAAATTAGGGGCAGAAAGGCCAGCAATCGGCCCTCCACCATTCTCGCCCTTATCAGCGGAAGCTCTACGAAAAAGGCTCAGAGAAGCCACAGTACAGCAACAAAACCTATTATGGTCTAGCAGAGAAGACTGCAAAAACACAAAACTTTTTATAGACAAGTATTACTATAAATTTACGAATTACTTAATGAGACTGCCACGCAGTAAAATAAAAATACTAACAAGTCTTATTACAGGCCATTGTACACTAAACAAACACTTGACAATTACAGGTGCAACGGACATCCCCTGTGCAGGGGGTGCATGGGAGTGGATGAAACAGTAGAGCATATGCTACTGGCATGTCCATCCACAACAGAAACCAGGATGGCTATCCTAGGAGACACAACAAACACCCACGAGCTCCTAGAACACCCAGGCCTCCTTCTCCAGCTGGTGCAGGAGTTAGGATGGCTGAAGTAGATGTGCAGGCGAAGGGGACATGCACAAAGGCCCCACTCAAGTGGGCCAGGTGCAGGCACTACAACCCCCTTGTAGAAGATAGATAGAAGATAGATAGATATCCTCGCGGTCCAAGAAACTTACCTCAAACCCAAACATAGGCGCTTTAATATAGCCAAATATAGACTCCTCCGTACTGACTGCTTACCGACTCAAGACTGACCCAAAAACCCCAAAAGCTCTTAAAGCCCAACTACCCCCCGCCCCTTACGCACGTCAACTTGACGAAGGCTGTGTTCCCAAACGTTAGAGCAACTCAGATACCAAATTTGGATAGAAAGAGATCGCCGTCTTGATTCGTCGGACACACAATCTCCCCCTACCCCTTTAAACCCGGACTAAGGTCAGAGCCCCCCTAAATGATCAAAATTAGAGTACTTTAGGATTAGGATAGGTTTTAAAAATTATATATAACCACCTCTTAGTAGCGGGGGCTATCTGCCCCCCTAACATGCCGCTATCATGCCCGTTGACTATGAGCTGATGTCCGCTTATAAAATCGGGTAAGCAGGCAAACTCCTCCCATATATATCATATACACATATATATCGCCCAAAAGGGCAATTAGCAGGTAGAAAGCCTTCAGGATATACCGAGGCCATGGCTCACAGTAAAGTCTTAGTAGGACAACTGTAAACACAAAGGGGTTGTTTTTAGTCCGTATACCACACGAGCTGATGCCCGCTCAATATGTGGGGACCCGGACATAGCAGGGAGGTCTGACTCCTGGGCATGGGTAATTCCATTTTTTTCCCCTCCAACAAAAAAAAAACTCGACCTCTTTTTACGCCAGACGCCATCCGGACAAGAACAGAACAGAACAACGCTCCGCTCCCACCACCCTCAAGACCGAACCCCCGGCCAGGGAAAATATACTTCTGCCTCGGACTTCATCGAGTATCCGAAATAGGTAGGATCCCCCGGCATCCCCCACATAACTTAACACTGAACTCACTGTTAATAATTTTGTTTTATTTATTCCTTCTTATTATTTATTAATATTGTAATATTTGTAGTCGTTAAACACAAACAAATTCTAAAAGAGATCTAAACATCAACCTGTGGCAGTTTATTTGCCCTGCTTCTCCCTAAGTGGTCCATTGGTAGACAAGAGGCAAAAACGTTTACGTTACGTAACGTTTGCAAAGTACATGTAAATATTTACAGTAATAAAGAAATGTTGACTTTGTCTTGGACTTAGTCAAACGTAATTTCGGAAATTTGGAAAAATATCGTACATCCAATTTTGATTATACAAAGCCTAAACTTTGTTTCTAGTTATCAATCTACATTTTCAAACTTTATTAGTTCAGTAGTTTTGAAGTTGTCCTCGAACAAACCGACAGATTGACAGACAGAAAATTATTACGAAAATCGCTGATTTTTGTTCTATGGCTGTTCTTTAACGACATCCTTTATTTTTTACACACCGGTTCTACTGGTTTATTATATGTATATTATATTGATAGATATGATATATTGGTGTGGTAACTCTTTCCACACCATTATGGAAAACGTAGGATAATATCATAATTTCGGGGATGTCAAAAAAATGACATCCAGAATATATTTCACGTTAGGTCAGGTGTCGCGGTGATCCCGAGGGAAATCTAACTTTCCCCGAGGCGCAGACAGCAATCGATTCTATTCAAATTTATGTCAGAAAGAAACGCGGTGAAATATTTGGAGCTGCTGATAAGTTTGTTGCGTCTTTTGGAAAACTCACAAAAAAAGAGTAGATAAGTATTTATTATATAAGATATCAATCTTATATAATAAATACTTATCTACTCTTGTCATGATTTCCTTGTCAGGCTCCTGTTGCCATTGTAGATTTAAAGACAACAGGATGGATAACATTCCGGAGTTTCTGGCTTTGAATATCGATAGAAGAAGAAAATAAGTGGTTTCTTTGGGTATTGTCTCAATGTTTCTGACGTTATCTACATGGGACGGGCCATAAGTTTTGTCACATACCTCAAACTTCGAATTTAGATCGCGAATCAAGAAAATTTATATGGCGTTCGAATTACGAATATTTTAAGAAAGTCAATTAATAGGTTTTCTCTAATTTCCTTTTTTATGGATTAAGTGGATGTGAAAAGACGATAGAGTCGAGGTAATTGCATTGCATCTCTGCGGTCACGCGCCAACTGAGACTTTCAAACTGCTGAAAAAATTAAAAATAATATATTGGGGTTCGTTTATCGTACTTAATATCAAACGATTCAGGGAAGATTAGAAGGTTAGAATCATTCGAGATTAGAAGATAAGTAGAGGCGCGGTTGTCCTCGTACTGTTCGGACTCCAGCAGTGATCAAAGCAGTGAAGGCGAATACAAAGAAATCCCATTCGGCGGCAAAAACTGTTGGCTCTCCATATGAGGTTAAGTACAACTACAGTTAAAAGGGATTTGACTACGAGCTTACCGGAAAAAAACTACACATTTGCTTGATTCACGACTGAAGAAAATTAGGCTCCATAGATCCTGAGTCTTGCTAAAGCGATACGCTGGTAAAAAAGACTGCGATTTCCTTTTTTCGAACGAAAACATTTTTGATGTGGAGGTAAGCTTCAACAAATAAAATAATAGAATGATAGAATAACAATGAAGAAGCAAGCAGCGTATCTCACATGTTCAGCGTGATCACCATCCTTCGTCATTGATAGTTTGGTTTGGAGTTTCCTAATTCCTAAACTGAGTTGTATTTGTGTAAAAAAGGAGTTGAAACAAGTGCACTCGTATACCAAAACACAGTCCTAGCAAACCTCGTAGAACCTTTCTCAAAGACAATGTTCAAAAACAGACACCGGATATTCCAGCAGGATTCTACACCAGCTCATAAGGCAAAAAGATCTCAAAATTGGCTCTCCTTCCGTGGAATCAACTTTACCAGACACGAAGACTGGCCATCCTTGAGTCCAGACTTGAATCCATTGGATTGTGAAATATGGCAGTACTTAGAGGACAACGTCTGCGCTAAACCTCATTGCAATTTGGGGGCTCTCAAAGCATCACTGATGGCCGCAGTGGCCAATATTGACATGGATGTCGTGCTTGCTTCTATGGATGACTGGTAGCGCAGATTAAAGACTTGTATCGAAAATAGGAGACGTCATTTTGAATAATTTAAATGTCATTTAAATCTGTATTTTTTTACTTTTCGTTTGAAATATAAATATTTGTATTACAGAGATTTTAGTTTATGTGACCCGACCTAGTATTTCACTCGACACGGTATCCTACTACCACACCTGATGCTAATCCAGAATTTATGCTGTTGTAGCTACTCTATACAATTCACAATCGACATGAACCCTATCAATAGCTGTCTGCAACTGGCAGCTTCAGCGCCAAGTTCTCTCAAAATTTTCACCCTTATTTTTATTACCCTCTTCGAGATTAAACTTCAGTTTTTTACGATTGTTTTGGATATGTAACGTACTCGTGCCCGGACATTTTAAGATAAACAAAATATGCTACCACATGTCAGAAAATGTGACGGGTGACAATACTCATTTTTTTTTTACATTTTTCTTGTACAGTAAACTTTTATTACATAACCCATAACAGTGCATTGTACCGAGAGCCGTACAATGTTCTTTATCTATATATATTCACACCCTCAACTAACATTATTACTGAAATATCAATTACATTTTAGAACGCACAATTAAATAGCTACGTACTAAAGATTATTTAAAGTCTTGCAAAATTTTGTCTCTTTTTTAATTTTAAGCCTGTAAAACTTCTGCGTGCCGCGCTTCAATATTATTTTAAGGAAACTGAATAAATTTCCTTGAGCTGGGGGCGGCCAGGTAACTAACATAAAGAAGAAGTAAAAAGCGAGTGCCTCAGGCAACAAATCTCCATTTCGCTGGATTAACCACCGCAACGGATTTATATAATAGAGGCCCCTGAATATTTCACTGAACTACTTCAAGTTTACACTTGAGTAGGAAGTGCCAAGTTGGGAAAGGAATCATAGGAAGTCTGATTCATCTGATTCAATAGCTAAGGATTTTATTGACAAATCCAAATTCTAAATGTCTTTATTACTGTAGATATTTACATATACTTAGCAATCGTCATTTTTTGCCACTTCTATACATTGGACCACTGTGGGAGGAGAATGGCGTAGAAATATAAACACCCACAGATTGATGTTTAGATCTCTTTTAAAAATTGCTTGTGATTAACTTATTCAAATATTCTAATATCATTATCATAATTAATAAGCAGGAATAAATAATTACAAAATTATTAACAGCAAGATCTGTGTTGAGCCATTAAACCCCATACAGTCCCGTCATTTAAGTAATCTTTTGCGACAAAGTCGCTTTAACATGTTTGTTAAATTGCTCAAATGGCAATTTCAAAATCTCCAGACTTGCATTCTACATAGAATGCATATGCAACGAAAAGGAAAAGAGATAAACCATATGCGATAGACCAGAATAAGGTCACGCGATAGACCATTTTACATAAGTGTACCCGAAAAGCAGCTCAGAGAAGCCTGATAAAGACTACGACCACTCTGATTAAAATGAGCGAAAGTAATATCTTTTATAATACTGTCACTTATTGAACTGGTAGAATTACGATATGTTAAATGTTTTTCTGATGTAGAACAAACTACGTGTAGCATGATAAGGTTATCTATATGAAATCCTATCTAAGGCAAACCTTTGTCAAAGTTTACTAGTGTAAAAATGTATTTCTTCTTTGTTGTAACGGAAAAGTGAATTACCTGAACTTTTCCTCTTTCCCTGTTTGAATTGCAAAGAATACAAGTTAAATTGCTGTGTATCCTGATGGAGATAGCTTTAGGAAAAGAGGGTATTTGAAACATCACTTAGGTGCTTGCAAATTTAAATCTACTCCAAATAGTATCGACCTCTCTACAGTAAAATATATGATTGCAACTGTTACATTTATTTTAATTGATTAAGTTGTACTGTCGAGTTATCTAATTTCCGATCCACCTAAGGTTGAATATCGTAGAGCAAACTGAAACCATAAGAGCTGTTCAGTCACATATCTCAATATTAATATTACTCAAATGCAGGTAAAGGTCTGTGCCCTTCGGTGGGGATATTCACAGTTAGTTATATGATACCAATATTTTCTTCAAAACGCCCTATCATCGGTAGATATTATTATAAGCTCGGCCTCGTA
Source organism: Argyresthia goedartella (assembly GCA_949825045.1). Lineage (NCBI taxonomy): Eukaryota > Metazoa > Arthropoda > Insecta > Lepidoptera > Argyresthiidae > Argyresthia > Argyresthia goedartella. Next base: position 18,020,721 of record OX463829.1, on the reverse strand, counting down.
CTTGTACACGTCTTGGTATGTTGTGTCTGTGTGAGTGAGATTATTTCAATTCCCGACGCAAAGTATTGCTAATCATTTTAACGCGGGTATGTATCTATGTAGTCTGCGGCAACGTAGTTCACAAATTCTAAAGAATTTGATTCAGTTTCCAATTTTTTAAGAAAATATCCAGGAGATATTTTATCGAGAGAGTTTTATCGTTCTACCAACTTTTTGATATTTAATCCCAAGCCCATTTTAGAACATTTGTGAATTGTAAAAATATAAATAATGAAGGTCCATCTCTGTTTATCTTCAAGAATCGTTGAAAGGATTATTATCTTTCTCTTTCGTAAACAAAGGATGACTAGCTAGAAGGCGGAATAAGACTTAACTCGAATAAACTTTGACAACTCCATACAAACTTATATGGAGTTGCAATGTATGATATTATATGTGCAAAAATATTCACGAAATATACGAAATTGGTATGCAGCCATAGTTCACCGTACGTGCGGACAAAGCCCCAACAAGTAATTAAATAGAACTTAATTAAACTCCCCATAATACTGTAAGTCCATGCAAGCCTTAACAACGAGAGAGCAAGTTCAGTGCAGAGCGCTCGAACTTATGCAGCCTACACACATTACAACAGCGTTGACATAACCAACGCAGTCCGATGGGTAAGTTGGATGCTTTGTACTTTTGCCACTGGTAAGTTTGGTTACTAGTGTAAAAAATTACCTAATAGAAAAATGCTATTACAACATGAATGAATTCTTTCAAGATTTTAATTAATTAATTATAAAAAACAATTTAATAAGATAAAATACTTCAGCTCTCAATCACCATAATGAAATAATAATAATATAATGAAACTATAGTAATTGTAATGACGGATCTAAGTGATGTAACAACATCCTATGGAAATAAATGATTTTTGATTTTTGATTTGATTTGATTTGATTTGTATTCATATTTAGATATTACTTGTTATTTAAAATTTTATTGTGTAAAATAATAAATATATAAAGATACCTACATATCTTACTATACTTACTTAGTTATTAAGATAAATTGCAAAGCCCTAACAGGGCGCTACATTGTCATCTAACAACCTGTACTCATATACAAATATGTTACTATTATACTATAACGATTTAGAAGCAATAAATAAATTGAAATTGAAATTGAAATTGTAATATGCACTACTCTTGTAAATGCTTGCCTTAAACTTACAAATAACAGTTTCCGTTCCTATGGTAAGTTAGGTGTGCATCTGTACTATATGCACAGTATATGTACATGTAACCATATCGTAGAATTGACTATATCATGATATAGCTAACCATGATTGAATTAGAACTTTCACTGAACGAAGAAATATTTTATAGCTTAGGTGAAGACTAAAGGGGGCGACCGCAGCGAAGCAGCTCGAAGTTTTGTGTTATACATGTCGAACTTACACGCTTCGCTGCGTGTAAGTTCGACATGTTTAACACAAAAAACTGAATACAAATACTTTTAAAAGAGATGTTTTCGTGAAATTCAACCTTTTCTGATAAGTTCATGAAATAATTCAATTCATGGCTGGCTATTTCATGAAATAATCGTATTTTACGATATAGCTACGACATACATACATACATCTGTCATTTTGCATATAATGCTTAATATGGTAGTCAATGATGTGTAAAATATTTTTTATTTCATGTTAAGTGTCAAGACATTCAATACAATGTCTAAACTGTAAGAGGCAATGAATGAAATTCAGTTTTTTCTATACTTAGGACTGAAATTTCTGAACTGCGCTCAGTGGGTAGGGTGAAGAATTTAGCTTTTGGTGGAAGGGTGAGCGAAGCAAAACCCCCTTTAGTTTTGTGTTAGGTGTACATATCAGAGTATAAAACATAAATTGCTGACTAAGTGCAGTAAATTAAGGAAAAAAGTTGTGGGTAATGGAGTGCTTTTTGTGGAAAAAATAGGTTATCATTTATTGTGTGAATGCTTTACGCATATTATTATTATTATTTGTTTATTATTTAATGACTGAGTTCACAGCACAAGACTATTAATGTACATAAGGATTACTCTTAACTTAGGCCAATGAAGAACTCTCATTATTTAGCAAATTAGCCTACATCATCCCACTGCTGGGCAAAGGCCTCTCTTCCCCTCCTCCACTCCTCACGCCCCTGGGCTACCTCCTACCAGTCGTGGTCTTGGTGCCTCAATTCGTCACTCCAGCGCTTCCTGAGTCAACCACGTCCCCCTGTTCGTGTTTGGGATCCAGAGAGTTGTTAGTTTAGCCCATCGGTCTGGTGGCATACAGGCGACGTGGCCTGCCCAGTCCCACTTCAAATCAGCTGCCTTTTCCGCTACGTTCTTTACTCATAATGTATGTTATTTGTTATGTAAAGAAATTTGACAGTATAGTGTTAATTTCAAACATTGACTGGATTTCTTTCCGTAATTGTAGGTATAGAATGCTAGGTATTCTCTACATTTCGTAAGCAAGATTTGTAATAAAATCATTTGAGGTATTATTTCACCAATTGACTAAGAGGCACAGGCCGAACCGGGACGTTCATTATGGACCAGCGTTTAAGCAAATAGCTAGTTTTATGATTAAAACTAAGCATCGTCGGAAAAGTTTAATAACCAGCCCTATCTAAAGTCAGCTTTTTGATTTCGAGAAATGGAGACCCGGTTCAATTCTTCTTTAAAAGATGGCGTCAACGCAACAGCTAATTTCTTTCAGATAAAACGTTAACGGTTTCAGTTTATGCTTTGTCGCAATCGTAAAGATGTTGTCGACTCCGCCTTGTTCTCAAATACCTTGCTAAGATCAGTCTGTCTGAATCTAAAGTTAGGTTGTGTCAGGTTACGACTTCATATACAATCCCTGTCTGAATCTAAAGTTAGGTTGTGTCAGGTTACGACTTCATATACAATCCCATGCTGCAAGGCCAAACTGTTGATAATTTGCCTGGGTACGTTCAGGCAACTTGTTAAACGTTGCGTTCAATTTCATGCCCGATGGAGCTTAGCCATTTGATTGAACGCCAGCCTTTAATTAACGGCCCGGGCTATTGGTTAAGTGCCTTATTAATCCAATTGGCGGAGACAGATTCACTAACTACTGACGTTCATTTCACCTGACTTGTGGAAGATCGTGACATACGATTATGTTCGATTCCAAATCGATATTCGATCGATGGTTTCTGAACGGTCATTTTAATTTGACATTAGCTGTCAATCTGGCAGTTTTGACAACGGACGGACGAAAGCCCTCGCAATGTAAACGCGTTTTGATTAGGGTGTTGAAATTAAATCGCAGGGCATCTGGAATGTATTCGGGATTCCCTCAGGATTGTTAATATAGCTGAGTGTGCCGTTGTCTCTCGAACTAGATAAAGTTCGGATTTTCGTGCCCGATTTGTATTTACCAGTAGAAACATAACCTGTGTTGGACACTGTGCTCACCACGCTGGCCCGCCAGTCATACCTGGTTGGCTGAAGAACCTGTCTACCAAGAAGAGCCTAGGGTGCGCCCGGGCCTTGCAGAGAGTAGGTAGTAGGTAGTAGAGACAGGAGGTTGACGGGACCGAAGCACAGACCAGGTTAGATCTACCCCACATAACTTCAGCTCGGTGAATCGCCGACGTTCATCACTTCTTGGCACCTGATCGTCACGCTACCTCGTAGCTCATGGGCCCCTACGAGGTCATTAGGTGCTGAGAAGCCTGAACAGATTATTTAGGCAGGTACATAATCGTATTTGATGGTTGAAACGTTTCTACTTACTTACCTTCTTCTTCTTCTTGGTATGACGTGCAATTAGGTACAATTCAAATGTTGCAAGGTTGCGAGTAAGGACCGCGCTTGGGTATTGAAGCATATCCCTGAGTAAAGTACAGACCGCCCAACAAAGTCTTATCAAAGTTACAAACTTTGTTCATAATTCCCTTTGAAGAGGCTACTCTTTGATCTAGCGATAAAAATGAAAATAAAAAGCGTATTAAAAAGATAATAGGTACAGACAGGCCTGCTGTTGACATCCTTTTTAGTTGGTAGCCTGAGGCCGCTCTAGGAATTACGTGAGAATTATTAGTAAAGATTGAATTTCAAATACAAATGTATCTTTTTTCTGGTAGTTCTGTGAGCTGTAGACCTCGCGAGTGACACTTTCTTTTAAAAACACATACACATTTATGAATGCACCTGTTTACTTACATGGACTATGAAAGTAGCCGCACCAATAACTTTGTAAACTAAGCTTCCCGATGATGCAGATATCGGCATCGAGAGGCTCATGCATCTCTTGGTGAGGACAATCCGACGCACCGTGGACTTGACCTAATGGCGTCTCCTCAAGGGTGAAATTCAGGTCACCAAAGCAGGTGCCCGGGGAGCCATCACGGTCTTCGGGATACCGGAAAAGGATATACATGCTTTGGAGAAGCAACATATGAAGCTTTTCTATAAGTGCGGCATGGTGAGGATTGTCAGCAGGCGGAGGGTTGGCGCGGAGGGGCCAGTGCCTGACCCTGCCGGCCAGAGCCGCGTGAGATCTCGGCGTCCGACCTAAGGAGCAGCGACGTATCCGCGCCCACTCGCAGGGCCTCGATGGGCCGCTCGCTAGGCATGCAATGCCTGGCGATTGACTCGCCACTGGGCTTCGAGTCCATGCTTGACTCCGACACCGAGGAGACTGACATTCTCCCATCAAGTGAGCAAATGAAATAAAATAAATAAAATAAAATACATATAATATATACTTATAAAAATATATATATAAAAACACAATAAATATATATGCCTCTGATACCGTTATTTTATAAAACCCAAAGGAAAAAAAATAAAAATAAATCATGCACAATATATATATCTATATATATATATATATATATATATATATATATATATATATATATATATATATATATATATATATATATATATATTTATAAAGGCGACACCATATATATATATATATATTGTACTAATAAATACTTACATGCATACTACCTGTAATTCTAATGAGAGAGTTAATGCTTATTCACGTGACTTCATATTTACTTCGGTCACTATGATAATGTTGGTCTCGTCTTTGCTCTTATCAAGTCCAAGCTGTTCATAATTGTGACCCTCAAAAATATGATTTTCCTTGTCACGTCCTATAAGTATATCGAAAACTACTTTACCACAATAACACTTGGACCGGACCGCGCCTGACAAACACTGATATTAGTTTTCTGAGTAAGCAATTTTCGTAAGTGTACCCTTTTATACCCCTGTAATACCACCCCAAGTCAAATCTTCACTGTCCACATATTGTGCTAAGTTGCTGGATTGTGTTGGCAAATACTCATATTTTTAGGATTCCGTACCTCAATATTAAAAAGGAACCCTTCGCTTTCCATCCCTCCGTCTGTCCAACCATTTTTCTCAGGAATTTGTGAAGGTGGGAAGATGAGAAAAAAACAAAATTCTAGGTCAATGAAGTACCTTCTAGGTCAAATGATAGATTTATGCTTCAAATTCGCTGAATTTGCTTGATTCTCACAAGGGAATCAAAACCTATATCGGTACTCGGATATGTACTTCCGGGTTCCCTAAGTTCCTACAATTTGGCGAGAACAAGTTCTTACAGCACAGGCAAAGGTAAATACGCAAGGTATAAATTTCTGTCTTACTCTGCCTTTCCTTCTGTCAAGACCCTTTTTCTCATGAACGCGTGGAGGTTACAAATTAAAATTAATATCTGCTGAGGTCTGTGGTCTCTTGAAAATAAAACTTGAAAGTCAACGCATTCAAAAGTTAATGTCACAATTTTTCTGAATTTGCTTGATACTCGCAAGGAAATCAAAACCGATAACGACTACTTCGCATTGATCTAGAATCATAAAATACGGCACGATGCAAAGTCAAGATATAAACCCGAAAACTGATAAACTGTAGCAGTTACAAAACAAAAACAAAATGGTGAAAGTACAAGATAGTACATTCTGTACAGGAGCAAGCATCTATTGATGGAAGAATTATTTCAATATACATAACATCTACAAGGGTGTACGGAACTATTGGTGCGCGTGGCCCACTCGCACTTGACGGTTTATTTTTGGTCCATGGAATGAAATGGCGGCGCGGCGGTGTGATAAAAATAAATAAAATTACGAGCAGGGGATAAACGTGACGATTTATTTGCACGAATACGCACAACTTGCAATACTTGAAATGAAATAAGTATTTGTATCAAAAACGAATACTAACTTAATCAGAAACTTTGGTGTTGAGGTCGTGGTAACCCGGGTTCGTATCCCGGCTGGGAAGGAAGAAAAAAAACCCCGGGTCTTGATGTTTATATGTGGGTGACGTCGCTGTTTCCAGGAGCTCTATTTTTGAATCACTCGCGTCGTGGCGAGCGCTCGCCAAGCGCAACGATTGGTTTATATCACTAGACGTAACTAAGCTCCACCAATCGTGTCGCTTGGAGAGCACTCGCTTCCGAGGCGAGTGATTCAAAAATAGAGCTCCAGTTCCCATGACACAGGGTATCCTAGTGTGGGGCTAGAAACAATGCATGTGACTCTATTTAAATGTTTATAAGATTATGTTAGAAAACCATATATTTTTAAATGAGTGGTAGATCGATAGTGAACGCTGTTTAAGTTTTGTTTCCCTAATTTACCCTCAAACTACCTACAGCTTTCTGTTCGTCATCATCATCCTTGACAGCTTATTTCCGCCTTTGTGTTATATGTATATCGATAATTTATGAGCAACTAATTAAATAAAATAGGAACACATTCCACAAACGTAGGCAATACCGTACAAAGTACCTTACTGTAGGTATAATATACGATGCGTTTTCCGTAAATTTTCATCAAACCCTTATCTACATTTACTTATTCGCGTAGCTGGCTGGCCAAATATTGTCTTTAAATTTTCGAAAAAATCTACCGACCAACCGCGCTCCCGCGACATTCCTAATATGCGAGGGCGGCGCCTGAGGCCCCTGAGGCAATGCAGACGTTTTTGGACAAAACCGTGGTATATTTAATGAAAATTCTGTACGCCAAACGCCGCAGGGATCGTTTCTTGTGATCGTCAGATTTTTCCATACTCATACATGAGCTCGTACATATTTTAGGCCTGTTTAATTTACATAAGGAATCATGTGCGTTTTTTCCAGCATAAATATGTTTTTACAAGAAAAGTAACATTGACGATGGCTTATATGTAGTATAGTTATATATGTATAGTATAGTAGAATAGGGTGATTATGGTACTAATTTTTTGTAATTTGTAAACCCAAAGAAAAAGTAAAAAATGCGTTTAGTACATTATCATTGATGCTCAAGGCCCTTCCAGGTACTCCGAGGAATTAGCAATATCACTTGGTTTACCTTTATCGGGAAGACGTGCTGTATTGTGCCACTGCCCTTATATTTTAAAAGTTCCGAGCGTTTCCTTCCACTTGCATTCAATTTGAAGAAATTTTACGTCACCTTTCTATGAGGTAGAGGTAAGAATTATATTCAGGTTATTAAAAGTCAAAAGCAGTTGAAATAATAATTCTTCAGAATATTTTTTCAACTGTGCCTTGCCATCCCGTATGGGAAAATGTGTGACACTATATTCGTTTGTTTCTATTCTCTCATATAAATACATAACGTTTGGCGCGTTTATGGCTTACGCATATTAGATAACTACCTAATAGTATTTACAGTAAACGATGATAAAAAATACCTAATTATATTCTATTATGCTGTCCCGCATATCTACACGGTATTTAGGGTGTTACTGCTTCATTACTTCCCCATTGATTTTCATGCTTAGTTAGGAAAGCCGAATCTTCGTCCCCCAAGGACCAATATCTGGGGTTGGGATGCAGTCTCCTATGTTCAGTCTCCCTTTTATTGGTATGCAGTAAATGTAAGAGCCATACTTCCAATTGTTAAATATTTTCTAAAATATTCAAAAATATCTTTGTAATTATTGTAATATTGGACGCAAGCAATAATTGAGGCTTTTCAGAGCAAAACTAGCCTCTTGATTCTTGCGAAATTGGAAAAATGTTTAAGTTGTTTTTCGGCCATTATTGAATTACGAGTAGTTGAATGAATCTTGCTAATTAAGTCAGATTCTATTGTTGACACCAGCTAAGCAGTATTTTGTGCTGTGTACAAAAGTTTTAATAATGTATTCTGGACTAATGGGTAGTAAAAGAAGAAAATCATAATTCTACATTTAAGAAATTTAAGCCAATCCCTTAATTTTATAATCATGAAATATTAAAGATGTTATAATATGTATATTTTATTTTTTATGATTATAATTTCAATGTAAGTATATTTATTTTTTTCATCATTTTGGAATAATGAGCTTTTTATTTTTTATTATTTTATTTTATAAGCCAATTCCTTTTCTCGTAAATAAGTCTATCTAGGCTATTTAACTTTAAACATCGTTTATCTGCTCTACAGCCTGCAGTGAGAAGTAGCCACGACTCAGAACAGCTACTTTTACGTGATCCTGAAAATCAATTCTTTCCAATTTATTCTGCGGTTCCGCGCAGCTAAACAAACGTCATTTTTATTTGGGTACTCCACACACGGTTCAATATAGCAGCCAGTTATTGCCAAATATCAATACAATATCGTTTTCCGTTGAAAACGGAAACTTTCGGCCCGCATTACTTGGAAAAATCTTTTCAGGGTTTAGAAAAATAATTGGATTGCTACATTGAAGGGAAGCAATTACATTGGATCCGGCAAAAGAAGCGATTTCGATTTGGTCCTCGTTCGCAATTTTGCCGAAATCCCTACGTATTAAATTGTGCTTCTTTGCATCCCTTACCTGAATTGACGTAAAACGTATGTGGCTTGACTTTTTGTAATGGAATGATTGTTTTGTTCATGCAAAACATAAAATAAAATAATATTGAATACCTTTTCAAAACTAACTCGTGGCAAAGCAAATCACCATTTTAATAAAGTAGTAAATAAATATTGTGCTCAAAGAAGGTGTCAAAATGACATCATAGCATCAATGTACAGCGCCATCTAGTCTTCCATAGTACGAACCACCTCACCCACAACTATACCCTAAATCAATACCTTTAGAGGTGGTTCGACTAATAAAGGCTAGATGGCGCTAATTAACCATATCTTATAAATTCCGTTCAACTCGATTTAACCACCATTCTCGCATTAGAGCCCGAGCTGCGAATACCTTGTACAAACCGAATTAAATATCTTCAGATAAAACTAAACACCTATTATTTGGGGCACCCATTTTCATGGTGACCCCGACGTTCGAAATAACGCAGTGAAGAAATTGGACGGAAGAAACCTGCAAATACGCCGCCGCGCCGCCCGCGACAAGGACAAAGGCGCGAGCACATGGTCGCAGCCATCTTGCGTATTGCCGCGTTATTGCCGCGTATTCGTTTCAACAGCCGTCTGAAATTCGTTCCTGCATTAGAACAAGTAAAAGCGACCACGAGGCGTCGAAGAAAGTGATCCTGCAAGGCGAAACCCCAGGAAAACACACTAAGACATCACCACGTGCGTCCCGCGTGTGCCCCCCAACATCTGAAGACCATCAGCCGAGAATCAAATCACCGAGCAGCCGAAACCCAACGGACGTACAAGGAGCAGCATATCCGAAGCCCGGTGGAGCGTCCAGCCGAGACTGGACTCGAGACCCGTCGGAAGCCGAGGAGCCGCCCCTGCTGTTGGACGAAAGGCGCGCCAGAGACGAGAGACATAAAAACATAAGTATCTACCGATCACGTGAGTTGGCACAAAATTTCCCCCCCATTTATTTTATCTATACACCGTTATTAGTAGGTAAATTATTGGTAAATTTCGACATTTCCATATGATGATATCAAGGAACGCGATAGTGTCTGTATGACGCACAAACGAGACTCTGAGGAAATTCGTCGTTAATCTACCTATCAAACAATATCTATCTATATCTATCTATCTAAATATTCCCATTAGCTAAAATGCCCAATAACGACGTGGCAACCGTAGAGAAATCTAAACCTGAGAGCATATCAGAACTAATAAGAAAGCGAGGGATTATAAAGGGGAAAATGACCCTATTTGTCAAATTTATAGCATCCATAAAACCCGAAACGATGACTGCCGAACAAATAATCGAGCTTGGGCTGCGCACAGACAAAATGCAACTCGAGTTTTTACAGTTTGATAAAATACAAAGTAATATCGAAACCCTCTGCTCAGATATTGACAAGCAGTTACTCGAAAGAGACTCCTTCGAATCTCAGTATTATCAATACATAGCTAAAGCCAAAGGCACTTTAAATCAAAAAGCGACAGACCCGACCGACTTACAAGAACCTACACATCATTGCAAACATAGCTCAGATGCTAGCGATTCCATTAGGTACCCAGATATTAGCCTACCCTCATTTAATGGAGACATTACACAGTGGATCGAATTCCGAGATACTTTCGACGCACTTATAAATCAGGGTAACCTGAAGCCCATACAAAAATATAAATATTTGAGAAGTTGTCTAAAGGGCAGTGCTTTGGAAGTTGTAGGAGCGCTGGAATATTCGGAGGAAGGGTACAGCATAGCATGGCAATTACTTTGCGAACGCTATAATAACCCAAAAGTATTGGTCTACAATCATTTGCGAGCGCTTTTCGGCATCGATAGCGTACAATCGAATCCAATGGCACTAAGGGGCATGGGTGATAACATATCGAAACACCTTAGAACCCTAAGAAGCTTAAATATAGCAACCGAAAACTGGGATATATTGATAATTTTCTTTTTATCTAGCAAGCTAGAAAAGTCACTACAACTAAAATGGGAAGAAAAATCCAACTCACGTGAACTTCCTACATTACAGGATTTCAAGACTTTTTTGAGGTCCCGAGCTGACCTTTTGGAGTCGATGAGCAGCAACCAAGCTGTTGAAAATACAAACCGGAATTCGAGTAATACAACTGAAAAGGCGATGATAACCACGTCCCGCAACAATCCGGAAGCTAACAAGGTAACAAAACCACCTACTACCCAGCATAATCACTGCCCTTTTTGCAAGGGCACCCACTACCTAAATCAGTGTACACAGTTCCTAGCCCTTAGCCCTATAGCTCGCAGCCGAGCTGCGAAGAGGTTACGACTCTGCACTAACTGCCTGAGATCGAATCACGCGGTGCCGAACTGCCGAGCCAGCAAGTGTACCAAGTGTTCAGGTAAACATCATACTTTGTTACACATACCTACTATACCTACTCCAGCGAACGAGCAATCTATTTATAATCCCGAGCGATTACCTACACAACCGAACACATCTCGTCCTACCTATAATCCCGAGCGATTACCTACACAACCGAACACATCTCGTCCTACCTATAATCCCGAGCGATTACCTACACAACCGAGCGTATCTCGTCCTATGACGCTATACACCCCACAACAACAATCTACATCCGAAAATCAATCTATAAACTTGCATATTAAGCAAATCAACACGTCAAATGACAATGCTTGTTCACAGCCGATGCAAAACAAGCATGTTTTCTTATCTACAGCTGTAGTAAACATAACCGATCACGAAAACAAACAACAAAGCATGAGAATCCTATTGGATTCCGGCTCGCAATCGTGCTACATAACAGAAAGGGCACACAAAAAACTAAACCTACCTGTACACAACACAGATACCGATGTCATGGGTATCAGCAACACAATAATAAACGTTAAACACTATTGTAACGTTATTATTCACTCTAGAACCGAACCATTTTCTGTGGATCTATCTTGCTATATTGTACCTACAATCTGCAACCTACCTAACTATGATATAGGAAATCTTATCATACCTAAACGATTCCGACTGGCTGATGATGGATTCAATTCAGCCGGCGAAATCGACATGATACTGGGCGCCGAAAAATTCTATGACCTATTGTGCGTAAACCGACACGAATTAGGAACTAACTTACCGACTTTGCAAAAAACCAAATTGGGCTGGATCGTGACTGGCTCGACGACGGGGCCAGTACGCCAGCAAACTAGATGTCATTTCATTCAACAACAAATGAGAAGCATTTTCGAAACTGAGGAAAATTCCACACTTTCCAATGATGATATCACGGAGTGCGAAAGTGTCTTTATGACGCATAATCGAGATTCTGAGGGAAAGTTTGTCGTAAAAATACCTCTAAAAGAACCTGCTTCAAGTTTAGGTAGATCAAGACACATTGCCTATAAGAGATTTCTGTCATTAGAAAACAAATTTAGTAAAAATTCAGAATATAAAAAACAATACGTCCAATTCATGAGAGATTTCCAACAAGCGGGCCGCATGAAAGAGATGGAATACTCCAATGTAGGACCCCAAGTCTACTTACCGCATCACGCGGTAATTAATATCGAAAAATTATCAACCCCAGTGAGGGTTGTCTTTGACGCATCATGTCCAACAGACACTGGAAAATCGCTTAACGATATTCAATATAAGGGTACGATATTTCAAGATAGCCTAATCAACATACTAGTAAGATTTAGAACTTACAAATTTGTAGTAAATGCAGATATACAGAAAATGTTTTGCCAGGTCAATATTGATCAGTCACAACAAAACCTACAAAATATACTATGGAGGGAAAACTCAACCGATCCTCTACGTACCTACACATTAACTACTCTCAGTTTTGGCTTGAAGGCGGCCCCCTACATAGCCACGAGATGCCTACTGCAGCTAGCAACCGAATTCGAAGGTAAATACCCTACAGCAGCCGAAGCAATAAAAGGTTCATTCTACTACGATGACTGGATCTATGGAGGCGACGACGAAGCAGCGCTAATCGAGACAGCAACGCAAGTAGCGGCCATCCTGCGTACAGCCTGCTTCAATCTACGAAAATGGAAGTCGAACTCAAAAACCATATTAAAAAAGGTATGTAACACCGACTCAACAAATCCGACCGAGAGCGGAAATAACACACACAAACTATTAGGTATCACATGGTGCAGCCACACAGATTGTTTACAATTCTCATTCAAAGAACAACCAATGCCAGATCGACTTACGAAAAGAAAGGTCCTGTCTATAATTTCAGCTATCTATGATCCTACGGGCTTAATTAGTCCCGTTTTAGTGACAGCTAAATGTTTTATTAAAAAACTATGGCAGGATAAAACTTCATGGGACGAAACCCTATCGCCCGCTTTAACAAGAGAATGGATATCTTACTATAGGAGTCTATTTTCTTTAAACAATCTATCCATACCGAGACGCACAATCATAAACAATTACGTAACACTAGAACTGCATGGGTTTGCAGATAGTTCAAAAACATGTTACGGAATTGCAATTTATTTACGTTCCATTGATAATTTAGGTAATATACAGGTGCATTTGTTATGCACAAAGTCTAGAATTGCTAGAGAGGAAACAATACCCCGCTTAGAATTACGCGCAGCGGTATTGTTATCACAAGTAATGGAATCACAAGGCAATAACCTTGCCAAACGAGTCAGTAAAATATACCTATGGTCTGACTCACAGGTGGTATTGGCGTGGATAAAAACACCGCCACCTAAACTAGGTACTTTCATCAGTAACAGAGTAGCGGAAATTCAGAGATTAACCAAGATCGAAGACTGGCATTGGGTGTGTTCGGCTGAAAATCCAGCTGACATTATATCGAGAGGAATTCAACCTCATATATTAAGAAAAAGCAATCTGTGGTGGTCGGGTCCCGCCTGGCTATCTGGTCAAACGGCGCAGTGGCCTCTGCACAATCAAACTAACACACAAATACAAACAAAGGACACAGAACAAACTATATCCTTAGTTAACCCAACAAACATCGAGAATAATTTCATAGATAAATTGTTTCATAAATATTCAAACGACAAAAAATTATCGCGAGTGTTTGCCTATACTCTGCGATTCATCAATAACCTACAAAATCCTTGTAATAAAATAAGCGGACCGCTGTCCGTTCAAGAATTAAATGATTCGATGCATAAACTAATTATGCGCGCACAAATAACATCACTACCTATTGAATACAAACTTTTAAGTCAGAATAAATCAATACCAACGTCATCAAATATTAAATGCCAAAACCACTCATACACGTACCCATTATGGGTCAACTACCTACAATAAGAACTACTCCTTCACCGCCATTCCACACAACATTTTGTGATTATGCTGGGCCCTATTCAATTCGAGATAGAAGGGGGCGTGGTTTCAAGTCTTACAAATGTTGGATAGCTATGTTTGTTTGCTCATCGACAAGGGCAGTTCACATTGAGTTGGTTTCAGGTTTAGAATCACAAGCCTTTATTGCCGCCTTCCGGCGATTCATATGCAGAAGAGGTAAACCAAGTCAAATGGTAAGTGACAACTCGACCACATTCCGTGGAGCAAATAATGATTTAGTAGAACTATACAGATACCTAAACGAAAATTTTAGCGAACTTACCAACTTCCTTGCAAACGAAGGTATTTCCTGGAAATTCTTACCCCCCTACAGCCCGCATCTAGGCGGCCTACATGAAGCTGCAATTGGCAGCTGTAAGCTTCATCTTAAGAGGGTATTAAGTCAAGCCTTATTAACATTTGAAGAATTCTCTACGGTTCTTACTCAAATTGAGGCAATATTAAACTCGCGCCCATTGTGTCCCATACCTAATGCTAATAATGATGATTTTCCCATTCTTACGCCAGCTCACTTTCTGATCGGTAGATCGTACACGTCTCTGGCGGACTACGAATACCAAGATGTATCAAGGAATAAGTTAAATCACTTCCAACAACTCCAACAGATACAACAGGACTTCTGGAAGCGGTGGTCTCGAGAGTACCTGGGTCTCCTACAGCAGAGGTGCAAGTGGAGGAGCACAAAGGGACCTAACCTCACCGTCGGCTCAATCGTGCTGGTGAAGGACGATCGCTTACCACCCTGCCAGTGGAAGTTGGGACGCATCGCGAAGACACAAGACGGTCAAGATGGCGAAACGAGGGTCGCCGTCATCCAAACAACAAAAGGCCTTATCAAACGAGCCTTCAATAATATTTGCCCCTTACCTATTTCTCTGTCAGATACCGACTATTAGTTCTAAGTAATCAGTGTAGGTAGACAGGGACTATATAATTAATTAATCACTTTATTACACAAACAAGTGAAATGTAACCTAATTAACTACTGCCTACTTAATAAAAAAATACTTCTCTTGTGTTTTCTTCATAAGATCTAGAATCTTTCTAGGTAGGTAACTAAAACAGAACGCTAGGAGTATACATAAATCTATTAATAAATTAGCTAGTCACATTCATAAATTACAGTTATATTTGTATACCTAGTAGAGTTTAGGCGCTCTGGAGTATGTCAAAATGACATCATAGCATCAATGTACAGCGCCATCTAGTCTTCCATAGTACGAACCACCTCACCCACAACTATACCCTAAATCAATACCTTTAGAGGTGGTTCGACTAATAAAGGCTAGATGGCGCTAATTAACCATATCTTATAAATTCCGTTCAACTCGATTTAACCACCATTCTCGCATTAGAGCCCGAGCTGCGAATACCTTGTACAAACCGAATTAAATATCTTCAGATAAAACTAAACACCTATTATTTGGGGCACCCATTTTCAGAAGGTAAGACATTTTTGGTCATTGAACTAATATTTTCGTAAGCTGAAAAGTAAATGGAAGAGACTAAAATAAAATGGACCGATTTACCGCAGCTAGTTTATACTCATATTTTTAATTAAAATGTATAAACCTTTAGCTTGGCAATTTATTGTAGAAAAAATAATAAGGGAGCTTATATTATAAATTAAAAAAGAGCTCTAAAGAGTGGTCTAATGGGTTTCACGCTTGGTTCTCACACAGGAGATGCAGGTTCGAAGCCTGCATTCGAATCGAATCGAATGAGATAATTAATTTGTCTTTAGTACAGTTCCCCGTGTTAGGATGAACATGTAAGAACAACAAAAATACTTACATCATAAACTTAAGTACGCATTACAGACAGACATATTTCAAGAACAATTTATTTTATCTTTAATAAACCATATTTGATTAAGAAAATAAGGGTATCTTATTACTTTCTCTTGGTGAGTATTAATAATAACCGGTTAAAGTGGTTAGCCGGACTGATTTTGGCTATATTTATTACATTTTTACATTTACTAAAATCACTGTTTAGTATGAATACTCACTGATAATTATGTATACTAACCGGATTTATTGAGTTGAGCGTAACAAAAAGCTCATAATACTTAGAAAACATAAATAACCTCAACATTCAGAAAGTACGGTTATCATAATTCTCGAAATGTATACAACTAAATTACATGTTTTCCAAGAAAAGTACTGAAATGCAACCTTTTTAGGTTCCGTACCATAAAAGGAAAAAAGAACCCTTGTAGGATCACTTCGTTGTCCATGTGTCTGTCTGTCCATCTGGTGATGGCATCAAGTTGAAATTAATATGAAATAGAGCGTGGAACCATTAGACCGGGATCTCTTTTTATGGAGCAACGAGCGGCTTCTCTCAATGCTTGAAAAATTCAGCTTTACCTTCTTTTGGTTATTTCGAGATTGTGAGTGAAACAGTAGTCTCACAGACTTCGTTCTGTACTCTTATGAAAGTTAAGTTGAATGTAATGAGTTTTCTGATAGGACGAGCAATTTTGCTAATAATTTGATCCGCACGGGTGTAAAACTTAAAATTTACAAATTTCGGAAAAGTTGGACCATATACAAAGGACCACAGCTGATCCCGGCATTTGGGCTTAAATTATTGCAAATTTGTTTTCAAAGTACTGACTTTCGTTTGTCAAAAAAACGTCCCAAAATTTCGAGGTTTTGTATCTGCCAAAAGTATCCCGAGGTGTCTCGTGTCAGCATTATTTAGGGTTCCGTACCCGAAGGGTGCCAAACGTGACCCTATTACTAAGCTACCGCTCTGTCCGCCCGTCCGTCCATCTGTCCGTCTGTCACCGGGCTAGGGCTAGGGCCGGAAATAGGTAGAGAGCTGAAATTTTCACAGACCTTGTATTTATATTGCCGCTGTAACAACAAATAACGAAACATACCAATTTTTAAGAATTAAAAGAAGTACCCATACAAGAAATTATCGGTCTTACCGATAATTTCGAAATTATCGATAAGACCATTTTCTTAGCCATTTTGTTTGATTTGTTTATCGAAAACTGGACTCTCCCGATATTATCGGAAAAGATCTTTAATCGCAAGTATTGAATTTTGTGCTTAATTATTTGTCATTATACGATTAATAATTGCTCATTGGAATTATAATCAATATTATTAGGGTTTTTATCATATTTGATTTTATTTCTGTAAATAAGTTACTCAATTTCTTTTCACTTCCAGTTTCAATGAGCAAAAATATTTTTGTTAACCTGAGTACATAGTCCAATACATACATACTACATAGACGCAACTCTTTTTCAATGTTTCGATGTACGGCCTTGAATGTAGTCCTACATAGTATTTCATATTTTATTATAATTAAAAAGGTATACTCGTACAAAAGACTATCGTTATACGTTTTTCCGTGTACAATGGTATGGAACCCTTCGTGTGCAGGTCCGACGGCCTACTCGCACTTGACCGGTTTTATTGATATTTACTCAGTTGAATCAATATATCAAGATCAAGGCCTCCTTTCATGTGGATATATGGATTCAACTAAGTAAATTCTTAAAAGCCTTTCCCACAGAGCGGTCCTACCTAAATACCTAATACCAAAAATATGAATTTAAATATGTACATATCGTATTTAATCGCACATCAAAAATACTGTTTTGCACAGAAAAAAAGGATCAGCAAAACACTATTTTTGTTTAAATATTTTATGTGTACTCAAGTTTATGTTTTAAGTATTTTTGGTGTTCTTGAATGTTCAACCTAACACGAAGGATAAAGGGGGCTTCGCTTCGCTCATCCCCTTTACCCTTCACCTAAGCTACCGCAGCATTATGCCCTGATGTATGCTGTGCAAATCAGTATTTTTGATGTGCAGTTTAATATTTCCCATTTTAATTGCTATTTCATTAAAGTAAATTAAATCTTTATTTCATGCAATTTAGGAATTAATTATTTATTTATGCATTTATTTATTTACATTAAAGTTGAAAAAGACAGCTGACGCCCATGGTCTATCAGTAAAAATTATTAGTTCCATTGTAGATTGTATTGCACCTCACCTTTGTTGTATATTTAATCAATGTATAGATAGTGGTGTGTTTCCTGACTTGATGAAACTAAGTAAAGTTATACCTTTATTCAAAGCTGGTAGTACATCAGACCCCACCAATTTTAGACCCATATCGATCAACGCTTAGCAAAATATTTGAAAAACTCAGACTTAATCAATTGCAAAGTCATTTTTATCTCAATAATTTAATTCATATTGCTCAGTTTGGTTTCACAAAGGGTCGTTCAACAGCCGATGCTGGTGTTGAACTAATCGACAATATTTTTGATGCCTGGGAAGACGCAATGGATGCAATAGGTGTCTTCTGCGATCTATCCAAGGCTTTTGATTGCGTCCATCATGACACTCTTGTCAGGAAGTTACGCCATTATGGTGTAAAAGATCAGGCACTTGGCCTTCTGGAGTCATATCTAACAGATAGGGTTCAGATGGTCGATGTTAATGGGAAAAGATCACCTGGGTCTTCAATAAGTATGGGCGTACCGCAAGGTTCAATTCTTGGTCCTTTCTTGTTTTTAGTATATATTAATGATTTACCTTACCTTGTTAAAGCAAAACATGGGTTAGTATTGTTTGCCGATGATACTTATTTGATATTTAAAGTTAAAAGACAGCAATCAAATTATGACGAGGTAAACAATGCTATCTCTAGTATAGTGAACTGGTTTACTGTTAACAATTTATTACTTAATGAAAAGAAAACTAAATGTATTAAATTCGTGTTACCCAATGTGAACCCGGTAACTACAGACATATTTATAAAAGGACAGAGATTGGACCTTGTGCAGTCGACTGTCTTTTTGGGCATTACTTTAGACGCCAAACTACAATGGGATCCTCATATAAATAAATTGTCGAACAGACTGAGTTCGGCAGCGTTCGCAGTTAAAAAAATTAGAGCTCTTACCGACGTAGACACCGCTAGACTAGTCTACTTTAGTTACTTTCATAGTCTAATGACCTATGGTATTTTATTGTGGGGTCACGCTGCGAATGCTAATAGTATATTTATTCTGCAGAAACGGGCTGTTCGTGCAATTTATAGATTAGGGCCTAGAGTGTCACTGAGGGAAAAGTTTAAAGAAATCAATATTCTGACATTTGTGTCTCAATATATCTATGACAATCTTGTGTATGTAAAAAGAAATATAACTAATTTTCAGAAGTACAGTGATATACACAATTTTAATACTAGAAATAAAGACAAGTTGGTTGCTTATGTAAGCCGACTACATAAAATTAGTAATTCTTTTAAAGGCAATTGTATACGCTATTACAATAAGGTCCCTACTGATATTAAAAACTTACCTTTAGACAAGTTTAAAATAATAATAAAACAGAAATTGTATAAAAAAGGTTACTACAGGATATCTGATTACTTAGAGGACAGATGTCCATGGGAATAGATTGTTTGAGTAACAGGCTGTTTCGATATATAATTAGCATTCATTTTGTAATTTGACAATATTTTATTCAAAAAAGGAAACGCAAAAGATGCGACGACTGTGGAGTTTCTTCGGTGAGCTCTTCTCCACAGATTCCGCCATTGGGTTAGTGAACTCACCCAAAAAAATGTAATGACGGATCTAAGTGATGTAACAACATCCTATGGAAATAAATGATTTTTGATTTTGATTTTTTGATTTTGTTGGACTCAAGTGACGTTTTATGGCAAGGAAGTGTATTTTAAGAATAAACATAAACATAAACATTTCTGCATAACATAAACATAAACAGTGCCTCGTGGTCTAATGGGTTTCACGCTTGCTTCTCACATAGGAGATGCAGGTTCGATTCCAGACCAAGTAACAATGAAATAATTAATTTATCTTAAGTTCATTAGTACATTATACGGACAATGTAACGGTAATGGAAAATATCGTGTGGAAACCTTCATTACTTCACAGCTGCGGCGATGGGCAAGCCCCCTGTCACACAAAATGGAGTATTGAATAACTGGCTCAAAGTGGGCACAATTGTACCTCTGCCATCTCGTATAGGAAAAGGCGTGGCGCTATGTTATGTTATAAACATTAACACACAGGCACATACATTGCTTCTGGCCCTACACTAGGATACCCTATGTCGTGGGAACCAGAAACAGCGACGTCATAGATAAACATCCAATCGGATCGAACCCGAGACCTCTCGCCAGGTAGACAGAGCCACAACCGCAGCGCCTCAATCAAACCAATTGTCATATTTATATATCAAGATAAAAAAGAAAAAACTATTGCGCCACCTTTTGTAAGATAGAATTACTTTACCGACTCGGGTAAGTAATCGAAGGGATCGAACTTGGGACCTCTCGCAAGTTAGACAGAGCCAAAACCGCAGCGCCTCAATCAAACCAACTGTCATATTTATATATCAAGATAAAAAAGAAAAAACTAATGCGCCACTTTTTGTAATATAGAATTACATTACCGAGTCGGGTAAGTAATCGAAGGGATTGAACCCGGGACCTCTCGCCAGGTAGACAGAGCCACAACCGCAGCGCCTCAATCAAACCAATTGTCATATTTATATATCAAGATAAAAAAGAAAAAGCTAATGCGCCACTTTTTGTAAGATAGAATTACTTTACCGACTCGGGCAAGTAATCGAAGGGATCGAACTTGGGACCTCTCGCAAGTTAGACAGAGCCAAAACCGCAGCGCCTCAATCAAACCAACTGTCATATTTATATATCAAGATAAAAAAGAAAAAACTAATGCGCCACTTTTTGTAATATAGAATTACTTTACCGAGTCGGGTAAATAATCGAAGGGATTGAAACCGGGACCTCTCGCCAGGTAGACAGAGCCACAACCGCAGCGCCTCAATCAAACAAATTGTCATATTTATATATCAAGATAAAAAACAAAAAACTAATGCGCCACTTTTTGTAAGATAGAATTACTTTACCGATTCGGGCAAGTAATCGAAGGGATCGAACTTGGGACCTCTCGCAAGTTAGACAGAGCCAAAACCGCAGCGCCTCAATCAAACCAACTGTCATATTTATATATCAAGATAAAAAATAAAAAACTAATGCGCCACTTTTTGTAATATAGAATTACTTTACCGAGTCGGGTAAGTAATCGAAGGGATCGAACTTGGGACGGGACCTCTCGCAAGTTAGACAGAGCCAAAACCGCAGCGCCTCAATCAAACCAACTGTCATATTTATATATCAAGATAAAAAAGAAAAAACTAATGCGCCACTTTTTGTAACATAGAATTACTTTACCGACTCGGGTAAGTAAAGCTGCAACTCAGTTTTATATGTCTTTAACTATGCTATCAGTTACTCCACTACTGGCAATCATCTCAATTTCGTAACAAGGACTGCAGACCATTTCCATTTCGGGGTGGCTGAGGCACAGAGGCACGAATAGATGACGTCATCTAATATTTGGACTGTTCGTTGTAGTCTATTCACACCAACCCTGCACGTAACTAAAAGAATGCGCCCAGCACTCCGCAGACGTTTCTGGTAGAAAATTGTATTTGAAGCTTTTCAGAAAGTTGAGTGTTAGTAGCGAACTTTTCCCCCGCAACGCACATGCCTCGGTTGCCACTAATGGAGAACTGTTTCTTACTAACTTCCTTCCAGCGCGAAAAAAGACGAAACATGGCCTTCCCTTTGACTTGAAATTGGTAAGGCTCGAGACACACAATGCTTATAATAAGAGAAAAAATGTATCAGTTTACCGCTCGGCCACAAGAAGCATGTAGCGCAGTAACAGTACAAATGTACTAATATATTTACGATGAGCATCATTATGCTATCAGCTGATATTATCAAAGTATTGCATGACTACGAATGAGCTCCGTGGTCTAATGGGTTTCACGCTTGCTTCTCACACAGGAGATGCAGGTTGGATTCCTGACCTTGTACCAATGAGATAATTAATTTATCTTAGGTATCTTATACGGACGTCGCCGCAGCTATGGAGTAATGAAGGTTTTCTCACGATGTTTCCATCACCTTATAAGTGATGGAAACATCGTGAGAAAACCTTCATTACTCCATAGCTGCGGCGATGGGCTAGCCCCCTGTCACGCAAAATAGAGTATTGAATAGCTGGCTCATATTGGGCACAATTGTGCCTCTGCCACCCCGTATGGGAAAAGGCGTGAAGCTATGTGTGTGTGTGTGCATGAATAAACGTGTATAAACAAAATAATACATAGGTAATAATGTAGTTGCTACGGCGGCGGTGACGTAGTAAAACTTCGTTAATACATACGTGCTACGGCGTAGCAGGTGTGTCACCGCCCTCGCTTTTGACTTCAAATTGCTAAAGACCGGTCTAAAACTTCTTTATTTTGCCTGACAGTATAATCTCGTGTCTTGGGAAGTTATAAGGCGGTGTACATGGGGGGAGTAAGGGTGTACGGGAGGGGGTAAGGGGTTCGATATTAGCTCGCCGACACCAGTCTCGAAACGACAGGGGAATACGAAATCATACCTCGAATGAAGGTGCCCCTAGCTAGCGTCTGATTCTGCCGTTACCGCCGTAATAGACTACTGAGGAAGTGGAGTGGTTGAGAGAATTTCGGAAATCCTTAGAGATACCTATATAGACGAATTTTTGGCATTTTATTAAAGATTTCTCGCTGACTTGCCCATTTTCGTAAATAAAATATCTAAATTATAATCGAAACATCCGTTTCGTAAATATTATGACACGCACAAATACTTAGATACAAATGTAACTAAATCAAAAAATGTTGGTTTCTAGATAGTGCAGACAATGTTATATTAATACATAATTATATATATAGTATCACGCGAATCCGACGCCTAGTTGTGTAACGTCTACAGGGTGGGTTTACAAAGCACGTCTCATTTGTGCCAGTGCTGCCAGAAATAACAAACGACTTTTTTCCGGGCACAATATTGGGGATGAACCGACAGTTTTTCACTTTCTTCCGCAGACGGTGCTAGCGGTACATCGTTTACTGTGATGGATTGACGAACTAACAATTATAAGGAATCCACGAGTACGTCAATGAGTATTTTAGATTACACAAGAAAAATATTTATTTCCGACTTCTGAGCTAAAAATAGCACATTCTCCGCTTGATGTTGGGTACTCAGGCGGAAAAATTATATTCCTAACTAATTTGAAAAGGCTTTTTACGAACCTCGATACGACCCACGCCTTCGGCCTTACGTAGTAACCTTTGCAAACTCGTGGGGAATGTACTATTATAGTCAATTAGGGAATCTTATACGACCGCTTCATCGGGGATTTTCTGAAATATATCATAAAAAAATAAAACTGCTAACGATTGATTTCAACTAACCTCGCTACAATTTGCAGGTACGTCATGTCATGTGGTCATTCAGGACTTTCTTCTCCGTCCGTTCCTTGAACTACTTCATGTTCCACAGCGCTTACGTTGCAGAGAAAATGAAATAACTGCCAACGTGACAAGATGTCCATAGAATTCTTTACAAAAATGAAAAGCAAAATGCAAGCAGTGCACAAATGCAAGCCACACGTTACTTAAAAGACATCAATTTCAGTTTTCCGACGCTAGCATTCCACAGCCGTTGACCGCGTCTCTAAGTCTGCAGAAAGAATCCATTGGAGGAAGCGATCGGTATACAATACATACAATGTGCACGTGACAATGCGATAGATTTTGTACCACGTATTATATCAGTCTTATTGCGCTGACTATAGAGGTCGCTTCGGAAAATATAAGAGCTGTTATGCAGGGTGCTTGAAAATGAATGCAAGGGAATGTTGTCAGTTTTAGTTGGTTTTATATATTTTCGGCTTAGCTATAAAGTTAGAACGCTCGTTTTAGCGCTATCAAATAGCAGTTCTATGACAATAAATAAATACACCCTGCGCTTGTAAAAAATAGATGAGCGGAAAAGTAGTCTTTGGTACATTTAAGTCTTCTCGCTTGCGTGAGTTATGCTTTTAAAATGTTTCGTTGCACAAATTGCCTCTAGTCTAGACTACAACCATAAGAATGAATATTAAACTCTCCATCCACGAATTCAGTAAAACACTGTATCTTGTACGCGCGACGTTCCTAATCAAAATGCGTCCCGGGGCGCGGCGTCATTAAACGAGTTATCTCGTTACCTGTCACAATACAGCCAGTCTAAGCACACAATGTGTTAATTGAGTTCCCGTCTCCACTGTGCGGCCCAATCATGGGTTTATTGGCACAAATGCCCGGACCAACTTTCGTCGCAGTTGTCGTCGAACTTATGTTCGTCAACCTGGTCACACACTTTGCTTTATGATATACATATAATATAATATAATATATTAGGATCTATATGATTTACTTTCATGCAGATTATATTACGAGGCATACATACACGTTGAAGTACAATCTTATGAACGATCTACCGATATATGATCAGATTTTTGGCACGGCCAACATAGTATCACAGAATAGTTTGTGCCCGGCTCTGAACATTGGCTCAATAAACTGCTGAAATATTTCGGATACGTTAATCGAAATTTTGACTGTGATGCTTATAAGCATGATTATTAGCACGAGTGTTTACCGTTGGCATTGTCCTCTTCATCACCAGCACTGTTTTGACAACAATTAAAAAATGGCTTTATCGCGTCGCTAAAATAACTAATTACTTATGTTTTTCCAATGTCTTGTTCCTAGAGTAGGAACTGTCAAATAACGTATCCATAAACGTGTGGACTAAATCTTGTAGTTTTTTGTTACAAACTCACTTTACAACCTCCGTAACCTTCGTAAACATAGAGCTAAAATGATGACGGATCGCGATATATCAATCTTCCGACATGTTTGAGTAACACGCCGAATATACCTGTATACCCAACTTACGAGCTTAATAGGGTGAAAAACATCTTAAAATTAAGTGTCTGAAATCTGTAGGGAGGGCTGCGAAGGGTTGAGTCGATCCCCGCTTCAATCCATCACAAGACTTTTGCTCTATTGACGTGAACGTCAACATTTAACCCTCGGTTGGAGGAGTTCACATGCGACCAATCGAATTCCACGTGGCGGCGTGGAATTAAAAACTTCTTCTTTGGATGCCATCTTTTATCGGAGGTAGGTTATCATCCGTGGTCAGGTCTTTGACGGCCTGGTATTTTTCCCTGCAGGATTTATTGGAGAAGATGGTATTTGCTTCCACGCATAGTGTGGCCCATGTACTGCAGTTTTTTGATCTTTATGGTCTTCAGTAACCCCAAACCTTTGTGCAACACAGTTTCGTTCCCAACTCTATGAGTCCAAGATATTTTTAACATTTTCCTTCATACCAAATTCTCAACCGCTTCCATAATTTTCGGGTTAAATATTGTCCATGTTTCTACTCCGTACAGGAGAACAGAAAACATATAACACCACAATAGGAAGCATCTAGTAGCAGATTACAGAGAGGGTGACTCATTTTTAGGGTACCGTAACTTGAAAAGGAAAAACGGAACCATTATAGAATCACTTACTGTTTGTCCGAGGTGTGCAATAGTGGTATTAAACGACGGAATTCTAAACCGATTAAGTTGAAATTTAATACACTTATGCATATAACTTATTGAAAAAAATACGCAATATAGATCTTTACCTCAATAATACAGGATAAATAATAAGAAATGTATGGTTTCAGTAGAGAGTTTAGCCCCTATTCAAACCATCATTCCTCATTATTCAATTGAAAATTGGAAGGCCAATCATCAATTTTAAAAAGAAGTTTTCCAAACTGTATCTTATGACATGTCTAATGAATGGGGCTTGCTGCGAGGATTTCAAATATAATTTTTCATAAACCTGAATCGCTCGGATAAAAAAAAAAATAGGAAAAAAAGTCTAATGTCGAGTTTATTTCAAAGTTCACAATTTGGTCAGGTTCTCCATCGAGCACCTGGAAATTTACGTCATGAGAATATTTTATTGCTCCTTAGCACTACCCGGGAGGACGTAAAGGACTGGTAGGTAACAAGTATTTCCTTCGTAGAGCATCTGCCTCCCTAACCAGTTACTCAATAGTAAATTTTGCGTCTTCAAACCACCGAACCATTTTTTATTAAAAAATATGTAATATATGTCTTTACTGAAATATTGCAGATAAAAAATTGGAAATGTATTATTTAAATAGGAGCACAATTATTATAGATTTAACACAAGATGTAACCCTAGCTAGGGAGAAGGCCTCAGCCCAGGTGTCATCTGAGAAAGTGAGGGTGGTGTCATCTGCATAGGAGACAATTTTACAATGTGCAAGGTTAAGATCGCATACTTCATCAATGTAACATAAAAATAGTGTGGAACCTAGGATACTACCCTGAGGGACACCGTAAAAAACTGGTAGATCATCGCTAACATGTTCCTCTATTTTGATTCGTTGTGTTCTATTTGACAGAAAACTTTCAAATAGACACAGTTGAGTTCCATTTATGCCCAGAAATTGAAGCTTTTTTAGGAGAAGTGGGATACATACCATGTCAAAAACATTCGCTAGGTCAAGGAATATTGTAATGCACTTCTTTTTATCATCGAGGTTTTTAGCAATTGAATTTGTAAAAGTTAAAAGAGCAACTTCAGCAAATTTACCAGCTAAAAAATCATACTGTTTATTTGTTAGTAGCTTATTTTCTTCAAGAGATTTTGCTAATCTTTTGTTTAGTATTCTTTCAAATACTTTAAATATGCTAGGAAGGATTGAGATAGGCCTTTAGTTGTTAACATCACTTCTGGATAGGGCATATAATTGATTTCTTTAGATCGGACGGGAAAATTCCTTTATGCATGAAAGTGTTGGAAATATGATTTATTAAGCGCACTAGGGAATCTTTAAAACTTATTTTATCATTTCAGCACTTCTTCCATCGCATCCTAATGCGCAATCAGATCTAAGTGCGAGAATTTATGTTTCTATTTCTTGCTCGGTAATGTCAAACATTGCAATAGAGTGTATTGAAGAGCGATTAGAAACATATCTTGACGATAATTTTAGCGGAGAGGAGTACGGAATCGTGTCAGCAAGGTTTTTGCCAACTTTGTTGAAAAACAGAATAGCTGCATTCATTTATAGCATTTTTTTGGAAGGGATAGGAAGTGAGTAGTTCTATTAGTGATAATTTTACTTTTCAAGATTCGATATTCTAAATTCAAAAAGAGTTTATTTCCATAAGAAACACATAGGTTACATTTGGAGAATGTCAAATCTTAAACTAACACATATGTTAGATTTAGGGAAAAATAGAACTCAATTCCGTCACCTCAATGTTTTAGATGCTGGAGGCAAAGAGGCGACTAGAAACCTCCAGCTTTATAAGTTATTTTTTACAGAATTGGAGCAAACACCTTCCCAAGCTTTCTTGTCTTCTACATAGTCTGATATTTTGTAGTAAGCCTTTTTACATAACTGATTTTTAACAACATTTTTAAATTTATTTACAGACAATTCTTGTAACTCAGTTGGGATTTTGTTGTAAAAGCGAATACATTGCCCTTTAAAAGATATATTAACCTTATGGAGCCTAGTAGTAGGTATAGCTAATTTATTCCTATTTTCATAATTTCATAAATTCTTTATTGCACACAAATCATACAAAAAACAAGAGTTACATAAAAAAGTGTACAAAGGCGAGCTTATCTCTTCCAGCAAACCAGGTTAACATGGGAAAAGTTGATGGTTATCTTCTTAGGGAAAAACTTCTAGTGTTGACATTGTGCCTGTCGCTATTCTTATGAAAATTTATCAATTTTTTTGTGGACGTACATTAGGTTTTCATAAATATACTGACACGGCACTGTCATAATGTTAATTTCCTTAAACTTACAACGCAGTGACTCTCTGATACCCACATTTTAGATTGCACGAAAAGCCCCCTTTTGCAGCACAAATACTATGTTAATGTCTGTAGCGCTCCCCTACAGCAGTATGCCGTACTTCCGTAACATAATGCTATGGAAGTAGCTGAAGTAAACTAGTCTAGCTGTTTCCACGTCCGTAAAAAGACGGATTTTTTTAACGGCATAAACTGCGGAACTGAGTTTTTTTGATAGCTTATCTATGTGTGGGCCCCACTGAAGCTTATTATCTAAGGTGATTCCTAGGAATACCGTGCTTTCTACAATTTCTAAATTTTCACCTTTAACATTAACACTAGCCGAGACTTGTTTAACATTGGGGAGTATAAACCGAATACATTTAGTTTTGTTATTAATCAGTAAAAGATTATTGGCACTAATTGACTACCTTTGAGATTGCATTATTCACATCGTCAAAGTTCAAACTGCGTCGTTTCAATTTAAAAAAAAGTGAAGTATCATCTGCAAACAGTACAATCTCATGATTATCTTTGACAAGATGTGGCAGGTCATTAATATAAACCAAAAACAGGAATGGCCCGAGTATGGAACCCTGCGGTACACCCATAGTAACAACAGACCCTGGAGATCATTTTCCATTTATGTCAACTCTCTGTATCCTGTCATTTAAGAGAGAAGATCTTAAGAGTTATTCCTAATTCCATAGTGATGTAATTTCCTGATCAATGTCCCATGGTCAACGCAATCAAAAGCCTTAGACAAATCGAAAAATTAGAGCATCATGCGACTCCTCCCAGGCATCATATATATGTAAGATTAAATCAATAGCGGCATCAGTAGTTGATTTTCCTTTTTTAAAACCAAATTGTTTACAGTGGAGCATGTTATTGGTGTTGAAATGTGTAAGAAGTTGATTTAAAATGACTTTTTAAAAAACTTTACTAAATGTAGGCGATATTGGTCTGAAGTTAGAAGGGTCAGACGTACTATCCGATTTAAACAAAGGTACTATTTTAATGTGTTTCATTAAATCAGGAAACACGCCAGATTCAATTGATGCATTAAATATGAAAGCTAAATAAAGTGCAATAACATTTATTAGGGGCTTCACAACATGAACAGAAATATCCCAGAGGTCTGCAGTTTTCTTAACATTTATTGATTTATAGGCTTTAATAATATCTTTATCATCTACATAATAAAACGAGAATTGATTTTCACATCTAGGTACATAGTCTTTTAGCAAAGATTCAGCGACTACTTTGGAAGAGTCTAAAGACTTCGTAGTGGAGATTGGGATGTCAGTAAAAAAAAAACAAACGCTTTAGCTACATCTTGTCTTGTTTTTAATTATATTCCAAGTTGATTAAATTTTTTTGTGATCACTTTTTCTTGTTTTAGATCTGATATAACTTGATTTTGCAATTTGACAAACTTTTCTAAAGATTTTTGAGTACTTTTTACATTATCCCTGAACTCTTCACTATGATTCCATTGTTTTTCACTATATAATTCATATAAATTTTATCTACTTTTAAGTGTGGCCCAGTTACTAAAGTTAAGTTTGTCTGAGACCACAATCGATCTGGTAGTTAATACTGCATTGAACGCATTGCTGAATTTGTAAAAAAAATACAATATGACTCATTAGGGTTATTATTACAGTAATTGATAGGTAGTTTGTTATCCCAATTAACTTAAACCTCTCAAACCGATGTTCAGTCACAGGTATGTATTTTATCTTTCTTGTAGATTTTTTTTAAGTTGAATTTCTAATCTAATTTTTGAATAATTGACCTTAATGGTCTGACTTTAAATTACATATAATTTTTTTAAGTACAATTTTTCATTTGGATAAGCAAATACATTGTCTATACAATTTGCTGAGGTTTCAGTTATTTGAGTAGGTTCCATGAAAAGTGGCTTTAAGTTGTGAAAATTATTTAAGTTAGTTAGTCTCGTACTAAGGGAGTAAGTTTCTAATCAATTTACAATGAAGTCTCCACATATCATAAGAGATTTATTAGATTTTGATACTTTAAATAATATGTCATCCATGAATTTTTCAAAAACATCAAATGAAGCTGAGGGTGGGCTGTAAGCGTTTATTACAATTATGCGCTCCAATTCAACACATGCTACTTCAATGTGGCTTTCAACTGATAAACATACTATGTCATTACGATTTTTGAACTTTAAGTGTTAATTTAGAAATATTAGAGAGCCTCCACGAACATCATGTGATCTGCAAAAAGTACTACCAACCTGGTGGTTACTGAAATTGAACATGAGCTCATGGCCTTTTAGCCAATGTTCTGTTATACATAAAATAGGTATCAATATTAAAAGAGTTCATGTACAATTCCGACTCTAATAATTTACTGCTAGTACCTTGAATATTTTGGTGGACCAGATTAGTAAACTTTGCATTTATTTCACAATTTTGAGTTTTTCTGTTTTTATTATATATTTAGTTAATATTATTTGATAATATATGGTTTTTATTGCAGTCCAGATTTTTTTATTGTTGGAACCGGCAGAAACTAAAATATCTTTGTCGTAGTTCCGTTTTAGTTTTTTAATGAGCTAATTATTTTTGCCTGATTATGTAAATTATTACGCTTTCAGTCGTTGCTCCTACAAACACATACAGTGGCGGAATAAAGTGATGGTTTGAGAAAATATTCTTAAACGAGAATACTCTGTTCATTAAAAGAAAAAGGAGGTCAGCAAAGCTGGTGTGAATGCTTTGTGCATTAATATGAAGGTTTGAAAACAACCGCTTCAAATTGTAAGGCAGCGAGTCATCCGTTGATGACCCAACACTTCCCGCCCTATTAGAAACATCACTATTAGAGCAAGAGAAGAAGATATCACCAAAGTTATAGGTATCTATAAACTAGATATAATATAATACATATCAATTCAATAATAAATAAAATTAAATAAACCTAAATCGATACTAAAAAAATACAGATTAATTAGCCTGAACCCAATCGTCCACTGGGCTTGCTAGGAAATAAATTGGACAAAATAACTTATACAAACTTTGACTATTGACTATTGAAGGGACAAACACAAGCTGGACTTACAATAAAAAGTAATATAAGCGAAACACAGAAAGAACACAAAACAATTTACACAAAACGAACATGCACAGCATTCCGACATTACACCATCGCTGCTTACTACACAAAGCGTGGCAAAATGAATTCCTGATTTTCCTATAAGGTCTGGATAGAGATCTGAGCTCGGATGGCTTTCTGTTTTAGCGATTGGTACTAACCAGCCAGCCATTTGTGATGTCCCATGTCCTACTTTATGGCACACGTTGTGTATCCATAGTTTTTTAGTTTTTGGTCTGAATTTAGTTCACCCTCCAAAGCCACCGTGCATATCTCATTAAGACACTGTTCAATCGAGCTCATCTAGTTTTGAAGATGGTGTTATCAAAACCTCCATTGTTTGATCGCTTTCCTGGGCTGACATTCTTCTGACCATGACCGGCCGGGGGCGGCGAGCGAGTGGAGAGGCGGCTTCTGTTAAACAAGCTGCCTTCGGAGCTCATCTTAAAATTATTATTTTTAACTTGCACCTGATTATTTTGTTAGACAACATTACAAAGACATACTTCACAAAATTGGAGCGAATATGCACAAAGCGAGGTCATAGATAAGGTGAGTATTCACATGCACACGTCCGATGTGCACGCGGTAGAGAGGCAAAAAAAATATGTACATACATAATAATAGTAAGAAAACTCGATATGATTGAGGGATACATTAAAGAACTAGACAAGCATAATTATGTGTTCTTTAATGTATCCCTCAAGCATATCGAGTTAGTCTTACTATTAATTAATTAATCACAAGTACATACATATTATATCCGAGCTTGGCATGTAAGCCGTGCTTGCTAGGAAGATTAATGGGCATCCCCTGAATTACCCCCTCGCACTCACACGTCAAGCGTAAAGGGTGCTGTCAATCTCGGAATTGTCGTTTAAGATGCTCTCAGTTGAAGGCTGCTTGCATTATAAGTATGTATAAACAATAATCATACAGTGTGGTACGCACGAATATTTTCGAATTGAGTTAGTAAGCGTATCGAGCTGTCTTTTGAGCCCTTTGTACAATGAAATTAAGTTCAAGTTACTTAACAAACGTCATTTTTTGCCTCTTCTCTACATTGAACCTTTGTGGGAGAAGCAGAGCGAAAAAAAAACCCACAGATTGCTTTTTAGACTACTTCTGTGACGCAGCGGTTGTAGCCATGCCTACCTACGCGAGAGGTCCCGGGTTCGATCCCCGGCCGGAGTTTAAGAAAAAATATAAACCCCCAGGTCTTGGATGTTTATATGTAGATGACGTCGCTGTTTATGGTTCTCACGGAATCCTAGTGTGGGGCCAGAAGCAATGTCTGTGCCTATATGTAAATATTTATGTTTAGCTCTATTTTAAAATTTGGTTGTGTTTAACTAACATATTACTATTAATAAGCATGAATAAATAATAACAAAATTATTGCCATCAAGATCTTTGTTGGGTTAGGTTAACCCCATACAGTCCCGTCATTTAAGTAATCTTGAACATTGTAATATCCCTTTTGAGACAAAGTCGCTTTTACATGGTTTTCTAATGGTTCAAATGGCAATTTCAAAATCTCCAAAGACATCTTGTTGAAGTAGAAAATACACTGACCCTTGAAAGAATTGCTAACCTTTGCGAGTCTAAATCGGGGCGTAACTAGTCTGTGATTATTTATTAGGTGAACATTACAGAAATTCGGAAAATGTTGTAATTTTCTTGGGTTTTTTCGAAAATAAATTCGACTACTGAATTGAAAGAAATTGACTAACTGTATGTTAATTTCTTTGAAAAGCTCTCATAAGGAGTCTGGGTGTTTTTTATATTATAAATTGCTCGAATAGCTCTTTTCTGTAAAATAAAAATAGTTTGAATATCCGCTGCTTTCCCCCACAAAAGGATACCATAGATCATGGCATTATGAAAGTAACTAAATTATACTAGCCTAGTATAGCCACATCTATCTAGAGAGTAGTGACTCTGCTACGAAGCTGATGGTCCCGGGTTCGATTCCCGGTAAGGGAAAATATTATGTGTGATGAACATGAATATTTGTTTCTTAGTCTTAGATGTTTTCTATGTATTTCAATAAGTATTTATCTCTATTAAATATATCGTCGTCTAGTAACTATAACACAAGCCTTGTTGAGCTTATTATGGGCCTATAGTTTGATTTGTGTAAGATTGTCCTTTTATATTTATTACATTTATTAATTTCAAAATCTACATTTAGTATGTAAATTTCATTAAAAAGTTCTCTAAGCTCTTTTCCGTAGTACAGAAATAGTTTAAATGTTTGCTGCTTTCCCTCACAACAAGATACCATAGAATATGACACTAAGAAAGTAACTAAAATAGACTAGCCCAGATGTAGCCACACCCGTGTTTTGTCTGATGTTTCTAACAACGTCAGCCGCAGAACTTAATCTACCAGCTTTATCATCTATCTAATCTAATCTAGCAATTTATCTATGTGGGTTCCCCACTGTAATTTGCTCTCAAAGGTTATTCCAAGAAACTTCGTATCATTTACTAATTCTAAAGTATTGCTGTCTAACACTAACTGTCTCAACTTGCCTGATTTTTGGAAGTTAGAATTATATACATTTGTTTTTAACTGTGACCAATTCAAAGTTAAAGGCCATTAACATTATCAAAATATTTTTTTGATCTTTTAATTTTGAAGAGTATCAGCAGATCATTAATATATACTAGGAATAAGAAAGTGGCTAATATGGAACCTTGGTGGACGCCAATTTTTCCACCCAGTCCATCAGATTTAACGCCGTTGACTTCTGCCTTTTGAATTGTATCGCTTAAATATTATCTGAGTAGCTCCAACGCTTTATTACTTAATTTCATTAGTATCGTATCATGATCCACACAATCAAATCCCTTCGACACATCGCAAAAAACACCGATATATATATAGGATACTGTGCGGCCTCCCCTGTAGTAAAAAAATGAGATATAAGAGTAATGCCTGCATCCGTAGTCGATTTAACCCAAGTGAAACCGTTGTTTGGGGTGGAGTTGTTTTGTAATGTTGAAGTTTTGGAGTATTTGATTCATTATAAATTTTTTAAATATTTTACTTATTGCTGGAAGAACAGATATTGGCCTGAAATTTGAAGGATCACCTTGTCTCCCGACTGACTTGTGTCTTGAAGTCTGGAAAAGCTACATTTTCAACACATTTATTGAATATATAAGATATGTGTCTATTCCTAGAATTACTGCACCAATGAATTTGAGTGATATGCCTCACAGGTCTTCTGTATTTTTTAAGTTAAGTAATCTTAACGTTTTGGCGATGTCCTGGGGATATAAGAATTTAGACGCTTTTTTGTAAGTAAGGGTGCATTGGTGAATAATGTTTCGAAAGCTCGACCTACAGTATCACCTGATGGTAATTGACTACGGGATCGAGAAGTAGCTTGCTGGTTCAGAATTGCCTATTCACTCTTTTATCTTTATTATCCATAGCGACGACTTCCTGGACCGGTAGCACACTAACATTTAATGTATCAACATGTTCTAATAAATAATTTAGAGTTTTTATTATCAAACAAAACTCTAGCAATGCGCAAAAACGCTGGGGCAAGTCGCAAGGGCAAATTGCGTAAAAGCTGAGTTTGGGGCGAGCCGCGGCTCGCGAGCATGTCAAAATGCATATGGGACGAGCTTCGATCCCAACTGCTGTCAAGTGAATTCACTGTACTACGTCCAGATTTTAGGACAAGCTGCTTTTTGGACCATACGCTACCTGGACCGAATGCGGGTGGGACGAACGGCTACCAAATTGTTTAGGGAACGAATGATTGGATATGGAAAAGCCGAAAGCAGAAAGTATGACTTTGGAACTTCCAAAGTTTGGAGTTCCAAAGATTCCAAAACTTTGGAGTTCCAAAAAATATTTTCAAAAATATGTTTTTGACCTTACGTTTGTCATCATACATTGCTTTTTAACTTTAAAACAGTCCATCTGAGGCAAAAGTGCCCAAAATAAAGTTATATAATTAAATTACTTTTCAAAATATACATATGCTTATTTGTCATTTGCCGTTTCAACGGAGCTCATAGTCCACATCCAATTATCTCTTCCATTTACCTTATAGCTATACACCCCGTTGTGAGTACTACTTTGCTAAGAATGCCATTTTCAGATCAGATTAATTAGCCATTGTGCAAAATTTACTTACATGGTTGTCAGGGAACCAACCAATTCGATCAATTCTAAACAAAGTTCTACACAAGCGCCAGAGAGATAAATAAGAATTTAAAACTTCTCCTAGCCGAGAATTCAATATTTCTTCAACTGAGGTGCGCTAAATTTTTAAACCGAACTATGGCGAAGGTTTCAATAGTAGCAAATGAAGCTCGCCTTTCAGAGTTTCAAGCATATTTCTTTATAGAAGGCTTTAATTCAACTTCTTTAGAAAATGCAGCCAGGATTTACTTTTAATGAGTTTCGAGGATACAAGTTGGGATTTACTCTTGATGAACGGTGAAGTTATACCGCGGGAAGCCGAACCGTTGACCGCTCTTGAACTTTATCCGGGAATTCTTAGAAAACTGAATTCTTGCAGCTCCGTTTCTTTGTGCTTAACAATTAACAAACAGGATCGTTAAAGCATTTTATGTATTCCCGGTTTCTCTGCTATTTCTTGAAAATATATTTACATATAATCGCTGGCCTCTGTTACTTTAGGTTGATGGATCCCAATGAATAAAAAATGTATTGCCATATCTACTAGTTCCTATATCGTTTCTGTCACCCCAATTCTCTAAATGCGGATGTTTGGCAAACATTGATATTAGTTTTCTGCAAAAGTGCTTTTATCCTGTTTTTCCTTGTATACGGGGTATGGTAGAGTAAAATTGTGTAATGAGGGAGGGTGTGACAAAGATGCACATAAAGATACTCGTATAGGCGCCCGTATATTTGTTATATATTCGAAAGTTAAACTGAAGAAGTCGTTTAAATATTTTCTCAGCCAAAGAGTCGAGAAAACCCTAAGTTGCCTTTTAAAAAGATGTCAGACCCTTATTTCAAACTGTACTCACGAAAACCCGGTCTAGCGGAAAATGCCGATCTCCAAAGTTAATGGATATTTCATTGCGTTACAAGTTAAATTATTGTAAATGCCAAAAATCCTTTAGGGAAAGTTTTGATGATTGCTTCGGAGTCATTTTGTGATTCTTTTGACTACCTACTATTCAAATCTCCAATTCTAGTTATTATTGATAATTGTCGTCGTTCTTGGGTGGCATTAAAAATTACTATTTGGCCAAGCTGTCTCTTCTACATTCGCGTGTAGGTATACGCCATGCGAAATTATGAACATGGAAATGTGTAGTTAAATTTTAAGGGGTTTAAGGGAAGTCATTCTCAACAACTTTCGCTACGATACCAACTTGAACAGAGCAACTTAGTTTTTCAGCCCTCCATACAAATCATCTAACCGCCCGGCCCAAAATGTATGGAGGAGTGAAAAATAAAGTTGCTCTGATCAAATGGGTTCCATAGTGAAATTTGTTAAAAATTATGTCCCCTCTTACAATAACCAGTTCCACCCTTTATCATTGTACGTTCTCTTTTTATGTAAAAAATACATAATTACAGAGATAAAAGTTTACTATATATGTTTTTAATGAAATATTTGGTTTGTCTATTAAAACACACAGTAATTTTCTAATAATATCACCTAAGCTGCCATTTTTTTCTAGCATTGCGTGGTGCCAATGTATATGTATAGGCCTCGAGATGAAAGAAGAGGTAATGGATTTCTCATGAACAATTGAATGAATTAGACTAGTTTACAACCAAAAATAACCACGCATGAAACTGATGTACTAAAGTTATTCACTTCAAAAAGTTAGTCGACCTCGATGTTTGTTTTTACTTTATACTAATTGCAATTTTCTATTTAGTTTGCTGTCGCTACAAAATAGTACAAAATTCATAATTCCGCTGTCTTGCATCTGCCACGTTCGCATCAACCTAAACCAATATTCCAACATAAACCAATGTACGTTTTACATGATGAATTGAAGATATGACAATACGTTTATCCCGCTCAGTCGGTGGGATTGCGAAAGTACCTACTCGCTCAAACACAACACGATTTCAGCGCTTCTTTCGCGCTCGCTTCAAATCGACAGCCCAAGAAAACAAATATTATTACAGAACCAGATTCGTATACCCCTGGGAAATTGAATATGTAGAGTTGTAGATAGGAGACACCACGCCGCTGCGCGATTCATGAACAAATTCATGCAACTCAGTAATAATAAATGTTATTGTCACAAGTTTTCCTAGATGAAATCGTCTGCATGTTGGCTTGAAATTTGTGCTAGTAAGTGCACTCCAGACAAGAGCGGCGGGGAACAGAATAGAACCAATAGAATATTTCATCTTGGAACGGATCTCATGCTCGGAATTTTTCGGGAAACGTACGGAATTTCTTCCGAATAGAAAATTAACTATACTAACTAGATGGCACTGATGCTGATTGTCAGGTTTTGAAGATTTGCCTTATCGACATCCTAGACCCAATGTGTGGTATTGTGTTCTACTCATATGACAATTTTATCTAGTTCTACTCATTCCGTTAATAATCACTAACACGTATGTGAATATTGCTATTCCTCAGAATTCCTTTAAGCTTTAGGTCGTGGGCATTCGGAGGTTATCAATTTCTAAACTCGTACTCACAGCTTGTGCGTCTGGCTACCCTGGCCGGAGCAGGCAAGTTGGCTCGAAGTCAGGAAAGTTTGAGCGCCGTACCTACCTATATACAATAGTAAAGCTCGCTATAGTTAGAGAGGCTTGCGGCGATGTTACACTAGGTATCTGATTGGTTATTTATCGCCCCCGCAGTTCCTTTATGACGCAAGCTATCTTTAAAAGAAAACTGATATTTTGCTCACAATAACCCAGGGGCTCTTTTTTCCTTTAGAATACATAGGAAATATGGCGCACAGCCAGTACTTATGTTATTTTGCAAGGTATAATAATATATGGAATTTTAGTTCCTAATTTTTTGTTCATGGCCAATTATTGCCTGCAACTAAATGCTTACTGCCTCGAGCGTTTAACCCATCACCCACTAGGCAGGCCATGAGTTGCATGAAAAATACTAGGAAACTAAAAATGCTTTGATTTAATATAAAATCAAATATAATGTCGGGAGCAAAATTAAATGTCATATAACTTTCAACTTACACTTTCTCTTGTCCATAATATCGATACAGCACTCTACCTGAATCGTAAAGGTATAGAGAAGTGACAATAACTTAAAAAATTACTTTTTCCTAACGGGTAAGCACTATTGCCCCCATGTTTATATTTATATATATATAGGTCATTATTTAGTAGTTCATATATAGCAGTATATATACATAGTCAGGTCATAAGTTCTGTCACATGTGCAATATGAAATAATTTAGACATGTTTATTATTTATGTAAACATTTATATAGCAAAATGAACTTAATAAAACATAGATTCTTATGGTAGTAAAGTTTATTCAAAATGACCCCCGCGATTTTGAATACAGGCCTTTATTCTGCGCGGCCAGTCGTCTATCGCAACACGAACGAGGTCCATGACAATATCGGCGGCTGCCTTAATCAAGGATGCCTTGAGTGACTCCAAATCAGGATGAGGCTTTGAGCAGGCCTTTTCCTCCAAGTGTTGCCATATCTTGTAATCTAACGGACTCAAATCTGGACTGGAGGAGGGCCAGTCTTCGTACCGGATGAAGTCGATTTCACGCGCCGCCAGCCAGTCTTGTGTGCTTTTCGCTCTATGAGCTGGCGCAGAATCTTGTTGGAATACCCAGTGCCTGTTATTAAACATGGTATGAGAAACAGGTTCCACAAGGTTCTTGAGGACTGTATTTTGACACACAACTGCATTCGTTTTTACGCCTTTCTCACAAAAATGAACCTCAGTTAAGCCCCAATAAGAGATTCCTAACCAAGCCATGTACGAGGATGGAAAATGACCTCGTTGGACACGCGGAATACGGTTGCTCGCTTCTTCACTGCTGTGTGCGTACACCTTATTATTTTGTTTGTTGTAGCTCTCTTCCACGGTGAAAATTTTTTCATCCGAAAAAAGAATTTCCAGATGCTTTTTTCCCGCGTACCGCTTCAACAAAGCGCGGCATCTCTTCAGTCTCAGGTCCATTAAACGAGCGTCCAAACGATGACCTGTTTTTCTTCGATATGCCCTAAGCCCTAAGTCTTCATTTAACACCCTTTTCACCGTGGTCCTGCTTAACCCCATCTGAAGGGCCAACAGTTTCTGCTTACGTATGGGATTTCTTTGAATTCGCGCCTTCACAGCTTTTATCACTGCTGGAGTCCTAACAGAGCGAGGACGACCACTTCTTGACCTGTCATCTACACTAGAGTCTTCATTGTATCGTTTTATGGTACGATAAACGAATCTTTTGGTAATATTCAAATTTTTCAGTAAGTCGAAAATCTGAATTGGCGCTTAACCGCAACGATGCAACGCAATAACTGCGACACGGTCTTCTTTAAGTGTCCACTCCATATTTAAAAATGAGGAAAATTCTAAAAAGTACACATTTTTATTTTCATGAAAAATTCGAAATTCGAATTCAATAAACATTTTTGTGGCCAGCGTTCTAAATTCAAAAGTTTTTATTGTGTGACAGAACTTATGACCTGACTGTGTATATATATATATATATATATATATATATATATATATATATATAGGTAATTATTTAGCAGTACTACTTTTTGCGTTGAATCATTTTGATTTCAATAGATTCACTGAGCTCATGGTGGTACTATGCAACACAAATATCCTATGTATGTATGTACATGAAATGGTTTGATAATATTACCTATAAATACGTTATTCTGGTTTCAATTTCACAATTGGAACAGCTTCGTTACAATGGAGTCGTTGCCCGAAACATTCCGAGTAACCATCAAATATCATGTAAGCAGATATAAGAAAATCGGAATCGACCTTTTTGGCACGTCAGCAAAGAACTATTTCAAGAGTAATTTAAAACTGATTATCGTTCATGCATCTTGGATTGTTGCTTGTGTTCTTGCGTTAATGTTTCTACATACAGCAGATCTAAACTTTGTTGATTATGCCATTAATATTGCTTGTGGCCAAGAATTTTTTCGAAGTAAGTAAATTTCGATATCGTTGGATATTTTAGTATAGGCGAACTTTACCTTTTAATTCTGTTTGTTGTTTTTGTAGTTGGAATGAAGACATTAATTGTAAACATCAAGAAAAAGACACTCATTGCTGTTATGCAAGAAATGTCCTCTCTGTGGCCGAGAGATAATCCAGAAGATAAAGATAAGATGAACTTTGTAAAAAGACGTACAAAAATTGTGTCACTGTTCTGTAAAGGTACATAAGTTTGCTGGTGCAAACTGACAAAAAAGAAACCTATGCATAATAGCGTCAATTAGGCACAGGTTTCCGACGTATATAATGTACCTTTCAACGAAATCCATCGTTGCCGCTGCGGTGCTAGGGTGCACCAACTAGATCACCACGGCCTCTCCTGCCAACGCAGCGCCGGTCGGTGGTCCCGTCATGCCAGTTATAATGACCCCATCCGTCGGGCCCTTGCCAGCTGTGGCGTGCCAGCAATACCTGCACCCAATGGGCTGGCACGCGACGATGGCAAGAGGCCGGACGGAATGACGCTCGTTCCCTGGCAGAGAGGGAGGTCTCGCTGGTATGGGACGCGACCTGCGTAGATACGCTGGCATCGTGTCACCTACCGGTGACGTCAGCCACAGCCGGCGCTGCGGCGGCGGCAGCAGAGGGTCTGAAACGCCGCAAATACGCCGCACTCGGCGACGACTATTTGTTTCTGCCGTTCGGATTTGAGATCCTCGGGCCGTAGAGCCCTGACGCTTGAAGAGTCCTCAAAGACATCTCTAAGCGGCTCGTCGAAATGTCAGGAGACAGCAGAGCTGGCACGCGAGGTTACGGTGCCAGCGTCTTGGGCACCCTCCCGCCCGGCAGCGATCTCAGGGAAATTTTTAATGGGAAATATTAAACTGTACATCAAAAATACTGATTTGCACAGCATATCAGGGCAAAATGCTGCGGTAGCTTAGGTGAAGGGTAAAGGGGGTGAGCGAAGCGAAGCCCCCTTTATTTTTCGAATTAGGTTGAATATGCAAGAACAACAAAAAATACTTAAAACATAAACTTCAGTAAACATATTTAAAACATTAATATTTAAAACATAAAAAATGTTTTTGCTGATGCTTTTTTGCTGTTCAAATCAGTAGTTTTGATGTGCGATTAAATACTATTAATTTTTTATTTAGTTTAGTTTATATTATAATATAATAATTATAATATGGAAAAAGGAGGAGGTTCTCAATTCGACTGTTTTTTGTATGTTTGTTACGCGATTGTTCCGTCAATTATGAATCGATTTTGATGATTCTAGTTTTGATTGGTGGGCCATATTGAGAATTCAATTTTAACAAAACAAAACAAAAACCAACAGATGACGATTCCGTGCAGAAAAAGTTTGATGAGGACTTTTTATGTAAATATACTTCATTCGCATCCCGACCGGGGAAGAATAAATAGGGCTTGAACTTGAAGTCGGTTTTTTTATGTTTTTAAACATAATTTTAAAGGAATCATGATTATATCAATGGGTACACAATCGAGTGAAAGTTAAAAAATACCGCCCAGCGGCCTCTGAAAATTCCCCTGGTTATAAAGATTTGAGTAATTAACACCCAACAAGACCTTTTGTGAGGGAGGCGTCAGGCCCTTGAAATTTTACATGAAATCTTCCATTGCGGCAAAGTGAAATGATTAATTTCAATAAATTCAGATCTAGTACCGCCTTTTGGATCTCTCTGCTTCTCCCTTGGGGGAACTCTAGATTGAAAACTCGTGCTATAAGGGTTTCTATTTTTCCATCTAAGGTACCGAACCCTAGACAGTGTTTTAAATTTTATTTAAAATTTATATTTAAATTTCAGTAATAGATCGCATGAATGTGTATGGCATACTTATATATTTTTGGATACCTGTGATACAAACAATTATCAATGCTTATTGGACCTCGAAAGATATTTATGTATATAACTATAAATTCTACTACCCATGGAAGTTAAACACAATGTTTCGATACCTTTGCGTTTCCCTGTATCAAGGGATGACAGGTAAGTGTCTTATCCCAATATTCTTGTACATTGTACAAGACAGTAATGATTTCGTTTAGTTTTCTACTGCATCTAATGCAATAGGATATTCATATAGCAATTTTGAATTAGCCAGCCACATTAGATCACTTCTAAAAAGGATTCGCTTTTAGGACTCTATGTTCATTTACTACTCGTATGCGATTTCATGTAGCTGGCTTATGCTCGCCCTTTCCCGAATAGTGCCGGAACCCTTTTATTAAGCCTCCGCTGTCCGTCGGTCCGTTCGTCTGTCTATCTTCTGTCGACGGGCTGTATTTGAGGAACCGCAATAGGTAAAGTTGTCATTTTTACAGCGTGTTTTTCTTTTGCCGCTGTAACGTTTTCATAAATCAAAGGGTGTCCCCAAACAAGAAACCTATTTGTTTGACGTTTTTCTTACGCGATGATACGGAACCCTTCGTGTGCGAGTCAGACTTGTGTTTCCATATGTAGAAACTTTACAATTTAAATTCAATTATAATTTTATAAAAAAATATAAAAGGGGGAAGGTCTTTGCGCGTATATTTCCGCTGTAGGTATACAATGCCATTATGCTACCATAATGAACTGCTTCGTGTTTATTTCGGAATGCTGATACTGTCTGCAACTACAAAATATACAAGAATTTTGAGTTTGCGAAAGTTTAGTTCCAAACTAAAGTCTACACAAAATAAAAGGCCCGGTGACGCAAACTATATTCAACCTTATTACGTCAGCGGAACAGACGCTGTCATCGGGCCTTTTATTTTGTGTAGACTGTATACAGTGCCACTTTCACACGGTATCAAATGTTATAAATGGGTATTATTTATTCCCACTCAAAAATACTTATTCACACAGCAAAAAGGGTTCAACCAAAAACACTTTAAATATTTTATGTGTAGTTTATGTTTTAAGCACCGAAAATACCAGGGAAAACACTGTGATAGCTTAGGTGAAAGGTAAATGGGGTGAGCGAAGCGAAGCCCCCCTTATCCTTCGTGTTAGGTAGAACAAGTAAGAACAACAAAAAATACATAAATCATAAACTTAATTACACATAAAATATTTATTTAATCACACGAGTATTTACATTGGGTAATAGCGCAGTATATAACGGAACCATAATGTTTGCGTAGACCATTCCAAAATATACACTATACTGATAGTTTGGAAGACCTTTGCAATAACAAAGTTATGATTTTCGGAGACTTTAACCTTAACGATATAAAATGGAACATCGATCCTTCGGGACTCTGGACAAATCCAACACATTGTGACTCAAATCCATCCATATCTCTATTTGATTTCATGTCCCTTACGAACATGTACCAGCTGAACAATGTCGA
This sequence comes from Argyresthia goedartella, assembly GCA_949825045.1. Classification (NCBI taxonomy): domain Eukaryota; kingdom Metazoa; phylum Arthropoda; class Insecta; order Lepidoptera; family Argyresthiidae; genus Argyresthia; species Argyresthia goedartella. Next base: position 17,977,039 of record OX463829.1, on the reverse strand, counting down.
AAACAGCAACCATCGTACGCTTGATCTTGTCTTGAGTAGTTTTCTGGGCCCAAATCTAAAGGAGAGTATTTCTACCTTAAGTAAAATTGATGTGCATCATCCCCCGCTGGAGATCAAAGTAATATTATGTACAGATAGTCAGGAAACCTCGAAGCCAAAACAATTTATTCACTATAGCTACAAAAAAGCTGATTATCAAGTAATCAATCAAGAACTAAAAAAAATTAATTGGGAATATATTTTTAGTAATGTGATAGGCGTAGACGACATGGTTGCTACATTTTATGAACAAATTCGTGCTGTAATAGAGACCTTAGTTCCAAAAGCTAAACCAAGAAAAAGGAACTACCCGCTTTGGTACAGCAATACACTTATCAAGATGATTCAGGAGAAGGATAAAAAGAGATCACTATTCCGCAAAACGCAAAATCCTCGAGATAAACTTGAGTTCTCATTACTTCGATCTAGGGTCCACACTAAAATTAAATTAGACTATGACTTGTATGTGAAATCCATTGAAAGCAAACTCAAAACTTGCCCAAAAGCATTCTGGTCCTTTGTCAAGGAAAACCGGAGTGTTAAGTCAACCTATCCTTCTCGCATGCAGCTTAATACAGATAAAGCAACAAACGATGTTGAAATTTGTCAACTTTTTGCCAAACAATTCTCTTCCACTTTCACACAACCTGATCATAATATAAATCACAATCTGAGTAAAGCCATATTGAACATTAATAATTCCAACTTATCTAGTATACACGTAACAGAAAGTTCGGTCACATATGCAATAAAGAAATTAGATATTAGTAAGGTGAGGGCCCGGATGGCATTCCTCCCGTTTTTATAAAAAGATGTAGTAAGAATTTAGCACTCCCGTTAACGTTATTATTTAATAGGTCCCTCCAGTTATCATTATTTCCATCATACTGGAAAGAGGCTAATGTGGTTCCCGTTTTCAAAAAAGGTGACAATATACAAATTAATAATTATAGGCCTATATCTCTTCTATCAATAATTGCCAAATTGTTCGAAGTGTTGTGTACCCGGTCTTGTTTTCCCATGTTAAGGAGCAAATCACACCTTTGCAACACGGGTTTGTCCCTAAGAAGTCAACGACCACGGCTCTTATGCACTACATTGTAGATATCTCTCACAGTATCGATGCGGGGCATCAAGTAGATGCAATATATACGGACTTACAAGGGGCATTTGACAAAGTTGATCACCATTTACTACTATATAAATAAGAAAACTTCTGCGGAGTGTCAGGGAAATTACTAAAATGGTTGGAATCGTACTTAATAGGACGCACACAAAGAGTTGTCAAGGACGGGCACTTTTCTGTGGCCTACGAAGTATTATCTGGCGTCCCACAGGGATCACACCTAGGCCCGCTCTTATTCAATATCTTTATAAACGACATAGTTACAGTAATAAAAAATTCAAATTGTTTATTGTTTGCCGATGATTTAAAGTTATATAAAGAAATTTTAAGTGACTTAGATTCAATGTTGCTTCAAGAAGACTTAACAAGCGTTAATGAGTGGTGTAGAGCAAATAGAATGATATTAAACGTAAAAAAATGTAGTCACATAAAATTCGGGAAAAAAAAATGTCCTAAACCTACACAATATACTCTTAACCAGGAAATATTGCAAGAAGTAGATACAGTGAGAGACTTGGGTGTGATCCTTGATGGTAAATTAAGCTTCAATGCTCATGTGAGCCACTTAGCGGAGGTATGTAACAAGATGTTGGGTTTCATAAAGCGAATGGGGAAGCACTTTAAGCAAATAGACAGCCTAATAACTGTATACAACTCACTGGTTCGGTCGCAACTCGAATATTGTAGCCAGGTGTGGAACCCCTCATATAAGATTCACAGCGAAAGGCTAGAGAAAATCCAACGATCATTTACAAGGTACCTGGCGTTTAAGGATTGCTTCCGTGGTGAGGGTAGGCGCGCGAGCTACGAAGAGAGACTAGAACACTTTAATATACACTCACTAAAGCATCGCCGGGATTATCTTGATCTCACATTTCTTCACAAGCTGCTTAATCACTCAATCAACGAGCCACATCTACTGGCAAAATTAAACTTTTTTGTACCTCGCCCCAACACCCGATTGTCCAGGGCTTCCACATTCCAACCCAGCGCTGTACGCACAAATCTAGGTAAATCGGCACCTCTTCATAGACTTCAAACTCTTTACAATTCTCTCGAGAGGCCAATGGAACTGGATATATTTGCTGATCGCATTGGTCAGTGGAAAACAAAAATGCTGCAACCAAGTCCCGCCGATAATAAATAAAATTTATAATATATAATATAAGTAAAATAATAATTGTAACTGTTCACTTTAATGTAATTTGTCTAATAATCTGCTCTGTCAATTATTTACAATAAGTTATAATTCAAAAATGTATTGAATGCTGTTGCACGCCTGTTATTGGGTATTAGGCTAGACAAGAACCACATAGCATAAGAACTCTGTATTTTTGTGCTTAATACCTGTTGGCTGTGTCAATAAAATATATAAATATAAATAAATAAAAGACGTTAGTGAAAACATTGCGTTTCAAACTATACGCAGTAATTTACAGACCCTTGTCTAATACCCTTGTATACAACGGAAATAAAAGCATGGCAGTGGGACATCAAATTCGCTACAAAAATAAAGATAAAGGAAATATATTTTATTTTCAGGTTTTATTTTGTACTGTGGTTCTAGTGTCGTCACTGATCTTCTGCTGGTGACCCTTGTTAGTAATTTGTCGATTTTATTTCAAATACTCAAAACAGATTTTGATAATCTGATGACAGAGAAAGATTTTGACGGAAAAGTAATATTCGGGCAGGATCCTGAAAAAATCCGCGAGAGAGATCGTATTACTACTGAGAAGATGAAACTGCTTATAAAACGACATCAGAAGTTACTGAGGTTCGGAAATTTTGTAATTTTTACCCTAAAATTATGTAAATTTTGCTTTTATTTGTTTAATAAACATGCTTTATAAGCAAACGTTCAATGTCATATTTCTTACTTGTATAGAATTGACGTAGTTATTTAGGACTCCAAATAATATGAATTTTTGTTTTAGAATTACCGATAAATTGAATGAAATTTTCGGTATAATAATTTTTATTGTATTAAGCTCTACATCGATAATTACCTGCATCTTTCTTTTTTTGATACAGGTAAGATGTTTTTTTTATGTTATTAACTTTCATCATCATGATCGTTATCATACTCATTCCACATCGAGCCACTGCTCTTTGGCGCCAATCCGCAGTTCCTGTGTGAGATCTTACTGTAGACCTGATGATATCATAGGACCTTCGGGCAGTTGGTGTACTGCTACTGTCTCTCTTAATAAAGTTTTGCATTTTCTTTTCTATTTTCAGATCGTAAAAGGAGTGGATAGGTTAATATTCGCATTTGTCATGCTAGTCATTTTCATGCAGATAGTGAAATACGCTGTGATGGGGCAACATCTTCACGATACTGTAAGGATCACTTTTCTGAGCACAATTGAGTACATACATTTGTTTTATAACCCGTTTTTGCCCATATTGCAAATTGCCAAAAATGAGGGCCAACCTCGGAATGGTTATAATAAGCTGGAAACAGATATAAACCATTCTAAAAGTTGTTTAAAATTTCATATAATCTCGTAACCGCATCATATTCAAGTTCGCCCTTTCACGAAGCGCCTTTATTGGAATACGTTTAAATGTATTTTCAAACTAACACGAAGAATTATATATGATTAAACGAACTTCACAAGTGAAATTCAATCATTATTATATGAATAGCTCCATTCGAATATATAGGAAGTGTTATAATTTTACTAGGTAGTAACATGTCCTCAGGGCCGGTTTTAGCACTACCAGCGCCCTGGGCGAGATTTTCACGGCGCCCCCTAACTGCACTTCAATTCCATACGTTAAAGGCAATGGGTATAAGAAAAAAAAATATTAATAAAAATTATCCATTTATTTTAAAAACTAACAAAATTTCACTTTTCTAGCCTTTCTATCAGCGAACTCTTTTATTAGAATATCAAAGTCGATGTTTTCAGCAATTTCATTTTCGATTGACAAAGTTGCCAAGTTTGTCAATCTAGATTGACATATTGTCGATCGCAGATAGGTTTTAATCAGCTTAAGCTTAGAAAAACTTCTCTCCCCACTAGCAACCGTTACAGGTATAGTCAATAATATTCGCAATGCTATCCATACATTTGGATACAGTTCTTGTAAGTTGTTATCTTTGATAAAATTTAAAACATAAGCAGGGGTAACCAGATTTTGATTAGGCAAAAAAGATTTCAGGCTTACGAGTTCATCACATAACATGCAACCATCTATATCTGATTTAGAGTCTACAGTTAATTTCAATTGGAGATCACCGCACAGTTTGACAAGTTCGGGTTTTTCCGGAATCTGGTTTATATTATACAAAAAAGACCAAGATTCCGAGTACTCATTTAACTGTTCGAATCTTTCATTAACTGACATTAATGTAGTGTCCAAGAGAGCGTTGAAAAATTCAATCTCAAATTTTTTTTCTGGAGAAATTATAGGCTCGTCGCGGGCAGTTTCACCAGCTTGACGCTTGACAAATCGAATTCTTGTTGTGGCTCTAAACACAGGCTCAATTTTCAGTTCTTCAGCCAATTCCTTCGCAGTTAAAATGGCGCTTTTAAAGCCTGTATTTCTATATTCTTCCAAGAAAGTGCAGCATTTTTTTAACATTTCTGTGCATTTACTGAGATCCATATCTTTTGATTGTAGAGATTTACTGACGACATTAATTTGAAAAAGTATGTCATACCAAACAACCAATGAAACAATGAAGCTGAAATCTTTTAACTGTTCGGCTAGAGTTGTAGCTTCATGAGATATTTGGACATCAGTGTGCTGTGTTTCAATTGCCAAATAAATCAATGCATCATGGATGGCACTAATTTGATAACGGACTGCTTTAACACTGCTTATTCTTGCTTCCCATCGTGTGTCACTAAGCTTTTTTAAAGTATATAATCCCAAGCGATCGGTTAGAATTTTCCATCGATGAACAGAAGCTGAAAACAATGTGAACAACCTCTGAAGTACCCCAAACAAAGTGACCGATTTTACGGATGACTTAGCGGCATCGCATAGTACGAGATTGTAGCTATGACAGCCACAAGGGACATACACAGCTAAGGGGTTTATGTCCAGAATTCTCCTTTGAACACCAATATTTTTTCCTTTCATATTTGCTCCGTTGTCATAACCCTGACCCCTACAGTCGTTCACTTCCAGTTCGTGTTTATTTAAAACATCAATAATAACTTCAGTCAGTTTTTCACCAGTCGACTCATTTCCAGGTATAAATTCTATGAAATGCTCTTTTACTGATATTTTATTGTCATCTGATGATAAATCAACAAATCGTATTGACAGTGAAAGTTGTTCTACATGACTAATGTCTGGAGTACAGTCAGCTATAATAGAATAATATTTTGATTTCTTTGCGCGTGATATGATTTCTGACTTCACTTTTTCACCCATCAGCTCTATTAATTCATTTTGAATGTCTTTTCCGCAGTAGTGATCTGAGACATCACCTTTCATAGCTAATCGCAAGTGCTCCTGCATAACTGGATCGAATTTGGCTAGTAATTGTACTAATCCCAAGAACTTTCCGTTATTTGGCTTGTATAGTTTGTCAGAAGAACCTCTGAATGCCATATTGTTTTCAGCTAAATAGAGTGTGATATGCATCAATCTAGACAAAACATTATTCCATCTTGTGGTTTCCTTTCTAATCAAATGTTGCTCTTGGCAATCGATTGTTTTTCCTGTTTTTAATCGTAGCTCAGTATCAATCCATGAAAGGTAAAACTTCTTATGTGAAATGCTATTCTCATGATTTTTTAACATTTCAGACAAGTGTTTCCAGTCGTTATATCCTTCAGATACTAAACTCGACGTTGAACTAATATCAAATAGCCGGCAACAAAAACAATAAACTCGATCCTTAGAAACGGAGTATACCAACCATCGACGCCGAATTGTTTCATTGTTTGCTAGTTTTTTTATGAAATGCGAATTAGAGAAATGTCGCTCTGTATCATTCTTCGGATAATTATCAATGTGAGTTTGCACTGGGCCACTAGTTATTATATGATCAATGATTTTGCTATTTCGAATGAGTGGCCAATTGGCTGGATCCGTTATATTCGGGACAACAGTACTAAAGTCATCTAGCATTTGTATTTGTTGTACATCACCAATGGAGTCATTCTGAGCAGCATCCGTAATCATAGCACCACT